>OX387182.1:53151090-54635994 GCA_947561395.2 Buxus sempervirens
TTGATGGTTCCATGAAAAGAAGAGAAGAATGTGTCTTAAAGAAAAAAGACACCTTTTACCAACAATTAAGTTTATTTGACTAACCAATCTTAATGAACATGTTTTACCCCTGTAAATTCCCTTCATTCCCTTCTTGCAAGTTGACTGTGGGTGACTAAGAGACAATCTCACCTCCCTAAAGTGCAAAAGAGAAGAAGAAGATGGCTTCACAAGCCAAATAAAGAAAACGGATAATCCTGGAGATTGAAATCGGTGTAAATAAGTGAAACTAGGCAGCAACCGCACATACAGAGCGGTTCTGACCAAACCGCACTAAGAGTACGGTCAGATTAGAAAAATAACTTAAAAAACCAATTTATCTGGACCGGTTGAACCTGATTCGACCCAAACCGGCTTGAACCGGCCTTTTAGATAATTTGGGCTATCTTAAGCCCATTTTTAGACTGTGGGCCTAGATGGGCCCACCAAGACCACCCTGGGCCCACTTGTGGGGCCCACCTCAGACCGGCCCAAACCCGGCCCGTTCTCAATAAGACGGGCCCAAGGCCAATTGACTCAGGCTAATGGGCCCATTCCAAGCCCACCAAGCCCAAACTAAAATTGTAAATTCATAAAACTTAATAAAATAACCAAACGGGTTACCCAATAACCCAACTGGGCCCAAGGCCCAACCTTGGCAATCCACGGGTCTTCCAACGGGACCCGAGTCCGACCCACTTCATCTAAATAAATAAGAAAGATAAAATCAAAATAAAAGGGACCCACACCTTCAGAGGGCCCCGCCAGACCAAATAAGACAGCATGCTGGCCTAGGAAAAGGGTGAAATTGACTCAAAAAACCAGGGAGACCCGAGGGACCCGTCAGACCGATGGGGCGGACCGGGGTGTCTTTAGGACTTCCCCGAACCGTAACCGAGGACTTAGCTAGATCTCTAATAAGCCGTAGACCAGACTTAGACCCGGTTAGGGCAAAACCGTGTCTGCCTGCACTCTCAGGCAGTGGCGACTCCGAAAGTCCCGAGGCACGCACTGAAAGTGCGCCCGGTGTGCGATCTAGGATCCAGGATTTTTAGGTGCGCACAGCTTGGCGACTCCACTGGGGACACCTCAACCCAGTCGGACCCTGGTTATCAAATGAGTCAACTAGGTGGATATAAGCAGATTTAGGAAGTACTTCTTGTCCAACCTTAGTGGTTTATGGAACTTATGCAATTACATGATATTGGGGGATCCTGTCACAAGGACGAGATAATTGCCTAAGGAAAGTGGAATTTAAGCGGTTCCCTGTGACCCTCCACTTACCTGGGGATCCACCCAAACATTCTATTGCATACTGTTCTGTATTCTCACTATAAAAGTGACATTAAGGAACCCTTAATCAGCCTACTATCCGAGAATCACCCGATTAGACACAGCACTTGGCTCCACTGCACATACAAGCACCTCACTACACTGTGAATGAATTTTTTTTTTAACTGCGTGGGGTGACATGCACGAGGGAGTCTGCATGAATGATCCAAATTGAATGCTGTCTACACCATGTGAATGCTCTTCTTAACCAAAACCTAGATCTCTCTAGCAGCCACCCTTCTTCAATCGAGAAACTTACTTTTGGGATGGTATTAGCCCTACGCTCCCGTGGCTTGCCGGAGAAAGCAGGGTAAACCCATCTCCCCAGGTTTCTAGATTCTTCAAGCGCCATTGGTTTATTGCCATGGTACGCGAAGGGTCTAGTACTTGGCTCAGACCCTTGACGGCAGGCGCCTTGGGCTGGGTATCCTTCCCCACCTATTACTTCTGATAAACCCTGATGTGAGCATGAACATGAATGAACAAATAAGGGTAAAATCAATATGGGGCATTAACCCCCACCTGCATTGGTCTTAACCCTAATTTGAGGAAATTAACTCGATTTAATCCGTGCATTCAAGTCGGTCTTGGTTTAGTTGAAAGCCGGCCAGATCAGACAGAAATGGGTCAGAACAGAGGCAGAAAAACCCTAGAGATAGGATTTCAGCCCACCTGCCGAATGGCAAATTTGTACCCTCCTTTTGGGTTCTCAACAACCCTAAAGGTGATTCTCTTTTCAGATTTATTTTTGTAAATTTCGCCCTCGAAGGCGAGTTGTAAATATTATTTTCAGTCTGACACTAGGGGCAGATGAAAGAGCAGATGAAAGAACAGATGAAAGAAAAAGCCGGCTAAGACCTGAATGCGTTTTCCAAACATTTAAGGGACATAACCCTTAAAACCCCATAACTTGAGTGCTTGGATTTGATTCTTGATTGCATAAACTGATTAGGCATTGATTTAATTTTTGCATATCTTGTTGCATGCCTTAGACTAATTTAGAGTTTTTGGTGGAAAACCCTAAATTGACTTGGAATTTCAATCGGATAGTCGGCATGGCATCTTCATCATCGACTGAGAGAATTCGCTTCCCTAGGATAGAGAAGTGTGCCTTTGATACCCCTTGGATCTGTTCTTGGACAAGGCAATTGCAAGGAGATGAGCAAATTAAATGGGAACAGAAATACCACATGGGACAAACTCTGTCATTGTTAAATGTGCCCATTAATTGGGACATGATTCAGGCGGCCCTACCTTTCTGGGATCCCCAACTTTCACTCTTTAGGTTTGGAACTAATGAGTTGACACTCACAATTGAGGAATTTGAACTATTCCTCCGATTCCGTGACCATGGAGAACCAGCCAGGCCAAGTCTCAAAGATAGCTACAAGAATGAAGCTTGTACTTTCTTTGGCCTACCCAGAGGAGAATTCCAGACTTTAGGAGGTGACCAAGCATTCACGCGGGTCTCTAAAACCTTCCTCGCTGAAAAGATAAGGGACAAAAAGCAGGAAAGACCCCGTGTTTGGTGGGACACCTTCACCCTCGTGGTTCTGTCACAGCTCTTCTTTCCTACTGGGGGAGACACCATTAATTTGGCCCTCATGGAAATTGTAGACCAACTCCAAGTGAAATTCTGAATTGCACCATTGATCCTTGCTCAGCTATATCATGCCTTGACCATGACCAAGAACGGAACTAGGAGGTTTCAAGGATGCACTCCTCTCCTACACATTTGGCTTCAAGATCACCTGATGGTTGCTGAACCTATCAGCCCACGTTATGGGTACGTCCGTGACAATGTCACATTGATGGCCCGAAGAGAGATTAGACCAGACTTACCCTCCAGAGAGGACTGGTTTGACCACTTTCTCCAACTAAAAGGAGAAACGGATATAAGATGGGGAGGCACATTTGACCAAACATATACTCCCGTCATAGCTTTCAGGAAGAGATATTGCCTAGCCTTGATAGGCTTGACCCATGCCATGCCATACTATCCGGTTCGAATTCTGAGACAGTTTGGGAAGTCTCAGGGAATACCGATCAAGGATGAGGCGGAAGGATTAACTGGCCCACTTACATGGGAATTGAAGAAAAAATTGATGAAGGAATGGCAACACGTGCACATACTCCAAGAGGACATTTTCACTGCATCCGATGTTCGTAATTACGAACAATGGATTGCTCGAGAAACTGGCCTAGACAGCCCACCTCCTCTCCATATCGTCACCTCTGACGATATCCCAGTTCCGCCCCCTGACACATACAGGGATAGGGTGGCCGAACTGCGGGAATCTCATTCTCGAATCCATAGTGCATACGTGGATTCCGAGCGTAAAAAGAAGCAGGCCAATGAGGCCCTTCAACAGTAGCTTGACACCATGCGCAGACGCGCAAAAGAGGACCGACGTCTGCGGAATAAACTTCTGCGTGCCTTGAAAAGGCGAGACGTGTCCTTTCATTATGATGATGACCAACCTAGCTAGACTCTGGGTTTGTTTGTTTTGTTTAATCTTGAAATTACTTGTTCTGAATTTTGGCATTGTACTTCTTTTTCATGAAGAATTTTGTGCTAAATTTAATAAAGTCAATTAAGACATCCTCAAAGTCCTTTCTTAAACAGTCTGGCCCCAATCCTTCAACTTCAAAACTTTCAGGCGATCTGAATAAAGAACTCGCCAAATCCTTAAACCCAAGGGTTCTGAATAAAGAACACCCAATTCTTACCAACTTCCCCATATTCCGAAATTATCAATTTCAAATTTGAGTCTTAAATCTTTAAGGGTTCTGAATAAAGAACACCCAATTCAAAATTTTTAGGCGATCTGAGTAAAGAACTCGCCAAATTGTTTGAATCTTTAAACTAAAGGGTTCTAAATAAAGAACACCCCATTTTTACCATCAACTCTAAAACTTTCAGGCAATCTGAATAAAGAACTTGCCAAAGGAATTTTTAAACACAGGGGGTTCGGAGTAAAGAACACCCCATCCTTGTCAACTTTCAAGATTCAAGCTTAAGTCTTAAAACCCCAGGGTTCTGAATAAAGAACACCCAATCCCTTGAGCTCAGATCACACCCGTCTGATTTAAGAGATCACACGATCAGCCTATGGGGCACCGAAGCCACTGGTGTTTAAACCAGAAAATTGGCAGAGGATCGTCCTGGCATAGCATACCCCGTTGTGTGGCACCAAAGTCAAGCAACTAAGCTAACGACTAAGGTACGCTCGGGTATCCCTAGCCGAACTCTTGGGGCACTGATGCCACTGGTGTTTAAACCAGAAAATTGGCAAAGGATCGTCCTGGCATAGCATACCCCGTTGTGTGGCACCAAGGTCAAGCAACTAAGCTAACGACTAAGGTACGCTCGGGTATCCCTAGCCGAACTCTTAGGGCACTGAAGCCACTGGTAATTAAACCAGAAAATTGGCAAAGGATCGTCCTGGCATAGCCTTCCCCGTTGTGAGGCGTCAAAGTCAATGGTGATTGAACCAACGACTAGCTAAGACACGCCCAGGAACTACTAGCCGAAGTAAGTTGCTAAAACCATCAGAGATTAAACTGAAAATTGGTACACCTGGATGCTGCTGTTTAGCTCATCCCCTGCGGAGACTTAACATAGTCCAACCTCGTGATACTGAGCTCAAACCAACCTTTTAAACCGGGTTCTCTCCCCCAGCCGTTTGGCTAAAATAAACCAGTCTAAACCGGGTTCTCTCCCCCAGCCGTTCGGCTAAAATAGATCAATTTAGGGTTCCCTTTCCCAGCCGTTTGGCTAAAATAGACCAATTTAAACCGGGTTCTCTCTCCCAACCAGTTGGTTAAAATAGATCAGGTTCTAGATTCCCAATCATTCTCAAAATAACTCAAATAAATCAATCTTTAGATAGTTAAAATAGATCTGTAATCATTAAAATTGATAATTTGACTGCATAAACCATGTAAAAATTGCACTAATTAATGGTTGTTTCAAGCAGGTACCAAAATTGCTTTCTGAAGCCCGTACCTGTTAAGATCCAGGAAAAGACTTGAGATGGACCAGCCAAGGGAACAGACCTCATCAGGACAGGATCAGGCAGAGTCCAGCCAGACGCAAACAGTGACTGACCTGCAACAAAGGATTGACAGTATGGGGACTATTATTCAAGAGTTAATGGCAGAATTGAGAGAACTCAGAATGACTCCCCCTGCTGCGCCAGTGACTCTGCAGCAACCAATTGTTCCACCGCAGATGGATGCTCCACCACCATACCCTGCGTACCCAGCTCCGTTGGTACCACCTCCACCTCCGCAAGCTGTGCCTCTTCCACAGGTTATTGCACCTGCCCAACTGGGGCAAGAAGAGGAAGATTGGTATAGAACACAGCAGGCCCAGTTTGATGAAAAGATGGCAGCCACTAAGTCAGAGGAAGATGCTTTGCGTGAAGAGCTGAAAAGCCTACGACCCAGTGCGGTCCCCATGGAGGCTACTTTAGAAAGCCTCTGCTTCTTCTCCGATGTTCAACTCCCACCGAAATTCAAGTGCCCTGACTTGAATCAGTTTGAAGGCACCGGGTGCCCATTAAACCACCTCAGGTCATACTCTGGAGATATGTGTCAATATGCTAAAGATGAAAAAATTATGATACAGTTCTTTCAGAGGTCGTTGACAGGAGCAGCATATAACTGATTTTTGGGTTTGGATAAGACTAAGATCAAGAGTTGGAATGACTTAGCTGCCAAGTTCATCCAACAATACCGATTGAACAGTCAGATAGTTCAGACCAGGGCAGAGTTACAAAGGCTCTCCAGGAAGAATCAGGAATCAGTACGAGAATATGCCAAGAGGTGGAAAGAATTGGCGACCCTAGTCCAACCCCCACTACTTGAACAGGAGATGACCTCCTTGTTCATTGCATCACTTGGACAGCCATTCTTTTCCCTGCTACTGGGGCAAAGCACTTCTAACTTCAATGACTTGATTCTGACGGCAGATAGAATTGAAGATGCGGTCAGGGCTGGAAAGATAGATGGCAGTGGTCAAGGCTCTACACAGAGAAGGCCAGCAACAGGACAGAGTAGCAGAAATTAGGGACAAGAGCCTAGGAGGCAGGAAACTCAGGTTGTTAATTATGTACAACCAACACAGCCTTACTGTATCTCTCAAAGGCCTGAAGGCCAGGGGCAACCCATGAGAAGGACGAGATAAGAGGCAGAGGCAAGGATGAAGAGGGTGTTCACCCCATTGCCTTATGCACCTGCAGAACTATTGGCTACACTGCTAAAGAAGGGGTACCTTCAAATCAAGCCTCCTAACCCTAGAATGATTAACTCACGAAGTTATAATACAGCAGAGAGATGCGAGTATCATTCTGGAGCTCTCGGGCATTCAACAAATCGATGCTGGGATTTGAGACATGACATACAGGATCTGATAGACAGTAAGAAGATCTCTGTAGATCCCCCAGCACCAGCAGCACCTACTCCTCCTACTGGTACGACCACTAACCCTCTCCCAGACCATAATAAGGCTTCTGGCAGCGGAACGGTACATCAGATCATCAGTGATCAAGGCAGTGAACTATAGGTTGACCCGTCCTTATTGATCGGACGACCGGGGCAAGTCGTCAAGATTCATCTCCAAGAAGGGACAATCTATCAACAGATACATGTCATTAATGAAGAGGAGGGGGAAGAAACCTTCATGGGGTTCCCTCTGGTGCATTTCAACTTTCCCGAACCAGAGCCTTTCTATCCTCCACCCGTCCCAAACTCACCCCCATTGAACATCTTTGACATGATGAACCCATTCAATGAGCCTGTGGACTTCCTACTGGAACCACCCACCCTTAACTTACACCAACTTCACCTTGACCCAACCTACTCCGCTGTGCCTCCACCTTACCAATTCCTACCCATGTACCATGATTCTACCGTCACTTCCACTGAAAGAGAAGTCGATCGGATCACCCGTTCTGGTCGATACATAGACCCTAACCCTCCACCTGCACCAGAGGGAGAAACTAGTGAAGAAAGAACAAGGAAAGAAAAAGGGAAGGATGTGGCCACTGAATTGCCACAGACCCATAAAAAGAAAGGGAAGGCCCCAGAAGAAGAGATTGAAAAACTCCACTACAATGCCTTCACTCCGGAGTATGATCTAGTGCAGCAGTTGAATAAGACACCAGCCCAGATATCCATTATGCGTCTCTTATTGGATTCAGACAAACATAAGGACGTACTTGTGAAAATACTGGGCGATACTCATGTGCCTGACGACATCAGCCCTGAGCAGCTAGAAACAGTCATGTCTATAATTGCTACGCCAGAAGCAATCTCCTTTTCCTTAGCAGACTTGCCCCCTGAAGGTTATAATCACACGAAACCTCTGTTTATCACTGTAAGGTGCTCCGATTTAATAGTGAGCCGGGTCATGATTGATAACGGGTCAGCTCTGAATATCTGCCCGGTCAGGACCTTCCACAGTCTGCAGCTGAATGATGATTTGATCAAGCCTAGCTCCAATAATGTCCGCGGATTTGACAATGCTAAGAAGGATTCCCTTGGGGAAGTTACTTTGGAAGTTACAATTGCTGAAAGGGCCTTCTTCATCACCTTTGAGTTGATGGACATTAATGCCTCCTTTAATTTGCTGATTGGAAGACCTTGGCTACATCAAGCAGGGGCAGTCCCGTCCACTTTACATCGAATGATCCGATTTATCTCGGGAAATCAATTGATCACGATACATGCAGAAAATCACAGAGAATTTGAACAAGGAGGGGTACCTGTGGTTGATTATGAGCTGCCTACTTCCCTGAACTTTCAAGCCATTGAAATGGTACAAGTAAACAGCATTCCTACTCCGCTGCAATCAGACTTGTCCCGCAGAAGGAAAAGGAAGAGCATGTTCGGTGCTGCTGAATGCGCCGACTGGGGCCTCCGAGTAGGAGAAGGTTTGGGTAAATATAAGAAAGGCATCAAGTCTGCAATCAAGCTGTGTGACAAGTCTGTGGGCTTTGGATTAGGGTTTATTCCTGAACCTGAAGACTATGCCAGGTTATTTGGCATGAAAGCTGAACGGAAGAAAGCAAGAGCAGAAGGAAGGGACCCAAACTGGCCCATCTGTGTACAGGGCCAATTATATCATCACTTTACCAATATGGAGAGGGAAGCTGCACAAGCCATTCAGAACATTGTCCCCCAGGGATGGGGCGATGAGTTCAATGATCCAGTAGAGCAAGCGGAAGCTAATTATCTGCAAAGGTTATGGGATGAACCTCCCTTGCCCCAGGAGACAGTTACAGAAGAGAACTCAGAGGCTCTCAGTGGGATGATGGAAGAACTGTCTGCTCTATTCTCTTGGCAGTCAGTTGACACCGAAAAACCAGCTATCCCAGAAGAGGCTTTTGCCTATCCAGCAGATGATGTAAGGACACCACCAACTGAGGCTGAAGAAGAAGAACCGGCTCAGTACATCTACATGATGGAAAGCCAGAATAGTTCAAGAGAACCCACTCCAAGGCAAAAGTCTCCCCCGCCTCCTATCTGCATTGTACACCCAAGCACACGGGATGGTCTGGGTCAGATGTTCCAGAATATGCCCCAAGTACTGGGACTGCCCACTGAGCTGGCTTATCATGAGACTTATGGTAATTGGGCCCCTGACGAACATTCTTCCAGCAGGAGGGATGAATCATCAGGAAAATCTGTAACCAAGGCATTGCCTAAGGTGGAACCACCCAACCAAGTCACTGTTCGGGTACCAGGGACTGTCATCCGCCGCGGGGTATGGATCAGTATATCATCAGAAGATTCAAGTCAGAATCAACCAAAGAAGGGCACAGTTGATGACCCCATCTGCATCTCCTCTGACAGCAGCATCAGCATGATACAGATTGGGAAGGTGAATGCGGTGACCGCTGTAACCAAAGACAAGCACGCATTGCAGAACTGGAGTTCGACGCCACTTGCCACTCGCAAAGCCGAACTACCACAGGGAGTTTCTTTCACTTCTGAAATTCCCCCTGTAGATATTGCTGCACTTTTTAATAAATGCGTGAAGTCTTTTGATTATTTTTCTGCTTCTGGGAATAATTCTGCAAGTAAGCAAACTCAAAATCGCAACCTTAATATCAATCTCGACGCACACCCGAAAAATTCGGAGCACGAGATAGATAATCAGGCTGCCAAAATCAAACAAAAAATCAAAAAGAACAAAAAGAAATTCATAGTGTTGAGCAGGAATTAGATAACGATGCTTACTCATCACAACCCGATGATGCAGAAATTATCCCCAGTGATTCTTTTGAACTTGAAGATAATGATGAATCATGGGAGACCCCACCTGAAATCCAATTTGCCTTGGACAGACATGAAAAAGGTCTCCAGGCTAATATTGAGGAAACTGAACCTATCAACATAGGTGACACAACGCAACCAAGGATTCTTCAAGTTGGTAAAAAGCTGACATTATTACAGAAAACACAGATAACTGATTTTCTAAAATCCTACACTGATGTGTTTGCATGGTCATACGAGGATATGCCTGGGTTAGGCACGGATTTAGTTGTGCATCGGTTACCTATAAAGTCTGAGGCCACACCAGTGAAGCAAAAACTCAGACGCATGAAACCAAAATGGGCCCTGAAGATCAAGGAGGAAGTTGCCAAGCAGTTAAAAGTTGGGTTCTTGAAAGTTACAGATTACCTAGAGTGGTTAGCAAACATTGTGCCAGTTCCCAAAAGGGATGGAAGGGTCAGAATGTGCGTTGATTACAGGGATCTGAACAAGGCGAGCCCGAAAGATGACTTCCCATTGCCACACATTGATATACTGGTTGACAATACTGCCACTCATTCCATGTTCTCCTTTATGGATGGATTCTCCGGGTACAATCAGATAAGGATGGCACCTGAGGACATGGAAAAGACATCCTTCATCACGCACTGGGGCACATACTGCTACAAAGTAATGCCATTTGGGTTGAAAAATGCAGGCGCCACATACCAGCGGGCAATGACTTTGCTATTCCACGACCTAATACACAAAGAAATGGAAGTATACGTAGATGACATGATTGCAAAATCAAAAGAAGAGGAAAGTCATTTGGTGAACCTTGGAAAGGTGTTTGACAGACTCAGGGAATGCAAGCTTAGGCTGAACCCGAATAAATGTGTATTCGGCGTTACCTCAGGGAAGCTACTTGGATTCATTGTTGGGAGACGAGGAATTGAGGTTGACCCTGTCAAAGTGAAGGCAATTCTAGAGATGCCTCCCCCATCCACAGAAAAAGAAGTGAGAGGTTTCCTTGGCAGGTTACAGTACATCAGTCGGTTCATAGCACAGATGACTCCCGTATGCGAACCAATATTTAAATTGCTAAAGAAAGACAACCCAATGGTCTGGAATGAAGATTGCCAAGAAGCATTTGACAAAATCAAGGCCTATCTGATGAGTCCACCGACTTTGGTTCCCCTTGTACCTGGACGATCCCTAATCATGTACTTGTCAGTCACAGAAACAGCGGCCGGATGTGTCCTAGGGCAGCATGATAATACAAGAAAAAAGGAGCAAGCAGTTTATTATCTGAGCAAGAAATTTACCAATTATGAAGTAAGATACACATTGCTTGAGAAGACCTGTAGCGCATTGGTATGGGCAGCTCAGAAACTCCGGCATTATCTTCTCAGTCATACTGTCCTTTTGATCTCAGATACAGATCCCCTGAAGTACATTTTTGAAAAGCCAATCTCCACTGGAAGGATAGCCAAGTGGCAGGTTATCTTATCTCAGTATGACATTGTCTACACCACAAGAAAGGCAATAAAGGGACAGGCAGTGGCAGATCACCTGGCAGAACACCCTGTGCCCGATTATCAACCACTTCTCACCGGGTTGCCGGATGATGAAATTATGTGTGCCGAGTCAGTAGGAGAAGAACCCGGGTGGCAAATGTTCTTCGATGGGGCCGTCAACATCAATGGGAAAGGGATTGGAGCAGTAATCATTTCCCCAGAGGGAGTCCATCATCCAATAGCAGCAAAACTCTTGTTCGATTGCACTAACAACATGGCAGAATACGAAGCATGTGTATTAGGCTTGCGAGCCGCAATTGAAATGAATATCCAAGAGTTAAAAGTCTATGGTGATTCCTGTTTAATCATCTACCAAGTAATGGGAGATTGGCGGACTAAGGACCCAAAATTGGTGCCATATC
Source organism: Buxus sempervirens (assembly GCA_947561395.2). NCBI lineage: Eukaryota > Viridiplantae > Streptophyta > Magnoliopsida > Buxales > Buxaceae > Buxus > Buxus sempervirens. The sequence goes on from OX387182.1 coordinate 53,162,642, forward strand.
AGGAACTGATTAAGGAACTGGAAGGACAATTCAAAAGCGTGACATTTGATTAATGCCACGAGATAGGAATCAGTTTGCAGATGCCCTGGCAACACTGGCATCTATGGCAACCATCACTGGTGATACTTGGGTACAACCGTTGGAGATAGAGGTGCGACATTCTCCTGTCTACTGTTTTAATGTTGAGAAGAGCACGCCACAAGGGGAACCCTGGTATGCAGACATAATGGGATACCTGAGAGACAGGACTTTGCCAAACAATGCCACAGCAACTGAGAGGCGTACGATTCAGAAACTGGCAGGACAGTTCTTCCTCAGTGGAGATAAGCTATACAAGAAGTCCTACAACGATTCATTACTGCTATGTGTAACAGAAGATGAAGCCCAACAACTGATTCATGAAATTCATGGGGGACAGTGTGGTGCACATATGAATGGGCACATGCTAGCAAGGAAGATCTTGAGAATGGGTTATTACTGGTTGACTATGGAACGTGATTGCCACATCCACGTAAGGAAGTGCCGGTTATGCCAAGTTTATGCTGATAACATTCATGCACCACCCAACACTTTGTACTCAATGACTTCTCCTTGGCCCTTCGCTATTTGGGGAATTGATATGATTGGAGAAATCCATCCGAAGGCATCAAATGGGCATCGATTCATCTTGGTTGCAATAGACTATTTTACCAAGTGGGTAGAAGCCGTGTCCTTTGCAGATGTCAAAGGGTCCCATGTGCTGAAATTCATCAGAAGCAACATTGTCTGTCGCTACGGTGTGCCTGAAGCACTTATCACAGACAATGCCAAGAATCTGAATAACAAGGACATGGACAAGATGTGTGGCGATTTGAGAATCAGGCATTTAAATTCCACAGCATATCGGCCCAAGATGAATGGAGCAGTAGAGGCTGCCAACAAAAATCTGAAGAAGATATTGGAGAAGATGGTAGTCACCTACAGAGACTGGCATGAGAAGCTGCCATATGCTTTGCATGCATATCGGACCTCAATCAGGGTCTCAACCGGAGCAACTCCTTTCTCTCTTGTATATGGAATGGAGGCAGTCCTTCCCGTGGAAGTGCAAATCCCTTCACTAAGAATCCTGAAGGAAGCAGAAATTGATGACATTGAGTGGGAAGAATCAAGGTTTGACCAGTTGCAGTTGCTTGATGAAAAAAGAATCAAAGCTCTGTGCCATGGACAGCTCTATCAGCAAAGAATAGCACGAGCTCACAACAAGAAAATGATACTACGACACTTCAAGGTGGGAAACATTGTTATGAAAAAGATATTCCCCCACCAAGAAGACAATAGAGGGAAATTCAAGCCAAACTATGAAGGACCTTTCATAGTGCACAAAGTTCTGTCCAGAGGAGCACTGATCCTACAAGAAATGGACGGAACTATTTTTCCTGAGCCAATAAATGCAGATGCAGTCAAACTATATTACCCTTGAGATCGTTCCAATTGGAAAATGAAGAGAGGCCATCCTTGACTCTCCCCTAAGACTGTAAATCCTCCCAAATACCCAAAAGGTTCTCCCCTAGTTAAACACTTTTGAGCCTCAAAATTTCTTTTCTAACCTAGTACAGGTGTTCCTTCACATCAAAATGGGCATTCCTGGCCCTAACCCAAAAAAAAAAAAAAAAAAGAAAAGAGAGCAATTGCGAAGAAAATCAAGAAAAAGAAGAAAAGAAAAGAGTTGTGAAAAACAAGTACAAAGTAAGATGTGGAAAATATGAACCCCACACCAACGAAATAAGCCAGGATGTAAGCCCCAACAATAAAAGGAGCACTGCACAGACCTATAAAATCACAGCCTTCTTGGGCCACTTATCTTTCTTTCAAAACCCCGGCCCAGCCTACATTTCGTCCTATCTTGAAGACCTCTCGGATCCCAAAATGAATGATCTTGAGCAAAACAGTCAAATCTGCGTTTTCTGGTAATGACGGAATTGGATTCTCCCTGAAAGGACCAGACATGGTGAAAACCCAAAAAGGGCGCTGTGTGCAGAAAGGGTCAGTCGTGGTTCAAAAAAAAAAAAACTGGTCATACCTTGATTAGAAGCAAAGGGGGCTACTGAAAAAACAGAGACAGAATGGACAGTGCACTGAATAAGAAAAACCAAATGATCTAAAGGGCCCAAATTGGCAGATTGTGTTTGGGTCAAAGCTTCATAATGGTCTATGATGACAAGGCTAAAAATACCAAGCACTCTAATCTGTGTCTGGCTTAAGGATTGACTTTTGTGATAATTGCAGGCACAAACACACACTACCACATCTGTGTTTTTCCGTATTTATTCTGCTTAACTACTCTTGAGATTTCCCCAACTGTGCTGCTAACCTGTGAAGAAAGGTTTATTACCTTGATCAACAGCCGTTTTTTGTGATAAGTAAAAGGCTTAAAAAGAAACAAACCTTGCATATCCCCAGCAGATCGAGCACTGACATTTTGCTCTTTGTATAGGTTCAAAGAAGGAAGAAGAAAGATGCAAGATGAACATGAGAAGGATACTTTGATCCTTCATTCCCTAGCAGAGGCTTCTTCCCTTTCATCCCCAGCAGAGCTCAAAAGAAAGAAAATCGTCGAGATCCTCAGAGCAAAAAGAGACATCACAATAATCCCCAGGGAGTCATCTTGACAGATCATATTCCCACCAAACCCCAGTGGATACTCATAAGTGGGAAGAGAAGCTCTAATGCCTCGACAAGGAAAGAGTCAAGCGAAAAGAAACAACAAGCTTTTCAAAGAAAAACAAAGCAATAATGGGCCAATTCGCCCCCTTTTGTAAATTTCTATTTCCCACTTTTGTAAATAGTCCAGGCTAGAATAGGTATGAGTGGTCTTCAAGATGATGGGCAGCAGCGCAGAAGCCTCCTCCCGTTCTCTCACCGCCACTCCCAGTCCCTAACCTTGGCCTGATAACCTCTTTTTCCCTTCAAAAAAAAAAAAAAAACTGAAGTCACTAAAAGCTTTAATGGAACAAACAAGAAGACAAGAACATTGTTAAGTGCCTTGCATCAACGCCGAAACAGGCTGATGAGCTCAAAACCAATCTTATCTCATTTTTCAAAAAGAAACTGCCCTACTCAAACCCGAAAAAGGGTATAGGGATTCCAAAACCAGTTTGACACATCTCCTGTCAGTGACATCTGAAGGAACTGTATCATAATTTTTTCATCTTTGGCATATTGACACATATCTCCAGAGTATGACCTTAGATGGTTTAACAGACACCCGGTGCCATCAAATTGATGCAGGTCAGGGCACTTGAATTTTGGTGGAAGTTGAACATCAGTGAAGAAGCAGAGGCTGTCTAAAGTAGCCTCTATGGGGACCGCACTGGGTCGTAGACTTTTCAGTTCTTTACGCAAACATCTACCTCTGCCTTAGTGACTGCCATCTTTTCATCAAATTGGGCCTGCTGTGTTCTATACCAATCTTCCTCTTCTTGCCCCAGTTGGGCAGGTGCAATAGTTTGTGGGAGAGGCACAGCTTGTGGAGGTGGAGGTGGTACCAACGGAGCTGGGTACACAGGGTATGGTGGTGGAACCTCTGTCTGAACTGGCAGCTGTTGAGCAACGGGAGGAAGCATCCTTAATTCCCTTATTTCTGCCATTAACTCCTGGATTATGGTTCCCATATTGTCAATCCTCTGTTGCAGATCAGTTACTGTCTGTGTCTGGCTTGACTCTCCCTGATCTTGCCTTGACGATGTCTGTTCCCTTGACTGTTCCATTTCAAGTCTTTTCCTGGATCTTAACAGGTACGGGCTTCGAGAAGCAATTGTGGTACCTGGTGTAGACACCTGATTTTTGCACCCCTAAAATGGCAAAAAATGAAAAACTTTTAGTCAAACCTTGAGGGGGTCAAAAAATTGACTTTTTGATTCAAGATAATTTGGCCATCAAACTTTACATCATTGAAAAGAGCATTTCGACACGATTCTAACGCAACTGGGTTTGCTGGAATCGGAGTCCAGGTGAGAAAAATATGGCCCGGTCAAACTTCCAGAAAGCAAAAAGTTGACTTTTTGCTCGGCCCCAATCCAACTACCAAAATTGATCTCAATAGATAACTGGTTTCGAGCTGATTCCAACGACATTAAGTTTGCTCAAATCGGACACCAGATGAAGAAGATATGGGCAGTTGAAGTTTCAAGAAAACTGCCCGTTTGGCAGAAAAGCAGCAAAAAAGCAAAATGAATTAACAAAATCAATAAAAAACATTTAATAAAACATATCTTAATATTTTAACATTAAATAAAAAGTATCTTAATATTTTAATAGTATAATCTTAGATTTTTTAATAAAATATTAAGAAAATCGGACAAGAATCTTTAATTAAATCAAATTGAATAAGAGATTTCGGATCCGGCATTTAAAAAACGTGCTTAACCGCACTTGAAGTACGGTTTGATCCGAACCGCACTTCAGATACGGTTCGATCTTCTAGAAGGTGGACGCGTGTCCTGTACGGCGACAGCTGGCAGATTCGCGCAGATTTGCACATGTTGAATGCCAACCGCACTTAAAGTACGGTTTTTGATTTTTTAGTACAATTTTGTCACAACCGCACTTCAAGTACGGTTGTGACCAAACCGCACTTCAAGTACGGTTCCGACACTTTTTTTGCCTATAAATAGAGAGCCAGCCCCCCCATTTGAAACAAGCTGGTCCCTCAGTCCCCACACCCTCTCCCCCTGTCTTCTACCTGTCCGAAACTCTGTCCAAACTCTGTCCCTCTCAAAAATCAAACCCCAAATGCCCAAAATACCCCTGGTAAGCCTAAACCTTGCCTAAAACCCTCTCCTTTCACCCATTTGACTGAAGAACCCAGCCAAACCCTGTTCAAATCATCCCAAGGAATCCTAGAGGACGCGGAAGCGCTGCCAAAATTGCTTGGAAGAACCACAACCTATCAAGACTAACAAACATTCCTACTGTAAGTATTTCTTTTTAATACAATGAGATTATCTTCCCTTCTCTTTAAGTTTTTATGCATTTTGTTCTAACCCTCTTATTAGTTGTGTAAAGCCACAATGATCTCAAGTCAGGTTGATGGTTCCATGAAAAGAAGAGAAGAATGTGTCTTAAAGAAAAAAGACACCTTTTACCAACAATTAAGTTTATTTGACTAACCAATCTTAATGAACATGTTTTACCCCTGTAAATTCCCTTCATTCCCTTCTTGCAAGTTGACTGTGGGTGACTAAGAGACAATCTCACCTCCCTAAAGTGCAAAAGAGAAGAAGAAGATGGCTTCACAAGCCAAATAAAGAAAACGGATAATCCTGGAGATTGAAATCGGTGTAAATAAGTGAAACTAGGCAGCAACCGCACATACAGAGCGGTTCTGACCAAACCGCACTAAGAGTACGGTCAGATTAGAAAAATAACTTAAAAAACCAATTTATCTGGACCGGTTGAACCTGATTCGACCCAAACCGGCTTGAACCGGCCTTTTAGATAATTTGGGCTATCTTAAGCCCATTTTTAGACTGTGGGCCTAGATGGGCCCACCAAGACCACCCTGGGCCCACTTGTGGGGCCCACCTCAGACCGGCCCAAACCCGGCCCGTTCTCAATAAGACGGGCCCAAGGCCAATTGACTCAGGCTAATGGGCCCATTCCAAGCCCACCAAGCCCAAACTAAAATTGTAAATTCATAAAACTTAATAAAATAACCAAACGGGTTACCCAATAACCCAACTGGGCCCAAGGCCCAACCTTGGCAATCCACGGGTCTTCCAACGGGACCCGAGTCCGACCCACTTCATCTAAATAAATAAGAAAGATAAAATCAAAATAAAAGGGACCCACACCTTCAGAGGGCCCCGCCAGACCAAATAAGACAGCATGCTGGCCTAGGAAAAGGGTGAAATTGACTCAAAAAACCAGGGAGACCCGAGGGACCCGTCAGACCGATGGGGCGGACCGGGGTGTCTTTAGGACTTCCCCGAACCGTAACCGAGGACTTAGCTAGATTTCTAATAAGCCGCAGACCAGACTTAGACCCGGTTAGGGCAAAACCGTGTCTGCCTGCACTCTCAGGCAGTGACGACTCCGAAAGTCCCGAGGCATGCACTGAAAGTGTAACGCCCCGAACCCGGGTCAGTGCAAACCGGCACCCGACCCGAACCCGGTTCGCTACTGTAACAACCCGAATTTAGTTCAACAACCAAATCCGAGGTGTTACTGGCCCATATCAATTACAACATCAATAACATACCAGACCAAGGAAGTAAATCCAATCCATATATTAAACTAATCAGAGTGCGGAAACAAGTATGTGCGGAAGTGTAGATCAAAATCCTCAAACAAGCATAAAGCTTGACCATCAGTCAGTAATATCAAAGTCTGGTAGAATGAACTGGTTACTAACTCTCTCTTGTCTCTCTCATACATCAAATCCAATAAATGATAATAACCAATAAAAATGCTAAGTCTATAACATCAATCCACCTCAGACAAGGTCTGGATAATAATAATCCTCCGGCGAATACTCGGCTATCTCTCCCTGGAAGTCTAAGAGATCCCCCTCTCGCGTATCAGCTGAAAAAAATGAAATAGAAGTAGGGTGAGATACGAATATCCCAGTAGGTAACACATGCATGATTAAACAGTTAATATAAGCAAAGTAGCATTTCATGCACGATTAAGCAATATCGACAAATCAGGCTCGCATAATCATTTATACCATTCGTGAACACAAAACAGTTTGATAACATTTCTAGAAATGATTTTCAGCAAGTTTTAATATAAGAACTCAATAGCCAAATCAATAGTATAATCCAAGTATTGCCAGGATGTACTAAGCAGTCACATCCAACCAATATCCCAATCACATGCATCCCGCACGTGCACAATAGTAATCATATCAAGTGTTATGTTTTCAGTGTCATTGTAAGACTCACAAAGTTAGACAAACCTTTTGAGATGATTCTCAACCAATTGCTATACCACCGTGCGACTTTGGAGCGATGCTACTAATGATACTCAAGCCCCATGCAGCGCAGCTTAGACAAGAGCCGTAGTCACCGACTTATTGCACACGTACCCATCAAAGTTGGTATGTACCACCAGCATGCAGCACCAGAATCAATACATGGAGGTGGTTGCTTATCCACATGTATAGGGAATCACCAGCGGCTCACCGGGGTGTCCCTCCAAACATAGGACCTTCCCAGACAAACTAACTTGCAAAGGAAGCGCGTCGCATATAGGAGTAACTCAACCCAAATGACATATCCCTCAGCTATCTAGCTACGACTATGGATCCATAACCAGCTATGCCCACTAGACTCCAAAATTCCTTAAAGTATCATAATTCTATAAGGGTTGGTGCCTAGCGGCATATAATGGTTATATCTGTACATTCACTTCATTATTCCGTCATTCGGATTCTGAATTCTCTTTATAATGTCTTATGATTTATAATGTCATTTAGAAGTGTTTAGATAATCAAAGAGTAGTTAGGCTTTTCCAAAATCAAATTTCTCATATACCTTCAAAACTTGGCAACTAATGTCCTAAATATCTCCCTAATTTGTTTTTTTGTAAAACAGGGGTTTAGGTAGTTTATTTTGGTCTTAAAGTACCTTAATTAATCATTAAAATTGTCTAAAAATAGTTTAGAATTGAATTAGGTTCGAAATTATGAAAAATTGGAAATTCTGCTGAGAGCGCCTGGGATCGCTCAGGATCGCTCCGGGCGGTCATCAGTCGGCGGTAGTGCAATTTCGAGCGCCCACGGTCCGTCGTCCCGCGGTCCACGGCGTCCTCAAATATTTAACCAGCGCCTAAGATCGCCGATGAGCGCCTCGCACAGTCGAGGTCGGCGGTCTCACCAAATCGAACAGAAACAGTTCTAAATCACGATTTTTCTCGTCTAAACTCATTCTAATGTATTTATAACATGCTTAGCTAACTAAATACAACTTTACATATCATAGAAACATGCGTTTGCGATTAAACAGAGATAAATCCGAATTTAAAACCAAACGGTGTCACCTACCTCTTGAACGAAGGTTCCTCTTCCTCACTTCTCTCAACCACGCTTCTCTATCACCCAGCAACACTCTGGAAGATGAAGAACTCCAAAAACCCAAGCTTTTCTTCTTCCCCTTCTTCTTCTTCTCCTTCGGTCGCTTGTCGCTTGCGGCTGATCAATACGAGCGAGAATACACGTGTATAAATTTAGGTTATTAAACTAATACTTATACTCACTTATCCCATGTGTCTCACCTATACCAAATTCCATACACATGCCCAATCAGAATACATACCTTGATATCTCATGATCGGACGGTCAGATCTGCGTCTAATTCTGGATCTCCGCTAAGTTGATCACCCCCTACAATATTAAAATTTTTCTATCAATCATAACTCTGGGTAATATTATTTACTAATTTAATTTATTATTTAAGGGAAATTCGGGGTTTTACAGAAAGTGCACCCGGTGTGCGATCTAGGATCCAGGATTTTTAGGTGCGCACACCTGGGAAGGACAACCAGTGGATATTAGTACAACTTATATTAAAGGCATAATGCATGGTTATTGATATATTCTAACTGAAAAGAAGGATCAAGGATTAATTTGTTTGAAATATTTTGAAAATGATAGGGATTCTTAAGCTGGATCTATTTTAGCCAAACGGCCGGGAGAGAGAACCCAATTTTCTTGATCTGTTTTAGCCAAACGGCTGGGAAAGGGAATCCTAGACTGATCTATTTTAACCAAAAGGTTGGGGGAGAGAACCCGGTTTAGATTGGTCTGTTTTTGCCAAACGGCTGGGAAAGGGAACCCGAGACTGATCTCTTTTAACCAAACGGTTGGGAAAGAGAACCCGGTTTAGACTTGGGTTGAGCTCAGAATCACAAAGTTGGATTATGTTGAGTCTCCGCAGGGGATGAGCTAAACAGCAACATCCAGGTGTACCTTAACCAATTTTCAGTTTAATCTCTGATGGTTTTAGCACCTAACTTCGGCTAGTAGTTTCCGGGCGTGTCTTAGCTAGTCGTTGGTTTAATCACCATTGACTTTGACGCCTCACAACGGGGAAGGCTATGCCAGGACGATCTTCCACCAATTTTCTGACTTAATTGCCAGTGGCTTCAGTGCCCCAAGAGTTCGGCTAGGGATACCCGAGCGTACCTCAGTCGTTAGCTTAATTGCTTGACCTTGGTGCCACACAACGGGGTATGCTATGCCAGGACGATCCTTTGCCAATTTTCTGGTTTAAACACCAGTGGCATTGGTGCCCCATAGGCTGACCGTATGATCTTTTAAATCAGACGGGTGTGATCTGAGCTCAAGGGATTGGGTGTTCTTTATTCAGAACCCTGGGGTTGAGATTTAAACTTGAAATTTGAAAGTTTGAGGGTTGATTGGGATGGGGTGTTCTTTATTCAGAACCCCTGAGTTAAAAAGACTCTTTTTGGCAAGTTCTTTATTCAGATTGCCTGAAGATTTTGAGTTGTGTGTTCTTTATCCCGAACCCTTAAAGATTGAAATTAATAATTTCTGAAAATTGGGTGTTCTTTATTCAGAATCCATGGATTTAAGATTTAAAATTGAAATTGATGATTGGTTGTTCTTTATTCAGAACCCTGAAAATTGGGTGTTCTTTATTCCGAACCCTTAAAGATAATTTCTGAAGATTGGGTGTTCTTTATTCAGAACCCATGGGTTTAAAGATTTAGAAAATTTGGCGAGTTCTTTATTCAGATCACCTGAAAAGCTTTTAAGTTGGTTACAAGAAAAAGATTTTAACAATTTGGCGAGTTCTTTACTCAGATCGCCTGAAAATTTTGAAATTGATGGATTGGAGCCAGATAACTTGAAAAGGACTTCAAGGATGTCTTAATTGACTTCACAGATTCATGAAAAGAGAAGTACAATGCCAGAATTTAGAACAAGTAATTACATGATTAACAAAAACATCAAACCCAGAGTCTAGCTAGGTTGGTCATCATCATAATGAGAGGACACGTCTCGCCTTCTTAAGACACGCAGAAGTTTATTCCGCAGACGTCGGTCCTCTTTTGCGCGTCTGCGCATGGTGTCAAGTTGCTGCTGAAGGGCCTCATTGGCCTGCCTGTTTTTACGCTCGGAGTCCACGTATGCACGATGGATCCGAGAATGAGATTCCCGTAGTTCGGCCACCCTATCCCTGTATGTATCAGGGGGCGGAACTGGGATATCGTCAGAGGTGACGATATGGAGAGGTGGTGGGCTGTCTAGGCCAGTTTCTCGAGCAATCCATTGTTTGTAATTACGAACGTCGGATGCAGTGAAAATGTCCTCTTGGAGTATGTGCACGTGTTGCCATTCCTTCACCAATTTTTTCTTCAATTCCCATGTAAGTGGGCCAGTTAATCCTTCCGCCTCATCCTTGATCGGTATTCCCTGAGACTTCCCAAACTGTCTCAGAATTCGAACCGGATAGTATGGCATGGCATGGGTCAGGCCTATCAAGGCTAGGCAATGTCTCTTCCTGAAAGCTATGACGGGGGTATATGCTTGGTCGAATGTGCCTCCCCATCGTATATCAGTTTCTCCTTTCAGTTGGACAAAGTGGTCAAACCAGTCCTCTCTAGAGGGTCAGTCTGGTCTAATCTCTCTTAGGGCCATCAAAGTGACATTGTCACGGACGTACCCATAACGTGGGCTGACAGGTTCAGCAACCATCAGGTGATCTTGAAGCCAAATGTGTAGGAGAGGAGCGCATCCCTGAAACCTCCTAGTTCCGTTCTTGGTCATGGTCAAGGCATGGTATAGCTGAGCAAGAATTAGTGGCGCAATTCGGAATTTCACTTGGAGTTGGTCTACAATTTCCATGAGGGCCAAATTAATGGTGTCTCCCCCAGTAGGAAAGAAAAGCTGTGACAGAACCACGAGGGTGAAGGTGTCCCACCAAACACGGGGTCTTTCCTGCTTTTTGTCCCTTATCCTTTCAGCAAGGAAGGTTTTAGAGACCCGCATGAATGCTTGGTCACTTCCCAAAGTCTGGAATTCTCCTCTGGGTAGGCCAAAGAAAGTACAAGCTTCATTCTTGTAGCTATCTTTGAGGTTTGGCCTGGCTGGTTCTCCATGGTCACGGAACCGGAGGAATAATTCAAATTCTTCAATTGTAGGGGTAAGCTCATTAGTCCCAAACCTAAAGAGGGAAAATTGGGGATCCCAGAAAGGTAGGGCTGCCTGAATCATGTCCCAATTAATGGGCACATTTAACAGGGACAGAGTTTGTCCCATGTGGTATTTTTGCTCTCATTCAATTTGCTCATCTCCTTGCAGTTGCCTTGTCCAAGAACGGATCCAAGGGGTATCAAAGGCGCACTTCTCTATCCTGGGGAAGCGAACTCTCTCAGTCGAGGATGAAGATGCCATGCCGACTATCAGGTTGAAATTCCAAGTCAATTTAGTGTTTTCCACCAAAAATTCTAAATTAGTCTAAGGCATGCAACAGGAAATGCAAAAATTAAATCAATGCCTAAGCAATTTATGCAATTATTAATCCCAAGAATTAAATTCAAGCACTCAAGTTATGTGTTTTTAAGGGTTATGTCCTTTGAAATCACATTCAGGTCTTAATCGGCCCTTTCTTTCATCTGATCTTTCATTTGGTCTTTCATCTGCTCTTTCATCTGCCTCTGATATTGGACTGAAAACAATATTTACAACTTGCCATCGAAGTTTAAAAAATAAATCTGCAAAGAGAATCACCTTTAGGGTTGTTGAGAACCCAAAAGGAGGGTACAAATTCACTACTCAGCAGGTGGGCTGAAATCCTATCTCTAGGTTTTTTCTGCCTTTATTTTGACCCATTTCTGTCTGATCTGGCCGGCTTTCATCTGAACCAAGACCGACTTGGATGCACGGATTAAATCGGGTTAATTTAGTTAAGACAAACAAAGGCGGGGGTTAGTGTCCCAGATTGTTTTTACCCATTTTTGTTCATTCATGTTCATGCTCACATTAGAGTTTATCAGAAGTAATAGGTGGGGAAGGATACCCAGCCCGAGGCACCTGCCTGCAAGGGTCTGAGCCAAGTACTAGACCCTTCGCGTACCATGGCAAGAAACCAATGACGCTTGAAGAGTCCAAAAACCTGGGGAGATGGGTTTACCCTGATTTCCCCAGCAAGCCACGGGAGCGTAGGGCTAATACCATCCCAAAAGTAAGTTTCTCGATTGAAGAAGGGTGGCTGCTTGAGAGATCTAGGTTTTGGTTAAGAAAAGCATTCACAAGGTGTAGACATTCAGTTCGGATCATTCATGCAGACTCCCTCGTGCATGTTACCCCACGCAGTTAAAAAAAATTCATTCACGGTGTAGTGAGGTGCTTGTATATGCATTGGGGTCAAGTGCTGTGTCTGCTCGGGTGATCCTTGGATAATGGGTTGATCAAGGGTTCCTTAATGTCACTTTTATAGTGAGAATACAGAACAATATGCGATACAATGTCTGGGTGGATCCCCAGCTAAGTGGAGGGTCACAGGGAACCGTTTAAATTCCACTTTCCTTAGGCAATTATCTCGTCCTTATGACAGGATCCCCCAATATCATGTAATCACATAAGTTCTGCAAACCACTAAACTTGGACAAGAAGTACTTCCTAAACCTGCTTATATCCACCTAGTTGACTCATTTGTTAACCAGGGTCCAGCTGGGTCGAGGGTCTCCCCAGCAGAGTCGCCAAGCTGTGCGCACCTAAACCTGGGCCTAGATCGCACACCGGGCGCACTTTTTGTGCGTGCCATGGGATTTTTGGAGTCGCCACTGCCTGAGAGTGCAGGCAGACACGGTTTTGCCCTATCCGGGTCTAAGTTTGGTCTGCGGCTTTTCAGAGTTCTAGCTAAGTCCTCGGTTACGTCCGGGGAAGCCCTAAGACATCCCGGCCCGCCCCGTCGGTTTGACGGATCCCTCTGGTCTCCCCGGTTTTTTAGTCAAGTTCACCCTTCCTAGACCAGCATGCTGCCTTGTTAGGTCTAGCGGGGCCCTCTGGATGTGTGGGTCTCTTTTGGTTTTGATTTTATCTATTTATTTAATGGAGTGGGTCGGACCCGGGTCCTGTTGGAAGACCCGTGGGCTGCCATGGTCGGGCCTTGGGCCCGGTAGGGTTATTGGGTAACCCCTCTTTGGTTATTTAAATTTTATTTATTTACATTCTTTACTTGGGCTTGATGGGCTTGGATTTGGCCCATTAGCCAAGGGTCAAGGGGCCTGGGCCTGTTTATTAAAAACAGGCCTGGTATAGGCCAGTCTAAGGTGGGCCCCACAAGTGGGTCCAGGGTGATCTTGGTGGGCCCATCTAGGCCCAAAATGTATATGAGATTGGTTCAAGCAAGTTCAGGCCGGATCAAGTCCAACCGGACCGAAAATTAAGTTTTTTACATTATTTTTATATCTGCCCGTATTTGTTATACAGGCTGCCGCTGCCCGTAAATGAAATCCGGTTCCGCCTTGCCCGTGAAGCAAACACGGTCCAGCCCGGACCGCTCTGAGTTTACGGGCACCTTCAGTTTTGCATTTTTGGCGCCGATTCTTCTCAGAATCCGTTCCGTGGCCTTCTCAGGTATTCTGGCAGCTTCAGAAAGGATTGCAGGTTCTTCCAGGGGCTTCATTTGCCTCATTTGGCTCAAATGACCATTCTATTCTTTTCTTTTTAGTTCTTGGAGGAGATCACCTTTCCCTTTGATTGTTCATAGCCGGTTTCTAGGGGAAAAGAGAGGAATTTACAGGGCTTAGGAATCTTCTTTAAAGAATTCCACTCCTTCCATGCGAAAAACATATATCTCAAGTCAATAAAAGTGTTCTTAGAACACTTCCTTTTTTTTTTTCTTTCCTTTTTGGCTTATGACCATCTTTTTAGAACTTGACTTAATGCTATCAACAACAACCAGGTTAGTGATATCAAAACGAAATAATCAAAGGAAGGTGGAGAAAGCTTGAAATGATAACTTTGATCATATTAGAAAATGTAATATACTTACAATGCTAGTGATGATTTCTCCGACAAATCCGGCAGCACTTCCGCGTCCTCCAGGAATTCTTAAAATGGTATGGAAAGGGTTTGGTTAGGTTCTTCAATCCAAGAAGATGAAAGGTCAAAATTTAGGCAAGGTTTTGGGTGTTTGGGCATGGTTTTGGGACATAGGGGCAATTTGGGCATTAAAAAGGTTTGGGGTGGTGGAGTGGTGGCATGATGGCAGGGTTCGGCCGTGGGTAGCTTCAGGAGGGCAGGGGTTATGGCCAGAGGAGAGGGCTTGTCCAAATGAGGGGGATGGCCTCTCTATTTATAGGCAAAATTTTCGTGCCCGTATTTGAAGTACGGGTATGCCTTGCCCGTACTTCAAGTACGGGCGTGCCTTGTCCGTAATTTAAGTACGGGCGAAAAACGCACATTTTCAAATCTCGCAGAATCGGTCGTATGGGATGCGTGTCCCGCCGTACAGCGACGCGTGTCTTCTTCCAGAAGCTTGCCCGTATTTGAAATACGGGCATGCCCTGCCCGTAATTGAAATACGGTTCAGCACGTTTTTAAAATATTTGGATTTTAAACCTTTATTCAATTCGATTTTTTACAAGATTTCGTTTGATTTTACCGATTATTTTATTAAAAAGCGAGATTCTCTTTATTAAAATATTAATAAACACTTTTATTTTATTTATTTTATTGGTTCATTCCATTTTTTGCTGCCTTTTTGCCACATGGGCAGTTTTTCTGAAATTTCAACTGCTCATAACTTCTTCGTCCGGTGTCCGATTTCAGCAAACTTAGTGTAGTTGGAACCGGCTCGGAACCACCTATCTTCTGGGATCAAGTTTGGCAGCTGAATTGGGGGCGAACAAAAAGTCAACTTTTTGCTCCCCAAAAGTTTGACCAGCTCATAACTTCCTCATCCGGACCCCGATTCCAGCAAACTCAGTTGCGTTGGAATCATGTCAAAATAATCTTTTTAATGAGATAAAGTTTGATGGCCAAATTTACTTGAATCAAAAAGTCAATTTTTTGACCCCCTCAGGGTTTGACTTTTAGTTTGACTTTTCATTTTTGTTCATTTTGGGGGTGCAAAAATCAGGTGCTAACACTTTGCATTGGGTTTGAGATACTTAACCCATTTGAATCCAAAACCGTAAAGGAAAAGGCCCGAATTCAATCTTTTGTGCAAAGTCAAACTTTTTCCAGTTGAATTTTGTTGACTTTTGACCCCAGAAAATGAAATATTTTTTAAAGCCAGATTTTAAGATAATTTTTCCTGGTAATCAAGTTTTTAGCCATGTTATTGCATAAAAGAATTTTTTGAGATTTTAAATCTTGACGAATACCTTAGTTTTAACATGTTGAATCTTTTTACCGGACCTGAAAAATCGGAATTTTGCCTAGAACTGGAAAGTTGACTTTTTATTCACTTGGAATTTGGGTCTGGAACTATTTTTAATGGATTCAAATGGGGGGTGTTTGCTTATTTACATGTAATATCTTAGGTAAATGGAGATTAAAAAATACGAGGACATTTACTTAAACGATATTACATGTAAATAAGTATTGCCTGTGTTAAAATTCGGAAAAAAAGCTTTTTTCCTTGTATCCGGCAACTCAGGCCGGATACAAGTGTTTTTCTTTGTATACGATGGAACATGCCGGATACAAGCAGACCTCATTGTATCTGGCCTCATATGCCGGATACATTAAGGCCCTTGTGTATCCAGCCTGATATGTCGGATACATAAGTTTTGCTCAAAATTAGGGTTTTCCGAGAGATTTCATCTTTTACCATCATGTCCTTCATTAAATGAGGTGAAATCTCGGAAATAGCCTTAGGGTTAAGGTTGGTGGCCTATAGACATTATGTTGTGTCTACCATTCTCACCAACCCTAACCCTAGCCTTTACCTATAAATAGGAGGTTCCTCCTTAAGCAAATGGCCAACAATTCTTGCCAAGAATCTCTACCAAGAAGAGCTCCGAGTGAAGAGGGAAACCGCTGCGGAATTGCTTCCAGAACTCAGGTAAGCCTCAAACCTCTTCTTTATTTTCTGTTTTACATTCCTAGATCTAGATCTCTTCTTCTACCTTTCTGTAGAATAAGGCCTTCTATGTGTGTGAAAACCCTTCCCTGGCTCAAAGTATCTCAAGATTCCCCTAGCCGTAAAACGTGAAGGCGGGATCTAGGAGAAACGAGACTGGGGATTGACCCTAGTACTAGAAACTTATCTTGCATAAGCCTTTTGAATGATTGAAAACCGTTTCATATTCAAAGTACCCCAAGATTATCTTGAAGAACCGTGTTTAACGGGGAGAGAGAACTAAGGGAAACGATAATGGAACGGAACCCTAGGTTGTTTTTAGAACCCCATTTTTATTGATATACATGCTTGATATCTTTGCTATGCTATTGGAATGGTTTTCACACTTACACATACATAGCACATGATTTTGGCGGGATAGGCTCATTTTTTGGTTTATTGCATTTATTGTGATAAATCTAAAATAAATGTCCTCAATCAATTCTAGAATGTTTTAAAATGGTTTTCAAGAAATTTGGATTCATCTTGCACGAATCACACACACTTTATCACAGTTTTGAGTTGGTTTTATCCAAAAATGGCTTAGCTTGACAGTAACTGTACCCTTACTTCGGATGCTCATAACTTCATCGTCCGGATGAATTTTGGAGCGATTCCAGAACCATGGGAAAGGTGAGGCTGTCTAGTTTATGTCCACAAAATTTCATTAATTTCTATAGAATGGAGTGTTGACACCTCTCTGTCGAAGTTGATTGGACAGTTCAGGTTTAAATATGGAGCTTGTCACTTCGACAGAGCGCCATATGTTTGTTTTAAATCCGATTCAAGTGATTCTTGTTTCTAGACACTCCTTTATGAGTCTATTTTCAAATCCAGTTAGTTTCATAAGTTTTTTGACTTCATTTGAATTATTGGTAACAGATTTACTCAGAACTGTTCATCAATACTTTTCTGGGTAAATCTGTGATCTTCGGAGCCTGTTCGGGAGACCACCCAAGGCACATCCGAATGAATTTTTGTATGAGGCTAGTTTCATCGAAAAGATGGCCTTACAGACTTCAATCACACCAAATTTCATGGATTGTTATGGAGTGGAGTTTTCTATGTGATTTTCCAAAGTTGCCCACTTATCACTTTTAATTATCTCCAGCAGCAAATTTTAAAGGAGCATAACTCCTAGGATTTTAATCGGAATAGAGTGAAATTTTGCATGAAATTATTATTTACCATAATCTTTCAAATGGATTTGGTTTGATTCAATTTAAAATAGATTTTGAATGATTTCAAGACAAATGGCATTACTTTTTACCAAATTCTCCGGATTTGCCTTAACTTGGTTTTGAGCAACTTTTGCTTTGATTTCCATCTTTTAGTGATATTTCAGAAGTGATATTGACATAAAAGAGGATCTGAAATTCATTTGGGTTCTCATGTGAAGATATCATATATTTGGCCTTTTTCAAGGTTTTTCATGATTTTTAGCAAGCTTTCTTATTTTTTTTAGCATGAACAAACACTTGGCAATCACCTTGCGTGGATGAATGGGGGTGCCTAATACCTTCCCCCATTCATAATCTAATCCCCGTACCCATCTTTGGATTTGATTTTCAAGTAGGGTTATTTTTCCCCTAGATTTGCCTTTTAAACTCTTTTTGCCTATTTTTAATCTTTGGGTGTCCATTAACACCATAAATCTGAATGGTGGCGACTCTCCCAATTTTTAAAGATGAGCCCCGTGTGTTGACGGAGGGATGATCATTCCGGTGAGATCTTTTCCCATGTCTCACAGGAGGCTTCCCTTGCTTGGCAACTTACACCTACTAGGAAGTCTTCCTCACCAGGACCTCCATCGTCTGGCCAAGAAGCATGGCCCTGTCATGTACATGTAGCTCAGCCTCATCCCGACAGTGGTGGTGTCGTCACCTGAAGCTGCCGAGCTATTCCTCAAGACCCACGACCTTGTCTTTGCCAGTAGACCCAGTGTCCAGACTGCTCAGATGATGTAAAGGCCTGACCTTCGCTGAGTATGGCTCTTACTGGCATGACATGCGCAAGCTTTGCACTATAGAGCTCCTCGCAGCTCAAAAGTTGAGATTATTAAGCCCATTTGGAAAGAAGAACTGGGTCACCTGGTTCGATCTGTCAAGGTTGCTTCGGACTCTAGAGCCATGGTCGACCTTAGCTCCAAGCTCAGCGATCTTCTCGAGGACGTGATGTACTGCATGGTTTTGGGTTGTTCAAGGAGCACCCAAAGCGCTTTCAGTTCGCTGAAAACATTGATGAGGCAATGAAGTTGGCGGGAGCTTTTAACATAGCAGATTTCATTCCCTTTGCTGGTGCACCCGATCTCTAGGTATGATTTCTATCCTTTTTATACCAGCGCATCACATCGTCTAACTCAAATAGCACCATTTGCTGGGTTGATATCGTCTGCCTGCGGCAAACGGTGCAGCATCCATGGGATACTACCATGGATGCTGCATTTTTTACTTTTTTTTTAATGAAATTTCATTTCACTTTTTTTTTTTAATTTGGTTTTCATAGCATCCGTGGGATACTAAACATGACAGTATCCCATTTTTTTTAATTTGGTTTTCATAGTATCCGTGGTTGCTACACATAGCAGTATCCACGAATGCTGCACCGTCTGCCGCAGGAACACTGCGGTAGACGATGTCAGTCCCCATTTGCTGGACAAGGCGACAGGAGGCCGGAAGAAACATCCAAAATGGTCATATTGTGGGACCCAGCCTCATGTCATTAGACAAGACAAAAATAAAGTATAATGCTCCCACGTCAAGAAATTCTAGAAACTACCACGGATTGTAATCATCCACAATAAGTCAATCCAGACATCAAAAAGTTAAAAAACAAAAATAAAAATATTTTCTCAATGCAAACAAAACCGACCCAAACATTAATTAAAACATCAAACAAAAACCAAACAATTTTGGTTCAGGCTAGAGAATTTGAATCCAAAACGGAACTAAATGTTTTTAAATGCAAACAAAACCAATCCAAAGTCAGAGCATGGCATCCTGGAATTTGTTCAAGGGACCCAACAAGGATTTTGATTATCCACGACCTGTTGAGCATTTAAAGGGCTTAACAGTACCCAATAATTGCTTGCTTTCTCTCTTTTCTCTTTCCTTCTTTTTATTTTTATTTTTTGGGTAATGAACGAAGGAAACTATATTGCCTTAATTTCGAATATTTACAATGCCCCTAGCATCATCAAACAGAAAATTACATAATCCGCTAGGAGGTCTGAGTAGCCACAAACAAGAGAAAAAATCGATTCCAAAATTCGCCAGGTAATCCACAGCAGCATTTCCTTCACGGTAAACATGTTGTATCCTTATATTTTGGAAGTTACCCCAAGCGTTATGAATGTCCATCAGGTAGGGTAGAATTCTCCATGGTATAGAATCCTCTTCAGGCCATTCACCTTGTGTTACTTGCAATAGCCTAACTAGTGTCAACGAATCCCCTTCAAGTATGATATTTGAAAAGCTTTGACAAGAGCTAGTTGAATAGCTTCCAAAGCAACTATTGCCTTTGCCTGGATTGAAGATTCTGCAAAACATTGTGATGCAATCGCCGCGGTGAAAGACCCATCGTAGCTTCTAGCTACTACTCCAATTCCAACTGCACTATTCGATTGCCTGTAAGCATCATCAAAGTTTAATTTTTTTGGGGGTGGGTGGGTGTAGGGCTGGCAATGGGTCGGATATATATATATATATCCGAATTCGACCTGAAACCGATCAGAAATTGGCTAATTCAGATATAGGATTTAGATCTGTGGTTTGAATACAGATCTGAAATCTAAGATTCGAAAAAATTCGGATTCAAATACGAATATACATATATCCGATCCGAATAGGATCTGACGGAAATCATATATATCCTATACATAAACCTGCAAACATTGGTTAGACCGTAGACCATTTATAAACCACGGTTAAACCATCATAACTAAAACCAAAAACCTTTAGAGAACGATTTGCCCTAAATCTAAACTTTCTCTCCTCTTTGCCACTGCCTCCCTCCAGTGACTGCGTTGCTGATCTTCTCTGTTCGTCAACAACGACCTTCGTTTTTTGCAACTGTGTTGTTTGCCTCACAAAAGTCTTCTGCCAGTCTGCATTGCGATTGCCAGATAGTTTCTTTGGGATCAGAATGTAAGGTAGGAGGAATCTAGAACTTATTAGAGACGAGATGCTCTCTTGTTAGAGCAAAATTTTGATTTGGTTGCATTTTGCTTTAGTGATTTTGATCGGATAGGGATTATGGTTTAATATCTAATTGTATGGGCTGTGAATGTTGGTTATATTCTTTTTTTTGTCAGGTTCTATAAAGGTTTGATGCATATTAGATCCGATCTTGTGGATCTTCGTTGTTGAATTGTTAAGAGTTTGTGTTTTTCTTTTAATCCTTATTTGATATCTGAATTCGAATTCGAAATTTGAATTCGATTTGAATTTGAAATTTGAATACGGATTCAATCGGCTGATGATCCGTCGGATATCCGTCCGAATTCAAATTCAACTGCTTGTTTATCGGTTTGAATACGGATCAAAGTAGATTCGATCCGTATTCGACCGATTGCCACCCCCTACAGCCTATTCATGTCACGCATATCGTGCGTGCCTTTCACTAGTCAATTTAAATGTACAACGAATGAAAAGAAGTTCGTAATTTGAGTAACAGCAGAGGGTAAACGTGTAAAGTGCACGAAGCAAACAGGTCGACAAGCAGCTAGCCATGTCTGAAGGTCTTTTCTGAGTTTGTATTCTATAGCATATATAGGTTATAGACACGTCAATGGTCCAATCTGGTTGGCTTTTCTGAGTTTGTATTCTATAGCATATATTATATAGAGAAAGGGACAGAAGATTCCAATGCATGGACGCTAACTCAAGTCAAGTGAACCGCCAAACACTAGACCACCTCTCAGCTTTTCACTCACATCTCCATTATTTGATCTCTTCATCCAATAATTCATTTCAGATCTAAATAACTCTTCGTTCTCCACTTCCTTCAATTCTTTTTCATGGGGCAGAAGAAACTCCTCGTCTTCTTCATCTTTTGTTTATTTAACTGCTACACTCTTCATACAGGTTCATTTTTTGAAGCTTAATTAATTAGTCGTAGTTCTTTCCATCCATTGTGGTTTTAATTTCTAAAACTAAACGTGGATTCTTATTGGGTTCACTAATTTCTATGATTGAGTGCAGGAATTCAAGTTGTCGAGAGCTCATCTCATCATCATCATCACCACCACCACCACCGCCGCGACTATCACCACCGCCACCATCGGTCGAAACTTTTTGTTTTCAGGGACTCTTATGCTGACACAGGAAATACCCCAGTATCTACATCTCAATCGTGGATGGTCCCCTATGGGATCACTTTTCCCGGTAAACCGGCTGGCCGTTTCTCTGACGGTCGTCTCTACACTGATTACTTAGGTAGCAATCTTTTTCTTCTCCCTCTGTCCCTCTACAAAATAAGTAGAAATTGCTCTAATTGGTGCTATGACGACCTGTTTGATTTTTTTTTCTCCTGATCTGGATCACTCTTGTTATGAATACCACCTTCAGCTGAAATTGTTTTAATTTCTGGGTATTACCAGAAAGACCTCTCTCTCTCTCTCTCTCAGGTGTTTCAAGTGTCAACTGACATCCGTAATATATTACAGCTTCTTTCCTTGGAATCAAATCTCCGATACCTTATAGACGGAGAAAATATGCGGTGGGCTTGCAACACTACGGAATGAACTTTGCTTATGGAGGAACAGGTGTCTTCGATACGTATGCGCCATATCCGAATATGACCAGACAAATCGATTTCTTTGAACAACTCATCCACGAAGGAGTCCACAACAAGAGCCACCTCAGCTCCTCGGTTGCTCATGTCTCCGTCGTCGGCAACGACTACTTTTATTATTTTCTTAAAAACGGCACTATTCAGGTAAGCTAAAGCTTCTCAGTTTCCTCGTTAAATCATAAATTATTATTCTGTCGTAGTGTATAGAGAACGACACTTGAGTTAGGTTACACGTTAGAACATCTCGTTTTGTCTCTTCCCTGATGTGGGGTTTGATTGATAGACCTGCCAACTAACCCAACTCAATCATCATTTCAGGCTCACATCACAGGCTATGTAAAGTCTTCTATTTTGTTTGAAATCTTGAATGGTCTAAAAATAAAATGGAAAAAAGAAAAGAAGAAAAAATAGACTGCAAGAACAAAATATTTCATCTTTGACCCCAAAAGTTTTCCAACAGGGTTTGCCAGCAGTCAGCAAATCTGTAGTTAACCAGATTTACATCGATTTGAAACGCATTCACGGATTGGGAGTGCCAAAATTAGTCATTACAGGTTTACCACCACTTGGATGTTGGCCTTTGAAGACGGTTTCATCTTCCTACCAAAAGTGCAACGATGTTTATAATGTAGCTGTGAATCTCCACAACCTTTTGTTGCAACAAGCTTTGCAGAAGCTGAACAATGAGACCAAGGACTCCCCATTCGGAATTCTTAATTTATATGGTGCTTTTATGGATGTTTTCAAGAAAAATGGGACTGATTCAGGTGTAGTGCCACTGTACTTGGTGGTAAAAATTTCTTGATATATACTCGAGGAATTGCTTATAGAAGAAGTGGTTCTTGTATTTCAGGTAATGTGAAGTTCGAGAGTCCAATGAAGCCATGTTGTGTGGGTATAAGCAGTGAATACTCATGTGGGAATGTAGACAAGAACGGCACGAAGAAATATACAGTATGCGAGAACCCCAAATCGACATTATTTTGGGACGGGGCGCATCCCACACAAGAGGGATGGCTTGCTCTCTATTCATTTCTGCAAGCTTCTCTCGGCCAACTCTACTAATTGCAGAAACTCAGGCTGTGTTTGTTTCACCGGAAATTAGGCGAAAAAAATATTTTCAAGAAATTTTAAATTTTCTGGGTGTTTGTAACAGAGGAAAATAAGTATCCCTCTAAAATATTTTCCTAAAAACTTAAAAAACGGAGGAAAATTTTTCCGGACAAAAGCTTCGCACAGTCGAGCTTTCCAACTGATAATGAAGCCTTGATCCAGGCATCGCACAATCTAGTTTCAAGCTGATATTGAAGCCTTTAAAGGATCTCCGATCATCCCCTCCTTGTCAGTTTGTTGCCTTCGAACCATGGTCGTCATACCGGCACCCGTCGAAAGACGACGTCGCCGGCGTCGAGACGCTTCTCCTTGACGAAGTGGTTCAGTAAGAGTAACGGAACCTCCATGGCTTTCAGGAGACGCTTCTTCTTGATGAAGCGGCTCAGTAAGAGACGCTTCTCCTTAACGAACCATGGCCATCATACCCGCACTGGTCGAAAGCCCTCTGCAATTGCGTTCCAGAAGAGAACTCGCAACAGCCCCCGTATTAGCACTCCAGTGTCTCATTTTCTTCTCCTCCTTCAGAATCGAGTCCTTCATTTCTAGATGCATCCAAGGCTGATCACCCGCCGTTCTTCAGATTTCAGGTTTGCTGGATCTTCTTATTTTCAGTGGGAAGTACTACAGTGGAGTTCAGGACTTTGGAGGCTGTAAATGGCCGGATGACGTTTTAGTGGGTCGGTTATAGACTAAAAGTAATCTAGATAAAATTTCTTCTATCCGATCGCAATTTTACAAATCGAACAGAGTTGGGTCGGTTTTTTAAATTTGATAAAGTTACATGCTGTTTTCAATATATCTAATAGTTAAAGGATTATAACTAAATCATAAATTTTCACCTTTGCCTCATCTGTTGAACTTTCATTTCAATCTCCACTTTCATCTTTTTTTTTTCCCTTCCCTGCTGCATCCAAACGCTTGAAAAAACTAGAAAACAGAAAATTTTTTCTTGTTATAGTTTATCTCAGCCAATGCTTCAAAATTCGGCCCATGAGATTTTTAATAAATTTAAACGAGAGGAGGCACGTGTAGGATTCCTTCATGTTAAGGTGACACGTTTGGCAATGAAAGAGGACGGGTCTTTTTTTTCTTTTTTTTTTTTTTCGATTACGGAAAAAAAAAAGGGCGGGTCGAAATTATTTTCCAGACTTCGCTTTATCAATAGATATAAAACGGTTTGTTGTGTTTGGGTATATATTTTCATTTGTTGTGCTTTCAGTTAATTTTATTATGAGATTATTATGCCTCGAGCTGTCGAAGAAAAATTTTTTTTTTTTCATTTTAAAACTCTTTTTTCTAATAATTAATTAACTACATAATCAGCCTGGTGGTAACTTGACCAATGTACTCGGATCTATTGAGGGTTCTCTTGCGGCACCGCACTCACAATTACTTAATTTAGAACATACTAATATTAGGAGCTGCCATGGATTGTATCCAACCTAAGATGTTGCTGGTGTTTGTTTGCAAAGCATATAAGCATACTCATTTTATGTTTTTCTCTTGAATTTTTTTTTTTCACTTAGGCTGCTTGGATTTGGAAAGAAAAGAAAATAACCAAAAAGTCTTTTTCTCCTATTTGATAAGAAGAAAGAAACCTAATTTAAGGAGAAAAGGAAAGAAAATTTACTTAAAAATTTTCTTTCCCTCTATATAAATTTTTCATCCCAAAAATATAGGGATTTGGAGAGAAACGAAAACACAGGCCTCTGTCTAAAACTCACGAACAAAGTATCTCGCGGTCTCTTCTCAACCTCCCTCAGCTTCCTCTATTCTTCACGATCAACATTGTTCAGTCGTCGAGTAAGCTCTCGACGACTGAACAATCATCTTTGCTCCAAATCTCAACGTCACTCATCTCAACGAGCTCTCGATGACTGAACGTCCATCTTCACTCGAAACCTCTCATCTCATTCTTCTTTGACAAAAATCAGGTAACAAAAGATTTTAACAATTGAGGTCTTGCTTGAGTTCTTTTGAGGTCTTGGTATTTATAGTTTCAAAAGATTTACATCAGTAGAATAAAATCTGAGTTTCAAATCTCACCTTAATTGGTAGATGTATCTCTATTCGTAACAATGAAATACTCTTTTTCTGAAATGTGAATCCATTAGCAAAACTTTTGTTCTGAAAAATTTTGCATTTATATGAGGATCCCACCATGTTCGAGGGGACTGTACAAAGCAACCTTGACCCACTTGAGCAATACTCAGATGAACAGATTTGGCAAGTGGGGTTGGGTTTTTTCTTTTTTCTTTTTTTTTTTCTATTTATTGAATCAAAGTTTCCTAGGCAGGCAAGCAAGAGAAGGCTTTTCTCTTTTCACTCCATTTTCTTCCGCATAGCATACATTAACTGGAGAGGAGACTAGCATTTGACGGGTGCTCCTCTTTGGGATCTCCCAAAAGATCACATCGATGTGATGATCTCAACTGAGACTTTTTCTCTGGGGCATCCACCATAGGTTGGTTGTCTAAAAGAGGTCTGATAGATTGGAAGTTATTTTTATATCACATGGCCTAGCAGATCTAAAACTACACTTGTTCTAAAATTCTTTTTATGAGTTTAAGGCAAAACAGAACATAGAATAGAGACTTGTTTCTGTTTTTTTTTTTTCTAATTTTTTTTAACACCTAGTTAGCCCCTTCAAACGCACAATGTTACGTGAATAATGATAGAGCTCGGGGCTATTGGTCTATATAACCAGAAAATTCAGCTTTTGTGAAAGAACATAGATTCAAGAGAAGTTGTAATATGATGAATGCATATTTTGTATTTTGTCACCTTTCTAAAGAAGAAGTTGATTGGGAATCAAATCTAAAATTGTAACAGTGAACACTTATCGATTTCAGTATTTTCATTGTTTGGTATTGAAATGAGGTCTGAACACTGTAAATAGTGTAATTTGTTTTCATAACAAGAGCATTGTAGTATAGATTTATACTTGTTATCTCATTACTAGCTGATTATGTTCATAGAAAAGTACTACAGTTAACTACTATTGTGACACCTCGCCCTATATAAATACCATTTTCAAGGGACTCTATAAATTTGTTCTTTATTAAAGGTACTCTTTCTCTTGATTTGAATGGAGTTGGATGGTGTGGTGTGCAGGGGGTTGTTGGGCATGGCCTGGTTTTGTATTGAAAAAAGTGGGAAGAAACTTGCTCCTTTTTTAAAATCTGCCTCTTCTATCGGCAGCTAAATGGAGTTGTTTTTCTCAAGACATGAGGGAGGAGGTGTGTGTTTGTTAGAGGGTAGGTTTTTCTTAAGTAAACTTAAAAGGAGTTGTATTGAAGGTTAACTTACATGCTTCTTAGATAGCAAATTTTTTTTGATATGGTATATGTTGTTGAAGATGAAACTCAATACATAAAGTAGGATTAGAAGAGAGTAAATGTAGACAAAGTGATATTTGAAGAACAATGGAGGTTATAAGCTACCATATTGTGAAACATGTCTCCAAAATCATTGCTCCTTACTTTTTCACTTGTCAGTACCATTGCACTTAAAAGCAGAAAAAACTATTTTAAAAGCTTATGTAAGTGCTATATTAGTCATAGCATCACCAGATTGTGAAAGTTTCTATTAAATTATCACTTATAAGGTTTTCTCAACAATCTCTCTTCAATTTAGGTTTTTTTTTTTTTTTTTGTTTGTGTTTTATAATAATATTTCTGTTGCTTGAATTAATAAAAACCAATTTCACAGCTCTTGAAAAATGCTACTGAAAAATATTGTTGGTAGGTATGCTATAGGAGATGGAGTGTTAGTCTCTTTTTTTATGCTTCTTGTTATTATTATGCAATTTTGAACTATTATTACTTTTATACTCTCTTTTAGGTGTTGTTTATTCTTGGTGAAGGCATCGGTAATATCTGAGAGAAGGTTCTGCATTATACTAAACATCTAGGTAAATTAGCCAACTAGCCTCTTTAAATGATAGGTTTTTAATGGAATTGACACTTGGTCTATTTTTGTACCATGCTCATTTGCTTTTTGTTTTTGTTTTTATTCCTTCACATCACATTCATCTCATTTTTCAGATTGAAAAATAGACAAGTTGAAAGTAAAAGTATCTAAGATGAAGGAGAAAAAGAAATTTCAGTTTTTTACAACAGAGATATGGATGAATGTGCAGTACATACTGGTTACCAAATTTGAGATAGGAGCTTCTCCGACACTTCCTATGGATAGGAGTCCTACAAGAGCAGCACAAGCAATGGTTACAAATGAAGATGGGTAGCAAATATAATTTGTAAGGCTCTTCCTAGGATGTAATTTACAACTTAGTGTGATGTAACTTGGATATAAAGTTTTTCTTTTGTGAACTTCTCTTTCTTCACATTCTTTTTTTTGTGACCTTCTCATTCTTTTTTAGGTTTTTGTGGTTGTTTTTGTTATTTTTGTTGGCTTTGAGATCGTCATAGATTATCTATTATCTATTTGCAATGTGCTTTGCTATTTCTGTTTATCTCAATTATGCTTTGTGAGCTGTCATCGGATTTAATAAGAATTGGCAAAGTCAAGAAATTTGGGTTTATTGAAGTGCCATTTTTTATTAAATACTACAGGACAACACTGATGGGGTTGGGTTTTTAGAAAAATGGATACAATCAGTGTTGGGTTTTTAGAAAAATGGATAAATAGTAGCTTCATGTTTGGTTAATTGCTTGGTTTCTTTTCGATTTTCTTTACAAACAACCAAACAGAAGAAAATGATTTCTTAAAAATTTTCCACTTTGTTTTCTCTAGCAAACCTAACAATAGAAAATACCTTCTTTTCATTTCTTTTCTCTTCTTTCCTTTTCTTTTTGGGGTTTCTTTTCTTTTCTCCCCAAATCCAAGGTTCCATACATAGCCTTAAGAGGTCGTGGAAGGATTTCTAATAGTAATTCCTCAAAACTAAGGGAATTATTCGTATATCTTCCGAGATGTAATTTTGATCTTTTTTGTCTTTTAATCCTATTTATGTATTTTTCATTCGTGTTCATACATATGTAAAGAAAGGGATGACATCTCCTGCTATTTTTAACTGCGTTGCCTTTCGCTATTAACATGGGTTTGAGATCGTCATAGCTTATCTATTATCTATTTGCAATGTGCTTTGCTATTTCTGTTTATCTCAATTATGCTTTGTGAGCTGTCATCGGATTTAATAAGAATTGGCAAAGGCAAGAAATTTGGGTTTATTGAAGTGCCATTTTTTATTAAATACTACAAGACAACACTGATGGTGTGCGCACCCGATTTCGGTCGCACGACGAGGCGCACGCAAAACGATGCGTGCCTCGGGGTTTGTTTGGAGTCGCCACTGCTTGATGGGGTGCAGGCAGACACCTGGGTGCCTAAGTTCTTCTACTAAGGCTTTTGGTCTGCGGCTTTGAGATTCTAAGTAGGTTCTCGGTTGTGGTTTGGGGAAGTCCGTAGACACCCCAGTCCACCCCGTCAAGTGACGGGTCCCATAAGTTTCCCTGGTTTGAGTCAACTCAGTTGGTCTCTCACTCACCCGATTCCTATTCCAGCATGTGATTTGATTAAGTCTGGCGGGACCGCCAAAGTGGTGTGGGTCCCTTTACTTGATTTTATTTTCTTTAGCTCAAAGTGAGATGAGTCTGCATGGGCGGGCCCCGTTGGAAGGCCCGTGGATTCCTTGGTGGGCTTGGTGGAGCCCACGTGTCCCTTATGGGCCTCAGTCTAGCCTGAGAGGCCCTTTGGGCTTTGGTTCAAGTGAATTGATTTTATTTAAATTCCAGTATGATTATTTAAATGATTTCTATGCACAAGTGGGCCGGGACTGTTTGTGGGCCCTTGAGTGGGCCTCACCCTGGTTGCCAAATGATTTGATTTATCTTTTATTAAAATTCACCAAAGTGGGCCAGGTATTGGGCTTGGGCCCTCTACCTGGGCTTGGGCTTTGAAAAACCCAAGACTTCTTGAATTAGGGTTTTGACACCCTAACCTTGGTTCAATGGGCTTAGTGGGCCCGACAGGCCCTGCCCGTGGTCTCGGCCAAACCACAATCTACTTTAAGCATGCATGGCCCAAATAGGGCTTGGGTGGGCCTCAAGTGGTCCGGCCCACTCAAATCTCTTATTTCTCTTAGTTAAGCATGAATAAATTAGTCGGGCTTGGTGGGCCCCGTTGGAAGGCCCACCGGGAATCAATTTGGACCGGGTCGGTCCATGGCCCACCTTGGGTTTCCGGGTGACCCGGAAACCCTACTGGTTCGCCCGGATTCGATCAAACAATTCAAAATATTGCACAAAACCATAAAATGGCAAAAACCACATTCGGGCAGTGTAGCCGGCCTGAGATACCGGTTACACACAGGTCACTGTGTATCCGGTATCTGTTACCGGCTACACACAGGCTTATGTTGATCCGGCCTGAGTTACCGGATCAACACACAGAACCCCTTTTTTCGGATTTTGGCTATGGGATTGGGTTTCTAAGCCTCTTGGGATGTTCCAGTGATCATGTGGGCTCCTGTGTGAGCCCACGTTGGTTCGGGAGATGAGGAATCACCTCGTTTCGATTTCTTTTGAGATTCTCACAACAAAGCAAGGAGGGGGGACCTATGATTCCAATGGTGTGTGAAGGCATGCATGCGTGCATGTGCTAAAGAGACGACCATATCATGCTGTCCATGACTTTAACTAGGGGATAT
This sequence comes from Buxus sempervirens, assembly GCA_947561395.2. Lineage (NCBI taxonomy): Eukaryota > Viridiplantae > Streptophyta > Magnoliopsida > Buxales > Buxaceae > Buxus > Buxus sempervirens. The sequence goes on from OX387182.1 coordinate 53,192,297, forward strand.
AGCAAAAAAAGGGGTATGGGGAACATGCTTTCCAAGAGACATGCATGGCATACATGACCTAGATACTCTAATCTACACTCATGCATTAAATCACTACTTCATGCTTAGCACGCATGCAAGATCATTCGAATAAGACCATTCAAAGAAGGGAATGAGGGGTTACATGGGGGGTACAAGAGATGCATAAATAAGGGGAACACCCTCCCCATGCACATGAAATGGAGACATGGTAACACATTTTATGCATGCTCAAACATTCTTATTTCTATATATGTATAATGAAACATGTTGAGGGGCAATACCTTGGGGTTTTGAGACCCCTTTGAAATGCGTAGTCTTCTTCTCGAAGCACAAACACCGGCTAGAGCAGCACCTTCCCACAGCAGCAACAGCTTGGCTCCTTCTTGGTGGGATGAAGATGGAGAAGAAGAAGGAAGGAGGGGGTAGGAGGGCCTTGATCTAAGGTTGAAGGGTTCAAGGAGCCTAAGAGGGGCTGGAAGAGGAGATTTCGGGGCAGGTGGTCTGAGGGAGGAGAGGGGGAAGCAGCAAAAATAATCCCAACCCCCGAAATGAGCTGCTGGTTTGCTTTTTATAGAAAAAATAATGTATCCGGCAACTCAGGCCGGATACACTATGCCCTATGTGTATCCGGTCTTGAAGACCGGATACACTAAGGCTCCTTTGTATCCGGTCTTCAAGTCCGGATACAAACACAATCATTTGGAAATTAAATGCCGCCGCAAATCTGTCGGCCAAGTGGCGCGAATGTCGCGCGAATATCTTCATGTATCCGGCCTTCAAGTCCGGTCATGAAGGGGAGCTAGTGTATCCGGTATTCAATACCGGATACAAATCGAAAAATTACGGATTTGCCCTTCGACTTGACCGATTCGACCGATTTGACCCTTTTTGATATCTACGGATCGCCCGTACGAAATTTTTATATTTAAGATTTAGTCCCTGAGAAATTTTGCTGCGTTGGCTGCCACGTGTGCATTTCCTGCGCCACGTGTGCAGTTTCCGGCTTTTGCTACTCGGAAACTTTGACAGGTCATATCTCACTCATCCGAACTCCGATTCGAGCAAACTCAATTGCGTTGAACTCGTATCGGAGCCCTATATTTAATGACATGGGGCTAAACACTTGGCACGGGTTTCGAGGAAAAGTCAACTTTCGGCTCTCCCTCAAGTTTGACCGGCCCACAGAACCCTCATCCGGACTCCGATTCCTGCAAACTCAGTTGCGTTAGACTAGTGTCGGGATCCCCTATCCACTGAGATAGAGCAAAGCGGCCAATTATCCTTTGATCAAAAGGTCAAATTTCAACCCCTTAGGGTTTGACTTTCTATTTAGGGTTTGCATTTCCGGCTCTTTCGGGAGCGCAAAAATGAGGTGCTTACAGATGGGGTTGGGTTTTTAGAAAAATGGATACAATCAGTGTTGGGTTTTTAGAAAAATGGATAAATAGTAGCTTCATGTTTGGCTAATTGCTTGGTTTCTTTTCGATTTTCTTTGCAAACAACCAAACAGAAGAAAATGATTTCTTAAAAATTTTCTTCTTTGTTTTCTCTAGCAAACCTAACAATAGAAAATACCTTCTTTTCATTTCTTTTCTCTTCTTTCCTTTTCTTTTTGGGGTTTCTTTTCTTTTCTCCCCAAATCCAAGGTTCCAAACACAGCCTTAAGAGGTCGTGGAAGGATTTCTAATAGTAATTTCTCAAAACTAAGGGAATTATTCGTATATCTTCCGAGATGTAATTTTGATCTTTTTTGTCTTTTAATCCTATTTATGTATTTTTCATTCGTGTTCATACATATGTAAATAAAGGGATGACATCTCCCGCTATATTTAACTGCGTTGCCTTTCGCTTTTAACGTGTGTTTTTATAGTCACGTGGAGTATCTCAAGGCTTTGTTTTTTTTCAAGTAGGCTCTACTTGAAATATTTAAAATAACAAAAAAAAAAAAAGAAGAAAATAACTGTGTGATGCTGTACATGACAGTATGTTACGCTAACAGCCGGAGTCAATATAATAAAAAATAGCAAGTAGGTGATTTCAAAAGCAATTTGAGTGAAAAGCTACCACATGTAAGGTCTTAGGTAAAGGTTTATATTTAATCATTGGATACCCTGCATGTTGACTGGCGAATCACCGTGGGGGGGGGGGGGGGGGGGGTGGGGCGGGGCGGGGCGGGGCGGGCGCATTGCCATTGTACTTGGACTTGCACCTTGGGCGGTTGTTCACTAAGCTTAGAATTGAACACAAAATCAATTTCCATTCGAAGAGAGTAGTATTGACGAATCACCTGGAAGACATTGGGGTTAGCTTTTTCAAACACAACTTTGTTTCGTGGGACCATAACAACCACCCAAGCAAAGTGACATTAGATAGTAAATCGTCAGGCATGAAGTGTTTTACTTTACTGACTGACTTAGCCAAATGACGGAACCAATTACCAAAGGAGTGAGAAGGACCTAAATTCTGGAAAGTCCCTCCAATTGTTGCTATCCAAAGCCGCTCTTGAGAAGGGGCATTCCAGCCATAGGTGCTCTACAGTCTCTTCCTTTTCTCTACAGAAAGCACATAAACTTGTAAAGTTTTGGAGCCTTGTTGCAAGGAATTTGGCAGTTGGGAGGACTCCATGAAGGCTTTTCCACAAAAATAATTTATATCTTGCTGGGCATTTAATATGCCAAATCTTAAGCCAAAGTGAATCCGAATTACCCATACCTGAAGTGCTAAGTTGCCGGTAAGCTAAGGCCACGGAGAAACTTCCATTTGATGTGTGACACCATATGGGTTTATCTTTATTTAATGAAGGAACAACAGGTGTGAAATAACGAATAAAGTTTTGGTTTTCAATGACCAAAATGTTGTCATTGGTTCTATTTATAAAAGACTTTACAAAACGTTACAACAGAGACTTTACAATACGTTACAAAACGTTACAGAACGTTACAATAGAATTTATAACTGTACGTTACAGAATTGATAACTGTACGTTACAATAGGTTTTAACAACAGAATTTATAACTGTACATTATAGAATTGATAACTGTACGTTATAATAGGTTTTAAGGTTGCTGGAAGTCTATTGATTCTTTTGGTTGGTTAACATCCCCCCGCAAGCTGATGGAAGGAACAACAGACAGCTTGTACCGAAGATGACAAAAACGAACAGAAGTGAGACTTTTCATAAATATATCTGCTGGTTGATCATGTGTGCTTATGTGTTTGATAACAATATCTCCATTTTGCACCTTTTCACGAATGAAATGAAAATCCACTTCTATGTGCTTTGTTCTTGTATGGAAGACGGGATTGGAAGCTAATGAGATTGCACTAAAATTGTCACACCATAGGACAGGAGGTGAAGATAAACTGATCTGAAGTTCACGAAATAGCATACGTAACCAATAAAGTTCAGCAGTAGTGATGGACAATGCTCTGTACTTAGCTTCTGAAATTGAATGAGATACTACGGTTTGCTTTTTAGCAGACCAGGAAATTAAGCTAGAACCCAAGAAAATTCCATACCTAGATGTTGATCTTCTGTCATCTGGGTTACCAGCCCAATCAGAATCACAATACGCCTGAAGATAGAGATCAGATTTTGTGTACCACAATCCATAATCAATAGTGCCCTTTAAGTATCTAAGAACTCTTTTTGCAACTGACCAGTGAGCAGTTGAGGGGCTGTGCATACGTTGGCATAGCTGATTTACTGCATAAGATATATCTGGGCGAGTCATCATGCAATATTGCAAAGCACCCACGATACTTCGGTATTCAGTTGCTTCTTTATCTGGAAGTAAATCACCATCTCTAGATGAAAGCTTAGTGCCAAGGCAACAAGGAGAGGCAATAGGCTTAGCACCTACCATACGTGCTCTTTCTAGAATGTCACCAATATACTTTGACTGTCTCAAGTGAAGTCCAAAAGAATCACGAGTGGTATGAATACCTAGGAAAAAATTGAGTGGGCTAAGATCTTTCAAAAGAAACTCTTGTTTGAGCTTTTCAATGACAGAAGTTATTTCTTTTGAATGGGAACCTGTGATGAGGATGTCATCAACATAAACAAGTATAAAAATGTGAGTATCACCATTGTGCATAATAAATAGAGAGGTATCAACATCAAAAGATTGAAATCCAATCTCAAGTATTAAGTCTCGGAGTCTGGTGTACCAAGCACGTGGTGCTTGTTTTAGCCCATATAAGCTTTGTGAAGCTTGCAGACATGATCAGGATATTGTGGATCAATAAAACCCTTTGGCTGCTCCATGTATACCTCCTCAGATAAAAAACCATTAAGAAAGGCATTAAATATATCAAGCTGTTGAATTTGCCAATCAAAGTTTACTGCCAACTGTAATAAGACACGCACAGTAGCTGGTTTGATTACTGGACTGAAAGTCTCTGTAAAATCAATACCACTACGTTGATTGAAGCCCTTGACAACTAAGCGTGCTTTATACCGATCAATGCGTCCATCAGATTTTTGCTTGATGCTATATACCCACTTGTTTCGAACAATATTCTGATGCAGTGGTTTAGGACATAATGACCAGGTACCATTAGCAATTAAGGCATCAAATTCCTCTCCCATGGCTGCCTGCCACTCGGGTGATAATACAGCTGTGGAATAGCAGGTAGGTTCAGGTGGTAAGGTTACAGAATGTAAGGCTTGTAGAGGATATCTAGTAGAGTAATATACATGGTAATCTGGGAAGGCTTTAGGCTTTGAGTTACCAGTTTGAGAGCGGGTAAGAACACGTGATTGAGTTGGTTCAAGGTTAGGAAAAGGAATATTAGTTTGGTGGGTGGGCACTTGGGTATGGCTTGGTTCCATTGGAGATTGTGGTTGGGAATTGCCAGAACTAGGCGTGATGGAAGTGTGAGAATTTTGTTCAGGTTGTATTGGTAAGGAAGAAGTGATATGAGCAGGTGACTCCATTAATCAAAAGTATTCAGATTTATTGGAGACGTAGGGGCTGTTGGTCACATGGGTATTTCAATGGGATTAAGAGACTTTGCAGAGTTAGAGTCTGAATGTGACAAGGAGATCAGAGGAGACTTACCTGTAGTTGCTGGAAATTGATCCTCATCAAACACAACATTTCATGAGATGTAGACTTTCCTTGTGAGTGGATCATAACATCGATAACCTTTGTGGGAGGAGCTGTATCCAATGAAGATACATTTTTTACTTCGAAACATTAATTTTTGAGCATTATAGGGACGAAGTAATGGATAGCAAGCACAACCAAAGGACTTTAGAAAAGAGTAGTCTGGTTTGGTCCCAAATAATTTTTGAAAAGGTGAATTGTTGTTCAATGTAGATGATGGAAGTCTTTTGATTAAATAGATTGATGTTAAAAATGCATCAACCCAGAAGGTCATTGGTAAACTAGATTGTGCAAGAAGAGACAATCCAACTTCCATGATGTGTCGATGTTTTCGTTCAGCCAATCCGTTTTGTTGTGAAGTATAAGGACAGCTTAGTCTATGTGCAATTCCATTATCTGTTAAAAATTGTTGGAAATTGTGGGATGAATACTCACCACCATTATCAGATTGGAATTGAGCAATTTTAACAGATAATTGATTTTCGACAAGCAATTTAAACTTCACAAAACAATGAAAAACATCTGATTTAGATTGAAGTGGATATAGCCAAGTGAATCGAGAAAAATCATTTACAAAGATAACATAAGAAAGACATCCACCTTGTGACTTAGTTGAGCACGTCCATACATCGGAATGGATAAGTTCAAGAGGACGAGAAGATATTCGATTAGAAGAAACAAAAGGTTGTTGCTTGATTTTGCCAAGTTGGCAAGGTTCACAAACAAGGGTTTTATTTAGAGAACCACTAAAAGGAAGATTAAGTTTTTGAAGCAAACGACACACGATTGATTGGGATGGGTGTCCAAGTCTGGAGTGCCACACTTGAATAGGAGCCTTCACACCTACAAAAGCAGCGAAATTATTGTGTTTGAGAGAATCTGATTTCTGCAGATGTATAGGGTACATGCCTCCTTCACTCTTTCCTTGTAACATTAGAGGACCCGTCTGCATGTCATGAATTGAATAATGAGTTCCAGATAATATAAAGAAACAGTGGTTATCAATGCAGAATTGATTAATAGACAAGAGATTAACAGAAGCTTGAGGACAATGAAGAACACGGGAAAGTGTAAGAGAAGATGAACTTGAAGTGAAAGAAATTGAACCAGTGTTAGCTATGTCAAGGGTGTTGCCATTTCCAAGAGCAATATTATCATTTCCAAAGTAAGGTTGCACATGAAAGAGATGATCAAGATGAACAGTAATGTGCTGGTTGGCCCCGCTGTCAGCATACCAGGTATCGCCACCAATGTTTGTACGAGTTGAGAAGGCTTCATTGAGTTTTGAAACCATAGCAGCAAGTTGTTGAGGGGTTTGGTGACCTTGATATGAGTAGTCAAAACGATGCAAGCAATCTAGAGCTTTGTGACTAGATTTGCCACAGATTTGACATGTTTCATGAATAGGAGAGTCACCTGGTACCAATGTAGTGGTGGCCAAATTATTTGGTGGCATCTGCTTACCATAGCCTTGAGAATGAGCAAACTTTGTAGGAGGTTTTGACTTGGTGCTTGACTTTGAATATTGATTGTGATTTTGGCGAGCTACCAAGGCAAAAGAATTTTCTGGTGGAACTGTACGTTGGTGAGAATCAAGCAGGAGCTCAAAAGAGATTAATTCTGCTTGAAAGTCTACAAATGACATGCTCCGATCTCTAGTTGCAATATTGATGGAGTTTTGAAATGGTAGAAAAGCAAAATTTAGCCCACTTAGGAGGGTGGAGACAAGGTCATCTTCATCCACTTCCTTGCCAGCAGAGACAAGTTGATCAACTAGGCTTTTGGCATAAGCCAAATATTGATGGCAGCTACTGTTTTCTTGCTTCAAGCTTCTAAGTTGCCATTGAAGTAGGTTGATCCGAGACTTGGACCTAGAAGCAAAACAACTTTTGAGAGAATCCCAGGCATCCTTGGCGGATTCAATACCGAAAACATTGGAGAGCACCTTTGGTACAAGGGTAGCATTAATCCATGATAGAACAAACTGATCCTTCTTTTTCCATAAGGTGTATTAAGGATTAAGATCACGAGTTGTGTTGTCAGCAGTGAAAGGGAGATACTGATCAGGGCACGCTTCAGAACATTGTCATTGGTTTTATTTATAAAACCAATAAAGTTTTGGTTTTCAATGACCAAAGTGTTGTCATTGGTTCTATTTATAAAAGACTTTACAAAACGTTAGAGAACGTTACAACAGAGACTTTAGAATACGTTACAGAACGTTACAATAGAATTTATAACTGTACGTTACAGAATTGATAATTGTACGTTACAATAGGTTTAAACAACAGAATTTATAACTGTATGTTACAGAATTGATAACTGTACGTTACAATAGGTTTTAAGGTTGATGGAAGTCTATTGATTCTTTTGGTTGGTTAAGAAGGTGTAGCTAGAATTTTGGAGACTATAGCAGGTGGCCATAATGAGGATATCAACTCCAAATTCCAAGAGTGTGTGTAGGGACTAAGAATTTGACTTACCCGTGACAGATGTAGATTCTCTAGAACATGATTCGGCTGTGGGAGACGTTCACCACTTTGAAGCCAAGTATGGTTAAACAAATCAAAATTCTCGCCATTTGAAATTTGCCAAAACGACCCTTGATTGATAACTTCCTTGAACTGATGGAGTTGTTTCCAAATGAAGGAGTGCTTTCTTTTCACTTCAGCCTCCATGTAGCTTCCATCTGGGAAATACAAAACTTTCATTAAATTCTTCCAAAAACTACAGTGTGAAGAATGAAGCTGCCAAGCAGCTTTCATAAGCAGAGCTTTGTTCATGTATTCAGCACATTTTATCACTACAAAAAAGGGGGGCAACAAGGGCGAATTTTTGCTGGCGGCTTGAGAAAACGCCGGCAAATGGTGGTTTAGCCAGCGGTTTTTAAAAAGCCGCCGGCAAAAACCCAATGAAGCCGCGTACATGGTGGTTTAGCCGGCGGTTTTTTAAAAGCCGCCGGCAAAAACCCAATAAAGCCGCGCGAATGACTTGTTTTTCCGTCGTCTTCTTTTTGCCCCAAATTCCAGCGCCTCCTTCTTCCCCTTGGCGCGCGATTGTCCTGCTCCATTGCCGTTTTCCCCAAGTGCTGCCGCGCAATAGTCATCCTGCTCCATTGCCGTTTTCCCTCGTCCTACTCCATTGCTGTTTTCTCCAAGCGCTGCCGAGCGATAGTCGTCCATTGCCGTTTGCCCCAATGACCGGAAAATAGAGAGAGAGAAGATACAGGAAATCTGAAGGAACAAAGCGGAGCCTTCATCGCCATCAACGCAAACCTTAACCCTAACGCGTTTATTTACGGAGTAAGAACTTCTATCGACTTATTTCTTCAGGTATCACACCCTGTGTAGATACCTCAAAAAAAAAGGGTGTATCGATAGGGTTCTCTCTGAAGGAGGACACGCATCAGTAGGGTTCTCATTCATGGAGAAATCGAGATTAAGATTTCTTTGAGCCATATTAAAGGTTTGTTTGTATCGTCTACGCAAAAGCAGCTTCAATGTCTACCTTGGAAATCGAAGCTCGAGAGTATGTTCTTTGTCGAAGTCTTCTCTGTTTACAATTCTCAAGCACAAAGTCTTCGACTGCTCAAGGTTTCTGGTAAGTTTTTAATTGTTTATCTCCTCCTCCTTCTGGTTGTGGTCAGGGTTTCTCTGCTTTTTTTTTGGTTCTCTCTCTGAAAGTAATCAACGTGTTCTAGTTATGTGGCGATCGTTTGATGTGTTTTATTGTAATGGCTAGGTTTTATAGTTTGGTGTTTTGTTAATGGTTAGGTTCTGAGTTAGTGTTGTTCCTACGATTGGCTTTGTTTGTTTGTAGTTTCTTGGTCAGGCGCTTCTGGAATGTATCTTTTTCAAATTCAAATCTATTTAAATATATGTTTTGGATGAAGAAAACAGGGTAATAGAAGGAAATTGAACCCTTATTTCCTCCGTGGAATCGCTAGGATTTTTTTTTTCTGTTTGTCATAACTGTCGTTATTGGTACTTGTATATTTGTTTTATGTGGCTGATTCAAAATGAATCTGAACCCTTATTTCTTCCATTTCAGTTTAATGTCTCAGTTGTTGTGCCCTGTTGGAAGTAATAAATTGAAGGTTTGAATAGCTGATACTCTGCTAGTTAAAAATCTAAATCTGCATTGTAATTTTCAAGAATGGCACACTGATGTTGAGCTTGAATTAAGGAGCACTGAGATCGTTTTTATCATCTTTTGCATTTTATCATGTATAAATTTTTTGCCCCAAAACATTTCATCAATCTTTTCTTTTCTGTAAATAAAAAGTAGATGGTGGGCTGTGTTGTTGCTCACACTGAAAACAAGAAGGCATAATCATATTACTTTTCTCCAACGAGTTATCTAATTTCAGGCCTTTGTTCACTTGCAAGGATTTAAGCACTTGATGAATCTTAAAGTTGATTGGTTTCGATATAATTACATACATTGTTTTAGACCTTTCATGGATTTTGTAAGCAATAGACATCCATCATAATTCAGAAATCATAGTTATGGATTACTTGGGTGTGAGATATTGGGAAAACAAACGGTTGATGGAAATAGTTATGCAATTTTTTGTGGGACCACCCTGACTCTCTCGTTTTAGAAGTGCATATAAATCAGCTCCATAAGTTGCGTATGCCTTTGAAATTCAGTGCTTCATGATGTGATCTTTTGTATAGTGGCTTTTTATCATAGCTTTTCTGATCCTGCAACAGATTCTTGAAGCAGTTGGATCTCTATATGTGCTCTATAGGTTCTTTGGGAAATACAGATATTTCTTTTTTCCTTTCCTTTTTTCATCTTTTGAGTTATTTTTTTTCTCATTGCTGTATACTTGTCTTAGCAAGGTCATTTGTTGCTTGCATTCACTATGCAATTATCATTTGTTACCTTCATCTACTAGGATATTGACTTTTGCCTGTCAGTGGTCCAACTCCTTTCATGTGGATAGTTTACCATTGTTCAATAATCCACCAACTATTTTGACCTTCTTATGCAAAATCTTGTTATCTCCTAAACAGATGCAATGTCTTTGGGGATTATCTTAAAATCCACCCTGTTGCCATTCCCACAAAAAAAATTTAATTTATCAATTCTAAGGTTTATCAACTCCAAGCAACAAATAAAGAAAATTATTCAATCAGCATATTGTGTTAACAAAATGAAAATAAATGCGTAAGGAGCTTTAAATATTTAACCAGATCCCACCACCACCGGCTGGCCCATTTGTGTACAGAGCTGTAATCTCATTAACAAAATGAACTACATGCTCCTTCAGCTCAAAAAGTCCATCCATGCGTAGCCTTATGTCTTCACTATCTCTTTCCTGTGAACTGTATTCATTAGTGCTTGCAGCCTTCAGGCTGTCAAATCCAATAATATAGGAAATTATACGATTGTTAACTCCAGGAATCATTTGTTCCACCCATGACCTAACCTGACAAAATATTAGCCATATATTAGTGTATGGGGTTTGCATGTGACAATAGGAGAGGGAAAAGGGTGCTTCCTTGTAATTTCTTTGATGGCAATGTTAATATACAAAATTTCAGGGGAGGGAAGAAAATAATGACATTAGTGTATAAAACTTAAGAAGGCAGAATACCAAATTAGAGGTTTTCTACCAGAAAATCAGCTGCTTTGGCACGCTTTACACTTCCATATCCTCCATATGATATCTCTCCCCAACCTTTCCATCCACAATCCTGGAAATGAGAAGAGTTCAAAGACGAGCATCAAATTTTTTAAGGCAAAAGAAATTTTTCTATAAGGAAACACAAAATTGACCTTGTTTATTTATATCACAATCTTCTAAGTTCTTCTTCTTCCCTTTGTCTTATGTCCTTCAATTTCTTCCACTGTTCACCCATCCCCCAAACCACACGCCCCTAACAAACCAACTAACAACCACACCACTGCTGAAATCATATGAAGTTGGCCATCTATATGTGGCTCTCTGGTTGGGATTTTAGAATTGGATTATATCTTGAAACAGATTTTATAATCTGAGAGCCAGAGACAGTTGATAATTGTGAGGCTAATTATAAAATAAATTTAGTATCCCTACTTTTATGAGCAGCCTTGAGTCTTATTTTGGGATTAGATAATGTGACTCACCAGTCACCACTGTCCGCTGCCAGGCATCACTACAACTATTAACCTCCTACCTCAACTAATCATCTCCTTCACCCACAGCCTACCTACATTAATCACCATTGCAGAACTTGATATTTTATCAAATTCTAAGAGTCGAATTTATCTAAACAACATTCTGATTTCTAGAAACCAGTAAACAAATCTGTTTCTTGTGATCCAGAATCAAAATCAAAATCCGATTGAGAGAATCCTCAACTAGCACCCCCTGAATATTCATCTTCAGCACTGTCACATTCATATTTAAGTTACCAAACAGGTAGCTAATGAATCATTTGTTCTGAAATTTTATAATCTGAATGTTTGCCAGTTGTATTTCAAATGAATTTATTGTTTATCTCATGTCAAATTTAAATGGGTTCAGCTAAGTTCAAAAATGACAAATAAAAATAACATAGGAAATTGCAGTCAACTGCATTTTGGGCTTCATTAAGGTTGCTCTTAGGTATTGCCCACCAACAGAGATATATATATATATATGTTTTATTTTACACTACAAAAAAACCGGGTTTCAGCGGCGGGGTTTAGTAGACCTTTAGCAGCGGTATTTTAATGACCGCCGCTAAAAGTCATCCTAAACCATTCCAACCCATCCGCGTATCTTTCTGACCTATTCTCTCTATCTTCTCTCCACCTCTCTTTCCCTAATCTCTCTCCCTGCGAAAGCTATCTTCTCTCCGTCTCTCTCGCGGCTAAAAACGCGTTGTGACCAGTGTAAACCCTTCCATCGCTTCTATAAATGAGCCTCCAAACCAAACCAAACTGAACAGCCACAAGACCTTCTTCAATCGAAATCCTGACCGGAGAAAGCACAACGTTTCGAGAGAGACGATACTAGAAAGTGAGAATGGAAACCCTAGTTCGAAACCTTCTGTGTATTTGGACAATGAGGAGGAGCTAGAAAAGGTTTTCAAACGGTTCGACAGCAATGACGATGGGAAGATCTCCGCCGCGAAGCTCGTCGACGTGCTTCGCGCTTTCAGCAATGAGGTGGCGCCAGAGGAGTCGAAGTGGATGATGGAGGAGATCAATACCGACAGCGATGGATTCATCGATCTGAATGAGTTCGCGGATCTTCACTGCGGAGGAGTGAAGGGCGACACAAAGGGCGAGACGGAGCCCATGGAACTCCAGGATGCATTTGAGATGTACGATAAGGACAAGAATGGCTTGATATCGGCTAGTGCATTGCATATGGTGTTGAGGAACCTCGGAGAGAAGTGCTCTGTACATGATTGTAGCACTACATATACAAATATGAAAAAGAAAGTTCCAAGCAGGACAAGACTGACAAGAAAACGACAGAGACAGAGCAGAAGCCTGAAAGTGATATAAGCGAAGTGAGAGATAGAGAATGGAATGAATCGTGAAGGAGGCTGCTGTTGACAAGGAACTGTTGTAGGTATTATCTTGGACATTTCTATTGCATTTCCTCTGTACTGTCTTCTGCTCGTGCATGTTAATTGGGGATATTAATTAGTTTCTTTGATCTGCTTTTCATATTTGTTACAGGCATTCAGGTTTTTCGATCGAAACCGAGTGGGCTACATCAAGGTATGACACAATCTTTCAATTATCCTTCTTGGTAAATTTTATGCTAAGACTGGTATAGGGCTAATAGAATTCCTATCTTCATTTCCAGGTTGAAGATTTGAGGTTTTTCAATTGAATCTGAGTGGGCTACATCAAGGTATGACACAATCTTTCAATTATCCTTCTTGGTAAATTTTAATAGGGCTAATAGAATTCCTATCTTCATTTTTAGGTTGAAGATTTGAGGATGGTTCTCCACAGCTTGGGGAAGTTTCTTTCTCATAGAGAGGTCAAGGTGAGTTGATTGTGCCCTTGCTAGAATTTTTTTTAGGGGTAAGTGGGTGCGTGGAGAGAGATAGGAGCACTACTGGGGTGAGTGGCAAGGGCAGAGAGCATGTGCTACGGGCACGGGAAGCATAAGTGATATTTTGGATGCCGCACAAATGATTTGTGAGAAGGTTAGCCTGCTGCTACTATTTGTCAAATATTTTGTGATTTTGTGTATCAATGTCAAACCAGTTTATAAACTGCTAATCATATATTTTAACTATTTGCATTAGGATTTTGATTAATTTATGCTATATTTTAATTTTTTATTTTAGATGATGTAACATTGGGTATGTTAAACTCCAATCTGTTTCCTTTTCTGTTATCCATTTCTCTTGATAATGCTACATGCCATCATATAATAAAATTCATTATACATACAGGTTGATTCAACTCTGGCGATGCAAAACCTTCAGCCAAAGATCAAAGCAATTCAAGAGAGAGAGATATAAAGGCAATCAGGTACGGTCCACCTTTTGTTGCATGACATATAAATAAATGCAGAACTTCAACAAGTTACCTTGTCTTTCAACAATGACAAGTTAGATGACCATCAAATTTGAAATTGTCAAATATATATTTGACAATAGAAGCAAGAAATGTGTTTGCAAGACGAAGGGTTTTTGTGTCATCTGTTCTGGAAAAGAGAGTATAAAGAGAGTATTGTCTTTAAGGTTATTTAATGCGTAATAGTTTCTTCTCTTTTGCAACTGTTCTTAAATTCTTATTGAGACAGATTCATTGAAACTGTTATCTGGTATCCTAAATGGAGTTTAGTTGGTGAAATTGCTGTATCTTAATGATGAAAGTGAGATATTCTAGTTAGAGGTACCTACATCATTGTTTCCTATTAATTGTTCGGACAGATTTCATAAACAATTTAGAATGCCTTACAATTTAATTTTTTCATTTGTGGAAACTGATGGTGAATTCTCTCAAAGATAAAGGAATATGTTTTGGACAGCTTACAAGAAGCACCTCTATGAGACCTCATTCATCCAATAAAAAAAGAAAATGCAGTTGTGAGGAATAGGTAGTAAAATGTAGGAATTGGACGGCCACATGTAGTTTCTAAGCTTTGGTCTCTCGTTGTTCCTATTGAAGCTTAGTATTGCAAATCTAAATAATTGTAAGTGTAATAACAAGTAAATAATGTATTGATAAGTAATTAGTATTGACTTCTATTATAAGTAATTTTTTCTTTGGAAGAAGGGAAGTTTGTATTAACTATTATAACTGATATTCATAACATAACAGGGGACCCCAAATAGAGGACCAAAACAGTACCAACAGCCTTGCAAGTCTTAAGTGTATAACTGATATTTAGAAGCATAAGTCCTCTTGTCCTCCTTGTATATATGCTTGTACCAATGAAAATATAGATGTTCCCCTAAAAGGGGGGGGCACAGGGGGCGCACCTATCAGGGTTTAGAGTCCGTACAGAACGGGTCTTTTTGGGTCACATGATGGTGTTACATTGGATCATGTTCCTGATGTACAAGTTCAGTATTGTCTGTCAAAGAACAGTTGAACACTTGAATCAACGAGCAGCTGCTAGTTTGATCCGAAGAATTGACAAGCACCAATCCCAGGTAATTTGATCCTTAAGAAGTCTGGTTTCTACTCATACCAAATGATCCCTTTTGTTGGTCCTTATAGAATAGACCCACAAGTTTTCCTGAAAGTTGGATCGAACCAAAATAATTTGATCCAAGCTGTTGGGTTTCAGATTCGCTATATTTGGTTGTGGGGCATAGTATTGATTATAGACGTAGAATAGACCTAGGCATAACTTCTGTTATGAGTTTCAATCATACATTTCAATGAAACAGGAAAGGTTATTACTCTATCCATAGCAGGGCCACTGAATGCAGTCTTATCAAAAGAACACCAAGAGGAGATATGCCGTTATCTCTACAATCATCAGGCAAGTGAAAATTAAGTGCTTTGAAATTTGAACTGCGGCCTATTAGGTTTTTGGAGCGTGTCTGTCTTGTTTTAATTTAAGAACTAATTGTTTGTTCGTGTCTCATTTTCTGTATTCCGAAGCACAAGAAATCATCTTAATAGGAAAGCATTTTATCAGGAAACACACATCAGTGCTTCTCTTTTCATATAGTGCTCTTTGTTGTTTTAAATAGCAAGTCGATTTTCTACAAGTTCTTGAGGGATTTTATTTGACTTCTGTTCTTTTATAATAACAGGTTCTTCGAGCTTTTGAATGGTCCGGAAATAACCCATTGCCACTGCAAATATGGATAATTCCTTATATTCTCTCATTCCATCCAGGTATAAACCTCATGATACTTTCATTCTGTATCAACTATACAAAGTAGAAATTTTGATGGTAAAATAATGGACATGTTTTGACTTTCACAATCATACTGTTGAAATCCTACTTATGTAGATGAATTTGAAGGTTTGGAGATGACTATTTTTGCAGTGGAGCTTGAAGAATTGGAGACGGATTTTGAAGCATCAAATCATGGTTGTGAGCAAAATTTTTTTTTTCTGATTTTTCTGATAAGGTTTGTAGATGAATTTTAAACCATCAAATGTCAAGAAACAAGTTTAAGGTTTTTTTTTTTTTTTTTTTTTTTTTTTTTTTTTTTTTTTTTTTTTGTGGCTTGGTACTAAATATTGTAATGGAAAGTACTGGTTTCAAATTAATGGTTTTTTTTTTCAAATTGCAAATTAAAATTTTTTATTTTATTTGGCTTAATCGTGTAATTTAGGCACTTGGGGGCAAGAGAGAGAGAAAAAGAAAGAGATGGGGGTTGGGTGGGGGGTCGGGTACACGTACGAGTGGGGTTGGGTGGTTTGTTTGTAAAAATAGAAATTTGGGGGGTTGGGGTCTGGTTGTAAAAATTAAAAGAAAAGTGCGTTGATGAAATTTGGGGGGGTTGGGGGGTTTGTTTGTAAAAATAGAAAATTTGGGGGGTTGGGTTCTGGTTGTAAAAATTAAAAGAAAAGTTGGTCGATGAAATTGGGGGGGGGGGGGGGTTGTAAAAATTAAAACAAAAGTGGGTCGATTTGGCTAGGGAAAAAAAATTGAAAATAAGTGACTTTTAGCGGCGGTCTTGAACCGCCACTAAAAGTAAAAAAGACCGCTGCTGAAAGAATCAGCGACAGGCGAATCATCGGCGGACAGCGTCGTTCGGCAGGACTTTTAGCGGCGGTCGCTTGACTTTTAGCGGTGGTTTTGGTCCGCCGCTAAAAGTCACTTTTTTTGTAGTGTTATGACCATTAAATGCCTTGATATCAATATAAGAAGGATCAAAAATAAAATTTCAAGACTTGGTGCCTTTCAAGACTTGGCTATGAATAATGTGCATCTCAACCCAAAGCATGCTCAGTTTAAACGTAAATTAATAACAGCCCTCTAGATTGATATACTAGATGTAATACATTCAAGAAAACATAGATTTAAACCATCAGAATCTTCAGAAATACATTAAATCCATTAAACCACCCATAAACACTGTTATTTCACAATAATACTTTATGAAACAAGTTTATACTTGGAGCAACATCAATGTAGATCTCCAAATCATCAAAACCAATAACAGTATCACCTGAAAACCTCCACAACTTAACGTTTAATCTGAAAACATGCAAACTTAGGAGTTGGAAGGGTCACTACTTACCTTGTATTTGCAAACATGGATATCCTATGAATATATTTTTTTCCTTTTCTAATTGGTGGCTAGGAAGAAAAGAGTGTCATGATTCTTCTCATGCACCAGTATGTCTCTATGTTATTTAAAGTAGTCACCAACGGCAGTAAAACATATAATGGAACTCTTGGAATACTTTTTGTTTGTTTGTTATATTTGGTTAGAACATTTAGCTCTTCACAAGAAATTAATATATGATATCCATTTGCTTACGGCCTGTTTTTACCCGAAATCTTTCTTTTAAGAACTTCAAGGCCAATCAGAAACTGGATTACTTAAATTCTTACAATATTTTGGTTTTGCAAAACAAAATCCAGAAGGTGTTAATACAATTGGAACATGTGCTGGCTGATATGTTCAGCAGTACTTATAGGGAAGGAGTTGCATCATTGATCACGCTTATTGCTTGTCGCTTATTCTTTGTCAGTATTGATCTCATTATTATATTTCTTTTTCAGGTTAACCAGATTGGTACCATTATTGAATCCATTCGGGCAGCTCTTGACTCAAAAGCTGCTGGATGGGGTGTGATGGTCAGTCACAGGAGTGGTGAGTACTTCAGCTCCTTAAGCTTTATTATCTTGGTATTTGCTTTTATTCATTTTAATATGAGATATGAACTGTTAGCTTGTCTATTTACTTTTTTTTTTGTTGCACTTGTAGGATATTGAGGAGTATTTTGCTCTAATCAATGAATTTCGCATTTTTTTCACTTTTTCTTATGTAAATTAAACAATTAGCTAGATGCTTGGAGTGAAGCCAATTGAAAAGAACATAGTATTTTGACCTCGATATGGTTTAGAGAAAAACAGAGATATTTGACAATGATTGGGGGTGGGAATTAGATTTTTTATTACAAGTTATCTGATTTTGGGACCTATTTGGGCTTGGTCACCCCTTCCATTTTAGGGGAGGTGTTGCCGAAATTTCGGCAACACCTTATATTATTCCTTTCTTGGGTTTCCATTTTCGTAGGCGTATGTGAAGAGGAAAGACTTGAATTGGATACCTTATATTATTGAATAACTTTAGAGTGAATATAAGTAACTTGAATTGCCATACCTTATATTATTGAATAGTTATTTCTTTATATGTAATTACAAAACATGATTTTATCTAGCTAACTATGTTTAAATTAATATGTGTTTAGATACTAATTTTGCTTTGTTTTTTTTTTTTTATGTAGGAATGAATCCTAACATGGTCCGATGATGTGCATGTCAAGATTTTTTTACTTCTTTAGCAGGAATGAAGCCGTGATGGTCCGACAATGTGTATATAGAAGGATATGGCGCAGCTTGCATGATTAAATGTATTTATTAAATTTATGTCAGTTTTTTTAAAATGTATTAAAGATTGAAGTTCATGTTGTAATAGAAAGTAATTGTTAACGTATTGTGGGGTAATTTTTGAAGGATTTTAATGTATTATGTTGTAATTTTTTTTCGAATTGTTCAAGGATTTTAATATATTGTGTTGATTGTTGATATAAGGTGTATATGCAAGTGTATAGATCGTTCTTTTCCATAGGTGTAACAGTAAGTGTTAAAAAAAAATCATGTATGTATGAAAAAAAATGAAACACTTAGAAAAACCTGTAGAACATTTTACCGGCGGTTTTTAACCGTCGGTAATGTCCTGGGAGCGGCTTTTGCAATATTTTTACCAGCGATCAAAAACCGCCGGTGAATAATTTTGCCGGTAAAAGGCTATTTTTGCCGGCGGCCAATTAAACCGCCGGCAAAGCTTATTTTTGCCGGCGGTCCAGTAAACCGCCGGCAAATCTTATATTTACCGGCGGTTACAAAAACCCGCCGGCAGAGCCGCCGGCAAAAGTCATTGCCGGCGACCCCCTTGCCGACGGCTCGAGTAGCCGCCGGCAAATCTTTTACCGGTGGTTTTCCCACTTTTGCCGGCGGTTTTCAGACCGCCGGTAAAAGTCTGTTGTTTTGTAGTGTATGTTCAATCCTCCAGTGCGCAAGGGCTGAGAAATCCGATTCCAATAGATAGTTGCAATCAGTGGCGGAACCACGTTGATTGTAGGGGGGGCAATTGCCCCCCCTAATTTTTAACTTTTAATAAAAAATTATATATTTTTTAAATAAAATCTATGTTTTGCCCCCCCTAAAATTTCTGGTTTGCCCCCCCAACCTATAGAAATTTTTATATTTTATGAGAACTCTATCTAAAATTTCTAGTTTGACCCCCACCAACTCATTGAAATTTTTATATTTCATGAGAACCTCTCTAAAATTTCTGGTTTACCTATCCCCAACTCATTAAAATTTCTATATTTCATGAGAAGTGTAATTGAAAATTTTTTTTGCCCCCCCAGATTTGGAGTCCTGGTTCCGCCACTGGTTGCAATTGCTTGCTTTTCAAGTCCCTTCTTCCAGAAGAACTGCTGAGCAATTTGGTCCAGTCTGTTAAGAATAGTGGAAGGAATACGAAAGCATTGCATATAATGAATGGGAATTTCAGAAATAACAGACTTGATTAAAGTAGTGCGACCCATCTGTGAAAGCAATAGAGCTTTCCAACTAGAAAGCCTTTCCTCAATTTTAGCTATCATCTCTCTGCAGTCCCTAGGAGTTCGGCTTTTTAAATAAAACTGGAAGACCAAGATACTTCTCCAATTTACCATTTGAAGGAACATTAAAAATATGACGGATTTCTGCCCGTTGCCGATGGCTTGTATTGCTATTGAATAGCAAAGACGATTTAGAACAATTTAATTTCTGACCTGATTCTAAACAGTACTTGTAGAGCAGCCTTACCATACAGTGGGCCTCCCTCCCATTTGCATGTCCATACACAATCATGTCGTCTGCGAACATTAGATGTGAAAGTGATGGACTGTGACGAGTAAGGTGAATATCATGGATGTTACCAAAAACAAAAAAAAAAAAGGTGAATACCATGGAATCTGCCATCCAGCTCATAGCGGCTAATTGCAAGGCTTAGAACCTGTTGACAAATTATAAAAAGGTAGGGGGACAAAGGATCCCTTCACGGAGGCCTCTAGAAGCTTGAATCTTACCGACCGGTGTGCCATTTAGTAAAATGCTATAGGTGGCTGTCTGCACACAAGTCATTATAAGATGGGTAACCTGCTCATTAAATCCATATGCCAACAATACCATCCGCAAAAAGGTCCAGCTTACTTTATCGTAAGCTTTGGAGAAATCCAGCTTAAGTGCATAAAAACCCCCTGAACTCTTCTTCATCTTCTTTCTTTTCTTAGATTTCTTATTGGGTTTTTTAAACTTTCGAAAAAAAGTGGATTACCTCATGGTGAATGAAGATATTATCACGGATGTTTCGCCCAGGCACAAATGCTGCCTGTGAGGGATGGACTATCCTTGGAAGCAGGGGCCGAAGTCTTTGGACTAAAATCTTGGAAATAATCTTATAACTGACATTGCATAGGCTGATTGGCCGAAATTGATCAAGAGACTTGGGATTAGGGATCTTGGGTATAAGAACTATAAAAGTGTGATTAAGTCCCTGAGGTAAACATCCAGTCCTAAAGAAGTCTTGGACTGTTGCAACCACACTTTGACCAATAACCTCCCAAGAAATTTGGTAAAAGATGGCAGGGAAGCCATCCGGACCAGGGGCTTTGAATGGAGGGAGTTTTTTTACAACATTCCAAATTTCATCATTAGAGGGTACCTGAGTTAAAGCCGCATTCTGCAACGTTGAAATTTGAGGTTGAATAAGTCCCGGCAGCTCAATAAGTGACCATGCAGGTGGAGCCCTGTATATAGATTCAAAGTAATCAATAACATGTGATTCTAGGGAGTGTATTTAATTCCGCCTGCGTCGGATTAAATCATTTTGTGGAAGAACCACGTGTTGAGATCACCATGTAGCAACCATTTGATCCGTGATTTTTGGAACCAGAAGACTTCTTGTTGCTTCTGCAATCTGGAATACTCCCTCTGTAGGTCTTGTTCTTGCACAATTCCATTATTATCTCCGGTTCTTGAAATAGATTCCTGCAACAATTGAATATGGGCTTTAATTTGTGATAATCGTTCATGTATGTTACCCACTACTTGTTTGTTCCACTTCTTTAATTCCCATGCCAGGCCACGTAGTCGATTAACCAGAGGAACTTCGTCAGCAACTTGGTTCCAAACTTTAAGGATTAGCGGCTGGTAGGATGGTTCATCTAACCACATGGCTTCAAAGCGGAAGGGGCGGCTCTTGAATTTATTTTTTGATAAAAAGTCCAGCACCATTGTACAATGGTCAGAACCAATAATTTCCTGAGAACACAAAAGAGGATTAGGAAACAGATGGAAAAAGTTTTCTGTTACAAAGCGTCGATCCAGTTTCTCAGAGATTCTATGGAAGCCCTGTTGGCCATTTGTCCACGTGAACTGAGGGCCTTTAACAGGTAGCTCGCAGAGGTTGCAATCCTGAACAAATTGAGCAAACATTTCAGTTTGAATCCTATTTAAAGGGGCCCCTCCACGTTTATCATATGTTCATAAGAACTGAGAAGACTTTGAATAAGTTTCCATTGATTCTGCTGCAGAGACATGTTAGAATTGGCATGCACAAAAATAATTTGACACGATTTATCAGTATAGGACATATGCATTACAATAAGCCAATCTGTGGAGAATAGAACCGAAATTGAGATATTGTTAGACCATAAGACGAGAAAGCCTTATCTGCGCCCAATGGACGGTTGAAGATAAGAGTTGGGCAGCACAACTTTTCTGACTACCCGATTAAGGATCTTATCAGATGCAAGTGTTTCTGATAGGAGAACGATGTCAGGGGAGTGTTGACCGATTTTGTCTTTAAGGTGCTGCTGCGTCAGGGGTCTCCCCAGCCCCCTGCAATTCCAAAATAACAGTTTCATGTAGAGTGACCCGCACTGGGATCAGGTAAAGCAGGTTCAGGCAAATAGAATGAACAAGGCAATTTTCTCTTCTTGCTAGCCGGTTGCTCATCTATAGGTTCCTTGTGGATAAGATTCTCCTTGTGGCATGAATCTGAAGACATGAGTTGAAGATTTGCGACATGGGGATTCCTGGTAGCGGAGCGGAGTTTTGGAAGTCTCCTTTTGATATCAGAGAGTTTGAGATGGGGAGATCTCTCCGCCGTGAACACCACGTTGAAACTGTTAGAATCCCGAAGTAGCGGCAACGCCCCTGAGACTTTGAAATTGAGAGTTCGATGCGGTTCTTCTGCATGGAGAGTAATTGTATTCCTTCGTACGCGAAGGTTACCCAAACTTTTCTCCCGGATAATGTTTCAACATATGTTCCTACAGGGACTGGTAGAAGCAATGAGATTTCCCACCTGATACAGAAATCCGGGAACTGTAAAGAATCTGGGAGTTCCACATCGAGCGGTGTTCCGAATTTGGATGCCAAGCTCATGACAACCTCCTTGTCCATATATTCACGAGGAAGGTTCTTGAGTTGAGTCCATGTGACAAGCGACCCGATCTTATAGTCCTCTACCTTTGATAAGTCCTGCATAGACTCAATAAGAGTAATATAACTGTTGATGAACCAAGGTCGGTTCAACAAGACCCATTCCATAATATTCTGAGATGGTAACGCAATCAAATAAGAAGCAGAAGTAATGGTGGATATGTTGGTGTCCTTGGGTAGTCTCCATGCCCTCTCTAAGAAGCTTCGAAGAGTAGCTTGTGAAATGGCAACATTGAAGGTTTGCAATAAAATAGAAAATCGCCACTTTGATGGGAGGCGATTCTTTATTTCTTCAGGTACAGTGAAGACCTCATCAGGACGGGAGGGAATATTGAGATCCATCATCTTCTTGGTAATATCTTCCATGGTGTAGTGTCAACCCCTAAATCCTCATGTCACATTGCGTGAATTGGACCGAGTATGACCTTGTTCGTAAGCGAATCTCAAAATACATTTATTTCCCAATAATACTTGAAAATTTCACTCAATATTTATACAATCAGAGTTACAGCAGAAATTAAACTAATATAACAATTCAAAACAAAAATTGAACCAACTTGAACCATGGTTTAACCAAATACATCCAGTTACAATCTTGAACCCCAATGGTTCATAACCTACATCAACTCAAAGATCTTTGCCAAAGCAATAACATTTCAAACAACATGTTTATCATTCCAATCACCATCTTGTCACCACATTTCATTATCTCAGGATTGCTGGTTTCTTGTGAAAATATAAGGGGTGAGTCTCAAAGAAACCCAATAAATGAGGTTAATACACCTCATATGAAAATATGCATAATATTCCTTATTTAAATATGATACATATACACCAAATATATATTTATTATTATTATCAATAAGCAAACAAAGTTTTTCCTAGGTTTGATTTATATCATATATACTTTAATATTTAGAATATTCCACATAAGGGATCATGCCTTCTAGTATAAGAGCAATAAATTAAACATGATTAACATTAAATAAATAAACTTTAATCTAAAGAGTTAGAAATACTTACCTGTGTATTTTATAGATATACACCTTGTAGAAATATAAGTAACAGAATAAAACAACCAATTGTAGATAAAATTCATAACCCAAGCAATAACATCCTCACATCCCAGTAGACATCTAGGTCATGCTGGGTACTGAATTGGCAATTTCTACTAACAGTACAATCACCTCAATATCCTCTTCCAGTGGGCGTCCCTTACTGGGTACTGAACTAGTATAAACTAGCAATAAATACACTCCCAATAGAACGTCCCTGACAGACTACCTAACTAGTGTGTGGCATCACAACTAGAAGTACCATCGTATAGGTGTCTGCCAGTATTCAGTCTTCATATTAGGTATTGGAGTAGCGAACCTTTGCCACTAGCAATACAAACACATCACAATCATCCCAGTGGTTAATCATACACCGGCTACTGAACTAGTATGAACTAGTAGCACAATATCAATATCCTCTCAGACATCTCATAATGCTGGGTACTGCACTAGCAAAGGCTAGTAGTACAATATCAATCATCATCCCAGACATCACCTGGATGTTGGGTACTGAACTGGTAACCCGCTAGCAGTACAATCGTCTCATAACCATGTTCCAAATAATATAGTCAACTGTGAAATCTTGACTTGATATCGATACAATAAATTGTAAACAGATCATTAGTTTTAGTAATCATAACGATTCATTCTCAACAGAAAAATATGCTAACATTTACTTGCTTGACCATATGCAATCAGCAACTCGTAAGTCCTCATGTAATATCCCAAACTGGTGTTAAACATGAATATGATAACACATGAAATACGACGTATAATAACCACACTAGATTCCAGGTCTAAAAATTTTTTTTTTTTTTTTTTTGGAGAAAACCCACTAAGGTAGGAATAAGCTTAGTGGCACTCCAGCAGTGGGAGGAGGGTTGAGGCAGACCCTGACCTTTATATTAATACCAAAAACAAGTACATCAGATAGGGGGGACATTGAGCCTTACCCTTAAAATTTCCAAAAAATAAACCAAATAACGAAGCGAGACCAAAAAGTCTCTACACTACAAAAACCAAAATGACTAACTTTTAAATGCATAAAATCCAGTCCTGTTGTGGAACAAACAAAGCTTAACCTTATTAGATAAAGCTGAAAAAGATTCATAACATTCCTTGTTTTGATGAAGACATCCTTCGTTTGCAAGAGCATCAGCTACTGAGTTCCCTTCCCTGTAAATGTGCAGAACAATACGGTTGAAACTTCTAAGCCGAACTTGTATTTCCTTCCACCATATTAAGAACTTCCAAGGGATTAAAGCCAATCCTGTAATAACCTCCACCAAAACTTTAGAGTCAAATTCTATAACCAGATCCTGTATCCCATAAGTATCTGCCAATCGCAATCCATCTCTTAGTGCAAAAAATTCTGCCATAAGGTTTGTATCAACTCCGTAATGAGAGGAAAAAGCACTCAAGAAATGTCCTTCAGAATTTTGAATAACACCACCACCTCCACTAATATCGGGGTTGCCTTTAGAAGCTCCATCCACATTCAAAATAAAAGCCATGTTTCTTTGTCTTTTCCATCGAACAAAATGAGTTTTCGGAAATTTAATGCGTGGGGAGAAAAGTTGCATATGATCAAGAATAAGATTTCCTTCACGATTGCAACTTTTAGATGGATTAGTGAGGTAGGATATTTCCTGAAGCCAAAGAGTAGCCTTTCTGATAATCCGATTGGTATTCATAACTTCATCATTGAATCTACTTCTGCACCTTGAAGACCAAATCTCCCAACAAATAATTAGTGGAGTTGCTTTAATTAAGAGAGATACCTGATCATTAGATGTAGAATTGAACCAAAAGGAAATTCTGAATGTAAAGTCATGAAGAGGGTGGTGCTGCCAGTGGAAATAACTTGCAAAGAATTCCCAAACCGAATTATCCACTTCTCCAAAAGAGAAAAGATGGTTTAGAGTCTCTTGCCTTTTAATTGAACAACAGTTGCATTGCGAGCACATGTGAATACCACAACTTTGGAATCGATCATCTATGGGCAAAGCTCCATTCAAAAGTCTCCAAAAAATACAGCAATTTTATTTGGAATGTAATTAATCCAAATATTCTTACTCCAGGGATAAGATGACCCACGATTCTGGACTAAATTCCAAGCAGAAGAAGTAGAAAAAATACCTGAAGAAGATGCTTTCCATAAAGGTTTATCCTTATATTGAGAAGGACAAATCTGAATTTCCATTATTTGAGTAGCCACATCATAGGGAAGAATCTCGTAGAGTAGATTAGATTTCCAATAGCCATTTGGTTCTAAGAATTCCACCACTTGAGCGTTCAAGTCAGGGATGTCTTCTTCATTTACATAATCCACTAATTTTCCAAGAGGAGACCATCGGTCAAACCAAAATCTGATTTTTCCTTCTTCAATCAACCAAACAGTATTGTCCAAGATGACGTCCTTAACTTTAAGAATAGACCTCCAGATTTTTGAACTTCCACACCTATCTTGGAGGTTTTGAATCTGCCCAATTCTACAATATTTTGCCCGCATAAATTCCGACCATAAGCTGTTACCATACAGAGCTCTCCAACCCATTTTAATGTGAAGACTTTTCATAACATCTGCCACACATTTTATTTCCAGACCACCTTCAAATTTAGGAAGCGTAATTTTATCCCATTTCAACCAATGTTTCTTCAATCCGAAATCAGCACTCTCTCCCCAGAAAAAATTTGAAAGCATAGCTTCAATTCTTCTCAAAATAGCTTTAGGAAAAGGTATTGCCGATAAAGAGTGAATTGGAATGCTGGAGAGAACACTCTGAATGAGAGTTACCTTCCCACCATGGGATAGAAACTTGGATTTCCAGCCACTAATTCTATTTTGGATCTTCTCTAAAATTCCAGCAAACATAGATATTGAGACTCTACCATGGAATAGAGGAACTCCCAAGTATTTAATTGGCAATATAGCTTCTCTAAAACCAGACAAGGACATAAGCATATCCTTTCTAGTAGTAGACATTTTAGAAGAAGGAATTAAACAACTCTTAGATTTGTTTACCTGCTGCCCTGAAGCCACTTCATACTCCTTGATAAAGTTCAACAAATTAGTCATTGATGATCTCTTACCATTCAAGAAAATGAGTATATCATCAGCAAAGAGAAGGTGAGACACTTTGATTGGAATTCTCCCAAAGTGATAATAACCAATCTGTCCCTCTTGGACCAAAGAAGAAATACCTCTACTCATGACCTCCTCAGCAATAATGAAGAGAAGAGGGGATAAAGGGTCTCCCTGACGAAGACCACGAGAAGACTTGAAAAACCTAGACACAGATCCTTTCAAAAGGAGGCTAAACCAGCAATTATTTAGGCAATGCATAACAAGATTGCACCATGTGTCAGAAAAACCAAACCTTTTGCATACCTCTATCAGAAAATCCCACTCCATCCTGTCAAAAGCTTTAGCCATGTCAAGCTTGATAATGATGTTACTCCCCAAACACTTTATGTTAATATCCTGACATAATTCATGAGCAAGCGAGATACTGTCTGAAATACATCTACCTTTGACAAAAGCGCTCTGATCTCTACTAATGATAAGAGGGAGAATAGCCGAAAGCCTAGAAGCAATAATCTTAGAAATTATTTTGTAAGAGAAGTTGCAGAGGCTTATGGGCCGAAAGTCAGAGAAAGAACCTGGTTGATCAACCTTTGGAATTAAAGCAATATGGGAAGCAGTGAATGAAGTAGGAAGCGGACTACCCTTAAAAAATTCAGAAACTGCCTCCATCAAATCATGAGCAATAATATCCCAGCAACTTTGGAAAAACCATCCAGTAAATCCATCCGGACTCGGAGCACTGTCAGGGTTAAGATCAAAGATTGCTTTTTTCACTTCATCCAGAGAAGGAATGGAAATAAGACCCTCATTGATACTCTCATCCAGGATTCTAGGAACATAATCCACACTGCTATTAATGGAATGAGAGACGGATGTAAAACAATTTGAGAAAAAATAAACGGCTTCTTCTTGAATGTTAGGGTTATCTGAAAACCAGGCACTACCTTGAATCATTTGCTTATGTTTGCGAACTTGAAGAGAAGCATGGAAAAACTTTGAATTCTTGTCACCTTCTTTAAGCCATTTGATCCTGGACTGCTGCTTGTATAGAATTTCTTGTTGAGATATACTGTGAATGAGATCCCTCTTATTAAGATGAAGCAGGTCCACATCTTGCTGGTTCCATTGGGATTGAAGTTTAAGTTCCAATTCAGAAACTTTCGAAGAAATAGACTCAATTCTTCGATTCACATCTCCAAAAACTTCCCAATTCCATTTCGTAAGAACAGCCCTTAAATTCTTTAGTTTTCTTGAGAAAACAAACAGCGGGTTCCCTCTTATATTGACATTCCATGACTGCTTCACCATGTCAATAAAATTGTCATGTGATATCCACATTTTATGGAACTTGAATTGGGAGAAAGTATTAAGTCTTGTGTCGTGCACTCTTGATATCAAGATGGGACAATGGTCTGAACAAACCCGAGGTAAGTGAGTTAATTTAAGGGAAGCAGCATGTTGTAATCCCAGATGATTAATCAAGAAACGATCCAGTCTTGCCCAAATCCGCCTCTACCCCATCTGCTCATTGCACCATGTGAATTTATTCCCACTGTGTCCCAGATCATTTATACCAACACGTTGAATAAAATCCTAGAAATCATACATCGATCTATTGTCTGGGCTTCTTCCACCTTGTTTCTCATCCACAGAAAGTATAGCATTGAAGTCCCCACCAATTACCCAAGGATGGTTAGCCGAACCAAAAAAAGCCAACAAATCATTCCATAGCTCTCTCCTCTCCAACACATCACATTTAGCATAAACAAAGGTTATGAGATATGGAGGGAAAGAAGAACCATTACCAGGGCTAACAAGAGTAGTGACATGTTGTGCAGCAGCAACAATGATATCTAAGTGAATTGATTCATTCCAAAAGATCCAAATTTTGCTGTCTAAAGAATTGTTGCAGAAAAAACTCTTCAGCTTTATCTTACTGGCCACCTTTTTACATCTTGTAGAATTATACATTGGCTCAAGGAATGCAAGTAACTGAGCTTTATGAGAAGAAATGTGTGACTTAAGCCTATTTACAGATTCTGAATTAGCAAGGCCTCTAATGTTCCAAATCATTGTAGAAATCATGGAGACAATTTTTTTGATTTGGGAATGGTCCCAGTTTTAGACCTAGTAGTGATACTTGAGCCAACCTTTGCACTTTTTTTTTTTGAATTCTGATCTGATGACACTGACTAATTTCCATCTTCTCTAATCTGTTCCAAGTGCCGATCCTTTGAATATAAGGAAATTTCCAATCTCTTAGATAAAATTTTCTGTTCCTTTAATAGAGCATACTTTGCTTTACTCAATGAGGAATGAAATTGTATTTCCCCAGGCTTAATCTCTCCCAAAGTTACAGCCTATAAAGAAAAACCAGAATGTTTAGTAACCCAAGAATCGTCAGCTTGGAAAGTTTCCTGAAAATTATGAGAGTCTTCCATCAAGTTAGAAAGATTCTTATTAATTTTTCTATTCTGGTTGTCCACTTTCCCTTCTTCAGCTAAACTTTCATGTGACTGAGAATAACTTGCAGTAATTTCTCCATCCTTCCTTTGTGATTTGGAATTCATGCCAATATTGTTAGACGATAGAATCTGGATGGGGCTGTCTTTAGAAGGAACCGAACCTTGAACATTTTTGTCATGAGTTATCAATGGAATGTGATCCATGTTCTGAACCGGATCCTTAAAGGGCAAAATAACATCATTAGACACCTCTTGATCACATAAAATAATAGAATTTTCTTGAGTAGTAGCTTGTTCATTCACAACAGGAACAAGATCGAATGAGTTCTCCATGGAAGGATAGTTAACAAAACATCCAACAGGTTTGTAAAGCTGTTGCTGTTGTGGGACTTCTGTGATCTTCTTCTTCAAAACCAGACGACAGGATGAGTTATCATGTCCACGGTGAAAACAAAAAGAACAGTAACGAGGCACCTTCTCATATATTATCTTTTGCCAACGACCAAAATCAGAACCCAAACAAATCCACAACTTCTCAGGATGATCTTTCAGCAAATCAAGCAACACACATACCCTAGCTAAACTTGGCCGAGATAGGTTTTTAGTGGCCACATCTGTAGCTAAAGGTTTACCAATAACACTTGCAATGGAGAATAACAAAGACTCTGGAAAAAGATTTATAGGAAGATTGTGCAGAGAAATCCATACCGGTGCTAGAGCTGATTCTTTGGACGGATCAAATCTAACATTCCATTGAAACAGTCGAAAGTAAAATCCCTTAATAACCAGGCTCTCCCTCGTCCAAGCTTTTATGAAGTCTTTTTCTTATTTAAACCGAAAGAGTAGATGGCGATTATCAAGCACCCCTATGTGAAAGCTTCCTTGAAGACCCCAAGTTTTTTTAATAGCCTCACGAACAGTGTCAACAGATGGCCTACCATTATGGAACTTAGCAACCAACGTGTAAATAAATGGAGATATGGACTTGTTGATCTCCACATCAGAGAATTCCACTGCAGGAAATCCTTGAAAAGAAGACGCTGCTTTCCTTGGGACATTGATATCTTCAATAGCAAAAGCAGAACTTGAAACAACAGCAGCAAAGGATCTTGGAATATCTGGAGGGATTGAAGAAGAGCCACCTTGAATCTGATCAGCAGCCATAGACGAAAATCCCAAAACCCTAATCGCCCTTGGGAAACCTTAATCGCCCTTGGGAAACGTGCCCTCTCTCCTTAATAGAAATATTTTATTCCTGGTCTAAATTTGAATCAAATAAAGTATATAAAAGTTATTTAATATTTAGTGATAAAGCAATTAAAGGAAACAAAGTTATTTAGTTTTAGTGATGCATCAATGGTTTCTTGACGATGTCATCATCCACTAAGGGATGATGATGACAAGAGGGCTATGAATAGTGTTGGTTATATTAAATTCGCAGTTGAATGAACAATGAACCATTTGGTTTCTTAAATAATGATGTCATCATCCACTAAAAAGATGATGATGACATCGTCTCTTTACTGTTCCCAGTTTGAATGAATAATGAATCATGTGGTTTCTTAAATTTATTGTGGGATAATGTTTTCATCCTCCACCAAAGGATGATGACATCACCATCACTTGAGTCCTCTCTGTTCGTGAGCAATGAATAAGGTCTGCTTGCAGGTTTACGTAAATAGAGAAGGGATTTTTTTTGTATTGGTTATCAGAAATAAACAATGTCGTTGTTTTCAACATATTTAACCAGTAGTAACAAAACACAAAAGATATCAGCAGAAACAAACATATTTCCATTCATTTTTGTCAAAAGCAGATCTATAATATTCTATGTAAATCATTCAACTAGAATCAAAGGAATCAATGCACAAAATCATAAGAAATATATTAACCACTTACTCTTTGATTTCTAGGATTAGAAACACCAATCTGAAGTATCTTCTAAAAATTTATTTTTCCTCGAGAGGATGGAGACTAGGGTTCAAGATGAGAAGGAGAGAGAGTGAGAAAATGGGCAAGAGGGTGTAACAAGAATGAAAGAGAAAGGGGCGAGAGAGAGAGGGGGAGAGGGTTTGAAAAGGAAAAAGTTTTAGAAGAGGTTGTATACGGCTAGGGTTTTAGTTGAGTAGTGATTGTGTGTGTGTGCAAGTAGGGAAAATTATACTGCTCACCAATAATATCTTAAGGTAAATAGTACCATTAACCAGTCAAATTTTAACTTTGGTCAAAATTTCAAACACATTTTTAAATCCTTACATGTGACTATACAGAGAATCTTTCCACAGGAACCCTAGATATTCGCTTGGGATAGAGAGAGTTAGAAGACTGCTTGTGGTAGATTCTTAGGTGGCGTTTGGTGGGCATTATAGATTCTGGATTAGGATTCTAACCCCAGATTCAATAACCCAGATTATATTTCCTCGATTTTATAAAACCAAAATCCTATTTGGATAAATTGGATTGTGAACTCAGATTTTTAGATTAGAATTTAGAATCTTGTTTGGTTGCCATCGATTATTGATTAAATTGGAGTTCTTTTATTAAAAATTACATAAAAATAATATAGTATATATATAGAAAAATTAAAGTTGTATTTAAAATCATATATATTATTACGTAACATGTATACTTTTATATAATATATAAATTTATATATGATATTATAATAATAATATTATAATACTATAATAATATAATATTAATATTATTTATATTATGTACTACAATAACACTACTATTATTTTAATAATATTATAATATATATTATATTATAATATAATATATTATTATTATTATTATATTATATGATGTTATAAATATTATATAATATATATAATAGTTATAATAGTATTATAATTTATAATATAATATTATAATAATATAATAATAAAATATTATGTATATTATAATATAAACTATATTATATTTTATAATATAAATTATATTATAACTTATTATAATATATAATTTTATAATAATATAATTTATGTTTATTATAACTCAAACTTTATGTATATTATATATAATATTATAATAAATTTATTGTAACACTAAATTTAATAAAATATAATTTATTATAATATTAAATTTGTTAAATATATTAATATATATTATTATGTTAACATTAATATAATATTAAATTTGAATATTATTATATTAAATATAATATATTAATATTATATATTAAATATATATGTATATAATATTATTATAATATGTTTATTGTAACAATATAATATTATTAATATTAATATATTAATTTGTTTAAAATATATAATATATTAATATGTTTCAGATTATAATATAATAATATAATATTGTTATAATAATACTATGATATATTTAATGTTTATTATAACATAAATTCTAATATAAGTTACATTATAATTTATAGAATATTATAATATTAAATATAATATATATATATATATAAATATATTATAATATTAAATTTATTACATTATATTATAATATATTAAATTTATTATGATATTATAAGCATAATATTATAATAAATTTATTATATTATAATATTATTATAATAATGATATTTATATTACATGTAATATAATTTAATATTGTATTATCAATTATATATCATATAACATAATATATTATATTATAATACTTATAATGTTATTATTTATTATAATATGTTACACATAATCTCTAGAATCACAGATTTTGAAAATTTAAGCAACAATATCCATAATCCCTGTAATCACCAAAAAAGTAGATAGTGATTATGGGCTTGATTATACAATTAGATAGTAGAATCCGGCCTTAAAATCCCAAACAAACACACATTTTGGATTATGGAATCAGATTCTTCTAGAATCCAGATTCTATAATGCTCACCAAACGCCCCCTTAGGGTGGTGGAGGATACTTAGGGTTATAGAGGATACTTAGGTTTTTAGAAGAGACAAGGAATGAGGAGGATACAAAGGGTTAGATCAAAGTGATGGATTTGAAGGTTATAGAGAAGACGATAATGGTTTGAGACAGGGAAGACAAGGAATGATAGGTACAGAGAACAGGGGTTGAAGGAAGAAACTTAGGGTTACAGCAAAGACAAGGATTGAAGGTTTCAGGGAAGACGATGATGAAGGAGGGAACTTAGGGTTTCCGGGAAGACGATGATGAAGAATAAAGAGACAGCAACTTGGACACAGGGGGTGAGCAAAACTCAGAGAAGGCGATAATGGTTTAGGGAGGAAGATGGAAGGAATCAAAGCATCGATGAGAGAGCAATGGTTGATCAGAGAACGAAGCTTGGGAGATCGCTATCACCAGGAGTCAAACCGAAGTGAAGGAAGTGACGGTTGAGTGCTGGGACAAGATCCACGCCATAGCCTTGAGCCGCACACCCCACTCTCCCTTTTCTCTTTCCTTCTTTATTGCAGCTACTTGCTAAAGCAGCTATAAAGTACATTAGATTCATGCCTACCCAAAAAAAAAGTACATTAGATTCATGATCAACTGGGTGACCCATTCGAATTCTCACTTGCAGGGACTCAATCGCCGTGCGAAGGCCGTCAAAAAGGTCTTTGATCAGTTCTTGGAGAAGATAATTGATGAGCATGTAAAAAAGGCTGCAGGAAACCAGATTGGCCAACATAGGGACTTCATTGATGTAATGTTGTCCTTGATGAAGGAGACCAAAGTTGGTGAGCATGAGAACCAATACAACATTGATCAGACCAACATCAAAGCCATTCTCATAGACATGCTTGCAGCTGCAACGGACACATCACTTACCGCAATCGAATGGGCCCTGTCGGAACTCTTCCGGCATCCATTGGCAATGAAGAAGCTCCAAGACGGGCTATCAACTGTAGTTGGAACAGGTCGAATAGTAGAGGAGACAGATTTGGGGAATCTCAGATACTTGGACATGGTGGTCAAGGAAACCATGAGACTACATCCAGTTATTCCCTTACTTGTTTCTCATGAGTCCATGGAGGACATGACGATCAACGGAATGTTCATACCCAAGAAGTCTCAGATCATTGTGAATGCGTGGTCAATCGGACGAGACACGGAAGCCTGGTCTACTAATGCGGACGAGTTCTTCCCTGAGAGATTCATGGGTTTTGATGTAGATCTCCGGGGACACCATTTCCAACTTATACCATTTGGAGTAGGTTGTAGAGGATGCCCAGGTTTGCAGCTAGGCCTTACTCTGGTTCAACTAGTGCTCGCATAGCTGCTGCATTGCTTCAATTGGCAACTTCCCAATGGTGTATCCCCTTCTGACTTGGATATGAGTGAGAAATTTGGCCTTGCAATGACTAGGGCAAGCCATCTTTTCGCTGTTCCATCGTATCGCCTGCATGTCAATAACTTATAAGGAGAGTCAGCTCTCAACCCTAGATGCTATATTCTTATATGTTTTATCAAAAGTTGTAGTATAACGAAAGTACAAAAACTATTGTTTCTTGAAGAGATTTTATTTCTTAAGAATAAACTTGGAAGAAGGGAAACAAAACAGTAACGAAAATGAAAAGAGAAAAATAATCATACATTTGAGTGAATTGGAATAAGAGCTTGCTTAAATCATCTATTAGATATTCAATTCCATCTTTTTTTTAGCCTCCACGATTTTCTCTTTCAATCTATTATCCTTCACAAAAGATCATCACAAAATCAGAAAATGTGTTCCTTTTTTTTTTTTTTTTGAGTACATAAATAATATCATAAAACTTCAGCTCATCAAAGACAAAGAAAACAAGGGAAATTGTTTCCCATCATACAATCATACCAACCTTAGCCTAATGCCACAAAGGGGGTGCAAAATAACCACATGATCTCAAGTAAGCTATCCCTTAAGCAACATGAACTGAAATGTTGTGAAGCATCACAAAGATACAAAGCAGGTACTACAATCACCCTCACAATCAACGACATTATTCCAAGAGAAACCTTGCCGGGCCACCATGGTTCTCAAGATAAAGTATTCAAAAAATGTCGGCGTGATTGGCACAGGACCTTCGGGCTTGGGTACTACAAGGGAGATTAGAAAAGAAGGTCACACTGTGGTGGTTATAGAACAAAACCAAGACATTGGAGAGCAATGGCTCATTTGAGTTTAATGTGTAACTTGAAGACCCATTAGATATCAGACATATTAATCAATTTCTTGAAATAAATTCTACAACAAATACAAAATTCAAAAGTACTACCAATGAATTTAAAAGGTATTGGAATCAGACCAAAGTTTCAATTCGTAAAAAAGTTGTTAGGACTTTGTAAGCACCTCATTTTTGCGCTCCCAGAAATGCAAACCCTGCTAAAAAGTCAAACCTGGAAGGGTCGGAAAGTTGACCTTTTGATCAAATGAAATTTGGCGACCTTGATCTATACCGTTGGATAAAGAATCCCGACACGGTTCCACCGCAACTGGGTTTGCAGGAATCGGAGTCCGGATGAAGGTTCTAAGGGCAGTCAAACTTGAGGGAAAGCCAAGAGTTGACTTTTTCCTCGATTTCCGTGCCAAATACCTTACTTTAGCCCGTTGGATAAAGAATCCCGACACGGTTCCAGCGCAACTAGGTTTGCAGGAATCGGAGTCCGGATGAAGGTTCTAAGGGCAGTCAAACTTGAGGGAAAGCCAAGAGTTGACTTTTTCCTCGATTTCCGTGCCAAATACCTTACTTTAGCCCAATGGATAGAGAATCCCGACACGGTTCCAGCGCAACTGGGTTTGCAGGAATCGGAGTCCGGACGAGGGTTCTAAGGGCAGTCAAACTTAAGGGAAGGCCAAAAGTTGACTTTTTCTCGGAATCCGTGCCAAGTGCTTAGCCCCATGTCATTAAATAGAGGGCTCCGATACGAGTTTAACACAATTGAGTTTGCTCAAATCGGAGTTCGGATAAAGGAGATATGATCTGTCGAAGTTTCCGAGTAGCAAAAGCCAGAAACTGCACACGTGGCGCAAAAGCTGCACACGTGGCAGCCAACGCAGCAAAATATCTCAGTGACTAAATCTTAAATATAAAAATTTCGTACGGGCGATCCGTAGATATCAAAAATGGGTCAAATCGGTCGAATCGGTCAAGTTGAAGGGCAAATCCGTAATTTTTCGATTTGTATCCGGTCACATATACCGGATACACTGTCTATCCTTCATGGCCGGACTTGAAGACCGGATACATAAAGATATTCGCGCGAAACGCGCGCCACTTGGCCGACAGATTCGCGGCGGCATTAAATTTTGAAATCATTAAGTCATGTATCCGGCCTGAGTTGCCGGATACAAAGGGAGGCTAGTGTATCCGGACTTCAGGTCCGGATACGAGGAGGCCTTAGTGTATCCGGCCTGAGTTGCCGGATACATTATTTTTTTATATAAATAGCTAACAGCAGCTCATATCCGGGGTTGGCCTTTGTGCATGCGATCTTGGGCTCTCTTCTCTCACCCATTCTCACTCGAAATCCCCTCTCTTTCAGCCTCTTTGCCCCCCATCACCTTCCCTACCATCCAAAACCCTTGCTTTCTTCCTTCTCTTCACTTTCCTTGGTGAGCAAGAGGAAGCTACTGCTGTGGTGGCCAAAGGAGGAGCTCCAGCTGCTGTTCAAGCCAAAGGAGGAGTCTCCACTTTGCTCAAGAGACCAAGAACCCTCAGGTAGTGTTCCCTAACACATTATATTCAACATATATTAAATCTAGATTTTTCCGAAAATATATGCTGCCAGTTGTTTTCTTGTTCTGCATGGCCTTGTTTTAGCATGATCCATGCATGTATTTGGTGTTCCTTTTCATGGCATGGAGCTACCACATGCATGATACTCACGTAGGGATAGTTTAAGAGGCACAAAAGTCCAGTCTTACATGCTTTCTAATATGCTGTATTTTCTGGAGGAGCATGTTCCTCTTTGGTATGTAATCGAATGTACCCCATGATAAACCCCCTCTCTTCCTTTCTTTATTTCTTCAAGAAAAATGCATATGTACAGCCTGTGAGGCTTTGCTGTGAATTCCATGCACCATGTGTTAGTATAGGTTTCTGTTTTCTTTGCATGAAATTAGTAGCCTTGGATCCAAGCATGCTCCCCATTCCCCTTCCCTCTTGCTGGAAGCCATGAAAGAAGCCAAGGAAGGCTTCTTCTCCCAAGTCTGAACCTACGTGGGCCTTCACAGGGGCCCACGAAACCTTCAGAACCATCCTGGGAACCCCTGGAACCAATCCCGAAAGGACAAAACCCAAAAAGGCCATTCCAGGGTGATCCGGCAACTCAGGCCGGATCACCTAGGGCCTTAGCATATCCGGCCATCAAGGCCGGATAACCCACAGACCAAGTGTATCCGGCCTGAGTTACCGGATACACACAGAAGCCTGATTTTTGCATATTCTGTTCCCTTGCCGAATTCCATGGTAGTTTGTGTCAAAATCATTGAACCAGCAGGGTTTCCGGGCCACCCGAAAACCCAAGATGGGACTTGGACCGACCGGTCCAGCTTTGCACGCTAGTGGGCCTTCCAACGGGGCCCACCAAGCCCAATGAACCGAAGCATGTTGATTAAACAATTAAAACGAAATGAACCAATTGAACCGGGCGGGCCAAGCCCAATGCGGCCCGCCCGTACCTTGTGATATGAGTGAATGCATAAACTGCCTGGTTTGGCCGAGACCGTGGGCTAGGGCCTGTCGGGCCCACCAAAAGCCCGCTAATCAAGCCAAGTTAGGGTGTAAACCCTAGACTTCGAAGCACTGGGCCTTCAAGCCCGAAGCTTGGATCACGGGCCCCAAGCCCAGTGACCATCTCACTTTGGCAAGGTTAAAATAAGATAACACAAAATCACTTGGCCACCATGTGGGCCCACCTAAGGGGCCCACAAACCAATCCGGCCCACCACTTGCCTGAAAATAACTTAATAATCAAACTTGAACCCCCATGTAAAATCAATACAGTAACCAAAGCCCACAGGGCCTCCTAGGGTTAGACAGAGGCCCACCAAGGGCACACGGGCCAACTCAAGCCCGTCTAGGACACCGGTTGGGCCTTCCAACGGGGCCCACCTAAACAGACCCAGATCAATTAAATTAAGCAGAACAAGATAAAATCAACTAAAGGGACCCACACCACTCAGGTGGTTCCACTAAGACCTAATAAAAAAGCATGCTGGATTAGGAATCGGGTGAGAACCAAAGAGAGAAAGCTGACTTAGGGAACCCACGGGACCCGTCATCCGACGGGGTGGATTGGGGTGTCTACGGACTTCCCCAGCCCACAACCGAGAACCAACCTTAGAATCTCAAGCCGCAGACCAAAAAGCCCTAAATAGACAAGATTAGGCACCCAGGTGTCCGCCTGCACCCCATCAGGCGGTGGCGACTCCGAATTCACCCCGTGCCCCGTTTCCCATGCGCGCACAGCCTGGCGACTCCACTGGGGACCACTCAACCCAGTAGGACCCTACTTAGGACCGAGTCAGCTCAAGAGGGAATTAGGCGATATTTTAGGAACTCTTGCTACCCCACTTAGCAAGGTACAGAATACACGTAGATACGTGTTCTGGGGAGTCCTGTCACAAGGACGCGATAATTGCCTAAAGCAAGTGGAATTTAAGTGGTCCCCTGTGACCCTCCACTTACCTGGGGATTCTCCCAGGACATCGTAAAACATTCCAATTCTGCACTTTACTACCCGAGGCAGTAGGGATTCCTTTATCACCTAAATCCAGACAAAGCTCACCCGTATAGGCACAGCATGCAGCCCAACTGCACACACGGGCACACCACCACACCGTGGATGGATGATTGCATAGATGTAAATTTTAAGTACCCGTATTTTGTGTGATAAAACTGCGTGGGGTGACACGCACGAGGGAGGATGCGTGAATGATCCGATCCTTGATAGATGAGTGGTGCGGACATTGCTACTTCTTTACCAAAACCTAGACCTCTCTAGCAGCCTACCCTTCTGATTCCTACAAACTGATCTTTGGGATGGTATTAGCACCTACGCTCCCGTGGCTTGCTGGGGAAAGCAGGGTAAACCCATCCCCCCAGTTTTCTGGAGTCCGTTAGCACCACTGGTTTCTTGCCGTGGCACGCGAGGATCCAGTACTGGTCCAGACCCTTGTAGGCTTATGTCTCGGGCTGGGTATCCTTCCCCACCTAAAGTTTCTGAATGAACTTTACGTTGAGCATGAGAGGATGTGTAGGATGTGAATGATGAATAAAATTAATTCAAAGTCCATCAGGGGCAGCAACCCCCGCTTTTTGCATCAAATGGAGTAAACCCTATATGCTGGCCTACCTCGGCCCTGGCTTAGGAAACTCACCTAACCATGATCAGGGGAACCACCCCAGATCCATGCATGGAGTCCCGTATGCTATGGGTCTTGACCCATTAGAGTCCGCTGGGAGCACTTTAAGTCCAGATTGGTCTTTTAGAGCAGACGAAAGCCGGCCAGATCAGACAAACAGATGAAAGCATGCCAGGGCACTAAACCCTAGATTTAGGGATTTTTTTAGCCTACCCCACTTTGAAAGCAATTTTGTATCCTCCCTTTTGGCTCCCAACAGCCTTAAGGATGAATTCTTTGTAGCTTTTGTAAATATCTTGTAAAAATTCGCCCTCGATGGCAAGTTGTAATTTCGCTATGGTCCGACACCGAAAGCAGATGAAAGAACAGATGAAAGACAGAAAGATTGATCGGGACTTGAATGTGCTCCTCTACACAAGTATGTCTAGGAGTCGCGCCTTCATTGGCGCCAACCCTTAGGACCACACACCATGTGTGCCTGAGTTAAATTCCGCATTGCTTTGTTCTTTCTTCATTTGGTGAAACATGCTAGAACTGATAGTGGTTATCTCTTTTGCTTAAAATTATGCATGTCTTAGGACTAACTTAGAGTCTTGGTGTGGAACCTTAAATTGATTCGGAATTTCGATCGGATAGTTGGCATGGCATCCTCATCCTCATCTGAGAGAACCTGTTTCCCTAGGATAGAGAAGTGCACCTGGGATACCCCCTGGATCCGTTCTTGGACAAGGCAGCTCCAAGGGAGTGAGCAGATTGAATGGGAGCACAAATACCACATGGGACAGACTTTGTCCCTGTTAAATGTGCCGATTAACTGGGATATGATCCAAGCAGCCCTGCTCTTTTGGGATCCCCAGCTTTCAGTGTTTCGATTCGGGATCAACGAGTTGACTCCCACAATTGAGGAACTTGACCTGTTCCTCCGATTTCATGACCTAGGAGAACCCGCTAGGCCAAGTCTCAAAGAAAGTTACAAGAATGAAGCTTGTGTTTTCTTTGGCCTCTCAAGGGGAGAATTTCAGACCTTAGGAGGTGACAAATCATTTACTCGGGTCTCCAAAACATTCCTAGCTGAGAAAATGAGAAACAAAAAGCAGGAAAGACCCCGGGCTTGGTTTGACACCTTCACCCTTGTGGTTCTGTCACAAATCTTCTTTCCAACTGGGGGAGACACCATTAATTTGGCCCTCATGAAAATTGTGGATCAACTCAGGGCGGGATACCGAATCATGCCATTGATCCTAGCTCAACTGTTCCATTCCCTGACTTTGTCCAAAAACTGAACTCGGAGGTTTCAAGGGTGCGCCCCCCTTCTCCACATTTGGCTGCAAGACCACCTGACGGTGTCATCACCTGTCAGTGCATATTACAAGGCAACTGGCGACAACATCCATTGGTTGGCTCAAAGAGAGATCAAACCAGACCTACCCGCTTGTGAGGATTGGTTTAACCACTTTCTCCACCTGAAGGGAGAAGTGGACATTAGATGGTGGGGCACATACAACATTCCCTACACCCCCATCATAGCTTTCAAGAAAAGAGAGAGACTTTCCCTGATAGGCCTTACCCATGCCGTGCCATACTATCCGATTCGGGTTCTGAGACAGTTTGGGAAACCGCAGGGAATCCCGGTCAAGGATGACATGAGCAGTTTGATTGGTCCACTCACTAAGGGACTAAGGACGCAGCTGCTAATGGAGTGGAAGACAGTGTGTGTATATCGAGAAGACGTCTTCACTGAATCACACTTTCGAGACTACGAGCAATGGATAGTGTAAGCACCTCATTTTTGCACCTCCCAAAATGCAAAAAATGATATTTTAATTGAAAAGTCAAACTTGAGAAAGTCAAAAAGTTGACTTTTTATCTGGTGCAAATCAGTTGCCATGCTTCCTACCATTGGAAAGAGGATTTCGATACGATTCTAATGGAACAGAGTTTGCTCAAATCGGAGTCCAGATGAAGAAGTTATGGACTGGTCAAATCTGAGAAAAGCAGAAATTGACTTTCTGCTAAACCCCAGATCAGCTGCCTCATTTGATATCAGTAGAAAGAGCATCTCGACACGACTCCAACGCAATTGAGTTTGCTGGAATCGGAGTCCCGAATAAGGAAATATGAGCAAAACCGGCTCCCGGACACGGCCCGGCACTTCTGCTAAAAAACTCGAATTTGCTGCTAAACTAAAATTCAGTGGATAGGGAATCTCGCACTAATTCCAACGCCACTAAGTTTGCTAAAATCGGATATCAGATGAGTGAGTTGTGGGCAGTTGAAGTTTCTGAAAAAACTGCACACGTGGCAAATAGTGAAGAAAGAGCAACAAAATGAAAAGTTTTGAATTTAAAAATAATATTTTTGCTAAAAATCTAATCAAAGTATTTAAAACAAAAGAAAAAGAAAAAAAAATTAAAAGATGCATGTGCATCCAAAATTTAAAACAAAAAACCTAATAATAAAAGTACATAAAGAAAAAAAAGAAAATAAAAAAGAAAAAAAAACATGTGGTTGGACGAATTCTCCATGTGGAGAATTCGTCCAAGCAAACTTAGCCTCCAAGTTTACTTGGAGGCTAAGGAAAGAATGCAATCATGAGTTTTGTTTAAAAAAGGGTATGAATGAGAAAGGGGTATGCTTTTGGTGATAAAGTAGGGAAATATTTGCATTTTGGTCATTGCTTATAAAAAGAAAAAACCCTAGCAATTGAAGGGGTCGGCTGAATTTTTTGGTGGGTTCTCCCATCTCTCCCAAGCTCCTCCATTCTCTCTCCCAAGCTTCTCCATCCCTCCTTGCCTTCCAAGCCCTCCGAACATCACTTGAAGGCTCTTCCACTCCGGTTTCTCTTCTTCTTCTCCACTCTCACTCAAGCAAAGGAGGAGACTTGCTGCGGTTGGTGGCCAAAGGAGGAGCTCCAGCCACTTCATTTGCCTCAAGGAGACTCAAGCACCTCCCCAAAGAGGATTCCAACCTCAAGGTATTGCTTCTCGTTATGTTTTACGTCATATATATAAGAATGAGTGCATTTCTTGGTCTTTCATGAGTTCGGTTCTCCCATGCCCCAAATCAATTTGTTCCAAAGGGTTTGTATGTATTTTGTTTTGGTTTTCATGGCATGAGGATCCTTAAAGATAAGGGAGACCAAGTATGGTCTTGAGTGAGGAAGAGGAGGTTCTTGGTTGATAAAAAAAAGGGGTCTAAAGGCTGTGATAAGTTGCTATATTTTTCAGTTTTTTTTTACATTGGTTTCCCCCATTAAAAGAGGAGAGTGTTCCTCTTATCATACCTCTTTTGTATCCCATATTATCCCCCACATTCCCTTTCTTGGAGTTGTTTCTTTTTCTCATTCTTGTTATCTTTATTTGGTTGCTTCTTTGAATGTTTGTATGCCCCCCATCTTCCATGTTTTGAAGCTTGAGCATGTGAGTATGCATCTTCATGATAGTGTAGGTGTGTGTGTGATCCCACGGCCATGCTCCCCCACCCCATTTTCCATTATTTCCAGCCCATAGGTAGAATGCTTACCCCCTTTTTAGGTGCTGCCATGTGTATCTGCAGCATGTACTTTGCAAGTGCTAGGGTGCATCATGTTGGTTTAGGGTATCTTTCGAATGCATGCCTGGGTTCCCTACTCTAGGATCATGCTAGATCGCTTTAATGGTTTCACTATCGTCCTTTAACATGAGCTAGATGCGTATATTGCTGATGTACATGCATGGTATATGGAAATGTGCATGTTGAGTGTTTAGGCTCTAAGCATGCTACTAATCCTTGTTTTGTTTTCATTCTTCCCCCATATGGAGCTTGCTATCTTGTGCGAAATCAGAAGCCAAAATAGGGGCTCCTTGGTCCCTGTTTAGTCCCTGCATGAGGCAGAAGTGGGAGAGAACCATCTCCCACATCCTACCTCCTCCCTTTGCTGTAAAATACCCCGTAAAAGACCAAAAGTGTGGTCTTCCTCCTCCCTGAACCACTGTGGGCTCACACAGGAGCCCACACGATCACCAGAGCACCCTAGAAGGTCCAGAAAACCAACCCCAAAGCAAGAATCTGAAAATTTAGCTTCTGTAGGTTGATCCGGCAACTCAGGCCGGATCAACATAGGCCCATGTGTAGCCGGCAATAGATGCCGGATACACAGAGATCCAGGTGTAGCCGGCAATAGATGCCGGATACACGGTGACCTGTGTGTAACCGACATCTCAGGTCGGCTACACTGCCAGACTATATTTTGAGCCATTTTCTGATGTTATGTTGATTTCTTGAATGTGTTTGACCGATCTAATGAACCAGAAAGGTTTCCGGGTCACCCGGAAACCCAAGATGGGCCATGGACCGACCCGGTCCAAATTGATTTCCGGTGGGCCTTCCAACGGGGCCCACCAAGCCCGACCAACTCATTCATGCCTAAATAAGATAAGTAAGAGATTTGGGTGGTGTGCGCGCGTGGGAAACGCGGCACGTGGGAATTCGGAGTCGCCACCGCCTGATGGGGTGCAGGCGGACACCTGGGTGCCTAATCTTGCCTATTAGGGCTTTTTGGTCTGCGGCTTGAGATTCTAAGTCTGTTCTCGGTTGTGGTTCGGGGAAGTCCGTAGACACCCCGGTCCACCCCGTCGGATGACGGGTCCCGTGGGTTCCCTGGTTTGAGTCAGCTTACATTGGTCTCACCTGATTCCTAATCCGATATGCAATTTGGTTAAGTCTGGCGGGACCACCTGAGTGGTGTGGGTCCCTTTAGTTGCTTTTATCTTGATTACTTAGGTGATCTGAGTCTGGTTGGGTGGGCCCCGTTTGGAAGGCCCACGGTATCCTTGGTGGGCTTAGTCAAGCCCGTGTACCCTTGTGGACCTCAGTCTAGCCTGAGAGGTCCTTTGGGCTTTGGTTAGTTCAATTGATTTTACTTTAAGTTCAGGTTTGAAGATTAAGTGTTTTTCATGCACAAGTGGGCCGGACCGGTTTGTGGGCCCCTAAGGTGGGCCCACATGGTGTCCAAGTATTTTTATTGGGTTTATCTTTTTAATTTTGCCAAAGTGATTTGGACACTGGGCTTGGGGCCCGCAGTCCAAATCTGGGCTTTGTAAGCCCAAGTTACCGGAAGTTAGGGTTTGTACCCTTCCTTGGTTCGGTTGGTGGGCTTTGGCGGGCCCGGTAGGCCCTTGCCCTTGGTCTCGGCCAAACCACGCAATTCATGCATCAATTTCGCATAACAAGGCTCGGGTGGGCCGCATTGGGTTTGGCCCGCCCGGTTCAAATTGTTCATTTTACTTAAGTTATTTTAATGGCATGCTTTGGTGTTTATTGGGCTTGGTGGGCCCCGTTGGAAGGCCCACTGGAAGTCAAGTGGGACCGGGAGTCCAAGTCCCATGTCGGGTTTCCGGGTGACCCAGAAACCCTATTGGTTTATCCGGTTCGGTTTGGAAACATCATTCACATCTAGCAATAATCACACAAAAAAAATACAAGATAGACACTCTGTTAGAGAAAAAAACTGGCTCATGGTGCTGGGTCCAAG
Source organism: Buxus sempervirens (assembly GCA_947561395.2). Classification (NCBI taxonomy): domain Eukaryota; kingdom Viridiplantae; phylum Streptophyta; class Magnoliopsida; order Buxales; family Buxaceae; genus Buxus; species Buxus sempervirens. Next base: position 53,236,973 of record OX387182.1, read on the forward strand.
GGGAGGTACCCGGGGGCCCTGTGGGCGAAGCGAAGCGGAGCTGAGGTAGTAGGCGCGAGGTAGTAAAGGGCATTTTTGGAATTTTTTAAAAATATATCAATTCGGCATGTTTTAGGGGTAGGCGCCGACCTTAGGTAGTAGGCGCGAGGTCGGCGCGAAATGGGCGGACCGAAAACAGCGAAAAAACACAAAAAAATGAGGTGGGCGCGAGGTTCGCGCGAGCTGAGCGCGAGCCTCGCGCGAAGGTACGCGCAAGCTTCGCGCGAGATGAGCGCGAGCCTCGCGCGAAGGTACGCGCGAGCTTCGCGAGATTCGCGCGAGCTTCGCGCGAACTCAACGGATACTCGATGCTCTCGGTTTTCTTTCAAACTCCATTTCTAGCTGATTTTAAGCTCTGTAACTCATTTTTTAGGCTCTGTAAGCCCTCCCAGGGCTTCGACCACCCCCAGAAGATACTCACACATGCATTGGAATTAATCTAAACATGCTTCATGCTTCATGCTTCATCCCACAACCCAAAATCTCTTAAGAGAGAAAAAAAACAAACCCGATAAAAAACAAACCCGATACAGATGCATTAACAGCTTAAAAGAGGGGGGGGGGGGTGATGGGAGCATGCTCAAGGGTGCACAATCAGTAAATAGCATGTTAGCAAGTCCAGAAATGTAAAAAAAACAACCAAAAAAAAACAGCATGCAGACCCTACATGTACTCTCATCCACAGACTAGACCTTCAAACAGGCACACTAACATCCGAAGGCGCACTAACATCCGGATAAGGGAAGTCGAAGGGGGGTTACAGGGATACATTAGCTGGGAAAGGGAGGAACATTCTCCTCCTTTAAATCATACCAATATAACAATAACAAATAACAAAAAAACCACAACAAAGAAAAGCAGTGATCCGAATCACAAGGGGACTAGGATGGACTAACTCTCACTTTTATGAAACCGACATTTAACCCTCTCTTTACCTGGTAGTCTTCATGAAGGGGGGTAGGGGGGTTCATGCCACTGAAGCATTTAAACAGGTTTATAACAAGAAAAAAAACACATGCAGTAACTTGCTTAGAAACAAAAAACTCCACTTTCATATATGAGGAATAAAAGGTAGTAAAGAGTAATACCTGAGAGCGCTCGAGCACTGGTGCTGGGTGGAGACACGGGTAGTAGCTGGGTGCTCCTTTGAATCCTCAACAGCAACCTCCCTTTTTTAGGGCTTCGTGAGATGGTGGAGAAGACAGAAGGGGGAAGGGGTTGAGAATGGTAGGTGAGGTGTTTGGGGTGATAGGTAGTCAAGGCCGTATCCAGAGAAGAGGTTCGGGTGAGCGAGGGAAGAAGGAAGAGGGGGGCAAGCCAACATCAACCTGAAGCCAACCTGAAAATCCTCCAACCTCCAGAAAAAAAAATCCCGAACCCTCTCGAATTATTCCTCGCGTGGCTTTTATAGGCAAGGGAAAAGGGGTGCTGCTCACCTTGGCGCCCAGCTCAAGGTGGGCGCAAGCCCGCTTGCCACGTCCACGCGAGCGGCATAATGATGAAAATTCATTAAATGCCGCCGCTCGCCGGTCGAAAAAATCTTAAAAATTCAGATTTGGTCCCTGGCCAATTTCAATTCAATCCGATATTTTCGGATTTTTACAGATTTAGTCCCTGGGATATTTCGAATGTTCGGATATTTACGGATTTGATCCCCGAGATATTTTCCTGCGCAACTCGCCACGTGTGCAGCTTTTTGCCACGTGCGCAGATTGCTGGTTTTGATGCTCGAGAATTTCGTCAGCTCATATTTTCTTCATCCAGGCTCCGATTTTGGCAAACTCAGTTTCATTAGAATCTTATCGGAGCCCTCCATCCCATGACCTAGGGGTAGGCCTCTGGGTCGGATTTTAGCAGAAAGTCAACTTTTGGCTCTGCTCAAGTTTGACCGCCCGCAGAACCTTCATCCGGACCCCGATTCCTGCAAACTCAGTTGCGTTGGAACCGCGTCTAGATTCTCTATCCAATGACCTAGGGGTAGGCCTTTGGATCGGATTTTAGCAGAAAGTCAACTTTTGGCTCTGCTCAGGTTTGACCGCCCGCAGAACCTTCATCTGGACCCCGATTCCTGCAAACTCGGTTGCGTTGGAACCATGCCGAGATTCTCTATCCAATGACCTAGGGGTAGGCCTCTGGATCGGATTTTAGCAGAAAGTCAACTTTTGGCTCTGCTCAGGTTTGACCGCCCGCATAACCTTCATCCGGACCCCGATTCCTGCAAACCCGGTTGCGTTGGAACCGTGTCGAGATTCTCTATCCAATGACCTAGGGGTAGGCCTCTGGATCGGATTTTAGCAGAAAGTCAACTTTTGGCTCTGCTCAAGTTTGACCGCCCGCAGAACCTTCATCTGGACCCCGATTCCTGTAAACTCAGTTGCGTTGGAACCGTGTCGAGATTCTCTATCCAATGGTATAAAGCTAGGTACTTGGCACGGAATTCGAGGAAAAGTCAACTCTTGGCTTTTCCTTAAGTTTGACCGCCCGCCGAACCTTCATCCGGACCCCGATTCCTGCAAACTCAGTTGCGTTGGAACCGTGTCGAGATTCTCTATCCAATGACATAAAGCGAGGTGGCCAATTTTCACTTGATCAAAAAGTCAACTTTTCACCCCTTAGGGTTTGACTTTCTGTCCAGGGTTTGTATTTTTGGTTTTTTTTGTGGGAGCGCAAAAATGAGGTGCTTACAGCTGCCCCTCTTTGCCGGAGTCACCTTGCGGATGAACGGCAAAGAGAAAAAAAATCTCGTTTTTGCGCTTGACATTTCTGTCGACATGGTCGACGGGCTTAGTCCTTTGAAGTTTTCATTTTGAAAGGGAAGTGGCCAAATCATGTGGCGTCACTTCCTGGCTTCAGAGTTTCCTTACCCTTTGCTGTTCGGGTTTTTGTAGGGCAACTCTTCAGCTTTTTAGTTTAAGTTTGAAAGAGATTAGATTGGACTTGAGCTCGCCAACCCGTTTCGGCGTTGATGCCAGACACTTGACAATATTCTTTTCTTCTTGTTTGTTCCATTAAAGCTTTTAGGTGAATTTAGACTTCTGATCCATTTTGTGTCTTTTACTTGAAGCTTGCTTGCATTTTTCTGTTGTTTTTTTTTTATTTTTAGAATTTGATGGCCAAGGGTTGGGTTAGGATGTGGACCGAATGGAGAAAGGAGGAAGGAAGAGTGGAGGAAGAGCTGCTGTTGGTGAGGAGGTGCTTCCAGCGCTGTCCAGTGCCTCAAGGGAGCCCACACACCTGCTCTACTCTATTTAAAAGTGTGAAATCAAAATTACAAAAGGGGCCATCTTGCCCGATGATATCTTCATTTATGCTCATTTTTCTTCATGTCTTGTCATTCCTTCTTCTACAGTGCTCTCTGATTGGCTTTCCCCCTTGTAAAGGCTCCCTATCTTGGAGTGACTGTTGCTGGGGATTGGGCAGGAACCTTTTTTCTTATCGCCTCTTCTTTCGGGTCGGGCCTTGTTAGTGACAAGCGAGGGAGTTCCCCGGGAACGATGCTCCACTGGGGATAAGTGGGGATTCCTCACGCTGTCATTTTCCTTCATAAGGCCTTCTCCCTCTGCTTGGGTGCGAATTCTTCATGTTCGTTCAAGCTCTTGTTGAGTGCGATAGGCTCCACCAGGGATTGATGCGAGCTTACTTGCCTTCTTTCCACTCTCCTTCGCAAAGCCGGCCTCTTCAGACTGGGCGAGGCTTGATAAGTCTACGTCACCCGGTATCATTCTCTTATTGCTTGAGAGGACTCTACTGGGGATGTAAGGGTGTCGTCCCTTGTTTGTTGAAGGCCTTCCACTGGGGATTTTTGGAGTTTGTTATTCTTCGTTTATTGAAGGAACTCTGCTGGGGATTTTGGAGAAGACGTTCGTTATCCCACTTTTGCTGTACCTGTGAAGGCAAGAAAAGACAACATGTTAGCCGTGGAATAGCTGGGGAATGAAAAACACTTCTTTTATTCTCTTCTTGCTCTGAGCCTTTTGCCCATCGCAGCCGGAAGCGGCCTTTGCCAAGGTTAAGAAATTATTAACTCAAGTTAGTAGCCCAATGTGGAGCTCAAAACAGTTAAGCAGAACATTTATAGGGAAAACAGGTGTGTCAGTGTGTGCCTGTGTTTGCAATATCAAAGAAAATTTTCCAATGTCAGACGGGACTTGGAGCGCTTGGTATTTTCCGTAGCATTGTCATCACAGGCCACTGTGAAGTCTTTGACTCGGGCGCAACCTGCCAGTCTGGACCTCTCAAATCTGTTCAATTTTCTTGATTTACTATCTGCCACTGTTGCTGCTCTCCTCTGTATCTTGCTCTGCTCAAACCAGATGTGACCAGTTCTCTCTTTTTTTTTGTTTTTTTTTTGTTTTTTGTTTGTTTTTGTTTGTTTTTTTTTGTTTTTTTTTTGACTAACCACGCAACGCCCTTTCGGATTTTCACTGTGTCTAGCCTTTCTGGGAGACCCTGAATTCCATCATTGCTGATGAACGCAAAACTAACTGTTCGCCCCGATCATTCTTTTTGGGATCTGAGAGGTCTTAGAGATAGGACGAAACGTAGGCTGGGTCTCGGTTATGAAAGAAAGGATAGATGGCTCAAAAAAGCTTAATTATATGGGTTTGCAAAGTTTGCTACTTTTATTGTTGGTGGGTCTTACATCCTGGCTTATTTGTATCTCTATATTTTGGCGGGGCAAACATCTCCCCATTTTCTCTGTTTCTTTTTCTCTCTTTTTTTTTCCTTCCTTTTTTCTTGTTGCATTTTCTCTTCTTTTTGAGGTTTTTCTGGGCAAGAATGCCCGGTTTCTTTTTGCTTTGCCAGGAATGCCCCATTTGGTGTGTAGAACACTTGCAATGGGTTGAAAGAATTTTAAGGCTCAAAATTGTCTAACTAGGGGAGAATTTAAGGTATTTAGAAGGATTTACAATCTAAAGGAGAGTCAAGGAAGGCCTCTCTTCATTTCCCAATCAGAATGATCTTAGGCATAGTACAGTTTGACTGCGTCTGCATTTATCGGCTCAGGAAAAATTGCCCCGTCCATTTCTTGCAGGATAAGTGCTCCTCGGGACAGAACCTTGTGGACTACAAATGGCCCTTCGTAGTTTGGCTTGAATTTCCCTCTATTGTCCTCTTGATGAGGAAAGATTCTCTTCAGTACCAGATCTCCCACTTTGAACTGTCGTGGCTTCACTTTCTTGTTGTAGGCTCGCGCCACTCTCTGTTGGTAAAGCTGGCCATGGCACAAAGCCTTAATCCTCTTTTCATCCAATAATTGCAACTGGTCAAATCTGGATTCTTCCCATTCGACATCACTGATTTCAGCTTCCTTCAGAATTCTGAGTGACGGAATCTGCGCTTCCACTGGGAGAACTGCTTCCATTCCGTATACCAAGGAGAACGGGGTTGCCCCGGTTGATGTTCTAATCGACGTCCGATAGGCGTGCAGTGCATACAGCAGCTTCTCATGCCAGTCTCTGTAGGTGACCACCATTTTCTCGAGTATCTTCTTCAGATTCTTGTTGGCAGCCTCTACTGCTCCATTCATCTTGGGCCGATATGCCGTGGAGTTTAGATGTCTGATTTTCAAGTCTTCGCACATTTTTTCCATGTCCTTATTATTCAGATTCTTTGCATTGTCAGTGATGATCGCTTCTGGAACCCCGTAGCGACAGACTATATTGTTTCTGATAAACTTGAGCACATGAGATTTCTTCACATCCACAAAGGACATGGCCTCTACCCACTTGGTAAAGTAGTCGATTGCCACTAAGATGAACCGATGCCCGTTTGAAGCCATTGGATGAACCTGGCCTATCATGTCGATTCCCCAGATGGCAAACGGCCAAGGTGATGTCATGGAGTACAACGTATTCGGCGGTGCATGGATGTTGTCGGCATAAATCTGGCATAACTGGCATTTTCTGACATGAGCGTAGCAGTCTGCCTCCATGGTCATCCAGTAATAGCCCATCCTCAGAATCTTCCTTGCTACCATATGCCCATTCATGTGCGCGCCGCACAACCCTCCATGGACTTCCTCGATTAATTTCTGCGCCTCGGCTTCCCTGACACATAGCAGCAGAGAGTCATTGTATGACTTCTTGTACAGTCTACCTCCACTGTAGAAGTATTGCCCTGCCAACCTCTGTATAGTTCGCTTCTCTGCAGCTGAGGCACCTTCTGGAAGAATTCTGTTTCTTATGTATCTCTCAATGTCTGCGTACCAAGGCTCTTCTTCGGGCGTGCTTTTCTCGACATTGAAGCAGTAAACAGGGTAATGCCGAATTTCTATCTCCAAAGGTTGCACCCAAGCATTATCCGTGATGGTGGCCATTGATGCCAGCGTAGCTAGTGCATCCACAAACCGGTTCCCGTCTCATGGCATGTAGTCGAATGTCACGCTCTCGAATTCTTCTTCTAATTCCTTGACTAGTTCTTGGTATGGTACCAACTTCACATCTCTGGTCTTCCAGTCTCCCATCACTTGATAGATGATAAGACTTGAATCACCGAACACCTTCAGCTCTTGTATACGCATCTCAATTGCCGCTCGCAGGCCCAACACACACGCTTCATACTCGGCCATGTTGCTGGTGCAATCAAACAGAAGTTTTGCTGCTATCGGGTGATGAACACCGTCTGGGGAGATTAGCACTGCTCCAATCCCTTTTCCATTTACATTTACTGCCCTGTCAAAAAACATCTGCCACTTGGTTTCTTCTGTATCATCTGCAGACTCTGTACACATCACATCTTCGTCCGGGAAGTGAGTCAGAAGTGGTTGGTAGTCAGGTAGTGGATGCTCTGCCAAGTGATCCGCCAGGGCTTGCCCTTTTATCGCCTTTCTAGTCGTGTAGACAATGTCGTACTCCGACAAAAGGACTTGCCATCTGGCGACCCTGCCGGTGGAAATCGGCTTCTCAAAGATGTACTTCAATGGATCCAGATTGGAGATCAGCCAGACTGTGTGGCTGAGCAAATAGTGCCGGAGCTTCTGAGCTGCCCAAACCAAGGCGCAACACGTCTTTTCAAGCACTGTGTATCTGACTTCAATGCTAGTAAATTTCTTGCTCAAGTAGTATATTGCCTGTTCTTTTCTTCCTTTTTCATCGTGTTGCCCTAACACACATCCCACTGCCATCTCGGAGACTGTCAGATACATAATCAAGGGTCGTCCCGGGACAGGCGGGACCAATGTCGGCGGACTCATCAGATAGGCCTTGATCTTATCAAATGCTACTTGACAGTCGTCATTCCAAACTACAGTGTAGCGCCCTAGATCCGGGTTTGCCCTATCACGGCACAAACCCGTACCCGAGACCTACTTATGGGCCCAAAAGAACCTGATAAGCATAATTGATGTGGGCAATTACAATGTAATCATCAGAGTGCATAAGATAAAGAAGCATGGAATTTAAAATTTTCCATATAATAAAAGGGCATCTGTGTAATAACTCCAAAATACAACATTTAGGTATACAAAAGGCTACTAAGATCTCTCCATCACTACCTCTCACATGAGCATTCATATACAAGAATGATAATTTAAAGATAACTCCCATGTCTACAAATCCAAAAAGAATAATTACATTCCCATTGATAGTTTCTAGGAACTAAATACAATAACATAAAGAGAACCCCTACTACGGATAGTAAAAGTCCTCGGGCCTGTGCTCAAGCTCACCCTCAATAGCTGCCCCAATACATGGCTCACCAAATGGATCTGAAAACAAATCCGGAAAACAAAACGCGTGAGACTTAAAGTCCCAGCAAGTAGCAAACATGCATGAATGGAAGCAGTTAATACAATTCACATAATATCATGATTGGAACAGCTTAGGCAATTTATATAACATCATGAGTAGAGGCAGTTTATGCGATTCATATTCTCAAGTCAAGCATCTAAATAATATAACCCATAAAAATTAGCTAACAAACCTGGTATGACTGATAATGTAAGTCAAACCTGTAGAGCTCACGATGTAGGACAAACCTTTATCAGCAGTTACTAGAACCAATATCACATCCCATAAACCAAGATATAGTACTAAATTCACAAACCAAGTGGAATTCCCCATCCACTACCATTTGGTCTAGGCCAAGTGAGATCTACACCGTCACTGGCATTCAACAAAGGGGCAAGTGAGATCTACACCGTCACTGCCAACCAACCACGACCAAGTGAGATCTACACCGTCACTTAAATCACATAGAAGAAACTCATCACAGCTTTACCAAATCAAATTAATATTCCCAATGCGTAAGAACTAACCAACAAGCACTTCACAGCCAAAGCCAATTCACAGTAAAACACATACCCCTTAAGGTCCACGAATTACGCATTTAAGAAGTGGGATAATCTTAGGATCCCCAATAAAGTCACCATACCAAAAATCAACGGATTCCGAGACAAAAAGTTTCGGACCTCAAAAATATTCTATGGATAAAACATTGACTTTTCGGTGTCGAATTTTTCTAGACAAATCCACAAGGAGTTTGGGGCTCAATTTCTGGTTGTAGTCTATTGGAGGGTATACAAATCATCTAGAATTTTCTGGGCTTCTGAATCATTCATTTGGATATCAAACTCAAAAAGTGGCCATTTTTGAAAATCGGGAAAATCAGAAATTTAGGCATGAACTGAAAAGTTGACTTTTTATTGGTTGGGAATTGGGCCCTGGGAGTATTTTTATTGGTTCCAAATGGGGGGTGAAACCTTATTTACATGTAAAGACTTAAGTAAATGGAGCAATAAATACACAGGACATTTACTTAAGTCTCTTTCATGTAATAAGGGTGCTATGCGAGAGACTTGGCTTGGTTGGGAAAGGGTTTGAGAGAAAAAGGCTAATCAAATCATGAAACAGGGTCCACGATTAGGTCGTGGATTAATCGCCCGGAGGCGATTAGCTCAATGTTCAGGCGTTCAGGTTAAAGGTTCGCGCGCCCAGGTTTAAAACAGGTTCAGCGCGCGCGCGGTAAGGTTTAACGTTCGCGCGCTAAGGTCGCGATTAGCCCTGGGCGATTAATCCTGTTTCGCGATTTATTTTAACAGAACCTGATTTTTGGGGGTCTTGGCTCAGCATTAATCACCAATCTGCAGGATTAATCGCCGGCTCGGGTTCTTACAAAATTTTGGGTATTTTCAACACACAACTCATAGAAATCATTCTCAACCTTTCCAACATCAAAGTAGGTGATCACAAAACATCCCAACACACTTAAAAACATCTCCTGAAACAAAGATTCATCTCACATCTACATGAACACAAATCAAACGCATGAAACCTCATTCAAGACACAAATCTCAAACCCTAATATAAATTAAGATCAATAGAGTTGAAAGTCCATGGCAAATCAATAGAAAAATAACCAAGATCATCATACAATCAAAACCTACGAATTTTAGAAGTGAATAGCAACATGCAAGATCATTCCTTCAAATAAATCAAACCCTAGAGAGAGAATACGAATTTTGTAATTCATTTTGTTTTGAAAGGGTTTGCTACTTACTTGTTAATGGAGAAGCAACCTTCCCTTCAAGCTTTTCTCTCCTTCTTCTTCTTCCTCTTGAAGCTTCAAGCAAGCTCCCACACTTTCTCTCTTGTTCTATACGTCCAAGACAAGAGGGAGTGTTCTAAAAACACTTAAAATAGAAATTAGGGCATCCTTTTATATGCCCAAGTTTTGGGTCTTTCAAATCTGCCCCTAAACAAGGCTTTTGTTCAACTAAAACCCTAGGGTATACCTAAGGCATATCAGGGGTACCTTAGTGTCATTCGAGTGGGGGTACCTTAGTATTAAGTGGGGTACCTTAGTGTTAAGTGGGGTGTTTGCCTTAGCCACTTCAAAAGGCATGCTTTAGGAATGCTTGGGAGGTGTACCTCAGCTATAAGAGGGGGTACCTTAGCTATATAAGGGGTTATACCTTAGGGAAAACGGTGGGGGGTTACCTTACTTATATAGGGGTTACTTTAGTGAGACAAAGGAGGTACTTTGGCTATATAGGGGGGTGTACCCTAGGTAAAACAGTGGGGTACCTTGGCCAATATGAGTAAGGTGCCTTAGGTAATATAAGGGGGTACTTTAGATATACATATGAGGTACCTTAAGCAATGCAAGGGGATACCTTAGGTAAACACAGGGGTACCTATAGGCAAACACAAGGGGATACCTTAGATGAACACAGGGGTACCTTAGGTATAACTGGGGGGTACTTTAAGTAACACTTGGGTGGTACCTTGGGTAATACTTGGGTGTACCTTGGGTATAAAAGTGGGGTACCTGGGGTATACTTAAGAGGTTATTTGGGCATTCTTGGGAGATACTTAAGGTACACTTGAGAGATACCTTGGGCAATATAAGAGGGTACCTTAGGGATAATTAGGGGATACTTTAGGTATACTTGAGTGGTACCTTAAGTAGTACATTGATGTACTTTGGGTATACAATGGGAGTACCTTGGGTAATACAAGAGGTACTTTAGTGGTATTTGGGAGGGTACCTTGGGTACCCTTAGGAGGTTCTTTAGGTACTCTTAGGAGTTACTTGTGGTACATGTGAGAGGTGATAAGTCATGAAAATACCACATTATAGCACATTAATTCCATGACTTATCTGGTTTTATTTCATATTTAATTCCCAATTTTACTTAGAAATTGTCAAAATCTTTCATCTCTACATTTTATTTTCATTGTCTAAATCATGCCTAATTTATTGATGTAGAGATACTCTTGGTGATTATAGAAGTCACGGTTCAAACGGCGTAACAATCGGAGTCAAATTGTAGAAGATATGAGCAACGTTCGCTGGCCGTTCGCCTACCATTCGAACGTTGGTGTTCTGCAGAGAAACCCGAGAGTAGCGTTCGCTGGCCGTTCGCCTGCCGTTCGAACGTTGGTGTTCTGCAGAGAAACCCGAGAGTAGCGTTCGCTGGCCGTTCGCCTGCCGTTCGAACGTTAGTGATCCACAGAGAAACCCGAGAGCAGCGTTCGCTGGCCGTTCGACTGTCGTTCGAACGTTGGTGAAAAATAGAGAAATTATGAGCAGCGTTCGCTGACAGTTCGATGAACGTTCGAACAAGAGCCAAGGAAACAACTTTATGACCTGAACGTTCGACCCGCGTTCGATGACCGTTCGAACGATCAAGTAGTAAATCCTGTTATAAAATTCCGAACTTTGTGGATTTATTTCCTTTTTCTTGGGGATCTTCTTCTAGTCTTTAGGAGGATTTTTAGGGGTTTCTATTAAAGAAGATTAGGTCGTTTTTGGACTGGAAAATTGTGGATATACAAGGAAAGGAAGTTCTCTCTTCCTTAGGAGTCTTGGAAGGCAAGTTTCTATTTTTCTCTTCAAGGGATTTCTGGGCAAGTTTGGAGATATAAAAAGGAGGAGCTTGAACGTGAATGAGGAGGATTGATGCTGGGAACGTGAGGAAGAACTAGGAACGTGGGAGATCAAATCTTGGACTCCATTAGTTTACTTCTTCTCTTTTCTTCTCACTTTTCTAATATACTCTGTTTTTAATGGTTATTCTTAGTTCAGTCATGAACTAATTTCTCTTTCTAAGGCTTTGATGTAGTCTAAACATGATGTTTTATTTCTGAATATTATTGCTAATGGATTTGTGATTCACTATTTGAGTATTTTATTATTGTGCTTAACCCAATTGAGTATTTGATCACCATTCAATTGTATTTGATAATTGTATTGAGACCGAGAGGAGATATACAATTTTAGTTCCTATGATAAAATACCATACTCTACATGTTGATAGAGATATTGGCATGGTTTATGTAGCTTTGTGTTTTTGACATGAAAATCTACAAATCTTAATGTGCCTTGTTGCTTTTAAATTCACATAGAGATATAGTGAGTTATTGTAGGAAGGAAAGTTCGTTGGTGCTCGAGAGAGACCATTGGATAGGATAGGGATTTTCGCTTTCAAATTGGATTATAAAATTCATTAGCATGTGTATTCAAGAATTAATTCAGATTTGTTTATGATGAAATCAAATGCCTTAGTATTTTAAATCTCTTATTAAATCTAAATCTTATATTTTCTTAGGTGATAATTTTAATTGTTAGTTAAATACTCATCTCAATCTTTGATTATTCAAATAGAATTTAGGATAGTAATTTCAGTATTTAGTAGCTACCATTCCCTGTGGGTTCGACACTCTATTTCATCACTTTATTACTTGTTACGAATTCGTGCACTTGCAAAAAAGTACAAGTTTTTGGCGCCGTTGCCGGGGAATGATTTGTTTACTAATATTGATACTATCTATTCTCAGTTTTAATTTGGATTTTTAATTTTTATTTCAGGTCTTGTGTATGCGACACTCTAGAAGTGCTGAAATCTTTCCTTGTGATCCCGAAATTGATCGTACCTTTAGGCGGTTGAACAAGGAGAAGAGGCAAGTTTTGAATAACTCTCCAGTTGGAATGGCAAATCAAATTGAAGAAGAAGAGAACAATAGGGCCTTGAGAGACTATGCCATTCCATTAGTCACCGGGGCTCACACAAGCATTAGAAGGCCAGCAATACAAGCCAACAATTTTGAGATAAAGCCAGCCATCATTCAAATGATCCAATCAACCGTGCAATTCAGTGGCATGCCGAATGATGATCCCAATGCTCATATTGCAAATTTTCTGGAAATTTGTGATACCTTCAAGCACAATGGAGTTTCTGATGATGCAATAAGGTTGAGGCTCTTTCCTTTCTCTTTAAGAGATAAGGCAAAAGGTTGGTTGAATTCACTTCCACCAATGACCATCACTACGTGGGATGGTTTGGCTTAGAAATTTTTGGCAAAATTTTTTCCTCCATCAGAAACTGCTAAGATGAGGAATGATATCACTACCTTTGCTCAATTCGACATGGAGTCAGTATATGAAGCATGGGAAAGATATAAGGACTTGCTCAGAAGATGTCCTCACCATGGTTTACCCAATTGGTTGCAAGTCCAAACTTTCTATAATGGATTGAGTCCAAATACACGGACAATTGTGGATGCCGCAGCGGGTGGAGCATTGATGGGGAAGCCTTATGAAGAAGCATACAATTTACTTGAGGAAATGGCCTCAAATAACTACCAATGGCCATCAGATCGTTTGGGACCAAGAAGAATTCAGGGAGTTCATGAAATTGATGCATTAAATTCTTTAACTTCTCAAGTTGCTTTGTTGACAAAGAAAGTAGATAATATTAATGTAAATGCTGTTCAATCTACTCACTTTGTTTGTGAAATTTGTGTAGGGAATCATTCAAGTGTTGAATGTCAAGTTGGAAACTCTTTTGCCATGGGTGCATCCGACCAAGCCAATTATGTCTCCAATTTTCAACGGCCAAATAATCCCTATTCAAATACTTACAACCCCGGATGGCGAAATCATCCAAAATTTTCTTGGAGTGGTCCTCAAAATTTCAATAAGCAACCTCCCGGTTTCCAACAGCAAGAAAAGAAGCAAATTATGGAGGAATTGCTTACCAAGTTCATGCAAGACACTTCAGGATTCATGCAAGAAGCAAGGACTACTTTCCGGAACCAAGATGCTAGCATCCGGAATCTTGAGCACCAGATGGGGCAGTTTTCAAAGCAATTGGCAGAAAGATCTCAAGGGTCCCTCCCAAGTGATACCATTACCAATCCAAGAGAACATGCTAAAGCCATCACCCTAAGGAGTGGGAAAAATCTGGAAACTCAGCAAGAAGCTAGAAAAGAAGATGAAGAAGAGGAAAAAGAGAAGCACAAAGAAAATACAAAAACAGATTTGCTTTCTAAAACTCCTCCTCCTTATGTTCCTCCTATTCCTTTTCCACAAAGATTGAGGAAAAATAAGTTGGACAAGCAATTTTCTAAGTTTCTAGATATTTTTAAAAAATTGCATATTAACATCCCTTTTGCAGATGCATTGGAGCAAATGCCTACTTATGCCAAGTTCATGAAGGAGATGTTGTCTAACAAGAGAAAATGGGAGGAGCATGAAACGGTGATGCTAACCGAGGAATGTACAGCAATCTTGCAAAATAAACTTCCACAAAAGCTAAAAGATCCAGGGAGTTTCACTATTCCTTGCACAATAGGAAATTCTAATTTCAATAAAGCTTTATGTGATTTAGGAGCAAGTATAAATCTAATGCCTTATTCTGTTTTCCAGAAATTGGGGATTGGTGAAGCTAAGGCAACAACCGTATCTCTCCAACTGGCGGATCGATCAATCAAATACCCAAGAGGTATCATAGAAGATGTTCTTGTGAAAGTTGACAAGTTTATTTTTCCTGCAGATTTCATTGTATTGGACATGGAGGAGGACAGAGAAATTCCACTCATCCTAGGCCGACCATTCTTAGCTACGGGAAGAACTCTTATTGATGTCCAACAAGGGAAGCTCATACTTAGAGTGCAAGAGGAACAGATTGTGTTTGATGTGTTCGAAGCTATGAAGCATCCCTCCACAAGTGATTCATGTTTTCAGATTGATACCATCAGCAAGTTGGTATCAGATACCTTCAATGAAAATAATCCAACGGAACCACTAGAAGCATGCATTACCAAATCAGGGAGTATTTCTTCTAAGGACATGAGCATTAGAGAGTGTGCACTCTATTTAGAGGCTTCACCACATTACACTCACAAGAAGAAGCCAAATTTTGAAGATCTTCATAAGAAAGAAGATCCCCCAAAGAATTTACTGATTTCTGATCCTCCCAAGCTTGAGCTTAAAACTCTACCTTCTCATTTAAAATATGTTTATTTAGGAGTTGAAAATTCTTTTCCAGTAATTATCTCTTCCTCTTTGACAGGTCTTGAAGAAGAGAAACTACTTCGGGTGTTAAGAGCTCACAAATCAGCATTGGGTTGGTCAATAGCCGATATAAAGGGGATTAGTGCTTCAATTTGCATGCACAAAATCCTTATGGAGGAGAGCCAAAAAACCACGGTACAACCACAAAGAAGGCTCAATCCAAACATGCAAGAAGTGGTAAGGTCTGAGGTTCTCAAGTTGCTGGACGCAGGTATCATCTATCCAATTTCTGATAGTTCATGGGTGAGTCCAGTTCAAGTAGTACCAAAGAAAGGTGGTATTACAGTTGTTAGGAATGAAACCAATGAGCTTATTCCAACAAGAACTGTAACAGGTTGGAGGGTGTGCATAGATTATAGGAAACTCAATGATGCCACTCGAAAAGACCACTTTCCTCTCCCTTTTATTGATCAAATGTTGGAAAGGCTTGCTGGTCATGCTTATTACTGTTTTCTTGATGGATACTCAGGGTACAACCAAATCCAAATTGCACCAGAAGATCAAGAGAAGACTACTTTCACCTGCCCTTATGGAACATTTGCCTATAAGAGGATGCCTTTTGGTTTGTGCAATGCTCCAGCCACTTTTCAGCGATGCATGATGGCAATATTTTCTGACATGGTGGAGAAGTTTCTGGAAATTTTCATGGATGATTTCTCTGTTTTTGGTTTTTCTTTT
Organism: Buxus sempervirens; assembly: GCA_947561395.2. Classification (NCBI taxonomy): domain Eukaryota; kingdom Viridiplantae; phylum Streptophyta; class Magnoliopsida; order Buxales; family Buxaceae; genus Buxus; species Buxus sempervirens. Next base: position 53,252,489 of record OX387182.1, read on the forward strand.
GATGCTTGTTTGAATCATTTATCTATGGTATTGACAAGATGTGAAGAAACTAACCTTGTTTTAAATTGGGAAAAATGCCACTTCATGGTGCAGGAAGGAATAGTGCTTGGTCATAGGATCTCATCCAAAGGGATTGAAGTGGATAAGGCCAAGGTGGAGGTTATTGAAAAATTACCTCCACCCACAACAGTCAAGGGTGTACGAAGTTTTCTAGGGCATGCGGGGTTTTACCGTCGTTTTATTAAAGATTTTTCTAAGATCACTAAACTCCTTTGTAGCTTGTTGGTCAAGGATACACCCTTTATTTTTTCAAAAGACTGTTTGCATGCTTTTGACCTTTTGAAGGAAAAACTGATATCATCCCCAATAATTTGTGCTCCAGATTGGGAGCTGCCTTTTGAGTTGATGTGTGATGCTAGTGACTATGCTTTAGGAGCTGTTTTAGGACAGCGGAAAAATAAATTATTGCATGTTATTTACTATGCTAGTAGGACCTTGAATGATGCTCAACTCAATTATGCTACAACTGAAAAAGAATTATTGGCTGTAGTTTTTGCCTTTGATAAATTTAGATCTTATTTGATTGGCTCCAAGGTTATTGTATATACTGACCATTCAGCTCTCAAATACTTGCTTGCCAAAAAGGAAGCAAAACCAAGGCTATGTCGGTGGATTCTACTTTTGCAAGAGTTCGACTTGGAAATCAAAGACAAGAAGGGAACCGAGAACCAAGTAGCTGATCATCTCTCTCGACTTGAGCTTGAAGATGAAAAAGCCACCACATCCATCCCAATCAATGAGGTATTTCCAAATGAACAACTTCTTGCCTTTTCATTAATAGAAGTTCCCTGGTATGCAGATTTTGTGAATTACTTGGCTAGCAATGTGGTAAATCCGGAGTTCTCATATCAACAAAAGAAGAAATTCTTTTCGGATGTAAAGCACTACTTTTGGGAAGATCCTTTCCTCTACAAGCATTGCAAAGATCAAATCATTAGGAGATGTGTACCTGAAGAAGAGATGGAGAATATCTTAAAGCATTGTCATTCACTCGAAGTTGGAGGCCATTTTGGACCAAACAAAACGGTTGCCAAGGTGCTACAGTCAGGTTTTTATTGGCCCTCCCTCTTTAAAGATGCTTTTGCTTTTGTTTCATCATGTGATCAATGTCAAAGAAGTGGAAATATTTCCAGAAAAAATGAAATGCCTCTAAACAATAATCTTGTTGTTGAATTATTTGATGTTTGGGGCATTGATTTTATGGGACCATTCCCTTCATCTTTCTCAAATCAATACATTTTAGTTGCTGTTGATTATGTTTCCAAATGGGTAGAGGCAGTAGCCCTCCCTACAAAAGATTCTAAAGTTGTGTTGAATTTTTTGAGAAAACAGATTTTTACCAGGTTTGGCACTCCAAGAGCAATCATTAGTGATGGGGGAAAACACTTTTGCAATCAACACTTTGAGGCACTCTTACGGAAATATGGTGTTACACATAGAGTTGCCACTCCTTATCATCCCCAAACAAGTGGTCAAGTTGAGGTTTCCAACCGGGAACTAAAGCGCATATTGGAAAAGACAGTTAACTCATCCCGCAAGGATTGGTCAAAGAAGCTTGATGACGCATTGTGGGCATACCGGACTGCTTTCAAAACACCAATTGGAATGTCTCCATACCGACTTGTCTATGGAAAAGCCTGTCATCTCCCGGTGGAATTAGAGCACAAGGCCTACTGGGCAATGAAGATTTTAAATTTTGATCTTGGGACTGCTGGAGAGAAGAGGCTTCTACAGCTAAATGAGATGGATGAATTTCGGCTTGATGCCTATGAGAATGCTCGAATTTACAAGGACAGAACAAAAATCTGGCATGATAAGCATATTCAACCAAAGGAGTTTCTAGTGGGCCAGAAAGTCTTACTCTACAACTCTAGGCTGAGATTATTTCTGGGCAAGCTTCGTTCTCGTTGGTCTGGCCCTTTTACTGTGGTAAAAGTTTACCCCCATGGAGCTGTAGAGATTCATCATGACACAAAAGGCACTTTCAAGGTCAATGGTCAGAGATTAAAGCCTTATGTTGATGAGGACTTTAAGAACTACAAGTCTTCCTATTTGCTCCACCCATCAACATAAAAGATGGTTTTCAGTCAAGCTAATGACTATAACCAAGCGCTTCTTGGGAGGCAACCCAAGTGTTTTTCATTTTCATTTTTACTCATTAATTTTTTTTAATTTTTCAGGTTCTTGAAGGTTATTCACTGTCATACAAGTCCATCCTACAGTCCATCTCAACATCAGAAAATCTGGGGAGTATTTTGCCCTTTTCTCTTTATTTTTCATTCTACTCTTTGACATTGAGGGCAATGTTAGATTTAAGTTGGGGGGTGTTGTGCTGAAATCTCATGTTTGTTGACCCCTGTTTTGGTGATCTAAAACCCAGATTTTGATTTATTGTGCTGAATAACCTGCTGGTAGGAGAGTTTTATTTGATGTGAATTTCTAGCTCATGCCTTGCAATCTTGATATTCTTGGTTAAGCTTAAATAGTTGAATACATAATCACATGACTAGGAGATCTAAATTTTGGCCTTTATTACTTATCTTTGGATAGTGTGATTTCATTTGTCTCACTTTGAACTTAGCACGAGCACACTAATGCATTATGTGTGGGGTATGAGAACTGAAACCATTAATGGAAGTTTTGATAACTTGAGTTCTGATTGATTGACTTATAGATGGACAACTTTGGCATGATAATTGTGGTATGAGAAAAGAAAAATTTTTTCAGAGTAGCAAGCAGTGCTAAGAGATTTTGAGCTCCTTTTTACTGAGTAACCGGGCCTCTTGCCTCACTAAGCAATGAGTGTTCGCGTCAAAAGGTAAAGAGTCTTATATGGTTGATAATGTGGCTAGTTTAGCTTCGTAGCCTTTTTGACTCGAGTTAATAAAACTTGTAGGGGTGTCTTCACACCTAATGCCCTTTGAGCCATCTGGTTCGGGAGTCATTGGTCCAACACTCGATAAAAGGGTCAATTAGAAAGCTTAAGGAAGCTAGAAATTGCACAGTCCACATGTTGTGAAAAAAAAAAAAAAAAGATAGTCAAAATGTCATGTTTTGGTTGTTTCATCAAAATAAGATGTCTTCTGAATTTGGGTTTGTTAGAACTTTTATAATGGAATTATTTTGAAGCCTCATAGTGATGTGTTAGATCACTTTACACCAAAGGCACTTGTGATGTTTCACTATCTAAGTATAAGTGATTAGGCTCATTGTTGATTTCTTAAGATTGTGAACATGGAGTTTCAAATGTTAAGTTATCCTTGAATATTAACAGTTGTTCTGGGTGTTGTTTTTATGGTCTTTGATAGCATGTGTTTTAGTTGTTTTAGTCAGTTTTGCTAGGGACCAGCAAAAAAGTAAGTTGGGGGGTGTGATAAGTCATGAAAATACCACATTATAGCACATTAATTCCATGACTTATCTGGTTTTATTTCATATTTAATTCCCAATTTTACTTAGAAATTGTCAAAATCTTTCATCTTTACATTTTATTTTCATTGTCTAAATTATGCCTAATTTGTTGATGTAGAGATACTCTTGGTGATTATAGAAGTCACGGTTCAAACGGCGTAACAATCGGAGTCAAATTGTAGAAGATATGAGCAACGTTCGCTGGCCGTTCGCCTGCCGTTCGAACGTTGGTGTTCTGCAGAGAAACCCGAGAGTAGCGTTCGCTGGCCGTTCGCCTGCCGTTCGAACGTTGGTGTTCTGCAGAGAAACCCGAGAGTAGCGTTCGCTGGCCATTCGAACGTTAGTGATCCACAGAGAAACCCGAGAGCAGCGTTCGCTGGCCGTTCGACTGTCGTTCGAACGTTGGTGAAAAATAGAGAAATTATGAGCAGCGTTCGCTGACCGTTCGATGAACGTTCGAACAAGAGCCAAGGAAACAACTTTATGACCTGAACGTTCGACCCACGTTCGATGACCGTTCGAACGATCAAGTAGTAAATACTGTTATAAAATTCCGAACTTTGTGGATTTATTTCCTTTTTCTTGGGGATCTTCTTCTAGTCTTTAGGAGGATTTTTAGGGGTTTCTATTAAAGAAGATTAGATCGTTTTTGGACCGGAAAATCGTGGATATACAAGGAAAGGAAGTTCTCTCTTCCTTAGGAGTCTTGGAAGGCAAGTTTCTATTTTTCTCTTCAAGGGATTTCTTGGCAAGTTTGGAGATATAAAAAGGAGGAGCTTGAACGTGAATGAGGAGGATTGATGCTGGGAACGTGAGGAAGAACTAGGAACGTGGGAGATCAAATCTTGGACTCCATTAGTTTACTTCTTCTCTTTTCTTCTCACTTTTCTAATATACTCTGTTTTTAATGGTTATTCTTAGTTCAGTCATGAACTAATTTCTCTTTCTAAGGCTTTGATGTAGTCTAAACATGATGTTTTATTTCTGAATATTATTGCTAATGGATTTGTGATTCACTATTTGAGTATTTTATTATTGTGCTTAACCCAATTGAGTATTTGATCACCATTCAATTGTATTTGATAATTGTATTGAGACCGAGAGGAGATATACAATTTTAGTTCCTATGATAAAATACCATACTCTACATGTTGATAGAGATATTGGCATGGTTTATGTAGCTTTGTGTTTTTGACATGAAAATCTACAAATCTTAATGTGCCTTGTTGCTTTTAAATTCACATAGAGATATAGTGAGTTATTGTAGGAAGGAAAGTTCGTTGGTGCTCGAGAGAGACCATTGGATAGGATAGGGATTTTCGCTTTCAAATTGGATTATAAAATTCATTAGCATGTGTATTCAAGAATTAATTCAGATTTGTTTATGATGAAATCAAATGCCTTAGTATTTTAAATCTCTTATTAAATCTAAATCTTATATTTTCTTAGGTGATAATTTTAATTGTTAGTTAAATACTCATCTCAATCTTTGATTATTCAAATAGAATTTAGGATAGTAATTTCAGTATTTAGTAGCTACCATTCCCTGTGGGTTCGACACTCTATTTCATCACTTTATTACTTGTTACGAATACGTGCACTTGCGAAAAAGTAGAACAAGAGGTACCTTGGGTACACTCAGAAGGTACTTTAAGTATACTCGGGAGATGATTTGTGGTACACTTAACTCCAGTTTTTCCGAATTTGATTTCCAATTCACTAGATCTAATTGAAAGATATCTTAGCCAATTGTAACTAAGACATAATACTAACTAAGCTCTTCTTTAACAACTTCAATTCGATTCCCCTAACTCTTTAGGTATAATCCATACTTACCCCATCTTCATAACACAATTCCTTAATTAGTCTAATAATCACACTTTAGATAATTAAGCTTAATAATTAAGGTATAATCCGGGACGGGGTTTTACATACAGGGTTATCTTTCTTCAACAGCTTGAATATAGGCTCACACACAGGAGTCATCTGTGTGATAAACCGACTAATGTACTGCAGTCTGCCCAGGAACCCTCTCACTTCCTTTTCTGTAGATGGAGGAGGCATTTCTAGAATTGCCTTTGCCTTGGCGGGGTCGACCTCAATGCCTCGCTTGCCCACTATGAAGCCGAGCAGTTTTCCTGACGTAACTCCAAACACGCACTTGTTTGGGTTGAGCCGAAGTTTGTGCTCCCTGAGTCTGTCGAACACCTTTCCAAGGTTTACCAAGTGGTCTTCTTCTTCCTTGGACTTCGCTATCATGTCATCCACATACACCTCCATCTCCTTGTGTACCATGTCGTGGAACAGCAGAGTCATCGCACGCTGATATGTAGCGCTCGCATTCTTCAGTCCGAACGGCATCACCCGGTAGCAGTAAGTGCCCCAGTGCGTGATAAAGGATGTCTTCTCCCTATCCTCAGGTGCCATTCTTATCTGGTTGTAACCAGAGAAACCGTCCATGAAAGAGAACATCGAATGTGTTGCTGTATTGTCCACCAGTACATCAATGTGCGGCAATGGGAAGTCGTCCTTCGGACTTGCTCTATTCAGATCTCTATAGTCAACACACATCCTGACTTTCCCGTCTTTCTTGGGAACTGGCACGATGTTGGCCAACCACTCTGGATAGTGAGTTACTTGCAGGAATTCGGCATCCAACTGCTTGGTGACCTCTTCCTTGATCTTCAGGGCCCATTCCGGCTTCGTGCGCCTGAGCTTCTGTTTCACAGGTACGGCCTCAGACTTTGTTGGTAACCGATGCACAACCAAGTCCGTGTCTAACCCGGGCATATCCTCGTATGACCATGCAAACACGTCAGAATAAGATTTAAGAAAATCAATCATCTGTTTTCTCAATAATGGTGACAGCTTTTTACCAATTTGGAGGATCCTTGGTTGTGCTATTTCACCTATGTTAATTGGCTCTGTTTCCTCAATGTTAGCTTGGAGACCCTTTTCGTGCCTTTCCAATGCAAATTGGATTTCAAGCGGGGTTTCCCATGATTCATCATCGTCCTCATGCTCGAAAGGCTCACAGGGGACGATGTTTGAATCTTCTTGCTGCGATGGGTGAGTGCCCCAATCTGACGTGTCGAGTTCTTGCTCGTTTTCAGGATTGGACACTGGCTCATGCATTTCATTTATTATTGCCATCTGGACTGGCTTTTCAATTTCTTTCTGTTCACTTATGGCAATCTTATTACCTATCCCGTGCCCCAGATCTTCCAGGTGTGCGTCGGGATTGACACTAAGATTGCGATGCTCAAGTTGCTTATTTTTGTTATTTTCATTTTCAAACAGATGCAAGTAGTAGGAAGCGTTGAGATATTCATTAAAAATTTCAGCGGTAGCTACAATAGAAATCTCAGAGGTGGTAGAAACCCCCTTTGGGATAGCAGCTTTGCTGATAGCAAAAGGCATGGCGCTCTAATTCTTCAGTGGTGCCCCGCCTTCCTTGTTGATAGCAATCGTCTTCTCTGGTTCTCCAGCTAGTACCATGTTGGCGCTCTCGTCAGAAGAGATGTAGATAGGATCATGTGTTGCGCCTCCTGCCGGTTTGTTCTGGCTTCTCTCTGATCGGGGGCCAGACTCTGAGGATACCCTTACCCATGATCCACTGAGGGCGATTGCCCATGGTATCTCGTCCTCGGGTGGCGCGTATGCGATGGTGACTTCATTGGCCGGGTCAACTCTGGGGGGTGCAAACGTTATGGGTATTCCAGTTGGTATTCCAGGCACCGTGGAATAGTAAGCTGGGGGTGCCCATTTGCCATAAGCTGCATGGTACACCTCTTCCGGTACTGGCCCTAGCACTTGGGGCATGCTACGGAACATGCGGTTCAGACCGTCGCAAGTTCCGGGGTGTGGGATATGAGGGGGTGGAGGAGGCGACCTTGTCCTGCGAGTTGGTGCTCCTGAGCTGTCTCGCCCTTCCATCATGCAAACATACATGATTGGGCCTTCTTCTTTGGATTCCTCAACGGGAGCAGGGGTTGGCGCTTCTATCACAATCGCAGAGTCGACCGGGATCCCGTCAGGGACGAACTATTCATCTGGTGGGGCGAAGGCCATGGTGACTTCGTCAACTGAGTCCAAGGCGACCAATGCTGGCAGGCCATCTGGCGACCCCTCAGGAGCCAATGGGTCTACCTTTACTGCATCTCCAATCATTTCCATAGATGGTGGCTCCTCCCAGAGCATTTGAGCCAGTCCTTGCAAGTAGTCTTCTTCCATGGCAGGGGTATCCAGAAACTCATCTCCCCACCCTTGGGGGACTATGTTCTCGATAGCCTGGGCCGCTTCACGCTCCATGTTAGAGAAGCGGTGGTACAAGTTCTCGTGCACGCATATGGGCCAGTGGGGGTCTCTTCCTTCAGTTCTGGCTCTTTTCCTTTCGGCACGGTTCCCAAGGAGTCGGGAGTAGTCTTCTGGCTGCGGCCTAAACCCCAGTCCAAACCCAGCAGTCTGCTCATAAGGTTTGATGGCTACCCTGATGCCTTGCTTGTACTTGCCTAGTCCTTCGCCCGCTCTGAGACCCCAGTCTGCGCAGTCAGCAGTACTAAACATGTTCTTTCTTTGCCTCTTCGAGAGTCGTCCCCCCCTTTTAGACTCAGGGATATTATTCACCTGCACCATCTCCACAGCTTGGAAATTGAGTGTGGTGGGTAACTCATAATCCACATAGGGTACTCCAACCCTTTCGAACTCTCGATGATCCTCAGCATGTACTGTTATAAGTTCGTTGCCTGATACGAACCGGACCATCCTGTGCAGTGTGGAAGACACTGCTCCTGCCTGATGCAGCCAGGGCCTCCCGATCAGCAAGTTAAATGAGGCATTGATATCCATGACCTCAAAGTCCATGGTAAAGGGCCTGTCTGCAATTATGATCACCAAAGTGACCTCTCCCAGTGAGTCTCTTCTGGCATTGTCGAAGCCTCTGACATTATGAGCGCTTGGCTTGATCATTGAAGGGTCCAATTGCAAACTGTGAAATGTCCTCATCAGGCATATGTTCAAAGCTGACCCATTGTCAATCATGGCACGTTTTACGATGAGATCAGTACATTTCACGGTTATGTAGAGCGGCTCGATGTGATTGCACCCTTCAGATGGTAGGTCTGCTGCAGAAAAGGAGATAGCCTGTGGTGCCATGATTACTGACACCACTGCTCCTAGTCGCTCAGGGTCAATGTCCGCCGGTACATGTGCGTCACCCAGGACCTTCATCAGCACTGCCCGGTGCTTCTCTGAATCAATCAAGAGCCTCATTATGGAAATTTGAGCGGGTATCTTGTTCAATTGCTGGAGGAGATCATATTCGGGAGTGTAGATGCTATGGTGCAAATCTGTGACTTCCTCTTCTGTGGCCCTTCCCTTTCTCTTGAGGGTCGGTTGCAATTCTGTAACCACTTCCTTCCCTTTTTCTTTCCTTTTTGCTTCTGCTTCGGCTCCCTCCTCTGGTGCGGGTGGGGGGTCAGTGTTTATGTATCGACCGGATCGGGTGATCCGATCGATTTCTGCTTCAGCAGTGGTGGTGGTGGCTTGATGGTAGAAAGATGGGGTGGGGTAAGGTGGGGATACCGTGTTGTACGAGGGTGGTTCCAGGTTGAGTTGTGAGAGGTTGAGGGTGGGTGGTTCAAATGAAAGGGAGAAGGGGTCTTGTGGAGGCGAGTCCATGATGTCATGGATGTTGAGAGCGGAGGGGTTGGGGAGAGGGGTGGGGTAGAAGAACTCTTGGTCTGTGGATGGGTGGAAATGCACCAGAGGGAGATCAGTAGGGAAGTCATCGCCGCCTTCTTCAATGACGTTTATTGTCCTACTTTCCACTCGGGAGTTTGCTGCTGATTCGTTTTCTGAGTCTGCACCAGCGGATTCATCTGAGCTCTCATAAGGATCAGGTGGGCTTGCAAGTTCAGAAGTGGATGATGGCTCCCCTTCTACTGTGACATGGGGGAGGCCAGGCCACTCGGGCGTGCCATGGGAGAGGGATTCAGAACTTGGTTCATCTGATAGGAGATCGGTGAGGGACTGCAAGTCTGGCTCTGATGTTGCAGACATATACTCAGGCGGCCATCCAGTAGACATCTGCGGGGGTACCCTTGAACTGCCCACTGATGCATCGGTGTCCTGTGGCCCATCTCGAAACCAAGGTCCTTCAGAACTGCCCACTCCTTCCCTGCGTGGAGGGGACGGGGAGTCACTGATCCATCCGCATTGCATGGGGTTCCATGGCCCCGTGACTTCCTCACTGCTCTGAGGCTCATCCTCTATCGCACAGATGTAGACCTCTGTATTCTCCTTGACTGCAATTGCTGTCGAGTGGGTTTCTGCTTGAAGCTGCACCTTCACTGTCTGCCCTGGTTGGCCAATCAGTACAGACGGGTCAAACTGCCCAATGCCCCGATCACAGCTCACCTGATTAGCTGACTTGCTGGTTGAGGCCTTAGAATGATCTAGGAGAAGATTGGTGGTGACGCCAGCTGCTGGGGTCTGAGCCTGTGGTGCTGGGGGGTCGACTGTGATGCGTCTACTGTCAATTAGGTCTTGGATGTCGTGTCTTAGATCCCAACACCGATTAGTGTGATGCCCTGGAGCACCAGAGTGATACTCGCACCGTTCTGCCGCATTGTAGCTTCTGGCGTTGACCAGTCTGGGATTCGGGGGTTTGATTTGCAAGTACCCTTTCTTCAGCAACGTAGGTAGCAACTCTGCTGGCGCATACGGTAGTGGGGTGAAAACCCGTTTCATCCTGGCTTCAAATTCTTCTTTCGTCTTTCTTACCCCTTGGTAAGCTGTCTGCCCGGTCCCTTGGGGTGCCACTGCCTCTGGTCCTTGGGAGAAGTGATAAGGCTGTGTCGGGTGCACGTAGTTCACTGCCTGCTGTTCCTGCCTTCGGGGCTCTTGTCCCTGGTTTCTGCCAGCCTGTCCTGTCACTGGCTTCCTTGGTGCAGCACTCTGTCCACTGCCATCTATTTTCCCGGCTCTTACTGCATCCTCAATCCGATCCGCAGTTAAAATTAGGTCGTTGAAATTCGAGGTACTTTGCCCCAGCAGCAAAGTGAAGAACGGCTGTCCTAGTGACGCAATGAACAGAGATGTCATCTCTTGTTCCAACAGTGGCGGCTGTACCAGTGTCGCCAACTCCTTCCAGCGTTTGGCATACTCTCTCACCGACTCTTGGCTCTTCTTTGCCAGCCTCTGCAATTCTGCCCTTGTCTGCACTATCTGACTGTTGAGGCGGTACTGCTGGATGAAGACTGCTGCCAACTCATTCCATGTCTTTATCTTAGCCTTGTCTAGACTCAGGAACCAAGAGTAAGCGGCCCCTGTTAAAGACTTCTGGAAGAATTGTACCATGATTCGCTCTTCCTTAGCATACTGGCACATGTCGCCTGAGTACGACCTTAAATGGTTTAGTGGGCACCCAGTGCCGTCAAATTGGTGCAACTCAGGGCATTTGAACTTAGCCGGGAGTTGGATGTCTGAAAAGAAACAAAGGCTTTCCAGGGTAGCCTCACTCTGCACTGTGCTGGGTTGGAGCTGTTTGAGCTGCTCCTTCAGGGCGGCCATTTCTGTTCTGTTCTCCTCCCTTACTGCTGTCAGTTTCTCCTCTAACTGCGATTCCTGGGTTCTGTACCAATCCTCATCACCCTGTCCCAGATGGATAGGCAGAAATTGATCTGGTTGTGCCACATGAAATGGTGCTGCCGGCGGTGGTGGTGGTGCCAGGGGAGGGGGATTTACTGGACGTGGTGGTGGCGCCACTTCTGCTTGTGGTGGGAATTGTGGCTGCGGCTGCTGGGCAACTGGTGCTGCCGGTGGGGCCTGCCTCAATTCCCTCAGTTCTGTCATCAGTTCCTGGATGATGGAACCCATACTGTCCATCCTTTGCTGCATCTCATTGACCACTTGGGTATGACTGGACTCTGCCGGGTGTTGCCCTGGCGGCGTCTGCTCTCCTTGTTGTTCCATATCGAGCCTTCTCCTCGATCTTAACAGGTACGGACTTCTGAAAGCAATTTTTGGTACCTGATGGGACAATTTGCAGGCATTAGTGCAATTTTACACAAATTGATTACACAATTTTATCTGATTGAATCTATTCATTTATTTATTTTTTGTTTTATGATATGATTTGACTAACTGATCTATTTTAGCTACCCTAGGGCAACAAGGGAAGAGAACCTGGTTTGAATCAACTGATCTATTTGAGCTACCCGTAGGTAACTGGGAGAGAGAACCCTGTTGAACGAATCTATTTTAGTCACCCGCAGGCAACTGGGAGAGAGAACCCTGTTTTTTTTTTTTTTTGAAAGCTGATCTATTTTAGTTGCTCGGAAGCGCCAGGGAAAGAGAACCCTAATGACTGAATCTATTTTAGCTACCCGCAGGTAACTGGGGGAGAGAACCCTATTTTTTTGTTGTTGTGAAAACTGATCTATTTTAGTCGCTCGGAAGCGCCAGGGAAAGAGAACCCTAATGACTGAATCTATTTTAGCTACCCACAGGTAACTGGGGGAGAGAACCCTGTTTTTTTTGTTTTGTTTTGTTTTTTTTGAAAGCCGATCTATTTTAGCTGCTCGGAAGCGACTGGGAAAGAGAACCCTAGTGACCGAATCTATTTTAGCTACCCGTAGGTAACTGGGACAGAGAACCCTAACGAATTTGGAAGCCTGATCTGTTTTGGCTGTCCTAAGACGACCGGGAAAGAGAACCCTATTGAACGAATCTATTTTAGTCACCCGCGGGTAACTAGGAGAGAGAGCCCTGTTTTTTTGTTTTTTCAAAGCCGATCTATTTTAGTCGCTCGGAAGCGCCAGGGAAAGAGAACCCTAATGACCGAATCTATTTTAGCTACCCGTAGGTAACTGGGACCGAGAACCTTTTTTTTTGAAAACTAATCTATCTTAGTCGCTCGGAAGCGACTGGGGAAGATAACCCTGGTGACCAAATCTATTTTAGCTAGCCGCAGGTAACTGGGAGAGAGAACCCTATTTCACTGATCTATGTTAGCCGTTAGGCAAGGAAAGAGAACCTTCAATTTAAGGGGTTTTGTTTGAGCTCAGAATCACGGGGTTGGACCAATGCAGGGTCTCCGCAGGGGGTGAGCTGAAAAGCAGCACCCAGGCGTACCTCAGCCAGATCTCCAGTTCATTCACTGGTGGCGTCGGCGCCTAACTTCGGCTAGTAGTTCCCGGGCGTGCCTTAGCTAGTTGTTGGTTTAATCACCATTGACTTCGGCGCCTCACAAAGGGGAAGGCTATACCAGGACGTTCATCCACCAAACGGCTCAATCACCGGCGGCTTCAGTGCCCCAAAGGTTTCGGCTAGTAGTTCCCGGGCGTGCCTTAGCTAGTCGTTGGTTTAATCACCATTGACTTCGGCGCCTCACAAAGAGGAAGGCTATACCAGGATGTTCATCCACCAAACGGTTTAATCACCGGCGGCTTCAGTGCCCCAAGGTTTCGGCTAGTAGTTCCCGGGCGTGCCTTAGCTAGTCGTTGGTTTAATCACCATTGACTTCGGCACCTCACAAGGGGAAGGCTATACCAGGACGTTCATCCACCAAACGGTTTAATCACCGGCGGCTTCAGTGCCCCAAGCTTTCGGCTAGTAGTTCCCGGGCGTGCCATAGCTAGTCGTTGGTTTAATCACCATTGACTTCGGCGCCTCACAAGGGGAAGGCTATACCAGGACGCTCATCCACCAAACGGCTCAATCACCGGCAGCTTCAGTGCCCCAAGGTTTTGGCTAGTAGTTCCCGGGCGTGCCTTAGCTAGTCGTTGGTTTAATCACCATTGACTTCGGCGCCTCACAAAGGGGAAGGCTATACCAGGACGTTCATCCACCAAACGGTTTAATCACCGGCGGCTTCAGTGCCCCAAGGTTTCGGCTAGTAGTTCCCGGGCGTGCCTTAGCTAGTCGTTGGTTTAATCACCATTGACTTCGGCGCCTCACAAGGGGAAGGCTATACCAGGACGTTCATCCACCAAACGGCTCAATCACCGACGGCTTCAGTGCCCCAAGATTTCGGCTAGTAGTTCCCGGGCGTGCCTTAGCTAGTCGTTGGTTTAATCACCATTGACTTCGGCGCCTCACAAAGGGGAAGGCTATAACAGGACGTTCATCCACCAAACGGTTTAATCACCGGCGGCTTCAGTGCCCCAAGGTTTCGGCTAGTAGTTCCCGGGCGTGCCTTAGCTAGTCCTTGGTTTAATCACCATTGACTTCGGCGCCTCACAAGGGGAAGGCTATACCAGGACGTTCATCCACCAAACGGTTTAATCACCGGCGGCTTCAGTGCCCCAAAGGTTTGACCGAATGACCTTGGAAAGATACAGACGGGTGTGATCTGAGCTCAAGGTCTTGGGTGTTTTTAAACACTTGCTGGGTTTTGCGATCTCAATGAGAGAGATGCAGTTAAAGGAAATTAGGTGGTCGCAGCGACCAGGAATATTGCAATTATCTGAGAAGAGGTGGTCTGTCGGAGACCGAGTTGCCCTATTGGAGGGAATTAATTCTTTCATTTCTTGTTCTTGTTTTGTTAAGTTTGAACAACATAGCATAGTGAAAATAAATTCGTGCTTCAATCAAAAAGTGCCGCCGCGGCACAAAGTACATCATCAAAAATACAACAAAGCCAAAGTCTAGCTAGGTTGGTCATCATCATAGTGGGAGGACACGTCTTGCCTCCTCAAGGCTCGCAGAAGCTTGTTCCGCAGACGTCGGTCCTCCTCAGCGCGCTTGCGCACTAATTCCATTTCATGTTGCAAGGCCGTATTGGCCTGCCTACTCTCCCGTTCCGAATCCACATAAGCTGAATAGATACGGGAGTGGGTCTCCTGCAGTTCGGCCACCCTGTCCCTATATGTGTTAGGGGGCGGAACTGGAATGTCGCCTGATGCGACAGGCTGAAGAGGTGGGGGGCCGTTGTGGCCAAATTCCCGAGCTATCCACTGCTCGTAATATTGAAAGTGCGATTCGGTGAAGACGTCTTCTCGATATACGCAGACTGTCTTCCACTCTGTCAACAGTTGGGTCCTTAGTCCCTTGGTGAGTGAACCAATCAAACTGCTCATGTCGTCCTTGACTGGGATTCCCTGCGGTTTCCCAAACTGTCTCAGAACCCGAATCGGATAGTACGGCACGGCTTGGGTGAGGCCTATCAAGGCAAGTCCCTCTCTTTTCTTGAAAGCAATGATGGGGGTGTAGGGGATATTGTAGGTACCCCACCATCTAATGTCTGTTTCTCCCTTCAGGTGGAGAAAGTGGTTAAACCAATCCTCATGGGCGGGTAGGTCTGGTTTGATCTCTCTTTGAGCCAACCAATAGATGTTGTCGCCAGTTGCCTTGTAATATGCACTGACTGGTGATGACACCATCAGGTGGTCTTGCAGCCAAAGGTCGAGGAGGGGAGCGCACCCCTGAAACCTCCGGGTTCCATTTTTGGACAAAGTAAGGGAATGGAACAATTGAGCTAGGATCAGTGGCATGATTCGGTACCCTGCCCTGAGTTGATCCACAATTTCCATGAGGGCCAAATTAATGGTGTCTCCCCCAGTTGGAAAGAAGATTTGCGACAGAACCACAAGGGTGAAGGTGTCAAACCAAGCCCAGGGTTTTTCCTGCTTTTTGTTTCTTATCTTTTCAGCCAGGAATGTTTTGGAGACCCTAGTGAATGATTTGTCACCTCCTAAGGTCTGGAATTCTCCCTTTGAGAGGCCAAAGAAAGCGCAAGCTTCATTCTTGTAGCTTTCTTTGAGACTTGGCCTAGCGGGTTCTCCTAAGTCGCGAAATCAGAGGAACAGGTCAAGTTCCTCAATTGTGGGAGTCAACTCATTGACCCCGAATCGAAACACTGAAAGCTGGGGATCCCAAAAAAGCAATGCTGCTTGGATCATGTCCCAGTTAATCGGCACATTTAACAGGGACAAAGTCTGTCCCATGTGGTATTTGTGCTCCCATTCAATCTGCTCACTCCCTTGGAGCTGCCTTGTCCAAGAACGGATCCAGGGGGTATCCCAGGCGCACTTCTCTATCCTAGGGAAACGGGTTCTCTCAGATGAGGATGAGGATGCCATGCCAACTATCCGATAGAAATTCCAAATCAGTTTAAGGTTCCACACCAAACTCTTAATCAGTCCTAAGACATGCATAATTCCAAGCAAAAGACTAATCACTAGCAGTTCTAACATGCTTCCAAAAAATAAAGCAAAAGACAAAACCAGTGCGGAATTTTAACTCAGGCACACATGGTGTGTGGTCCTAAGGGTTGGCGCCAATGCAGGCGCGACTCCTAGACATACTTGTGTAGAGGAGCACATTAGAGTCCTGATTAGTCTTTCTGTCTTTCATCTATTCTTTCATCTGCTTTTGGCGTCGTACCACAGCAAAAATTACAAGTTGCCATCGAGGGCGAAGGTTTACAAAAATATTTACAAAAACTTCAAAGAATTCATCCTTAAGGCTGTTGGGAGCCGAAAGGGAGGATACAAATTGCTTTCCAAGCGGGTAGGCTAAAAATTCCTAGATCTAGGGTTTAGTGCCCATGTTCTGATCTGGCATGCTTTCATCTGTTTGTCTGATCTGGCCGGCTTTCGTCTGCTCTAAAAGACCAATCTGGACTTAAAGTGCTCCCAGCGGACTCTAATGGGTCAAGACCCATAGAATACAGGACTCCATGCATGGATCTGGGGTGGTTCCCCTGATCATGGTTAGGTGAGTTTCCTAAGCTAGGGTCGAGGTAGCCCAGCATCTAGGGTTTACTCCATTTGATGCAAAAAGCGGGGGTTGCTGCCCCTGATGGACTCTGAATTTTATTCCAATTTTATTCATCATTCACATCCTACTCACCCTCTCATGCTCAACGCAAGGTTCATTCAGAAACGTTAGGTGGGGAAGGATACCCAGCCCGAGACATAAGCCTACAAGGGTCTGGACCAGTACTGGATCCTCGCGTGCCACGGCAAGAAACCAGTGGTGCTAATGGACTCCAGAAAACTGGGGGGATGGGTTTACCCTGCTTTCCCCGGCAAGCCACGGGAGCGTAGGTGCTAATACCATCCCAAAGATCAGTTCATAGGAATCAGAAGGGTAGGCTGCTAGAGAGGTCTAGGTTTGGTAAAGAAGTAGCAATATCCGATTTCACTCATCTACCGAGGGTCGGATCATTCACGCAGCCTCCCTCGTGCGTGTCACCCCACGCAGTTTATCTCACAAGAACGGAAATAAATAAATAAAAATCCATCCACGATGTGGCGGTGTGCCCGTGTGTGCAGTTGGGCTGCGTGTTGTGTCTACATAGGTGAGATTTGTCTAGATTTTGTTGGTAAAGGGATTGTTACTGTCTCGTATAGCAAGGTGCAGAATTAGCAAGCAATACGAGGTTCCGGGAGAGTCCCCAGGTAAGTGGGGGGTCACAAGGGACCGCTTAAATCCCACTTGCCTTAGGCAATTATCGCGTCCCTTTGACAGGACTCCCCAGAACGCGTAATTACGCGTATTCTGTATCTTACTAAACGAGGTAGTAAGAATCCCTAAAGTCCCCAGTGGAGTCGCCAGGTTGTGCGCGCGTGGGAAACGCGGCACGTGGGAATTCGGAGTCGCCACCGCCTGATGGGGTGCAGGCGGACACCTGGGTGCCTAATCTTGCCTATTAGGGCTTTTTGGTCTGCGGCTTGAGATTCTAAGTCTGTTCTCGGTTGTGGTTCGGGGAAGTCCGTAGACACCCCGGTCCACCCCGTCGGATGACGGGTCCCGTGGGTTCCCTGGTTTGAGTCAGCTTACATTGGTCTCACCTGATTCCTAATCCGATATGCAATTTGGTTAAGTATGGCGGGACCACCTGAGTGGTGTGGGTCCCTTTAGTTGCTTTTATCTTGATTACTTAGGTGATCTGAGTCTGGTTGGGTGGGCCCCGTTTGGAAGGCCCACGGTATCCTTGGTGGGCTTAGTCAAGCCCGTGTACCCTTGTGGACCTCAGTCTAGCCTGAGAGGTCCTTTGGGCTTTGGTTAGTTCAATTGATTTTACTTTAAGTTCAGGTTTGAAGATTAAGTGTTTTTCATGCACAAGTGGGCCGGACCGGTTTGTGGGCCCCTAAGGTGGGCCCACATGGTGTCCAAGTATTTTTTATTGGGTTTATCTTTTTAATTTTGCCAAAGTGATTTGGACACTGGGCTTGGGGCCCGCAGTCCAAATCTGGGCTTTGTAAGCCCAAGTTACCGGAAGTTAGGGTTTGTACCCTTCCTTGGTTCGGTTGGTGGGCTTTGGCGGGCCCGGTAGGCCCTTGCCCTTGGTCTCGGCCAAACCACGCAATTCATGCATCAATTTCGCATAACAAGGCTCGGGTGGGCCGCATTGGGTTTGGCCCACCCGGTTCAAATTGTTCATTTTACTTAAGATATTTTAATGGCATGCTTTGGTGTTTATTGGGCTTGGTGGGCCCCGTTGGAAGGCCCACTGGAAGTCAAGTGGGATCGGGAGTCCAAGTCCCATGTCGGGTTTCCGGGTGACCCAGAAACCCTATTGGTTTATCCGGTTCGGTTCGGAAACATCATTCACATCTAGCAATAATCACACAAAAAAAATACAAGATAGACACTCTGTCGGAGAAAAAAACTGGCTCATGGTGCTGGGTCCAAGGGGAGGTACCCGGGGGCCCTGTGGGCGAAGCGAAGCGGAGCTGAGGTAGTAGGCGCGAGGTAGTAAAGGGCATTTTTGGAATTTTTCAAAAATATATCAATTCGGCATGTTTTAGGGGTAGGCGCCGACCTCAGGTAGTAGGCGCGAGGTCGGCGCGAAATGGGCGGACCGAAAACAGCGAAAAAACACAAAAAAATGAGGTGGGCGCGAGGTTCGCGCGAGCTGAGCGCAAGCCTCGCGCGAGGCTCGCCCGAAGGTACGCGCGAGCTTCGCGCGAGATGAGCGCGAGCCTCGCGCGAGCTTCGCGCGAACTCAGCGGATACTCAATGCTCTCGGTTTTCTTTCAAACTCCATTTCTAGCTGATTTTAAGCTCTGTAACTCATTTTTTAGGCTCTGTAAGCCCTCCCAGGGCTTCGACCACCCCCAGAAGATACTCACACATGCATTGGAATTAATCTAAACATGCTTCATGCTTCATGCTTCATCCCACAACCCAAAATCTCTTAAGAGAGAAAAAAAACAAACCCGATAAAAAACAAACCCGATACAGATGCATTAACAGCTTAAAAGAGGGGGGGGGGGGGGAGTGATGGGAGCATGCTCAAGGGTGCACAATCAGCAAATAGCATCTTAGCAAGTCCAGCAATGTAACAAAAACAACCAAAAAAAACAGCATGCAGACCCTACTTGTACTCTCATCCACAGACTAGACCTTCAAACAGGCACACTAACATCCGAAGGCGCACTAACATCCGGAGAAGGGAAGTCGAAGGGGGGTTACAGGGATACATTAGCTGGGAAAGGGAGGAACATTCTCCTCCTTTAAATCATACCAATATAACAATAACAAATAACAAAAAAACCACAACAAAGAAAAGCAGTGATCCGAATCACAAGGGGACTAGGATGGACTAACTCTCACTTTTATGAAACCGACATCTAACCCTCTCTTTACCTGGTAGTCTTCATGAAGGGGGGGTAGGGGGGTTCATGCCACTGAAGCATTTAAAAAGGTTTATAACAAGAAAAAAAAACACATGCAGTAACTTGCTTAGAAACAAAAAACTCCACTTTCATATATGAGGAATAAAAGGTAGTAAAGAGTAATACCTGAGAGTGCTCGAGCACTGGTGCTGGGTGGAGACACGGGTAGTAGCTGGGTCCTCCTTTGAATCCTCAACAGCAACCTCCCTTTTTTAGGGCTTCGTGAGATGGTGGAGAAGACAGAAGGGGGAAGGGGTTGAGAATGGTAGGTGAGGTGTTTGGGGTGATAGGTAGTCAAGGCCATATCCAGAGAAGAGGTTCGGGTGAGCGAGGGAAGAAGGAAGAGGGGGGCAAGCCAACATCAACCTGAAGCCAACCTGAAAATCCTCCAACCTCCAGAAAAAAAAATCCCGAACCCTCTCGAATTAATCCTCGCGCGGCTTTTATAGGCAAGGGAAAAGGGGTGCCGCTCACCTTGGCGCCCAGCTCAAGGTGGGCGCAAGCCCGCTTGCCACGTCCGCGCGAGCGGCATAATGATGAAAATTCATTAAATGCCGCCGCTCGTCGGTCGAAAAAATCTTAAAAATTCAGATTTGGTCCCTGGCCAATTTCAATTCAATCCGATATTTTCGGATTTTTACAGATTTAGTCCCTGGGATATTTCGAATGTTCGGATATTTACGGATTTGATCCCCGAGATATTTTCCTGCGCAACTCGCCACGTGTGCAGCTTTTTGCCACGTGCGCAGATTGCTGGTTTTGCTGCTTGAGAATTTCGTCAGCTCATATTTTCTTCATCCAGGCTCCGATTTTGGCAAACTCAGTTTCATTAGAATCGTATCGGACCCCTCCATCCCATGACCTAGGGGTAGGCCTCTGGGTCGGATTTTAGCAGAAAGTCAACTTTTGGCTCTGCTCAAGTTTGACCGCCCGCAGAACCTTCATCCGGACCCCGATTCCTGCAAACTCAGTTGCGTTGGAACCGCGTCGAGACTCTCTATCCAATGACCTAGGGGCAGGCCTCTGGATCGGATTTTAGCAGAAAGTCAACTTTTGGCTCTGCTCAGGTTTGACCGCCCGCAGAACCTTCATCTGGACCCCGATTCCTGCAAACTCGGTTGCGTTGGAACCGTGTCGAGATTCTCTATCCAATGACCTAGGGGTAGGCCTCTGGATCGGATTTTAGCAAAAAGTCAACTTTTGGCTCTGCTCAGGTTTGACCGCCCGCATAACCTTCATCCGGACCCCGATTCCTGCAAACCCGGTTGCGTTGGAACGGTGTCGAGATTCTCTATCCAATGACCTAGGGGTAGGCCTCTGGATCGGATTTTAGCAGAAAGTCAACTTTTGGCTCTGCTCAGGTTTGACCGCCCGCAGAACCTTCATCTGGACCCCGATTCCTGTAAACTCAGTTGCGTTGGAACCGTGTCGAGATTCTCTATCCAATGGTATAAAGCTAGGTACTTGGCACGGAATTCGAGGAAAGGTCAACTCTTGGCTTTTCCTTAAGTTTGACCGCCCGCCGAACCTTCATCCGGACCCCGATTCCTGCAAACTCAGTTGCGTTGGAACCGTGTCGAGATTCTCTATCCAATGACATAAAGCGAGGTGGCCAATTTTCACTTGATCAAAAAGTCAACTTTTCACCCCTTAGGGTTTGACTTTCTGTCCAGGGTTTGTATTTTTGGTTTTTTTGTGGGAGCGCAAAAATGAGGTGCTTACAGGTGGGCCAGACCAATTGAGGCCCACCCAGGCCCTGTTTGGGCCATGCATGCTTAAAGAAGATCGTGGTTTGGCCGAGACCACGGGCAGGGCCTATTTGGGCCCACTAAGCCCATGAACCCAACCAACTTAGGGTTTAAGAACCCTAACTCAGGAAGTCTTGGGCTTTCAAGCCCAAGCCTAGGTAAAGGGCCCCAAGCCCAATATCTGGCCCATTTTTGGTATATGTAATCAAAGATAACTTAAACCAGTTGGCAACCAATTATGTGGCCCACTCAAGGGCCCACGAACAATCTCGGACCACTTGTGCATAGAAATCAAATTTAATCAAACTTGGAATTTAAAAAAAATCAATTTACTTAAACCAAAGCCCAAAGGGCCTCTCAGGTTTAGACTGAGGCCCACCAGGGGACATGTGGGCTCAACCAAGCCCACCAAGGAATCTGCGGGCCTTCCAATGGGGCCCGCCCAACCAGACTCACATCACTTTAAATAATAAGAAGATAAAATCAAGTAAAGGGACCCACACCACTGTGGCGGTCCCGCCAGACTTAACCAGAATTGAATGCTGGATTAGACATCGGGTGAGTGAGAGACCAACTGAGTTGACTCAAAACCAGGGAAACTTATGGGACCCGTCATTCGACGGGGTGGACTGGGGTGTCTACGGACTTCCCCAGACCGCAACCGAGCCACTACTTAGAATCTCAAAGCCGCAGACCAAAAGCCCTAATAGACAGGATTAGGCACCCAGGTGTCCGCCTGCACCCCATCAGGCGGTGGCGACTCCGAATTACCCCGTGCCGCGTTTCCCACGCGCGCACAGATAGCTCGGGGATTTGGCCATGACGGCCCCCCACCTCTTCAGCCTATCGCATCCGGCGACATTCCAGTTCCGCCCCCTAACACATATAGGGACAGGGTGGCCGAACTGCAGGAGACCCACTCCCGTATCCATTCAGCTTATGTGGATTCGGAACGGGAGAGTAGGCAGGCCAATACGGCCTTGCAACATGAAATGGAATTAGTGCGCAAGCGCGCTGAGGAGGACCGACGTCTGCGGAACAAGCTTCTGCGAGCCTTGAGGAGGCAAGACGTGTCCTCCCACTATGATGATGACCAACCTAGCTAGACTTTGGCTTTGTTGTATTTGGATAAGCATGATGATGTACTTTGTGCCGCGGTGGCACCTTTTTTAATTGAAGCATGAATTTATTTCCACTATGCTATATTGTTCAAACTTAACAAAAAAATAATTTGAAATGAAAGAATTAATTCCCTCCAATAGGGCAACTCGGTCCCCGACAGACCACCTCTTCTCAGATAATTTCAATCTCCCTGGTCGCTGCGACCACCTGGTTTCCTTTGTTCGCATCTCTCTCATTGAGATCGCAAAACCCCGCAAGTGTTAAAAACACCCAAGACTTTGAGCTCAGATCACACCCGTTTGCATCTTTTCAAGATCATGCGGTCTAACCTGTAGGGCACCGAAGCCGCCGACGGTTGAGTCGGATATTGGTGGAGGATCGTCCTGGCATAGCCTACCCCTTTTAGTGACACCAAAGCCGCCGGTGATTGAATTGGATATTGGCTGCGGAGCGTCCGGGTACTACTAGCCGAATTCTTAGGGCACCGAAGCCGCCGACGGTTGAGTCGGATATTGGTGGAGGAGCGTCCTGGCATAGCCTTCCCCTTTGTGAGGCGCCGAAGTCAATGGTAATTAAACCAACAACTAGCTAAGGCACGCCCGGGAACTACTAGCCGAAGTTTGGCGCCGACGCCGCCAGTGAATGAACTGGAGATTGGCCGAGGTACGCCTGGGTGCTGCTTTTCAGCTCACCCCCTGCGGAGACCCTGCATTGGTCCAACCCTGTGATTCTGAGCTCAAACAAAGCCCTTTAAATTGAAGGTTCTCTTTCCTTGCATAAACAGCTAAAATGGATTAGTTCAACCGGGTTCTCTTTCCCAGTCGCTTCTGAGCGACTAAAATAGATCAGTGTTCACAATAGGGTTCTCTCTGCCAGTCGCTTCCGAGCGACTAAAATAGATCAGTGTTCAAAATTCTTAGGGTTCTCTCTCCCGGTTACCCGCGGGTAACCAAAATAGGTTCGGTCATTAGGGTTCTCTCTCCCAGTCGCTTCCGAGCGACTAAAATAGATCACTGTTCAAAATTCTTAGGGTTCTCTCTCCCGGTTACCTGCGGGTAACCAAAATAGATCCGGTTATTAGGGTTCTCTCTCCCAGTCGCTTCCGAGCGACTAAAATAGATCAGTGTTCAAAATTCTTTGGGTTCTCTCTCCCAGTTGCCTGCAGGTGACTAAAATAGATCCGGTCACTAGGCTTCTCTTTCCCAGTCGCTTCCGAGCGACTAAAATAGATCAGCCTTCAAAAGATAGGGTTCTCTCTCCCAGTTGCCTGCGGGTGACTAAAACAGATCCGGTTATTAGGGTTCTCTCTCCCAGCCGCTTCCGAGCGACTAAAATAGATCAGTGTTCACAATAGGGTTCTCTTTCCCAGTTACCTGCGGGTGACTAAAATAGATCCGGTTACTAGGGTTCTCTCTCCCAGCCGCTTCCAAGCGACTAAAATAGATCAGTGTTCACAATAGGGTTCTCTTTCCCAGTTACCTGCGGGTGACTAAAATAGATTCGGTTACTAGGGTTCTCTTTCCCGGTCACTTCCAAGTAACTAAAATAGATCAGTTGATTCAAAATTCAGGTTCTCTTCCCTTGTTGCCTTAGGGTAGCTAAAATAGATCAGTTAGTCAAATCATCTCATAAAACAAAAAAAATAAATAAATGAATAAATTCAATCAGATAAAGTTGTGTAATCAATTTGTGTAAAACTACCCTAATGCCTGCGATTTGTCCCCTTAGGTACCAAAAATTGCTTTCAGAAGCCCGTACCTGTTAAGATCGAGGAGAAGGCTCGACATGGAACAGCAAGGGGAACAGACGCCGCCAGGGCAGCATCCGGCAGAGTCCAGTCATGCCCAAGTGGTTAATGAGATGCAGCAGAAAATGGATAGCATGAGCTCCATCATCCAAGAACTAATGACAGAGCTGCGAGAGTTGAGGCAGGCCCCGCCAGTGGCACCAGTTGCCCAGCAGCCACAGCCACAGTTCCCGCCACAAGCGGAAGTGGCGCCACCGCCACGTTCGGCAAATCCCCCTCCCCTACCACCGCCCCCACCGGCAGCACCATTCCACGTTGCACAACAGGATCAGTTTCTGCCTATCCATCTGGGGCAAGGTGACGAGGACTGGTACAGAACTCAGGAGGCACAGTTTGAGGAGAAACTGACAGTGGTAAGGGAGGAGAACAGAACAGAAATGGCCGCCCTGAAGGAACAGCTCAAACAGCTCCAACCTAGTACAGTTCAGAGCGAGGCTACCTTGGAAAGCCTCTGCTTCTTTTCGGACATCCAACTCCTAGCTAAGTTCAAATGCCCTGAGTTGCACCAGTTTGACGGCACTGGGTGCCCACTGAACCATTTAAGGTCGTACTCAGGCGACATGTGCCAGTATGCCAAGGAAGAGCGAATCATGGTGCAGTTCTTCCAAAAGTCATTAACTGGGGCCGCTTACTCTTGGTTCCTGAGTCTGGACAAGGCCAAGATCAAGACGTGGAATGACTTGGCGGCAGTCTTTATCCAACAGTACCGCCTGAATAGTTAGATCGTGCAGACAAGGGCAGAATTGCAGAGGCTGGCTAAGAAGAGCCAGGAGTCAGTAAGAGAATATGCCAAACGCTGGAAAGAATTGGCAACACTTGTACAGCCGCCACTGTTGGAGCAAGAGATGACGTCTCTGTTTATTGCGTCATTGGGACAACCTTTCTTCACTCTGCTGCTGGGGCAGAGTACGTCAAACTTCAATGACCTGATCCTGACTGCGGATCGGATTGAAGATGCAGTAAGGGCCGGAAAGATAGATGGCAGTGGGCAGAGTGCTGCACCAAGGAGGCCAGTAACAGGGCAAGCTAGCAGAAACCAGGGGCAAGAGCCCAGGAGACAAGAACAGCAGGTGGTCAACTATGTACACCCTGCACAACCCCATCATTTCTCCCCAAGACCAGAAGCTGTGGCACCTCAAGGGACCCCGCAGGCTGCTTACCAAGGGGTAAGAAGAACACGGGAAGAGATGGAGGCCAGAATGAAACGGGTTTTCACTCCACTCCCGTATGCGCCGGCAGAGTTGTTGCCTACTTTGCTAAAGAAGGGGTACGTGCAGGTCAAACCCCCGAACCCTCGTTTGGTCAACTCCAGAAGCTATAACGCTGCAGAGCGGTGCGAGTACCACTTTGGTGCTCCAGGGCACCACACCAATCGGTGTTGGGATCTGAGGCATGATATCCAAGACCTGATTGACAGTAAACGCATCACTGTCGATCCCCCGGCACCCCTGCCCAGACTCCAGCAGCTGGCGTGACCACCAATCCTCTCCCAGATCACTAAAAAGCCTCCACTAGTAGAACGGCAAATCAGGTGAGTAGCGATCGGGGCACCGGGCAGTTCGACCCTTCTACACTTATCGGACGGCCAGGGCAGACAGTGAGGGTACAACTGCAAACAGGAACCCCCTCGGCAGCTGGTGCAGTTAAGGAAAATACAGACGTCCACATTTGTGTCATAGAGGATGAACCGCAGAGCAGTGAGGAGGTCACGGGGCCATGGAACCCAGTGCAATGCGGATGGATCAGTGACTCCCCATCCCCTCCACGCAAAGAAGGAATCGGCAGTTCCGAGGGACCCTGGTTCCGAAATGGGCCACCAGACACAGACGCGTCCGTGGACAGTTCAAGGGTACCCCCGCAGATATCTACCGGATGGCCACCTGAGTATATGTCAGCGACATCAGAGCCGGACCTGCAATCCCTCACCGATCCTCTATCAGCGGAGCCGAGTTCAGAATCCTCTTCCTGGCACGTCGGAGTGGTTCGTCCCCCCTTATGCCACGGAGGAAGAGGAACCACCATCGCCTCCTGAACTTGCCACCCTGCTTGATCCGTATGAGAGTTCGGACGAGTCCCCTGATACGGACTCAGATGACGCGTCAGCAGAAAGCAGGACAGTGAACGTCATTGAAGGAGACGGCGGTGACCCCCCTACAGATTTCCCTCTGGTGCACTTCCACCCATCCGAAGACCAAGAATACCTCTACCCAACCCCCATCTCTCACCCTAGCCTTTTAACCCTCAACATCCACGACATCATGGACTCGCTTCCACAAGACCCCTTCCGCCTTTCATTCGAACCACCCACACTGAACCTCTCGAAGCTCAACCTAGAGCCGCCATCGTATAAGGCCGCACCCCCACCTTACCGCACCCAATCCTTCCATCATCAGGCCACCTCCACAACCACCATTGAAGCAGAAATCGACCGAATCACCCGATCCGGTTGATACGTAAACACTGACCCCCCACCCCCACCAGAGGAGGGAGCAGAAGCAGAAGCAAAAAGGAAAGAAAAAGGGAAGGACGTGGCCACAGAATTGCCACCGACCCTCAAAAGAAAGGGAAGGGCCACAGAAGAGGAAGTCACAGATCTGCACCACAGCATCTACACTCCCGGATATGATCTCCTCCAGCAGTTGAACAAGGTACCCGCCCAGATCTCCATAATGAGACTTCTGATTGATTCAGAAAAGCACAGGGCAGTGTTGATGAAGGTCCTGGGAGACGCACACGTACCAGCAAGCATTGATCCTGAGCAGCTAGGGGCAGTGGTGTCAGTGATCATGGCCCCCCGATCTATCTCTTTCTCTGCAGCAGATCTGCCACCAGAGGGTTATGACCATGCTGAGCCACTCTATATAACCGTGAAGTGTGCGGATCTCATTGTAAAACGTGCCATGATTGACAATGGGTCGGCACTGAACATATGACCGATGAGGACGTTTCACAGTTTACAATTAGATCCTTCAATGATCAAACCAAGTGGGCATAATGTCAGAGGCTTTGACAACGCCTGAAGGGACTCACTGGGAGAGGTCACTTTGGTAATCATGATTGCAGATAGGCCCTTTACCATGGAGTTCGAACTCATGGATATCAACGCCTCATTCAACTTGCTGATTGGGAGGCTGTGGCTGCATCAGGCAGGAGCAGTATCTTCCACATTGCACAGAATGGTCCGATTCGTGTCAGGCAACGAACTTATAACAATACATGCTAAGGATCACCGAGAGTTCGAAAGGGTCGGAGTACCCTATGTGGATTATGAGTTGCCCACCACACTCAATTTCCAAGCAGTGGAGATGGTGCAGGTGAACCGTATCCCTGAAGCTGAAAGGGGGCAACGACTCTAGAAAAGAGGAGAAAGTACATGTTCAGCGCTGCTGACTGCGCAGACTGGGGTCTCAGAGTCGGCGATGGATTGGGCAAGTATAAGCAGGGAATTAAGGCAGCCATCCGACCTTATGAGCAGACTACTGGTTTTGGACTGGGGTTCAGACCACAGCCAGAAGACTACTCCTGACTCCTTGGGAACCGTGCCGAGAGGAAAAGGGCAAGAACTGAAGGAAGAGACCCCCACTGGCCCATATGCACACACGAGAACTTGTACCACCGCTTCGCTAACATGGAGCGTGAAGCGGCCCAGGCCATCGAGAACATAGTCCCCCAGGGATGGGGAGATGAGTTTTTGGAAACCCCTGCTGCAGAAGAAGACTACCTGCAAGGCCTAGCTCAAATGCTCTGGGAGGAGCCAACATCTGTGGGCATGATTGGAGACATAGTGGAAGTAGACCCGTTGGCTCCTGAGGGGTCACCAGATGACCTGCCAGCACTGGTCGCCCTGGACTCAGTCGACGAAGTCACCATGGCCTTCGCCCCACCAGATGAGCAGTTCATCCCTGATGGGATCCCGATGAACTCTGCAAGTGTGATGGAAGTGCCGTCACCTGCTCCCCCGGAAGAATCCAAAGAAGAAGGCCCAATCATGTATGTCTGCATGATGGAAGGGCGAGACAGCTCAGGAGTGCCAACTCGCAGGCCAAGGTCGCCTCCTCCACCTCCATATATCCCGCACCCTGGAACTCGCGATGGTTTGAACCGCATGTTCCGTAGCATGCCCCAAGTGCTAGGGCCGGTACCGGAAGAGGTATACCATGCAGCTTACGGCAAATGGGCACCACCAGCTTACTCTTCTACAGTTCCTGGGATATCGACTGGGATACCCATAATGTTTGCCCCCCCCAGAGTTGACCCGGCCAACGAAGTCACCATCGTGTACGCGCCACCCAGGGACGAGATACCGTGGGCCATCCCCATCAGTGGAGCATGGGTGGGGATATCATCAGAATCTGGCCCCCAGTCAGAGAGGAGCCAGAACAAGCCAGTGGGAGGTGCAGCACAAGATCCGATCTGCATATCTTCGGATGACAGCGCCAACATGGTACTGGCAGAAGAACCAGAAACGGCAATCATCATCAGCAAGAAAGACCAGGCACCACTCAGGAACTGGAGCGCCACACCTTTTGCCATCAGCAAAGCTGCTATCCCAAAGGGGGTTTCTATCACCTCTGAAGTTTCTGTTGTAGCTGCTGCTGAAGTTTTTAATGAATACCTGAACTCTTCTTACTACTTGTATTTGTTTGAATAAGAAAATAACAAAAATGAACAACTTGGGCATCGCGATCTTAGTATCAATCCCGACGCACACCCGGAAGGTCTGGGGCACGGGATAGGTAATAAAATTGCCATAAGTGAACAAGAAAAACAAAAAGAACAAAAAGAAACTGAAAAGCCAGTCCAGATGGCAATAATAAATGAAATGCATGAGCCAGTGTCCAATCCTGAAAACGAGCAAGAACTCGACAAATCAGATTGGGGCACTCGCCCATCACAGCAAGAAGATTCAAACATCGTCCCCTGTGAGCCTTTTGAACATGAGGACGATGATGAATCATGGGAGACCCCGCTTGAAATCCAACTTGCGTTGGAAAGGCATGAAAAGGGTCCCCAGGCCAACATTGAGGAAACAGAGTCGATTGACATAGGTGAAGTATCACAACCAAGGATTCTCCAAATTGGTAAAAAGCTGTCACCATTATTGAGAAAACAGATTTTGATTTTCTTAAATCTTATTCTGACGTGTTTGCATGGTCATATGGGGATATGCCCGGGTTAGACACGGACTTGGTAGTGCATCGGTTACCAACAAAGTCTGAGGCCGTACCTGTGAAACAGAAGCTCAGGCGCACGAAGCCGGAATGGGCCCTGAAGATCAAGGAAGAGGTCGCCAAGCAGCTGGATGCCGAATTCCTGCAAGTAACTCACTATCCGGAGTGGTTAGACAACATTGTGCCAGTTCCCAAGAAAGATGGGAAAGTCAGGATGTGTGTCGACTATAGAGATCTGAATAGAGCAAGTCCGAAGGACGACTTCCCATTGCCGCACATTGATGTACTGGTGGACAATACAGCAACGCATTCAATGTTCTCTTTCATGGACGGCTTCTTTGGTTACAACCAGATAAGGATGGCACCTGAGGATATGGAGAAGACATCCTTTATCACGCACTGGGGCACTTACTGTTACCGCGTGATGCCGTTCGGACTGAAGAATGCGGGTGCCACGTATCAGCGTGCAATGACCTCAATATTCCACTACATGATGCACAAAGAGATGGAGGTGTACGTGGATGACATGATAGCGAAGTCTAAGGAAGAAGAAGACCACTTGGTGAACCTTGGAAAGATGTTCGACAGACTCAGAGAGCACAAACTTCGGCTCAACCCAAACAAGTGTGTGTTTGGAGTGACTTCGGGAAAGCTGCTCGGCTTCATAGTGGGCAAGCGAGGCATTGAGGTTGATCCTGTCAAAACAAAGGCAATTCTGGAGATGCCTCCTCCGTCGACAGAAAAGGAAGTGAGAGGATTCCTGGGCAGATTGCACTATATCAGTAGGTTCATTGCGCAGATGACTCCTGTGTGTGAGCCTATATTCAAGCTACTAAAAAAGGACAACCCTGTGGTTTGGAATGACGACTGTCAAGTGGCGTTCGATAAGATCAAGGCCTATCTGATGGGTCCACCGACGTTGGTCCCGCCTGTCCCAGGACGACCCTTGATTATGTATCTAACAGTCTCTGAGACGGCTGTAGGATGTGTGTTAGGACAACACGATGAGAAAGGGCGAAAAGAACAAGCAATCTACTATTTGAGCAAGAAATTTACCAGCATTGAAGTCAGATACACAGTGCTTGAAAAAACGTGTTGCGCCTTGGTTTGGGCGGCTCAGAAGCTCCGACACTATTTGCTCAGTCACACAGTCTTACTAATCTCCAATCTGGATCCATTGAAGTACATCTTTGAGAAGCCGATCTCCACTGGTAGGGTTGCCAGGTGGCAAGTCCTTTTATCTGAGTATGACATTGTCTACACAACTAGGAAGGCAATAAAAGGGCAAGCTGTGGCGGATCACTTGGCAGAACATCCACTACCTGACTACCAACCGCTTCTGACTCACTTCCCGGACGAAGATGTGATGTGTACAGAGTCTGCAGATGATACAGAAGAAACCAAGTGGCAAATGTTCTTTGACGGGGCAGTGAATGTAAATGGAAAGGGGATCAGAGCAGTGCTAATCTCCCCAGATGGTGTGCATCACCCGATGGCAGCGAAACTCCTGTTTGATTGCACTAGCGACATGGCCGAGTATGAAGCGTGTGTGTTAGGCTTGCGAACAGCAATCGAGATGCGTATACAAGAGCTGAAAGTGTTCGGTGATTCAAGTCTTATCATCTATCAAGTGATGGGAGACTGGAAGACCAGAGATGTGAAGTTGGTACCATACCAAGAACTGGTCAAGGAGTTAGAAGAAGAATTCGAGAGCGTGACATTCGACTACATGCCACGAGACGGGAACCGGTTTGAGATGCACTAGCTACGCTGGCATCAATGGCCACCATCACGGATGATGCTTGGGTGCAACCTTTGGAGATAGAAATTTGGCGTTACCCTATTTACTGCTTCAGTGTCGAGAAAAGCACGCCCGAAGAAGAGCCTTGGTACGCAGACATTGAGAGATACATAAGAAACAGAATTCTGCCAGAAGGTGCCTCAGCTACAGAGAAGCGAACTATACAAAGGTTGGCAGGGCAATACTTCTACAGTGGGGGCAGACTGTACAAGAAGTCATATAACGATTCCCTACTGCTATGTGTCAGAGAAGCCGAGGCGCAGAGATTAATCGAGGAGGTCCATGGAGGTTTGTGCGGCGCACACATGAATGGGCACATGCTAGCAAGGAAGATTCTAAGGATGGGCTATTACTGGATGACCATGGAGGCAGACTGCTACGCTCATGTCAGAAAATGCCAGTTATGCCAGATTTATGCCGACAACATCCATGCACCACTGAATACACTGTACTCCATGGCATCACCCTGGCCGTTTGTCATCTGGGGAATCGACATGATAGGCCAAGTTCATCCAATGGCTTCAAACGGGCATCGGTTCATCTTAGTGGCAATTGACTACTTTACCAAGTGGGTAGAGGCCATGTCCTTCGTGAATGTGAAGAAATCTCATGTGCTCAAGTTTATCAGAAACAATATAGTCTGTCGCTACGGAGTTCCAGAAGCGATCATCACTGATAAGGCGAAGAATCTGAATAATAAGGACATGGAAAATATGTGTGAAGATCTGAAGATCAGACATCTAAACTCCACGGCATACCGGCCCAAGATGAATGGAGCAGTAGAGGCTGCCAACAAGAATCTGAAAAAGATACTTGAGAAAATGGTAGTCACTTACAGAGACTGGCATGAGAAGCTGCCCTATGCACTGCACGCCTATCGGACGTCGATTAGGACATCGACCGCGGCAACCCCGTTCTCCCTAGTATATGGAATGGAAGCAGTCCTCCCAGTGGAAGCACAGATTCCGTCGCTCAGAATCCTAAAGGAAGCAGAGATCGGCAACGTCGAATGGGAAGAATCCAGATTTGACCAGTTGCAATTATTGGATGAAAAGAGGATCAAGGCTTTGTGCCATGGCCAACTCTATCAACAGAGAGTGGCGCGAGCCTACAACAAGAAGGTAAAGCCACGGCATTTCAAAGAGGGAGATCTGGTACTGAAGAGAATTTTCCCTCATCAAGAAGACAACAGAGGGAAATTCAAGCCAAACTACGAAGGGCCATTCGTAGTCCACAAGGTTCTGTCCCGAGGAGCAGTCATCCTACAAGAAATGGACGGGGCAATTTTTCCTGAGCCGATAAATGCGGACGCCGTCAAACTGTACTATGCCTAGGATCATTCTAATTGGGAAATGAAGAGAGGCCATCCTTGACTCTCCTTTAGACTGTGAATCCTTCCAAATACCTTAAATTCTCCCCTAGTTAAACAATTTTGAGCCTTAAAATTCTTTCAACCCATTGCAAGTGTTCTACACATCAAATCGGGCATTCCTGGCAAAGCAAAAAGAAGCAGGGCACTCTTGCCCAGAAAAAACCTCAAAAAGAAGAGAGAATGCAATAGAAAAAGAAAAGAAAAAGAAAGAAACACAAAAAATGGGGAAATGTTTACCCAACAAAAACAGAGATACAAATAAGCCAGGATGTAAGTCCCACCAACAATAAAAGTAGCACACTTTGCAAACCCAAAAATTAAAGCCTTTTGAGCCGCTTATCCTTTCTTTCATAACCAAGACCAAGCCTACGTTTCGTCCTATCTCTAAGACCTCTCGGATCCCGAAAAGAATGGTCAGGGCAAACAGTTAAGTCGGCATTCGTCAGCCATGACGGAATTCAGAGCTTCCTAGAAAGGCTAGACGCAGTGAAAACCCGAAAAAAGGGCGTTGTGTGGGTAAAAAAATAAAAAAACGTGTCATATCTGGATTGAGCAAAGCAAGATACAGAGGAGAGCAGTGACAGTAGCAGACAGTAAACTGCGAAAAATATACAGATCCGAGAGGGTCAGACCAGCAGGTTGCGCCTGAGTTAGAGACTTCACAGTGGCCTGTGATGACCATGCTACTGAACATACCAAGCACTCCAAGTCCCGTCTGACCATGGAAATTTTCTTTGATATTGCAAACACAAGCACACACTAACACACCTGTCTTCTATATAATTGTTCTGCTTAACTATTTGAGGCTCCGAATTGGGCTACTAACCTGAGTTGATAATCTCTCAACCTTGGCAGAGGCCGCTTGTAGTTGCAATGGGCAAAAGGCTCAGAGCAAAGAAAATAAGAATGCTCTGCATTAATCCCCAGCTAGTCCAAAGACTGACCTTCTTGTTCCCTTCATGACTTCATAGGTACAGCAAAAGTGGGATGACGGACGTCTTCTCCAAAAATCCCCAGTGAAATCCTTTCATCAGAAGGAGTAGGATACTTATCTGGAATCCCCAGTAGAGTCCTCTCAAGCGAGTGATGCCTGACAAGGAAAACTTCTCAAGCCTCGCCCAGTCTGAAGAGGCCGGCCTTGCGAAGGAGAGCAAGAAAGAGACAAATCAAGCCAACTTCAATCCTCGGCAGAGTCTCTCACACTCAACAAAGACTTGAACAAGCATGAAGAACTCAAGCCCAGGCGAAAGGGAAACACCTTATAAAGGAAAATGGCAGTGTAGGGAATCCCCACTTGTCCCCAGTGGAGCATCCTTCCTAGGGGGACTCCAACGCTCGCCAATGACAAGGATTGAATCAGAAGGAGAGGCAATGAGGAAAATATTCCTTCCCAATCCCCAGCAACAGTCATACCAAGCTAGGGAGCCTCTCCAAGAGAACAAGCCAACAATACCAAAGAAGGGACAAGAAGACATGAATAAGCATAAATGAAGATGTCACCGGGCAAGATGGCCCCTTTTGTAATTTTGATTTCACACTTTTGTAAATAGATTAGCGCAGATGTGTGGGCACCTTGAGGCACTGGGCAGCGCTGGAAGCACCCCCTCACCAACAGCAGCTCCTCTTCCACTCTTCCTCCCCCTTTTCTCCATTCGGTCCGCATCCTAGCCCAACCCCCGGCCGTCCAGGGAAAGATAAGCTTCAAGTAAAAGACACAAAAGGGATCAAAAGTCTGAAGTCACCTAAAAGCTTTAATGGAACAAACAAGAAGAAAAGAATATTGTCAAGTGTCTGGCATCAACGCCGAAACAGGTCGGCGAGCTCAAGCCCAATCCAATCTCTTTCAAACTTAAATCAAAGGCTGAAGAGTTGCCCTACAAAAACCCGAAAGAAAAGGGTAAGGAAACTCCGAAGCCGGGAAGTGACGCCAAATGATTTGGCCGCTCCCCTCTCAAAATGAAAATTTCAAAGGACTAAGCTCGTCGACCATGTCGACAGAAATGCCAGGCGCAAAAATAAGATTCTATTTTTCTCTTTACCGTTCATCCGCAAGGAGACTCTGGCAAAGAGGGGCAGCTGTAAGCACCTCATTTTTGCGCTCCCAGAAATGCAAACCCTGCTAAAAAGTCAAACCTGGAAGGGTCGGAAAGTTGACCTTTTGATCAAATGAAATTTGGCGGCCTTGATCTATACCGTTGGATAAAGAATGCCGACACGGTTCCAGCGCAACTGGGTTTGCAGGAATCGGAGTCCGGATGAAGGTTCTAAGGGCAGTCAAACTTGAGGGAAAGCCAAGAGTTGACTTTTTCCTCGATTTCCGTGCCAAATACCTTACTTTAGCCCGTTGGATAAAGAATCCCGACACGGTTCCAGCGCAACTGGGTTTGCAGGAATCGGAGTCCGGATGAAGGTTCTAAGGGCAGTCAAACTTGAGGGAAAGCCAAGAGTTGACTTTTTCCTCGATTTCAGTGCCAAATACCTTACTTTAGCCCAATGGATAGAGAATCCCGACACGGTTCCAGCGCAACTGGGTTTGCAGGAATCGGAGTCCGAACGAGGGTTCTAAGGGCAGTCAAACTTAAGGGAATGCCAAAAGTTGACTTTTTCTCGGAATCCGTGCCAAGTGCTTAGCCCCATGTCATTAAATAGAGGGCTCCGATACGAGTTTAACACAATTGAGTTTGCTCAAATCGGAGTTCGGATAAAGGAGATATGATCTGTCCAAGTTTCCGAGTAGCAAAAGCCGGAAACTGCACACGTGGCGCAAAAGCTGCACACGTGGCAGCCAACGCAGCAAAATATCTCAGGGACTAAATCTTAAATATAAAAATTTCGTACGGGCGATCCGTAGATATCAGAAAGGGTCAAATCGGTCAAGTCGAAGGGCAAATCTGTAATTTTTCGATTTGTATCCGGTCACATATACCGGATACACTGTCTATCCTTCATGGCCGGACTTGAAGACCGGATACATAAAGATATTCGCGCGAAATGCGCGCCACTTGGCCGACAGATTCGCGGCGGCATTAAATTTTGAAATCATTAAGTCATGTATCCGGCCTGAGTTGCCGGATACAAAGGGAGGCTAGTGTATCCGGACTTCAGGTCCGGATACGAGGAGGCCTTAGTGTATCCGGCCTGAGTTGCCGGATACATTATTTTTTATATAAATAGCTAACAGCAGCTCATATCCGGGGTTGGCCTTTGTGCATGCGATCTTGGGCTCTCTTCTCTCACCCATTCTCACTCGAAATCCCCTCTCTTTCAGCCTCTTTGCCCCCCATCACCTTCCCTACCATCCAAAACCCTTGCTTTCTTCCTTCTCTTCACTTTCCTTGGTGAGCAAGAGGAAGCTACTGCTGTGGTGGCCAAAGGAGGAGCTCCAGCTGCTGTTCAAGCCAAAGGAGGAGTCTCCACTTTGCTCAAGAGACCAAGAACCCTCAGGTAGTGTTCCCTAACACATTATATTCAACATATATTAAATCTAGATTTTTCCGAAAATATATGCTTCCATTTGTTTTCTTGTTCTGCATGGCCTTGTTTTAACATGATCCATGCATGTATTTGGTGTTCCTTTTCATGGCATGGAGCTACCACATGCATGATACTCACGTAGGGATAGTTTAAGAGGCACAAAAGTCCAGTCTTACATGCTTTCTAATATGCTGTATTTTCTGGAGGAGCATGTTCCTCCTTGGTATGTAATCGAATGTACCCCATGATAAACCCCCCCTCTTCCTTTCTTTATTTCTTCAAGAAAAATGCATATGTACAGCCTGTGAGGCTTTGCTGTGAATTCCATGCACCATGTGTTAGTATAGGTTTCTGTTTTCTTTGCATGAAATTAGTAGCCTTGGATCCAAGCATGCTCCCCATTCCCCTTCCCTCTTGCTGGAAGCCATGAAAGAAGCCAAGGAAGGCTTCTTCTCCCAAGTCTGAACCTACGTGGCCTTCAGAACCATCCTGGGAACCCCTGGAACCAATCCCGAAAGGCCAAAACCCAAAAAGGCCATTCCAGGGTGATCCGGCAACTCAGGCCGGATCACCTAGGGCCTTAGCATATCTGGCCATCAAGGCCGGATAACCCACAGACCAAGTGTATCCGGCCTGAGTTACCGGATACACACAGAAGCCTGATTTTTGCATATTCTGTTCCCTTGCCGAATTCCATGGTAGTTTGTGTCAAAATCATTGAACCAGCAGGGTTTCCGGGCCACCCGAAAACCCAAGATGGGACTTGGACCGACCAGTCCAGCTTTGCACGCTAGTGGGCCTTCCAACGAGGCCCACCAAGCCCAATGAACCGAAGCATGTTGATTAAACAATTAAAACGAAATGAACCAATTGAACCGGGCGGGCCAAGCCCAATGCGGCCCGCCCGTACCTTGTGATATGAGTGAATGCATAAACTGCCTGGTTTGGCCGAGACCGTGGGCTAGGGCCTGTCGGGCCCACCAAAAGCCCGCTAATCAAGCCAAGTTAGGGTGTAAACCCTAGACTTCGAAGCACTGGGCCTTCAAGCCCGAAGCTTGGATCACGGGCCCCAAGCCCAGTGACCATCTCACTTTGGCAAGGTTAAAATAAGATAACACAAAATCACTTGGCCACCATGTGGGCCCACCTAAGGGGCCCACAAACCAATCCGGCCCACCACTTGCCTAAAAATAACTTAATAATCAAACTTGAACCCCCATGTAAAATCAATACAGTAACCAAAGCCCACAGGGCCTCCTAGGGTTAGACAGAGGCCCACCAAGGGCACACTGGCCAACTCAAGCCCGTCTAGGACACCGGTTGGGCCTTCCAACGGGGCCCACCCAAACAGACCCAGATCAATTAAATTAAGTAGAACAAGATAAAATCAACTAAAGGGACCCACACCACTCAGGTGGTTCCACTAAGACCTAATAAAAAAGCATGCTGGATTAGCAATCGGGTGAGAACCAAAGAGAGAAAGCTGACTCAAGTTAGGGAACCCACGGGACCCGTCATCCGACGGGGTGGATTGGGGTGTCTACGGACTTCCCCAGCCCACAACCGAGAACCAACCTTAGAATCTCAAGCCGCAGACCAAAAAGCCCTAAATAGACAAGATTAGGCACCCAGGTGTCCGCCTGCACCCCATCAGGCGGTGGCGACTCCGAATTCACCCCGTGCCGCGTTTCCCATGCGCGCACAGCCTGGCGACTCCACTGGGGACCACTCAACCCAGTAGGACCCTACTTAGGACCGAGTCAGCTCAAGAGGGAATTAGGCGATATTTTAGGAACTCTTGCTACCCCACTTAGCAAGGTACAGAATACACGTAGATACGTGTTCTGGGGAGTCCTGTCACAAGGACGCGATAATTGCCTAAGGCAAGTGGAATTTAAGTGGTCCCCTGTGACCCTCCACTTACCTGGGGATTCTCCCAGGACATCGTAAAACATGCCAATTCTGCACTTTACTACCCGAGGCAGTAGGGATTCCTTTATCACCTAAATCCAGACAAAGCTCACCCGTATAGGCACAGCATGCAGCCCAACTGCACACACGGGCACACCACCACACCGTGGATGGATGATTGCATAGATGTAAATTTTAAGTACCTGTATTTTGTGTGATAAAACTGCGTGGGGTGACACGCACGAGGGAGGATGCGTGAATGATCCGATCCTTGATAGATGAGTGGTGCGGACATTGCTACTTCTTTACCAAAACCTAGACCTCTCTAGCAGCCTACCCTTCTGATTCCTACAAACTGATCTTTGGGATGGTATTAGCACCTACGCTCCCGTGGCTTGCTGGGGAAAGCAGGGTAAACCCATCCCCCCAGTTTTCTGGAGTCCGTTAGCACCACTAGTTTCTTGCCGTGGCACGCGAGGATCCAGTACTGGTCCAGACCCTTGTAGGCTTATGTCTCGGGCTGGGTATCCTTCCCCACCTAAAGTTTCTGAATGAACTTTACGTTGAGCATGAGAGGATGTGTAGGATGTGAATGATGAATAAAATTAATTCAAAGTCCATCAGGGGCAGCAACCCCCGCTTTTTGCATCAAATGGAGTAAACCCTATATGCTGGGCTACCTCGGCCCTGGCTTAGGAAACTCACCTAACCATGATCAGGGGAACCACCCCAGATCCATGCATGGAGTCCCGTATGCTATGGGTCTTGACCCATTAGAGTCCGCTGGGAGCACTTTAAGTCCAGATTGGTCTTTTAGAGCAGACGAAAGCCGGCCAGATCAGACAAACAGATGAAAGCATGCCAGGGCACTAAACCCTAGATTTAGGGATTTTTTTAGCCTACCCCACTTTGAAAGCAATTTGTATCCTCCCTTTTGGCTCCCAACAGCCTTAAGGATGAATTCTTTGTAGCTTTTGTAAATATCTTGTAAAAATTCGCCCTCGATGGCAAGTTGTAATTTCGCTATGGTCCGACACCGAAAGCAGATGAAAGAACAGATGAAAGACAGAAAGATTGATCGGGACTTGAATGTGCTCCTCTACACAAGTATGTCTAGGAGTCGCGCCTTCATTGGCGCCAACCCTTAGGACCACACACCATGTGTGCCTGAGTTAAATTCCGCATTGCTTTGTTCTTTCTTCATTTGGTGAAGCATGCTAGAACTGATAGTGGTTATCTCTTTTGCTTAAAATTATGCATGTCTTAGGACTAACTTAGAGTCTTGGTGTGGAACCTTAAATTGATTCGGAATTTCGATCGGATAGTTGGCATGGCATCCTCATCCTCATCTGAGAGAACCTGTTTCCCTAGGATAGAGAAGTGCGCCTGGGATACCCCCTGGATCCGTTCTTGGACAAGGCAGCTCCAAGGGAGTGAGCAGATTGAATGGGAGCACAAATACCACATGGGACAGACTTTGTCCCTGTTAAATGTGCCGATTAACTGGGATATGATCCAAGCAGCCCTGCTCTTTTGGGATCCCCAGCTTTCAGTGTTTCGATTCGGGATCAACGAGTTGACTCCCACAATTGAGGAACTTGACCTGTTCCTCCGATTTCGTGACCTAGGAGAACCCGCTAGGCCAAGTCTCAAAGAAAGTTACAAGAATGAAGCTTGTGTTTTCTTTGGCCTCTCAAGGGGAGAATTTCAGACCTTAGGAGGTGACAAATCATTTACTCGGGTCTCCAAAACATTCCTAGCTGAGAAAATGAGAAACAAAAAGCAGGAAAGACCCCGGGCTTGGTTTGACACCTTCACCCTTGTGGTTCTGTCACAAATCTTCTTTCCAACTGGGGGAGACACCATTAATTTGGCCCTCATGAAAATTGTGGATCAACTCAGGGCGGGATACCGAATCATGCCATTGATCCTAGCTCAACTGTTCCATTCCCTGACTTTGTCCAAAAACGGAACTCGGAGGTTTCAAGGGTGCGCCCCCCTTCTCCACATTTGGCTGCAAGACCACCTGACGGTGTCATCACCTGTCAGTGCATATTACAAGGCAACTGGCGACAACATCCATTGGTTGGCTCAAAGAGAGATCAAACCAGACCTACCCGCTTGTGAGGATTGGTTTAACCACTTTCTCCACCTGAAGGGAGAAGTGGACATCAGATGGTGGGGCACATACAACATTCCCTACACCCCCATCATAGCTTTCAAGAAAAGAGAGAGACTTTCCCTGATAGGCCTTACCCATGCCATGCCATACTATCCGATTCGGGTTCTGAGACAGTTTGGGAAACCGCAGGGAATCCCGGTCAAGGATGACATGAGCAGTTTGATTGGTCCACTCACTAAGGGACTAAGGACGCAGCTGCTAATGGAGTGGAAGACAGTGTGTGTATATCGAGAAGACGTCTTCACTGAATCACACTTTCGAGACTACGAGCAATGGATAGTGTAAGCACCTCCTTTTTGCACCTCCCAAAATGCAAAAAATGATATTTTAATTGAAAAGTCAAACTTGAGAAAGTCAAAAAGTTGACTTTTTATCTGGTGCAAATCAGTTGCCATGCTTCCTACCATTGGAAAGAGGATTCCGATACGATTCTAATGGAACAGAGTTTGCTCAAATCGGAGTCCAGATGAAGAAGTTATGGACTGGTCAAATCTGAGAAAAGCAGAAATTGACTTTCTGCTAAACCCCAGATCAGCTGCCTCATTTGATATCAGTAGAAAGAGCATCTCGACACGACTCCAACGCAATTGAGTTTGCTGGAATCGGAGTCCCGAATAAGGAAATATGAGCAAAACCGGCTCCCGGACACGGCCCGGCACTTCTGCTAAAAAACTCGAATTTGCTGCTAAACTAAAATTCAGTGGATAGGGAATCTCGCACTAATTCCAACGCCACTAAGTTTGCTAAAATCGGATATCAGATGAGTGAGTTGTGGGCAGTTGAAGTTTCTGAAAAAACTGCACACGTGGCAAATAGTGAAGAAAGAGCAACAAAATGAAAAGTTTTGAATTTAAAAATAATATTTTTGCTAAAAATCTAATCAAAGTATTTAAAACAAAAGAAAAAGAAAAAAAAATTAAAAGATGCATGTGCATCCAAAATTTAAAACAAAAAACCTAATAATAAAAGTACATAAAGAAAAAAAAGAAAATAAAAAAGAAAAAAAAACATGTGGTTGGACGAATTCTCCATGTGGAGAATTCGTCCAAGCAAACTTAGCCTCCAAGTTTACTTGGAGGCTAAGGAAAGAATGCAATCATGAGTTTTGTTTAAAAAAGGGTATGAATGAGAAAGGGGTATGCTTTTGGTGATAAAGTAGGGAAATATTTGCATTTTGGTCATTGCTTATAAAAAGAAAAAACCCTAGCAATTGAAGGGGTCGGCTGAATTTTTTGGTGGGTTCTCCCATCTCTCCCAAGCTCCTCCATTCTCTCTCCCAAGCTTCTCCATCCCTCCTTGCCTTCCAAGCCCTCTGAACATCACTTGAAGGCTCTTCCACTCCGGTTTCTCTTCTTCTTCTCCACTCTCACTCAAGCAAAGGAGGAGACTTGCTGCGGTTGGTGGCCAAAGGAGGAGCTCCAGCCACTTCATTTGCCTCAAGGAGACTCAAGCACCTCCCCAAAGAGGATTCCAACCTCAAGGTATTGCTTCTCGTTATGTTTTACGTCATATATATAAGAATGAGTGCATTTCTTGGTCTTTCATGAGTTCGGTTCTCCCATGCCCCAAATCAATTTGTTCCAAAGGGTTTGTATGTATTTTGTTTTGGTTTTCATGGCATGAGGATCCTTAAAGATAAGGGAGACCAAGTATGGTCTTGAGTGAGGAAGAGGAGGTTCTTGGTTGATAAAAAAAAGGGGTCTAAAGGCTGTGATAAGTTGCTATATTTTTCAGTTTTTTTTTTACATTGGTTTCCCCCATTAAAAGAGGAGAGTGTTCCTCTTATCATACCTCTTTTGTATCCCATATTATCCCCCACATTCCCTTTCTTGGAGTTGTTTCTTTTTCTCATTCTTGTTATCTTTATTTGGTTGCTTCTTTGAATGTTTGTATGCCCCCCATCTTCCATGTTTTGAAGCTTGAGCATGTGAGTATGCATCTTCATGATAGTGTAGGTGTGTGTGTGATCCCACGGCCATGCTCCCCCACCCCATTTTCCATTATTTCCAGCCCATAGGTAGAATGCTTACCCCCTTTTTAGGTGCTGCCATGTGTATCTGCAGCATGTACTTTGCA
This sequence comes from Buxus sempervirens, assembly GCA_947561395.2. Lineage (NCBI taxonomy): Eukaryota > Viridiplantae > Streptophyta > Magnoliopsida > Buxales > Buxaceae > Buxus > Buxus sempervirens. Next base: position 53,294,253 of record OX387182.1, read on the forward strand.
AGTGCTAGGGTGCATCATGTTGGTTTAGGGTATCTTTCGAATGCATGCCTGGGTTCCCTACTCTAGGATCATGCTAGATCGCTTTAATGGTTTCACTATCGTCCTTTAACATGAGCTAGATGCGTATATTGCTGATGTACATGCATGGTATATGGAAATGTGCATGTTGAGTGTTTAGGCTCTAAGCATGCTACTAATCCTTGTTTTGTTTTCATTCTTCCCCCATATGGAGCTTGCTATCTTGTGCGAAATCAGAAGCCAAAACAAGGGCTCCTTGGTCCCTGTTTAGTCCTTGCATGAGGCAGAAGTGGGAGAGAACCATCTCCCACATCCTACCTCCTCCCTTTGCTGTAAAATACCCCGTAAAAGACCAAAAGTGTGGTCTTCCTCCTCCCTGAACCATTGTGGGCTCACACAGGAGCCCACACGATCACCAGAGCACCCTAGAAGGTCCAGAAAACCAACCCCAAAGCAAGAATCTGAAAATTTAGCTTCTGTAGGTTGATCCGGCAACTCAGGCCGGATCAACATAGGCCCATGTGTAGCCGGCAATAGATGCCGGATACACAGAGATCCAGGTGTAGCCGGCAATAGATGCCGGATACACGGTGACCTGTGTGTAACCGGCATCTCAGGTCGGCTACACTGCCAGACTATATTTTGAGCCATTTTCTGATGTTATGTTGATTTCTTGAATGTGTTTGACCGATCTAATGAACCAGAAAGGTTTCCGGGTCACCCGGAAACCCAAGATGGGCCATGGACCGACCCGGTCCAAATTGATTTCCGGTGGGCCTTCCAACGGGGCCCACCAAGCCCGACCAACTCATTCATGCCTAAATAAGATAAGTAAGAGATTTGGGTGGTGTGCGCGCGTGGGAAACGCGGCACGTGGGAATTCGGAGTCGCCACCGCCTGATGGGGTGCAGGCGGACACCTGGGTGCCTAATCTTGCCTATTAGGGCTTTTTGGTCTGCGGCTTGAGATTCTAAGTCTGTTCTCGGTTGTGGTTCGGGGAAGTCCGTAGACACCCCGGTCCACCCCGTCGGATGACGGGTCCCGTGGGTTCCCTGGTTTGAGTCAGCTTACATTGGTCTCACCTGATTCCTAATCCGATATGCAATTTGGTTAAGTCTGGCGGGACCACCTGAGTGGTGTGGGTCCCTTTAGTTGCTTTTATCTTGATTACTTAGGTGATCTGAGTCTGGTTGGGTGGGCCCCGTTTGGAAGGCCCACGGTATCCTTGGTGGGCTTAGTCAAGCCCGTGTACCCTTGTGGACCTCAGTCTAGCCTGAGAGGTCCTTTGGGCTTTGGTTAGTTCAATTGATTTTACTTTAAGTTCAGGTTTGAAGATTAAGTGTTTTTCATGCACAAGTGGGCCGGACCGGTTTGTGGGCCCCTAAGGTGGGCCCACATGGTGTCCAAGTATTTTTATTGGGTTTATCTTTTTAATTTTGCCAAAGTGATTTGGACACTGGGCTTGGGGCCCGCAGTCCAAATCTGGGCTTTGTAAGCCCAAGTTACCGGAAGTTAGGGTTTGTACCCTTCCTTGGTTCGGTTGGTGGGCTTTGGCGGGCCCGGTAGGCCCTTGCCCTTGGTCTCGGCCAAACCACGCAATTCATGCATCAATTTCGCATAACAAGGCTCGGGTGGGCCGCATTGGGTTTGGCCCGCCCGGTTCAAATTGTTCATTTTACTTAAGTTATTTTAATGGCATGCTTTGGTGTTTATTGGGCTTGGTGGGCCCCGTTGGAAGGCCCACTGGAAGTCAAGTGGGACCGGGAGTCCAAGTCCCATGTCGGGTTTCCGGGTGACCCAGAAACCCTATTGGTTTATCCGGTTCGGTTTGGAAACATCATTCACATCTAGCAATAATCACACAAAAAAAATACAAGATAGACACTCTGTTAGAGAAAAAAACTGGCTCATGGTGCTGGGTCCAAGGGGAGGTACCCGGGGGCCCTGTGGGCGAAGCGAAGCGGAGCTGAGGTAGTAGGCGCGAGGTAGTAAAGGGCATTTTTGGAATTTTTTAAAAATATATCAATTCGACATGTTTTAGGGGTAGGCGCCGACCTTAGGTAGTAGGCGCGAGGTCGGCGCGAAATGGGCGGACCGAAAACAGCGAAAAAACACAAAAAAATGAGGTGGGCGCGAGGTTCGCGCGAGCTGAGCGCGAGCCTCGCGCGAAGGTACGCGCAAGCTTCGCGCGAGATGAGCGCGAGCCTAGCGCGAAGGTACGCGCGAGCTTCGCGAGAGCTTCGCGCGAACTCAACGGATACTCGATGCTCTCGGTTTTCTTTCAAACTCCATTTCTAGCTGATTTTAAGCTCTGTAACTCATTTTTTAGGCTCTGTAAGCCCTCCCAGGGCTTCGACCACCCCCAGAAGATACTCACACATGCATTGGAATTAATCTAAACATGCTTCATGCTTCATGCTTCATCCCACAACCCAAAATCTCTTAAGAGAGAAAAAAAACAAACCCGATAAAAAACAAACCCGATACAGATGCATTAACAGCTTAAAAGAGGGGGGGGGGGGTGATGGGAGCATGCTCAAGGGTGCACAATCAGTAAATAGCATGTTAGCAAGTCCAGCAATGTAAAAAAAACAGCATGCAGACCCTACATGTACTCTCATCCACAGACTAGACCTTCAAACAGGCACACTAACATCCGAAGGCGCACTAACATCCGGAGAAGGGAAGTCGAAGGGGGGTTACAGGGATACATTAGCTGGGAAAGGGAGGAACATTCTCCTCCTTTAAATCATACCAATATAACAATAACAAATAACAAAAAAACCACAACAAAGAAAAGCAGTGATCCGAATCACAAGGGGACTAGGATGGACTAACTCTCACTTTTATGAAACCGACATCTAACCCTCTCTTTACCTGGTAGTCTTCATGAAGGGGGGTAGGGGGGTTCATGCCACTGAAGCATTTAAACAGGTTTATAACAAGAAAAAAAACACATGCAGTAACTTGCTTAGAAACAAAAAACTCCACTTTCATATATGAGGAATAAAAGGTAGTAAAGAGTAATACCTGAGAGCGCTCGAGCACTGGTGCTGGGTGGAGACACGGGTAGTAGCTGGGTCCTCCTTTGAATCCTCAACAGCAACCTCCCTTTTTTAGGGCTTCGTGAGATGGTGGAGAAGACAGAAGGGGGAAGGGGTTGAGAATGGTAGGTGAGGTGTTTGGGGTGATAGGTAGTCAAGGCCGTATCCAGAGAAGAGGTTCGGGTGAGCGAGGGAAGAAGGAAGAGGGGGGCAAGCCAACATCAACCTGAAGCCAACCTGAAAATCCTCCAACCTCCAGAAAAAAAAATCCCGAACCCTCTCGAATTAATCCTCGCGCGGCTTTTATAGGCAAGGGAAAAGGGGTGCTGCTCACCTTGGCGCCCAGCTCAAGGTGGGCGCAAGCCCGCTTGCCACGTCCGCGCGAGCGGCATAATGATGAAAATTCATTAAATGCCGCCGCTCGCCGGTCGAAAAAATCTTAAAAATTCAGATTTGGTCCCTGGCCAATTTCAATTCAATCCGATATTTTCGGATTTTTACAGATTTAGTCCCTGGGATATTTCGAATGTTCGGATATTTATGGATTTGATCCCCGAGATATTTTCCTGCACAACTCGCCACGTGTGCAGCTTTTTGCCACGTGCGCAGATTGCTGGTTTTGCTGCTCGAGAATTTCGTCAGCTCATATTTTCTTCATCCAGGCTCCGATTTTGGCAAACTCAGTTTCATTAGAATCGTATCGGAGCCCTCCATCCCATGACCTAGGGGTAGGCCTCTGGGTCGGATTTTAGCAGAAAGTCAACTTTTGGCTCTGCTCAAGTTTGACCGCCCGCAGAACCTTCATCCGGACCCCGATTCCTGCAAACTCAGTTGCGTTGGAACCGCGTCGAGATTCTCTATCCAATGACCTAGGGGTAGGCCTCTGGATCGGATTTTAGCAGAAAGTCAACTTTTGGCTCTGCTCAGGTTTGACCGCCCGCAGAACCTTCATCTGGACCCCGATTCCTGCAAACTCGGTTGCGTTGGAACCGTGTCGAGATTCTCTATCCAATGACCTAGGGGTAGGCCTCTGGATCGGATTTTAGCAGAAAGTCAACTTTTGGCTCTGCTCAGGTTTGACCGCCCGCATAACCTTCATCCGGACCCCGATTCCTGCAAACCCGGTTGCGTTGGAACCGTGTCGAGATTCTCTATCCAATGACCTAGGGGTAGGCCTCTGGATCGGATTTTAGCAGAAAGTCAACTTTTGGCTCTGCTCAGGTTTGACCGCCCGCAGAACCTTCATCTGGACCCCGATTCCTGTAAACTCAGTTGCGTTGGAACCGTGTCGAGATTCTCTATCCAATGGTATAAAGCTAGGTACTTGGCACGGAATTCGAGGAAAAGTCAACTCTTGGCTTTTCCTTAAGTTTGACCACCCGCCGAACCTTCATCCGGACCCCGATTCCTGCAAACTCAGTTGCGTTGGAACCGTGTCGAGATTCTCTATCCAATGGCATAAAGCGAGGTGGCCAATTTTCACTTGATCAAAAAGTCAACTTTCACCCCTTAGGGTTTGACTTTCTGTCCAGGGTTTGTATTTTTGGTTTTTTTTGTGGGAGCGCAAAAATGAGGTGCTTACAACTGCCCCTCTTTGCCGGAGTCACCTTGCGGATGAACGGCAAAGAGAAAAAGAATCTCGTTTTTGCGCTTGACATTTCTGTCGACATGGTCGACGGGCTTAGTCCTTTGAAGTTTTCATTTTGAAAGGGAAGTGGCCAAATCATGTGGCGTCACTTCCTGGCTTTAGAGTTTCCTTACCCTTTGCTGTTCGGGTTTTTGTAGGGCAACTCTTCAGCTTTTTAGTTTAAGTTTGAAAGAGATTAGATTGGACTTGAGCTCGCCAACCCGTTTCGGCGTTGATGCCAGACACTTGACAATATTCTTTTCTTCTTGTTTGTTCCATTAAAGCTTTTAGGTGACTTTAGACTTCTGATCCATTTTGTGTCTTTTACTTGAAGCTTGCTTGCATTTTTCTGTTGTTTTTTTTTTTTTTTTTTTAGAATTTGATGGCCAAGGGTTGGGTTAGGATGTGGACCGAATGGAGAAAGGAGGAAGGAAGAGTGGAGGAAGAGCTGCTGTTGGTGAGGAGGTGCTTCCAGCGCTGTCTAGTGCCTCAAGGGAGCCCACACACCTGCTCTACTCTATTTAAAAGTGTGAAATCAAAATTACAAAAGGGGCCATCTTGCCCGATGATATCTTCATTTATGCTCATTTTTCTTCATGTCTTGTCATTCCTTCTTCTACAGTGCTCTCTGATTGGCTTTCCCCCTTGTAAAGGCTCCCTAGCTTGGAGTGACTGTTGCTGGGGATTGGGCAGGAACCTTTTTTCTTATCGCCTCTTCTTTCGGGTCGGGCCTTGTTAGTGACAAGCGAGGGAGTTCCCCGGGAACGATGCTCCACTGGGGATAAGTGGGGATTCCTCACGCTGTCATTTTCCTTCATAAGGCCTTCTCCCTCTGCTTGGGTGCGAATTCTTCATGTTCGTTCAAGCTCTTGTTGAGTGCGATAGGCTCCACCAGGGATTGATGCGAGCTTACTTGCCTTCTTTCCACTCTCCTTCGCAAAGCCGGCCTCTTCAGACTGGGCGAGGCTTGATAAGTCTACGTCACCCGGTATCATTCTCTTATTGCTTGAGAGGACTCTACTGGGGATGTAAGGGTGTCGTCCCTTGTTTGTTGAAGGCCTTCCACTGGGGATTTTTGGAGTTTGTTATTCTTCGTTTATTGAAGGAACTCTGCTGGGGATTTTGGAGAAGACGTTCGTTATCCCACTTTTGCTGTACCTGTGAAGGCAAGAAAAGACAACATGTTAGCCGTGGAATAGCTGGGGAATGCAAAACACTTCTTTTATTCTCTTCTTGCTCTGAGCCTTTTGCCCATCGCAGCCGGAAGCGGCCTTTGCCAAGGTTAAGAAATTATTAACTCAAGTTAATAGCCCAATGTGGAGCTCAAAACAGTTAAGCAGAACATTTATAGAGAAAACAGGTGTGTCAGTGTGTGCCTGTGTTTGCAATATCAAAGAAAATTTTCCAATGTCAGACGGGACTTGGAGCGCTTGGTATTTTCCGTAGCATTGTCATCACAGGCCACTGTGAAGTCTTTGACTCGGGCGCAACCTGCCAGTCTGGACCTCTCAAATCTGTTCAATTTTCTTGATTTACTATCTGCCATTGTTGCTGCTCTCCTCTGTATCTTGCTCTGCTCAAACCAGATGTGACCAGTTCTCTCTTTTTTTTTTTTTTTTTGTTTTTTGTTTGTTTTTGTTTGTTTTTTTTGTTTTTTTTTTTGACTAACCACGCAACGCCCTTTCGGATTTTCACTGTGTCTAGCCTTTCTGGGAGACCCTGAATTCCATCATTGCTGATGAACGCAAAACTAACTGTTCGCCCCGATCATTCTTTTTGGGATCCGAGAGGTCTTAGAGATAGGACGAAACGTAGGCTGGGTCTCGGTTATGAAAGAAAGGATAGATGGCTCAAAAAAGCTTAATTATATGGGTTTGCAAAGTTTGCTACTTTTATTGTTGGTGGGTCTTACATCCTGGCTTATTTGTATCTCTATATTTTGGCGGGGCAAACATCTCCCCATTTTCTCTGTTTCTTTTTCTCTCTTTTTTTTCCTTCCTTTTTTCTTGTTGCATTTTCTCTTCTTTTTGAGGTTTTTCTGGGCAAGAATGCCCGGTTTCTTTTTGCTCTGCCAGGAATGCCCCATTTGGTGTGTAGAACACTTGCAATGGGTTGAAAGAATTTTAAGGCTCAAAATTGTCTAACTAGGGGAGAATTTAAGGTATTTGGAAGGATTTACAATCTAAAGGAGAGTCAAGGAAGGCCTCTCTTCATTTCCCAATCAGAATGATCTTAGGCATAGTACAGTTTGACTGCGTCTGCATTTATCGGCTCAGGAAAAATTGCCCCGTCCATTTCTTGCAGGATAAGTGCTCCTCGGGACAGAACCTTGTGGACTACAAATGGCCCTTCGTAGTTTGGCTTGAATTTCCCTCTATTGTCCTCTTGATGAGGAAAGATTCTCTTCAGTACCAGATCTCCCACTTTGAACTGTCGTGGCTTCACTTTCTTGTTGTAGGCTCGCGCCACTCTCTGTTGGTAAAGCTGGCCATGGCACAAAGCCTTAATCCTCTTTTCATCCAATAATTGCAACTGGTCAAATCTGGATTCTTCCCATTTGACATCACTGATTTCAGCTTCCTTCAGAATTCTGAGTGACGGAATCTGCGCTTCCACTGGGAGAACTGCTTCCATTCCGTATACCAAGGAGAACGGGGTTGCCCTGGTTGATGTTCTAATCGACGTCCGATAGGCGTGCAGTGCATACGGCAGCTTCTCATGCCAGTCTCTGTAGGTGACCACCATTTTCTCGAGTATCTTCTTCAGATTCTTGTTGGCAGCCTCTACTGCTCCATTCATCTTGGGCCGATATGCCGTGGAGTTTAGATGTCTGATTTTCAAGTCTTCGCACATTTTTTCCATGTCCTTATTATTCAGATTCTTTGCATTGTCAGTGATGATCGCTTCTGGAACCCCGTAGCGACAGACTATATTGTTTCTGATAAACTTGAGCACATGAGATTTCTTCACATCCACAAAGGACATGGCCTCTACCCACTTGGTAAAGTAGTCGATTGCCACTAAGATGAACCGATGCCCGTTTGAAGCCATTGGATGAACCTGGCCTATCATGTCGATTCCCCAGATGGCAAACGGCCAAGGTGATGTCATGGAGTACAACGTATTCGGCGGTGCATGGATGTTGTCGGCATAAATCTGGCATAACTGGCATTTTCTGACATGAGCGTAGCAGTCTGCCTCCATGGTCATCCAGTAATAGCCCATCCTCAGAATCTTCCTTGCTACCATATGCCCATTCATGTGCGCGCCGCACAACCCTCCATGGACTTCCTCGATTAATTTCTGCGCCTCGGCTTCCCTGACACATAGCAGCAGAGAGTCATTGTATGACTTCTTGTACAGTCTACCTCCACTGTAGAAGTATTGCCCTGCCAACCTCTGTATAGTTCGCTTCTCTGCAGCTGAGGCACCTTCTGGCAGAATTCTGTTTCTTATGTATCTCTCAATGTCTGCGTACCAAGGCTCTTCTTCGGGCGTGCTTTTCTCGACATTGAAGCAGTAAACAGGGTAATGCCGAATTTCTATCTCCAAAGGTTGCACCCAAGCATTATCCGTGATGGTGGCCATTGATGCCAGCGTAGCTAGTGCATCCGCAAACCGGTTCCCGTCTCGTGGCATGTAGTCGAATGTCACGCTCTCGAATTCTTCTTCTAATTCCTTGACTAGTTCTTGGTATGGTACCAACTTCACATCTCTGGTCTTCCAGTCTCCCATCACTTGATAGATGATAAGACTTGAATCACCGAACACCTTCAGCTCTTGTATACGCATCTCAATTGCCGCTCGCAGGCCCAACACACACGCTTCATACTCGGCCATGTTGCTGGTGCAATCAAACAGAAGTTTTGCTGCTATCGGGTGATGAACACCGTCTGGGGAGATTAGCACTGCTCCGATCCCTTTTCCATTTACATTTACTGCCCTGTCAAAGAACATCTGCCACTTGGTTTCTTCTGTATCATCTGCAGACTCTGTACACATCACATCTTCGTCCGGGAAGTGAGTCAGAAGTGGTTGGTAGTCAGGTAGTGGATGCTCTGCCAAGTGATCCGCCAGGGCTTGCCCTTTTATCGCCTTTCTAGTCGTGTAGACAATGTCGTACTCCGACAAAAGGACTTGCCATCTGGCGACCCTGCCGGTGGAAATCGGCTTCTCAAAGATGTACTTCAATGGATCCAGATTGGAGATCAGCCAGACTGTGTGGCTGAGCAAATAGTGCCGGAGCTTCTGAGCTGCCCAAACCAAGGCGCAACACGTCTTTTCAAGCACTGTGTATCTGACTTCAATGCTAGTAAATTTCTTGCTCAAGTAGTATATTGCCTGTTCTTTTCTTCCTTTTTCATCGTGTTGCCCTAACACACATCCCACTGCCATCTCGGAGACTGTCAGATACATAATCAAGGGTCGTCCCGGGACAGGCGGGTTTGCCCTATCACGGCACAAACCCGTACCCGAGACCTACTTATGGGCCCAAAAGAACCTGATAAGCATAATTGATGTGGGCAATTACAATGTAATCATCAGAGTGCATAAGATAAAGAAGCATGGAATTTAAAATTTTCCATATAATAAAAGGGCATCTGTGTAATAACTCCAAAATACAACATTTAGGTATACAAAAGGCTACTAAGATCTCTCCATCACTGCCTCTCACATGAGCATTCATATACAAGAATGATAATTTAAAGATAACTCCCACGTCTACAAATCCAAAAAGAATAATTACATTCCCATTGATAGTTTCTAGGAACTAAATACAATAACATAAAGAGAACCCCTACTACGGATAGTAAAAGTCCTCGGGCCTGTGCTCAAGCTCACCCTCAATAGCTGCCCCAATACATGGCTCACCAAATGGATCTGAAAACAAATCCGGAAAACAAAACGCGTGAGACTTAAAGTCCCAACAAGTAGCAAACATGCATGAATGGAAGCAGTTAATACAATTCACATAATATCATGATTGGAACAGCTTAGGCAATTTATATAACATCATGAGTAGAGGCAGTTTATCCGATTCATATTCTCAAGTCAAGCATCTAAATAATATAACCCATAAAAAGTAGCTAACAAACCTGGTATGACTGATAATGTAAGTCAAACCTGTAGAGCTCACGATGTAGGACAAACCTTTATCAGCAGTTACTAGAACCAATATCACATCCCATAAACCAAGATATAGTACTAAATTCACAAACCAAGTGGAATTCCCCATCCACTACCATTTGGTCTAGGCCAAGTGAGATCTACACCGTCACTGGCATTCAACAAAGGGGCAAGTGAGATCTACACCGTCACTGCCAACCAACCACGACCAAGTGAGATCTACACAGTTACTTAAATCACATAGAAGAAACTCATCACAGCTTTACCAAATCAAATTAATATTCCCAATGCGTAAGAACTAACCAACAAGCACTTCACAGCCAAAGCCAATTCACAGTAAAACACATACCCCTTAAGGTCCACGAATTACGCATTTAAGAAGTGGGATAATCTTAGGATCCCCAATAAAGTCACCATACCAAAAATCAACGGATTCCGAGACAAAAAGTTTCGGACCTCAAAAATATTCTAAGTATGGATAAAACATTGACTTTTCGGTGTCGAATTTTTCTAGACAAATCTACAAGGAGTTTGGGGCTCAATTTCTGGTTGTAGTCTATTGGAGGGTATACAAATCATCTAGAATTTTCTGGGCTTCTGAATCATTCATTTGGATATCAAACTCAAAAAGTGGCCATTTTTGAAAATCGGGAAAATCAGAAATTTAGGCATGAACTGAAAAGTTGAATTTTTATTGGTTGGGAATTGGGCCCTGGGAGTATTTTTATTGGTTCCAAATGGGGGGTGAAACCTTATATACATGTAAAGACTTAAGTAAATGGAGCAATAAATACACAGGACATTTACTTAAGTCTCTTTCATGTAATAAGGGTGCTATGCGAGAGACTTGGCTTGGTTGGGAAAGGGTTTGAGAGAAAAAGGCTAATCAAATCATGAAACAGGGTCCACGATTAGGTCGTGGATTAATCGCCCGGAGGCGATTAGCTCAATGTTCAGGCGTTCAGGTTAAAGGTTCGCGCTCCCAGGTTTAAAACAGGTTCAGCGCGCGCGCGGTAAGGTTTAACGTTCGCGCGCTAAGGTCGCGATTAGCCCTGGGCGATTAATCCTGTTTCGCGATTTATTTTAACAGAACCTGATTTTTGGGGGTCTTGGCTCAGCATTAATCACCAATCTGCAGGATTAATCGCCGGCTCGGGTTCTTACAAAATTTTGGGTATTTTCAACACACAACTCATAGAAATCATTCTCAACCTTTCCAACATCAAAGTAGGTGATCACAAAACATCCCAACACACTTAAAAACATCTCCTGAAACAAAGATTCATCTCACATCTACATGAACACAAATCAAACGCATGAAACCTCATTCAAGACACAAATCTCAAACCCTAATATAAATTAAGATCAATAGAGTTGAAAGTCCATGGCAAATCAATAGAAAAATAACCAAGATCATCATACAATCAAAACCTACGAATTTTAGAAGTGAATAGCAACATGCAAGATCATTCCTTCAAATAAATCAAACCCTAGAGAGAGAATACGAATTTTGTAATTCATTTTGTTTTGAAAGGGTTTGCTACTTACTTGTTAATGGAGAAGCAACCTTCCCTTCAAGCTTTTCTCTCCTTCTTCTTCTTCCTCTTGAAGCTTCAAGCAAGCTCCCACACTTTCTCTCTTGTTCTATACGTCCAAGACAAGAGGGAGTGTTCTAAAAACACTTAAAATAGAAATTAGGGCATCCTTTTATATGCCCAAGTTTTGGGTCTTTCAAATCTGCCCCTAAACAAGGCTTTTGTTCAACTAAAACCCTAGGGTATACCTAAGGCATATCAGGGGTACCTTAGTGTCATTCGAGTGGGGGTACCTTAGTATTAAGTGGGGTACCTTAGTGTTAAGTGGGGTGTTTGCCTTAGCCACTTCAAAAGGCATGCTTTAGGAATGCTTGGGAGGTGTACCTCAGCTATAAGAGGGGGTACCTTAGCTATATAAGGGGTTATACCTTAGGGAAAACAGTGGGGGGTTACCTTACTTATATAGGGGTTACTTTAGTGAGACAAAGGAGGTACTTTGGCTATATAGGGGGGTGTACCCTAGGTAAAACAGTGGGGTACCTTGGCCAATATGAGTAAGGTGCCTTAGGTAATATAAGGGGGTACTTTAGATATACATGTGAGGTACCTTAGGCAATGCAAGGGGATACCTTAGGTAAACACAGGGGTACCTATAGGCAAACACAAGGGGATACCTTAGATGAACACAGGGGTACCTTAGGTATAACTGGGGGGTACTTTAAGTAACAATTGGGTGGTACCTTGGGTAATACTTGGGTGTACCTTGGGTATAAAAGTGGGGTACCTGGGGTATACTTAAGAGGTTATTTGGGCATTCTTGGGAGATACTTAAGGTACACTTGAGAGATACCTTGGGCAATATAAGAGGGTACCTTAGGGATAATTAGGGGATACTTTAGGTATACTTGAGTGGTACCTTAAGTAGTACATTGATGTACTTTGGGTATACAATGGGAGTACCTTGGGTAATACAAGAGGTACTTTAGTGGTATTTGGGAGGGTACCTTGGGTACCCTTAGGAGGTTCTTTAGGTACTCTTAGGAGTTACTTGTGGTACATGTGAGAGGTGATAAGTCATGAAAATACCACATTATAGCACATTAATTCCATGACTTATCTGGTTTTATTTCATATTTAATTCCCAATTTTACTTAGAAATTGTCAAAATCTTTCATCTCTACATTTTATTTTCATTGTCTAAATTATGCCTAATTTGTTGATGTAGAGATACTCTTGGTGATTATAGAAGTCACGGTTCAAACGGCGTAACAATCGGAGTCAAATTGTAGAAGATATGAGCAACGTTCGCTGGCCGTTCGCCTGCCGTTCGAACGTTGGTGTTCTGCAGAGAAACCCGAGAGTAGCGTTCGCTGGCCGTTCGAACGTTAGTGTTCTGCAGAGAAACCCGAGAGTAGCGTTCGCTGGCCGTTCGCCTGCCGTTCAAACGTTAGTGATCCACAGAGAAACCCGAGAGCAGCGTTCGCTGGCCGTTCGACTGTCGTTCGAACGTTGGTGAAAAATAGAGAAATTATGAGCAGCGTTCGCTAACCGTTCGATGAACGTTCGAACAAGAGCCAAGGAAACAACTTTATGACCTGAACGTTCGACTCGCGTTCGATGACCGTTCGAACGATCAAGTAGTAAATCCTGTTATAAAATTCCGAACTTTGTGGATTTATTTCCTTTTTCTTGGGGATCTTCTTCTAGTCTTTAGGAGGATTTTTAGGGGTTTCTATTAAAGAAGATTAGGTCGTTTTTGGACTGGAAAATCGTGGATATACAAGGAAAGGAAGTTCTCTCTTCCTTAGGAGTCTTGGAAGGCAAGTTTCTATTTTTCTCTTCAAGGGATTTCTGGGCAAGTTTGGAGATATAAAAAGGAGGAGCTTGAACGTGAATGAGGAGGATTGATGCTGGGAACGTGAGGAAGAACTAGGAACGTGGGAGATCAAAGCTTGGACTCCATTAGTTTACTTCTTCTCTTTTCTTCTCACTTTTCTAATATACTCTGTTTTTAATGGTTATTCTTAGTTCAGTCATGAACTAATTTCTCTTTCTAAGGCTTTGATGTAGTCTAAACATGATGTTTTATTTCTGAATATTATTGCTAATGGATTTGTGATTCACTATTTGAGTATTTTATTATTGTGCTTAACCCAATTGAGTATTTGATCACCATTCAATTGTATTTGATAATTGTATTGAGACCGAGAGGAGATATACAATTTTAGTTCCTATGATAAAATACCATACTCTACATGTTGATAGAGATATTGGCATGGTTTATGTAGCTTTGGGTTTTTGACATGAAAATCTACAGATCTTAATGTGCCTTGTTGCTTTTAAATTCACATAGAGATATAGTGAGTTATTGTAGGAAGGAAAGTTCGTTGGTGCTCGAGAGAGACCATTGGATAGGATAGGGATTTTCGCTTTCAAATTGGATTATAAAATTCATTAGCATGTGTATTCAAGAATTAATTCAGATTTGTTTATGATGAAATCAAATGCCTTAGTATTTTAAATCTCTTATTAAATCTAAATCTTATATTTTCTTAGGTGATAATTTTAATTGTTAGTTAAATACTCATCTCAATCTTTGATTATTCAAATAGAATTTAGGATAGTAATTTCAGTATTTAGTAGCTACCATTCCCTGTGGGTTCGACACTCTATTTCATCACTTTATTACTTGTTACGAATTCGTGCACTTGCAAAAAAGTACAAGTTTTTGGCGCCGTTGCCTGGGAATGATTTGTTTACTAATATTGATACTATCTATTCTCAGTTTTAATTTGGATTTTTAATTTTTATTTCAGGTCTTGTGTATGCGACACTCTAGAAGTGCTGAAATCTTTCCTTGTGATCCCGAAATTGATCGTACCTTTAGGCGGTTGAACATGGAGAAGAGGCAAGTTTTGAATAACTCTCCAGTTGGAATGGGAAATCAAATTGAAGAAGAAGAGAACAATAGGGCCTTGAGAGACTATGCCATTCCATTAGTCACCGGGGCTCACACAAGCATTAGAAGGCCAGCAATACAAGCCAACAATTTTGAGATAAAGCCAGCCATCATTCAAATGATCCAATCAACCGTGCAATTCAGTGGCATGCCGAATGATGATCCCAATGCTCATATTGCAAATTTTCTGGAAATTTGTGATACCTTCAAGCACAATGGAGTTTCTGATGATGCAATAAGGTTGAGGCTCTTTCCTTTCTCTTTAAGAGATAAGGCAAAAGGTTGGTTGAATTCACTTCCACCAATGACCATTACTACGTGGGATGGTTTGGCTTAGAAATTTTTGGCAAAATTTTTTCCTCCATCAAAAACTGCTAAGATGAGGAATGATATCACTACCTTTGCTCAATTCGACATGGAGTCACTATATGAAGCATGGGAAAGATATAAGGACTTGCTCAGAAGATGTCCTCACCATGGTTTACCCAATTGGTTGCAAGTCCAAACTTTCTATAATGGATTGAGTCCAAATACATGGACAATTGTGGATGCCGCAGCGGGTGGAGCATTGATGGGGAAGCCTTATGAAGAAGCATACAATTTACTTGAGGAAATGGCCTCAAATAACTACCAATGGCCATCAGATCGTTTGGGACCAAGAAGAATTCAGGGAGTTCATGAAATTGATGCATTAAATTCTTTAACTTCTCAAGTTGCTTTGTTGACAAAGAAAGTAGATAATATTAATGTAAATGCTGTTCAATCTACTCACTTTGTTTGTGAAATTTGTGTAGGGAATCATTCAAGTGTTGAATGTCAAGTTGGAAACTCTTTTGCCATGGGTGCATCCGACCAAGCCAATTATGTCTCCAATTTTCAACGGCCAAATAATCCCTATTCAAATACTTACAACCCCGGATGGCGAAATCATCCAAAATTTTCTTGGAGTGGTCCTCAAAATTTCAATAAGCAACCTCCCGGTTTCCAACAGCAAGAAAAGAAGCAAATTATGGAGGAATTGCTTACCAAGTTCATGCAAGACACTTCAGGATTCATGCAAGAAGCAAGGACTACTTTCCGGAACCAAGATGCTAGCATCCGGAATCTTGAGCACCAGATGGGGCAGTTTTCAAAGCAATTGGCAGAAAGATCTCAAGGGTCCCTCCCAAGTGATACCATTACCAATCCAAGAGAACATGCTAAAGCCATCACCCTAAGGAGTGGGAAAAATCTGGAAACTCAGCAAGAAGCTAGAAAAGAAGATGAAGAAGAGGAAAAAGAGAAGCACAAAGAAAATACAAAAACAGATTTGCTTTCTAAAACTCCTCCTCCTTATGTTCCTCCTATTCCTTTTCCACAAAGATTGAGGAAAAATAAGTTGGACAAGCAATTTTCTA
The DNA here is from genome assembly GCA_947561395.2 of Buxus sempervirens. Classification (NCBI taxonomy): domain Eukaryota; kingdom Viridiplantae; phylum Streptophyta; class Magnoliopsida; order Buxales; family Buxaceae; genus Buxus; species Buxus sempervirens. The sequence continues at coordinate 53,309,960 of OX387182.1, forward strand.
AGTTTCTAGATATTTTTAAAAAATTGCATATTAACATCCCTTTTGCAGATGCATTGGAGCAAATGCCTACTTATGCCAAGTTCATGAAGGAGATGTTGTCTAACAAGAGAAAATGGGAGGAGCATGAAACGGTGATGCTAACCGAGGAATGTACAGCAATCTTGCAAAATAAACTTCCACAAAAGCTAAAAGATCCAGGGAGTTTCACTATTCCTTGCACAATAGGAAATTCTAATTTCAATAAAGCTTTATGTGATTTAGGAGCAAGTATAAATCTAATGCCTTATTCTGTTTTCCAGAAATTGGGGATTGGTGAAGCTAAGGCAACAACCGTATCTCTCCAACTGGCGGATCGATCAATCAAATACCCAAGAGGTATCATAGAAGATGTTCTTGTGAAAGTTGACAAGTTTATTTTTCCTGCAGATTTCATTGTATTGGACATGGAGGAGGACAGAGAAATTCCACTCATCCTAGGCCGACCATTCTTAGCTACGGGAAGAACTCTTATTGATGTCCAACAAGGGAAGCTCATACTTAGAGTGCAAGAGGAACAGATTGTGTTTGATGTGTTCGAAGCTATGAAGCATCCCTCCACAAGTGATTCATGTTTTCAGATTGATACCATCAGCAAGTTGGTATCAGATACCTTCAATGAAAATAATCCAACGGAACCACTAGAAGCATGCATTACCAAATCAGGGAGTATTTCTTCTAAGGACATGAGCATTAGAGAGTGTGCACTCTATTTAGAGGCTTCACCACATTACACTCACAAGAAGAAGCCAAATTTTGAAGATCTTCATAAGAAAGAAGATCCCCCAAAGAATTTACTGATTTCTGATCCTCCCAAGCTTGAGCTTAAAACTCTACCTTCTCATTTAAAATATGTTTATTTAGGAGTTGAAAATTCTTTTCCAGTAATTATCTCTTCCTCTTTGACAGGTCTTGAAGAAGAGAAACTACTTCGGGTGTTAAGAGCTCACAAATCAGCATTGGGTTGGTCAATAGCCGATATAAAGGGGATTAGTGCTTCAATTTGCATGCACAAAATCCTTATGGAGGAGAGCCAAAAAACCACGGTACAACCACAAAGAAGGCTCAATCCAAACATGCAAGAAGTGGTAAGGTCTGAGGTTCTCAAGTTGCTGGACGCAGGTATCATCTATCCAATTTCTGATAGTTCATGGGTGAGTCCAGTTCAAGTAGTACCAAAGAAAGGTGGTATTACAGTTGTTAGGAATGAAACCAATGAGCTTATTCCAACAAGAACTGTAACAGGTTGGAGGGTGTGCATAGATTATAGGAAACTCAATGATGCCACTCGAAAAGACCACTTTCCTCTCCCTTTTATTGATCAAATGTTGGAAAGGCTTGCTGGTCATGCTTATTACTGTTTTCTTGATGGATACTCAGGGTACAACCAAATCCAAATTGCACCAGAAGATCAAGAGAAGACTACTTTCACCTGCCCTTATGGAACATTTGCCTATAAGAGGATGCCTTTTGGTTTGTGCAATGCTCCAGCCACTTTTCAGCGATGCATGATGGCAATATTTTCTGACATGGTGGAGAAGTTTCTGGAAATTTTCATGGATGATTTCTCTGTTTTTGGTTTTTCTTTTGATGCTTGTTTGAATCATTTATCTATGGTATTGACAAGATGTGAAGAAACTAACCTTGTTTTAAATTGGGAAAAATGCCACTTCATGGTGCAGGAAGGAATAGTGCTTGGTCATAGGATCTCATCCAAAGGGATTGAAGTGGATAAGGCCAAGGTGGAGGTTATTGAAAAATTACCTCCACCCACAACAGTCAAGGGTGTACGAAGTTTTCTAGGGCATGCGGGGTTTTACCGTCGTTTTATTAAAGATTTTTCTAAGATCACTAAACCCCTTTGTAGCTTGTTGGTCAAGGATACACCCTTTATTTTTTCAAAAGATTGTTTGCATGCTTTTGACCTTTTGAAGGAAAAACTGATATCATCCCCAATAATTTGTGCTCCAGATTGGGAGCTGCCTTTTGAGTTGATGTGTGATGCTAGTGACTATGCTTTAGGAGCTGTTTTAGGACAGCGGAAAAATAAATTATTGCATGTTATTTACTATGCTAGTAGGACCTTGAATGATGCTCAACTCAATTATGCTACAACTGAAAAAGAATTATTGGCTGTAGTTTTTGCCTTTGATAAATTTAGATCTTATTTGATTGGCTCCAAGGTTATTGTATATACTGACCATTCAGCTCTCAAATACTTGCTTGCCAAAAAGGAAGCAAAACCAAGGCTATGTCGGTGGATTCTACTTTTGCAAGAGTTCGACTTGGAAATCAAAGACAAGAAGGGAACCGAGAACCAAGTAGCTGATCATCTCTCTCGACTTGAGCTTGAAGATGAAAAAGCCACCACATCCATCCCAATCAATGAGGTATTTCCAAATGAACAACTTCTTGCCTTTTCATTAATAGAAGTTCCCTGGTATGCAGATTTTGTGAATTACTTGGCTAGCAATGTGGTAAATCCGGAGTTCTCATATCAACAAAAGAAGAAATTCTTTTCGGATGTAAAGCACTACTTTTGGGAAGATCCTTTCCTCTACAAGCATTGCAAAGATCAAATCATTAGGAGATGTGTACCTGAAGAAGAGATGGAAAATATCTTAAAGCATTGTCATTCACTCGAAGTTGGAGGCCATTTTGGACCAAACAAAACGGTTGCCAAGGTGCTACAGTCAGGTTTTTATTGGCCCTCCCTCTTTAAAGATGCTTTTGCTTTTGTTTCATCATGTGATCAATGTCAAAGAAGTGGAAATATTTCCAGAAAAAATGAAATGCCTCTAAACAATAATCTTGTTGTTGAATTATTTGATGTTTGGGGCATTGATTTTATGGGACCATTCCCTTCATCTTTCTCAAATCAATACATTTTAGTTGCTGTTGATTATGTTTCCAAATGGGTAGAGGCAGTAGCCCTCCCTACAAACGATTCTAAAGTTGTGTTGAATTTTTTGAGAAAACAGATTTTTACCAGGTTTGGCACTCCAAGAGCAATCATTAGTGATGGGGGAAAACACTTTTGCAATCAACACTTTGAGGCACTCTTACGGAAATATGGTGTTACACATAGAGTTGCCACTCCTTATCATCCCCAAACAAGTGGTCAAGTTGAGGTTTCCAACCGGGAACTGAAGCGCATATTGGAAAAGACAGTTAACTCATCCCGCAAGGATTGGTCAAAGAAGCTTGATGACGCATTGTGGGCATACCGGACTGCTTTCAAAACACCAATTGGAATGTCTCCATACCGACTTGTCTATGGAAAAGCCTGTCATCTCCCGGTGGAATTAGAGCACAAGGCCTACTGGGCAATGAAGACTTTAAATTTTGATCTTGGGACTGCTGGAGAGAAGAGGCTTCTACAGCTAAATGAGATGGATGAATTTCGGCTTGATGCCTATGAGAATGCTCGAATTTACAAGGACAGAACAAAAATCTGGCATGATAAGCATATTCAACCAAAGGAGTTTCTAGTGGGCCAGAAAGTCTTACTCTACAACTCTAGGCTGAGATTATTTCCGGGCAAGCTTCGTTCTCGTTGGTCTGGCCCTTTTACTGTGGTAAAAGTTTACCCCCATGGAGCTGTAGAGATTCATCATGACACAAAAGGCACTTTCAAGGTCAATGGTCAGAGATTAAAGCCTTATGTTGATGAGGACTTTAAGAACTACAAGTCTTCCTATTTGCTCCACCCATCAACATAAAAGATGGTTTTCAGTCAAGCTAATGACTATAACCAAGCGCTTCTTGGGAGGCAACCCAAGTGTTTTTCATTTTCATTTTTACTCATTAATTTTTTTTAATTTTTCAGGTTCTTGAAGGTTATTCACTGTCATACAAGTCCATCCTACAGTCCATCTCAACATCAGAAAATCTGGGGAGTATTTTGCCCTTTTCTCTTTATTTTTCATTCTACTCTTTGACATTGAGGGCAATGTTAGATTTAAGTTGGGGGGTGTTGTGCTGAAATCTCATGTTTGTTGACCCCTGTTTTGGTGATCTAAAACCCAGATTTTGATTTATTGTGCTGAATAACCTGCTGGTAGGAGAGTTTTATTTGATGTGAATTTCTAGCTCATGCCTTGCAATCTTGATATTCTTGGTTAAGCTTAAATAGTTGAACACATAATCACATGACTAGGAGATCTAAATTTTGGCCTTTATTACTTATCTTTGGATAGTGTGATTTCATTTGTCTCACTTTGAACTTAGCACGAGCACACTAATGCATTATGTGTGGGGTATGAGAACTGAAACCATTAATGGAAGTTTTGATAACTTGAGTTCTGATTGATTGACTTATAGATGGACAACTTTGGCATGATAATTGTGGTATGAGAAAAGAAAAATTTTTTCAGAGTAGCAAGCAGTGCTAAGAGATTTTGAGCTCCTTTTTACTGAGTAACCGGGCCTCTTGCCTCACTAAGCAATGAGTGTTCGCGTCAAAAGGTAAAGAGTCTTATATGGTTGATAATGTGGCTAGTTTAGCTTCGTAGCCTTTTTGACTCGAGTTAATAAAACCTGTAGGGGTGTCTTCACACCTAATGCCCTTTGAGCCATCTGGTTCGGGAGTCATTGGTCCAACACTCGATAAAAGGGTCAATTAGAAAGCTTAAGGAAGCTAGAAATTGCACAGTCCACATGTTGTGAAAAAAAAAAAAAAAGATAGTCAAAATGTCATGTTTTGGTTGTTTCATCAAAATAAGATGTCTTCTGAATTTGGGTTTGTTAGAACTTTTATAATGGAATTATTTTGAAGCCTCATAGTGATGTGTTAGATCACTTTACACCAAAGGCACTTGTGATGTTTCACTATCTAAGTATAAGTGATTAGGCTCATTGTTGATTTCTTAAGATTGTGAACATGGAGTTTCAAATGTTAAGTTATCCTTGAATATTAACAGTTGTTCTGGGTGTTATTTTTATGGTCTTTGATAGCATGTGTTTTAGTTGTTTTAGTCAGTTTTGCTAGGGACCAGCAAAAAAGTAAGTTGGGGGGTGTGATAAGTCATGAAAATACCACATTATAGCACATTAATTCCATGACTTATCTGGTTTTATTTCATATTTAATTCCCAATTTTACTTAGAAATTGTCAAAATCTTTCATCTTTACATTTTATTTTCATTGTCTAAATTATGCCTAATTTGTTGATGTAGAGATACTCTTGGTGATTATAGAAGTCACGGTTCAAACGGCGTAACAATCGGAGTCAAATTGTAGAAGATATGAGCAACGTTCGCTGGCCGTTCGCCTGCCGTTCGAACGTTGGTGTTCTGCAGAGAAACCCGAGAGTAGCGTTCGCTGGCCGTTCGCCTACCGTTCGAACGTTGGTGTTCTGCAGAGAAACCCGAGAGTAGCGTTCGCTGGCCGTTCGCTTGCCGTTCAAACGTTAGTGATCCACAGAGAAACCCGAGAGCAGCGTTCGCTGGCCGTTCGACTGTCGTTCGAACGTTGGTGAAAATAGAGAAATTATGAGCAGCGTTCGCTGACCGTTCGATGAACGTTCGAACAAGAGCCAAGGAAACAACTTTATGACCTGAACGTTCGACCCACGTTCGATGACCGTTCGAACGATTAAGTAGTAAATACTGTTATAAAATTCCGAACTTTGTGGATTTATTTCCTTTCTCTTGGGGATCTTCTTCTAGTCTTTAGGAGGATTTTTAGGGGTTTCTATTAAAGAAGATTAGATCGTTTTTGGACCGGAAAATCGTGGATATACAAGGAAAGGAAGTTCTCTCTTCCTTAGGAGTCTTGGAAGGCAAGTTTCTATTTTTCTCTTCAAGGGATTTCTTGGCAAGTTTGGAGATATAAAAAGGAGGAGCTTGAACGTGAATGAGGAGGATTGATGCTGGGAACGTGAGGAAGAACTAGGAACGTGGGAGATCAAATCTTGGACTCCATTAGTTTACTTCTTCTCTTTTCTTCTCACTTTTCTAATATACTCTGTTTTTAATGGTTATTCTTAGTTCAGTCATGAACTAATTTCTCTTTCTAAGGCTTTGATGTAGTCTAAACATGATGTTTTATTTCTGAATATTATTGCTAATGGATTTGTGATTCACTATTTGAGTATTTTATTATTGTGCTTAACCCAATTGAGTATTTGATCACCATTCAATTGTATTTGATAATTGTATTGAGACCGAGAGGAGATATACAATTTTAGTTCCTATGATAAAATACCATACTCTACATGTTGATAGAGATATTGGCATGGTTTATGTAGCTTTGTGTTTTTGACATGAAAATCTACAGATCTTAATGTGCCTTGTTGCTTTTAAATTCACATAGAGATATAGTGAGTTATTGTAGGAAGGAAAGTTCGTTGGTGCTCGAGAGAGACCATTGGATAGGATAGGGATTTTCGCTTTCAAATTGGATTATAAAATTCATTAGCATGTGTATTCAAGAATTAATTCAGATTTGTTTATGATGAAATCAAATGCCTTAGTATTTTAAATCTCTTATTAAATCTAAATCTTATATTTTCTTAGGTGATAATTTTAATTGTTAGTTAAATACTCATCTCAATCTTTGATTATTCAAATAGAATTTAGGATAGTAATTTCAGTATTTAGTAGCTACCATTCCCTGTGGGTTCGACACTCTATTTCATCACTTTATTACTTGTTACGAATTCGTGCACTTGCGAAAAAGTACAACAAGAGGTACCTTGGGTACACTCAGAAGGTACTTTAAGTATACTCGGGAGATGATTTGTGGTACACTTAACTCCAGTTTTTCCGAATTTGATTTCCAATTCACTAGATCTAATTGAAAGATATCTTAGCCAATTGTAACTAAGACATAATACTAACTAAGCTCTTCTTTAACAACTTCAATTCGATTCCCCTAACTCTTTAGGTATAATCCATACTTACCCCATCTTCATAACACAATTCCTTAATTAGTCTAATAATCACACTTTAGATAATTAAGCTTAATAATTAAGGTATAATCCGGGACGGGGTTTTACATACAGGGTTATCTTTCTTCAACAGCTTGAATATAGGCTCACACACAGGAGTCATCTGTGTGATAAACCGACTAATGTACTGCAGTCTGCCCAGGAACCCTCTCACTTCCTTTTCTGTAGATGGAGGAGGCATTTCTAGAATTGCCTTTGCCTTGGCGGGGTCGACCTCAATGCCTCGCTTGCCCACTATGAAGCCGAGCAGTTTTCCTGACGTAACTCCAAACACGCACTTGTTTGGGTTGAGCCGAAGTTTGTGCTCCCTGAGTCTGTCGAACACCTTTCCAAGGTTTACCAAGTGGTCTTCTTCTTCCTTGGACTTCGCTATCATGTCATCCACATACACCTCCATCTCCTTGTGTATCATGTCGTGGAACAGCAGAGTCATCGCACGCTGATATGTAGCGCTCGCATTCTTCAGTCCGAACGGCATCACCCGGTAGCAGTAAGTGCCCCAGTGCGTGATAAAGGATGTCTTCTCCCTATCCTCAGGTGCCATTCTTATCTGGTTGTAACCAGAGAAACCGTCCATGAAAGAGAACATCGAATGCGTTGCTGTATTGTCCACCAGTACATCAATGTGCGGCAATGGGAAGTCGTCCTTCGGACTTGCTCTATTCAGATCTCTATAGTCAACACACATCCTGACTTTCCCGTCTTTCTTGGGAACTAGCACGATGTTGGCCAACCACTCTGGATAGTGAGTTACTTGCAGGAATCCGGCATCCAACTGCTTGGTGACCTCTTCCTTGATCTTCAGGGCCCATTCCGGCTTTGTGCGCCTGAGCTTCTGTTTCACAGGTACGGCCTCAGACTTTGTTGGTAACCGATGCACAACCAAGTCCGTGTCTAACCCGGGCATATCCTCGTATGACCATGCAAACACGTCAGAATAAGATTTAAGAAAATCAATCATCTGTTTTCTCAATAATGGTGACAGCTTTTTACCAATTTGGAGGATCCTTGGTTGTGCTATTTCACCTATGTTAATTGGCTCTGTTTCCTCAATGTTAGCTTGGAGACCCTTTTCGTGCCTTTCCAATGCAAATTGGATTTCAAGCGGGGTTTCCCATGATTCATCATCGTCCTCATGCTCGAAAGGCTCACAGGGGACGATGTTTGAATCTTCTTGCTGCGATGGGCGAGTGCCCCAATCTGACGTGTTGAGTTCTTGCTCGTTTTCAGGATTGGACACTGGCTCATGCATTTCATTTATTATTGCCATCTGGACTGGCTTTTCAATTTCTTTCTGTTCACTTATGGCAATCTTACTACCTATCCCGTGCCCCAGATCTTCCAGGTGTGCGTCGGGATTGACACTAAGATTGCGATGCTCAAGTTGCTTATTTTTGTTATTTTCATTTTCAAACAGATGCATGTAGTAGGAAGCGTTGAGATATTCATTAAAAATATCAGCGGTAGCTACAACAGAAATCTCAGAGGTGGTAGAAACCCCCTTTGGGATAGCAGCTTTGCTGATAGCAAAAGGCATGGCGCTCCAATTCTTCAGTGGTGCCCCGCCTTCCTTGTTGATAGCAATCGTCTTCTCTGGTTCTCCAGCTAGTACCATGTTGGCGCTCTCGTCAGAAGAGATGTAGATAGGATCATGTGTTGCGCCTCCTGCCGGTTTGTTCTGGCTTCTCTCTGATCGGGGGCCAGACTCTGAGGATACCCTTACCCATGATCCACTGAGGGCAATTGCCCATGGTATCTCGTCCTCGGGTGGCGCGTATGCGATGGTGACTTCATTGGCCGGGTCAACTCTGGGGGGTGCAAACGTTATGGGTATTCCAGTTGGTATTCCAGACACCGTGGAAGAGTAAGCTGGGGGTGCCCATTTGCCATAAGCTGCATGGTACACCTCTTCCGGTACTGGCCCTAGCACTTGGGGCATGCTACGGAACATGCGGTTCAGACCGTCGCGAGTTCCGGGGTGTGGGATATGAGGGGGTGGAGGAGGCGACCTTGGCCTGCGAGTTGGTGCTCCTGAGCTGTCTCGCCCTTCCATCATGCAAACATACATGATTGGGCCTTCTTCTTTGGATTCCTCAACGGGAGCAGGGGTTGGCGCTTCTATCACAATCGCAGAGTCGACCGGGATCCCGTCAGGGACGAACTATTCATCTGGTGGGGCGAAGGCCATGGTGACTTCGTCAACTGAGTCCAAGGCGACCAGTGCTGGCAGGCCATCTGGCGATCCCTCAGGAGCCAATGGGTCTACCTTTACTGCATCTCCAATCATTTCCATAGATGGTGGCTCCTCCCAGAGCATTTGAGCCAGTCCTTGCAAGTAGTCTTCTTCCATGGCAGGGGTATCCAGAAACTCATCTCCCCACCCTTGGGGGACTATGTTCTCGATAGCCTGGGCCGCTTCACGCTCCATGTTAGAGAAGCGGTGGTACAAGTTCTCGTGCACGCATATGGGCCAGTGGGGGTCTCTTCCTTCAGTTCTGGCTCTTTTCCTTTCGGCACGGTTCCCAAGGAGTCGGGAGTAGTCTTCTGGCTGCGGCCTAAACCCCAGTCCAAACCCAGCAGTCTGCTCATAAGGTTTGATGGCTACCCTGATGCCTTGCTTGTACTTGCCTAGTCCTTCGCCCGCTCTGAGACCCCAGTCTGCGCAGTCAGCAGCACTAAACATGTTCTTTCTTTGCCTCTTCGAGAGTCGTCGCCCCCTTTTAGACTCAGGGATATTATTCACCTGCACCATCTCCACAGCTTGGAAATTGAGTGTGGTGGGTAACTCATAATCCACATAGGGTACTCCAACCCTTTCGAACTCTCGATGATCCTCAGCATGTACTGTTATAAGTTCGTTGCCTGATACGAACCGGACCATCCTGTGCAGTGTGGAAGACACTGCTCCTGCCTGATGCAGCCAGGGCCTCCCGATCAGCAAGTTAAATGAGGCATTGATATCCATGACCTCAAAGTCCATGGTAAAGGGCCTGTCTGCAATTATGATCACCAAAGTGACCTCTCCCAGTGAGTCTCTTCTGGCATTGTCGAAGCCTCTGACATTATGAGCACTTGGCTTGATCATTGAAGGGTCCAATTGCAAACTGTGAAATGTCCTCATCGGGCATATGTTCAAAGCTGACCCATTGTCAATCATGGCACGTTTTACGATGAGATCAGTACATTTCACGGTTATGTAGAGCGGCTCGATGTGATTGCACCCTTCAGATGGTAGGTCTGCTGCAGAAAAGGAGATAGCCTGTGGTGCCATGATTACTGACACCACTGCTCCTAGTCGCTCAGGGTCAATGTCCGCCGGTACATGTGCGTCACCCAGGACCTTCATCAGCACTGCCCGGTGCTTCTCTGAATCAATCAAGAGCCTCATTATGGAAATTTGAGCGGGTATCTTGTTCAATTGCTGGAGGAGATCATATTCGGGAGTGTAGATGCTATGGTGCAAATCTGTGACTTCCTCTTCTGTGGCCCTTCCCTTTCTCTTGAGGGTCGGTGGCAATTCTGTAACCACTTCCTTCCCTTTTTCTTTCCTTTTTGCTTCTGCTTCGGCTCCCTCCTCTGGTGCGGGTGGGGGGTCGGTGTTTATGTATCGACCGGATCGGGTGATCCGATCGATTTCTGCTTCAGCGGTGGTGGTGGTGGCTTGATGGTAGAAAGATGGGGTGGGGTAAGGTGGGGATACCGTGTTGTACGAGGGTGGTTCCAGGTTGAGTTGTGAGAGGTTGAGGGTGGGTGGTTCAAATGAAAGGGAGAAGGGGTCTTGTGGAGGCGAGTCCATGATGTCATGGATGTTGAGGGCGGAGGGGTTGGGGAGAGGGGTGGGGTAGAAGAACTCTTGGTCTGTGGATGGGTGGAAATGCACCAGAGGGAGATCAGTAGGGAAGTCATCGCCGCCTTCTTCAATGACGTTTATTGTCCTACTTTCCACTCGGGAGTTTGTTGCTGATTCGTTTTCTGAGTCTGCACCAGCGGATTCATCTGAGCTCTCATAAGGATCAGGTGGGCTTGCAAGTTCAGAAGTGGATGATGGCTCCCCTTCTACTGTGACATGGGGGAGGCCAGGCCACTCGGGCGTGCCATGGGAGAGGGATTCAGAACTTGGTTCATCTGATAGGAGATCGGTGAGGGACTGCAAGTCTGGCTCTGATGTTGCAGACATATACTCAGGCGGCCATCCAGTAGACATCTGCGGGGGTACCCTTGAACTGCCCACTGATGCATCGGTGTCCTGTGGCCCATCTCGAAACCAAGGTCCTTCAGAACTGCCCACTCCTTCCCTGCGTGGAGGGGACGGGGAGTCACTGATCCATCCGCATTGCATGGGGTTCCATGGCCCCGTGACTTCCTCACTGCTCTGAGGCTCATCCTCTATCGCACAGATGTAGACCTCTGTATTCTCCTTGACTGCAATTGCTGTCGAGTGGGTTTCTGCTTGAAGCTGCACCTTCACTGTCTGCCCTGGTTGGCCAATCAGTACAGACGGGTCAAACTGCCCAATGCCCCGATCACAGCTCACCTGATTAGCTGACTTGCTGGTTGAGGCCTTAGAATGATCTAGGAGAGGATTGGTGGTGACGCCAGCTGCTGGGGTCTGAGCCTGTGGTGCTGGGGGGTCGACTGTGATGCGTCTACTGTCAATTAGGTCTTGGATGTCGTGTCTTAGATCCCAACACCGATTAGTGTGATGCCCTGGAGCACCAGAGTGATACTCGCACCGTTCTGCCGCATTGTAGCTTCTGGCGTTGACCAGTCTGGGATTCGGGGGTTTGATTTGCAAGTACCCTTTCTTCAGCAACGTAGGTAGCAACTCTGCTGGCGCATACGGTAGTGGGGTGAAAACCCGTTTCATCCTGGCTTCAAATTCTTCTTTCGTCTTTCTTACCCCTTGGTAAGCTGTCTGCCCGGTCCCTTGGGGTGCCACTGCCTCTGGTCCTTGGGAGAAGTGATAAGGCTGTGCCGAGTGCACGTAGTTCACTGCCTGCTGTTCCTGCCTTCGGGGCTCTTGTCCCTGGTTTCTGCCAGCCTGTCCTGTCACTGGCTTCCTTGGTGCAGCACTCTGTCCACTGCCATCTATTTTCCCGGCTCTTACTGCATCCTCAATCCGATCCGCAGTTAAAATTAGGTCGTTGAAATTCGAGGTACTTTGCCCCAGCAGCAAAGTGAAGAACGGCTGTCCTAGTGACGCAATGAACAGAGATGTCATCTCTTGTTCCAACAGTGGCGGCTGTACCAGTGTCGCCAACTCCTTCCAGCATTTGGCATACTCTCTCACCGACTCTTGGCTCTTCTTTGCCAGCCTCTGCAATTCTGCCCTTGTCTGCACTATCTGACTGCTGAGGCGGTACTGCTGGATGAAGACTGCTGCCAACTCATTCCATGTCTTTATCTTAGCCTTGTCTAGACTCAGGAACCAAGAGTAAGCAGCCCCTGTTAAAGACTTCTGGAAGAATTGTACCATGATTCGCTCTTCCTTAGCATACTGGCACATGTCGCCTGAGCACGACCTTAAATGGTTTAGTGGGCACCCAGTGCCGTCAAATTGGTGCAACTCAGGGCATTTGAACTTAGCCGGGAGTTGGATGTCTGAAAAGAAACAAAGGCTTTCCAGGGTAGCCTCACTCTGCACTGTGCTGGGTTGGAGCTGTTTGAGCTGCTCCTTCAGGGCGGCCATTTCTGTTCTGTTCTCCTCCCTTACTGCTGTCAGTTTCTCCTCTAACTGCGATTCCTGGGTTCTGTACCAGTCCTCATCACCCTGTCCCAGATGGATAGGCAGAAATTGATCTGGTTGTGCCACATGAAATGGTGCTGCCGGCGGTGGTGGTGGTGCCAGGGGAGGGGGATTTACTGGACGTGGCGGTGGCGCCACTTCTGCTTGTGGTGGGAACTGTGGCTGCGGCTGCTGGGCAACTGGTGCTGCCGGTGGGGCCTGCCTCAATTCCCTCAGTTCTGTCATCAGTTCCTGGATGATGGAACCCATACTGTCCATCCTTTGCTGCATCTCATTGACACCTTGGGTATGACTGGACTCTGTCGGGTGTTGCCCTGGCGGCGTCTGCTCTCCTTGCTGTTCCATATCGAGCCTTCTCCTCGATCTTAACAGGTACGGACTTCTGAAAGCAATTTTTGGTACCTGATGGGACAATTTGCAGGCATTAGTGCAATTTTACACAAATTGATTACACAATTTTATCTGATTGAATCTATTCATTTATTTATTTTTTGTTTTATGATATGATTTGACTAACTGATCTATTTTAGCTACCCTAGGGCAACAAGGGAAGAGAACTTGGTTTGAATCAACTGATCTATTTTAGCTACCCGTAGGTAAATGGGAGAGAGAACCCTGTTGAACGAAACTATTTTAGTCACCCGCAGGCAACTGGGAGAGAGAACCCTGTTTTTTTTTTTTTTTGAAAGCTGATCTATTTTAGTTGCTCGGAAGCGCCAGGGAAAGAGAACCCTAATGACTGAATCTATTTTAGCTACCCGCAGGTAACTGGGGGAGAGAACCCTGTTTTTTTGTTGTTGTGAAAACTGATCTATTTTAGTCGCTCGGAAGCGCCAGGGAAAGAGAACCCTAATGACTAAATCTATTTTAGCTACCCATAGGTAACTGGGGGAGAGAACCCTGTTTTTTTGTTTTGTTTTGTTTTTTTTGAAAGCCGATCTATTTTAGCTGCTCGGAAGCGACTGGGAAAGAGAACCCTAGTGACCGAATCTATTTTAGCTACCCGTAGGTAACTGCGACAGAGAACCCTAACGAATTTGGAAGCCTGATCTGTTTTGGCTGTCCTAAGACGACCGGGAAAGAGAACCCTATTGAACGAATCTATTTTAGTCACTCGCGGGTAACTGGGAGAGAGAGCCCTGTTTTTTTGTTTTTTCAAAGCCGATCTATTTTAGTCGCTCGGAAGCGCCAGGGAAAGAGAACCCTAATGACCGAATCTATTTTAGCTACCCGTAGGTAACTGGGACCGAGAACCTTTTTTTTTGAAAACTGATCTATCTTAGTCGCTCGGAAGCGACTGGGGAAGATAACCCTGGTGACCAAATCTATTTTAGCTACCCGCAGGTAACTGGGAGAGAGAACCCTATTTCACTGATCTATTTTAGCCGTTAGGCAAGGAAAGAGAACCTTCAATTTAAGGGGTTTTGTTTGAGCTCAGAATCACGGGGTTGGACCAATGCAGGGTCTCCGCAGGGGGTGAGCTGAAAAGCAGCACCCAGGCGTACCTCAGCCAGATCTCCAGTTCATTCACTGGTGGCGTCGGCGCCTAACTTCGGCTAGTAGTTCCCGGGCGTGCCTTAGCTAGTCGTTGGTTTAATCACCATTGACTTCGGCGCCTCACAAAGGGGAAGGCTATACCAGGACGTTCATCCACCAAACGGCTCAATCACCGGCGGCTTCAGTGCCCCAAAGGTTTCGGCTAGTAGTTCCCGGGCGTGCCTTAGCTAGTCGTTGGTTTAATCACCATTGACTTCGGCGCCTCACAAAGAGGAAGGCTATACCAGGATGTTCATCCACCAAACGGTTTAATCACCGGCGGCTTCAGTGCCCCAAGGTTTCGGCTAGTAGTTCCTGGGCGTGCCTTAGCTAGTCGTTGGTTTAATCACCATTGACTTCGGCACCTCACAAGGGGAAGGCTATACCAGGACGTTCATCCACCAAACGGTTTAATCACCGGCGGCTTCAGTGCCCCAAGCTTTCGGCTAGTAGTTCCCGGGCGTGCCATAGCTAGTCGTTGGTTTAATCACCATTGACTTCGGCGCCTCACAAGGGGAAGGCTATACCAGGACGCTCATCCACCAAACGGCTCAATCACCGGCAGCTTCAGTGCCCCAAGATTTCGGCTAGTAGTTCCCGGGCGTGCCTTAGCTAGTCGTTGGTTTAATCACCATTGACTTCGGCGCCTCACAAAGGGGAAGGCTATACCAGGACGTTCATCCACCAAACGGTTTAATCACCGGCGGCTTCAGTGCCCCAAGGTTTCGGCTAGTAGTTCCCGGGCGTGCCTTAGCTAGTCGTTGGTTTAATCACCATTGACTTCGGCGCCTCACAAGGGGAAGGCTATACCAGGACGTTCATCCACCAAACGGCTCAATCACCGACGGCTTCAGTGCCCCAAGATTTCGGCTAGTAGTTCCCGGGCGTGCCTTAGCTAGTCGTTGGTTTAATCACCATTGACTTCGGCGCCTCACAAAGGGGAAGGCTATACCAGGACGTTCATCCACCAAACGGTTTAATCACCGGCGGCTTCAGTGCCCCAAGGTTTCGGCTAGTAGTTCCCGGGCGTGCCTTAGCTAGTCCTTGGTTTAATCACCATTGACTTCGGCGCCTCACAAGGGGAAGGCTATACCAGGACGTTCATCCACCAAACGGTTTAATCACCGGCGGCTTCAGTGCCCCAAGGTTTCGGCTAGTAGTTCCCGGGCGTGCCTTAGCTAGTCGTTGGTTTAATCACCATTGACTTCGGCGCCTCACAAGGGGAAGGCTATACCAGGACGTTCATCCACCAAACGGTTTAATCACCGGCGGCTTCAGTGCCCCAAGCTTTCGGCTAGTAGTTCCCGGGCGTGCCTTAGCTAGTCGTTGGTTTAATCACCATTGACTTCGGCGTCTCACAAGGGGAAGGCTATACCAGGTCGCTCATCCACCAAACGGCTCAATCACCGGCAGCTTCAGTGCCCCAAGATTTCGGCTAGTAGTTCCCGGGCGTGCCTTAGCTAGTCGTTGGTTTAATCACCATTGACTTCGGCGCCTCACAAAGGGGAAGGCTATACCAGGACGTTCATCCACCAAACGGTTTAATCACCGGCGGCTTCAGTGCCCCAAGGTTTCGGCTAGTAGTTCCCGGGCGTGCCTTAGCTAGTCGTTGGTTTAATCACCATTGACTTCGGCGCCTCACAAGGGGAAGGCTATACCAGGACGTTCATCCACCAAACGGCTCAATCACCGACGGCTTCAGTGCCCCAAGATTTCGGCTAGTAGTTCCCGGGCGTGCCTTAGCTAGTCGTTGGTTTAATCACCATTGACTTCGGCGCCTCACAAAGGGGAAGGCTATACCAGGACGTTCATCCACCAAACGGTTTAATCACCGGCGGCTTCAGTGCCCCAAGGTTTCGGCTAGTAGTTCCCGGGCGTGCCTTAGCTAGTCCTTGGTTTAATCACCATTGACTTCGGCGCCTCACAAGGGGAAGGCTATACCAGGACGTTCATGCACCAAACGGTTTAATCACCGGCGGCTTCAGTGCCCCAAAGGTTTGACCGAATGACCTTGGAAGGATACAGACGGGTGTGATCTGAGCTCAAGGTCTTGGGTGTTTTTAAACACTTGCTGGGTTTTGCGATCTCAATGAGAGAGATGCAGTTAAAGGAAATTAGGTGGTCGCAGCGACCAGGAATATTGCAATTATCTGAGAAGAGGTGGTCTGTCGGAGACCGAGTTGCCCTATTGGAGGGAATTAATTCTTTCATTTCTTGTTCTTGTTTTGTTAAGTTTGAACAACATAGCATAGTGAAAATAAATTCGTGCTTCAATCAAAAAGTGCCGCCGCGGCACAAAGTACATCATCAAAAATACAACAAAGCCAAAGTCTAGCTAGGTTGGTCATCATCATAGTGGGAGGACACGTCTTGCCTCCTCAAGGCTCGCAGAAGCTTGTTCCGCAGACGTCGGTCCTCCTCAGCACGCTTGCGCACTAATTCCATTTCATGTTGCAAGGCCGTATTGGCCTGCCTACTCTCCCGTTCCGAATCCACATAAGCTGAATGGATACGGGAGTGGGTCTCCTGCAGTTCGGCCACCCTGTCCCTATATGTGTTAGGGGGCGGAACTGGAATGTCGCCTGATGCGACAGGCTGAAGAGGTGGGGGGCCGTTGTGGCCAAATTCCCGAGCTATCCACTACTTGTAATATTGAAAGTGCGATTCGGTGAAGACGTCTTCTCGATATACGCAGACTGTCTTCCACTCTGTCAACAGTTGGGTCCTTAGTCCCTTGGTGAGTGAACCAATCAAACTGCTCATGTCGTCCTTGACTGGAATTCCCTGCGGTTTCCCAAACTGTCTCAGAACCCAAATCGGATAGTACGGCACGGCTTGGGTGAGGCCTATCAAGGCAAGTCCCTCTCTTTTCTTGAAAGCAATGATGGGGGTGTAGGGGATATTGTAGGTACCCCACCATCTAATGTCTGTTTCTCCCTTCAGGTGGAGAAAGTGGTTAAACCAATCCTCACGGGCGGGTAGGTCTGGTTTGATCTCTCTTTGAGCCAACCAATAGATGTTGTCGCCAGTTGCCTTGTAATATGCACTGACTGGTGATGACACCATCAGGTGGTCTTGCAGCCAAAGGTGGAGGAGGGGAGCGCACCCCTGAAACCTCCGGGTTCCATTTTTGGACAAAGTAAGGGAATGGAACAATTGAGCTAGGATCAGTGGCATGATTCGGTACCCTGCCCTGAGTTGATCCACAATTTCCATGAGGGCCAAATTAATGGTGTCTCCCCCAGTTGGAAAGAAGATTTGCGACAGAACCACAAGGGTGAAGGTGTCAAACCAAGCCCGGGGTTTTTCCTGCTTTTTGTTTCTTATCTTTTCAGCCAGGAATGTTTTGGAGACCCTAGTGAATGATTTGTCACCTCCTAAGGTCTGGAATTCTCCCTTTGAGAGGCCAAAGAAAGCGCAAGCTTCATTCTTGTAGCTTTCTTTGAGACTTGGCCTAGCGGGTTCTCCTAAGTCGCGAAATCGGAGGAACAGGTCAAGTTCCTCAATTGTGGGAGTCAACTCATTGACCCCGAATCGAAACACTGAAAGCTGGGGATCCCAAAAAAGCAATGCTGCTTGGATCATGTCCTAGTTAATCGGCACATTTAACAGGGACAAAGTCTGTCCCATGTGGTATTTGTGCTCCCATTCAATCTGCTCACTCCCTTGGAGCTGCCTTGTCCAAGAACGGATCCAGGGGGTATCCCAGGCGCACTTCTCTATCCTAGGGAAACGGGTTCTCTCAGATGAGGATGAGGATGCCATGCCAACTATCCGATAGAAATTCCAAATCAGTTTAAGGTTCCACACCAAACTCTTAATCAGTCCTAAGACATGCATAATTCCAAGCAAAAGACTAATCACTAGCAGTTCTAACATGCTTCCAAAAAATAAAGCAAAAGACAAAACCAGTGCGGAATTTTAACTCAGGCACACATGGTGTGTGGTCCTAAGGGTTGGCGCCAATGCAGGCGCGACTCCTAGACATACTTGTGTAGAGGAGCACATTAGAGTCCTGATTAGTCTTTCTGTCTTTCATCTATTCTTTCATCTGCTTTTGGCGTCGTACCACAGCAAAAATTACAACTTGCCATCGAGGGCGAAGGTTTACAAAAATATTTACAAAAACTTCAAAGAATTCATCCTTAAGGCTGTTGGGAGCCGAAAGGGAGGATACAAATTGCTTTCCAAGCGGGTAGGCTAAAAATTCCTAGATCTAGGGTTTAGTGCCCATGTTCTGATCTGGCATGCTTTCATCTGTTTGTCTGATCTGGCCGGCTTTCGTCTGCTCTAAAAGACCAATCTGGACTTAAAGTGCTCCCAGCGGACTCTAATGGGTCAAGACCCATAGAATACAGGACTCCATGCATGGATCTGGGGTGGTTCCCCTGATCATGGTTAGGTGAGTTTCCTAAGCAAGGGTCGAGGTAGCCCAGCATCTAGGGTTTACTCCATTTGATGCAAAAAGCGGGGGTTGCTGCCCCTGATGGACTCTGAATTTTATTCCAATTTTATTCATCATTCACATCCTACTCACCCTCTCATGCTCAACGCAAGGTTCATTCAGAAACGTTAGGTGGGGAAGGATACCCAGCCCGAGACATAAGCCTACAAGGGTCTGGACCAGTACTGGATCCTCGGGTGCCACGGCAAGAAACCAGTGGTGCTAATGGACTCCAGAAAACTGGGGGGATGGGTTTACCCTGCTTTCCCCGGCAAGCCACGGGAGCGTAGGTGCTAATACCATCCCAAAGATCAGTTCATAGGAATCAGAAGGGTAGGCTGCTAGAGAGGTCTAGGTTTGGTAAAGAAGTAGCAATATCCGATTTCACTCATCTACCGAGGGTCGGATCATTCACGCAGCCTCCCTCGTGCGTGTCACCCCACGCAGTTTATCTCACAAGAACGGAAATAAATAAATAAAAATCCATCCACGGTGTGGCGGTGTGCCCGTGTGTGCAGTTGGGCTGCGTGTTGTGTCTACATAGGTGAGATTTGTCTAGATTTTGTTGGTAAAGGGATTGTTACTGTCTCGTATAGCAAGGTGCAGAATTAGCAAGCAATACGAGGTTCCAGGAGAGTCCCCAGGTAAGTGGGGGGTCACAAGGGACCGCTTAAATCCCACTTGCCTTAGGCAATTATCGCGTCCCTTTGACAGGACTCCCCAGAACGCGTAATTACGCGTATTCTGTATCTTACTAAACGAGGTAGTAAGAATCCCTAAAGTCCCCAGTGGAGTCGCCAGGCTGTGCGCGCGTGGGAAACGCGGCACGTGGGAATTCGGAGTCGCCACCGCCTGATGGGGTGCAGGCGGACACCTGGGTGCCTAATCTTGCCTATTAGGGCTTTTTGGTCTGCGGCTTGAGATTCTAAGTCTGTTCTCGGTTGTGGTTCGGGGAAGTCCGTAGACACCCCGGTCCACCCCGTCGGATGACGGGTCCCGTGGGTTCCCTGGTTTGAGTCAGCTTACATTGGTCTCACCTGATTCCTAATCCGATATGCAATTTGGTTAAGTCTGGCGGGACCACCTGAGTGGTGTGGGTCCCTTTAGTTGCTTTCATCTTGATTACTTAGGTGATCTGAGTCTGGTTGGGTGGGCCCCGTTTGGAAGGCCCACGGTATCCTTGGTGGGCTTAGTCAAGCCCGTGTACCCTTGTGGACCTCAGTCTAGCCTGAGAGGTCCTTTGGGCTTTGGTTAGTTCAATTGATTTTACTTTAAGTTCAGGTTTGAAGATTAAGTGTTTTTCATGCACAAGTGGGCCGGACCAGTTTGTGGGCCCCTAAGGTGGGCCCACATGGTGTCCAAGTATTTTTTATTGGGTTTATCTTTTTAATTTTGCCAAAGTGATTTGGACACTGGGCTTGGGGCCCGCAGTCCAAATCTGGGCTTTGTAAGCCCAAGTTACCGGAAGTTAGGGTTCGTACCCTTCCTTGGTTCGGTTGGTGGGCTTTGGCGGGCCCGGTAGGCCCTTGCCCTTGGTCTCGGCCAAACCACGCAATTCATGCATCAATTTCGCATAACAAGGCTCGGGTGGGCCGCATTGGGTTTGGCCCGCCCGGTTCAAATTGTTCATTTTACTTAAGTTATTTTAATGGCATGCTTTGGTGTTTATTGGGCTTGGTGGGCCCCGTTGGAAGGCCCACTGGAAGTCAAGTGGGACCGGGAGTCCAAGTCCCATGTCGGGTTTCCGGGTGACCCAGAAACCCTATTGGTTTATCCGGTTCGGTTCGGAAACATCATTCACATCTAGCAATAATCACACAAAAAAAATACAAGATAGACACTCTGTCAGAGAAAAAAACTGGCTCATGGTGCTGGGTCCAAGGGGAGGTACCCGGGGGCCCTGTGGGCGAAGCGAAGCGGAGCTGAGGTAGTAGGCGCGAGGTAGTAAAGGGCATTTTTGGAATTTTTCAAAAATATATCAATTCGGCATGTTTTAGGGGTAGGCGCCGACCTCAGGTAGTAGGCGCGAGGTCGGCGCGAAATGGGCGGACCGAAAACAGCGAAAAAACACAAAAAAATGAGGTGGGCGCGAGGTTCGCACGAGCTGAGCGCAAGCCTCGTGCGAGGCTCGCCCGAAGGTACGCGCGAGCTTCGCGCGAGATGAGCGCGAGCCTCGCGCGAAGGTACGCGCGAGCCTCGCGCGAAGGTACGCGCGAGCTTCGCGCGAACTCAGCGGATACTCGATGCTCTCGGTTTTCTTTCAAACTCCATTTCTAGCTGATTTTAAGCTCTGTAACTCATTTTTTAGGCTCTGTAAGCCCTCCCAGGGCTTCGACCACCCCCAGAAGATACTCACACATGCATTGGAATTAATCTAAACATGCTTCATGCTTCATGCTTCATCCCACAACCCAAAATCTCTTAAGAGAGAAAAAAAACAAACCCGATAAAAAACAAACCCGATACAGATGCATTAACAGCTTAAAAGAGAGGGGGGGGGGTGATGGGAGCATGCTCAAGGGTGCACAATCAGCAAATAGCATCTTAGCAAGTCCAGCAATGTAACAAAAACAACCAAAAAAAACAGCATGCAGACCCTACATGTACTCTCATCCACAGACTAGACCTTCAAACAGGCACACTAACATCCGAAGGCGCACTAACATCCGGAGAAGGGAAGTCGAAGGGGGGTTACAGGGATACATTAGCTGGGAAAGGGAGGAACATTCTCCTCCTTTAAATCATACCAATATAACAATAACAAATAACAAAGAAACCACAACAAAGAAAAGCAGTGATCCGAATCACAAGGGGACTAGGATGGACTAACTCTCACTTTTATGAAACCGACATCTAACCCTCTCTTTACCTGGTAGTCTTCATGAAGGGGGGTAGGGGGGTTCATGCCACTGAAGCATTTAAACAGGTTTATAACAAGAAAAAAAAACACATGTAGTAACTTGCTTAGAAACAAAAAACTCCACTTTCATATATGAGGAATAAAAGGTAGTAAAGAGTAATACCTGAGAGTGCTCGAGCACTGGTGCTGGGTGGAGACACGGGTAGTAGCTGGGTCCTCCTTTGAATCCTCAACAGCAACCTCCCTTTTTTAGGGCTTCGTGAGATGGTGGAGAAGACAGAAGGGGGAAGGGGTTGAGAATGGTAGGTGAGGTGTTTGGGGTGATAGGTAGTCAAGGCCGTATCCAGAGAAGAGGTTCGGGTGAGCGAGGGAAGAAGGAAGAGGGGGGCAAGCCAACATCAACCTGAAGCCAACCTGAAAATCCTCCAACCTCCAGAAAAAAAAATCCCGAACCCTCTCGAATTAATCCTCGCACGGCTTTTATAGGCAAGGGAAAAGGGGTGCCGCTCACCTTGGCGCCCAGCTCAAGGTGGGCGCAAGCCCGCTTGCCACGTCCGCGCGAGCGGCATAATGATGAAAATTCATTAAATGCCGCCGCTCGTCGGTCGAAAAAATCTTAAAAATTCAGATTTGGTCCCTGGCCAATTTCAATTCAATCCGATATTTTCGGATTTTTACAGATTTAGTCCCTGGGATATTTCGAATGTTCGGATATTTACGGATTTGATCCCCGAGATATTTTCCTGCGCAACTCGCCACGTGTGCAGCTTTTTGCCACGTGCGCAGATTGCTGGTTTTGCTGCTCGAGAGTTTCGTCAGCTTATATTTTCTTCATCCAGGCTCCGATTTTGGCAAACTCAGTTTCATTAGAATCGTATCGGAGCCCTCCATCCCATGACCTAGGGGTAGGCCTCTGGGTCGGATTTTAGCAGAAAGGCAACTTTTGGCTCTGCTCAAGTTTGACCGCCCGCAGAACCTTCATCCGGACCCCGATTCCTGCAAACTCAGTTGCATTGGAACCGCGTCGAGATTCTCTATCCAATGACCTAGGGGTAGGCCTTTGGATCGGATTTTAGCAGAAAGTCAACTTTTGGCTCTGCTCAGGTTTGACCGCCCGCAGAACCTTCATCTGGACCCCGATTCCTGCAAACTCGGTTGCGTTGGAACCGTGTCGAGATTCTCTATCCAATGACCTAGGGGTAGGCCTCTGGATCGGATTTTAGCAAAAAGTCAACTTTTGGCTCTGCTCAGGTTTGACCGCCCGCATAACCTTCATCCGGACCCCGATTCCTGCAAACCCGGTTGCGTTGGAACGGTGTCGAGATTCTCTATCCAATGACCTAGGGGTAGGCCTCTGGATCGGATTTTAGCAAAAAGTCAACTTTTGGCTCTGCTCAGGTTTGACCGCCCGCATAACCTTCATCCGGACCCCGATTCCTGCAAACCCGGTTGCGTTGGAACGGTGTCGAGATTCTCTATCCAATGACCTAGGGGTAGGCCTCTGGATCGGATTGTAGCAGAAAGTCAACTTTTGGCTCTGCTCAGGTTTGACCGCCCGCAGAACCTTCATCTGGACCCCGATTCCTGTAAACTCAGTTGCGTTGGAACCGTGTCGAGATTCTCTATCCAATGGTATAAAGCTAGGTACTTGGCACGGAATTCGAGGAAAAGTCAACTCTTGGCTTTTCCTTAAGTTTGACCGCCCGCCGAACCTTCATCCGGACCCCGATTCCTGCAAACTCAGTTGCGTTGGAACCGTGTCGAGATTCTCTATCCAATGGCATAAAGCGAGGTGGCCAATTTTCACTTGATCAAAAAGTCAACTTTTCACCCCTTAGGGTTTGACTTTCTGTCCAGGGTTTGTATTTTTGGTTTTTTTGTGGGAGCGCAAAAATGAGGTGCTTACAGGTGGGCCAGACCAATTGAGGCCCACCCAGGCCCTGTTTGGGCCATGCATGCTTAAAGAAGATCGTGGTTTGGCCGAGACCACGGGCAGGGCCTATTTGGGCCCACTAAGCCCATGAACCCAACCAACTTAGGGTTTAAGAACCCTAACTCAGGAAGTCTTGGGCTTTCAAGCCCAAGCCTAGGTAAAGGGCCCCAAGCCCAATATTTTGGCCCATTTTTGGTATATGTAATCAAAGATAACTCAAACCAGTTGGCAACCAATTATGTGGCCCACTCAAGGGCCCACGAACAATCTCGGACCACTTGGGCATAGAAATCAAATTTAATCAAACTTGGAATTTAAAAAAATCAATTTACTTAAACCAAAGCCCAAAGGGCCTCTCAGGTTTAGACTGAGGCCCACCAGGGGACATGTGGGCTCAACCAAGCCCACCAAGGAATCCGCGGGCCTTCCAATGGGGCCCGCCCAACCAGACTCACATCACTTTAAATAATAAGAAGATAAAATCAAGTAAAGGGACCCACACCACTTTGGCGGTCCCGCCAGACTTAACCAGAATTGAATGCTGGATTAGACATCGGGTGAGTGAGAGACCAACTGAGTTGACTCAAAACCAGGGAAACTTATGGGACCCGTCATTCGACGGGGTGGACTGGGGTGTCTACGGACTTCCCCAGACCGCAACCGAGCCACTACTTAGAATCTCAAAGCCGCAGACCAAAAGCCCTAATAGACAGGATTAGGCACCCAGGTGTCCGCCTGCACCCCATCAGGCGGTGGCGACTCCGAATTACCCCGTGCCGCGTTTCCCACGCGCGCACAGATAGCTCAAGGATTTGGCCATGACGGCCCCCCACCTCTTCAGCCTATCGCATCCGGCGACATTCCAGTTCCGCCCCCTAACACATATAGGGACAGGGTGGCCGAACTGCAGGAGACCCACTCCCGTATCCATTCAGCTTATGTGGATTCGGAACGGGAGAGTAGGCAGGCCAATACGGCCTTGCAACATGAAATGGAATTAGTGCGCAAGCGCGCTGAGGAGGACCGACGTCTGCGGAACAAGCTTCTGCGAGCCTTGAGGAGGCAAGACGTGTCCTCCCACTATGATGATGACCAACCTAGCTAGACTTTGGCTTTGTTGTATTTGGATAAGCATGATGATGTACTTTGTGCCGCGGCGGCACCTTTTTTAATTGAAGCATGAATTTATTTCCACTATGCTATATTGTTCAAACTTAACAAAACAAGAATTTGAAATGAAAGAATTAATTCCCTCAAATAGGGCAACTCGGTCCCCGACAGACCACCTCTTCTCAGATAATTTCAATCTCCCTGGTCGCTGCGACCACCTGGTTTCCTTTGTTCGCATCTCTCTCATTGAGATCGCAAAACCCCGCAAGTGTTAAAAACACCCAAGACTTTGAGCTCAGATCACACCCGTCTGCATCTTTTCAAGATCATGCGGTCTAACCTGTAGGGCACCGAAGCCGCCGACGGTTGAGTCGGATATTGGTGGAGGATCGTCCTGGCATAGCCTACCCCTTTTAGTGACACCAAAGCCGCCGGTGATTGAATTGGATATTGGCTGCGGAGCGTCCGGGTACTACTAGCCGAATTCTTAGGGCATCGAAGCCGCCGACGGTTGAGTCGGATATTGGTGGAGGAGCGTCCTGGCATAGCCTTCCCCTTTGTGAGGCGCCGAAGTCAATGGTAATTAAACCAACGACTAGCTAAGGCACGCCCGGGAACTACTAGCCGAAGTTTGGCGCCGACGCCGCCAGTGAATGAACTGGAGATTGGCCGAGGTACGCCTGGGTGCTGCTTTTCAGCTCACCCCCTGCGGAGACCCTGCATTGGTCCAACCCTGTGATTCTGAGCTCAAACAAAGCCCTTTAAATTGAAGGTTCTCTTTCCTTGCATAAACAGCTAAAATGGATTAGTTCAACCGGGTTCTCTTTCCCAGTCGCTTCTGAGCAACTAAAATAGATCAGTGTTCACAATAGGGTTCTCTCTGCCAGTCGCTTCCGAGCGACTAAAATAGATCAGTGTTCAAAATTCTTAGGGTTCTCTCTCCCGGTTACCCGCGGGTAACCAAAATAGGTTCGGTCATTAGGGTTCTCTCTCCCAGTCGCTTCCGAGCGACTAAAATAGATCACTGTTCAAAATTCTTAGGGTTCTCTCTCCCGGTTACCTGCGGGTAACCAAAATAGATCCGGTTATTAGGGTTCTCTCTCCCAGTCGCTTCCGAGCGACTAAAATAGATCAGTGTTCAAAATTCTTTGGGTTGTCTCTCCCAGTTGCCTGCAGGTGACTAAAATAGATCCGGTCACTAGGCTTCTCTTTCCCAGTCGCTTCCGAGCGACTAAAATAGATCAGCCTTCAAAAGATAGGGTTCTCTCTCCCAGTTGCCTGCGGGTGACTAAAACAGATCCGGTTATTAGGGTTCTCTCTCCCAGCCGCTTCCGAGCGACTAAAATAGATCAGTGTTCACAATAGGGTTCTCTTTCCCAGTTACCTGCGGGTGAATAAAATAGATCCGGTTACTAGGGTTCTCTCTCCCAGCCGCTTCCAAGCGACTAAAATAGATCAGTGTTCACAATAGGGTTCTCTTTCCCAGTTACCTGCGGGTGACTAAAATAGATTCGGTTACTAGGGTTCTCTTTCCCGGTCACTTCCAAGTAACTAAAATAGATCAGTTGATTCAAAATTCAGGTTCTCTTCCCTTGTTGCCTTAGGGTAGCTAAAATAGATCAGTTAGTCAAATCATCTCATAAAACAAAAAAAATAAATAAATGAATAAATTCAATCAGATAAAGTTGTGTAATCAATTTGTGTAAAACTACCCTAATGCCTGCGATTTGTCCCCTTAGGTACCAAAAATTGCTTTCAGAAGCCCGTACCTGTTAAGATCGAGGAGAAGGCTCGACATGGAACAGCAAGGGGAACAGACGCCGCCAGGGCAGCATCCGGCAGAGTCCAGTCATGCCCAAGTGGTTAATGAGATGCAGCAGAAAATGGATAGCATGAGCTCCATCATCCAAGAACTAATGACAGAGCTGCGAGAGTTGAGGCAGGCCCCGCCAGTGGCACCAGTTGCCCAGCAGCCACAGCCACAGTTCCCGCCACAAGCGGAAGTGGCGCCACCGCCACGTTCGGCAAATCCCCCTCCCCTAGCACCGCCCCCACCGGCAGCACCATTCCACGTTGCACAACAGGATCAGTTTCTGCCTATCCATCTGGGGCAAGGTGACGAGGACTGGTACAGAACTTAGGAGGCACAGTTTGAGGAGAAACTGACAGTGGTAAGGGAGGAGAACATAACAGAAATGGCCGCCCTGAAGGAACAGCTCCAACCTAGCACAGTTCAGAGCGAGGCTACCTTGGAAAGTCTCTGCTTCTTTTCGGACATCCAACTCCCAGCTAAGTTCAAATGCCCTGAGTTGCACCAGTTTGACGGCACTGGGTGCCCACTGAACCATTTAAGGTCGTACTCAGGCGACATGTGCCAGTATGCCAAGGAAGAGCGAATCATGGTGCAGTTATTCCAAAAGTCATTAACTGGGGCCGCTTACTTTTGGTTCCTGAGTCTGGACAAGGCCAAGATCAAGACGTGGAATGACTTGGCGGCAGTCTTTATCCAACAGTACCGCCTGAATAGTTAGATCGTGCAGACAAGGGCAGAATTGCAGAGGCTGGCTAAGAAGAGCCAGGAGTCAGTAAGAGAATATGCCAAACGCTGGAAAGAATTGGCAACACTTGTACAGCCGCCACTGTTGGAGCAAGAGATGACGTCTCTGTTTATTGCGTCATTGGGACAACCTTTCTTCACTCTGCTGCTGGGGCAGAGTACGTCAAACTTCAATGACCTGATCTTGACTGCGGATCGGATTGAAGATGCAGTAAGGGCCGGAAAGATAGATGGCAGTGGGCAGAGTGCTGCACCAAGGAGGCCAGTAACAGGGCAAGCTAGCAGAAACCAGGGGCAAGAGCCCAGGAGACAAGAACAGCAGGTGGTCAACTATGTACACCCTGCACAACCCCATCATTTCTCCCCAAGACCAGAAGCTGTGGCACCTCAAGGGACCCCGCAGGCTGCTTACCAAGGGGTAAGAAGAACACGGGAAGAGATGGAGGCCAGAATGAAACGGGTTTTCACTCCACTCCCGTATGCGCCGGCAGAGTTGTTGCCTACTTTGCTAAAGAAGGGGTACGTGCAGGTCAAACCCCCGAACCCTCGTTTGGTCAACTCTTGAAGCTATAACGCTGCAGAGCGGTGCGAGTACCACTTTGGTGCTCCAGGGCACCACACCAATCGGTGTTGGGATCTGAGGCATGATATCCAAGACCTGATTGACAGTAAACGCATCACTGTCGATCCCCCGGCACCCCCTGTCCAGACTCCAGCAGCTGGCGTGTCCACCAATCCTCTCTCAGATCACTAAAAAGCCTCCACTAGTAGAACGGCAAATCAGGTGAGTAGCGATCGGGGCACCGGGCAGTTCGACCCTTCTACACTTATCGGACGGCCAGGGCAGACAGTGAGGGTACAACTGCAAACAGGAACCCCCTCGGCAGCTGGTGCAGTTAAGGAAAATACAGACGTCCACATTTGTGTCATAGAGGATGAACCGCAGAGCAGTGAGGAGGTCACGGGGCCATGGAACCCAGTGCAATGCGGATGGATCACAGTGACTCCCCATCCCCTCCACGCAAAGAAGGAATCGGCAGTTCCGAGGGACCCTGGTTCCGAAATGGGCCACCAGACACAGACGCGTCCGTGGACAGTTCAAGGGTACCCCCGCAGATATCTACCGGATGGCCACCTGAGTATATGTCAGCGACATCAGAGCCGGACCTGCAATCCCTCACCGATCCTCTATCAGCGGAGCCGAGTTCAGAATCCTCTTCCTGGCACGTCGGAGTGGTTCGTCCCCCCTTATGCCACGGAGGAAGAGGAACCACCATCGCCTCCTGAACTTGCCACCCTGCTTGATCCGTATGAGAGTTCGGACGAGTCCCCTGATACGGACTCAGATGACGCGTCAGCAGAAAGCAGGACAGTGAACGTCATTGAAGGAGACGGCGGTGACCCCCCTACAGATTTCCCTCTGGTGCACTTCCACCCATCCGAAGACCAAGAATTCCTCTACCCAACCCCCATCTCTCACCCTAGCCCTTTAACCCTCAACATCCACGACATCATGGACTCGCTTCCACAAGACCCCTTCCGCCTTTCATTCGAACCACCCACACTGAACCTCTCGAAGCTCAACCTAGAGCCGCCATCGTATAAGGCCGCACCCCCACCTTACCGCACCCAATCCTTCCATCATCAGGCCACCTCCACAACCACCATTGAAGCAGAAATCGACCGAATCACCCAATCCGGTTGATACGTAAACACTGACCCCCCACCCCCACCAGAGGAGGGAGCAGAAGCAGAAGCAAAAAGGAAAGAAAAAGGGAAGGACGTGGTCACAGAATTGCCACCGACCCTCAAAAGAAAGGGAAGGGCCACAGAAGAGGAAGTCACAGATCTGCACCACAGCATCTACACTCCCGGATATGATCTCCTCCAGCAGTTGAACAAGGTACCCGCCCAGATCTCCATAATGAGACTTCTGATTGATTCAGAAAAGCACAGGGCAGTGTTGATGAAGGTCCTGGGAGACGCACACGTACCAGCAAGCATTGATCCTGAGCAGCTAGGGGCAGTGGTGTCAGTGATCATGGCCCCCCGATCTATCTCTTTCTCTGCAGCAGATCTGCCACCAGAGGGTTATGACCATGCTGAGCCACTCTATATAACCGTGAAGTGTGCGGATCTCATTGTAAAACGTGCCATGATTGACAATGGGTCGGCACTGAACATATGACCGATGAGGACGTTTCACAGTTTACAATTAGATCCTTCAATGATCAAACCAAGTGGGCATAATGTCAGAGGCTTTGACAACGCCTGAAGGGACTCACTGGGAGAGGTCACTTTGGTAATCATGATTGCAGATAGGCCCTTTACCATGGAGTTCGAACTCATGGATATCAACGCCTCATTCAACTTGCTGATTGGGAGGCTGTGGCTGCATCAGGCAGGAGCAGTATCTTCCACACTGCACAGAATGGTCCGATTCGTGTCAGGCAACGAACTTATAACAATACATGCTAAGGATCACCGAGAGTTCGAAAGGGTCGGAGTACCCTATGTGGATTATGAGTTGCCCACCACACTCAATTTCCAAGCAGTGGAGATGGTGCAGGTGAACCGTATCCCTGAAGCTGAAAGGGGGCAACGACTCTCGAAAAGAGGAGAAAGTACATGTTCAGCGCTGCTGACTGCGCAGACTGGGGTCTCAGAGTCGGCGATGGATTGGGCAAGTATAAGCAGGGAATTAAGGCAGCCATCCGACCTTATGAGCAGACTACTGGTTTTGGACTGGGGTTCAGACCACAGCCAGAAGACTACTCCTGACTCCTTGGGAACCGTGCCGAGAGGAAAAGGGCAAGAACTGAAGGAAGAGACCCCCACTGGCCCATATGCACACACGAGAACTTGTACCACCGCTTCGCTAACATGGAGCGTGACGCGGCCCAGGCCATCGAGAACATAGTCCCCCAGGGATGGGGAGATGAGTTTTTGGAAACCCCTGCTGCAGAAGAAGACTACCTGCAAGGCCTAGCTCAAATGCTCTGGGAGGAGCCAACATCTGTGGGCATGATTGGAGACATAGTGGAAGTAGACCCGTTGGCTCCTGAGGGGTCACCAGATGACCTGCCAGCACTGGTCGCCCTGGACTCAGTCGACGAAGTCACCATGGCCTTCGCCCCACCAGATGAGCAGTTCATCCCTGATGGGATCCCGATGAACTCTGCAAGTGTGATGGAAGTGCCGTCACCTGCTCCCCCGGAAGAATCCAAAGAAGAAGGCCCAATCATGTATGTCTGCATGATGGAAGGGCGAGACAGCTCAGGAGTGCCAACTCGCAGGCCAAGGTCGCCTCCTCCACCTCCATATATCCCGCACCCTGGAACTCGCGATGGTTTGAACCGCATGTTCCGTAGCATGCCCCAAGTGCTAGGGCCGGTACCGGAAGAGGTATACCATGCAGCTTACGGCAAATGGGCACCACCAGCTTACTCTTCTACAGTTCCTGGGATATCGACTGGGATACCCATAATGTTTGCCCCCCCCCAGAGTTGACCCGGCCAACGAAGTCACCATCGTGTACGCGCCACCCAGGGACGAGATACCGTGGGCCATCCCCATCAGTGGAGCATGGGTGGGGATATCATCAGAATCTGGCCCCCAGTCAGAGAGGAGCCAGAACAAGCCAGTGGGAGGTGCAACACAAGATCCGATCTGCATATCTTCGGATGACAGCGCCAACATGGTACTGGCAGAAGAACCATAAACGGCAATCATCATCAGCAAGAAAGACCAGGCACCACTCAGGAACTGGAGCGCCACACCTTTTGCCATCAGCAAAGCTGCTATCCCAAAGGGGGTTTCTATCACCTCTGAAGTTTCTGTTGTAGCTGCTGCTGAAGTTTTTAATGAATACCTGAACTCTTCTTACTACTTGCATTTGTTTGAATAAGAAAATAACAAAAATGAACAACTTGGGCATCGCGATCTTAGTATCAATCCCGACGCACACCCGGAAGGTCTGGGGCACGGGATAGGTAATAAAATTGCCATAAGTGAACAAGAAAAACAAAAAGAACAAAAAGAAACTGAAAAGCCAGTCCAGATGGCAATAATAAATGAAATGCATGAGCCAGTGTCCAATCCTGAAAACGAGCAAGAACTCGACAAATCAGATTGGGGCACTCGCCCATCACAGCAAGAAGATTCAAACATCGTCCCCTGTGAGCCTTTTGAACATGAGGACGATGATGAATCATGGGAGACCCCGCTTGAAATCCAACTTGCGTTGGAAAGGCATGAAAAGGGTCCCCAGGCCAACATTGAGGAAACAGAGTCGATTGACATAGGTGAAGTAGCACAACCAAGGATTCTCCAAATTGGTAAAAAGCTGTCACCATTATTGAGAAAACAGATTTTGATTTTCTTAAATCTTATTTTGACGTGTTTGCATGGTCATATGGGGATATGCCCGGGTTAGACACGGACTTGGTAGTGCATCGGTTACCAACAAAGTCTGAGGCCGTACCTGTGAAACAGAAGCTCAGGCGCACGAAGCCGGAATGGGCCCTGAAGATCAAGGAAGAGGTCGCCAAGCAGCTGGATGCCGAATTCCTGCAAGTAACTCACTATCCGGAGTGGTTAGACAACATTGTGCCAGTTCCCAAGAAAGATGGGAAAGTCAGGATGTGTGTCGACTATAGAGATCTGAATAGAGCAAGTCCGAAGGACGACTTCCCATTGCCGCACATTGATGTACTGGTGGACAATACAGCAACGCATTCAATGTTCTCTTTCATGGACGGCTTCTCTGGTTACAACCAGATAAGGATGGCTCCTGAGGATATGGAGAAGACATCCTTTATCACGCACTGGGGCACTTACTGTTACCGCGTGATGCCGTTCGGACTGAAGAATGTGGGTGCCACGTATCAGCGTGCAATGACCTCAATATTCCACTACATGATGCACAAAGAGATGGAGGTGTACGTGGATGACATGATAGCGAAGTCTAAGGAAGAAGAAGACCACTTGGTGAACCTTGGAAAGATGTTCGACAGACTCAGAGAGCACAAACTTCGGCTCAACCCAAACAAGTGTGTGTTTGGAGTGACTTCGGGAAAGCTGCTCGGCTTCATAGTGGGCAAGCGAGGCATTGAGGTTGATCCTGTCAAAACAAAGGCAATTCTGGAGATGCCTCCTCCGTCGACAGAAAAGGAAGTGAGAGGATTCCTGGGCAGATTGCAGTATATCAGTAGGTTCATTGCGCAGATGACTCCTGTGTGTGAGCCTATATTCAAGCTACTAAAAAAGGACAACCCTGTGGTTTGGAATGACGACTGTCAAGTGGCGTTCGATAAGATCAAGGCCTATCTGATGGGTCCACCGACGTTGGTCCCGCCTGTCCCAGGACGACCCTTGATTATGTATCTAACAGTCTCTGAGACGGCTGTAGGATGTGTGTTAGGACAACACGATGAGAAAGGGCGGAAAGAACAAGCAATCTACTACTTGAGCAAGAAATTTACCAGCATTGAAGTCAGATACACAGTGCTTGAAAAAACGTGTTGCGCCTTGGTCTGGGCGGCTCAGAAGCTCCGACACTATTTGCTCAGTCACACAGTCTTACTAATCTCCAATCTGGATCCATTGAAGTACATCTTTGAGAAGCCGATCTCCACTGGTAGGGTTGCCAGGTGGCAAGTCCTTTTATCTGAGTATGACATTGTCTACACAACTAGGAAGGCAATAAAAGGGCAAGCTGTGGCGGATCACTTGGCAGAACATCCACTACCTGACTACCAACCGCTTCTGACTCACTTCCCGGACGAAGATGTGATGTGTACAGAGTTTGCAGATGATACAGAAGAAACCAAGTGGCAAATGTTCTTTGACGGGGCAGTGAATGTAAATGGAAAGGGGATCGGAGCAGTGCTAATCTCCCCAGATGGTGTGCATCACCCGATGGCAGCGAA
The DNA here is from genome assembly GCA_947561395.2 of Buxus sempervirens. NCBI lineage: Eukaryota > Viridiplantae > Streptophyta > Magnoliopsida > Buxales > Buxaceae > Buxus > Buxus sempervirens. Next base: position 53,343,064 of record OX387182.1, read on the forward strand.
ACTCCTGTTTGATTGCACTAGCGACATGGCCGAGTATGAAGCGTGTGTGTTAGGCTTGCGAACAGCAATCGAGATGCGTATACAAGAGCTGAAAGTGTTCGGTGATTCAAGTCTTATCATCTATCAAGTGATGGGAGACTGGAAGACCAGAGATGTGAAGTTGGTACCATACCAAGAACTGGTCAAGGAGTTAGAAGAAGAATTCGAGAGCGTGACATTCGACTACATGCCACGAGACGGGAACCGGTTTGTAGATGCACTAGCTACGCTGGCATCAATGGCCACCATCACGGATGATGCTTGGGTGCAACCTTTGGAGATAGAAATTTGGCGTTACCCTATTTACTGCTTCAGTGTCGAGAAAAGCACGCCCGAAGAAGAGCCTTGGTACGCAGACATTGAGAGATACATAAGAAACAGAATTCTGCCAGAAGGTGCCTCAGCTACAGAGAAGCGAACTATACAAAGGTTGGCAGGGCAATACTTCTACAGTGGGGGCAGACTGTACAAGAAGTCATATAACGATTCCCTACTGCTATGTGTCAGAGAAGCCGAGGCGCAGAGATTAATCGAGGAGGTCCATGGAGGTTTGTGCGGCGCACACATGAATGGGCACATGCTAGCAAGGAAGATTCTAAGGATGGGCTATTACTGGATGACCATGGAGGCAGACTGCTACGCTCATGTCAGAAAATGCCAGTTATGCCAGATTTATGCCGACAACATCCATGCACCACTGAATACACTGTACTCCATGGCATCACCCTGGCCGTTTGTCATCTGGGGAATCGACATGATAGGCCAAGTTCATCCAATGGCTTCAAACGGGCATCGGTTCATCTTAGTGGCAATTGACTACTTTACCAAGTGGGTAGAGGCCATGTCCTTCGTGAATGTGAAGAAATCTCATGTGCTCAAGTTTATCAGAAACAATATAGTCTGTCGCTACGGAGTTCCAGAAGCGATCATCACTGATAAGGCGAAGAATCTGAATAATAAGGACATGGAAAATATGTGTGAAGATCTGAAGATCAGACATCTAAACTCCACGGCATACCGGCCCAAGATGAATGGAGCAGTAGAGGCTGCCAACAAGAATCTGAAAAAGATACTTGAGAAAATGGTAGTCACTTACAGAGACTGGCATGAGAAGCTGCCCTATGCACTGCACGCCTATCGGACGTCGATTAGGACATCGACCGGGGCAACCCCGTTCTCCCTAGTATATGGAATGGAAGCAGTCCTCCCAGTGGAAGCACAGATTCCGTCGCTCAGAATCCTAAAGGAAGCAGAGATCGGCAACGTCGAATGGGAAGAATCCAGATTTGACCAGTTGCAATTATTGGATGAAAAGAGGATCAAGGCTTTGTGCCATGGCCAACTCTATCAACAGAGAGTGGCGCGAGCCTACAACAAGAAGGTAAAGCCACGGCATTTCAAAGAGGGAGATCTGGTACTGAAGAGAATTTTCCCTCATCAAGAAGACAACAGAGGGAAATTCAAGCCAAACTACGAAGGGCCATTCGTAGTCCACAAGGTTCTGTCCCGAGGAGCAGTCATCCAACAAGAAATGGACGGGGCAATTTTTCCTGAGCCGATAAATGCGGACGCCGTCAAACTGTACTATGCCTAGGATCATTCTGATTGGGAAATGAAGAGAGGCCATCCTTGACTCTCCTTTAGACTGTGAATCCTTCCAAATACCTTAAATTCTCCCCTAGTTAAACAATTTTGAGCCTTAAAATTCTTTCAACCCATTGCAAGTGTTCTACACATCAAATCGGGCATTCCTGGCAAAGCAAAAAGAAGCAGGGCACTCTTGCCCAGAAAAAACCTCAAAAAGAAGAGAGAATGCAATAGAAAAAGAAAAGAAAAAGAAAGAAACACAAAAAATGGGGAAATGTTTACCCAACAAAAACAGAGATACAAATAAGCCAGGATGTAAGTCCCACCAACAATAAAAGTAGCACACTTTGCAAACCCAAAAATTAAAGCCTTTTGAGCCGCTTATCCTTTCTTTCATAACCAAGACCAAGCCTACGTTTCGTCCTATCTCTAAGACCTCTCGGATCCCGAAAAGAATGGTCAGGGCAAACAGTTAAGTCGGCATTCGTCAGCCATGACGGAATTCAGAGCTTCCTAGAAAGGCTACACGCAGTGAAAACCCGAAAAAAGGGCGTTGTGTGGGTAAAAAAATAAAAAAACGTGTCATATCTGGATTGAGCAAAGCAAGATACAGAGGAGAGCAGTGACAGTAGCAGACAGTAAACTGCGAAAAATATACAGATCCGAGAGGGTCAGACCAGCAGGTTGCGCCTGAGTTAGAGACTTCACAGTGGTCTGTGATGACGATGCTACTGAACATACCAAGCACTCCAAGTCCCGTCTGACCATGGAAATTTTCTTTGATATTGCAAACACAAGCACACACTAACACACCTGTCTTCTATATAATTGTTCTGCTTAACTATTTGAGGCTCCGAATTGGGCTACTAACCTGAGTTGATAATCTCTCAACCTTGGCAGAGGCCGCTTGTAGTTGCAATGGGCAAAAGGCTCAGAGCAAAGAAAATAAGAATGCTCTGCATTAATCCCCAGCTAGTCCAAAGACTGACCTTCTTGTTCCCTTCATGACTTCATAGGTACAGGAAAAGTGGGATGACGGACGTCTTCTCCAAAAATCCCCAGTGAAATCCTTTCATCAGAAGGAGTAGGATACTTATCTGGAATCCCCAGTAGAGTCCTCTCAAGCGAGTGATGCCTGACAAGGAAAACTTCTCAAGCCTCGCCCAGTCTGAAGAGGACGGCCTTGCGAAGGAGAGCAAGAAAGAGACAAATCAAGCCAACTTCAATCCTCAGCAGAGTCTCTCACACTCAACAAAGACTTGAACAAGCATGAAGAACTCAAGCCCAGGCAAAAGGGAAACACCTTATAAAGGAAAATGGCAGTGTAGGGAATCCCCACTTGTCCCCAGTGGAGCATCCGTCCTAGGGGGACTCCAACGCTCGCCAATGACAAGGATTGAATCAGAAGGAGAGGCAATGAGGAAAATATTCCTTCCCAATCCCCAGCAACAGTCATACCAAGCTAGGGAGCCTCTCCAAGAGAACAAGCCAGCAATACCAAAGAAGGGACAAGAAGACATGAATAAGCATAAATGAAGATGTCACCGGGCAAGATGGCCCCTTTTGTAATTTTGATTTCACACTTTTGTAAATAGATTAGCGCAGATGTGTGGGCACCTTGAGGCACTGGGCAGCGCTGGAAGCACCCCCTCACCAACAGCAGCTCCTCTTCCACTCTTCCTCCCCCTTTTCTCCATTCGGTCCGCATCCTAGCCCAACCCCCGGCCGTCCAGGGAAAGATAAGCTTCAAGTAAAAGACACAAAAGGGATCAAAAGTCTGAAGTCACCTAAAAGCTTTAATGGAACAAACAAGAAGAAAAGAATATTGTCAAGTGTCTGGCATCAACGCCGAAACAGGTCGGCGAGCTCAAGCCCAATCTAATCTCTTTCAAACTTAAATCAAAGGCTGAAGAGTTGCCCTACAAAAACCCGAAAGAAAAGGGTAAGGAAACTCCGAAGCCGGGAAGTGACGCCACATGATTTGGCCGCTCCCCTCTCAAAGTGAAAATTTCAAAGGACTAAGCTCGTCGACCATGTCGACAGAAATGCCAGGCGCAAAAATAAGATTATATTTTTCTCTTTACCGTTCATCCGCAAGGTGACTCTGGCAAAGAGGGGCAGCTGTAAGCACCTCATTTTTGCGCTCCCAGAAATGCAAACCCTGCTAAAAAGTCAAACCTGGAAGGGTCGGAAAGTTGACCTTTTGATCAAATGAAATTTGGCGGCCTTGATCTATACCGTTGGATAAAGAATCCCGACACGGTTGTGCGCACCTAAACCTGGATCCTAGATCGCACACCGGGCGCACCTTTGGTGCGTGCCTCGGGGTATTCAGAGTCGCCACTGCCTGAGAGTGCAGGCAGACACGGTTTTGCCCTAATTGGGTCTAAGTCTGGTCTGCGGCTTTTCAGAGTTCTAGCTAAGTCCTCGGTTACGATCCGGGGAAGTCCTAAAGACACCCCGGTCCGCCCCGTCGGTTTGACGGGTCCCTTGGGTCTCCCTGGTTTTTGAGTCAATCTCACCCTTCCTAGACCAGAATGCTGCCTTATTAGGTCTGGCGGGACCCTCTGAAGGTGTGGGTCCATTTTAGCTTGATTTTATCTTTTTATTTATTCAAGTGAAGTGGGTCGGACCCGGGTCCCGTTGGAAGACCCGTGGGCTGCCATGGTTGGGCTGTGGGCCCAGTTGGGTTATTGGGTAACCCATTTGGTTATTTTATTAAATTTTATATATTTACAATTTTAGTCTGGGCTTAGTGGGCTTGGAATGGGCCCATTAGCCAAAGTCCAATGGCCTGGGCCTGTTTATTGAAAACAGGCCGGGTTTGGGCCGGTCTAAGATGGGCCCCACAAGTGGGCCAAAGGGATCCTAATGGGCCTATCTAGGCCCAAAGTCCAAAAATGGGCTTAAGGTAGCCCAAATGGTTTAAGGGAATGGTTCAAGCCGGCTTAGGCCGGATCCGGTCCAACCGAACCAAGGAATTACAATTTTTCATCACTCTTACACTTCACCCGTGTTTTCTCTACGGTCCACCATCGCCCGTGAATGGAATCCGGTTGGCCTTGCCCGTGAAGTAAACACGGTCCAGATGGGACCGTTCTGAGTTTACGGGCACCTCCAGTTTTGCATTTTAGACGCCGATTCTTCCTGGGATCATTTCCGTGGTCTTCTTAAGTGCTTTGATGACTTCAGTTGGAATTCTGGGTTCTTCAAAGTCCTTCCTTTTCCTCTTTTGGCCTACAAGGCCTTCTTCTCCTTTCTTCTTCTTCTAACAGGAAGACCAGCATCTTTTGGGGTGATTCGTGATCACATTTTGGAGTGGGGAAGTGGGAAATTACAACACACTTCTTTAATTTCAAGAAGGGATCAATCCTTCTATGTCAAACACTTAAAAAAGGTTATTGGATTAGTTAATCAAAGTGTATTTTTTATACACTTCTTTTCTTCCTTTCTCGTAATGATCGATTCTTTTGATATCATCTCCCCATGACACTCAAAACAGCAATGGAGTCAGTAACATTAAAAGTATTCAAAGGAGACTGAGAGAAGTAAGTGAAAATGGGAACATTGTAAAACTCAACATACTTACAATATGGTTTTTGTTGGTGGTGAATTCTCCGATGAATTTGGCAGCGCTTCCGCGTCCTTCAAATTTTGTTAGGGTGAAATGGGATGAGCTTGGTTAAGATGGATGGGTCCAAGGCCAAATTGAAGTGGATTTGGGCATGGTTTTAGGTAATCTTAAAGCATGGGGGTAGTTTGGGTATAAAAAGAGGTTTAGGTTTTGGAAGGGTGGTGGTTGGGCAGCATTTGGTCGTGGAGTTCACCAGGAGGGAGAGGGGAGCCAGCAAGGAGGAAGGCTTGTCCAAATGAAGGGGGGTGGCCTCTCTATTTATAGGCAAAAATCCCGTGCCCGTAAATGAACTACGGGCATGCCTTGCCCGTACTTCAAGTACGGGCGTGCCTTGCCCGTAATTCAAATACGGGCGAAAAACGAATATTTGTAATTATCGCAGATTCGGCCGTACGGGACGCGTGTCCCGCCGTACGGCGACGCGTGTTTCCTTCTAGAAGCGTGCCCGTACTTTAAATACGGGCATGCCCTGCCCGTAATGTAAATACGGTCCCGCACGTTTTAAAAATGTGTGGATTTCAAACCTTTATTCAATTTGGTTTTTTGCAAGATTTACATTCGATTTTATGATTATTTTATTATATAAACGAGATTCCTTTATTAAAATATTTATTAAACACTTTTATCTTATTTATTTTATTGGTTTAGTCCATTTTTGCTGCCTTTTTGCCACATGGGCAGTTTTTCTGAAACTTCAACTGCTCATAACTTCTTCATCCGGTGTCCGATTTCAACAAACTTAGTGTCGTTGGAATCAGCTCGGAACCACCTATCCATTGGGATCAAGTTTGGCAGTTGAATTGGGGTCGAGCAAAAAGTCAACTTTTCGCTCCCCAAAAGTTTGACCAGCTCATATCTTTTTCATCTGGACTCCGATTCCAGCAAATCCGGTTGCGTTAGAATCGTGTCGAAATGCTCTTTTCAATGAGATGAAGTTCGAAGGCCAAATTCACTTGAATCAAAAAGTCAATTTTTGACCCCCTCAGGGTTTGACTTTTAGTTTGACTTTTCATTTTTCTTTATTTTGGGGGTGCAAAAATCAGGTGCTAACAGCTGCCCCTCTTTGCTGGAGTCACCTTAGGGGATGAACGGCAAAGAAGGAGAAGAACCTTAGTTGTGCACCTTGCATTTCTGTCGACATGGTCGACGAGCTCAATCACTGAATTGTTTAAAAGGGAAGCGTCAGATGTCTGGTATCACTTCCTGATTTTGGGGAATCCCTATACCCTCTTTCGGGTTTGAATAGGGTTGTTCCTTAGTTTTTTGAGAAAGATAGGATTAAATTTTGAGCTCATCAGCCTGTTTCGGCGTTGATGCAAGGCACTTAACAATGTTCTTTTCTTTTTGTTTGTTCCTTTAAAGCTTTTAGTGACTTCAATTCTTGATTCTCTGAGTTTTTTTTTTTTTTTCTTTTTTAAGGGTACTAGGCCAAGGTTTGGGACTGGGAGTGCTTGGTAGGAGGACGGGAGGAAGCTTTCGCGCTGCTGTCCATCATCTCGGAGATCACACACCTATTCTAGCCTATGCTATTTACAAAAGTGAGAATCAAAATTTACAAAAAGGGGCTAACTGGCCCATTATTGCACTTTCTTGTTGCTTCTTCTTGCCAGGTTCTTTCGCTTGTTGAGGTATTAGAGCTTCTCTTCCCACTTATGAGTATCCATTGGGGATTTGGTGAGAGTATGATCTGTCAAGACGACTCTCTGGGGATAATTGTGATGTCCCTCTTTGCTCTTGAAGTTTTGTTGGAGGGTCTGAGGATCTTGACAATCTTCTTTCTTCTGAGCTCCGCTGGAGATGAAAGGAAAGAAACCTCTGCTGGGGAATGAAGGATCAAAGTATCCTCCTCATGTTTATCTTACATTTTTCTTCCTCCTTTGAACCTGCACAAGGAACAAAATGTCAGTGCTTGTTCTGTTCCATTGGGAATATGCAGGATTGGTTTATTCTAAGCCTTTGATTCATCACAATCAAAAAGTGGCTATTGATTAAGGCAATGAGCCCCTCTTCATGGGTTAGCAGCATAGCTAGGAAATTCCAAGAGTAGTTAAGCAGAATAATTACGGAAAAACACAGATGTGGTAGTGTGTGTTTGTGCCTGCAATTATCACAAAAGTCAATCCTTAAGCCAGACACAGATTAGAGTGCTTGGTATCTTTAGCCTTGTCATCATAGGCCTTTGTGAAGCGTTAACCTAAACACGGTCTGCCAGTCTGGGCCCTTCAGATCACTTGGCTGTCCCCACTCAGTGCACTGTCCAACCTGTTTCTGTTTTTGCTGTATTTCCCTTTCTAATCGAGGAATGACCAGTTTTTTTTTTTTTTTGACCACGACTGACCCTTTTTGCACATAGCGCCCTTTTTGGGTTTTCACCATGTCTGGTCCTTTCAGGGAGAATTCAATTCCGTCATTGCCAGAAAACACAGATTTGACTGTTTTGCTCAAGATCATTCACTTTAGGATCTGAGAGGTCTTCAAGATAGGACGAAATGTAGGCTAGGTCGGGGTTTTGAAAGAAATATAAGTGGCTCAAGAAGGCTATGATTTTATAGGTCTGTACAGTGCTCCCTTTATTGTTGGGGCTTACATCCTGGCTTATGGAATTCATATTGACATTCTTTTTCTTGATTTTCTTCGCAATTGCTCTTTTTTTTTTTTTTTTTTTTTTTTGAGTTAGGGCCAGGAATGCCCATTTTGATGCGAAGGAACACCTGTACTAGGTTTGAAAAGAAATTTTCAGGCCCAAAAGTATCTGACTAGGGGAGAACTTTTTTGGGGGTAATTGAAAGGATTTACAGGTTTGGGGGAGAGTCAAAGATGGCCTCTCTTCATTTCCCAATTGGAACGATCTCAAGGATAATACAGTTTGACTGCATCTGCATTTATTGGCTCAGGAAACATAGTCCCGTCCATCTCTTGTAGGATTAGTGCTCCTCTGGACAGAACTTTGTGTACTATGAAAGGTCCTTCATAGTTTGGCTTGAATTTCCCTCTATTATCTTCTTGGTGGGGGAATATCTTTTTCATAACAATGTTGCCCACCTTGAAGTGTCGTGGTATTACTTTTTTGTTATAAGTTCGAGCTGCTCTCTGCTGATAGAGTTGCCCGTGGCACAAAGCCTTAATCCTTTTCTCGTCAAGCAACTGCTACTGGTCAAACCTTGATTCTTCCCATTCAATGTCATCAACCTCTGCTTCCTTCAGGATTCTGAGTGAAGGGATCTGCACTTCCACGGGAAGGACTGCCTCCATTCCATATACAAGAGAGAAAGGAGTTGCTCCGGTTGAGACCCTGATTGAGGTTCGGTATGCATGCAAAGCATATGGCAGCTTCTCATGCCAGTCTTTGTAGGTGACTACCATCTTCTCCAATATCTTCTTCAGATTTTTGTTGGCAGCTTCTACTGCTCCATTCATCTTGGGTCTGTATGCTGTAGAATTCAGATGTCTGATCTTCAAATCTTCACACATTTTGTCCATGTCCTTGTTATTCAAATTCTTGGCATTGTCTGTGATAAGTGCCTCAGGTACACCATAGCGACAAACAATATTGTTTCTGATGAATTTCAGTACATGAGACCCTTTGACATCTGCAAAGGATACGGCTTCTACCCACTTTGTAAAATAGTCTATTGCAACCAAGATGAATCGATGCCCATTTGATGCCTTTGGATGGATTTCTCCAATCATATCAATTCCCCAGATGGCGAAGGGCCAAGGAGAAGTCATTGAGTACAAAGTGTTGGGCGGTGCATGAATGTTATCAGCATAAACTTGGCATAACCGGCACTTCCTTACGTGGATGTGGCAATCACGTTCCATAGTCAACCAGTAATAACCCATTCTCAAAATTTTCCTTGCTAGCATATGTCCATTCATATGTGCGCCACATTGTCCCCCATGGACTTCATCAACCAGCTGTTGTGCCTCTTCTTCTGTTACACATAGCAACAATGAATCATTGTAGGACTTCTTGTATAGTTTGTCTCCACTGAGGAAGAACTGTCCTGCCAGTTTCTGAATCGTGCGCTTTTCAGATGCTGTGGCATTTTCTGGCAAAGTCCTGTTTCTCAGGTACCTCATTATGTCTGCATACCAGGGTTCCCCTTTTGGTGTGCTCCTTTCAATATTAAAACAGTAGGCAGGAGAATGCCGCACTTCTATCTCCAATGGTTGTACCCAAGTGTCCCCAGTGACGGCTGCCATAGATGCCAGTGTTGCCAGGGCATCTGCAAACTGATTCCTGTCTCGCGGCATATAATCAAACGTCACGCTTTTGAACTGTCCTTCCAATTCCTTAATCAGTTCCTGATGTGGCACCAACTTAGGATCCTTAGTCCGCCAATCTCCCATTACTTGGTAGATGATTAGACAGGAATCACCATAAACTTTTAACTCTTGAATATTCATTTCGATTGCGGCTCGCAGGCCTAACACACATGCTTCGTATTCTGCCATGTTGTTAGTGCAATCGAACAAGAGTTTTGCTGCTATTGGATGATGGACTCCTTCTGGGGAAATGATTACTGCTCCAATCCCTTTCCCATTGATGTTGACGGCCCCATCAAAGAACATTTGCCATCCGGTTTCCTTTCCTGCTGACTCCACACACATGATTTCATCATCCGGCAACCCGGTGAGAAGTGGTTGATAGTCGGGCACAGGGTGTTCTGCCAGGTGATCTGCCACTGCCTGTCCCTTTATTGCCTTTCTCGTGGTGTAGACAATGTCATACTGAGATAAGATAACCTGCCACTTGGCTATCCTTCCAATGGAGATTGGCTTTTCAAAAATGTACTTTAGGGGATCTGTATTTGAGATTAAAAAGACAGTATGACTGAGGAGATAGTGCCGGAGCTTCTGAGCTGCCCATACCAACGCGCCACAGGTCTTCTCAAGCAACGTGTATCTTACTTCATGATTGGTAAATTTCTTGCTCAGATAATAAATTGCTTGTTCCTTTTTTCCTGTATCATCATGCTACCCTAGGACACATCCAGCTGCCGTTTCTGTGACTGACAAATACATGATTAGGGGTCGTCCAGGTACAGGGGGAACCAAAGTTGGCGGACTCATCAAATAGGCCTTGATTTTGTCAAATGCTTCTTGGCAATCCTCATTCCAGATCACGGGGTTATCCTTCTTTAGCAATTTGAATATTGGCTCGCACACGGGAGTCATCTGTGCTATGAACCGACTGATGTACTGTAATCTGCCGAGGAAACCTCTCACTTCTTTCTCTGTGGATGGGGGAGGCATCTCCAGAATTGCCTTCACTTTGATAGGATCAACCTCAATTCCTCGTTTTCCAACAATGAATCCGAGTAGCTTCCCTGAGGTAACGCCGAATACACACTTATTAGGGTTCAATCGGAGCTTGCATTCCCTGAGCCTGTCAAACACCTTTCTAAGGTTCACCAAATGACTTTCCTCTTCTTTTGATTTTGCAATCATATCATCCACATATACTTCCATCTCTTTGTGCATCAGATCATGGAAGAGCAAAGTCATCGCCCTTTGGTATGTAGCGCCTGCATTCTTCAAGCCAAAAGGCATCACCTTGTAGCAGTATGTGCCCCAGTGTGTAATAAAGGAAGTCTTCTCCCTGTCTTCAGGTGCCATCCTGATTTGGTTATACCCAGAGAATCCATCCATGAAGGAGAACATGGAATGAGTTGCAGTATTATCAACTAGTATATCAATGTGTGGCAGCGGGAAGTCATCTTTCGGGCTTGCCTTGTTCAGATCCCTGTAGTCGACACACATCCTGACCCTTCCATCTTTCTTGGGGACTGGCACGATGTTTGCTAACCATTCTGGGTAGTCTGTAACTTTCAAGAACCCAGCTTTTAACTGTTTGGTGACCTCTTCTTTGATCTTCAGGGCCCATTCTGGTTTCATGCGTCTGAGTTTTTGCTTCACTGGTGTGGCCTCAGACTTTATAGGTAACCGGTGCACAACTAAATCCGTGTCTAACCCAGGCATATCCTCGTATGACCATGCAAACACATCAATGTAGGATTTTAGAAAATCAGTTATCTGTGTTTTCCAGTAATTGAGACAGCTTTTTACCAACTTGGAGAATCCTTGGTTGTGCTGTGTCACCTATGTTGATAGGTTCAGTTTCCTCAATATTAGCCTGGAGACCTTTTTTATGTCTGTCCAAGGCAAATTGGATTTCAGGTGGGGTCTCCCATGATTCATCATTATCCTCAAGTTCAAAAGAATCACTGGGGATAATTTTTGAATCATCGGGTTGTGATGAGCAAGTGTCGTTACCTAATTCCTGTTCGACACTATGGATTTCTTTTTGTTCTTTTTGACCTTTTTGTTTTTGTTTGATTTTGGCAGCCTGATTATCTATCTCGTGCTCCGAATTTTTCGGGTGTGCGTCGAGATTGATACTAAGGTTGCGATTTTGGGTTTGCTTGTTTGCAGAATTATTCACAGAAGCAGAAAAATAATCAAAAGACTTCACACATTTATTAAAAAGTGCAGCAATATCTACAGGGGGAATTTCAGAAGTGGAAGAAACTCCCTGTGGTAGTTCGGCTTTGCGAGTGGCAAGTGGCGTCGAACTCCAGTTCTGTAATGCGTGCTTGTCTTTGGTTACAGCGGTCACCGCATTCACCTTTCCAGTTTGTATCATGCTGATGCTGCTGTCAGAGGAGATGTAGATGGGGTCATTAGCTGTGCCCTTCTTTGGTTGATTCTGACTTGAATTCTCTGATGATACACTTATCCATACCCCGCGGCGGATGACAGTCCCTGGTACCAGAATAGTGACTTCGTGGGGTGGTTCCACCTTAGGCAATGCCTTGGTTACAGATTTTCCTGATGATTCATCCCTCTTGCTGGAAGAATGTTCATCAGGAGCCCAGTTACCATAAGTTTCATGGTAAGCCAGCTCAGTGGGCAGTCCCAGTACTTGGGGCATATTCTGGAACATCTGACCCAAACCATCCTTGGTACTTGGGTGTATAATGCAGATAGGAGGTGGGGGAGACCTTTGCCTTGGAGTGGGTTCTCCTGAACTGTCTTGGCTTTCCATCATGTAAATGTACTGAGCGGGCTCTTCTTCCTCATTCTCTGCCTCGACATTATCTGGTGGGTAGGCAAACGCCTCTTCTGGGATAGCTGGTTTTTCGGTGTCAACTGACTGCCAAGAAAATAGAGCAGACAGTTCTTCCATCATCCCACTGAGAGCTTCTGAGTTCTCTTCTGTAACTGTCTCCTGGGGCAAGGGAGGTTCATCCCATAACCTTTGCAGATAATCAGTTTCCGCTTGTTCAACTGGATCATTGAACTCATCGCCCCACCCCTGGGGGACTATGTTCTGAATGGCTTGTGCAGCTTCCTTCTCCATATTGGCAAAGTGATGGTATAGCTGGCCCTGTACACAGATGGGCCAGTGTGGGTCTCTTCCTTCTGCTCGTGCCCTCTTCCGTTCAGCTTTCCTACCAAATAGCCTGGCATAGTCTTCAGGTTCAGGAACAAACCCCAATCCAAAGCCCACAGATTTGTCACAGGGCTGGATTGCAGACTTGATGCCTTGCTTGTATTTGCCTAAACCTTCTCCTACTCGGAGACCCCAGTCGGCGCATTCAGCAGCACCGAACATACTCTTCCTTTTCCTTCTGCGGGACAAGTCTGATTGCAGAGGAGTAGGAATGCTGTTTATCTGCACCATTTCAATGGCTTGGAAGTTCAGAGAAGTAGGCAGCTCATAATCAATCATGGGTACCCCTCCTTGTTCAAATTCTCTGTGATTTTCTGCATGCACCGTGATCAATTGATTTCCCGAGATAAATCAGATCATTCGATGTAAGGTGGACGGGACTGCCCCTGCTTGATGTAGCCAAGGTCTTCCAATCAGCAAATTAAAGGAGGCATTGATGTCCATCAACTCAAAGGTGATGAAGAAGGCTCTCTCAGCAATCGTAACTTCTAGAGTAACTTCCCCGAGGGAATCCTTCTTGGCATTGTCAAACCCGCGGACATTATTGGAGCTGGGTTTGATCAAATCAGCGCTCAGCTGCAGACTGTGGAAGGTCCTGATTGGGCAGATATTCAGAGCTGACCCGTTATCGATCATGACCCGTCTCACTATCAAGTCGGAGCACCTTACAGTGATAAACAGAGGCTCTGTGTGATTATAACCTTCAGAGGGCAAGTCTGCTGAGGAAAAGGAGATGGCTTCTGGCGTAGCAATTATAGACATTACTGTCTCCAGCTGCTCAGGGCTGATATCATCAGGCACATGAGTATCACCCAGTATTTTTGTAAGTACGTCCTTATGTTTGTCTGAATCCAATAAGAGACGCATAATGGATATCTGGGCTGGTGTCTTATTCAACTGCTGCACTAAATCATACTCTGGAGTGAAGGCACTATAGTGGAGTTTTTCAATCTCTTCTTCTGGGGCCTTCCCTTTCTTCTTATGGGTCTGTGGCAATTCAGTAGCCAAATCCTTCCCTTTTTCTTTCCTTGTCCTTTCTTGACTAGTCTCTCCCTCTAGTGCAGGTGAAGGGTTAGGGTTGATATATCGACCGGAACGGGTAATCCGATCGACTTCTCTTTCAGTGGAAGTGATGGTAGAATCATGGTACATGGGTAGGAATTGGTAAGGTGGAGGCACAGCGGAGTAGGTTGGGTCAAGGTGAAGTTGGTGTAAGTTGAGGGTGGGTGGTTCTAGTAGGAAGTCCACAGGCTCATTGAATGGGTTCATCATGTCAAAGATGTTCAATGGGGGTGAGTTTGGGACGGGTGGAGGATAGAAAGGCTCTGGTTCGGGAAAGTTGAAATGCACCAGAGGGAATCCCAAGAAGGTTTCTTCCTCCTCCTCTTCATTAATGACATGTATCTGTTGATAGATTGCCCCTTCATGGAGATGAATCCTGACAACTTGCCCCGGTCGTCCGATCAATAAGGACGGGTGAACCTGTAATTCACTGCCTTGATCACTAGTGATTTGATGTACTGTTCCGCTGCCAGAAGCCTTATTATGGTCTGGGAGGGGGTTAGTGGCTGTGCCAGTAGGTGGAGTAGGTGCTGCTGGTGCTGGGGGATCTACAGAGATCTTCTTACTATCTATCAGATCCTGTATGTCATGCCTCAAATCCCAGCATCGATTTGTTGAATGCCCGGGAGCTCCAGAATGATACTCGCATTTTTCTGCTGTATTATAACTTCGTGAGTTGATCATTCTGGGGTTAGGAGGCTTGATTTGAAGGTACCCCTTCTTCAGCAGTGTAGCCAATAGTTTCGCAGGTGCATAAGGCAGCGGGGTAAAAACCCTCTTCATTCTTGCCTCTGTTTCTTCTCTGGTTCTTCTCATGGGTTGTCCCTGGCCTTCGGGCCTCTGAGAAATGTGGTAAGGCTGCGTTGGCTGGACATAATTAACTGCCTGGGTCTCCTGCCTTCTGGGCTCCTGCCCCGGGTTTCTACTACTCTGTCCTGCTACTGCCCTTCTCTGTGTAGGACCTTGGCCACTGCCATCTATCTTGCCAGCCCTTACAGCATCTTCAATCCTATCTGCTGTCAGAATCAGGTCATTGAAATTGGATGTGCTCTGCCCCAGTAGCAAAGAGAAGAATGGCTGTCCCAGGGAGGCAATGAACAGAGAAGTCATCTCTTGTTCAAGTAATGGTGGTTGGACTAGAGTTGCCAATTCTTTCCAACGCTTGGCATATTCCCTAACTGATTCCTGATTCTTCTTTGTCAGCCTATGCAGCTCAGCCCTAGTTTGCACAATCTGACTGTTCAAACGGTACTGTTGAATGAATGCTGCAGCCAAATCATTCCAAGTCTTGATCTTGGTTTTGTCCAGACTCAAAAACCAAGTATATGCTGCTCCTGTCAGCGATCTCTGAAAGAACTGTATCATAATTTTTTCATCTTTGGCGTATTGACACATATCTCCAGAGTATGACCTTAGGTGGTTTAATGGGCACCCGGTGCCATCAAACTGATGCAAGTCAGGGCATTTAAATTTCGGTGGAAGTTGAACATCGGAGAAGAAGCAAAGGCTGTCTAAAGTAGCCTCCATGGGGACCGCACTGGGTCGTAGGCTTTTCAGCTCTTCACGCAAAGCATCTACCTCTGATTTAGTGACTGCCATCTTTTCATCAAACTGGGCCTGCTGTGTTCTATACCAATCTTCCTCTTCTTGCCCCAGTTGGGCAGGTGCAATAATCTGTGGAAGAGGCACAGCTTGCGGAGGTGGAGGTGGTACCAACGGAGCTGGGTACGCAGGGTATGGTGGTGGAGCATCCATCTGCGGTGGAACAATTGGCTGCTGCAGAGTCACTGGTGTAGCAGGGGGAGCCATCCTGAGTTCTCTTAATTCTGTCATTAACTCTTGAATAATAGTCCCCATGCTGTCTATCCTCTGTTGCAGATCAGTCACTGTCTGTGCCTGGCTGGACTCTGCCTGGTCCTGCCCTGGCGAGGTCTGTTCCCTTGACTGTTCCATTTCAAGCCTTTTCCTGGATCTTAAGAGATACGGGCTTCGGAAAGCAATTTTGGTACCTGCTTGAAACAACAATTAATTAGTGCAATTTTTACATGGTTTATGTAGTCAAATTATCAATTAAATGATTACAGATCTATTTTAACTATCCTAAGATAGTTGGGGAAGAGAACCCAAATGAATTTAAGGATTGATTTATTTGAGTTATTTTGAGAATGATTGGGAATCTAGAACTTGATCTGTTTTAACCAAATGGTCGGGAGAGAGAACCCGGTTTAGATTGGTCTATTTTAGCCAAACGGCTGGGAAAGGGAACCCTAATCTGATCTGTTTTAACCAAATGGTCGGGAGAGAGAACCCGGTTTAGACTGGTCTGTTTTAGCCAAACGGCTGGGAACGGGAACCCTAAACTGATCTGTTTTAACCAAATGGTTGGGAGAGAGAACCCAAATTTAGACTGGTCTATTTTAGCCAAACGGCTGGGAAAGGGAACCCTAGACTGATCTATTTTAACCAAATGGTTGGGAGAGAGAACCCGGATTTAGACTGGTCTATTTTAGCCAAACGGCTGGGAAAGGGAACCCTAGACTGATCTATTTTAACCAAATGGTTGGGAGAGAGAACCCAAATTTAGACTGGTCTGTTTTAGCCAAATGGCTGGGAAAGGGAACCCTAAACTGATCTGTTTTAACCAAATGGTTGGGAGAGAGAACCCAAATTTAAAAGGTTGGTTTGAGCTCAGTATCACGAGGTTGGACTATGTTAAGTCTCCGCAGGGGATGAGCTAAACAGCAACATCCAGGTGTACCTTAACCAATTTTCAGTTTAATCTCTGATGGTTTTAGCACCTAACTTCGGCTAGTAGTTCCCGGGCGTGTCTTAGCTAGTCTTTGGTTTAGTCACCATTGACTTTGACGCCTCACAACGGGGAAGGCTATACCAGGACGTTCTTCCACCAACTTTCTGGTTTAATCACCAGTGGCTTCAGTGCCCCAAGAGTTCGGCTAGGGATACCCGAGCGTTCCTTAGTCGTTAGCTTAGTTGCTTGACCTTGGTGCCACACAACGGGGTATGCTATGCCAGGACGATCCTCTGCCAATTTTCTGGTTTAATTACCAGTGGTTTCAGTGCCCCAAGAGTTCGGCTAGGGATACCCGAGCGTACCTTAGTCGTTAGCTTAGTTGCTTGACCTTGGTGCCACACAACGGGTATGCTATGCCAGGACGATCCTCTGCCAATTTCTTGTTTAAACACCAGTGGCTTCAGTGCCCCATAGGCTGACCGTGTGATCTTTTAAATCAGACGGGTGTGATCTGAGCTCAAGGGATAGGGTGTTCTTTATTCAGAACCCTTGGGGTTTTAAGGCTTAAGTTTGAAATTTGAAGGTTTGAGAGTTGACAAGGACGGGGTGTTCTTTACTCAGACCCCCTGCATTTTAAAAATTCTTTTGGCAAGCTCTTTATTCAGATTTTTTAGAGTTGATGGTAAGAATTGGGTGTTCTTTATTTAGGACCCTTGGGTTTAAGAATTTGGCGAGTTCTTTACTCAGATCGCCTCAGAGTTCTGAAGTTGATGGATTGGGGCCAAATTGAAAAAGGAATTGGGGGGAATGTCTTAATCGACTTCATTAAATCTAGCACAAAATTCTTCATGGAAAAAAGAGGTACAATGCCAAAATTCAGAACAAGTAATTTCAAAATTAAACAAAACAAACAAACCCAGAGTCTAGCTAGGTTGGTCATCATCAAAATGAGAGGACACGTCTCGCCTTTTCAAGGCACGCAGAAGTTTATTCCGCAGACGTCGGTCCTCTTTTGCGCGTCTGCGCATGGTGTCAAGCTGCTGTTGAAGGGCCTCATTGGCCTGCTTGTTTTTACGCTCGGAATCCACGTATGCACGGTGGATCCGAGAATGAGATTCCCGCAGTTCGGCCACCCTATCCCTGTATGTGTCAGGGGGCGGAACTGGGATATCGTCAGAGGTGACGATATGGAGAGGAGGTGGGCTGTCTAGGCCAGTTTCTCGAGCAATCCATTGTTCGTAATTACGAACATCGGATGCAGTGAAAATGTCCTCTTGGAGTATGTGCACGTGTTGCCATTCCTTCACCAATTTTTTCTTCAATTCCCATGTAAGTGGGCCAGTTAATCCTTCCGCCTCATCCTTGATCGGTATTCCCTGAGACTTCCCAAACTGTCTCAGAATTCGAACCGGATAGTATGGCATGGCATGAGTCAAGCCTATCAAGGCTAGGCAATGTCTTTTCCTGAAAGCTATGACGGGGGTATATGTCTGGTCAAATGTGCCTCCCCATCTTATATCCGTTTCTCCTTTCAGTTGGAGAAAGTGGTCAAACCAGTCCTCTCTGGCGGGTAAGTCTGGTCTAATCTCTCTTCGGGCCATCAATGTGACATTGTCACGAACGTACCCATAACGTGGGCTGATAGGTTCAGCAACCATCAGGTGATCTTGGAGCCAAATGTGTAGGAGAGGAGCGCACCCCTGAAACCTCCTAGTTCCGTTCTTGGTCATGGTCAAGGCATGATATAGCTGAGCAAGGATCAGTGGTGCAATTCGGAATTTCACTTGGAGTTGGTCTACAATTTCCATGAGGGCCAAATTAATGGTGTCTCCCCCAGTGGGAAAGAAGAGCTGTGACAGAACCACGAGGGTGACGGTGTCCCACCAAACACGGGGTCTTTCCTGCTTTTTATCCCTTATCTTTTCAGCCAGAAAGGTTTTAGAGACCCGCGTGAATGCTTGGTCACCTCCTAAGGTCTGGAATTCTCCTCTTGGTAGGCCAAAGAAAGTACAAGCTTCATTCTTGTAGCTATCTCTGAGACTTGGCCTAGCTGGTTCTCCATGGTCACGCAATCGGAGGAATAGTTCAAATTCCTCAATTGTGGGTGTCAACTCATTAGTTCCAAACCTAAAGAGTGAAAGTTGGGGATCCCAGAAAGGTAGGGACGCCTGAATCATGTCCCAATTAATGGGCACATTTAACAGAGACAGAGTTTGTCCCATATGGTATTTCTGTTCCCATCTAATTTGCTCATCTCCTTGCAATTGCCTTGTCCAAGAACGGATCCAAGGGGTATCAAAGGCACACTTCTCTATCCTAGGGAAGCGAACTCTCTCAGTCGAGGATGAAGATGCCATGCCGACTATCCGATTGAAATTCCAAGTCAATTTAGGGTTTTCCACCAAAAACTCTAAATTAGTCTAAGGCATGCAACAGGATATGCAAAAATTAAATCAATGCCTAAGCAGTTTATGCAATCCAAAATCAAATCCAAACACTCAAGTTATGGGTTTTAAGGGTTATGTCCTTTAAATGTTCAGGTCTTAGCTGGCCTTTTCTTTCATCTGTTCTTTCATCTGCTCTTTCATCTGCCCCTTCATCTGCCCCTAGTGTCGGACTGAAAACAATATTTACAACTTGCCTTCGAGGGCGAAATTTACAAAAAATAAATCTGAAAAGAGAATCACCTTTAGGGTTGTTGAGAACCCAAAGGGAGGGTACAAATTTGCCATTCGGCAGGTGGGCTGAAATCCTATCTCTAGGGTTTTTCTGCCCCTGTTCTGACCCATTTCTGTCTGATCTGGCCGGCTTTTGACTGAACTAAGATCGACTTGAATGCACGGATTGAATCGGGTTAATTTCCTTAAATTAGGGTTAAGACCAACAAAGGCGGGGGTTAATGCCCCAGATTAATTTTACCCTTATTTGTTCATTCATGTTCATGCTCACATCAAGGTTTATCAGAAGTAATAGGTGGGGAAGGATACCCAGCCCAAGGCAGGTGCCTTCAAGGGTCTGAGCCAAGTACTAGACCCTTCGCGTACCATGGCAAGAAACCAATGGCGCTTGAAGAATCTAGAAACCTGGGGAGATGGGTTTACCCTGCTTCCCCCGGCAAGCCACGGGAGCGTAGGGCTAATACCATCCCAAAAGTAAGTTTCTCGATTGAAGAAGGGTGGCTGCTAGAGAGATCTAGGTTTTGGTTAAGAAGAGCATTCACATGTTGTAGACAGCATTCAGTTCAGATCATCCATGCAGACTCCCTCGTGCATGTCACCCCATGCAGTTAAAAAATTCATTCACGGTGTAGTGAAGTGCTTGTATGTGCAATGGGGTCAAGTGCTGTGTCTATTCGGGTGATTCTCGGATAAGGGCCAACAAAGGGTTCCTTAATGTCACATTTATAGTAAAAGTGCAGAACAGCATGTAATACAAGATCTGGGTGGATCCCCAGGTAAGTGGGCGGGTCACATTGGTCCCTGTTAAAAACCACTTGCCTTAGGCGATTATCATGTCCGTTTGACAGGATCCCCCAATATCATGTAATTACATGAGTTCCATACTTTACTAAGATTGGACAAGAAGTACTTCCTGAATTAGCCTATATCCTCCTAAGTTGACTCATTTGATAACCAGGGTCCGACTGGGTTGAGGGTTCCCCAGCAGAGTCGCCAAGCTGTGCGCACCTAAACCTGGATCCTAGATCGCACACCGGGCGCACCTTTGGTGCGTGCCTCGGGGTATTCAGAGTCGCCACTGCCTGAGAGTGCAGGCAGACACGGTTTTGCCGTAATTGGGTCTAAGTCTGGTCTGCGGCTTTTCAGAGTTCTAGCTAAGTCCTCGGTTACGATCCGGGGAAGTCCTAAAGACACCCCGGTCCGCCCCGTCGGTTTGACGGGTCCCTCGGGTCTCCCTGGTTTTTGAGTCAATCTCACCCTTCCTAGACCAGCATGCTGCCTTATTAGGTCTGGCGGGACCCTCTGAAGGTGTGGGTCCATTTTAGCTTGATTTTATCTTTTTATTTATTCAAGTGAAGTGGGTCGGACCCGGGTCCCGTTGGAAGACCCGTGGGCTGCCATGGTTGGGCCGTGGGCCCAGTTGGGTTATTGGGTAACCCATTTGGTTATTTTATTAAATTTTATATATTTACAATTTTAGTCTGGGCTTAGTGGGCTTGGAATGGGCCCATTAGCCAAAGTCCAATGGCCTGGGCCTGTTTATTGAAAACAGGCCGGGTTTGGGCCGGTCTAAGATGGGCCCCACAAGTGGGCCAAAGGGATCCTAATGGGCCTATCTAGGCCCAAAGTCCAAAAATGGGCTTAAGGTAGCCCAAATGGTTTAAGGGAATGGTTCAAGCCGGCTTAGGCCGGATCCGGTCCAACCGAACCAAGGAATTACAATTTTTCATCACTCTTACACTTCACTCGTGTTTTCTCTACGGTCCACCATCGCCCGTGAATGGAATCCGGTTGGCCTTGCCCGTGAAGTAAACACGGTCCAGATGGGACCGTTCTGAGTTTACGGGCACCTCCAGTTTTGCATTTTAGACACCGATTCTTCCTGGGATCATTTCCGTGGTCTTCTTAAGTGCTTTGATGACTTCAGTTGGAATTCTGGGTTCTTCAAAGTCCTTCCTTTTCCTCTTTTGGCCTACAAGGCCTTCTTCTCCTTTCTTCTTCTTCTAACAGGAAGACCAGCATCTTTTGGGGTGATTCGTGATCACATTTTGGAGTGGGGAAGTGGGAAATTACAACACACTTCTTTAATTTCAAGAAGGGATCAATCCTTCTATGTCAAACACTTAAAAAAGGTTATTGGATTAGTTAATCAAAGTGTATTTTTTATACACTTCTTTTCTTCCTTTCTCGTAATGATCGATTCTTTTGATATCATCTCCCCATGACACTCAAAACAGCAATGGAGTCAGTAACATTAAAAGTATTCAAAGGAGACTTAGAGAAGTAAGTGAAAATGGGAACATTGTAAAACTCAACATACTTACAATATGGTTTTTGTTGGTGGTGAATTCTCCGATGAATTTGGCAGCGCTTCCGCGTCCTTCAAATTTTGTTAGGGTGAAATGGGATGAGCTTGGTTAAGATGGATGGGTCCAAGGCCAAATTGAAGTGGATTTGGGCATGGTTTTAGGTAATCTTAAAGCATGGGGGTAGTTTGGGTATAAAAAGAGGTTTAGGTTTTTGAAGGGTGGTGGTTGGGCAGCATTTGGTCGTGGAGTTCACCAGGAGGGAGAGGGGAGCCAGCAAGGAGGAAGGCTTGTCCAAATGAAGGGGGGTGGCCTCTCATTTATAGGCAAAAATCCCGTGCCCGTAATTGAACTACGGGCATGCCTTGCCCGTACTTCAAGTACGGGCGTGCCTTGCCCGTATTTCAAATACGGGCGAAAAACGAATATTTGTAATTATCGCAGATTCGGCCGTACGGGACGCGTGTCCCGCCGTACGGCGACGCGTGTTTCCTTCTAGAAGCGTGCCCGTACTTTAAATACGGGCATTCCCTGCCCGTAATGTAAATACGGTCCCGCACGTTTTAAAAATGTGTGGATTTCAAACCTTTATTCAATTTGGTTTTTTGCAAGATTTACATTCGATTTTATGATTATTTTATTATATAAACGAGATTCCTTTATTAAAATATTTATTAAACACTTTTATCTTATTTATTTTATTGGTTTAGTCCATTTTTGCTGCCTTTTTGCCACATGGGCAGTTTTTCTGAAACTTCAACTGCTCATAACTTCTTCATCCGGTGTCCGATTTCAACAAACTTAGTGTCGTTGGAATCAGCTCGGAACCACCTATCCATTGGGATCAAGTTTGGCAGTTGAATTGGGGTCGAGCAAAAAGTCAACTTTTCGCTCCCCAAAAGTTTGACCAGCTCATATCTTTTTCATCTGGACTCCGATTCCAGCAAATCCGGTTGCGTTAGAATCGTGTCGAAATGCTCTTTTCAATGAGATGAAGTTCGAAGGCCAAATTCACTTGAATCAAAAAGTCAATTTTTGACCCCCTCAGGGTTTGACTTTTAGTTTGACTTTTCATTTTTCTTTATTTTGGGGGTGCAAAAATCAGGTGCTAACAACGGTTCCAGCGCAACTGGGTTTGCAGGAATCGGAGTCCGGATGAAGGTTCTAAGGGCAGTCAAACTTGAGGGAAAGGCAAGAGTTGACTTTTTCCTCGATTTCCGTGCCAAATACCTTACTTTAGCCCATTGGATAAAGAATCCCGACACGGTTCCAGCGCAACTGGGTTTGCAGGAATCGGAGTCCGGATGAAGGTTCTAAGGGCAGTCAAACTTGAGGGAAAGCCAAGAGTTGACTTTTTCCTCGATTTCAGTGCCAAATACCTTACTTTAGCCCAATGGATAGAGAATCCCGACACGGTTCCAGCGCAATTGGGTTTGCAGGAATCGGAGTCCGGACGAGGGTTCTAAGGGCAGTCAAACTTAAGGGAAGGCCAAAAGTTGACTTTTTCTTGGAATCCGTGCCAAGTGCTTAGCCCCATGTCATTAAATAGAGGGCTCCGATACGAGTTTAACACAATTGAGTTTGCTCAAATCGGAGTTCGGATAAAGGAGATATGATCTGTCCAAGTTTCCGAGTAGCAAAAGCCGGAAACTGCACACGTGGCGCAAAAGCTGCACACATGGCAGCCAACGCAGCAAAATATCTCAGGGACTAAATCTTAAATATAAAAATTTCGTACGGGCGATCCGTAGATATCAAAAAGGGTCAAATCGGTCGAATTGGTCAAGTCGAAGGGCAAATCTGTAATTTTTCGATTTGTATCCGGTCACATATACCGGATACACTGTCTATCCTTCATGGCCGGACTTGAAGACCGGATACATAAAGATATTCGCGCAAAACGCGCGCCACTTGGCCGACAGATTCGCGGCGGCATTAAATTTTGAAATCATTAAGTCATGTATCCGGCCTGAGTTGCCGGATACAAAGGGAGGCTAGTGTATCCGGACTTCAAGTCCGGATACGAGGAGGCCTTAGTGTATCCGGCCTGAGTTGCCGGATACATTATTTTTTCTATAAATAGCTAACAGCAACTCATATCCGGGGTTGGCCTTTGTGCATGCGATTTTGGGCTCTCTTCTCTCACCCATTCTCACTCGAAATCCCCTCTCTTTCAGCCTCTTTGCCCCCCATCACCTTCCCCTACCATCCAAAACCCTTGCTTTCTTCCTTCTCTTCACTTTCCTTGGTGAGCAAGAGGAAGCTACTGCTGTGGTGGCCAAAGGAGGAGCTCCAGCTGCTGTTCAAGCCAAAGGAGGAGTCTCCACTTTGCTCAAGAGACCAAGAACCCTCAGGTAGTGTTCCCTAACACATTATATTCAACATATATTAAATCTAGATTTTTCCGAAAATATATGCTTCCATTTGTTTTCTTGTTCTGCATGGCCTTGTTTTAGCATGATCCATGCATGTATTTGGTGTTCCTTTTCATGGCATGGAGCTACCACATGCATGATACTCACGTAGGGATAGTTTAAGAGGCACAAAAGTCCAGTCTTACATGCTTTCTAATATGCTGTATTTTCTGGAGGAGCATGTTCCTCCTTGGTATGTAATCGAATGTACCCCATGATAAACCCCCTCTCTTCCTTTCTTTATTTCTTCAAGAAAAATGCATATGTACAGCCTGTGAGGCTTTGCTGTGAATTCCATGCACCATGTGTTAGTATAGGTTTCTGTTTTCTTTGCATGAAATTAGTAGCCTTGGATCCAAGCATGCTCCAGATTCCCCTTCCCTTTTGCTGGAAGCCATGAAAGAAGCCAAGGAAGGCTTCTTCTCCCAAGTCTGAACCTACGTGGGCCTTCACAGGGGCCCACGAAACCTTCAGAACCATCCTGGGAACCCCTGGAACCAATCCCGAAAGGCCAAAACCCAAAAAGGCCATTCCAGGGTGATCCGGCAACTCAGGCCGGATCACCTAGGGCCTTAGCATATCCGGCCATCAAGGCCGGATAACCCACAAACCAAGTGTATCCGGCCTGAGTTACCAGATACACACAGAAGCCTGATTTTTGCATATTCTGTTCCCTTGCCGAATTCCATGGTAGTTTGTGTCAAAATCATTGAACCAGCAGGGTTTCCGGGCCACCCGAAAACCCAAGATGGGACTTGGACCGACCGGTCCAGCTTTGCACGCTAGTGGGCCTTCCAACGGGGCCCACCAAGCCTAATGAACCGAAGCATGTTGATTAAACAATTAAAATGAAATGAACCAATTGAACCGGGCGGGCCAAGCCCAATGCGGCCCGCCCGTACCTTGTGATATGAGTGAATGCATAAACTGCCTGGTTTGGCCGAGACCGTGGGCTAGGGCCTGTCGGGCCCACCAAAAGCCCGCTAATCAAGCCAAGTTAGGGTGTAAACCCTAGACTTCGAAGCACTGGGCCTTCAAGCCCGAAGCTTGGATCACGGGCCCCAAGCCCAGTGACCATCTCACTTTGGCAAGGTTAAAATAAGATAACACAAAATCACTTGGCCACCATGTGGGCCCACCTAAGGGGCCCACAAACCAATCCGGCCCACCACTTGCCTGAAAATAACTTAATAATCAAACTTGAACCCCCATGTAAAATCAATACAGTAACCAAAGCCCACAGGGCCTCCTAGGGTTAGACAGAGGCCCACCAAGGGCACACGGGCCAACTCAAGCCCGTCTAGGACACCGGTTGGGCCTTCCAACGGGGCCCACCCAAACAGACCCAGATCAATTAAATTAAGCAGAACAAGATAAAATCAACTAAAGGGACCCACACCACTCAGGTGGTCCCACTAAGACCTAATAAAAAAGCATGCTGGATTAGGAATCGGGTGAGAACCAAAGAGAGAAAGCTGACTCAAGTTAGGGAACCCACGGGACCCGTCATCCGACGGGGTGGATTGGGGTGTCTACGGACTTCCCCAGCCCACAACCGAGAACCAACCTTAGAATCTCAAGCCGCAGACCAAAAAGCCCTAAATAGACAAGATTAGGCACCCAGGTGTCCGCCTGCACCCCATCAGGCGGGTGGCGACTCCGAATTCACCCCGTGCCGCGTTTCCCACGTGCGCACAGACTTAAGTGAGTGAATTGACCTCCTAATCTCCTGTAATGGTCAGCTATGAACTGAGGATATTCAAAAGTCCCTATTCAACAAAGAAAACAGAAAAACCCATTATATGAACCTGCTGACAAATTTATTTTTTAAATAAAAAAAAGGCAAGATGAGCATAAGCACTCATCTATTAGATTGCTAATAGAATAATGTAATAACCAGTAAATAAATGAACCTCAATGACAATAGGAAAGAGAATATACTGGTTCAGTTTGCCTGTTAAATGCCTCCAGCCTTGGCTTGTCAAGTCCTACAGTATCATCTTCTTGCTGAACTAAAGAATCAAATGACCTTCAAGGGAAAGAATAAAATATCATATGCTCATGAATAGCAACATATTATTAATTTCTCTCTAGTGAGTGCACGAAATCAACCCCAACTAAAATGATAACCTTGGTACAAGAAAGAAACCTTGTAACATTTGTGGAGGATAAATGAGGGAAAAACTGTTACCCAGAAAGCCCAGCAACCAAAAATGGCAAAAAAGTCCTTAAATATATTCCAGAATGTATTTAATAAGCTTAAGCAATATTAATTGAATAATTAAGTTTTAATACATTATATTATATATATATATATATACCAGAACACGATTGTACTTCCAAGAAACTTGAATATGTTATGGTGAGAACCTCATAGGCTCTGTTTTGTTTTACTAAACTTGAAAATGAGGAGAGTAGTTTTGCAACCTCATCGGTTTAACCTTTTATGCGTTATTTGAATACAAATCAAACCACAATAAACGTAAAAAAACACAGCTACTTCCATCTCCATCTTCCTTTTCTCCCCATCCTTCTTCTTCACGTATTCCTCGCAGGCAGCTTCATCCTTTCTTTTGTTTTTTTCTTTTAAAAGAGATGTTTGCTGATCGTACAGACTAGCAGATAATCATTTTTTGTTTCCTTTATTCTCCACTCTCTTCGTCTTCTTAATGACCTATTCCATGCATAACAGTATGATTCTGTTCTTTTTACCATCCTTTTTTCTAAACTTATGTTGAAATATCATATTTGGGCCCTCTTAAATACATAGTTACGCCTTCACCTATTAGTTTAAGCTTTTAGGTGCAATGGTTGTTTAATATGGTATCAGAGCGGGAGGTCTTGTGTTCAACACCCGGGGATGAGTTGCCTTGTCAGTAAGCTTTTTGGTGCAATGGTCATTTAACAACTTACTCCCCCTTCTTCCCTATTTTTTTGGCAACCTTCTTGACTTGTTAATAGTCAACAATTGTTAAGAGGCTTACCTGCATCTATGAATACTTTATTTCTAAAACCAGAGCTGTAAAACCCCGAATTTTTACTTAATAAATAAATAATAAATAAAAGAAAATATAAGTTAAGTCCTAGTTAAAATAAAAAGTGAAGATTTAGAGGATAAGTAATTCGAATAAGTCATAAGTTGTAAATAAAGAAAGAATTTTAATGAAATTAGCCTAAAAGAGTAAAAAAGGGTATTTTGGTAATTTTCAGAAAAGGGCAATTAATAAATAAAGCATTAAATAATAACTAGAATTAGAAAATAGAAGAGAATAATTTATTTTGACAAGTTAGAAATTAAAAGGAATTAATAAAAGCCTAAAAGTGGGAAAAGGGGTAATTAGGAGATTTCAAGTCTTAATTTGGAGAAAATAAGGTTTTAGAGGATATTAAGGTTTAATTAAATATTATACACGAAAATAGGTTGTAAGTAGGAGTTTAGATGATAAGAGATTAAATTATTAATGTTTAAGTAGAAAAATAAAAGGTGGAGAAAAAGTAGGAATTAATTAGAATGGGTTAGACTTTAATTAGACCATGGTTGGGTTAGCCCAAATTAAAGTAGTCTATTAGGGTTGGTTTAGGACTTCTAAAGCCTAATATAAATAGGAGATTAAGGTTAGACAAGAGAGAATTTTCGTGGGTTTATTATTGAGAGAAAAGAGGGAGAGAAAGGAAGAAGGCTGCTCATGGACATGTCTAACCAGCCATCATGACTGATGGAACTACAATGTGTACGGTGGAGATGTGAATCAGAGAGCTCTAGCTTGGTGCGTTTGGGAGCAAAAGTAAGGTCCAGAATTAGAAGCTTCAATGGAAGAAGGATTTTAGCGTATAAGGCAAGTAGTAACCTTGGAAAATGTGAGGAACTCCATGATTTTGCTTTTTGTGATTTCATATGGTTTGAATGGATTAGTCAGAACTGTATTTATATGAAATCAAAGTGCTCATATTTTAATGGTTGGTATTCTTGATGAATTTGTCAAATTAAAGAGGAAAACTTAGTTTGATTATGTAAATAGAGGGAGGGTATTTAATTTATAAGAATTAATCTAGAAGGCTCTAGGTATGTTTCAGAAAGTTTGTAGATTAATTTAGACCAAGAAAACATATAGCAAAAGCCTAAAAATCCGAACTTTGTAACTCTGGAAAATTCTGTTAAAAATTGCACGAGCGCCTAGGATCGCCTAGCCCTATAGAGGTAGGCACTCTATGTAAAATTTACAGATTTTGGGGATTTTGTAATACGAATAAACATCCAATAATTTTTCTGATTAGTTAAGCATATTAGCATCTTTATAAGGACCTAATTAAGGTATAAAAATTATAAAATTAAATTGGAAAGATTAATCAATAAATTGAAGGTTATAATGAAAGGGTGTGCATAAAAGGGTCTAAATGGTATGGGATATTGATACAAATAATTCTACTGGAATTCTGTAGACACCCCAAGATTGTGATGGAAAAATAATGTACAATTGGCAAAAATCATTCTTTCCTTTAAAACCGGCACAAAATTTGAAAAAAAGCATTTTTCCTTATATCTGACAACTCAGGTCGGATACAAGCATATCCTTTTATATCCGACAACTTCTGTCAGATATGAGCAGATTAATGTATCCGATGACATATGTCGGATACATATATGTGCTATTGTATCCGACCTGATATGTCGGATACAAGCTTTTTGCTCAAAATTAGGGTTTTCTGAGAGTTTTCACTTTTTACCATCATGTCCTTCATTAAAGAAGTGGAAATCTCGGAAATAGCCTTAGGGTTAAGGTTGGTGGACTCTAGACATCATTTTGTGTCTACCATCATGCAAACCCTAACCCTAGCCTTTGCCTATAAATAGGAGGCTCCTCCTTAAGCAAATGGCAAATAAGTTGGAGATTGAAGAGCTCCGAATGAAGAAGGGAACCGCTGCCGCAATGCTTCCAAAACCCAGGTAAGCCTAAAACCTTCTTTACTTTTCTTACATTCTAGGTTTAGTTCTTTTCTTCTACCTTTCTGTAGAATAAAGCCTATTCTGTGTGTATGCAAACCCTTCCTCTACTCAAAGTACCACAAGACTCCCCCTAGCTGTAAAACATGAAGGCGGGATCTAGGGGAAATGAGACTGAGGATTGATCCTTAGTGTTAGAACCTTTCAACTAGCCTTTTGATTCTATGAAAACAGTTTCATATTCAAAGTACCCCAAGATTATCTCGAAGAACCGTTAAACGGGGAGAGAGAACTAAGAGCAACGAGAATGGAACAGAACCCTAGGTTGTTTTAGAACCCCATTTGATTGAGATGAATGCATGCTATATGTTGTTATGTTGTTGAAGAGTGGTCTTTTACACACACACATAGCACCCGTTTTTGTCGGAATTGGCTTATATTCTGGATTTATTGCATTCATTGTGATAGATCTGAAATAAATAGCCCCAAGCAATTCTGAAATATATTTTAATGACTTTCTAATTGATTTCAATCAAGTTTATCTTGAGTATTGAAGACCTCTAGGTTTAACCTCTCGATTTTAGGCATTTTTGCTCATTTTTGGGGTTTTTGGTATATTCTTTCCAATCGGAGAGAATGGCAAGCCAAGCTTGTGCCCTATTTCTTCCTAGAGGTTCTTCAACTTTGTTTAAATGATTTTGATTCATAATTCACGGATCACACACACCTTATCACTGTGTTGAGTTGATTTTCTTTAAAAGGCTGAAACGGGACAGCTACTGTACCCCAACTTCGGACACTCGTAACTTCATTGTCCGGATGAATTTTGGAGTGATTCTAGAGCCATAAGAAAGGTGAGGCTGTATAGTTTATGCCTGTAAAATTTCATTAATTTTTATCGAGTGGATTTTTTACACCTCTCAGTCGAAGTTGATAGGTCAATTCAGGCCAGATTGCGGAACCTGTCACTTCGACTGAGCGCCATGTGTTCGTTTTAAGTCAGATTCAAGTGATTTTTGTTTCTGTGTTTTCCTTTGGAAGTCTAATTTGAAATCCAGTTGGTTTCATATTTTTTTGAATCCATTTGTGTCGTGAGTAACAAATTTACTCAGAACTGCTCAACAGCCCTTTTCTGGGTTAATCTGTGACCCTTGGGGCCTGTTCGGGAGGTCACCCAAGGCACATCCGAATGAATTTTTGTATGAGACTAGTTTCATTTGAAAGATGGCCATACCTACTTCATTCACACCAAATTTCATGGATTTATATGGAGCCGATTTTTCTAAATGATTTTCCAAACTTGCCCACTTGTCACTTTTAACTATCTCCAGCAGTAGATTTCAAAGGAGAATAACTCCTAGGATTTTAACCGGAATTGATTGAAAATTTGCATGAGTCTTCTATTTATCATAATATTTCAAATGGATTTGGTTTGATTCAATTTAAACTAGATTTGAATGACTTCAAGACAAATGGCTCTATCTTTTACCGAATTTTCTGGATTTGACTCAACTTGGTTTTATGCAATTTTTGCTTTGATTTCCATCTATTGGTGATATTTTAGAAGTGATACTAACATAAAAGAGGATCTGGAATTCATTGGATTTCTCATGTGAAAGTATCACACATTTGTTTAACCCTTGTTCAAGGTTTTTAATTATTTTAGCAAGCTTTCTCATTTTTTTCAGCATGAACAACACTTGGCAACCACCTTGTGTAGGTGAGTGGGGGTGCCTAACTCCTTCCCCCATTCATAATCTAATCTTCTTACCCATCTCTGGATTTTATTTTCAAGTAGAGTTATTTTTACTCTAGATTTGCCTTTTTGCTCTTTTTGAATATTTTGGTGTCCATTCACACCTTAAAAATTGAATGGTGGTGACTCTCCCATTTTCGTTGAGCCTGTGTCATGACGGAGGGAATCATCTCGGTGATTTTTCAATGTCTCACAACTAGCGACTCTGCTGGGGACTTGTGAATTTAAGCCATGTTGGGTGTTTGTTCGTGTTTTACTTTGATTCTTAATGCTTGCTGTTTTGGTTATTTGTATATGACATTTTGGAAGTGTTTTAAATCTAATTTGTGTGATGAAGCATCTTGAGAACATTGTATGAAAATGAGTATACATTTGGGAATGTTTAATACCATGCCTAGGATTTTACACTATCAAAGCATGCTATTTTGAACCAGATTTTTAGTGCCCAGATTTGATAACATGTGCAACCTAGATTTTCAAGGATGAATTCAGAATTAGGATGACATGTTCAATTCAGATTTCCAATGTGTACATGTTTTGGGTACCAACTTTGCATGATGAATCTAGTTCATA
The DNA here is from genome assembly GCA_947561395.2 of Buxus sempervirens. Taxonomy (NCBI): domain Eukaryota; kingdom Viridiplantae; phylum Streptophyta; class Magnoliopsida; order Buxales; family Buxaceae; genus Buxus; species Buxus sempervirens. Next base: position 53,374,266 of record OX387182.1, read on the forward strand.
TGATGAGGCATTTTGAAAACATGGTATGAAAATGGGTGTATGTTTAGCACCATGCTTAGGATTTTTGCATTGCCAAATCATGTTATTTTAATTCAGATTGTGAATGCCTTGAGTTGATGAACATGTGCAAACCAGATTTTTTTTTAAAGAGAAATTCATACTAGGATAGCATGTTCAATGCAGATTTTTAAGGTGTACATGTTTTGATACCAATTGTGCATAATGATGTGTTCATTTCAGAGTTTTAAGGCCATGTTTTAATCAAGAATGTGATGAATATCAAATCTGGATGTTTAATTGAAGTTCTGGATATTTTAGCATGATCAAGCATGATGGGTGATTTCTTTGTATAATAGGATAACATGTACATATGCTTGTTTTGAAGTTTTTTGTATGGTTGTATGAGCATGCTTAGGTTAGGTTGTTTGCCTTGTTCCTTTGTGCATGTTTCCAATGAGATATTTGTATTATACCTTGCCTTGGCTTGAAATTGTATGCATGGCTACGAAAAAGAGTGGCAAGGGGCTGGGACGTTGTGAATGTACCTCAAAATTCAAAATGCACTTGAGCACTATAAAAACTTTACACAGCCTACCCATTACCTATAGGAAGTTGAACCCGAATGTGTGTAGCTTGGTGCACCGAGGTCGTTACTTCGGAAAGAGAAAGTGAAAACATTTACCTTAGAATTTGAGTCAATGATGTGATGACAATGGGATCTGTGCTTCGATTTCGGGCATCACTAGACTTGAGTTCTAAGTTGCCAATTAAGCCAAAACCTAAAAACCATACGCTTGAAGGTGGAGAAACACGTTTTCAGCTAAAGTACACAATTGCATTTGGGGAATTGGGTGTAAATGTGGGAAAGCCGTTTGCATGTTTCACAGGCCAAGGTATAATATGAATACCATATTGAAGGTAACACAGGGTGGCAAGGTTAACCCATGTTTCTTTTTTATTATCTTCATGTAAACTAAAAGCCATGGTGTCCATATGCTTGAGATGAAATTTTTTCCAAAAGTATCTATAGCCCAAGGTTGGTGTAACCTATAGGATGAGTTTCCAACTCAATTTAAAAGTCATCCTACCATGTAGGAGGCAACCAAGTGTACAAGATCCATGAATTGGTGTCTAACTGTCAAAAGGGCATGTACCCTCATGAGTTTGTCAATTTTTTCAAGTATGATGTCAAAGCCCAATTTGGGGCAGGATTTAGAGGCCAATTCAAGGTTAACATCAAGTGGGAATGAAAATAACATGATCTAGTGAAAAAAAATGAGTCAAAAAAGGCCATTTCGGCATTAACCGATAACTCAGGTCGGTTAAACAGTATTTTACCCTTATCCGACATATGTCATCGGTTACAAAAGCTTATGCATGTATCCAATCTTTTGTATCGGATACAATAAGACATAGCCTTAGCCGACAAGTCATGTCGGATACATTCAGAAAATGTACAAATTGGTTTTTCATTCAAAATTTTTAGCATAAAATGCCTAAAACACTGTGGATAATCCTTAGGCACCCCAAAGAGAATATAAAAATGTTTCAAAAAGAAAATAAATAACAAAAAACAAAAAAGTTTTTTTTTAGGATTTAACCTAATTCTGAAACTCAAATCTACCCTCTCCACAAGCTTAAGGAAGATACATAAAAAGGGAACCAAGGTGTCATATTTCTTGATACCAACTCACCTCAAACATGTTTTAATAAAACTTTTGAACTTGAAAACTGAGAAAATTCAGCAAATAAAAAAGGAAAACCTTTGGTTGGTTATTTTTACCAATCAAAATCAAAAATTTATAGGACACTTGGAAGCCCCAGAATATTCCAAAAAAAACTTTTTTTGATCACGAGAACCAATCAAAATCAAAAATTTATGGGACATTTGGAAGCCCCAGAATATTCCAAAAAACCTTTGTTTGGTCACGAGAACCAATCAAAATCAAAATTTTATGGGACATTTGGAAGCCCCAGAATATTCCAAAAAAACTTTATTTGGTCACGAGAACCAATCAAAATCAAAAATTTATGGGACATTTGGAAGCCCCAGAATATTCCAAAAAATCCTTTGTTTGGTCACGAGAACCAATCAAAATAAAAAATTTATGGGACATTTATAAGCCCCAGAATATTCCAAAAACCTTTGTTTGGTCACGATAACCAATCAAAATCAAAAACTTGTGAGACACTTGGAAGCCCCTGAATATTCCAAAAAACCTTTGTTTGGTCATGAGAACCAATCAAAATAAAAAATTTATGGGACATTTGGAAGCCCCAGAATATTCCAAAAAAACCTTTGTTTGGTCACGAGAACCAATCAAATCAAAATTTCTGGGACCCTTATGTGCGCGCGTGGGAAACGCGGCACGGGGTAATTCGGAGTCGCCACCGCCTGATGGGGTGCAGGTGGACACCTGGGTGCCTAATCTTGTCTATTTAGGGCTTTTGGTCTACGGCTTGAGATTCTAAGTTTGGTTCTCGGTTGCGGTCTGGGGAAGTCCGTAGACACCCCAGTCCACCCCGTCGGATGACGGGTCCCGTGGGTTCCCTGATTTGAGTCAGCTTTTCCCATTTGGTTCTCACCCGATTCCTAATCCAGCATGTAATTTGGTTAAGTCTTGGCGGGACCACTTGAGTGGTGTGGATCCCTTTAGTTGATTTTATTTAAATTATTTGAGTCTAATTGGGTGGGCCCCGTTGGAAGGCCCACGGTGTCCTTGTTGGGCTTGGGTAAGCCCATATGCCCCTGCGGGCCTTTGTCTAAGCCTAGGAGGCCCTATGGGCTTTGGTTTAGTGAATTAATTCTTAACTTGAGGTTCAATTTGAGGTTTTAAGTGATTTCCATGTAAAAAGGCGGGACTGCATTGGTTTGCGGGCCCTCAAGATAGTTGCCAAAATATTTTTAGATTTATCTTGTTTAAATTTGCCAAAGTGAGTTGGACATTGGGCTTGGGGCCCGTAGTCCAAATTTGGGCTTAAAAGCCCAATTCCTTGAGGCTTAGGGTTTGCACCCTTCCTTGGTTAGGTTAATGGGCTTTGGCGGGCCCGATAGGCCCTAGCCCTAGGTCTCGGCCAAACCACGCAATTTAAACATGACATTCCACAAGATGGGTTCGGGTGGGCCGCATTGGGTTTGGCCCACTCGGTTGGGTTGATTTATTTATCTTGTTTATTTACATGCGAACACATTTATTGGTCTGGGTGGGCCCCGTTGGAAGGCCCACTAAGATTCCGAGTTGGACCAGCGGTCCATGGCCCAAGTTGGGTTTCCGGGTGACCCAGAAACCCTTCTGGTTTGCTTGGATTGGTCAACAAAGAACAAAAAATAGCAAAGATCATCAAAAATAGCAAAAATGCAATCTGGCAGTGTAGCCGGCCTGAGATGCCGGTTACACACAAGGCTCTGTGTATCCGGCATCTTTAGCCGGCTACACGTGGGTTTCAGTTGATCCGGCCTGAGTTGCCGGATCAACCCACAGAAGCCTTTTTTTTGGATTTTTGCCTTGGGGTTGGGTTTTTAGGTTCCTTGGGGTGTTCCAGGAATGGTGTGGGCCCCTGTGTGGGCCCACAGTGGTTCAGGTGAGAGCCACTTGGCTCTCTTGATGGCTTTGAGAACCAAACTAAGGGGGAGGGGTGGGAGCTTCCCCTGTTCCTTCACTTGGATAGAATCCAGCAAAGGAATAGAGGTCAGGTACCTCTGTTCTAGTTGTTTACGGCCATGGGGAGCAGCAACTAATTATGCGCAATAATAAAAAGGAACGAGGAAGCAATGGATTAACATTTGCCACACTTGGGGCATTCTTCCATCAAGAGGTGCATGCATGTGCTTGTGGTGTTCAAAGACTGAAAAATGGCCTATGACCATGCAAAACCAGCAAGTGCTCAAGACATTCCTAATGAGCAAACACAAAAGCATACACCCGGAATCCGTGCCTAAACCAAGTGGGGTGGTCATGCATGACCGAAAACAGTAGTAGGAGTGGGGCAAAAGTTATGATAAATCACCCAAAACAGCAAGCAAGGTTAGGCATCCATATGGCCCTATAGGTGAGGAAAGGCATGCTTCAAATGGTGGTGTACTCTAGCATGCATAAAATGACAACCTAACTATATGCATGTAAAAGTAAAGGCCTAATCTAGCATACATCACTTGTGATTTACAGCAATACCATGCTCACTTCAACCATGCATTTCAACTTAAGGAACCAAAGAAAGGAAGGAGGGGGGTTACATGGGGGGTACATAAGATGAGGGCAAAGGGGAACATGCTCCCCTACTCCAAAATAAAAGGGAGGAACAGCAAAGCATCCATGTAAAACAATGACCATGAACACTTCAAACCAAGCTAGATATCTCTCATTCTCTCCTTAATTTGACCAAAACTTCCTTTTTTACCTTCTAAGGGTAATCATGCTTAGAAAACCATGCAAAGGAGAACAATAAGAATAGGCAAATTCGAACACTACTCATACCCGAAATCCCATATTATGATCAAAATCCTATATGCTTCAAATGAATCAATACTTACATATGTTAAGGAAAATGACCTAAGAGAGCTCACCTTGGGTTTTGAACCCTTGTAGAAGATGTGTGGAGCCTCCTTGGAGCTAGGACCAAGGCTGGAGCCTCTCTTGGCACCACCAACAGCAAGCCTTCCCCCTTTGCTTGAGTGAGAGTGGAGAAGAAGAAGAGAAGAGAGGGTAGGAGAGCCTTGAGGTGATGTTTTAGGGCTTTGGGGAGCCAAAGGGGGGCAAGAAGAGATGGAGGAGAGTGGGAGAGAGAATGGAGCTTGTGGGAGAGATGGGAAAGTTCTCCCAAAATTCAATCGACCCCTCTTTGTGCTAGGGTTTTTTCTTTTTATAAGTAATGACCAAAATGCAATTATTCTTGTACTTCAACACCAAAACCCTCATCCTTTCATTTCATGCCACCTTTTTAAAACATAAGCAATGATTATGAATCATTGCTTTCTTTTCTTAGCCTCCAAGTAAACTTGGAGGCTAAGTTTGCTTGGACGAATTCTCCACATGGAGAATTCGTCCAACCATTTATTATTTTTTTTATTTTTCTTTTTTCTTTATGTACTTAATTCATTTGCCTTTTCTTTACTATTTGCCACGTGTGCAGTTTTTTCAGAAACTTTGACTGCCCACAACTCGCTCGTCTGATATCCGATTTTGGCAAACTTAGTGGCGTTGGAATCAGTGCGAGATTCCCTATCCACTGAATTTCAGTTTAGCAGCAAACTCGAGTTTTTTAGCAGAAGTGCCGGGCCGCGTCCGGGAGCCGATTTTGCTCATATTTCCTTATCCGGGACACCGATTCCAGCAAACTCAGTTGCATTGGAACCGTGTCGAGATTCTCTGTCCAATGGCCTAGGGGTAGGCCTCTGGATCAGATTTTAGCAGAAAGTCAACTTTTGGCTCTGCTCAAGTTTGACCGCCCGCAGAACCTTCATCCGGACTCCGATTCCTGCAAACTCAGTTGCGTTGGAACCGTGTCGAGATTCTCTATCCAATGGTATAGAGCAAGGTAATTGGCACGGAATTCGAGGAAAAGTCAACTCTCGGCTCTTCCTTAAGTTTGACCGCCCGCAGAACCTTCATCCGGACTCCGATTCCTGCAAACCCAGTTGCGTTGGACTCGTGTCGGGATTCTCTATTCATTGAGATAAAGCAAGGTGGCCAAATTTTATTTGATCAAAAAGTCAACTTTTCACCCCTTAGGGTTTGACTTTCTGTCCAGGGTTTGCATTTTTGGTTTTTCTGGGAGCGCAAAAATGAGGTGCTTACACCTTGGATGCCCTAGAATATTCCAAACAAAAAATGGAAAAATATAGAAGAAAAAACAAATAAACCAGGACTTGTGTTCACCTGACTCAATTATCTACATCTATAGGAATGTGAATCGAATTAAATGGGAGCTAACATGTTGCTTTGTTGTTCCTCCCCAGGTACACTTACTTGCAATCATTGCTCCCGTGACCAGATCCAAAGCTCAAGCAATGAATACTGAAGAGAACCAAGCCCAAGCTACTGTCCCTGCTTAGGACTTTGCTCAGTTGCAAGAACAGGTGGCCGGACTAGCCAAGATGCTGGGAGACTTACTGGCGGCTCAGGCCCAACAGGCCCAGGCCCAAAACCAAGCCTCTACTTCCCATCAAACACAACAACCTCAAGCCTACATTCCACCTCCTGCTCAACCCATGCTTGAACCCATTTCTGAGCCAGTCCCTGAACCTATTCTGATTAGGGAAAACACTGTGGAGTATGAGAAGGAAATGGAAAAAGAAAAAGCTAGGGAGGAGATGGAACAGAAACTCCTGCACAAGATAGAAAGGATCTAGGAAGAACTCAAGGAGGTGAAGGGGGGAAACAGCTATGGAGGTACCACCTTTGACGACTTGTGCATATACCCAGATGCATGCCTACCGGCCAAGTTCAAGTGCCTTGACTTCGACAAATATGATGGCACGGGTTGCCCAATGAGCTACTTGAAACTATGCTGCTGGGCCCTATGACAATTTGGCTGGGATGACGGCATTCTGATCCAACTCTTCGAGAGGAGTTTGACAGGGTCGGCTCTAAGGTGGTTTGCCACCGTGGACCATGGCAGGATCAGAAGATTGAAGGACTTAGCTGACGCCTTCTTGGACCAGTATAAATTTAACTTGGAGATCGTGCCAGACCGGTATGACATGATGAGAATGAGCAAGGGAAAAGAGGAGTCTGTAAGGCAGTATGCCAAGAGGTGGAGAGAGGCCGCCTCCTAGGTCAGGCCGCCAATGTTGGAGCCTGAGATGATCTCAACCTTTGTAAGCACACTAGGCCAGCCCTTCTATAATAATCTAGTGGGTCAGATTACCACCAATTTTGCAGCCCTGGTACAGGTGGCAGATCGGATCGAGGAAGGGGTCAGGTCGGGAAAGCTTATCGACTACTCTACTTTTGCCGGGCAATCTGATTCCTCCGCTTCCCTGGCACAGAAGAAGGGGGCTGGGTTCAAGAAGAACGGGGCCAGAAAAGAAGGAGAAGTGAGCCTGGTACAAGCTCCTCTCTCCAAGAAACCGCTCCATGTCAACATCTCTGCACCCCAACAGGCCCAGCAGGCTCAGCAGTCGTACCAGACCCCACTTAATGTCAATTTCTCCCCCTCCGTGTCTGAAAATCAGAGGAGGGCCTTTACTAAGAGAAGGATGCCTGGATGGCAGCAAGGAGGAGCAGAGTTTTTACTCCACTTGCCGTGTTTCTTTCCCAACTGTTACCGACCCTGCTGAAAGGGGAGTATATGACCCTGAAAGAGCCCAACCCAAATTCCTCAAAGGGGAGGAATTTTGATCCAGCAGTCACTTGTGACTATCACATGGGTGCACCGAGGCACTCTACAGACACTTGTTGGATGCTGAAGCACGCGGTCCAGGACCTGTTGGACCAAAAAGCCTTGGTCTTTAATATTGTTGCGCCTGCCCCGTTAGGAAATGATATCGGGCAAAACCCTCTGCCATACCACAATGGGGCAGGCCCGTCCAACTCCATCACTGCCATATCCACCAGGAGAAGGGTCTTTGACCCATCTCAACTTATAGCTCCTGTAGGGACCTCGGTTAAGGTCCATTTCTTCCAAGAGAAAGAAGAAGAGGAGGTCAATATTATCTCCCAGAAAAATGATCATGCTGCTGAGGACATTAGTTCCTCTCTGAACCGGGTCCCCTTCCTTATGGCCCAGATAAACATTGCAAGGCCTCCTTTGGTCTTCAATTGCAATCCACCCACTTGTTCTCCATCACAGACATCAAAAGCTCCACTGGTCATCAACCTTGACCCCACCACTGCATCCATCTCCTCTTCTGTTCCATCAGCCACTTCAGGGTCTAAGCTCCAAACCTTGGTTGTAAACATTCCTGCATCCTACAACGTCCCTAAACCGGCCCATACATCCCGGTCCAAACTCCAGCCTTTGGTGGTTAATGTCCCTAAACTAGCTTATTCTGAGGCAGCTGTACCATGGAATTACAGCGAGGGGGTCACAGCTACGGTTCCAGTGGTCAAGAACCAGAACCAGGAGGAGGTGAACCTCATGACGAGGTCGGGGAAATGTGTGGAAGGAGTAGAGAAAGAAAAAGAGACAGAGGTGGAGAGAGAAAGAAAAGAAACAGAAGAAAAAAAATGAAGGGAAAAACAAAAGTAGGAGAAGACAGCCCCCAGGGTGCAGAAAATGAGGCAGCAGACCTCATAAAAATTATAAAAAAGAGTGAATTCAATCTTGTGGATCAGCTAAACAAGGTCCCGGCCCAGATTTCAATACTGGGCCTTTTGCTAAATTCAGAAAAGCACAGGGATGCATTGTTAAGGGTGCTACAGAGTGCACATGTATCCCAGACTATTGATCCGGACAAACTAGGCAAAATGGTTGGTCAAATCTTGTCACACAATGTGATAAGTTTCTTCAAAGGTGAGATAAGCCTAGGTGGGTGCTACCATGTAGAGCCTTTGCACATCATAGTGCTTTGTAAGGGCAGTATGGTGGTATGGGTTTTAATTGACAATGGGTCGGCATTAAATGTCTGCCCATTAATCACTTTCGCCAAGCTTAGTCTGGATCAGTCGAAGATCAAGCAGAATGGGAGAATTGTGAGGGCTTTTGATAGCTCTAAGACACACTCCCTAGGGGAGATTGAACTGCCGGTCACAATTGGACCGAATATTTTCAACATCACATTTGAAGTGATGGATATTCCAGTAGCCTTCAATTTGCTCCTAGGGAGGCCGTGGATACATTCGGCTAGGGCAATACCATCCACGCTCCACCAAAGGGTGAAATACATAAGAGGGCAAAGGGTGATAACAGTCCTAGCTGAGAACTTGGTGCCTCCCATTGTGTCGCCTGATGTACCCTTGATAAATGTGGATTTGACTGTTGACAAGATTTTGTTCCACTCGTTTTAGTTTGAGACGGTCAATTTCATACCTGGGGAAAGGCCTGGGAATAAACTTACAAGGAATGTTGGAGCCAATCAAGGCGAAAAAGCTGGTCCCTAAAGTATGGTTCGGATTTAAACCCCGAGGCTAGAGAAGGATGAAGCAGGAAGAAGGAGAGAAGAGAAGCAGAGGAATTTTCCCTCACTTAAGGGAAAATTTTCCAAAACCCTCTTGCATCATCCAACTGTCTCCTCCATGGACTAATCCAAACCCCCGTACCAAAATGTCAATCCTTACCAAAGGCCTTCTGTTCCAACCCTGTAACCCTACAATCCATTTCTTATATTGGAAATAGTAGGTGGGCCTGGGCCACAGCCAGAGCAAGGGACGGACTTCTCCAAAGAGGTTGGGGCTTTCTTCGCCATGACTGAGGGCGATGAGACAGAAGTAGATAAGGAGCTGCCGTTCATTGATTGGGCAGCGGTAAAAATTCCAGAAGAGATCATATCTGGACTGGGCCCCGTAGCAGAAAAGGGCAGTACCCACCCGGTGATGATGGCATCGGATTCTAGGCTTGAGGAGTAGGCTTGCACAATTTCCCCTGCTCCTGAAAAACATTTTTTGAATAATTGGGAGGAAACTCCCCTTACCTTTGAAGCAGTGTTTGTTTGGCAAACTGACGCGACTTCCAAAAAAAAATTCCATTAGTGGATTGCCATTTCCCTGAAGGTTTTAATGAGCCTTCGTCTTCAGGGAGAGTTTTTGCAGAAGGCTCACAAAAAACCCAAAAAGGTTTTTCTATTTTTTCTAGAAAATTTAATTTTTTCAAAAAGGTCCAAACCACTTATGAACCATATAAGCAAACCGAATTAGACCAGGTTAAGTATGACTTCGACCTTGAGCTTGACTTTGACCCTATGGGGATCGAAGAAGAGACCGAGGTCGAAGAGGAAGACGTTCCAAAATAAATTGAATATCAATTGAAACGTCATGAAAAGGGGGTCCAACCTAATATTGAGGAGACCATTTCAATAAATCTTAGGACCGAAGATGACCCAAAAATAGTGAAAATTGGGGCATGCCTATCTGAGGTGCAGTGTGATGAAATGACACAGTTCTTAGCAGACTATAAGGATGTATTCGCTTGGTCGTATCGGGATATGCCGCGGTTGGACACTGACATGGTGGTGCACAAGTTACCAATTTTGCCAGTGGTCAAGCCAGTTAAGCAGAATCTGAGAAGATTGAAACCAGAATGGACCCTGAAGGTCAAGGACGAAGTGGTCAAGCAATTCCAAGTAGGATTTTTGGCTGTCACCACGTACCTTGAGTGGCTTGCGAACATAGTGCCAGTACCAAAGAAGGACGGGAAAGTTAGAATGTGCGTGGACTATAGAGATCTGAACAAGGCAAACCCAAAGGATGATTTTACGCTACCACACATCGACATTCTGGTCGATAATACTATGGTACATAGCCTATTTTCGTTCATGGATGGTTTCTCGGGATACAATCAGATCAAAATGGCTAAGGAAGATCAAGAGAAAACAGCGTTCATCACACCCTGGGGCACCTTCCACTACACAGTCATGCCGTTTGGGCCTAAAAACGCTGGGGCAACCTACTAGCGGGCCATGACAGCACTATTCCATGACATGATCCATAAGGAGATGGAGGTCTATGTGGACGATATGATTGCCAAATCATGCAAAGAAGAGGACCACTTGATCAATCTAAAGAAGGTGTTTGATCGACTCAGGTAATACAGTCTACGGCTTAACCCGGCTAAATGCGTCTCTGGGGCTACATCAGGGAAGTTGCTGGGATTTATAGTGAGCAGAAGAGGAATTGAAATTGACCCGGCTAAAGCCAAGGCCATAATTGAAATGCCATCACCCAGAATCGAGAAGGGGGTTCGTGGTTTTCTAAGAAGGATTTAGTACATAAACTGGTTCATAGCACAACTCACTGTTATCTGTGAACCAATTTTCAAGCTTATGAGGAAGGATAACCCGACGGTCTGGAATGAGGATTGCCAACAGGCCTTTGATACAATAAAGAAGTATTTGCTGAACCCACCTATGCTAGTGCCACCAACTCCAGGAAGACTACTGATCCTGTACTTGTCAGTGTTGGAAACGTCGATGGGATGTGTCTTGGGGCAGCATGATGAGACTGGTAGAAAAGAAAGGGCAATTTACTATCTGAGTAAAAACTTCACAGAATATGAAGCCAAGTACTCACCGTTGGAAAAGACTTGTTGTGCTCTAGTGTGGGCAACTCAGAGGCTAAGGCATTACTTCCTTAGTCATTCCACATTATTGATATCCTGGATGGACCCTCCGAAGTATTTATTTGAGAAATCGGCACTAACTAGCAGAACGGCAAAGTGGCAGCTGCTACTATCCGAGTTTGACCTCATGTACATCACTCAGAAGGCGATTAAGGGCCAAGCCATTGCTGATCACCTGGTTGCACATCCTTTGCCAGAATACCAACCTTTGAAGACCAACTTTCCTGATGAAGCAATTCTGTTCACTTAAGAAGAGGAAAGTGAAAGTTCTTGGCAGATGTTCTTCGATGGGGCCGCCAACATGAATGGAAATGAAATAGGGGCAGTCTTGGTCAAACCAGATGGTTCACACATCCTGATCGCAATGAAGTTGAGATTTCAGTGCACCAATAATATCGCAGAATATGAAGCATGAATAATTTGTTTGAAAGCCGCCATAGATCATGAAGTGGAGGAACTTGACGTATACGGAGATTCGAGTCTTATCATCTTTCAAACAACTGGTGAATGGAAAACCAAGGATCACAAATTGATCCCTTATCACCAGTATTTGGAAGAAATAAGCACAAACTTTACTCGAATTTCCTTCAACTATATGTCAAGGGCCAAGAATCAGTTCGTGGATGCTCTAGCATCATTGGCTTCAATGGTCAGCATGCCAGAAGGGGTAGACATCAAACCACTGGAAATTGAGGTCAGAAATGAGCCTGCTTATTGTCTTGTTCTAGAGGGAGCACCCGAAGAGGTAACACCATGGTTTCAAGATATCAAAAATTTCTTGAATGATTGAAGTTTGCCGGAAAATGCCAATTCTACTGAGAAAAGGACAATACAGAGATTAGCCGGTCAATTCCTACTAAGTGGAGGACATTTGTACAAGAGGTCACATAATGACATTTTGCTCAGGTGTGCTGCTAAGGCTAAGTCAGAAAGGTTAATTGAGATTGTACATGGAGGAGTCTGTGAACCCCATATGAACGGACACATGCTTGCAAAGAAAATCCTGCGGTTGGGATACTACTGGTCGACTATGGAGCACGATTGCTGTGTACATGTTAGGAGGTGTCATCAATGTCAGATATATGCAGATAACAAGCATGCACCCCCAAGTGTGTTGCACAACATGACCTCACCATGGCCCTTCTCCATGTGGGGCATAGACGTCATTGGCATGATTTCCCCTAAGACATCGAACGGGCACAGATTCATCCTGGTGGCAATCGATTATTTCACTAAGTGGGTTGAAGCGGCTTCATACGCGAATATCACAACCAACCATGTTATTAAATTTTTGAAGCACAATATCATTTGTCGCTATGGACTGCCAAGTGCCATAGTATTAGACAATGCTTCAAATATTAAGAACAAGGTCATGAAGAAGATGTGTGAGCAGTTCCAGATTACCCATCACAAGTTCGCTCCGTACAGGCCGAAGATGAATGGGGCAGTAGAAGCAGCAAACAAGAATATAAAGAAAATCATTCAGAAGATGGTAGTAAGTTATAAAGATTGGCATGAAATGCTACCACTTGCTCTACATGCCTACAGAACCTCAATCCGGACTTCAACTAGGGCAACCCTGTATTCCCTAGTCTATGGGATGGAAGCAGTCTTGCCAGTGGAAGTAGAAATCCCATCACTTAGAGTGATCATGGAGGCTGAATTGGAAGAAGCTGAATGGATACAGTCAAGAAGTGATCAACTCAACCTGATAGAAGAGAAGCGTTTGAAGGCGCTTTGTCATGGCCAATTATACCAGAGGAGAATAGCTTGGGCCTACAATAAGAAGGTGAAGCCCATAACTTTCCTAGAAGAAAACTTGGTGCTGAAGAAAATCTTACCATTTTTGGAAGATCCTCGTGGTAAGTTCAAGCCAAATTGGGAAGGGCCTTATGTTATCAAGAAGGTCCTGTCAGGGGGTGCACTCATCTTAACTGAAATGGATGGGACAGATTTTCCTGAACCAATTAACTCGGATGCGGTAAAAAGGTATTTTCCTTGATTGAATATTACTAGGAAATGATTCGAGGCCATTTTTCTTTATTTCCCTCAAAATTTTAATCCCTAGTTTAGCCAAGTTGAGCCGGCTCGTTTCTTTGATAAACTTAAATCGGACTTACAGTCTTATACTGGGGCAAAACAAATTGGGGCAAGGCCAATTGGGGCAAAAATAAAGGAAAAGAGAAAAAGAGAGAAAAAGCAAAGAGAGATGGCAAATGAAAGCCAAGTGTGAAAAGAGATGAAAATGATACATTTTGGGAAATGGGGCAAAATTCATTGACTGTAAGTCTGGTTGACCTATTTCCAGATTTGAAAATTTTTGAGCCTTTAATACCTTTTCTTTCATAAACTGAGCCTAGATTTTGTTTCGTCCTATTTCTAAGCCCTCGGTGATCTTAGTTTGTTCATTCAAATTTCAGAGTAAGATTGATGATGACGGAATGCAGAAGCCAGCCCTAGTGAAAACCGTAACTAGCTCTAGGGGCAATATTGGCAATAAGAAAAGAAAGAAAAAAAAAGAAAAAAAATCAGAGGTTGAGTTGATCATGGAGATCTAAGCTTGAAGTAAAATCAGCATGAATATTAAGACTAAGCAGATTGAGAACAATGGGGTCAGTTTTGGAAGAAAAAGCATTTGGGGATGACTCTAAAGGTCCTAAGATAGACAGATTTGATCCCTCCTTATTATTTGGATTACCCTTTTCATTATTTAACCTGGTTTTAATTCCTTTAACTATGGGTGATTAAGTACATGGACCAAATTTCAAAAAAAAAATAAAATAAAAAATATAAAAAGAAAAACTATATTTTGGCCAGTGATGAGAAATCAAATACTTTTCATAAAACTTTTGTTTTTACAAGCATCTGAGCATTTTGAGGCCAATAATATAAAAAATTTATTTTTGAATTAAATCATTTGTTTTTCCACTATTGGAGTTTAATTTCGTACAAAGGTATGAAAAGAAAAAAGAAAAAAAATGTGCAGGAAAGAAGGCTAGTCTCTATCCCCTAGCTGCTCCTCAAGCTCCTGAATCCGAGTTGCCTGAGTTGCAATAACCCCAGAAGCCCCATTTGTAGCGGGATCACTCAAGAAGGAAATGACCTCATCCGAAAGAGTCTGCCTGATCCTCATGCTCCTAAGGTCGGCTAAAGCATCCTGGTGCTTCTGCCTCAGTACCCGGACTTCAAGGCGGCGAGCCTGCCTCTGCTCCTCAAGTTGCTTTTCCATAGCAAGACGGTGGGATACCTGCTCTTCAAGTTGTCTCTCCATATCAAGGCCTCGTATTCTGAGCTCTTGGGCCTCTCGTACCCATATCTGTTGAAGTCGCTTGTGAGATGCTCTCTCAGACTCCAAGATGTCTTCATAAGTAGGAGCCAAAACGGCGGGAGGATCTTCAGGTACTGGGGCATAATTCTGTATTTGCTCCTTGATCTAGAAGAGATAGTCCTTCACATGGGACTTTGAGAAGACTGGGCTCCGCATGAAACGAACATAGGACCACTCCCTCATCAACCAAGCGTTCAGTTTCATGGTGGTTGGTGAAAGTGGCCCAAGATAGTTCTCGTATCCACTTGGGATTACAATCCCCTGGGTCGCTCTGAACTGATGAAGAACCCGCAAAGGGAGGTAAAGCACAGCATGTCCCAAGCCAACCAGGACCAAAAATTTGCGGTCTCTAAAGCTGATCACGGTCTCGGCGTTGGGTTGATAAGTACTAGGCCACCTCACCTGATCATCCTGGAGTATAGCCAAGAAAGTAAACCAGCCCTGTTTACCTCCTGGAATGTCAGGACACCCCCAGTTGCTCATCAAGATGGGAACCTTCAAGCTCGGGCAGAAGTGTCGATTGATCTCCTCAATCTGACTCACGTGGTCAAGTAACCAAAGCTGCAAAGGAGGATGGATATTTCAGTATATTGTAAAGAAAAAGAAAAAAAGCAAGCAAAAGAAAAAAAACAAGCAAAGAAAAAAAGAAAAAAAAAGACAAAAAATTTTACCTGTAGGATATGGGCACATGATAGGAAGCGCTTCTTCTTCCTGTAATAACAGTCAGTCAAAGCCTGGTACATCCCTGCCAAAATCATAGGGGCCAATCTCTCATGCTCCCTAACCTGGCATACAACTGAGATAAGGGTCAAGTCGACCTTATCGTCATCCCGTGGAAAAAGTAGTTGGTTAACCACTATCAGGGTTAGGGAATTGAACCTGGCTTCCCTGTTCTCCCCCCTCAAGAGTTTCTCAGTCAGAAAAGACTTGGACAAAGTCAAAAGAGTGTCAGAATCCCATAAATCCTTCTTCCCTATACCCAGAAAAGTAGAAGCCTCTTTCTTGTAACTAGGCCTAAGGGGTGGGTTCACTACCTTCTCTGCAAACCTCAAGCCCAAGATGGTTTCAACCTTTTCAATGGTTGGGGTCATCTCATGGTCTCCAAAATGGAAAAGGTTTAGGTCAGGTACCCAGTGGCCAATCATGGCTTCAATAATTTCCCACTTGAATGGGATGGAAAGGATGAGCAAAGTGTGGCCTAAATGAATAGAATCCCATCTGATCTCTTCATCAAGGGTCATGGAGTTGACCCACCTAGTGTAGAATGAATCTACAAGGTTGTACCTAGTGAGATTAGGGGGTTTTGCTTTAAAAGGTTGTTTTACGGGGGAGGCTGCATGGACATACAATGGTAGGGTAGAATATGATCCGGAGGCCATTGGAGATGATGAGAGCGTGCTAAGGATCAATGAGAGGAAGAAAGAGGCAAAAAGGGGGTTTTCTAAACTCAAAAAATTGTAAAAACGACTCAAATCCCGAGGCCAGCCGTATTCATAGCATATTTTAATATATTTCATATATCAGATCGGATACAAAAGGCTCCCTTCATATCCGACGAAAAATATCGGATACACGTAAAGTTATGTGTATCCAATATAACTTGTCGGATACAAAGAAATATCAGTGTATCCGATCTGATATATCGGATACAAAGAAAAAAGGCAAAAAAAAAAGAGAAAATGGAGAAAAATCCGAATTTTTTACCTGTTTCACCTGTGTACAAGTTATAATTGCATAAAATTGAAAAGATGAAAGAGTAGGAGACTACCCTAAAGGTCCACGATCTACAACAATTAAGATCTTAACAATGCGGAAACATACACACAGAAATTATACGAGGAAACTTGAATCCAGATCCAGGAAAAACCTCGAGTCTATATGAGGCGACTAACCCTTAGAATCTCCACTATTGAATGAAAAGCAATTACAAAGGAGAACACACTTAAGCTTTATAATTGAACTCACTCAACAGTAATCTACAGCTCGAATCCACGAACTGTAGCACAACTTGAATCCACAAGCTGCAATTCACGATCTATCCAGATCCACAGCTCGAATCCACGAACTGCAACACAACTTGAATCCACAAGTTGCAAATCACGATCAATACAGATCCATAGCTCGAATCCACGAACTGCAACACAACTTGAATCCACAAGCTGCAATTCACGATCAGTCCAGATCGTAACAATCACCTCAGAGTCCACTGAGATGATCCAATGCAATAGGAATCCACATATGCATCCAACAAACTCGATCACCAATCCAGGAGATCATACGATTAAGTGAAGTTCCGAATTGAAGAAGAATCCTCAACTTCAATTCCAGGTGATCTCTCTCAGATCTCCCCCTCACTCGATCACCGACTTTCTAAAAACGAATTGATTGAATCTCGAACACCTCAAGATCCAAAACCAATTGAACAAAGAAAAAATTCACTTCAAAAAGAATACAGCTCGTCTATTTAAAGAAGAAATCTCAGATCGCGTCGAGCGCTGGTGGCGTCGTGGTGCGATCGGGGTAGACGGCTGGAAGCGAACTCAAGTCCCGCTCAAATCCAAAAGACTCAGTTAAGGACGCGCTGGCAGCGCGCTGCTAGCGGGAGGGAACGCGGCATGTGCACAGCTGATTTTTAGATTCTTCAATCTTGCTCTGCGCTACCAGCGGCGTGTCGGCGTCGCCTTACGAAGCCGGTACGCGTGCTTTACTTTCAAAGTGCTATTTCACTTATGCGCTGCTAGCGGAGTGGTAGCGGCGTTGTTCCTTGCAAGTGCATTTACGAAATGTTCTTTCTTTAGAAATCTTTACATTTCCTTGAGCTACTAGTGGCGTGGTAGCTGTGTGGCAGCCTCACTTTCCTCTTTACTAAATTCATAGAATTTATATTTTGATTCTGCACATCTTGAAGATTATTAGAGGATATAATTTGTCAAACATTTGCCATATAAGGAGTGTGAGTTTTCACACTTACAATCTGCCCCTTGGCAAATGCCTGACAACAAACTTACAACAGTGCTTATTATCAAATTCAGATATTGAATTCCATTTAAACATTCAAAACACCATGATAAGGGAAAATTCAGAATTTCATTCATGTTCAGAGAAAATGTACAGTATTCAGAAGAAATATACATTGTTCAGCAACTATATACACATCCAACCAAACAAAAACAAAAAACTCCCCCTTAAACCTACTTTCAGAACCCCAAAAACCAACAGAACAAACAAAAACAAAAACTTGATATATCAACCAGCAACCAGCATCAACCAACAACCAGCAGCAACATCATCAAAATGACTCCCCCTTTCTGGAAGGAGGTTTCGGATCCCAATTTCTGGAGTAATGCCGGTTTGCATCTTGGGACTGGGAGTGCAGCCAACATAGTGTGTGATCCATCTCCAACTGAGTCCTTCGAATGCTACTCAGAAAATGCTCAGCTTCATTTTGCATTCGTTGCTGAGCAGCAACATCCCTTTGTACCTTGCCACAAGCAAAATAAACATCCTTTGCAAGCTTATCCAACTTCTCTTGGGTCTCTGATTTGAACATGCTCATCATGAGCATGTTAGCCCTTACATCAGAATTGAAAGCCTCCTAGGATGCTTGCATGGAATTCAACTTGTCCAGGATTGCCATAGCATCAGAACTGGACAAGGAGGATTGAGAAGAAGAAGGCTACGAAGAAGCCAACCGAAAAGGATTAGCTCTTTTGCTTCTGGTCAGGGTGGAGTCATTAATGGGAGGTTTGGGGTGAAGGATCATTTCAACAGGATCAGGGAGTACCCCCTGGTGAATGCACAGGTAAGTGATGAAGATCCCAAAAGGAAGAGCAGCAGTCTTGGATTTTAAATTCCGAGACTGAAGGATCTGATTGAATATGATGGAAGGAAGACAGACACTGTCTCTGTTCTAGAGAGCATGAAGGAGTCTTGCTCTAGAGTGAGAAATCTCAGAATGATGATCTGAGGGAACAAGAGAAGCACAAACAAACAGATTCAAGATCCTGAGAAGATCTTGGAGAGAGCCATGAGGAAGATAGTTTGGCTTATTTTTTATGGAGGTGGGAGCACCCTGAACAATCAGAGAAGAAATGATTGACTCCATGGGAGGATCAGAGTGAGAATCAAGAAAGTCAAAGGAAGGAGAATCAACAAGGGGCAGTTCGAGAAGAGAGGAGATAAGATCTTTCGAGAAGTCGAAAGAGATGTCCCTGACATAGGCTTTGACAAAGCCTTGATTGGCAAGATGAAGATGGTGGAGGTTCGAATAGAATTCTCGAACCAGGTCAGGATATGCAAAACCACTTATCAAAGCAAATTTCTTCCAACCATTGTCCGAAACCAATGAGAAGAGAGGAGATTCAGAAAAGGAATCAAGCTTAATGGCCCTTTCCAAAAGGAGTGGCCTATGCTTGAAGAACTCATTAAAATCTGACAGACCATTTCCAATGAATGGTTCAGAGGAATGTGAAGGGGATGGGGGCCTCACCGGTGAAGAAGAGACAATCGGAGAGGATCTTACTAGTGGAGAAGAGGTGGAAGGAGAATCAATTCTAGACTTCTTCTTGGGAGGCATGATGAAAAACAAACAGAAAAAAATAGACGAGAGAGAAGAACACAAGCAAAGCACGACAAAGCCCTAATGGCAGAACAATCTACCAAACCCTAACTTAGAAGAACGAGAGAAGAACACTGTAATAGGAAGAAGAAAATGAAGAAGCAAGACGAAGACAGTAAAAAAAATTTTACCTGAACAGTGGACAAGGTGACGAAAGGTAAGCACGAAGGCAAAGAATGACCACGACGCTAAGAGAACCGCAGATAAGAAAAACAGAGGTAAAAAAAATGAAACAGATTTCACCTTTTTATAGACTAAAAGAACACGCTGCCAGCGTGCATCCGGCGACGCTTAACAGGACAGGTGCCAAAGCATGAAGAAGGGAGAAGGCTACCGGCACGCTTCTAGCGACGTAGAAGGTGCACATGCACAAACAAGAAAAAAACACACTCACAAGGCAAAAATTTATAAAAAGAGTTTGAACTATTCTTCATGAAAAACTCATACATCTAAACACAAAGCTAAGATTTTAACTAAACTAAAAATCATCTAGATAATCAACTTTTATTCAATCCAAGAAGTACTTATCAAAAAACTGATCTTGAAGAACCTATCAAGGTTAATTCAGATGTGACACATTTCATATCTATGACCAAAATTTCCTTCATGGTTTCTCATACTATAAATTTTCTTCAAGATATTGAGCACTCGTGCATATTAATGAAACAATGCTTGTGTAGTGTGTGAAATATTTTTGACTTTTACACTTTATGCATATGGAAGACTATTTTAGTGTACTCATACTTGGAAAGTATAGACATACCCCAAACTTCATTTTGGTGGCTTTCACACATCAGAGATAGGTAGCCTTTTCTGATCTCTTTTTCTTTTCTTTTTTTTTTTTTGTAGAAGGCATTAACCCTTAAAAAACCTGAGTTTACAGTTCATTCCAAGAATATACCTTCTTTCTCTTTTTCTTTTTGAGAATTACAGTGGCTTTCACTCTAATCTCTATGGCAGCCATTTCCAAAACTTTTCTTTTCATAAAGGTGATAGCCTATAGATCCCAAGCTTCAACACACAATAAACTTCAATACACAAAGGTGTTTAAGACAAAAGTGATAGTTGAGAACAAGACATTTCTATCAATATTCATAGACTCAAGCTTCCTGAATTAAGATTTTAGTATCAAGAACACATAAATTCATTTTTAACAGGCATGTAAATCATTTTACATCTAAATTAACTCAAAACAGAACCTGATTTTCAGTTTTGAGAGCATACTCCTAGGGATTTCCTAAGAGTTTCAAATCTGTTCTGATCTAAAGGTTTAGTGAAAATATCAGCTAACTGTTTTTCAGTAGATATATATTCAATCATAACAGTTTTGTCTTCAATTAACTCTCTTATAAAGTGATGCCTGATGTCTATATGTTTAGTCCTTGAGTGTTGAACAGGATTTTTAGAAATATTTATGGCACTTTGATTGTCACAGAAGAGAATCATTTGATCTTGATCTAAACCATAATCAGATAGCATTTGTTTCATCCAAATTAGTTGAGTACAACTGCTTCCTGCAGCAATGTACTCTGCTTCAGCTGTACTCAGTGAAACTGAGTTTTGCTTTTTGCTTAACCAAGCAATGAGGTTATTACCCATATAAAAGCAACCACCAGAGGTGCTTTTTCTATCATCCATACACCCAGCCCAATCAGCATCAGTGTATCCAGTAAGATATGGGTTTGTTTCTTTGGAAAACCAAATTCCCAGATCAACAGTTCCATTTACATACTTTATAATCCTTTTCACAGCATTTAGATGAGATTCTTTAGGATTAGCCTGATATCTTGCACAAAATCCAACACTAAAACTTATATCAGGTCTACTTGCTGTTAAGTACAGAAGACTTCCAATCATCCCTCTGTACAAGGTAGGGTCTATATCCTTCCCAGATTCATCTTTTCCAAGCTTTAAGCTAGTACTCATAGGAGTCCTAGCATGTTTTGCATGAATTAAACTGAATCTCTTGACTAGATTTCCTGCATATTTTGCTTGAGAGAAAAAAATCCCTTATTGAGATTGATAAATCTGAACTCCTAAGAAAAAATTCAGTTCGCCCATCATACTCATCTCAAATTCACTCTTCATTAAGTCTCCGAAGGAGTGAGCATGATTTTCAGAAGTAGATCCAAACACTATGTCATCAACATAGATTTGAGCAATCAAAATATGCTTGGACTCTCTTTGAATAAAGAGAGTTTTATCCACATTTCCTCTCATAAATCCAGATTCAAGTAAGAAAGAGGTGAGTCTCTCATACCAAGCTCTAGGAGCTTGTTTGAGTCCATACAAGGCCTTGTTCAGCTTATAAACATGTTTAGGATGATTTGTGTCCTCAAATCCTTTAAGTTGCTCTACATAAACCTCTTCATTCAGATATCCATTCAAGAATGCATTCTTAACATCCATTTGAAACAGTTTAAACTTCAAATAGCATGCAATAGACAAAAGCAATCTGATTGATTCTAACCTAGCTACAGGAGCAAAGGTTTCATCAAAGTCTATTCCTTCTACTTGGGTGTATCCCTGAGCAACAAGCCTAGCTTTATTTCTGGTTACAATCCCATTCTCATCAGATTTGTTCTTAAAAATCCATTTGGTTCCTATCACATTCAGATTAGAGGGTCTTTCAACCAATTCCCATACATTATTTCTAGTAAATTGGTTTAGTTCTTCATGCATAGCATTTAACCAAGATTCATCCAACAAGGCATCTTTATAAGATTTTGGCTCAAATTGAGATAAATAAGAAGAAAATCTTACCTCATTATATAATTGATGTCTTGTTCTTACTCCATCTGAAATATTTCCAACAATTTGCTCAGTTGGGTGGTCTTTGAGAGTTTTTGTCAGAGGAACAATTTCATTGCTTGAGGAAGCATCTTTGATTTCATCCTCTTCATCTACAACCTGCAAAAATTCACAGTCAATTCCTTCATCATCTATTAACACATTAATAGACTCCATTACAACAGATTTTTGCAAGTTAAAAACTCTGTATGCTCTACTGGAAGAAGAATATCCTAGAAAGATTCCTTCATCACTTCTAGAATCAAATTTTCCTAGATTTTCTCTGTCCCTTAAGATATAACATTTACTTCCAAAAACTCTAAAATATTTCAAGTTTGGCTGTTTTCCTTTCTAAGTTTCATAAGGAGTTTGTTTCCACCCAGATCTGACATATACTCTGTTACTTATATAACAGGCAGTATTTATTGCTTCAGCCCAGAATTTTGTTGACACTTTCTTGGCTATCATCATGGTTCTAGCCATTTCTTGCAAAACTCTATTCTTCCTTTCCACAACTCCATTTTGTTGTGGAGTCTTAGGAGCAGAAAATTCATGTTTAATTCCTTGTTCTTCACAAAATTTGGAAAACATTTGATTTTCAAATTCTGTCCCATGATCAGATCTTATTCTAACAATCCTCCCTATTTGCAAGTTCTTTTCAACTTGAATTTGACAGCACAATTGTTTAAAGCAATCAAAACATTCAGATTTTTCTCTTAGAAAATTTACCCAAGTGTATCTACTGTAGTCATCTACAGCAACAAAGATATACCTCTTTCCTCCAAGACTTTCAGTCTTTGTAGGTCCCATCAATTCCATATGAATCAGACTTAGAGATTTTTGACAAATCTCTATAGTTAATGTGATCAAGTCTTCTATGCCACAAATCAATTTCATTGCATATAGAGGATTTTAAAGAGCTTTCATTGTTTCCAATGATTCCATAACAATTGTCACTTGTTCTTACACCTATAAGAACAGTTCTACCAGAATTATCCAAAATTTTACATTCTTTTCTGGTAAAGTTGACAAACAATCTTGAATCACATAACTGGCTAATACTAATTAAGTTTGCCTTCAAACCAGATACAAATAACACATTCTTTAGACAAACTCCATTAGGACCAGTTACTGTTCCTTTACCTTTGACTTGAGAAGTGCTTCCATCACCAAATGTTACACTTCCACCAAAATATTCTTCAAAGGTACTAAACATAGACTTATGTCCACACATATGTCTTGAACAACCACTATCCAAGTACCACATGTTGACATCATGAACTTTCAAAGCTATATGAACCACATTTGCAACTAAGCAGTCTTTTCTAACCCAAATCTGTTTTTCATGAGTTTTCGTAGAAGTACCTTCATCAACAACTTGTGATTTTGAAGGAAGTTTCTTTGACAGATTTGTAACTTCCTTATTTAATGATTCAGTCAATTTTAACAAGGAATCAAACCTGTTATATAAATCCAAGGACTGACTTTGATTTACTTTCCTCTTACTGTCAAAATATCCCTTGGGAAAACCATGCAAAACATGACACTTTGGTCTTATATGACCTTTTTTATTACAATGATGGCACACAGGTATGAACCTATATTCAGAAGAATCAAAATTTCCAGATTTGACAGTATTTCTAACCTGTACAGATTTATATTTTTCAGATTTTGAAGATTTACCTGTTGAGCTTACTTCTCTAGCAGAAATTTTCTGTGAAAATTCCTTATTTTGATTACTTACACTCATTCTCTTTTCAGCAGAATTTGAGCTTTCAGGAACTTCCTTTGAAGTTGATTCCCCATCAATTTGATGATTTCCTGTAGAAAAATTTGAAGCATTAGATTTAATTGAATTTGAAAATTTTTCAAGTTCAATAACTTTACCTTGAAGTGCAGAAATCTGAGCTTCTTTTTCTTTTAATTTTTCAGTTTTTTCAGTCAAAGAAGTTACCATAAAATTTTCTTTGACATGTCTTTCAAGTAACTTCTTGTTTATTGAATCTATTTCTGCAAATGCTTTATTTTTCTCTATTTCTAACTCCTTCAATTTTTTACTCAGTTTCTTGACTTTCTTCTGAGCTCTATTGAATTCCTTGTATAGCTGATTGTAGGCTTCTTGTAATTCTTCTTCATCATCTGATAAACTTTCTTTATTATCTCCTGCAATGTCAGAGATTGAACTACCAGAAGAGGATGAGTAAAAAGAATTGAAAGCAGTAAAATTAGCAGAAATATCCTCATCTGATTGTGAAGAATTATCAGTATTACTGTCATCCCAAGTAACCTGATAATTTGTCTTTTTCTTTTTATCCTTTGAGGGACAATCAGAAGCAACATGTCCAAATCCTCTACATTTATAACATTGAACTTCATCATTCTGAGAAAATTTCTTCTCCTTTCTTAGATCAGAAACTTTCTTATCAGATCTTCTATTAGATCTGTCCATGGATGATAAAGGATTAGATTGTCTCTTTTTAAACATTCTCTTAAACGTTTTAGCTAAGAGAACTAACTCATCCAGATCTACTTCAGAATTATCTGATTCTTCATTATTTACAGATTTTAGAGCTATTCCTTTACTCCTTTTAGGAATATTTAGATCTAGCTCATAAGTCTGTAAAGATCCTACAAGATCTTCAATTCTCATGGTATCCACATCTTTTGCCTCTTGAATGGCAGTAACTTTTGGTCTGAATTTTTCAGGCAAAGATCTCAAGATCTTTCTAACAACCTTAGATATAGAGATCTTTTCTCCAAGGTTAAAACTCGAATTAACAATATCCGAAAGTCTAGCATAAAATTCATCAAAGGACTCATCATCTTTCATATATAGAGTTTCGAAAGATGTTGTAAGTCTTTGAAGTCTAGACAGCTTGACAGCTGAGGTTCCTTCATGAGTGACCTCAAGAATGTCCCAAGCTTCCTTACCTACTTCACATGAGGAAATTCTCCTGAATTCCTCAACACTTACAGCACAAAATAAGGCATTCATTGCCTTGTTGTTCCATCCACATAGATCAGATTCAGCTTTACTCCACTGATCATGAGGTTTAGGCATCACAACACCTCCTTCTGTTGTGATTTCTGGTGGATGATAACCATTACATACAGAGAGCCAGACACGCTCATCGATAGATTTCAGGTAAGCTCTTATCTTTGCTTTCCAGTAAGAATAATTGTTACCTTCAAATAATGGAGGTCTAGAGGCAGATCCTCCTTCTTTTCCAAAGTCCATGCTATAGATCTAGATCACACTTTGTATAACAATTCAAAGTGAAATGGCTTTGATACCAATTGAAAGAGTAGGAAACTACTCTAAAGGTCCACGATCTACAACAATTAAGATCTTAACAATGCGGAAACATACACACAGAAATTATACGAGGAAACCTGAATCCAGATCCAGGAAAAACCTCGAGTCTATATGAGGCGACTAACGCTTAGAATCTCCACTATTGAATGAAAAGCAATTACAAAGGAGAACACACTTAACCTTTACAATTGAACTCACTCAACAGCAATCTACAGCTCGAATCCACGAACTGTAGCACAACATGAATCCACAAGCTGCAATTCACGATCTATCCAGATCCACAGCTCGAATCCACGAACTGTAACACAACTTGAATCCACAAGTTGCAAATCACGATCAATCCAGATCCACAGCTCGAATCCACGAACTACAACACAACATGAATCCACAAGTTGCAAATCACAATCAATCCAGATCCACAGCTCGAATCCACGAACTGCAACACAACTTGAATCCACAAGCTGCAATTCACGATCAGTCCAGATCGTAACAATCGCCTTAGAGTCCACTGAGATGATCTAATGCAATAGGAATCCACCTATGCATCCAACAAACTCGATCACCAATCCAGGAGATCATACGATCAAGTGAAGTTCCGAATTGAAGAAGAATCATCAACTTCAATTCCAGGTGATCTCTCTCAGATCTCCCCCTCACTCGATCACCGACTTTCTAAAAACGAATTGATTGAATCTCGAACACCTCAAGATCCAAAACCAATTGAACAAAGAAAAAAGTCACTTCAAAAAGAATACAGCTCGTCTATTTAAAGAAGAAATCTCAGATCGCGTCGAGCGCTGGTGGCGTCGTGGTGCGATCGGGGTAGACGGCTGGAAGCGAACTCAAGTCCCGCTTAAATCCAAAAGACTCAGTTAAGGACGCGCTGCTAACGGGAGGGAACGCGGCATGTGCACAGCTGATTTGTAGATTCTTCAATCTTGCTCTGCGCTACCAGCGGTGTGTCGGCGTCGCCTTACGAAGCCGGTACGCGTGCTTTACTTTCAAAGTGTTATTTCACTTATGCGCTGCCAGCGGAGTGGTAGTGGCGTTGTTCCTTGCAAGTGCATTTACGAAATGTTCTTTCTTTAGAAATCTTTACATTTCCTTGAGCTACCAGTGGCGTGGTAGCTGTGTGGCAGCCTCACTTTCCTCTTTACTAAATTCATGGAATTTATATTTTGACTCTGCACATCTTGAAGATTATTAGAGGATATAATTTGTCAAACATTTGCCATATAAGGAGTGTGAGTTTTCACACTTACAAAAGAAAAGAGGGCAAGACAAGAGAGAAGGAATAAAAAAGTTTTTTTCATATATAAGCAAGTCTCTTTGTACAAAGGATGATATAAATACATCAAAATCCTAATCTATTGCTGCTGTGCAGGATCACCCTCATGTCCTCTACCCCGCGCTCCTCTGTGGCCTCTACCTCGAGATGATCGATGCCTAGAATATTCCAGAAGGCGCTCGGCCATGTAGCGCGGTCTCTAGCCCACAATGGATTGAAGCTGATACTCCAAGCAGTATCTAGTGAGGAAGCCTCAGGCCCAGCAGGAACAGGCTCGGCTGGCAGGGGAGCCACCTCAGGTGCGACTGGATCCTCGGCTGCAGCAGTCTCAACTCCCGCAGCTCCAGAAAGCTCAGAAATAGCAGAAGAAGAACCAGGAACAGAAATATCTGGGTCAATGGAAATAAAGTCAGAAATCGAAGCATCAAAATGAACCAAGGGAGTAAAACTGAAGAAAACTTACCAGGGACCTCGGGAGCAGGATCAGGAGCAGCCATAGGAGATGAAGTGCCGTCAAGGTCCGCAGGAGCAGCAGAAACAGTAGATACACCCGGGTCGGCAATCGGAATGCCCACAGGATCCGCAGGAGCCCCAGGATCCGCAGGAGTAGCAAGTGCAGGAGATGCAATAGGATTAGAAACAGCAGTCGGGGCGTCCTCGGGATCAGCAGCCCGAGTAGGAGATGGATCACGAACAGGAAAATCCGGCTCAAAGGCAGCATCAGGATCTGGGACTGGACCCTGCAAAAGTCAAACAGTTATATCAGAACGGCAGAAAGACATAGAAATGAAAAAGATGAAATTATACAGAACCAGATACCTGTCTAGCCCTAAGCTCGACAACCAAAGCCTCCAGCTCACTGATCCAGGCATCTCGCTGGGCCACAACCGCATCGTGCTCAGCAATCAAATCATCCACAGGGGCCCGCTGACTCTGGAACCGATCCCGGAGAGCATTCAACTCGTCTACCTGTCAACAAGAAATGGATTAGAGTCAGAAATACAGAATTAAAGGAAATGAGATAAAAAAATGCAGGTCATAAACTTACAGTGTCATCATGGACCCGGATAAAAATCCCGCCTATCTCGGTCACCCCGGCACGGGTGGGCCGGTCCATCAAACAGCCAATGGATACTCTCTGGATCCACTCATCGTAATCCCCGGGTACAGTAAGCGCCTCCGCATCCTCCCACTGATCAAACTGGGCAACATCAAATCCGGGCAGGAGGATGGTAGGGCCAATAGGAGGTGGAGGAACCAGGATGCGAGGGACGCT
This sequence comes from Buxus sempervirens, assembly GCA_947561395.2. Lineage (NCBI taxonomy): Eukaryota > Viridiplantae > Streptophyta > Magnoliopsida > Buxales > Buxaceae > Buxus > Buxus sempervirens. Next base: position 53,402,096 of record OX387182.1, read on the forward strand.
GGTGTGCTGAAAGTACAGGTGCTCGCCTAAGTACACAATCCTACCAAGTCTCCCAATGAAACACTGGTAGGACTGGCGTCGCACATCTCGCTCAAAAGCGTCCTGTACCATCTCCTAATGAGCAACCTCGTCATCCACATCCTCGAAGCGGGCTAGTATCAGCTGCAATCAAAATAAAAAGTGTCAGGTGCAAGGGCAGTATTGAAGAAAAGAGAATATTGAAGGGCGAGGAAAATTTACATCAGAGCGGCGAGAGCGGTCTAAATGCGCCTGGGCCAATCGTGGCTGGCTCCTGTCTGCATCCCTATCAAAGATGGACCACCGTATAGCTACGGGGGAACTCAGTCGCACCAGGCACAGGGGAGGGACGGAAATATGTCATGTGTGTATACATGAATATCTGGCAAGAAAATAAAGCAAGATTAGGAGATAAAAGAATTTTTAAAAGGAAATTCAGCAAAAATATTCCTTACCTGTAAGATCTGCAAGAAAAATCTGCAGCTGATACCATCTCCCCTCGGAGCGGCCAGACCTCGGACGACTCGACTCAGTCCAGCTAATATAGTCCCATATATCAACCGACCCCATGCTAGCCGCCTGGTCTGCTGAAGATCTCTCAGGGCATCCAAAAAGACAGGGCTGACCGACGTCGTATCCTCCTGGAAAAAGCAGCTACCCAGCATCAACAGGAAGACTTGTCGAAATAGAGGGACAAAACCGTCATGAGCCTCAGTGATAGTAGCATGCCTCTGGTTAGGGTGATCAACAATGCTGCTACGCAACCAGCTAATAGAAATCCGACCACTCCTACCATCCCAAGCAGCCTCAGGAAGATCCTCATACCCTAGAAGGGTGCCAATATCCGCAGCAGAAGGACGCTCCATTTCTATGGTCCTACTCGTCAAGGGGATGCCAGTGAGCATGACAAAATCTGACGGACGAATCCCCAACTCAACATTCGGCAGATGGAAAGACTGTATGTCAAGAAAGTACCGCTCCAGCATGACAAAGATGAGAGGGCGGTCAGCTCGGAACGACGGGATAACAGAAAATGATCAAAACGGTATCTACGGAACTCCCGTCTGAGTCCGGGAGATAGGGTCTGATACAGCTCGAAGAACCTCCCCCAACTACCTCTCAGATGAGAAGGGAGATACCGAAGGGGAAGATCTGTTCGGACACACATCGAAGGATAATGATCCAATCCACTAAGAAGCTCAGTGTCCTGAATAGATGCCCTCAACTCCTCAGGAAAAACCAAACGGAATCCCCTGGCATCACCTCCAAGGACTGGATCCTGAACCGCATCTCTGACTCTACCACATCCTCGGCCTCTGCCACGGCCTCCCTCACCCTCGAGGGCTTGATCTTGAACTCTGCCTCTACCTCGGCTTCTGCCCCGACCTAGAGCAGGAGCAACAACAGGCTAAAATTCAAAAGAGAAATATGAAGGTTTGTGTAGAAAGAGAATAGAAGGAGGGAAAAATTGGGAAGCCTACCTCAGCAGAGCCCTCTCCAGAGCCCTCTCTGGAATCATCTAGCGGCTCCGACAGGGTAGCACTAGAACTCGCCTCTGTTCGAGCCCGCGAAGAAGAAGGCTGATCAGCGGGATCAACCTCCTCTCGAACTCCGGAACGACTCCTAGCCATCTACAGACAACAGGGTGGTATTTTAAGTTTCTGTTTAATGTTCAAAGATTTATCAGAAATTTAGATTTCAACCCCTAGGTGCTCTCACTTCTAATATTTTCTAATCCTAAGAATACCTGCAAGATTTGATCCTTATTAATTCGTTGTGATCTCAGGATATATTCATGAAGACAGAATGGGAAAATCAAGGGCCAAAGGATCAAAAACAAGAATTGCAGACAGAGCTGCAGAAATTCAAATTAAGAATTGGCAAGACATGTTGGGAAGTCAAGATGAATTGAAAAAAATTCACAGCAGTGTATGGTGATAAAATTAAAAGTGAGCAGTTCACCAGCAATAATTAATCAAAAGCCTTGACAAAATCGGAAAATCATGCCGTGAGCATTCATCACCGGAAATGCAGAAGTAAAGTAAAAAAGCATGTAATCAGCAATTTCAGTGGGAAAATATCACTGGCAGGTCAATCCCAAAGAATTGCAGAAAATCGGATCAAGAAAATCCAGCATGACACCAGCAGTTCAAGCATACAATCCAAAAAGCATGCAATTAGCAAATACCACCGGCAGGCAATCCAAAGTTCTGGGATACTGTCAATTCAAGGGTATCACCAAAGAAGCAAGCCATTGTTATCAGGAATCGGCAAGACAAAACAAATGGTAGAAAAAAAAAAAACAGCATGGCATTAAGTCTGAAAATTCCAGCATCAACAATATTGAAAATACAAAATCAGAGAATCATGCCATGAGTAATTCGTCCAATCTCCTCAGTATGCAAGGATTCAATTGCAAATGCAAAATCTGAAAATTTCGCATGTATTCACTGATCCTGCTTGCTTGTTAAGAACAGTGGGGAAATGGGCGATCAATTGCAAGTATCAAACCCAATCAACAACAATCAAGGAAAATCATAGCATGATAAAATTGTTTGGAGGTGGCAATTCAGTATGAAAGATATGCAAGAAAAAATTTTTTTTTTCGATTGATGATGCCGAGTTGCACTTACTGTTTGATTGGAAATGGAAAAAGGAACACCTGATTGCAAGCAAGATCGGATTGCCGAAGCCAAGATGAACTTCCTGAAGCTTGTGCGAAGGCGTTGAGCAATGATCCGTCGGCAGGAGAAAATGGCCGAAATAAGGGCTTCATCCCAACAAGAATCAAATGGGGTGCCGGAGTTAGAGAGTCGCCGGAAGCAATGGAAATCACCGAAGTTCACAGGAAGTTTCCGGAGCTCAAGGAGTCGTCGGAAGTGACCGGAGAAGAAAGGAAAGTCGTCGGAGAAGAAGTATGCAGCCGGGGTTTGCAATTGGAGAAGAAGAAAAGAAGCGGAAGAGTCGTGGTCGCGTGCGACTTATATAAACTAATGTATTCAACAGATCATGTCGGATACAAATGAAGGCCTTCTTATCCGACGAACTACGTCGGATACAAAAGAAAAAAAGAAAAAAAAGAGAGAAAAAGAAAAGAAAAAAAGGGGAAAAGGAAAAAAAAGAAAAGAAAAAGAGAAAAAGAAAAGGAAAAGAAAAAAAAAAGAAAAAAAGAAAAAAGGAAAAGCAAGAAAAAAGAAAAAAGAAAAAAGGTGCTACAAAGTCTGCTATTTTCACAAAAAACCCTATTTTGGCTTAAAACCCACTTCACAGCCACGAGAGCTCAGTGGAATTTAGGACAACTTAGGGAAATGTATTGGTCAAGAGGAAAATATTCATTCAATTTTTAACTTAGTTTGATGAAAAAATCAGTTTTCAAAAATCTTATTTTGGCCTTAAAATCCACTTCATAGCCACAAGAGCTCAGTGGAATTTAAGACATCATGAAGAAATGCCCCCTTAAAGTTAGGGCGTTTTGGCAAATCTTCACCCAAAATTATTTTGCAAAAATTAATTTGAACCAAGCAAATCATGGTCAAGACAGCGCAATTTGGGTTTGTCTAATCTTTGCAGCTCATTGCTCTACAATTCCCGCAAAGAGGGGCAGTTGTAGACACCCCAAGATTGCGCTGGAAAAATAATGAAGAATTGGCAAAAAGCATTCTTTCCTTTAAAACCAGCACAAAATTTGAAAAATAAGCATTTTTCCTTGTATCCGACAACTCAGGTCGGATACGAGCATATCCTTTCATATCCGACAACTTCTGTTAGATATAAGCAGATATTAATGTATCCGATGACATATGTCGGATACATATATGTGCTCTTGTATCCGACTTGATATGTCGGATACAAGCTTTTTGCTCAAAATTAGGGTTTTCCGAGAGTTTTCACTTTTTACCATCATGTCCTTCATTAAAGAAGTGAAAATCTCGGAAATAGCCTTAGGGTTAAGGTTGGTGGACTCTAGACACCATTTTGTGTCTACCATCATGAAAACCCTAACCCTAGCCTTTGCCTATAAATAGGAGGCTCCTCCTTAAGCAAATGGCCAATAAGTTGCAGATTGAAGAGCTCCGAGTGAAGAAGGGAACCGCTGCCGCACTGCTTCCAGAACCCAGGTAAGCCTAAAACCTTCTTTACTTTTCTTACATTCTAGGGTTAGTTCTTTTCTTCTACCTTTCTGTAGAATAAGGCCTATTCTGTGTGTATGCAAACCCTTCCTCTACTCAAACTACCTCAAGACTCCCCCTAGCCGTAAAACGTGAAGGCGGGATCTAGGGAAAACGAGACTGAGGATTGATCCATAGTGTTAGAACCTTTCAACTAGCCTTTTGATTCCGTTTCATATTCAATGTACCCCAAGATTATCTCGAAGAACCGTTAAACGAGGAGAGAGAACTAAGGGAAACGAGAATAGAACGGAACCCTAGGCTGTTTTAGAACCCCATTTGATTGAAATGAATGCATGCTATATGTTGTTATGTTGTTGAAGAGTGGTTTTTTACAAATACACACATAGCACCCGTTTTTGTCGGAATTGGCTTATATTATGGATTTATTGCATTCATTGTGATAGATCTGAAATAAATAGCCCCAAGCAATTCTGAAATATATTTGAATGATTTTCGAATTGATTTCAATCAAGTTTATCTTGGGTATTGAAGACCTCTAGGTCTAACCTCTCGGGTTTGGGCATTTTTGCTCATTTTTGGGGTTTTTGGTATATTCTTTCCAATCGGAGAGAATGGTGAGCCAAGCTTGTGCCCTATTTCTTCCTAGAGGTTCTTCAACTTTGTTTAAATGATTTTGATTCATAATGCACGGATCACACACACCTTATCACTGTGTTGAGTTGATTTTCTTTAAAAGGCTGAAATGGGACAGCTGCTGTACCCCAACTTCGGACACTCGTAACTTCATTGTCCGGATGAATTTTGGAGCGATTCTAGAGCCATAAGAAAGGTGAGGCTGTCTAGTTTATGCCTGTAAAAGTTCATTATTTTTTATCAGGTGGATTTTTTACACCTCTCAGTCGAAGTTGATAGGTCAATTCAGGCCAGATTGTGGAACCTGTCACTTCGACTGAGCGCCATGTGTTCGTTTTAAGTCCGATTCGAGTGATTTTGGTTTCTGTGTTTTCCTTTGGAAGTCTAATTTGAAATCCAGTTGGTTTCATATTTTTTGACTCCATTTGTGTCGTGGGTAACAAATTTACTCAGAACTGCTCAACAGCACTTTTTTAGGTTAATCTGTGACCCTCGGGGCCTGTTCGAGAGGTCACCCAAGGCACATCCGAATGAATTTTTGTATGAGGCTAGTTTCATTTGAAAGATGGCCATACCTACTTCATTCACACCAAATTTCATGGATTTATATGAAGTCGATTTTTCTAAATGATTTTCCAAACTTGCCCGCTTGTCACTTTTAACTATCTCCAGCAGCAGATTTCAAAGGAGAATAACTCCTAGGATTTTAACCGGAATTGATTGAAAATTTGCATGAGTCTTCTATTTATCATAATATTTCAAATGGATTTGGTTTGATTCAATTTAAACTAGATTTGAATGACTTCAAGACAAATGGCTCTATCTTTTACCGAATTTTCTGGATTTGACTCAACTTGGTTTTGTGCAATTTTTGCTTTGATTTCCATCTATTGGTGATATTCTAGAAGTGATACTAACATAAAAGAGGATCTAGAATTCATTGGATTTCTCATGTGAAAGTATCACATATTTGTTTAACCCTTGTTCAAGGTTTTTAATTATTTTAGCAAGCTTGCTCATTTTTTCAGTATGAACAACACTTGGCAACCACCTTGTGTGGGTGAGTGGGGTGCCTAACACCTTCCCCCGTTCATAATCTAATCCCTTTACCCATCTTTGGATTTTATTTTCAAGTAGAGTTATTTTTACTCTAGATTTGCCTTTTTGCTCTTTTTGAATCTTTTGGTGTCCATTCACACCTTAAAAATTGAATGGTGGCGACTCTCCCATTTTCGTTGAGCCCGTGTGATGACAGAGGGAATCATCTCGGTGATTTTTCTGTGTCTCACAAATTCATAGGGTAAAAACATCTCCTAAACTTTATTTTAGGTCTGTAAGACATGCTGGAGAAATAAAATACAGAAAATCTAAATAGAAACTATCTTGGGTGTTAAGATAGGAAATTGGATTCTAATAGGAAAACACTAAGTAAGATTTGATTTACTTTATTTGAGCTTTCAATATGAATGTTGGCTATTGGAATTGCATAAACTCTGAGTTTTATCAAACATATGATACATGAGTTTTATTTTGAATATATTTGGGAAATTGCATATGTTATTCTGAAAAAGCCTTTAATTGAATTTGTAAGGATTGAATCATGGTTTTTCAATGGAATGGAATACTTGGGTATGGTTTGGTATGTGGTATGATGTTGTTCACTTTACTTTTACGGTTGGATGATACGGCTTCTATGGTTGAGTTAATACTAACTTTTACGGCAGAGATGGGTAATCCTCTGTGTAGAGATGTGTAATCCTTTACGGGTAAAAGTGTGTATGCCTTCTACATTAGCGTATCCTCCCGTATGTGGTTTTATTGTATTTTGTGTCAGTGGGCTTAGCTGTATATGGATCCATAGTAATGGCTGGTTAGCTAAGTGGTATTTAGTTTGGGTTGAGTTACTCCTATATGCCAGCGTGCTTCCCTTGCAAGTTAGTTTGCTCTGGGAAGGTCCTATGTCTGGAGGGACACCCCGGTGCGCCATTGGTGATTCCCTGTACATGTGGATAAGTGACCATTTTCATGTATTGATTCTGGTGCTGCATGCTGGTGGTACATGCCAACTCTATTGAGTTCGTGTGCAATAAGTCGGTGACTACGGTTCTTGTCTATAGCTACGCTGCATGAGGCTTGAGTATCATCAAGTAGCATAGCCCCTAAGTCACATGGTGCTATAGTAGTTAGTTGAGTGTCATCTCAAATACTTATCATCTTTGTGAGTCCTGCAATGGAACGTGTTTTATCGCCTTTGTCGGTTTTACCCCGTTAACATCAAATTACTGGTATTTGTACATGATTATCTGTTTTATCGTTTTATTTGGAATTGCCATGGATAACTTGGATTTCTCGTCTTCTCGTTGATTAATCGAATACCTCATGACTATTTGCTTACATTGGACTGTTTCTAATTGCATGCACCTGCTACTTGTTGAGATGTAAATCTCACTCCGTTTCCCCCTACTTTTCAGGTTGCTTGGAGAGATCGCGAAGATGGGGTTTATTTGATGGGTAGAATTGTAATCGATATAAATGTTCACATGTTGATTAGATAAATGTGATTGTAAAATGAATTGAATATATTGATTAAAGAATATTTTTTATTGCCCACCATAACTCTGATGTAATTACTTAGTTTTTTTAAAAATTATTGTGAATCTTGGTTTGTATCTGACCCCAGCTTCGTGGTAACACTTCGAGTTTGGTTGTTGAACCGGACTTGGGTTGTTACAGTAGCGAACCGGGTTCGGGTTGGGTGCCGGTTTGCACTGACCCGGGTTCGGGGCGTTGCAAGAGCCTTCTCCCTTTTTTTTCTAATTCAAATACCTTGACGGTCTCTTGATCTTTCAGTGTTACCTTGACCTTTTTCACCATGACTTGACCATATGAAGCTATCCTTAATTTTCACCAATTTCAATTTTGTTTATAAAAAAGTTTATCACCCAAATTATATCTTCAGTTTACCCATAAAATAACATTATTTACAAACCTTGAATAAAAATTCATTTATACTTGGATCCATTGGTGTTCTTGCTAGCCTCTAGAATAAGTTTCCGTTGATAAATGGGCATTTGATTAGGTTGGGGATTCTCCTTAAACAGAGAATGAGAAAAAGTTTACTTTGCAAGAAATCACATTGACCCTGATTTTGGATATTAAGAATAAGGTTTTTTGTTTTTGCAGCGACAAACACGTAAATAAACTTGAAAAGGGTAAATCCCAACTGTAAGAATTCTATTTTATCAAAAAGAAGGGAGAGCGTCAGACAGAAAATTCAGTAAACTGTTGTAAGCATCAAACAAGTCAGTTGTGAAAAAATGCAAAAAGAAGACACCAAAGAGGAATTTTCTCAAATAGATAACAGTAGTCAATAAATTTACTCTAAACAATCCAAATATGAAAGAATCATGAACCACGTTCTGATAGAGGCAAAATAATATAGAAATCTGAAAATTCAATCAAGATTAAAATACGTCAAAAGAGATGTACTTACGTGAAAATGACAGTCGTGCACGAAGAACAAGAGTAAATGGAAGGCTGTGTGAGAAGGATACCAGAAAATCCAAGGCTGTGTGAGAATAGAACTTTTGGAGGAATAGAACTTTTTGAGTGGTCTTCCGTTTCGAGAGACCGATGGTGGCATTCCCTATTTGCATATTCTACCGTTTGGTTGTCTTCTGTTTTCAGTGTGAGGAACTTGAAAAGACGAAAGCAATAGGGGCCTCTGAAAGCTGAATTGGCAGCCACGTAAGACAATGATGGGGGCTACCAGGGTTCTGTGTTTGAGGTTTCAAGCTCTCACAGTGCTGGAAGGAAGAGGACCAGCCCTGAGAAGACGAAGATGAATGGTCGATTATTGGGTTTGTGACTTATGTCCAAGCCCGTTTAATAAGCACAGTTAAATGCCCAAGCCCGCCAAACAATAATCACTTAGACATCTAATTTTTTATGGAGGTAAAAACACTAATCTTTTCTTTTTATAATAATTGAAAACAATTGTTGTGAAGAAACTCCACTTGCCAACAAAAAAATATCATCATCATGAAGAAGAGATGATAGAGTGAAAACTTGTGGGTTGGCACAACAATTCTTATTTTTTACCAAGCCCGTCAAAATTTTTTTGGGCTTTTAAAAATCAATCCTAGCCCGACCCTCTGATCAACTATTGCATCACCAAGCCCATATAAAAATGGAGTGGTCATCTCGGGCCGGGCAAGTCACCCGGCCCATCAACACCCTTACATAAGAGAAGAAGGGTCGGTTCTTCTTCCGAGCAGTGCCATTTTTGCAAAAGGTGAAAATGGGGTGTAAATGTGGATGTTTGGTTGAAGGTCTAATCTTGTATTTTTGCATTTTTGTAATCCCAAAAATATCCATGTACACCCAAGACCACTCATGTAACCAAGAAACCTTTGGTTAGATATTTTTTCTAATCAAATCAAAACATTTGTGGGACACTTGGAAGCCCTAGAATATTCCAAGAAACCTTTGGTTAGATTTTTTTCTAATCAAATCAAAACATTTGTGGGACACTTGGAAGCCCTAGAATATTCCAAGAAACCTTTGGTTGGTTATTTTTATCAATCAAATCAAAACATTTGTGGGACACTTGGAAGCCCTAGAATATTCCAAGAAACCTTTGGTTGGTTATTTTTATCAATCAAATCAAAACATTTGTGGGACACTTGGAAGCCCTACAATATTCCAAGAAACCTTTGGTTGGTTATTTTTACCAATCAAATCAAAACATTTATTGGACATTTGGAAGCCCTAGAATATTCCAAAAACCTTTGTTTGGTCACGAGAACCAATCAAATCAAAAATTTGTGGGACATTTGGAAGCCTTATAATATTCCAAAAAAACCTTTAGTTGGTTATTTTTTCCAATCAAATCAAAAAATTTGTGGGACACTTCGAAGCCCTAGAATATTCCAAAAAACCTTTGGTTGGTCTTTCGCGTACCAATCAATTGAATTTTGTGGGCCATTTGAAAGCCTCTGAATTTCAAACATCAACCTATTTTGGGCCGTCTATAAGCCTCTGAATTATAGACACATATCCTTTGGGCCATCTAAAAGCCTCTAAATTTTATACAAATCATTCCTTTGGGCCGTCTAAAAGCCTCTGAATTTTAGACATTTCTCATTCTTTGGGACCTTTGGAAGCCCTAAAATATTCCAACAATCAAAAAACAAAAAAAAATGGAAAAATATAGAAAAAAAAACAAATAAATCCGGACTTGTGTCCACCTAACCCACTTATCTACATTTATAGGTGTGTGACTCATATTAAATGGGAACTGACATGTTTCTTTAATTTCCTTACGGCAGGTACACTTAATTGCAATCATTGCTCCCATGACCAGATCCAAAGCTCGAACAATGAATACTGAAAAGAATCAAGCTCAAGCCACCGTTCCCGTTCAGGACTTTGCCCAGCTGCAAGAACAGGTGGCTGCACTAGCCAAGATGCTGGGAGACTTACTGGCAGCTCAGGCCAAATAGGCCCAGGCCCAAAACCAAGCCTCTAGTTCCCATCAAACACCGCCACCTCAAGCCTACATTCCACCTCCCGCTCAACCCATGCTTGAGCCCATTTCTGAACCTGTCCCTGAACCTATCCTGATCAGGGAAAACACTGTGGAATTTGAAAAGGAGATGGAAAAGGAAAAAGCGAAGGAGGAGATGGAGAGGAAACTCCTGCATAAGATAGAGAGGAGTCAGGAAGAACTTAAGGAGGTAAAGAGGGGAAACAGTTATGGAGGTACCACCTTCGATGATCTGTGCATATACTTGGATGTATGCCTACCGGCAAAGTTCAAGTGCCCAGACTTTGATAAATATGATGACACGGGCTGCCCAATGAGCTACTTGAAACTATACTGTGGGGCTTTGTGCCAGTTTGGCCGGGATGATGGCATACTAATCCAACTCTTCCAGAGGAGTTTGACAGGATCGGCTATAAGGTGGTTTGCCACCGTGGACCATGGCAGGATTAGAGAATGGAAGGACCTGGCGGACGCCTTCTTGGACCAATACAAATTTAACTCGGAGATCGTGCCAGACCGGTACGACATGATGAGGATGAGTAAGGGAAAAGAGGAATCTGTACGACAGTATGCTAAGAGGTGGAGAGAGGCCGCCTCCCAGGTCAGGCCGCCTATGTTGGAACCTAAGATGATCTCGACGTTCATAGGTACACTGGGGCAGCCCTTCTACAATCACCTGGTGGGTCAGATCACCACCAATTTTGCAGCCCTGGTACAAGTGGCCGGCCGGATTGAGGATGGGATCAAATCTGGTAAGATAATTGATTATTCTGCCATGATCAGTCAACAAGACTCCACTCATAACAAGGGAAATGGTAATGGAAAGAAAAAATCTGAGGAAAGGAGAGAAGCAGAAGTTAATATGGTGCAGCTTCCCAAGGGACCCGTTCAAATCAATGCCCATCCAGTTCCTTCGCTACCTATCCAAATTAATGTCCCTTCTGCATAGCCTGTGAAGGAGGAAACAGAAGTAAGGAAGAGAAAGGAGTTTTCAAAACTGCCTATGAGACCATCTGAACTTTTGCCTACCTTACTTCAAAAGGGTTACGTGACTTTGAGGTTGCCAAATCCTCATGCAAGCAAGGGGAAGGGTTATGATCCATCTGCAATTTGTGAGTATCATATGGGTAGTCCAGGGCATACCACAGATCGTTGCTTGGCCCTAAAGCATGCAATTCAGGATTTGCTGGATAATAACTCTTTAACATTCAATTCAGTCACACCCACTCCTCCTCCCACCAACAACAATGGGGCAGGCAGCTCAAATGCAATAGGGGCAATTTTCTCTGGAAAAAGAAGATTTGACCATTCTCAACTTATTGCTCCAGTTGGTACCACAGTCCAGGTTTATTTTGAAAAAGAAGACGAATGGGGCCATATGGAGAAAGAGACTCATACAGGGGCAGATTTTAATATCAAGGAAAGGAAGGAAGAGGAAGAAGAAAAGTTCAAATTGAAAGGAAATGAAATGATCGGTAAAAAAGCAGAACAGTGCAGACAGAAGCATCAAAGCAGTGTAAGCTACATGAACAAGCCGATGAAAATGAGAAAAAGGTGAATGAAGGATGCTAGGAAAAGAAGGAAGGGGTAATGGAAGAAGAGAATGAAGCCAAGGTTGAACCTCCCTTCATTGATTGGGCAGTCATCCAAATTCCAGATCAAGTAACGTCACTTCTCCCAAGGGCTGAGCATGATGTCCTAAATATGAAGGCAATGGCTGATCAAAGAAAGGAATTCTTGCCTCAACCAGCAAAAGACGAAAATTTTTGCAAAAATGGAAAAAAATCAACTTTTGTCTATGAGAACAGGGGCAATTTTCGAATTCCCACATTCTCTGAAAAGAAACCCCCATAAAAAGAATGCACATTTCCTGAGAACTCTAAGGAGCCTTGTTCTTAGGAGGTGATTTCAATAAAGGCTCTTTAAAAAAAAAAAGAGTTTTCCTTTAAGATTTTCGTAGAAAAAAAAAAGGATTTTCCCCTTTACCATCTTTCTAAGAAAAAAACAAAAAAGGTTTTCAACAAGGTCCTGTTTTACTTATGAGTTATATCTCCCATTAAATTTCATCAAGTTAAATATTACTTCGACATTGGGCTCAATTTTGAGACCAAAATCGAAGGAAAAGACATTTTATATGAAAATTCAAATCTTTTCAGTGTCATGAGAAGAATATTCTGCAAAATTCTGAAATGACCAATTTTATGGCCTTTGGAACCAAAGATGACCCACAGTCTTCAACAGAAAGGATAGAAGAAGATTTAAAGTTTCTTCATTAGAATACAGAAAGGATCGCATCACTTGCTAATTCGTTCAAAGGGAAGTTGATAATATGGTTTGAAGAAATTTTGGGGCTTTGCATTTGAAAATATGGGAGAAGATTTGACCTTTTCGTTGGAAATAGAATTGAGCATCATTTGATGGAAAGAATCCAAATCCATAAGATTGATTAAAAGGTGAAGAACTTGTTCATAACAGAGGTTCTATTTGAAGAGGCTTTTATCTTGACAGAAGTTGATTTAAAAAAAAAAAAAGGAAAGAAGGAAAAATCCTGAGCCAGTCATGTAGTGCAACTCTACAAAGTCTGAAAATTCAAACTTTTCTTAAAATGATAAGAGGCCTTTCTTTCTTATATCCGCAATTTTTTGAAATCCCTAGTTAGACCCTTTGAGCTTGATAAATTTTTCAAAGCAACCTAAACTGAGAATTGTAACCCCACACTGGGGCATATTTATTAAGGCATAAAAAAAAAAAAGAGGAATGAAGGGACAATTTTTTTAAAAACAAAAGAAGGGGGCATTATTGAAGTTCAAAAAGGGATTTTAAAGATGTTTTATGAAAAAGGGGCAAAGAAATTAAAAAAAAAAAAAAAAGAGATCATCAAATGCTATATCTTCAAAATTGTGAAGAGAATTGAAAAAGAAGTTCAATACTAGGGAATAAGTTTCAAATGAAGAAATCAAAGTAGGGGAAGAACTTCATTACTGGGGGCAATTTTGTATTCATTCCAAAAAAAAATTGCCTTAAGAATTACAATTTCAGTTAACCCATTTGATTATCTGGTATTTGAGTCTTTTAGTCCTTTTCTTTTTAAACAAACACCAAGCCTTCATTTCATCCCATTCATAAGTCCTATTTGATTAAGAAATTTTGAATTAAGGCAGTTTTGACTACATAGTTACTGGTGATGAAGGATTAAAAAAAATAGAGAAAAAAGAAAAAATGGAGAAAATGTAGTGAAAACCCGGAAGGGCGCTACATGGCAAATAATCAGCTATCTACAAGAAGGAAATCATCAGAGAGCAAAGTCCAGAATTGGCATGGATCTAGGTGAAGTCCTCATGTTGGTGGTTATTTTGAGATACAGTCACTTTTCGAGTGATTGAGGAAAATTCTCTTTTCAAGACTAAAGCAACATAATCAGAACTATGATATGAATCATCTGTGAAAAAGTTGATGGCCATCAAAATTGCCATTAGGAAATTATTGCTGATGTTGAAGTCATAAATTCTCATATCATGGATACAATGGAGAAACAATTGCTCTTCAATTGGATGAAGGAAAATGTCTTTCTAGACTGGGGCAAAATAGTCAGATTGAAAGAGTCGTCATATCTGGAGCATCAATTAACAAGCCGATGGTCATGGGAATGATTCTAAAGGTTCTGAAGGCTTATTTTGGTCTTTCTTCATTTTCTGAAATAATCTTCTCATTATTCAACTTGATTTTAATTCTTTTGGAATATATGCTAATAAGTGATTGGATCATTTTTTCAAAAATAAAAAAAAAGACCACAAAAAAAGCAAAAAATATATTTTTGGCCTATGATGAGCATCTATGTCTTTTTATAAAAACATTGGTTTTGCAAGTATTAGAGAATTCTGAGGCCACTAGTATAAAACCTATTTTTGTATTTGCATTCCTTTATATGGGTTTCTTTTTGCAAAGGTTAAAAAAAAAGAAAAAAAAGAAGAAAGAGAAAAAGAAGAAAAAAAAAAGAAAAGAAAAGAAAAAAAAAGGGAAAAAAGAGGATCATCTTTGCTGAGGGGCAAATACTACTTCAAGCAATCAAAACCGGGGCAAGCTCAGCGCCTTTCCTTCTGGGTTTTCATTGAAATAAATTATAGCATCTGGAAGAAGCAGTCAGGCCTTAGTCTTCGAATTTGAAAAAAAAAAAAAAAAGAAGCTTTGAAGCAGTTGCATGTTTTCTCCTTTAAACAAAGGTTTCAAATTCTGAAGAAGGATTTTATTGGAGCAGTAAGAAGGCATGAATGAGAGGTCATGGGTTATAAGGGCATGAGGTTAGATCAACAGATCATGATTTTCAAATCCATCAATCAAGAAGAGGCATTCACTTGGGTAGTTGAAAAGAATGAAGGCAGGCTATGGGCAGCAATGACACATACATCCTTATTGAGAGAGCAAGAAGATGAAGAAGCAAAAGCAAGTTGCAGAATATTCAAGCACAGGTTTGGGCATCAAATGGCACCCAGGTAAATCAAATAAGAAAATCAATCAGGAAAATTCAATAAAATATTTCTTTCCTTATTGTTGAAAAGCATCAAAAGCAATTGAGTTTGCAGAGGTCAATTTTAAATCCACATTCTTTTCAAAATTTGCTTGTCTCAGATTTCTTTTCATAGCCACGAGAGCTCAAAGAAATCTAAGATAAGGAAAAGACGTCACCCCGTCAGACTATACATAGCAGGGGTTTCATTGGCTATCTTCAAATCCATGTTTTTTTTATCACTCATTTGTTTGAACAAAGCAAGTTCAATTAATGAGGTATCTTTCAAACGTGCAATTTTGAGTTGTGTTGTAGACACCCCAAAATTGCACAATTTTTGATAAATCTTTAAGGAGAGAAATATTATTGGAATTTTCAATTCTTTGCATTGGGTTTGAGAAAGAAAAAAAAATGTGCTACAAAGTCTGTTATTTTCACAAAAAACCCTATTTTGCCTTAAAATCCACTTCACAGCCACGAGAGCTCAGTGGAATTTGGGACAACTTGGGGAAATGTGTTGGTCAAAAAAGGAAGATATCCACTCAATTTTTAACTTGGTTTGATAAAAAAATCAGTTTTCAAAAAATCCTATTTTTGGGCTTAAAATCCACTTCATAGCCACGAGAGCTCAGTGAAATTTAAGAATTCTTGGAGAAATACCCCCTTAAAGTTAGGGCTTTTTGGCAAATCTTCACCCAAAAATTATTTTACAAAGTTGAATTGAACCAAGCAAATCATGGTTAAGGAAGTGCAATTTTGGCTCGTCTAATCTTTGCATCTCATTGCTTTGCAACTCCCACAAAGAGGGGCAGTTGTAGACACCCCAAATTGCATAGAAAAAGGATAAAAATCACTATTTCCTTTGAAACCAGCACAAAATTTGAGAAAATGAGTTTTTGCCTTGTATCCGGCAACTCAGGTCGGATACAAGTGTCCTTCTTTGTATCCGATGGAACATGCTAGATACAAGCAAGCTTTAGTGTATCCAGCATCATATGCTGGATACATTAAGGCACTTGTGTATCCGGCCTGATATGTCGGATATACAAGTTTTGCTCAAAATTAGGGTTTTCCGAGAGATTTCACCTTTTACCATCATGTCCTTCATTAAATGAGGGGAAATCTCGGAAATAGCCTTAGGGTTAAGGTTGGTGGGCTCTAGACATTATGTTGTGTCTACCATCTCACCAATCCTAACCCTAGCCTTTGCCTATAAATATGAGGCTCCTCCTCAAGCAAATGGCCAACAATTCTTGCCAAGAACCTCTGCCAAGAAGAGCTCCGAGTGAAGAGGGGAACCGCTGCGAAAGCGCTTCCAGAACTCAGGTAAGCCTCAAACCTATCTTCTATTTTCTGTTTTACATTCCTAGATCTAGATCTCTTCTTCTACCTTTCTGTAGAATAAGGCCTTTTTGTGTGTATGAAAATCCTTCCCCGGCTCAAAGTATCTCAAGACTCCCCCTAGCCGTAAAACGTGAAGGCGGGATCTAGGAGAAACGAGACTGGGGATTGATCCTAGTGCTAGAACCTATTTAGAATAAAGCCTTTTGGAATCTTTGAAGCCCGTTTCATATTCAAAGTACCCCAAGATTATCTTGAAGAACCGTGTTTAACGGGGAGAGAGAACTAAGGGAAACGATAATGGAACGGAACCCTAGGTTGTTTTTAGAACCTTATTTTTATGAATATGAATGCATGCTATGTTGTTATATTGTTCTTGAATGATTTTCACACTTACACATACATAGCACATGTTTTGGCGGAATAGGCTCATATTTCGGGTTTATTGCATTTATTGTGATAAATCTGAAATAAATAGCCCCAATCAATTCTTGAATGCCTTGAAATGATTTTTAAAGGATTTGTATTCATCTTGCACGAATTGCACACACTTTGTCACAGTTTTGAATTGTTTTTCTCCAAAAAAGGCTTAAATTGACAGCAACTGTACCCCGACTTCGGACACTCATAACTTCATCGTCCGGATGAATTTTAGAGTAATTCTAGAGCCATGGGAAAGGTGAGGCTGTCTAGTTTATGCCTACAAAATTTCATTAATTTCTATCGAGCATAGTTTTGACACCTCTCTGCCGAAGTTGATTGGACAGTTCAGGTTTAAATATAGAACTTGTCACTTCGACGAAGCGGCATGTGTTCGTTTTAAATCCGATTCGAGTGATTTTTGTTTCTGGGCACTCCTTTATGAGTCTATTTTCAAATCCAGTTGGTATCATAATTTTTTGACTCCATTTGTATTATTGGTAACAGATTTACTCAGAACTGCTCAATGACACTTTTCTGGGTACATCTGTGATCTTCGGGGCCTGTTTGGGAGACCACCCAAGGTACACCCGAATGAATTTTTGTATGAGGCTAGTTTCATTTGAACGATGGCCATACAGACTTCAATCATACCAAATTTCATGAATTTATTTGGAGCCGAGTTTTCTAGGTGATTTTCCAAACTTGCCTACTTGCCACTTTTGATTATCCCCAGCAGCAACTTGCCACTTTTGATTATCCCCAGCAGCAACTTTAAAAGAGGCTTAACTCTTAGAATTTCAACCGGATTTAATAGAAATTTTGCATGAGGCTATTATTTACCATAATCTTTCAAATGGATTTGGTTTGAGTCAATTTAAAATTGGATTTGAATGATTTCAAGACAAATGGCATTACTTTTTACCAAATTTCCCGGATTTGATTCAACTTGGTTTGTGTAACTTTTGCTTTGATTTCCACCTTTTTGTGATATTCCAGAAATGATATTGACATAAGAGCGGATCTGGAATCCATTTGGATCTTCATGTGAAGATATCATACCCTTGTCCTTTTTCAAGGTTTTTAATGATTTTTAGCAAGCTTTATTATTTCTTTTTTTGCATGAACAGACACTTGGCAACCACCTTGTGTAGGTGAACGGGGGTGCCTAACACCTTCCCTCGTTCATAATCTAATCCCCTTACCCATCTCTGGATTTGAATTTCAAGTAGGGTTATTTTTTACTCTAGAATTTGCTTTTTAACTCTTTTTGCTTATTTTTAATCTTTTGGTGTCCATTCACACCCGAAATCTGAATGGTAGCGACTCTCCCACTTTTTAAGTCTAGCCCCGTGTGTTGACGGAGGGTGAATCATTCCGGTGATTTTTTCCCGTGTCTCACAAGTAGTAACATGCATGCTATAAAAAAATCTACATGTGTTGACAATCCTTTTCACGAGGTATAAACGGTAAATACAAATAACAGTAACCCAAATATAATTATGAAATCCAAAATCTACAAGTTTGCAATATAAAACCAACCATTAGTATTAATAATGTTCACCCAGCAAACCACACAATTGTGACATTGTAAGACTCGTGAACTTTGACCATTTTGAGAGATTAAACCTGAGTCCCAAAGCTCTTACGTGTGATGCACCGGCCTATTATAGGTTTCGGTAATCACAAAGCCGGCCTATTCTGGATTTCGGACTTCGCTTTACACAGCAGATCACTAAAAATCTGATACAAGTATTACGTTGGCGAGTACAACCTAGAAAGATAATAACTGCAACATATCCCAAAAACCATCACCCCTTGGTGAAAAATTGATTGTTGCAGACTTCCCCTTTGGAAAACCTCTCCAATCACCATTATGGAGGCAACACATAAATGGAACTAAACTTAATCCAAAAAAAAACAGACAAACTTCACTATCTAGCTAGACTATGGATCCATAATAAGCTAGATACAAACTACAACCAAAAAGCACATTACATAATCAAAACCAATATAAATATTTCCAAACCAATGCCTTTATCCATAGGCCCAAGACAAGTTTCTAATATAATAATAAGAATGCCATCATGGCTTAAGTTATTCCCCTTGGAGAAATCAAACAAATCATTACACCTTGGCAAAATTACTCCCTCATGGAGATAAACCTCATTATCCAATATATTTCATCATAAATAAAGATCCCAATTACTTTAGGAATATATCATTTGGTCATAAATCAAGAATTATCAACAAAGGTACCAAAAACCGTTGTATATAAATTTATGTATTGCCGGAAACCAAGACATATTTAAAAAACACTGTATAAAACTATATAAATCAAAGAGAAGCAATAAAAACCCCTGTAAGTCCACCAACTCCACTACTCTAGCCTTAAACCACATATTCCACAAAAACGTATCCAAATCTTTAACAAATTGTATAAAATTATTTGGCCAAAAAAAAACCTCTTTCAAACACCTAAATCTTATTGATACATGAGTTGGATTGGCTCAAAAATCAATTTAGATTTGAATTCTAGATGAAATTGTACAAAATTAGGAAATCTGATAGTGAGCGCTCAAGCTTAGCTCGTGCGTTATATTGGGCGTCCTTTGGTTTATACAGGTCTATGCTCAACGCACAAGGTAACACTTGAGCTTTGGTCTTTCTGGGCTTTTACGCTAGAAATATCACTCAAGCAGAGGTTGAGCATCCGAAAACAACTCTCGGGTTTCTGTTTTAATCCTTAGTCAATCTCAGTCTCTCAAATGGACGCTCGAACATGGATCGTGCATTCGTATTATTGCCTTGTCGCCTGGTATAACGCTCAAGTGAAGCTCGTGCGTATAGGCAAATTCGGCAATTTCTAGGTTTTCTAAAAAACTCTGATTTTTCAAATTTAAGTCAATTAAAAACAATTCCATCACTCTAAATCGTCTTAAATACATCTAATATCATTCCTAAATCATGTCAAACCATTCTAAAAACAATATTTCATGAAGAACATGAGATTTATCATCAAAATCATTGAGAACTTATCGTATACTCATGTTCAAAAGCTTATAACAACATAACTTGTATCCAGATCATATTAATCATTCAAAACTCATCCAAAAACATCCACGGAATCCATCAAGATCAAGTTTATCGATTAACCAATAAAACTATGCAATTTTCTGAGTTAAAAGGCTACTACTTACCTCTTCTTGCTATAAATCATATCCCACACTTTTTGATGATCACCAATCTTCCAAAATCCCTTTAAGCAAATCGTGGATCTCTCTCTCCCTTCTATTTCTTCTAGCTGTGAGCTCCCACTCTCTTTCATTTCCTCTATTTGATTGAATCATGGTTTACCGGACCGGTCAGTATCGGTTCGTACCGAGATCGAATGGTCCCGGTCTAGTATTCCAATTCGAGACCATCCTAGGTCCTTGACATTTTAAACTCTTTGAAACGATATTGGGCTCTAGTTTCAGCTTGGGTGGTCCAACTCGAGACCGCCCGAGTTTAAGAGAAAACTTGCAGGGTAAGCCTGCAATGTCAGGTGACTTTGCTGGCTTAGCCTGGAAGAGTCAAATCATTCAAACTTTTCAAGTCGAATAAGTTAAGAGAGAGAGAGAGAGAGAGAGCAATCTCATTTATGGCTTGAAAACAGTTGGAGACCAACATCAACCACTTCTTCTCTCTTCTTTTACATTTTATTTCACTACATAGTACTAGGTAGAGAAGAGATAGAGGGGGACTGATGGACTATCGAGTGTTGCCAACTCGTCGATTAGACTATAGGAGCAAGATGAGAGAGACAAGGGGGCGCTGGGAGCTAGGTATTGAAGAGAGAGCGGGGACTCGTGGGATGAAGGGTGTCGGGACCATCTTACAGCCTTAATACAGATTTTTTTTTTTTTAAAAATTTGGATTTCCCAGCCTGGGCAGTCTAGTCTGATGTCCAATCCTGGTACCGAAAAGCATGGATTGAACCAATAAGAAAGCCTAATTTATTTCTAACTTTCTCTTTTATATTTACACCCAATTAAGAGTCCTTGTTTTACTTAGAAACTTTCCTACTAACCCACTTTCCTATTTTATTTCAACTTCCCTTCTAAATCCTTCTCCTAAATCCCATACAAAAGAAAGTCCTACTTTAATTTAATTTCGTTCTATTTTCATTTCCTATTTTTAAATATTACTAAAACACCCCATAACCTTACTTACTTCCCAATTTAAGGCCCCTAATTAAGTATAATTATCAATAGACCATTTTCTCACCTATTAAGCCATAAATCATGCTATTTAAATCCAAATTCAACCCAACTTCAATATAATTAAATATTTCGGTTTTTATAATTATTTAATTAATTAATTTACCAATTTTGCTAACTAGGAAAAGACTAAAATACCCTTCCTTTATTTAAACCTTATTTAACCATTAAATTTCTTTCAGATTTCTGGATTTGATCTCCTTATTGTTAATGACTAAATTATATCTTTGAATCATAAACTTGCTCCCCAAAGATCCTTATTTTTCAAATTCATTCCAGGTTTATCCTCCAACATTTTGATTTAAATATTATCATTATTTTCTCAAAATTTCAGGATACTACAGCTTAGGCCTCTCTCGATGGCACCCAGATATAAGTATAGCCACAATCCAACAAATTCTGAGGCAAATCCTATGTTGCCTCCTCCCATACTTCATCACCATATAATGACTGTAAATGTGGATGTTGGTTAAAGGCCACTCTAAATCATCTTCTTATTCTTCATAGTATCATCTGACATCTGTCGATTGGTGGCCATTGGGGAAAGAGAAGAGTTTAAATGATTTTTTCGTGCTTAATTTGAATTCATTGCTGATCTTTCAATTCTTTGCGGATTTTTCAGTTCTTGTTATCTGATTTACTATTTCTAATTATTTTGTATCATTATTTTCAATACATATGCACATGATCATGATTAATATATGTCAATAAAATCCGTACTCGAAGTTTGTAAGAGCACGTGATGAAGCCCACACACAACAACAAAAAATTGTAGAAAAAGAGGAAGAAAACGAAGGGTGGGTGGGTGGGTGTTGACGTTGGCAGATTCTTGTTAGATATTGTCTTCAATAATAAATTTAATAGAAGAAAGAAAGAAGACATGACAAAGAGAAGAAATGACAACAAACAATAATAAAATAAGATAAAACGAATACACCAAGAAATGACGAAGAACGGATTTTTCAGTTCTTGTTATCTGATTTACTATTTCTAATTATTTTGTATCATTATTTTCAATACATATGCACATGATCATGATTAATATATGTCAATAAAATCCATACTTGAAGTTTGTAAGAGCACGTGATGAAGCCCACACACAACAACAAAAAATTGTAGAAAAGAGGAAGAAAACGAAGGGTGGGTCGGTGGGTGGGTGTTGACGTTGGCAGATTCTTGTTAGATATTGTCTTCAATAATAAATTTAATAGAAGAAAGAAAGAAGACATGACAAAGAGAAGAAATGACAACAAACAACAATAAAATAAGATAAAACGAATACACCAAGAAATGACGAAGAAAACAAGAGGTGAGTGCTTACTATAGAGAGTGAGTGAGATGTTATCACTTAAAACATCTCATGACAAAAGTTTGTAACTTATGTAAAAATGTTATATATATATATATATCTTTTTTTTTTTTTTTCTTTTTGCACCAAGAACTATTGCACTTTTACAAGCGGTAGCACAATTACCATCGGTAATGGTTATTGACCGTATTTAAATGTTATAACCTAGTTCAAGAAGCAAGGTTGTCTTGAGCAAATGATCAAAGTTACAAGACTTTTAGCTATCTCATGGTAACCCATTTGAATTCTCACTTACAGGGATTGAATCGCCGTGCAAAGGCCATGAGCAAGGTTCTAGATGATTTCTTGGAGAATATTATTGATGTGCATCTTAAAGACGCTGGAAAGAAATCTGGCCAAGATAGGGACTTCATTCACGGAATGTTATCCTTGATGATGGAGACCCAAGCTGGATAACATGAGAACCAATACAACATCTATCGAACCAACATCAAAGCCATTGTAATAGACATGATTGCAGGTGCAATGGACACATCAGTTATGGCAATCGAATGGGCCTTGTCTGAACTCTTCCGGCATCCATTGGCAATGAAAAAGCTCCAAGAAGAGCTAACAATTGTAGTCGGAACAGGTCGAATGGTAGAGGAGACAAATTTGGGGAAGCTAGGAAACTTGAACATGGTGGTGAAGGAAACCATGAGACTACATCCAGTCGGTCCCTTGCTTGTTCCCCGTGAATCCATTGAGGACATCACAATCAATGGAATGTTCATACCCAAGATGTCCTAGATCATTGTGAATGCGTGGTCAATGGTGTTAAAGAGGAAGCAACGTGTAACGCCCTAAATCCGGGTTATGTAATAAAACCATAACTTGGCTCCGGAGGTTAATTTTCACACAAGATCAATATATCAGAGTGAAGGAAAACATGAATGAAACAATAACTAATTGATCAGAGTGCGCTACAATCCCAAACTGAAATAATTACCATAACCAGATTCGATACTCACATGATATAAAATTTACCCGCCGATATCGACCTGACCAAGATCTGAAAATAAAACAAAACAAAACGGGTGAGATACGAATATCTTAGCGAGTAGCATATGCATGCAGAAATAGTTATAACAATTCTAAATTATGACACGATAAATAAATGATCACGAATAACCAGTGGGAATACCTGAGCAAAATCCTAAATCTCATAATCCCAATAATAAAGATAACCAATATCTAAACAACAATAACAACCCCATAACCTTGGCGATAAAGATAAACAAATATCCAAACAGCAAATAATAGCAGTATATCTCATGGTCAATGTCATTTATTTGCTTAAATTGGTTAATTGACATGCCAAGGCGACATCCACACCTCTATGTACATAGTTCCGGCCTCCTCAGGGTTTCGGAACTTTGAAATGACGGCCTACTCAGGGTTTTGTCATCCAATGCCGGCCTACTCCCTGGGTTTCGGCATTGATAACCAGGCCTACTCAGGGTTTCTAGCTGCTCTACACCGGTCGTGGCAACACTCAAGGCCATGCAATTACACCAATGAAGCAATAACATTAGATTACTAAACTTAGACATGGATCCAGGACAAGCTAAACCAGTAGCAACTTCAATTTCCTCATTCTACGCTTAACCGATAAAATAGCATGAATACTCCCAACATAGAACGTGATAACAACAAAGATAGGTACTGCTAGTCATGGGTCACTCCGGACCATAATACTCCATCATGGAGGTTCCAACTATAAATTTAAATACAACGACAAAAACCAACCATATAAGATGCAAAAGTCCCAAGAATACTCACTCTTTAAAATCTGTTCATATTATAAAGTTACAAAAATCAAATTCAGCAACATGTATCAAATTGGAGTTTAAAATGGTAAACCAATTCGTACTAAAAACATGAAAACAGCGGAAAACTAATTAATCTATTGCAACCCTGAATATGCAGAAAATTTACTTATTATTTTCATTCCAACTCATTATATTTTTTCATGCTCTAACTTGGTAGTGCAGGAAATCTAACTCATCACCTATCTCAAACATGGAGGTCACCACTCTAGTTGGCCAGAAATAGCATTTAAGTACCAATCATGAAATCTGGATTTTTACAGAAACAAACATCCATCCTATAGTCACTGATTTCAGAATTGACTTTTCCTTCCTCAAATTTGGTCTTCCGACATATAACCACCATTTATATGTATCAAGAGTCATCAATTCTCACTAATAGCCCTTACTTGAATCTCTAAATATTTAACTTGAAATTTTTATACCGGATCTTCAGCTTCCCATGTATTAGCCGAGTAGATTAGGAGGTAGGGTGCTAGTGCTAACCTACTGTTACCAATAATGGCAGAAATATATTCCCTTTTTCTATGGTTTAATTGTCCTTAAATATGTTCGATTTCATTTTTGATCCTACAGCCACCTCAATAGCATCCCTAGCTCTTATCTAAAATCAATTAGTCACACTTGACGATCAAAATTGGAATGGGCGCTAACCTCTACAGGTTAGCCACCCTTAGCGCCTAGTGAATTTACAACCAGCGCTAACCTTTAGGGAGGTTAGCTCTGGCTTAGCCGCGCTTAACGCCAGAAGTTTTTGTCAGACGAGGAATTTTCAAATGCAGCCAAGGTGATTTCCGACAGGACTGAACACAAATTTATTGCTAAATTGAACTTCAATCTCTTCCCTTAGCTCTTAATATGCAAATTAACCACAATTGGATTTAATTCAAACTAAAATTAAATGTGAATCTATCGTTCTTCACTAACAGGTCATAAATAGAGAAATCAAGAGTAAACAATAGAAATCCAAGTTTAATTCAACTTCCATACGCGAAATCAGGGAAAACAGAGTGCTACTCACATGATTCGAATATCCTCAAGCTCAGCAACTCCTAGGCTTTGATTGAACACAAATGGCAGCGATTCTAACTCCAAAATCCCTGCCGTTCACCTTTGATTTCAATTCCTCTGCCAAAAGTTCCAGATCTGATTAGATTTGGACTAACTCCTATTGCCTCTATTGATTTTGCTCACAATTGTCAAATAAATACCCTTACTTGATCTCTCCGAGATCAATTCTGAATTGAATAGATCTCTGCAACTCTCAACAGCTATGAACCTCCGACAATAGAATTATTCTTCCGATTAGCCTTCTATCCACTCCAAATGCACAAACTCTACTTACCTTCTTCTTCCTCCACACCCTGGTTGAATTGCGGCAGCAATTCCCTTCTTCGACCAATTCAAGCGAAACCGATGAACTCAATACTACTTCTATTTATACTTGTTGTTGGCGCTCATTTCTTCTCATGATCTGCTGTGTGATCATCCACAGCCTCATACTACATGATTAGTCCTTAATAGGGGTGGCAATCGGTCGAATACGGATTGGATATATGTATATTTGTATTTGAATCCGAATTTTATCGGATCTTAGATTTCAGATCCGTATTCGAATCATGGATCTAAATCCTATATTCGAAATTCGCCAATTTCGGTTTTGGATCGGATTCGGATCGAATTCGGATATATATCCCACTCATTGCCAGCCCTACTCAGAGAGGGATTTAAATGAGAAATGGGTTTGAACTTCAAATTTGAAGCACCACGCAACAATGGATATTGAGCTACTGACAAAAAAATCGCACCCCGTAACTTAGAACGCCTGTGTAGCGCCCCGGATCCAAGTTACATAGAGAAACCGTAACTTATCACCGAAGGTTAATATATAACCCAGGATAGCAAATCAGAGTGAAGGAAAACATGAATAAAACAATAACTAGATAATCAGAATGCACTATAACTCAAGCTCATCAATAAAAATACTATAACCCAAGGCTAACTCACATGAACCAAGCATATACCCGTTGGTGCCATCCTTACCAAAATCTGAAAACAAAACAAAACGGAAAATAATGAGATACGAATGTCCCAGTAAGCAGCACATGATCAAGGCTTATCAGAACTGCAGCAATTGGCATGTATGCAGAAACAAGTCCCTACAAACAGAAAAGTGAGCCTTTTAATCTTGAACCTAATATTTAGATTTTGCAATCAAGTGAGCTAAGGCCTTGATTTAAGGAAAAATGCTTCACACCAGCACATGCTAACCAAGTAAATCCTAGTTCCTAAACTGTTACTCCATGGAATAAGATATGTATATCTAATTGTAAAATAATCGACATGAATGTTTTGGAAATACTTGTCATTAAAGCCAACTTGGCATCTTTTTCTTTCTTTTATTCGGTAGAAGAACAATGAACAGCTCATCCACCACCTTTCACCTTTCCCTTTTTCGATGCTATGATTTATTGTTATTAGTTTTCATTGGGAGCTTGGATTCTTGTAACTGGGGGGTTGAGGACGGCAGTTCACCCTAGCTCATGAGGGGCTGGGGGTTGTGAACTTGCATACTCCTCAGAATGTGCCACAGCAACTCGTAAAGTCAACTAGATGGTCTAATAAAGATCACTAACTCGATGGTCTGAAGAGATCACTAACTCGATGGTCTGAAGAGATCACTAACTTGCTATGGTTGGACTGGGTTGTACTTGCCAGCTCATGCATGTCTCATGCTTGAGTGCTCCGCTTTGGAATAGCGATCCTAGCTAGATCTTTCCATTGTAAGTCGTGAGCTGGTGAATTGGACAAGTGAATTAAATCATTGTTATTACATGAGACTTTACTGAAATCGTGATTTGGATTAATCTGATTTTATCTGTTTTATGATTCCACAGAATTCAAAGTAATGTCATTACATGATATTGATATAGATTTAGCATGAGTTGTCAAAGTTTGATTGTATAGTACATTATCATGCTATTTTACTGTTTGAAACTGCATAAAATGTTCTTATCATGCATTATGCTGCTTACTGAGACGTTAGTCTCAAGCGTGTTTTGTTTTACCGGTTTTGTTTTCAGATAAATCTGCAGAGCAACCATAAGCTGAGGTAGGCAAAACTAACGAGCTGGATGACGACTTTAACCCGGAGGATTATTATTATCTTGGATAGGGTTGGGCAGTATTTTTGTGTAGTCGTCTATTTTTGGATTATGTATAAATTGTAAATGAGAAAGAGAGAAGAAGTGAAAACCTTAGTAAACTTTACTTTAAAGCTGTAGATGTTGGATGGCTTAGTTTTTTTTGAATGATGTATATTATCTATATATGCTGTGTTTATCAGGTATTGGTTTGAGGGCTTAGCCCATTCTTATAAATACAGACGTTATATAGCCGTTTTTCCGAAAATTTTTAGATTAAAATATAACTGTTTGATTAGTTTTTAAAACTTAGAAACGCGTTTCTGGGACCTCACCTGATGTCAAGGAACCGGCATATAACTTTAATGAACATGTCCGGGTCCGGGGCGTCACATGGAACTCCAAGGTAAGAGAAGA
This sequence comes from Buxus sempervirens, assembly GCA_947561395.2. NCBI lineage: Eukaryota > Viridiplantae > Streptophyta > Magnoliopsida > Buxales > Buxaceae > Buxus > Buxus sempervirens. The sequence goes on from OX387182.1 coordinate 53,429,692, forward strand.
AGGAAGAAAAGAAGGTTTGATAGCTCAAAGGTAGAAAAGTAGGAGAGAAGTTTCTCTTCCTCACAGAAGACGATTTAGGTTCCAAAAATGACTCAAATCCCATATTGGAACGTCTTAAGGATACTTATATAGGTTAGGAAGAAGTCTAGAAGGAATTGGAATTAAATAAGAAAATATCAGAATTTTTATAAGTGAATTTATGACTCGAACGTTCGAACGGTCTCGAACGCGGCTCTCATGTTCGATACGTAAAAACAACTTATAAGGTCTCGTTCGAACGTGGCTCTCATGCTAGGTTAAATATAAGCGATTGTTCGAATGACGGGGTTTCACAGTCTTGAACGCTACTCTTGGGTTTGTCTGCTAATCACCATTGCACCTGTGGCATTCAAACGACCCATTTAAAGTTCTTGAACGCTACTCTCGGGTTTCTCTACAACTAAATTTAACACTGAACGTTCGAACGGTGCTTCTTACACTTTCAAACACCAAACATAAAATTTTCATTTTGACTCCAATTTCGATGCCGTTTGGACCATGACTTCTATAACTTATTCTAACCAACTTAACCACTTTAAAGACAAACTTTTTCACACAGAATTAAGCCAAACTAAAATATTAAACCCTACAAACTCCCACCTTAGCTATTCTGTGACAAAACTAAACAAACGTATATATCCTAGTTGTTGTGAACCACCAAGCAATAACTAAAACTATTAAAAAAAATTTTGCAAGACCTAACCTAGACACATTCAAACACAGACTTATTCACTTGTACCTGTGAGACATGGAAAATCAATCTAGTGACTTCCTATCATCACAAGGGATTCATAAAAAGGAGGAGTCGCCACCATTCAATTTTTTAAGGTGTGAATGGACACCAAAATCATCAAATAAAATACAAAAAGTAAAGTTAAATTAAAAATAACTCTACTTTAAAATAATAACCAGAGATGGGTAAGGGGATTAGATTATAAATAGGGGAAGGTGTTAGGCACCCCTATTCATCTACACAAGGTGGTTGCCAAATATTTGTTCATGTTCAAAAAAAAATGCTTGCTAATAAAAACCAAGTTAAAAGTATGAAAAGAACAAAAAAGATGTATGGCCTTTTTTATATGAATGGACCAATTAATTCTTGGCCCTCCATATGAATATACCATCTTGAGGGTTTCATGATTGAGCCAAAAAGAACAAGATAAAAATCAAAGAAAGCAAACCTAAAGTAAAACACCAAAAAGGCTAGATTTAAGTTAAATCCTTGAAATAAAAATTAAAATCAGAATATTGAGGAATTAAACCTGAATGATCTAGGGTACAGATATAGTCAAAATCTCTCATTAATTGAGAGATCTAAACCGAATACACCCATATTGATGAAAAACATCAAAAGGGAGAGTTTAAACCATAGGGTCTTCTCTCAAAAATTAAAATAGCTCAAAAATGATCTCCTAATGTTGAAGAATCTATCCAAACAGTTCTAGGGTACAGATTTGGTACAGATTTCCCATTGGTTGAGAGATCTAAACCAAGTTCACCCGAAAAACATCAAAAGCGAGAGTTTAGACCATAGGGTCTTCTCTTAAAAATTAAAATAACACAAAAATTATCTCACAATATTGGAAAATACATCTGAATCATTTAGGGTACAGATCTAATCCAAATTTCATATTGGTTGAGAAACGTAAACTAGATACACCCAGAAAACATCAAAAGGGAGAGTTTAGACCATAGGATCTTCTCTCAAAAATTAAAATAACACAAAAATCATCTCATAATATTGGAAAATACATCCGAATCATTTAGGGTACAGATCTAGTCCAGATTTTCCATTGGTTGAGAAACCTAAACCAGATACACCTAGAAAACATCAAAAGGGAGAGTTTAGACCATAGGTCTTCTCTCCAAAAATTAAAATAACACAAAAAAAATCTCCTGAAACCCTAGAGGTTACTTTAAGGCTATTGATCATGATAGATCCAAAATCTTAGCCTAATTATTAAAAACATAAAAAAAAACATAAAAGGTGAGGAAACAATGTGAAAAATCAAAATCTAGGAGGAAAATGAGATCTAATGCTATGAACAGCATATATCTATGGTATTCCTCCATATTTTATCACTAAGCAATCATACAATCTAAACAAAACATTAAAACTACATAGTTCTAAGATTACAATATATGGGGGTCTACTCTACGGATCCACCTGTCTCCCTTTCCCCTACCTCTCTCTTCACTTTTTACGGCTAGAAAGTAGTCTTGAGGTACTTGGAAGTGGGTTTGGGTAACAACTACACACATAGGTCTTATTCTACAGAAGAAAGGAGAAAACAGAATAATCCTAGAATTTAAGGAAAGAAAAGTAGAGAAGAGAAGAGACATACCTGGTGTAGACACCCCAAAATTGTGCTGAGAAAATAATTAACAATTGACCAAAACATTAAAAAATAGTTTGTTTTCTTATAGCCAATGCAAAATTTCGGATTGGAACATTTTCCCTTGTATCCGACACAAGTCATCGAATACAAACAAGGGTGTTTATATCCGACAGAAGTCGTCGGATACAAGCAAACATAAGTGTATTTGACGAAATGTGTCGGATACAAAAATGTTCACTTGTATCCGACCTGAGTTGTCGGATACAAAGTTTTTGCTGAAAATTAGGGTTTTCCGAAAGTTTTCACTTTTTACCATCATATCCTTTGTTTAAGGAGTGGCAATCTCGGAAATAACCCTAGGGTTAAGTGGGAGAGTGCTAGACACTTCCTTGTGTCTACCATTAGGGTTCCCCCTAACCCTAGCCTTTGCCTATAAATAGGAGGCCTCTCCTCAAGCAAATGGCCAAGAATTTTAGAGTCAGAAGTTGGAGATTGGAGAGCTCCGAGTGAAGAAGGGAACTACTGCCGCATTGCTTTCAGAAACCCAGGTAAGCCTGGAACTTCTTTATTTTTATGTCTTTACATTCTAGGGTTAGATCTTTCTTCTATTTTTTTGTAGAATAATGGCCTACTCTTTGTGTATGATACCCCTTTCCCTACTCAAAGTACCTCGAGACTCCCTCTAGCCGTAAAACGTGAAAGGGGATCTAGGGGAAACCAGACTGGGAATTGATCCTTAGTCTTAGAACCCACTTGAATGGTCTTTTGCTATGTGAAAACCCATTTCATATACAAAGTACCCCAAGACTATCTCGGAACCGTAAAACGGGGACAGAGAACTAGGGGAAATGAGAATGGAACGGAACCCTAGTTTTAGAACCCCATTTGATTCATGTACTTTGAATGCTATATGTTGTTATGTATGAGTTTAGAGAGGCAATTTTTACACTTACACACATAGCACTCGTTTTGTCGGAATTGGCTTGTATTTTGGATCTATCGTATTCATTGTAATAGATTTGAAATAAATGGCCCTAAGCAGTTCTGGGACATCTCTCAATGATTTTCAAAATGATTTCAAGCAAGTTATCTTTGAGTATTGAAGACCTCATGGTCTAACCTCTCGGTTTTGGGCATTTTTGCTCCATTTTAGGGTTTTTGGCATATTCTCTCCAATCGAAGAGAATGATGAGCCAAACTTGTGCCCTATTTCTTCATAGAGGGTTTTCAGTACTTTTTCAAATGATTTTGATTTTGATTGCACGGATTACACACACTTGATCATTGTTTTGGATTGATTTTACTTATAAAAGGCAAAACTGGATAGCATCTGTACCCTAACTTCGAACACTCATAACTTCATCATCCGGATGAATTTTGGAGTGATTCCAAAGACATGTGAAAGGTGAGGCTATCTAGTTCTTGTCTGTAAAATTTTCAATTTTTATGGAGTGGATTTTTGACACCATTTAGTCGAAGTTGACAGGTCAGTTCAGGCCAGATTGCTGAACCTGTCACTTCGAATGAGTACTATCTGCTTGATTTAAGTCCGATTTGAGTGATTTTGATTTCAGTGCTTTCCTTTATGAGTTTACTTTCAAATCCAATTGGTTTCATAATTTTTTGATTTCATTTGTGTCTTGTGTGGCTGATTTACTCAGAACTACTCAACAGCATATTTCTGGGCTAATCTGTGATCTTCGGGGCCTCTTTGGGATGTCAAGCAAGGCACATCATGATGAAGTTTTGTATGAGGCTAGTTTCATTTGAAAGATGGCCCTACATACTTCATTCATGCCAAATTTCACGGATTTATATGGAGCCAATTTTCCAAAATGAATTTCCAAAGTTGCCCACTTGTTACTTTTACCGATTTCCAACAGCAGATTTCAAAGGAGTGTAACTCTTAGGGTTTTAACTGGATTTAATTAAAAATTTTCATGAGTCTTCTATTTACCATAATCTTTCAAATGGATTTGGTTTGAATCAATTTGAATTTGATTTGGATGATTTCAAGACAAATGGCTCCATCTTTTACCGAATTTTCCGGATTTGTCTTAACTTGTTTGTGTTCAAGTTTTGCTTTGATTTATATTTAATAGTGATGTCCCAGAAGTGATACTTCCATAAACGAAAGTCTAAGATTCATTGGACTTCTCATGTGGAGGAATCATACATGTGTTTAATCTTTTTCAAGCCTTTTTTGATTATTTTAGCAACCTTTCTTTATTTTGAGCATGAACAACACTTGGCAACCACCATGTGTGAGTTAATGGGGGTGCCTAACACCTTCCCCCATTCATAATCTAATCTCCTTACCCATCTCTGGATTTTATTTTCAAGTGGAGTTATTTTTACTATAGATTTGCCTTTTTGCTTATTTTGATGATTTTGGTGTCCATTCACACCTAAAAAGAATGGTGGTGACTCTTCCATTTTTTATGAATCCCGTGTGATGACCGGAAAGTCACTGGAATGATTTTTCCTCCATGTCTCACAACTGGCGACTCTGGTGGGGAATTGTGGATTTTAGCCTTGATTGGTGTATTTGTTCATGCTTTTTCTTTATTTTTGAATGCTTGCTATTTTGCCTACTTTACTTGTGTATATTGAGTCTCAAATCTGATTTATATGGTTAGAAAATTCACATGGATAAAAGCATGGGCATGTTGCTTGATTGTGTCTAGAAATGTGTTTAAGGGAAAACCCATCTTGTAATATGACTTTGCTATATTTTGTGATAGCATGTGTTATTTTGGCTTTCAATGCCATGAGTTGAACATGAAAAAATTAAAAAACATGAAATCTAGAAATTTAATGTAACTTTTGGGGTATTCAAGCATGATTCCCATGGACAATGCTTTCTAGTGCTTAATGTTTTTTTTGGCATGCCTTGGATTTGGTGTATGGGGTGATATGATTTGAGCATGAAAACAATGAGCAGAAATTCTGAAATGCTTGGGGGGAATTTTGGGGGTTTTCAAGCATATTTTCCCTAGCTAAAAGCTTATTGTACCATAGTATTAGGTGCTGTATTTTTAGACTTTTGGTTTGGGTATAAGTCATGCAATTTGAGCATCAAAACTAAGAGCATGAAATCTGGAAATTTAGGGGATGCTTTTGGGTTTCAAGCATGCTTTTCATGTTTTAATTGCTGTTTGTGCAATATGATAACATATTTGTATGCTACTTTTTGGGTATGTAATAATTATGTACTTATTTAGGTATTTTACTATCTTGTTGGCTTGTGTGTTTATTTCCAATGAGATATTTGCATTATGCCTTGGCTTGAAATTGTATGCATGGCTACGAAAAGACTGGCAAGGGGCTGGGACGTTGTGAATGTACCTTTAATTTTAAATGCACTTGAGCACTTTAAACTCTTTGCACAGCCTACCCATTACCTATAGGAAGTTGAACCCAAATGTATGTAGCTTGGCGCAACGAGGTCGATACTTTGGAAAGCAAAAGTAAAAACATTTACCTTAGAATTTGAGTCAATGATGTGATGACAATGGGATCTGTGATTCGATTCCGGGCATCGCTTGACTTGAGTTCTAAGTTGCCAATTAAGCCAAAACCCAAAAACCATACGCTTGAAGGTGGAGAAACACGTTTTCAGTTAAAGTAAACAATTACGTTTGGGGAATTGGGTGTAATTGTGGGAAGACTGTTCGCATGTTTCACGGGCCAAGGTATAATATGAATACCATATTGAAGGTAACACAAAGTGGCAAGGTAAAACCATGTTTCTTTAATGTCATGTAAATTAAAAGCCATGGTGTCCCTATACTTGGGATGAAATTTTTCCCAAAAGTGTTTGTAGCCTAAGGTTGGTGTAACCTATAGGAAGAGTTTTCAACTCAATTTAGAAGTCATCCTACCCAAAGTCCATGTAGGAGGCAACAAAGAGTACAAGATCCATGAATTGGTGTATAACTTTGGAGGGTACAAGTACCCTCATGAATTTGTGCATTTTTGCAAGTATAGTGTCAAAGCCCAATTTGGGACTATTTTTAGAGGCCAAGTCAAGGTGAACATTAAGTTGGAATGAAAATAACATGATCTAGGGGAAAAATAAGTCAAAAAAGGCCGATCCGGAATTAACCGACAACTCAGGTCGGTTAAACAACATTCCTTTCTTATCCGACACATGTCATCGGCAAAGAGGTTATATGTATGTATCCAATCATTTGCATCGGATACAATAAGGCATAGCTTTAGCTGACCTGATATATCGGATACAGTCCGGAAATGATTAAATTGATTTTTCATCCCAATTTTGTGAGAATAAAATGCCTAAAACATTGTGAATAATCCTTAGGCACCCCAAGGAGAGTATGAAAAGATAATTCAAATGTTCAAAAAAAAAATTTTTTTTTAAGGAGTTAACCTAATTTTGGAACATAAATTCCCTTTTCCCACAAGATACAAAAAAGGGGAACCAAGGTGTCATATGTTTCAATCAAACTTTTGAACTTGAAAACTGAAGAAATTTATCAAATAAAAAAATAAAAATAATATAAAAAAAAACAAAAAACCCTTTGGTTGGTCGCCAGTACAAATCAAATCAAAACTTTGTAGGACACTTGGAAGCCCTAGAATATTCCAAAAAACTTTGGTTGGTCACGAGTACCAATCAAATCAAAACTTTGTGGGACCATTGGAAGCCCTAGAATATTCCAAAAAAACCTTTGGTTGGCCATGAGTACCAATCAAATCAAAACTTTGTGGGACACTTGGAAGCCCTAGAATATTCCAAAAAACCTTTGGTTGGTCATGAGTACAAATCAAATCAAAAATTTGTGGGACACTTGGAAGCTCTAGGATATTCCAAAAAACCTTTGGTTGGTCACGAGTACCAATCAAATCAAAACTTTGTGGGACACTTGGAAACCCTAGAATATTCAAAAAAATCTTTGGTTGGTCATGAGTACCAATCAAATCAAAACTTTGTGGGACCTTTGGAAGCCCTAGAATATTCCAAAAAAACCTTTGGTTGGCCACGAGTACCAATCAAATCAAAACTTTGTGGGACACTTGGAAGCCCTAGAATATTCCAAAAAACCTTTGGTTGGTCACGAGTACAAATTAAATCAAAAATTTGTGGGACACTTGGAAGCCCTAGAATATTCCAAAAAACCTTTGGTTAGTCACTAGAACTAATCAAATCAAACTTTTGTGGAACCTTTGGAAGCCCTAGAATATTCCCAAAAACCTTTGGTTGGTCGCGAGTACCAATTAAATCAAAACTTTGTGGGACCTTTGGAAGCCCTAGAATATTCTAGAAAAACCTGTGGTTGGTCACTAGTACCAATAAAATCAAAAATTTGTGGAACACTTGGAAGCCCTAGAATATTCCAAAAAACCTTTGGTTAGTCATTAGTACTAATCAAATCAAAAATTTGTGGGACCTTTGGAAGCCCTAGAATATTCCAAAAAACCTTTGGTTGTGTGAGATATGGAAAAATCACTGGGATAATTTCCCCTCCGTCAACACATGGGCTCAACGTAAAATGGGAGAGTCGTCACCATTCAAATTTTGGGGGTGTGAATGGTCACCAAAAGATTCAAAAATAATCAAAAATGGGCTAAATTCTAGAGTAAAAATAACTCTACTTGAAAATCAAATCCAGAGATGGGTAAGGGGATTAGATTATGAACGGGGGAAGGTGTTAGGCACCCCCATTCACCCACACAAGATGGTTGCCAAGTGTTGTTCATGCTAAAAAAAAGAAAGCTTGCTAAAATCATTGAAAGCCTTGAAAGAAGATTAAAAAAATATATGATATTTTCACATGAGAAATCCAAATGAATTCCAGATCCTCTTTTTTGTCAATATCACTTTTGGAATATCGCCAATAGATGGAAATCAAAGCAAAAATTGCAAAAAACCCAAGTTGAGTCAAATCCGGAAAATTCGGTAAAAGATCATGCCATTTGTCTTGAAATCATTTAAATTCAATTTAAATTGAACCAAACCAAATCCATTTGAAAGATTATGGTAAATAAGAGACTCATGCAAAATTTCAATTAAATCCGGTTGAAATCCTAGGAGTTATGCTTCTTTTAAAAGTGCTGTTGGAGATAGTAAAAAGTGGCAAGTGGGCAAGTTTGGAAAATTATTTAGAAAACTCGGCTCCAGATAATTCCATGAAATTTGGTGTGAATGAAGTACGTATAGCCTTATTTCAGATAAAACTAGCCTCATACAAAAATTCATTCGGATGTGCCTTGGGTGGTCTCCCGAACAGGCCCCGAAGATCACAGGTTTGCCCAGAAAAGTGCCATTGAGCAGTTCTGAGTAAATCTATTACCAACGACACAAATGGAGTCAAAAAATTATGAAACCAACTGGATTTGAAACTAGACTTCCAAAGGAAAACTCAGAAATAAGAATCACTCGAATTGGACTTAAAACGAACACATGGCGCTCAATCGAAGTGACAGGTTCCGTATTCAGATCTGAATTGACCTATCAAATTCGATAGAGAGGTGTCAAAAACCCGCTTGATAGAAATTAATGAAATTTTACAGGCATAAACTAGACAGCCTCACCTTTCTCATTGCTCTAGAATCACTCCAAAATTCATCCAGACGATGAAGTTATGAGTGTCCGAAGTTGGGGTACAGTTGCTGTCAAGTTAAGCCTTTTTTTGAAGAAAAACAACTCAAAACAGTGATAAGAGGTGTGTGATCCGTGCAAGATAGATCAAAATCATTTTAAAAAAGATGTTGAAGAACCTCTAGGAAGAGATGGGGCATGGGTTTGGCTCACCATCCTCTCCGATTGGAAAGGATATGCAAAAAACCCCAAAAAGTGAGCAAAAATGCCCAAATCGAGAGGTTAGACCTAGAGGTGTTCAAAATTTGAAACAAACTTGATTGAAATCAATAAAAAAACATTCTAAAATTGATTGGGACTATTTATTTTAGATCTACCACAATGATGGCAATAGATCCAAAATACGAGCCAAATCCGACAAAACAAGTGCTATGTGTGTATGTGTATAAAAATCCATTCAAGAACAATATAACAACATATAGCATGTATTCATATCAATCAAAGGGGTTCTAGAACAATCTAGGATTCCATTTCATTATCGTTTCCCTTAGTTCTCTTTCCCCGTTAAACACGGTTCTTCAAGATAATCTTGGGGTACTTTGAATATGAAACGGTTTTCATAGAATCAAAAGGCTTATTCCAATCAAGGTTCTAGTACTAGGATTAATCCCCAGTCTCGTTTCCCCTAGATCCTGCCTTCATGTTTTACGGCTAGGGGGAGTCTCGAGGTACTTTGAGTAGGGGAAGGGTTTTCACACACATAGAAGAGGCCTTATTCTATAGAAAGGTAGAAGAAGAGAGCTAGATCTAGAATGTAAAAACAGAAAAATAAGGAGAGGTTTGAGGCTTACCTGGGCTTCTGGAAGCAAGACTGCAGCGGTTCCCCTCTTCACTCGGAGCTCTTTGATCTCCAACTTCGTGGCAAAGGTTCTTGGCAAGAGTTAATGGCCATTTGCTTAAGGAGGAGCTTCCTATTTATAGGCAAAGGTTAGGGTTAGGGTTGGTGGGATGGTAGACACAAACTAATGTCTAGAGCCCACCAACCTTAACCCTAAGGCTATTTCCGAAATTTCCACTCATTTAATGAAGGATATGATGGTAAAAAGTGAAAACTCTTGGAAAACCTAATTTTGAGCAAAAATCATGTATCCGACATATCAGGTCGGATACACGAGCGCCTGTATGTATCCGACATATGATGTCGGATACATTAAGAGCTGCTTATATCCGACAACTTATGTAGGATATGAAGAGGTATGCTTGTATTCGACCTGAGTTGTCGGATACAAAGAAAGATGCACATTTCTCAAATTTTGTGCTGGTTTCAAAGGAAATAATGATTTTTGCCAATTATTCTTCATTTTTACTGTGCAATTTGGGGTGTCTACAACTGCCCTTCTTTGCAGGAGTTGCGAAGGACGGAAACAGTTATGGAGGCACCACCTTCGATGACCTGTGCATTTACCCAGATGTATGCCTACTGGCAAAGTTCAAGTGCCCAGACTTTGATAAATATGATGGCATGGGCTACCCAATGAGCCACTTGAAGCTATACTACAGGGCTTTGTGCCAGTTTGGCCGGGATGACAGCATACTGATCCAACTCTTCCAAAGAAGTTTGACAAGATCGGCTTTGAGGTGGTTTGCCACCATAGACCACGGAAGGATCAGAAGGTGGAAAGACTTGGCCGATGCTTTTCTGGACCAGTATAAATTTAACTCAGAGATCGTGCCATATCGGTATGACATGATGAAGATGAGTAAAGGAAAGGAGGAAACTGTACAGCAATATGTTAAGAGGTGGAGGAGGAAACTGTACACTGGGGTAGCCTTTCTACAATCATCTTGTGGGTCAGATTACCACCAATTTTGAAGCTCTGGTACAAGTGGCTGATCGGATCGAGGAAGGGGTCAGGTCGGGAAAACTCATTGACAACTCCACTCTGGCCGGACAATCAGATTCCTCCACTTCCCTAGCACAGAAGGGAACTGGGTTCAAGAAGAATGGAGTGAGAAAAGAACGAGAAGTAAACCTGGTACAGGCTCCTCCGTCCAAGAAACCCCTCCACGTCAATATTTCTGCACCCCAGTAAGCCCAGCAGGCCCAGCAGTCATATCAGACCCCCCCTCAATGTCAATTTCTCCCCCTCCGTGCCTGCAAATCAAAGGAGAGCTTTTACTAAGGAAGAGAAGGATGCTTGGATGGCAGCAAGGAGAAGCAGAGTTTTTACTCCTCTTCCCGTGTCTCTTTCCCAGCTGCTGCCAACCCTGCTAAAAGGGGAGTATATGACCTTGAAAGAGCCGAACCCGAATGCCTCGAAGGGGAGGAATTTTGATCCAGCTGTCACTTGTGACTTTCACATGGGTGCACCAGGGCACTCTACAGACACTTGTTGGGGTCTTAAGCACGCGGTTTAGGATCTGTAGAACCAGAAAGCCTTGGTTTTCAATACTGTTGGGCCTATCCAGTCGGGAGGGGATATTGGACAAAACCCACTACCTTATCACAATGGGGCAGGCCCGTCCAACTCAATCATAGCCATATCTTTCATGAGAAGGGCCTTTGACCCATCTCAATTGATAGCTCCCGTGGGGACCTCGGTCAGGGTCCATTTCTTCCAAGAGAAAAAAGAGGAGGAGGTCAATGTCATCTCCAAGAAAAATGAGTGTGCTGCTGAGGATATTAGCTCCTCCTTGAACCGGGTCTCCTCCTTCATGGCCAAAATAAATACTGCAAGGCCTCCATTGGTCTTTAATTGTGGTTCACCCACCTGCTCTCCATCCCAGCCATCAAGAAAGCCATTGGTCATCAACCTTGACCCCACCACTACATCCATCACCTCTTATGTTCGATCGGCCACATCCGGATCCAAGCTCCAACCCTTGGTTGTAAATGTTCCGCCAGTCCACAATGTTCATAAACTGGCCCATACATCCCAGACCAAACTCTAGCCGTTGGTAATCAATGTCCCTAAATTGGCCTGTTCTTAGACAGCTGTATCATGGAATTACAGCGAGGGGGTCACGGCTACGGTTCCGGTGGTCAAGAACCAGAACCAGAAGGAGGTGATCCTCATGAGGAGGTCGGGGAGATGTGTAGAAGGAGAAGAGAAAGAAAAAGAAACATAAGTGGAGAGAGAGAAAAAAGAAACAGAAGAAAAAAGAAAAATGAAGGGAAAAACCAAAGTAGGAGAAGACATCCCCCAGGATGCAAGAAATGAGGCATCAAACCTCATAAAAATAATAAAGAAAAGTGAATTTAATCTTGTCGATCAGCTGAATAAAGTCCCGGCCCAGATTTCAATACTAGGACTTTTGCTGAATTCGGAAAAGCACAGGGACACATTACTAAAGGTGCTTCAGAGTGCACACGTGTCTCAGGCTATTGATCCGGACCAACTAGGAAAAATGGTGGTCAAATCTTATCACACAATGTGATATGTTTTTCTGAAGGTGAAATAAGCCCGGGTGGATGCTACCATGTTGACCCTTTGCATATCACAGTGCTCTGTAAAGGCAGTATGGTGGCACAGGTTCTAATTGACAATGGGTCGGCTTTAAATGTCTGCCCATTAATCACTTTTGCCAAACTTGGTCTAGATCAATCCAAGATCAAGCAGAATGGGAGGATTGTGAGGGCTTTTGATAGCTCTAAGACACACTTCCTAGGCGAGATTGAACTGCCGGTCACAATTGGACCGAATATCTTCAACATCACATTTGAAGTGATGGATATCCCCGCAGCCTTCAATCTACTCCTAGGGAGGCCGTGGATACATTCGGCTAGGGCAATACCATCCATGCTCCACCAAAGGGTGAAGTACATAAGAGGACAAAGGGTGATAACTGTCATAGTTGAAAATTTAATACTTCCCATTGTGTCACCTGACATACCCTTCATCAATGTGGATTTAACTGTTGACAAGATTGCGTTCCACTCGTTTCAATTTGAAACAGTCAATTTCATACCTGGGGGTGTAAGAAAAAAGAGAAAGGGACTACTGCTGAAAAGATGGTAAGAAAAGTGACGTAAAAATACCACTTTCACCCAGGGAAAGGTCTGGGGATAAATTTACAAGGAAGATTGGAGCCGATTAGGGCAAAGAAGCTGGTCCCTAAGGTGGGAATGGGATTTAAACTAAGAGGATGGAGAAGGATGAAGTAGGAAGAAGGACAAAATGCGGAGAAGAGAAGCAGAGGAAAGTTCCCTCATTTAAGGGAAAATTTTCCTAAACCCTCATACACAATCCAATTGTCTCCTCCCATGGATCAGTCCAAACCTCCATACCACAACATCAATCCATTCCAAAAGCCATCTGTTCCAACCCTGCAATCCTATAACCCATCTCCTACACTTGAAATAGTAGGCGGGCCTGGGCCACTGCTAGAGCAGTAGACGGACTTCTCCGAGGAGGTCGGGGCTTTCTTTGCCATGACTGAAGGCGAAAGGACTGATGATGAAAAGGAGCTGCCTTTCATTGATTGGACAACATTACAGATTCCAGATAAGGTTATATCTGGATTGGGCCCCATGGCAAAAAAGGGCAGTACAACTCATCCGGTGATGATGGCATTGGATTCAGAGTTTGAGGAGCAGGCTTGCACCATTTTCCCCGCTCCTGAAAAATGTATTTTGAACAATTAGGAGGAAACTCCTCTTACCTTTGAAGCAACGTTTGTTCGGCAAACAGACGCGGCTTCCAAAAAAAACTCCATTAGTGGAATGCCATTTCCCTGAAGATTTTAATGAGCCTTCGTCTTTAGGGAAAGTTTTTGTAGGAGGCTCACAAAAAACCCAAAAAGATTTTTCTATTTTTTCTAAAAAATTTAATATTTTCAAAAAGGTCCAAACCACTTATGAACCATATAAGCAAACAGAATTAGACCAGGTTGAATATGATTTCGACCTTGAGCTTAACTTTAACATCATGGGGATCGAAGAAGAGACTGAGATCAAAGAAGAAGACCTTCCAAAAGAAATTGAATATCAATTGGAACGTCATGAAAATGGGGTCCAACCTAATATTTAGGAGACCATTTCAATAAATCTTGGGACCGAAGATGACCCAAAAAATAGTGAACATTGGGGCATGCTTGTCTAATGTGCAGCGTGATGAAATGACACGGTTCTTGACAGACTATAAGGATGTGTTCGCTTGGTCGTATTGGGACATGCCGGGGTTGGACACTGACATAATGGTGCACAAGTTACCAATTTTGCCAGGGGGTTAAGCCAATTAAGCAACAGCTGAGAAGATTGAAGCCTGAATGGACCCTGAAGGTCAAGGACGAAGTGGTCAAACAATTTCAAGCAGGATTTTTGGCAGTCTCTACGTATCCCGAGTGGCTCACAAACATAGTGCCTGTACCAAAGAAGGACAGAAAAGTCAGAATGTGCGTGGATTACAGAGATCTGAACAAGGCAAGCCCAAAGGATGATTTTCCGCTTCCACACATCGACATCTTGGTAGACAACACTGCTGTACATAGCCTGTTCTCATTTATGGACGGCTTCTTTGGGTACAATCAGATCAAAATTGCTAAGGAAGATTAAGAGAAAACAACATTCATCACACCTTGGGGCACTTTCCACTATACTGTCATGCCATTTGGGCTCAAGAATGCCGGGGCAACATACCAGCGGGCCATGACAGCGCTATTCCATGATATGATCCATAAGGAGATGGAGGTCTATGTGGACGATATGATTGCCAAATCATGCAAAGAAGAGGACCACTTGATCAATCTGAAGAAAGTATTTGATCAACTCAGGAAGTACAGTCTACGGCTTAACCCGGCTAAATGCGTCTTTGGGGCTACATCAGGAAAGTTGCTGGGATTTATAGTGAGTAGAAGAGGAATTGAGATCGACCCAGCTAAAGCCAAGGCCATAATTGAGATGCCATCACCCAGAACAGAGAAGGAGGTTCATGATTTTCTTGGAAGGATTCAGCACATAAGCCGGTTCATAGCACAACTCACTGCTATCTGTGAACCAATTTTCAAGCTTCTGAGAAAGGATAACCCGATGGTCTAGAATGAGGATTGCCAACAGACCTTTGATACAATAAAGAAGTATTTACTGAATCCACCTGTGCTAGTGCCACCAACTCTAGGAAGACCACTGATTCTGTACTTGTCAGTGTTGGAAACATCGATGGGATGTGTCTTGGGGCAGCATGATGAGACTGGTAGAAAGGAAAGGGCAATTTACTATCTGAGTAAAAAATTTACAAAATATGAAGCCAAGTACTCACCGTTGGAAAAGACTTGTTGCGCTCTAGTATGGGCTACTCAAAGACTAAGGCATTACTTCCTTAGTCATTCCACATTATTGATATCTCGGATGGACCCTTTGAAGTACTAATTTGAGAAACCGGCAGTAACTGGCATAATAGCAAAGTGGCAGTTGTTACTATCCGAGTTTGACCTCACGTACATCACTCAGAAGGCGATTAAGGGTCAAGCCATTACTGATCACTTGGCTGCACATCCTTTGCCAGAATACTAATCTTTGAAGACCAACTTTCCTGATGAGGTAATTTTGTTTACTGAAGACGAGGAAAGTGAAAGATCTTGGCAGATATTCTTCGATGGGGCCGCCAACATGAATGGAAATGGAATTGGGGTAGTATTGGTCAAGCCAGACGGGTCACATATCCCGATCGCAGTAAAGTTGAGATTCCAATGTACAAACAATATTGCAGAGTATGAAGCATGCATAATTGGGTTGCAAGCGGCCATAGACCATGAAGTGGAGGAACTTGACGTATACGGAGATTCGAGTCTTATCATCTTCCAAACAACTGGTGAATGGAAAACCAAGGATCACAAATTAATCCCCTATCACCAGTATTTGGAAGAAATAAGCACAAAATTTACTCGAATTTCCTTCAACTATATGCCAATTGCCAAGAATCAGTTTGCGGATGCTCTAGCAACATTGGCTTCGATGGTCAGCATGCCAGAAGGGGTAGATATTAAACCACTGGAAATTGAGGTCAGAGATGAACCGGCTTATTGTCTTGTTCTAGAGGGAGCACCAGAAGAGGAAGCACCATGGTTTCAAGACATAAAAAATTTCTTGAATGATCGGAGTTTGCCAAAAAAATGTCACTTCTACTGAGAAAAAGACAATACAGAGATTAGCCGGTCAGTTCCTACTAAGTGGTGGACATTTGTACAAGAGATCACATAACGATATTCTGCTTAGATGTGTTGCTAAGGCTGAACCGGAAAGGTTGGTTGAGACTGTACATGGAGGAGTTTGTGGACCCCATATGAACGGGCACATGCTTGCAAAGAAGATTCTGAGATTGGGATACTATTGGTTGACAATGGAGCACGATTGTTGTGTACATGTCAAGAGGTGTCATCAATGTCAAATATATGCAGATAACAAGCATGCACCCCCCAAGTGAGTTGCACAACATGACATCACCATAGCCCTTCTCCATGTGGGGCATAGATGTCATCGACATGATTTCCCCTAAGGCATCGAACGGGCACAGATTTATCCTGGTAGCGATTGACTATTTCACCAAGTGGGTAGAAGCGGCTTCATATGCGAATATCACAAGTAGCCATGTTCTTAAATTTTTTAAGCACAACATCATTTGTCGCTATGGACTGCCAAGTGCCATAGTATCAGACAACGCTTCAAATATTAAGAACAAGGATTAGAAGAAGTTGTATGAGTAATTCCAAATTACCCATCACAAGTCCACTCCGTACAGACCAAAGATGAATGGGGCAGTAGAAGCAGCAAATAAGAATATAAAGAAAATCATTCAGAAAATGGTAGTGAGTTACAGAGATTGGCATGGAATGCTACCACTTGCTCTACATGCTTACAGAACCTTAATCCGGACTTCAACTGGGGCAACCCCGTATTCCCTAGTCTATGGGATAGAAGCAGTTTTGCCAGTAGAGATAGAAATCCCATCACTTAGAGTGCTCATGGAAGCTGAATTGGAAGAAGGTGAATGGATACAGTCAAGACATGATCACCTCAATCTAATAGAAGAAAAGCGCTTGAAGGCGCTTTGTCATGGCCAATTGTCCCAGAAGAGAATAGCCCAGGCTTACAATAAGAAGGTGAAGCCCAGAACTTTCCAGGAAGTGAATTTGGTTCTAAAGAAAATTTTACCATTTTTGGAAGACCCTCGTGGTAAGTTCAAGCCAAATTGGGAAGAGCCTTTTGTTGTCAAGAAGGTCCTATCAGGGGGTACACTCATCTTAACAAAAATGGATGGGAAGGATTTTCCTGAGCCAATTAACTCTGATGCAGTAAAAGGGTATTTTCCTTGAATGAATATTACTAGGAAGTGATCTGAGGCCATTTTCTTTATTTCCCTCAAATTTTAATCCCTAGTCTAGCCAAGTCAAGCTGGTTCGTTTCTTTGATAAACCTAAACTGGACTTACAGTTTTATATTGGGGCAAAACAAATTGGGGTAAAAAGAAAAAAGAAAAGAAATGCCAAAAAGCAAAGAATATTGGCAAATGAAAGCCAAAGGCAAAAAAGGGAAGAAAAGGATACATCTTGGGGAAATGGGGCAAATTCATTATGACTGTAAGTCCAGTTGATCTATTTTCACATTTAGAAAATTTTGATCCTTTAATACCTTTTCTTTCATAAACCGAGCCTAGCCTTTGTTTCGTCCTATTACTAAGCCCTCGGTGATCTTAGTATGTTCATTCAAATTTCAGAGTAAGATTGGTGATGACGGAATGCAAAAGCCAGCCCTAGTGAAACCCGTAATTGGTGCTAGAGGCAATATTGGCAAAAAGAAAAAACAAAAAAAGAGAAAAATCAGAGGTTGAGTTGATCATGTTATCCAAGAGAAATCAGCACGAGTATTGAGATTGAGCAGATTGAGAATAAAGGGGTCGAACATGGAGGAAAAGCTATTTGGGGATGATTCTAAAGGTCACAGGACAGACGTGTTTGATCTCTCCCTATTGCTTGGATTACCCTTTCCATTATTCAACTTGATTTCAATTCTTTTAATTATGTGTGATTAAGTGTTTTGGACCAAAATTCAAAAAAAACTAATAAAATACAAAAAAACAAAAAAATTTATATTATGACCAGTGATGAGAAATCAAATACTTTTCATAAAACCTTTGTTTGTACAAGCATCTGAGAATTCTAAGGCCAATAGTATAAAAACTTATTTTTGAATAAAATCCTTTGTCTTTCCACTATTGGAGTTTGCTTTGATACAAAGGTATGAAAAAATGCAATAAAGTGAGCTAATCTCTATCCCCTAGCCGCTCCTCAAGCTCCCGAATCCGAGCTGCCTAAGCTGCAATAACTCTAGAAGCCCCCTCTGCATTCGGATCGCTCAAAAAGGATATGACCTCATATGAAAGTGACTGCCTGATCCTTATGCCTCTAAGGTTGGCTAAAGCATCCTGGTGCTTCTGTCGTAGCACTCGGACTTCAAAACGGCGAGCCTGCCTCTGCTCCTCGAGTTGCTTTTCCATAGCAAGACGGCGGGATACCTGCTCTTCAAGTTACCTCTCAAGATCAAGGCCTCGTATCCTAAGCTCCTGGGCCTTTCGTACCTATATCTGATGAAGTCGCTTGTGAGATGCTCTTTCGGACTCCAAAATGTCTTCATAAGTGGGAGCCAAAACTGCAGGAGGATCCTTGGGTACTGGGGCTTGACTCTGAATCTGATCCTTGATCTAGAAAAGGTAGTCCTTCACATGGGACTCTGAGAAGACTGAGCCTCGCATAAAACGAACATAGAACCATTCCCTCATCAACCAAGCGTTCAGCTTCATGGTGGTGGGTGAAAGTGGCCCAAGGTAGTCCTCGTATCCACTTGGGATTATAATCCCCTGGGTCGCTCTGAACTGTTGAAGAACTCGCAAGGGGAGGTAGAGCACAGTATATCTCAAGCCCGTTAGAACCAAAAAGTTGCTGTCTTTGAAACTGATCACGGTCTCTGCATTGGGTTGATAAGTACTAGGCCACCTCACCTGATCATCCTGGAGTATATCCAAGAAAGAGAAACAACCCTGTTTGCCTCCTGGAATGTCAGGACACCCCCGATTGCTCATCAAGACCAGAACTTTCATGCTTGGAAAGAAATGCTGGTTAATCTCTTCAATTTGACTCAAGTGGTCAAGTAACCAAAGCTGCAGAATGGGAGGAATATGTCAATGTATTATAAAAAAAATGAAAAAAGAAAACAAAAGAAAAAAAAGAAAGAAAAAAGGGGAATTTTACCTGCAAGATAGGGGCACATGACAGGAAGCGCTTCTTCTTCCTGTGATAGCAGTCAGTCAATGCCTGGTACATCCCTGCCAAAATCATAGGGGCCAATCTCTCCTGCTCCCTAACCTGGCATACGACTAAGATAAGAGCCAAGTCGACTTCATCGTCATCCCGCAGAAAAAGCAGTTGGTTAACCACTATCAGGGTTAGGGTATTGAATCAAGCTTCCTTGTTTTCCCTCCTCAAGAGCTTCTCAATCAAAAAAGACTTGGATAAAGTCAAAAGGGTGTCAGAATCCCCTAAGTCCTTCCCTATGCTTAGAAAGATGGAAGCCTCTTTCTTGTAGCTAGGCTTAAGGGGTGGGTTCACTACTTTCTCTGCAAACCTCAAGTCCAGGATGGTTTCAACCTCTTCAATGGTTGGGGTTATCTCTTTGTCCCCAAATCGGAATAGGTTCAAATCAGGTACCCAGTGGCCAATCATGGCTTCAATAATTTCCCACTTGAAAGGTATTTTGGGGATAAGCAGGACATGACCTAAATGGGTAGAATCCCATTTCCTCTCTTCATCAAGGGTCATAGAGTTAACCCACCTAGTGTAGAATGAATCTACGGGGTTGTACCTAATGAAATTACGGGGCTTTGCTCTAAAAGGTTGTTTTGCAGGGTTTTCTGAACTCAAAAACTCGTAAAAATGATGCAAATCCCGAGGCCAATTGCTTTTATAGCATGTTTTAATGTATCCGACATATCAAATCGGATACAAAAGATTTTGTTCGTATCCGACGAAACATGACGAATACAAGAAAAATTGTGTGTATCCGACATGTCACGTCCGATACAAAAAAATATCACATTACCCGATCTGATATATCGGATACAAAGAAAAAGAGCAAAAAAAAGAGAAAAGGAAGAAAAATTCAAATTTTTTACCTGTATACAAGTTATAAGTGCACAAAAATGAGAAGAAAAAGAAGAAAAAAAGAGCAGAACAAGAGAGAATGAATAAAAAGTTTTTTCATATACAGATACAGGTCTCGTTTGTACAAGGGTGATGTAAGTATACAAAAATCCTAATCTACTACTCCTGTGCAGGATCATCCCCGCGTCCTTTGCCCCGTGCTCCTCTGCGGCCTCTACCTCAATATGGTCGGCGCCAAAAGACTTGTGTCAGAAGGCGCTCAGCAAGGTAGCGTGGTCTCCAGCCCAGAAAGGACTGAACCTGATACTCAAGGCAGTAGGCCGAATTCTCATGAGGTGGGCCCGTAGGAACAGAATCAGATGAAGAAGCCTCTGGCTCGGCTAGAAGGATAGCCACCTCAGGCTCAACTGGGTCCTCGACCACAGCAATCTCGACTCCCGCAGCTCCAGAAGTCTCGACAGTAGCGGAAGGAGAATCAGGAACAGAAACAGTTGGATTAATGGAAATGCAGTTAGAAATTGAAGCACCAAAATGAACCAAAGAAATGAGGCTAAAACAAGCTTACCAGGGATGTATGCAACAGGAACTGGGGGATCCGGAATAATCACAGAAGGAGATACAACCGGATCAGCGGCTGGGATGTCCTCAGGAACAAGAGCCATCGCTAGAGATGAGGTGCCAACAGGATCTGCAGGAGCAACAGGAACTGGAGATGCAACCGGGTCAGGAACAGCAGCCGGGGTGTCCACAAGATCAGCAGCCCGAACCGGAGATGGACTAGGAACAGGAGGATCTGGCTCGAAGGCAACACCGTGATTTGGGACCGGATCCTGCAAAAGTCAAACAGTTCATATCAGAACAGCAGGAAAACATAGAAATGATAGAAATGGAGAACTATATACCTGTCGTGCCCCGAGCTCAGCCTCCAAATATGAAATCCGGCTGTCCCTCTCGGATATTTGGCTGTCCCTCTCTGCCACCAGAGCCTCTAGCTCCTTGATCCGAGCATCTCTCTGGGCCACAGTCGCATCATGCTCAGCGATCATATCATCAACTGCAACCCGCTGACCCTGGAACCGGTCCCGAAGAGCATTCAACTCCTCTACCTGCCAATAAGAACGGGATTAGAATCGTAAATGCTAAACTGAAGAAAATGGGATAGGAGAAGGTAACTTACAATGTCATCATGGACTCGGATGTAGATCCTACCAATCTCTATCACACGCAGCGCGAGTGGGTCGATCCATCATGCAACCAATGGATACCCTCCTGATCCACTCATCATAGTCCCTAGCTACTGTAAGTCCCTCCGCATCCTCCCAATTATCGAACTGGTCAATATCAAATCCCGGAAGGAGGGTGATGGGACCAACAGGAGGAGGAGGAGCTAGGATATGAGGTACGCTTGTGTGCTGATAGTACAAGCGC
The DNA here is from genome assembly GCA_947561395.2 of Buxus sempervirens. NCBI lineage: Eukaryota > Viridiplantae > Streptophyta > Magnoliopsida > Buxales > Buxaceae > Buxus > Buxus sempervirens. Next base: position 53,451,214 of record OX387182.1, read on the forward strand.
TCTCCTAGATACATCACCCTACCAAGCCGCCCAAGGAAGCACAGGTAGGGCTGGCGTCGGAGGTCTAGGTGAAAAGCGTCCTGTACTATCATCTCACAAGTGACCCCGATATCCACATCGTCAAAGCGTGCCAACAAGAGCTGCAAAGAAGAAGAATGATGTCAGATACAAACAAGGTACAGAAAAAAGAGACAAAAGAAAAAAGGGTGAAGAATTTTACTTCAGGTCGATGGGCACGATCCAAGTGAAACCGAGCAGTACGGGGCTAACTCCTGTCTGAATCTCTGACCAAGGCAGACAACCGTATGGCAACAGGGAACTCCGCAGCACCAGGCATAGGGGATGGGCGGAAGTAAGTCATGTAGGTATACATAAATACCTGGCAAAAGATAAATCGTTCAAAGGTAAAGAAGATAAAGTTTTGGGAATAATACGAAGCAAATATATCCATTACCTGCAGGATCTGTCAGAAGAACCAGCAACTAACGCCATCACCCCTCGGAGCGGCCAAACCTCAAACCACTCGGCATAATCCAGCCAGGATGGTCCCATATATAAGCCGACCCCATGCTAACTGCCTGGTCTGGCGAAGATCTCTCAGAGCATCCAAAAAGAGAGGACTAACACTGGTCATGTCCTCTTAGAAAAAGCTCCTGAGCATCAACAAGAACACATGCCGGAAAATAGGAGCAAAAGCCGCGTCCTCCCCAGCAATGGTCTCATGTCTCCCATCGAAGTGCCGAGTAAGGCTCTGTCACAACCAGCTGATAGAGATACGGCCGCTCCTTCCATCCCAAGCGTCGTCGGGTAAGTCTGCATATCCCAGGAGGAGGTCGATGTTTGCAGCTGAAGGCCGGCCCAACGCTATAGTCCACCCCACCAGAGGAATGTCAGTGATCATGACAAAATCGGAAGGACAGATCCCAAGCTCAACGTCCGGCAGATGAAAGGACTGCGTCTCCGGGAAGTATCGCTCCATCATGGCAAAGATAAGAGGACGGTTAGCTCAGAACAAAGGGATATGGAGAAAATAATTGAGGCGGCTCCTACTGAACTCACGCCTGAGTGCCGGCGAAAGCGTCTGAACCAACTCACTGAAACTCCCCCAACTGCCTCGTAGATGGGAAGGAGGGTACGGAAGAGGAACCTCAACACGGATGCACATAGAAGGGTGGTGATCCAAGCCACTAAGAAGCTCTGTATCATGAATAGATGCTCTTAACTCTGCCGAGATCCCTAGACGGAAGTCTGAAGCAATGCCCTCCTGACCTGAAGCTCCAGCCCGGCCTTGGCCCCTCTCTCTGGCTCAGCCACGGCCCCTCTCTCCAATTCTACCTCGGCCTCTCTCTCGGCCTCTACCCCTACCTCGAGCAGGAACAACAACGGGCTAAAATTCAAAAGAGAAATTGTAAAGGTTTGTTTAAAGAGAAAGAAGAGGAAGAGAAAAGAGGAAAGGACGGGTAGCCTACCTCAGCAGAGCCCTCTCCAGAATCATCCAATGGATCAGAAAGGGTGGCACTCTGATCATAATCGATCCTAGCCCGAGAAGAAGAAGGCTGATCAGCTGGATCAACCTCCTCTAGTACACGGGAGCGACTCCTAGCCATCTACAGGAAACAGGGAACTATTTTAAGTTTCTATTAATCCGAGTGTTTAATTGTTTATCAGAAATTGTTGTTTTAAGGCATTTTCATTTCTAGTATTATCCTAAATATCTTTGCGAAGCTTAATAATTTCCTAATTTGTTTTCAGGGTTACCAGATGTACCCAAAAAAAAAAAATAGAACAAAGGTGCAAAGTAAAGAAATCAATAAAGAGGTCCCTGCAAGAATTCCAGGCAATTAATCTGAGGACATAAAGCAAGAATTATAAGTGTACCCCAAGGAGTACCAGGATACCAATTTTGGGGTGGACATGCAAAGAATCCATAAAGCAGGGATTGGTCAAGATAAGACATCTTGGCAGTTGAAAGCAGATTGGGAAAAGCAAAACAGATCACAGTATGGTATAAGACTGGATCAAAGAAAAATCATGTCCAGTTTGAAGGCAAAGGCAAGATCTCGCAAGAATTTATGCCTAATGGAAATCATCACTGGCAAATAAGCCAAGGTTCTCGGGCATGGTCAATTGGATGGCACAGGGGTGTACCTATATTTCAAGGATTACCAAAGCAGCATGCAAAGCGGGAAAACAAGCCACACCGCAATACAAGATGTACAAGGGAGAACCATCAAAACTCAATCAAATCAAGTATTGAGAGATTCACAAATAAAGCTGTCAGACATACTCAATTTTAATTTGTGCAACAATTCAGTTCGAAAAATAATGGTCATGCACAAACCAAAAATCATGCAACTCAGTCGGAAGTTACCAATGGCGGGTAATCCAAGGTTCTTAATTACTGTCAATTTGAGGACAAGGGTTTGCAAAATTGTCAAAGCTATAAGCAAAATTGCTACAATATGCAATCGTTCAATAAGAAGGAAAAGAAAAAAAAATGCTCTTTTGATGCTTACCAATAGTGTTGAATAGCAAGAACAGTGGATGGCAAGGGTGAAATGGATTGGCAAGGAGCAGGAAGTACCGTCTAGGATACCGGAACTCAGGTGAACTATCCGGCGTTTGTGAGATGGCGTCAAGCGAGAAGTTGTCGAGCTAGGGCTTGGTTGCAACAGTAAGCGGGTGAGTCGCCGGAAGCAATGGAAGTCACTGGAGTTCGCAGGAAGTTGCCGAAGCTCAAGGAATCGCCATAAGTCACCGGAGAAGAAAGGGAAGTCGTCGTTGTCGAAGGAGAAGAAATGGGTATCCGATATTGGAGCTCGGAGAAGAAGAGAAAGAGAGTGAAGAGTCGCGGTCGCGCACGACTAATATAACCAGGTGTATCCGACCAATCATGTCAGATACACATAAAGGTTTTGATATCCGACTAAGTATGTCGGATACGAAAGAAAAACAGAAAAAAAAAAGAAAAAGAAGAAAAAAAAAAAAAGAAAAGAAAAAGAGAAAAAAGAGAAAAAAAAAAAAGAAAAGGAAAAGAGAAAAAAAGAAAAGAAAAAAGAAAAAAAATAAAAAATAAAAAATGTGTGTCAAAAACTTGGTTTGCTGCAAAATCTGCTATTTTAAAAAAAAACCTATTTTGGGCTTAAAATCCACTTCATAGCCACGAGAGCTCAGTGGAATTGAAGACAACTTGGAGAAATGTGTTGGTCAAAAGGAAAATATTCATTCAATTTTAAACATGGTTTGATCAGTTTTTCAAAAATCTTATTTTGGGCTTAAAATCCACTTCATAGCCACGAGAGCTCAATGGAATTTAAGACAACTTGGAGAAATGCCCCCTTAAAGATTAGGGCTTTTTGGCAAATCTTCACCCAAAATTATTTTGCAAAATTAAATTGAACCAAGCAAATCATGATCAAGGAAGCGCAATTTGGGTTTGTCTAATCTTTGCAAATCATTGCTCTACAATTCCTGCAAAGAAGGGCAATTGTAGACACCCCAAAATTGCGCTGAGAAAATAATGAACAATTGGCCAAAACATTACAAAAATAGTTTGTTTTCTTGTAGCCAATGCAAAATTTCGAATTGGAACATTTTCCCTTGTATCCGACACAAGTCATCGGATACAAACAAGGGTGTTTATATTCGACAGAAGTCATCGGATACAAGCAGTCATAAGTGTATCCAACGAAATGTGTCGGATACAAAAATGTTCACTTGTATTCGACCTGAGTTGTCGGATACAAAGTTTTTGCTTAAAATTAGGGTTTTCCGAAAATTTTCACTTTCTACCATCATATCCTTTGTTTAAGGAGTGGCAATTTCAGAAATAACCCTAGGGTTAAGTGGGAGAGTGCTAGACACTTCCTTGTGTCTACAATTAGGGTTCCCCCTAACCCTAGCCTTTGCCTATATATAGGAGGCTTCTCCTCAAGCAAATTGTAAGCACCTCATTTTTGCGCTCCCAGAAAAACCAGAAATGCAAATCCTGAGGGGTCGAAAGTTGACTTTTTGATCAAGTGAAATTTGGCCACCTTGCTTTATGTCATTGGATAGAGAATCTCGACACGGTTCCAACGCAACTGAGTTTGCAGGAATCGGAGTCCGGATGAGGATTCTGCGGGTGGTCAAACTTGAGGGGAGCCAAAAGTTGACTTTCTGCTAAAATCCAATCCAGATGCTTACCCCTAGACCATTGGATAGAGAATCTCGACACGGTTCCAACGCAACTGAGTTTGCAGGAATCAAAGTCCGTATGAAGGTTCTGCGGGCGGTCAAACTTGAGGGGAGCCAAAAGTTGACTTTCTGCTAAAATCCAATCCAGATGCTTACCCCTATACCATTGGATAGAGAATCTCGACACGGTTCCAACGCAACTGAGTTTGCAGGAATCGGAGTCCGGATTAAGGTTCTGCAAGCAAACAAACTTGAGGGGAGCCAGAAGTTTACTTTCTGCTAAAATCCGATCCAGAGGCCTACTCCTAGGTCATGGGATAGAGGGCTCCGATACGGTTCTAACGCAAATGAGTTTGCCTAAATCAGAGTCTGGATGAAGAAGATGTAAGCAGTTGAAGTTCTAGGGCAGCAGTGTCGGAAAGCTGCACACGTGGCAAGCAGCAGAGCAAAAAGGTCTCAGGGATTAAATTTGTAATTACCCAAATCAATGAAAAATATTTCAAGGGTAAAGCTGCAGATATCCAAGGGTATCAGGGACTAGATCCATAAGCATCAAAACTTGTGAAAATATCCCAGGGACCAATCTGTAAATATCCAAAAGTATCAGGAACTAAATCTGTAAATACCAAAAGTATCAATGACTAAATCTGTAAATATCCAAAAGTATCAGGGACTAAATTTGTAAAAATCCAAAGTTCCAGGGACCAATCCGTAAATATTAGGATTTGATCATGATTGATGTCCCCTATGGGCATGCATGGGCATCACCCATGCATGCCACCCCTCATACATCTCTCTCTCCCTCTCTCTCCCACATCGGCATCATCACCATCATACATGCATGCATCATGCATACTTTTTCTCTCTCTCCCTCTAATGATTAATGTTCCCTATGCATGCCCCCCATGCATCATGCATCAACCATGCAAGCATCTCATCTCTCTCTCTCTCTCTCTCTCTCTCTCTCTCCCCCATGAGCATCCATCCTTCATGCATGCACCATGCAAGCATCTCATCTCTCTCTCTCTCTCTCTCTCTCTCTCTCTCTCTCTCTCTCCATGCATGCATGGATATCACATGCATTACCCACATGATAAAAGCCCTCCCAATCCCATACGGAGGAGGGTTCTCTCATTTGGGGTTGCTGGATTTTTTTCTTCTCCAAGAGCTCCCACCTCTCTCCCAACTCATCTCTCCCAAGCTCTCTTGATCTCCCTCTCCCATCTCTCACAAGCTCTCTCCACCATTTCTTTCCTTCTCCTCCCCCATTCTCACCCAAGCAAGAGAAGGAAGAAAGGTTGCTGCTGCTGGGGAGGTGCTGTCCAGCACCCGTTTCGGCTTCAAGGAGGAGCACACACCCCATTCCAGGAGTTCTAACACTCAAGGTATTGTTCCCTATCATGGTCTATCCCACATATATAAAAATGAGGGCATTTTGCAATCTTTAAAAAGTTTGGTTTCTCCTTTGTTTAGATATATTTTTCTGCATAGCTATCACAATGTTTTTCCCATTTTTGTCATATAAAAGTCTCTAAAGATGAGATGGAGTATACACATGGTTTGAAGGGAGGATGAAAGGGTGTTTTAGACACTTTTAAGGGGCTGTTTAACATGTTTTGCTGCCATTCGAATGGAGGAGCTTGTTCCTCCTCTTTGTCACTCCAATGTACCCCCATAAACCCCCTCCTTCACCCTTCTTTGTGGTTTATTTATCTGTTGAATGGGTTGCTGTTCGCGGAGTAGTCAATGATGGTGAAATGTGTCTGTTTGCATGTGTTGGTGTGTTTACTTAGTATGGAGCATATAACTTCAAACATGAGCATGATCTTTCTTTGTTTTATGTAAGATGGTAAGTGGGTGAGGTATTTTTGGAGGTTGCTGTTGGCGGCAGCAGCAACATCACTTTTTCTCCTTAGAAATTTTGATCCATATGCCATGTTCCTTTTCCCTTTAACTTGCTTTTCTTTGAGGCAAGAATGCATGATCCCCTCCCTCTAAGCATGTGCTGTTTGGCATGATTTACCTGTGCATATGTGAGTGTGACCCATTCCCTCCCATGTATAGCTGCTGTTCATGGCATCCCAGGAAGCTTTGATGATAAAACTAGTAAGCATGCAAGGTCATTAGAGCTGCTGCCGACAGCAGCAGCAGCAGCCCTTCCCCCTGTCCTAATGAAGATGAGTAGCACAACATGCCCTAGTTTGGGTATCATGAACAAAAGATCCTGTTGCCATGCTCCCCCACCCCATTGCCCATCATTTCCAGCCTTGAAAGCATGCTTAAGACCTCCCTTTTGGCTGCTGCCCTGAGCACCTACAGCAGGTGCCTTTAGTTGCTTTTATTGGCATATGTGTGGCTTGTTTGGTTGATTAATTGGCCTGGGTACCTGCATGCATATGTGATCCATCAACATGCTTCCTTCACCCCACAACCCCCCTTTATATCAACCCATTTAGGTTGCTGCTGGGGACAGCAGTAGGCCTTGGTGCTACTGCTGTTCCCAGCAGGTAGACTCACTATTAAAACCCCCCACTATTATGCCCCCCTTTTCCCTTCACTTGATTGTTGTAACATCTTCAATGTGCTACTGTTTAGATGTTTTTAACATGCTCCTCATCCCCCCAAAACCCCCATGTTTACGATATGCTCCACCCCCTTTGGTGTCTTATGTGTGGTCCATAAAATGTCATGCATAAATCTTGTATATGTCCCTTGGTGTATGCATTTGTATCCATGTTCACCTGCTGTTTTAAGAGTTTTTTTTTATGATTTTACACCTCCTGTCCAGCATGCTTTCTCACTTGTATAAACCCCCAATACCAGCACCCTAACTTGATGTGTGATGAGGGATGATTTCCCTTTACTTTTCCCACCATTTCTAGCCTCTTCAGCATGCTTAAATCCCTTTTATGGCTGCTGTTCCAGCAGGTTCACACACCCATTTATGCTACCAAATCCAACCCATTAGGCACTAGGCACGCAAGCAACCCCGCACTCAATCCCCATGCAATTCCCCACCCCAACCTAGCATATTTTGACACATATTGGTTGCTGTCCCCCTTTCTTTTACAGCAGATGTTTTCCTTGTTTTGTTTCCTACGTATGTCCATGATGGGTTCCTTTAGTTTACCCACACCATGTGCATGCACACACCCACAGATTAGTGGCATGTTAGGTTACTCTCCACCCCAAGGTCAACACCTCCCTTTGCATGAGTTTGAGCACGAACACCTGCTGCCCCATGCATGATGCCCAGAAATGCACTTGTTATCCTTTTGATTTAAGCATGCTTTAAGCTCTTATTGGATTGAATGCTTTACCCATGTGAAGCCAGCTGTTTGGTGACCTGTGAAACTCGAAACAGGGACTCTATGGTCCCTGTTAGCTGACATGTATGACCCAAGATAGAAGAGGCAACCTCAATGCCTCTTCCCCCCCTTTCCTCTGCTGAAAAGCACCAAAAGTAACCAAATTAGGTCCTTCCCCACTCCCTGAACCAATGTGGGCCATCTCTGGGGCCCACATGACTTGTAAAAAGCCCTAGGAAGCCCCTGGAAACCATCCCAATGGCCAAAGCCCGAAAAAGGCCATTTTTGAGGTGATCCGGCAACTCAGGCCGGATCACCTATGGCCTGTGTGTATCCGGCAACTAATGCCGGATACACCACAGAAATGCAATTTTCATGATTTTTATGTTCCTTGCCGAATTTTGTGATGATTTCCACCAAACCAAGTGAACCAATAGGGTTTCCGGGTCACCCGGAAACCCAACTTGGGACCTGGACCACCGGTCCAAATTGGAAACACTTGTGGGCCTTCCAACGGGGCCCACCAAGCCCGATAAATCACAAAGCATGTAAATAAGCAAGTTAAATAAAATGAACCGATTGAATCGGATGGGCCAAACCCAATGCGGCCCACCCGAGCCTTGATGTGTGGAATGATGTTTAAACTGCGTGGTTTGGCCGAGACCCAGGGCAAGGGCCTATCGGGCCCACCAAAGCCCACTAACCAAACCAAGTGGGGGTTTAACCCTAACTTCATGGAATTTGGGCTTCCTTGCCCAAAGCTGGATTATGGGCCCCAAGCCTGATGTCCAGAATACCTTGGCCAATTTTAAGAAGATAAATTGAAAATACTTTGGCATCCACAATGGGGGCCCACTCCGGGGCCCGCAAATCAATGCAGTCCAACCTTTTTTACATGAAAAATACTTAAACTCCAAATTGAACAATTAAGTAAAATCAACTCATTTACCTAAAGCCCAAAGGACCTCCCAGGCTTAGACGGAGGCCCATTAGAGGCACGTGGGCTTAGTCAAGCCCACCAAGGACACCGTGGGCCTTCCAACGGGGCCCACCCAATCCGACTCAGATCGCCTAAATCAAGCAAGATAAAATCAATTAAAGGGACCCACACCATTCAGGTGGTCCCGACAGACTTAACCTAATGGCATGCCAAATTAGGAATCGGGTGAGAAACCAAAGTAAAGCTGACACAAACCAGGGAACCCATGGGACCCGTCATCTGACAGGGTGGACTGGGCTGTCTACGGACTTCCCCAGACCACAACCGAGACCCGACTTAGAATCTCAAGCCGTAGACCAAAGCCCAAAATAGACTAACTTAGGCACCCACGTGTCCGCCTGCACTCCATCAGGCGGTGGCGACTCCAAACTTTCCCGTGCCGCGTTCCCGACGCACGCACACAAATGGCCAAGAATTTTAGAGTCAAAAGTTGGAGATTGGAGAGCTCCGAGTGAAGAAGGGAACCGCTGCCGCATTGCTTTCAGAAACCCAAGTAAGCCTGGAAATTCTTTATTTTTATGTCTTTACATTCAAGAGTTAGATCTTTCTTCTACCTTTCTGTAGAATAATGGCCTACTCTTTGTGTATGCAACCCCTTTCTCTACTCAAAGTACCTCGAGACTCCCTCTAGCCGTAAAACGTGAGGGGGGATCTAGGGGAAACGAGACTGGGAATTGATCCTTAGTCTTAGAACCCACTTGAATGGCCTTTCGCTGTGTGAAAACCCATTTCATACTCAAAGTACCCCAAGACTATCTCGGAACCGTAAAACGGGGAGAGAGAACTAGGGGAAACGAGAATGGAACGGAACCCTAGTTTTAGAACCCCATTTGATTCATGTACTTTGAATGCTATATGTTGTTATGTATGGGTTTAGAGAGGCAATTTTTACACTTGCACACATAGCACTCGTTTTGTCGGAATCGGCTTGTATTTTGGATCTATCGTATTCATTGTGATACATCTGAAATAAATTGCCCTAAGCAGTTCTGGGATATCTCTCAATGATTTTCAAAGTGATTTCAAGCAAGTTATCTTTGAGTATTGAAGACCTCATGGTCTAACCTCTCGGTTTTGGGCATTTTTGCTCCATTTTAGGGTTTTTGGCATTATCTCTCCAATCGAAGAGAATGATGAGCCAAACTTGTGCCCTATTTCTTCCTAGAGGTTTTTAAATACTTTTTCAAATGATTTTGATTTGGATTGCACGGATTACACACACTTGATCATTGTTTTGGGTTGATTTTACTTAAAAAAAGGCAAAACTGGACATCATCTGTACACTAACTTCGGACACTCATAACTTCGTCATCCGGATGAATTTTGGAGTGATTTGAAAGACATGTGAAAGGTGAGGCTGTCTAGTTCTTGTCTATAAAATTTCATCAATTTTTATGGAGTGGATTTTTGACACCATTCTGTCGAAATTGACAGGTCAGTTCAGGCCAGATTGCTGAACCTGTCACTTCGAATGAGCACCATCTGCTCGATTTAAGTCCGATTTGAGTGATTTTGATTTTGATGCTTTCCTTTATGAGTCTGCCTTTAAATCCAATTGGCTTCATAATTTTTTAATTTCATTTGTGTCTTGTGTGGCTGATTTACTCAGAACTGCTCAACAGCATATTTCTGGGCTAATCTGTGATCTTCGGGGCCTCTTTGGGAGGTCACCCAATGCACATCCGGATGAAGTTTTGTATGAGGCTAGTTTCATTTGAAATATGGCCCTACATATTTCATTCATGCCAAATTTTACGGATTTATATGGAGCCAATTTTCCAAAATGAATTTCCAAAGTTGTCCACTTCTTACTTTTACCGATTTCCAACAGCAGATTTCAAAAGAGTGTAACTCTTAGGGTTTTAATCGGATTTAATTAAAAATTTTCATGAGTCTTCTATTTACCATAATCTTTCAAATGGGTTTGGTTTGAATCAACTTGAATTTGATTTGGATGATTTCAAGACAAATGGCTCCATCTTTTACCGAATTTTCCGAATTTGTCTTAACTTGTTTGTGTTCAAGTTTTGCTTTGATTTATATTTAATAGTGATGTCCCAGAAGTGATACTTCCATAAAAGAAAGTCTAAGATTCATTGGACTTCTCATGTGGCGGAATCATACATGTGTTTAATCTTTTTCAAGCCTTTTTTGATTATTTTAGCAAGCTTTCTTTATTTTGAGCATGAACAACACTTGGCAACCACCTTGTGTGGGTGAATGGGGGTACCTAACACCTTCCCCCATTCATAATCTAATCCCCTTACCCATCTCTGGATTTTATTTTCAAGTGGAGTTATTTTTACTATAGATTTGCCTTTTTGCTTATTTTGATGATTTTGGTGTCCATTCACACCTAAAAAGAATGGTGGTGACTCTCCCATTTTTTATGAATCCTGTGTGATGACCGGAAAGTCACTGGAATGATTTTTCCTCCATGTCTCATACCTGGATTTCTGAAAGTAGTGAGGCAGGGGTTCCCTTCTTCACTTGGAGCTCTTTAATCTCCACTTTCTGGCCATTTGCTTGAGGGGAGGCCCTCTATTTATAGGCAAGAGTTAGGGCAAAAAAAGAGCCCTAATGGTAGACACAAAAATGTGTCTAGAATCCTCCAACTTAACCTTAATGCATGGACTTGTAAGAATATGGTTAATCTCGGAGGCCAAATTCGGGAATCCCCACTTCTTAGACAAAGGTAAAACAATAAATAAGTGAAAACTCTCAGGATTTTCCAATTAGCAACAAAACATTAATATCTGACCAAACAGGTCGGACACAAACAAAACTATTTGTATCCAAAATTTAATTTCGGATACATTGAAAATTGCTTGTATCCGAAAATAGTTTTCGGATACGGAGAAAAGCACTTTTATCCGAATTTTAATTTCGGCTACAAAAGAAAAACTGTTTTTTAATGCTGTTGGCCAAATATTCATCTTTCTATACAGTGTAATTTGGGGTGTCTACAGTACCTGAAACCAAAAATAAGAAAATACCAAGTGAAAAGCAAGGAGATTATAACTAAATAGAAAATGACTTAATCAAAAGAGAAACAACCTTGTAAACACAATTAACACACAACAAAGAATCATTCATTCAAGATGAACCAAATATACTCATTCATTCACATTCATGAAAAACAACAAGATAAACATGTATGTTAATTGCATTAATCCTACCAACTAAATATATACAAAACCCATGTTCAAGTCAAATATACATCCCATCATCAAATATACATCCCATCTCCAGATCCATCTCCCACTTTTTGTCAAGAAATAGCAAAAAAAAAAAAAAAAACACGTATTGCAAGACAAGGATGGTCCAGCATCTCCTCCAACTCCACTTGGACCAGAAGCATCACAAGGCACGCCACCTGGAGCTTCACTGGGAATAGTAGGAGCTGCACTAGGAGCCTTTTCTTCGTCTTCATCAACATCTTGACTATTAAAATAGTCAGCCAGCTCCTTGTACATCTTATTGTCTGCCACCTCCAAAATCTTCTGCCTTATCTCTAGTCTCTACAATCTCCTCATATTATCTTCATGATACTTCTTCATCTATTCATTCATGGATTGCACAAGCTGAAGAAGTTGGGAATTTTGGTCTTTGAGTAAATTCAATTCCTCATGAAAGGTAGAAGGAGGTTGAGCCTGGGTAGGATCATCTGGGATTGGAGCTGGAGTAGAATCAAGATGGGCTCTATTCAGATGAAGAGTGGTGTCTGTAATGGGTTGCCCGGCTTTGACAAGTTGGAGCTTGGGACAGGAAATATTAAGACCAACCATTAAACGGGCTATCAAACATGCATAGGGTAACCCGTAAGATTTTTTGGAGTGAGAAAAAACCTCCAATATTTTGGAACAGATAACCATAGGGAGATCAATGGAGTGATGCTTCTTCAAAGCATAGACAAAACAAGAGCTTGGGATAGGGGATAGAAGACTTGTGAGCAACAAGAAACAAGTAGTGTTTTGAATTCTGAAAAGAACTATAGTCTCAACTGAGAAACGGTTACCTTCAAGGCCTTGACCCTTGTAAATCCATCTTCCCCTTCCATTTCTGAAAAAGTTATCAGCTAACTCATTATGAAACTCAGGATTGGTTTTAGGATAGGGGTATTGAGGGTTAGGAACCCTAGGAAGCCTAAGAATAGAAGCAATAACATCAGGGGTAATCTTGATTGTAGTGCCCCTCAAGAAAGTGGAAAAGAGGTTTCATTCCAATTGATTTCATGGACATTAGAATAAAACTCTCTAATCATCTCAACGGACGGGAGGGTGAAGTGGTCAAACATGCAATCCTAACCTCTCCCTGTGAGACAGTTAGTGATCTCAGTGGGAAGCTGTGAAAGCTTCACCACCCTCTCAATAATGAGAGGTCTCTGACAAAAGTAATCCTCAAAACTTTTTCTGGCCCTATCATCAAAGAAGGCGGATTCCTCTACCCTTGGTCTCTTATTTGAGTGTTTGGCCCCTAAGAACTTGGTTCTAAGCATCTAAGGGTGGACAAGAGGACGATAGAAAAGAACAAAGAGAAAAACAAAAGAAAACAAAATGAAACACATGTAAGAATGAATCTAAACATGTAATTCTAGAAATTAATCCTAACTACATGCATAAAAATGGTAAAATGCATGAAAAACACGAAGAAAAACCAATAAGAACTCAAATTTGGTTGAAAATGAGAAAGTCTTGAAAAACAATTGATGAACGTTCGAACGACGGCTCGAATGTTATCTAACGTTCAAGAATAGAAACCCAGATTTGGGGATTTTTAGGGAAAACGCCAAATCACGAGAAAAACAACACAAAATCACTCGAAAATATTGAAAGAAGTACAAATTTGAGGTGATTTGAAACCAAATAATCAAGAATACAAGTACAAATCAAGGATTATTGAAAGAAGACCCTAGCAATCGCATGAAACCAAAAACCGAGGATGTTAAAGGAAAAGAAATGCATGATATCATGATTTCTTACCTTGAAGAAGAAGATCCTCGAGTTTAATCAGCAAAAGAATCGACGGAGATGCAAGAAATTCTCAGTTGCTAGATGCACGAAGGGTTTGGTGTGATAAAAAGTTCAAACCCTTTCATACGCGTGTCTCACGTTTAACGTAAGTTTGGTTTTAAACTTAACGTGCGAATGACAGTCAAACTAGGAGAGTTGTTTGAATAGTAAAATAGAACTAAAACCAACGTTTGACAGCGTTAGATTAACGTTTGACAACATTTGAGGCAAAAATAGACAACGTTTGATCGATCGTTCCAACGTCATTATCCAGTGCACAAAAAAGTTTCAAATTTAGCTAAAAAAACTCAACCGTTTTCAACCAAATTGCTTCTAACAAACCTAAAAACAACCAAGACATAAATTAAAATATAAAACAAGTAGATAATCATGAAAACATAAAATTTTAAACATTTTGATAACCTTTTTACTCTAAAATTCAGGTTCTAACAATACCAACTTCAATATTCCCAAATAACTACACAACAACTCAACCAAAATCCCAATTGTGCTTTTGTGCATGTGCAAAACCAAACACAACAAAGTTCTTAATTTTGGTGAAGGGGACTTGGCTATTTATCAAGAAATCACATATATTACTCAAGTTTCTCTATGAATTAAAAATAAACCCTTCATGTATTGTGAGACCTAAAATATTTTGTTTTTAAACTTTCTCCCCCTGTTTGGGATACTCTCTTTTTGCATAAGAAGTATTGTTCCTTAGAATATCTGGGTTTACAGCTTATTCCATGGTGATACTCCTTTTATTTCTTTTTGAACTCAAGATGTCTGGGATTTACAGCTCATCCCAGAGTTCTTCACATATTGCTTTTGTAGGCACCTCATTTTTGCACTCCTCTAAAAAGCCTGAAAGCAAAACCCTAAAAGGCAAGTATAAACCCTTAAGAGCTAAATATCACCTTCTGCCTGAGTCTAAATTGATTGCTATAACCTATCCCAATGGGTAGAGCATCCCGATACGGTTCCAACGCAATTAAGTTTGCAGGAATCGGAGCCCGGACGGAGAAGATATGAGCAAAACAGTCAAAGTTAAAATATCTTAATTAAAATAATTAAGATAAATGGGAAATAATAAAAATTGGAGAATTCTAATTCGTCCGAGTAGGCGGTTGAGCGGCCTCAGCCATCAACTCAACCAAAAAAAGGGGAGAAAAAGACCGCACACAATATGCGGTCGCTTTGCGATTGCATATGGTCTGCGGTTGATTTTTTCGGCCACCGCCTGCGCGAGCCAATCAAAGCAAGCGGCGTCGAAAAATCAACCGCATATACAGTACAGTTGCGTGGCGTGTCAAACTGCGTCTGACCCATTTGTCCTCTCATCATTACTGAAAAGACAAGGACAAAACCGTACATAACCTACGGTTTTCACCAAAACCGCACAGTATGTGCGGTTACTATTCATTTTAGGCCAAACCGCTCTGAGTATGCGGTTTTGTCCCTGTTTGCTATAAAAGGCAAGTTCGAACAGTGGGACAAGGATGGCTAGTCTTTTCTGCTTCTCCTCCTTCTCCCTTGCTCCCTGAACCTCCAAACCCCTCTTCCTCACCTCTCTTTGCTCCAACACCTCGCAAACCCACTCCCAAAGCCTCTCCAACCCTCCACCTCCCTTCTCCACCCCCACCAAGCTTGAAGGAAGCTGGTTTTTCTTGCTAGGAAGCTGAAGGAAGGAGCCAGCTGCTATTCCAATCTCTAGTAGGTCACACACTCTTCCAAAGGGTTGTAAAACCCCAAGGTATTGTCTCTTACTATTCTTTACTTTACATATATAAAGATGAGTGAGTTTTGAGATAATACAAGGGATTGGTTTCGCTTTGCTGTAACATATTCTCTAGTATACATTTTTTGTTACCTTTTCTCTTCACTCATGCCATATGAAAGTGTTCAAGGTAAGAGATGGTGTTTTCATAGTCCCAAGGAAGTGTGAAGGTAGCCATCACATGTTTTTTAGAGTATGTTTGAGGGCTGGTTTGTCATGGTTTTGTTTCATTCGAATGGGGAGGGTGTTCCCCTTGTGTGCATCTCTTTTATACCCCTATGTGAACCCCCCCTCCTATCCTCTCTCTCACTGATCCTGCTGCAATGCGTGTGCTGTATCTTTTCTTTTATTTTTTGTGTACAATGACATGCCATCTTGCTCGACTGTTTTGAATGCCTGGTGTGAATATACCCCCATTGCCATGCTCCCCCTTTCCCCACTATTTAGCTACGATTGCAGCAGGTTCACCCACTTATTTACACTCCTAGTCCAGCCCCTTAGCACCACCAGGAAGGCTGTGCCCTCCCCCAAATCCCTTTACATTTCCCACTCCCAATAGCATGTCCAAAGCCCCTTTAAGTAACTGCTATTCCTGGCTTGCCTACTCACCACCTAACCCTCCTGTAGTGTGCTACATTCCCCCACTTTATAGCTGCTGTCCCAGAAGGTTTGCTCGCACACTTGCTCTCCCAGGACAACCCTCCCAATGCCATGCATGGTAGCAGCAGACCCCCCATTTCCTTCACTTGGTTGTATGTTCCTTCCCCCTAATTCCCACCACACCAATGGCATGATTAAGTCCTCATTTATAGTTTCTATCCTTGTCTTACCACAGCTGGTTTTTATTTACTTGATGTTTGTGCTTATGTGAGATGCGCTCTCTTGCTTGCCCTTTTGAATACATGCTTGAATCCTTCCCCACCCTAGTAGCATACTAGGTCATTCACACACATTACCATCTTCTCCTACATGAATTAAAACCTGGATACTTGCTGCCCCCATGTGTAGTGTATGTGGAGCCATGAATTGCATTGCTCAGGATTAAGGCATGAGTTGAGCTCCTGGTTAAGGGACTCATGAAACTTGCTTACTTGCTTTGTGATGTGTTGAGAAACCAAGAGAGGGACTCCATGGTCCCTGTCAAGCATTGTGCATAACCCAAAGATGGGGAAAGGCAGCCCCAAGGCTCCCCCTTTCTTTCTTTGATTAAGAAACTCCAAAAAAGAGACCAAAGAGGGGTCTTCCCCCTCCACTGAACCACTGTCGGCCTACGCAAGGGCCCACACAACTGCTAGAACACCACAAAGGGCCTAGGAAGTCAAAGCCCCAAAGAAAATTGCCTTTTGGATTTTTCTGGGCCGAAACCGCATACACAAAGCGGTTTGGCTCAAACCGCACGTTATGTGCAATTCGAGCCAAATCGCACCTGTTCTGCGGTTATGCCCAGTAAACCCACAGATCTCATGTAAATAAGCAACCCTCAAACCAAATAACCAAATCCAATAAGCTGGGTTATCCGACATAACCCCAAATGGGAATTGGGCTTGACCTAAGCCCTTTTTGATATCCAATGGGCCTTCCAACGGGGCCCACATCAGACCCACATCACTTGGATAAATTGATAAAAATCAATTAAAATAAAAGGGACCCACACCTCTGAAGGTCCCATTCAGACTTAATAAAGTGAGCATGCTGGTGTAGGACATAAGGGTGAGTTGAACCAAAGTTGACTCGAACCAGGGAAGCACATGGGACCCGTCAACCGACGGGGCGGACCGGGGTGTCTACGGACTTCCCCGGACCGTAATCGAGACCTTAACTAGAATCTCAAGCCGCAAACCAAAGCAGATATCCTTAGGGCACCCAGGTGTCTG
The DNA here is from genome assembly GCA_947561395.2 of Buxus sempervirens. NCBI lineage: Eukaryota > Viridiplantae > Streptophyta > Magnoliopsida > Buxales > Buxaceae > Buxus > Buxus sempervirens. Next base: position 53,468,364 of record OX387182.1, read on the forward strand.
CCTGCACCCCGTCAGGCAGTGGTTACTCCTTATACCCCCATTCCTTCGCACCTTTCATCGCGTGGGTCCCCTTGCGTCGCGAGTCTCATCACGACGTGCGCACGGCTTTTTTCTTTTAACATAAGGGAGAATAGTCAAGGTCATATGCTGGGATCATTTTAACTTAAGATAGACAAGAGTAAATCAATGATTGCCCATCCACACACTCACTAAAAAAAAATTTAAGCTTGCTTAATTGTATTTGGTGTGTGTAAGTGATATACAAAACACAAAAAGAAATGAGTTAAATGCTTGTGTCTTTATATGAAACTATTGAAGAAGATTTTGTAAAACAATCCTTTAAGAGCTATAGGTTCCCAAAATATAAAAAATTTATTGTTTCACAAAATATACGTATCCTATATTTGACAAATGTCAAGGCAAAAACACATACTAAAAACAAAAACAAAACTAAACAGAAACAAACAAACAAAAAAAATAGACAAGAATAAACAAAAATATGCATGCTTAAGAAAAAAAAAATATGCGTGAAAACACCCTAAGGCATGCCACAAGGTCCTTAAGGAAGAGGACCAATACCAATAGCTTTCCTAAGAAACTCAAACTTAAGAGCATCGAAAGGTTTGGTAAATAGGTCAGCTCATTGGTTTTCAGATGAGATGTGTTCTAAAGATATCACATGATCTTTAACCAACTCTCGAATAAAGTGATGTCTTATATCAATGTGCTTTGTTTGAGAGTGCTGAACAGGATTTTTGGAAATGTTGATTGCACTTGTATTATCACAATACAAGACAATAGTCCCCTGTTCTATCCCATAATCACTCAACATTTGCTTCAACCAAAGCAATTGAGTGCAACAACTACCAGCAGCAATATACTCAACTTCAGGTATGGACAAGGATATAGAATTTTGCTTTTTACTCATCTAAGCTACTAAATTGTTTCCAACATAAAAACAACCTCCGATGGTGCTCTTCCTATCATCTACATTTCTAGCCCAATCGGCATCAAAATAGCCTACTATAATTGCAGAAGTGTCTCTAGAGAACCAAATACAATGATCAACTATGCCATTCACATATCGTATTATACGTTTAATGGTGGACAAGTGAGACTCTCTAGGATCTGCTTGAAACCTTGCACAAACACCTACACTAAAGGCAATATCAGGCCTACTAGCTGTAAGGTGGAGAAAACTACCTATCATGTTTCTATAAAGAGTGTGTTTTACACTCTTTTTAGACAAATCAGTACTCAACTTCAAAGTAGTGCTCATGGGTGTTCTTGTATGTTTCTTTCTATCCAATCCAAACCTCTTCACAAGGTCTTTGGCATACTTAGATTGAGAAATAAATATCTTATCTAAAGATTGTGAAATCTGAAGACCTAAGAAGAAATTAAGCTCAGCTACCACACTCATCTCAAATTCATGTTTCATTGCATCTGCAAAATTTAAAGTAAGAGATTCAATAGGTGAACCAAACTCAATATCATCAACATAGATTTGTGCAACAGTAAAACTATCCTCATCCTTCCTAATGAAAAGAGTTCTATCAGCTCCTCCTCTTGTAAAATTGTGATTTAAGAGATAAGCTGTAAGTCTCTCATACCAAGCTCTAGAAGCTTGTTCCAATCCATACAAGGCTTTCTTAAGCCTAAACACATGATGAGGAAGCTTGGGATCAACAAACCCCTTGGGTTGTTCAACATATACTTCTTCATGAAGTATCCCATTCATAAAAGCACTTTTCATATCCATTTGATACAATTTAAAACCCAAGTGACAAGCAATAGCTAGCAAAATCCTAATTGATTCAAGCCTAGCTACAAGAGCAAAGGTTTCATCAAAATCAATACCCTTAACTTGGGTATATCCCTGTGCCACCAATCTAGCATTATTTCTCATAATAATACCATGTTCATCAGATTTATTTTTGAAAATCCATTGGGTACCAATGACATTGTGATTGTCAGGTCTAGGAACAAGATGCCACACATCATTCCTAATGAATTGATTTAGTTCATCATGCATGGAATTAATCCAGCACTCATCAGTAAGTGCTTCATCTATCTTCTTGGGTTCAAGTTTTGACACATAAGAAGTATAAGACATTTGATTTAACACTTTTCTATGTAGTCTCATTCCCTCAATCAAATCACCAATTAAAAGCTCTTTGGAATGATTTAACTTGACTCTAGAAGAAGGTTATTTTGTAGGAACAAGTGAAGAAAGTGAACTCTCTATAGATGTAGAAGGAGTGGTTCCTGCAGATTTTGAAGGTGTGGAACCTCCAGATTTAGAAGAGGTAGACTCAGAAAACTTAGGAGTTTGAGTTTCAACATTCTGGTTATGTTCATTTAACTCAAAGATTGACTCCCCCTCAACATATGACTCACCAAAATTCTCATCCACCACAACATTTATGGATTCCATAACAGTGTATGTACGTAAATTGTACACATGGTATGCCCTACATTTCTAGAGTAACCTAGGAAGATTCCTTCATCACTCTTAGCATCAAACTTGGCTAAATTTTTCCTATCTCTAAGAATAAAACACTTACTCCCAAAGATAGGGAAATATTTAACAGTGGGTTTTCTACCAAACCAAAGTTCATAAGGAGTTCCAGTACTTCCTGGTCTCAAATACACTCTATTAATCACATGACAAGCTGTGTTAATAGCTTCACCCCAAAAATACATGGCCACACTCCTAGCATGAATCATTACTTGGGCCATCTCTTGAAGTACCCTGTTTTTCCTCTCAACTACTCCATTTTGTTGTGGAGTTATGGGTGTTGAGAACTATTGATGAATACCCTCTTCAAGACAAAAACTTTCCAGGATTGAGTTCTCAAACTCTTTCCCATGGTCACTCCTAATCCTTCTAACTTTAGACCCTTTTTCATTTGAGAGTCTCCTACACAGGGACTTGATCAACACAGCTGCTTCTGATTTTTCTCTTAAAAATTCAACCATGTGAATCTATAGAAATCATCCACAACTACCAAAATGTACCTCCTACCCCCTAGATTTCTGTCCTAGAAGGTCCTATAAGGTCCATATGCAACAACTCAAAAAGTCTGTGGGTTAAACATTCAAAAGTATTTTTGTTACTTGTTCTAATTTGTTTTTCTAATTGACATGGCCCACATATAGTAGGATCAATTTTCACAAATTTGGGAATATCTCTAACAATTTCATGCTTCGACAAATCAGTCAAGTTTTTGTAATTCAAATGTCTTAACCTTTGATGCCACAAATCATGCAAAACAATTTTTGTACTATTGCATACAAAATCAGAGTTAGGAACAATCCCATAGCAATTATCAAGAGTTCTTTTACCTTGAAGCACACACAAGCCATTTGAATCAAACACAGAACACATGTTTTTAACAAATTTAACCTCAATGTTTGAATCACACAATTGACTTATGCTAATCAAATTGGCTTTCAAACCATCAACAAATAACACATCATTCAAAATAGGTAACACATGAATTTCAATAACACCCTTACCTACTATAGGAGCTTTGCCACCATCACCAAAAGTAACAGTTCCACAAGAATAATCCTCAAGTGATTTAAACAGAGACTTGTCACCACACATGTGATGGAGCAAGCACTATCCAAGTACCACATGAGACTATTTCTAGCCTTCAAAGCAACATGAACCACATTACAAATCAAATCACTTTTTCTTGCCCATAATTACTTGGGTTTAGAGGATTTCCTAGTCAAGGAGGCTAATTGTTGACTTATGGGTTTTTTCTGATATGAAAGCTCTTTGACTTGATTAGACAAATTCTCTTGGGCCTCGATTGGTTCAATGAATTGGAATTGGAATTAAGAATTATAATTCCAATTCTAATTCATCAAGAATTGGAATTAGGTAGAATTGAAATTATTGTGATTGGATGGCAAAAGAATTGAAATTTGGAATTACAATTCCATGAAAAACTGATTTAAAATCCAATTCCACTTATTGGATGAACTTATGAAGAATTGATTTGTATCATTCCCATGTTAATAATAACAACACAAGTGACTGGTTATCATGACATGGCATTATGTGTTGCCAACACTATCTCTAGGCAACCACCATTAAAGTTGGTTAAGTCATGGATTGTTTAAACAGAGAATGTGGATTTCTTTGGAGAAAAGACCGAGCTCCCCTTCAAAGCTAAAAGATGTTCTTCTTTTCCTATGGTAAGTTCTCTATGGACATGATGAAAGCTTTATATGTATTGTATAATGCAGACATGAAATTATAACTTCGACTAGGGGATAGATTCGGTAGTTCTTGCTCCTCTTTTTGTTTGATTGGATAGTCTCAAGATTGCACTGACAGAGATACACTTATCAAAGCATTGAATGAATGTTACTTGACCGTAACAAAGTTGGTTGGCTAGGAAAAAAGGAAAATGGTAAAGTAGACAAGGGATCATTAAATGCCAACTGTAGCAGGTGTATTTCATTAATTAGTTGTACTAAGAACCTACTCCACTAGATTTCATGGATAGCCATCCATGAAAAAACAGGGGAAAAAAACAACAGGACTCGTGACTGTTATGAAAGTTAAACAACAAGGGAAAAAAACCCCAAGATGAAACAATACACAAAAAAAAAGCTTTAACTTCTCATCCCAAAGAGACGAAGAACAACAGAGAGGGCAAGAGACAAGAGGGAAGAAATGGAGCTTTTGGGATCCTCATTTAAATGCATTCGCTCAACTGCAACCAGGCGAACCGCAACACAAGTCATCAATTTCGGTATCTGACATCTATTTCTCTATCTATTGATTTATGATTTCTCTTTTTCCTCTCTTGCCTTTTATGATCTAAGTATGTTATTTCACGACCTTGTTAGGAGGATTTGATTTTTCATTGCATTTTACCTAAAGAGATTTGTTTTCTGATTCAATATCGTGAATCTATGTTTGGATTGCAAGGTAGGTGGAGAGGGATTTGGGGGTGAAGTTGGGAGCGATGCGACGGCGGAGACGTTTAGGTTGGAGGACTTGGCGAAGGTGACCTGGGCGTCCCAGAACTTGCTGGTGTTTCGAACCATTGAGATTGCATTGCCGAAGAAACGGTAGAGAGAGATCAAGGGAGGGAGGAAACGGAAGAGATAGAGAGGTGAGAGAGAGAGAGAGAGAGAGAGAGAGAGAGAGAGGAGAGAAGAAGGGAGAAGATACGTACCAGTTTTTGTAACACCAGCGAGGAAGAGGAGAACGAGATAGCCTCTGCAACAACAGCGAGGAAGAGTCGACAAGGTTTGGTAGCTTCTTTATCGAGTGTCTATCGTGTTTCTAATTCTCCATCCAGTATCCCCGATTCTTCTCTATTTAGTAGGGAATTAGGTAACTCCAAAAATAACCTATAAGTTAATTCCACGGAATTAGGCTTCAATTCAAATTCCAAATTCCAAATATTTAACCAATCATAAGAATTGGAATTGAGAACCCAATTCCAATTCTTATTCCAGTTCCACCCCCCAATTCCGCAAACTAATCGAGGCCTTGAGGTTTTCTAGGAAATCGTTTCCTAGAATTTTGAATTAAATCCCAACAATTTAGCCTAATATGTCCTTTAATACCACAAAAGTGACAAATGGGAATAAAGTTATTAGATTGAAATCCCTTTCGGGTTGACCCTTGGGTTTTGACCAATTGGACTGTTGAACTTGGTTCCTAGATTTATTTGTCTTACCCTTGGGTGAAGTAGACTTACTCTTTCCTCTGTAAAGATGTGGTCTTAGAAGAGGAAGGTGCATCCTTGTAGCCTAATCCTCTTTTATCAGTCCCTAATTGACAAATCCGTAACATATTGTCCAAGTTGGTTGAACCTGTAGAAAGTTCTAAAGTTGGGTTTTTGTCTTTTCAAGTTCTACCTTAAGGGACTTATTTTCTGTAAGACCCTGAATTTTGTGAGTATTTATTTATTTATTTAGTTATTTATTCTGATGTATAAACTGTGTTTATCAGGTTATTTTGTGGTTTGAGGGCTTAGCCCATACTCATATGTATAGGCGTTATATAGCCAATTTTCCGAAAAATCGTAGTATTATCATTGGTATTATTAAGGTGTAGTTATGTGATTATTAACGTGAATAGATGCTGAACATGTAGTATCTTCGGTGGGCGAGCATGCATAGGATCAAGGGGTTAAAAGGGTTGATCCACCGGCGTATACATCTCGCAAGGTAAGTGTTAAATGAGCAAATAAGGGAAAGTAGGGTTTTTAGTTTTAAACGAAATACGCGTATACTTACGGAAACATTTTCGTTAAGTCTGGAGATCAGGCGAACTCGCGATTTCGGCTGGAGTGGCGACTAGGGCTTCTGTTCGTGAAGAACCATAAATCGCAAGTGCTGGAAGAAGGAGTTCGGAGCTGAAATTCATTGGGTTATTTCTCTCTGCTCGAGAAGATTAGTTTCGGTAGACTTTTCATTCGCATGCGTGGCCGGAGAAATGATCGGCCGAGGTTTTACCATTCGAGAATAAGCACACTCAGGTGAGTAGCACTGTTTTACAACTGGGATTGTGTTTTTCTGTTTCTCTCGAGATTATTCTGATGCATGGGTTATATATAAAGTGATTGTGTGAGTTTTCTGGGTTTTTCTGGTTTTCGGAAAGTTACATGAACAGAGTCTCCGGATTGAAATTATAATTGAAAATGAAAGTGTTTAGATTAATTTCAAATATGGTTGGGAAGTCTTCTGGGAGTATTAGGATTGTACTGGAGTAGTTACAGACCTTCACAAACCGGCCAGTCATGTAGATCTCAAAATAACAGAGAAATGAAAACCACAGGGGGTATCCGCTCACCTCGCGCTCACCGGCGTTCACCTCGGAGGTAGGCGCCCCGTTAATAACGACCTACCGCCGATCCCGCGCCCACCTCGCGCTCATCTCGCGCGAAGTAGAAAACGAGGCGCCCATCTCGCGCGAATCTCGCGCCCACCTCACGCCCATCTCGCGCTCATCTCGCGCTCACCTAGCGTCGGGTGAGCGGCAGGTCGATTTTGCCCTTTTTCTTCACCGCCGACCGGCGCTCACCTCGCGCCCACCTCAATAGGTGAGCGGCAGACCTATTTTGCTTACCGAAATGGAATTTCTGATTTGACCAAGAGTATTTGCATTACTTAGGGGTTAAACCACTTCACTATTCACTTGGTTAGGAACCTGGGAAACCATTTTGCCTATGAAATTAATAGAGGAAAAATTTGTGAACATCTTATGAGTTTTAAGTTGAGTTTAGGTTGCTTATGAGTATTGTGTCGGACACCAAACTAGTAAGAGTTACCAGTTACTTTTCCTTGTTCTATACACTGTTTTGATTGAGAAGTTCTTGTATTTCTGGTTTCACTTGTTGGAAACGTTATACGTATTGAAAGGTTTTCTTTGGTATGAATGGATTGAGTTTTACTTTCATATGACTTGTGTTATGGAAATGAGAAAATACTGAATGTACTTGAGGTACTGCTTGGTCCAGAGGGACAGGTGATGAATTGCGATGAGTTCTTACATGATGTGGAATGAATGGTTTTGTTTTGATATTGAAATCGAGATTATACGATGTTTACTGTTTTGGTCTAGCTTGTCCTGGATCCAGATGTTTAAGCTTAGTAATGTGATGTTATTGTTGGTTGTTGGAATTGCATGGCCTTGTGTGTTGCCACGACCGGTGTAGAGCAGCCAGAAACCCTGAGTAGGCCTGGTTGTCAATGCAGAAACCCGGGGAGTAGGCCTGCATTGGATGACGAAACCCTGAGTAGGCCGTCATTTTAGAGTATCCGAAACCCTGAGTAGGCCGGAACTGTGTACATGGAGGTGTGGAGTGTCTACTTGGCATGTTTAATTTATCAACCAAACGATAGTCATGACATTGACCAATCGATGTGTTATTGTATTTAACTGAGATGTGATTTGTTTGATTTGAACTTGGGAAATTGATGTTGGTTGTTTAAACGTATTGTAGTGTTGTCGATGCATAGTTTTAAAATGTGATTCAACTATTTCTGCATGCATGTGCTACTCGCTGAGATATTCGTATGTCACTCTGTTATTGTTCTATTTTTGTCAGATACTCGTGGTGAGGCGATTACTGGGGTAGATCCTGCTGAGGCATATAGGGAGGAAGACTACTATTACCTTCCTTAGACTTGTAGGTTATCTGTTCCGAATTTGAGAACTTGAATTAATTGAGATGTATTAAAGAAATTGGGGATGAACCATATGATTTCAGTTCAGTTTAAATGTTACAATTTTGCATAAATGGAAATGTGCACTCTGTTAGGTTATAGATGTATGATTATCCAGCGATCATAAATTGATTAACGATCCTTGCCTAACCTCCGTGAGACGTGTTATATCTTTAATGAACAACACGGATCCGGGGCGTTACAGAGATGGTATCAGAGCCTTAAGCTGGAAAAATTTGAGGTTTAGGTAGTATGACCATAGAAAACCCTGGGGAAATGTTGTGCGTACGCTAGATAGGACCATGAGGATTAGACGAGAGTTCTTAACTAATGTTGTATTTTGTGCTTACAGGTATACATGGCCGGTAGAGGCAGACGTGCGAGGACTGTGGATTGTCCAGAGAGGGATGTACCACAGGAGCAGCCACCTGCACCACCACGGGGAGCCCCACCCCCAGTAGAGGACATTTGGGCTGCGGTTGGCTCGCTTTCCCACCTCCTTGCGATGGAGAGGGAGGAAAGGATGAGTCAGACTGGGAATGGTAATGGCCAGCGAAATGGTCATGGAGCTGCGGTGGATCAGCAGCGCGTGAGAGAGGAGTTGTCCTTGAGGGACATTGATCAGTTCAGAAAGCTGACTGCCCCGCCGTTTTATGGAGTTCCAGATCCGTTGGAGGCGGAGAGCTGGGTAGCTAGAGTGGAGCGCATGTTTGATACGATGGACTGTCCAGAGGACCGGAGGGTGAGATTGGCTACCTTCACCCTAGAGGGCGAGGCACAGCATTGGTGGCAGTCATTACGGAGGCAGGCGGTAGATGGGATCCAGATGACTTGGGACCAGTTTAGGCAGGTCTTTTATGAGCAGTATTTTTCTGCAGAGGTGAGGTTGCAGAAGGAGAGAGAGTTCATGGATATCTCTCAGGGATCCTTGACCGTAGCACAGTACGAGGCTCGGTTTGCGGTTCTTTCTCGATTTGCTCACCATATAGTGCATGATGAGCAGAGGCGCACCCAGCATTTCGAGAGAGGACTGAGGGCAGACATCAGGCGCATGGTCTCAGTGCTGATGTGCACCAGATACTCAGATTTAGTGGGGAGAGCTCTGCGAGTTGAGAGAGAGATTAGAGATTCAGGGACTGAGCAGAGCAGAGTTAGAGCACAGCCGAGCGGCACAGAGACACGGAGGGTCCCGGATAGGGACAAGAGACCGAGGTTCGACTATGGACAGAGGGATAGGAGAGGCTCAGGAGGTTGTTTCAGTTGCGGCCGATTTCACATCCCAGGTCCGTGCGTGTCACCTCCAGGCGCGTGTTTTAGATGTGGCCAGCATGGGCATCGGGTTGCTGACTGTCCCCACCCGAACACTTACCAGTTACTCAAGCCAGCCCTTACTGCACCTATGGACACCCGACCGGCTGAGGCTTCGAGATTTCAGTACTCTAGACCCGTGCCAGCACTTCCAGCACCGCCGAGATTTCCGGGTCAGAGCAGTGGGGGATACCAGAGGCAGCAGTTACCGCAGAGGCAGCAGGCACCTCAGAGACGGCAGGCACCACCCCCACGCCCCCAGCAGACTAGAGTATATGCAGTAGCAGCTCAGGAGGATGAGCTTGAGGGAGGGCATGTCGAGGAGGCTCGTGAGGAGGAGCCAGAGGCGCCACAGTTGGTTGGAGGTATTCTTTTCATTCATGGTAGATCAGCCGTATGCTTATTCGATTCGGGTGCTTCTAGATCTTTCATTACTCCTTTATGTGCATGCCGTATTGGTTTGGTTCCTTCCACACTCGAGTCCGAGCTACTTGTACACACACCATTGGGGGAAACCACTAGAGTACAGACCGTATTTAGGGATTGCATGATCAGATTGAGTTCTTTGGAGTTGCCAGGGGACTTGGTAGAACTGGAATTCGGGGAATTTGAGGTGATCTTAGGCATCGATTGGCTTTTTCGGCATCATGTGAGCATAGATTGCTATAGGGGTACCATTATGGTATGTCAGCCAGACCAGCCAGTGCACTGTTTCCGATGTGAAGGGTTGAGAACACGGATCAGTTTAGTAGCATCCATTGAGGTTGAGGAGGCAGAGTCTACGGCACTTAGTCTTTCTAGTGTGCCTATAGTAGCAGAGTTTGATGACATATTCCCAGACGATCTACCGGGATTACCGCCACCTAGAGAGGTTGAGTTCAGTATACGACTTTTACCTGGTACGGCACCTGTATCCAAACCACCATACAGGATGTCACAACCTGAAAATCATGAGATGAAGAAACAGTTGGATGAATTGGAAGCAAAGGGTTTTATTAGGCCCAGTGTGTCACCATGGGGTGCACCAGTCCTGTTTGTCCAGAAGAAGGACGGGACGATGAGGATGTGTATAGATTACCGCCAGTTGAATCAAGTCACTATCAAGAATAAGTATCCATTGCCTCGGATTGATGACTTGTTCGACCAGTTGAGGGGAGCGTCTTGGTTTTCTAAGATCGACCTGAGATCTGGATACCACCAGTTGAGAGTAGCCCCAGAGGATGTAGAGAAGACGGCTTTCCGTACTCGATATGGGCACTACGAGTTTCGGGTTATGCCTTTTGGACTGACTAATGCCCCAGCTGTTTTCATGAACCTGATGAATCGGGTGTTTCACACACACTTGGACAGCTTTGTGGTTGTGTTCATCGATGATATCCTAGTGTATTCTCGAAGTAGAGAGGATCATGTAAGGCACCTCCGAACTGTATTGCAGACATTGAGAGAGCACAGATTGTATGCCAAGTTCAGCAAGTGTCAGTTCTGGTTGAGAGAGGTGAGTTTCTTGGGGCACGTGATTTCTGGAAATGGTATAGCAGTGGATCCCACTAAAGTGCAGGCTGTTGCAGAATGGCCTAGACCTTCATCTGTGACAGAGATCCGGAGCTTCTTGGGGATGGCTGGATATTACAGGAGATTCATAGCGAATTTCTCACGAGTAGCCGCACCTCTATCCAATCTCACTAAAAAGGCAGTGAAGTTTGAATGGAGTGAGAAGTGTGAGAACAGTTTTCAGGAGTTGAAAGGTAAACTGTCTTCAGCTCCAGTCTTGATTGTGCCATCAGTGAGTGAGGGATTTTCGATCTATTGTGATGCTTCTCGAGTAGGGTTGGGCTGTGTTCTGATGCAGCAGAGACATGTGGTAGCCTATGCTTCAAGGTTGCTACGCACTCATGAGAAGAATTACCCTACGCACGATCTAGAGTTGGCAGCGATCGTGTTTGCACTTAAGTTGTGGAGGCACTATTTGATGGGAGCCAAATTCGAGATATTCTCAGATCACAAGAGCTTAAGATATATATTTTCCCAGAGAGAGTTGAATATGAGGCAAAGGAGATGGATGGATCTTCTAAAAGATTATGATTTCACACTACATTATCACCCGGGCAAGGCTAATGTGGTAGCAGATGCACTGAGTCGTAGAGTTGTTTCTCAAGATGAGGTAGCCACACTAGCTGCTTTCATGACTAGTCAGTGCACTCTTGTTGATACTGTTGTAGAATGGCCTGGGGAGTTCAGCACTCATGGGCATGGATTGATCATGGCACGAGTTCAAGCAGAGCCAGAGTTGATTCAGAGCATTCGGGAAGGTCAGTTGGTAGATCCCGATTTATTACGCATCAAGGGGTTAGTAGAGAAGGGTGATGAGGCCACGAAAGATTTTGATGTTCGGGATGGATTGGTGAGATTTCAAGGGCGGACTTGTGTTCCAAATAATGCTGAAGTCAAGGGATTGATCCTAGACGAGAGTCACAGGTCCAAATATGCAATTCACCCTGGGAGCACCAAGATGTACAAGAACCTAAGATCAGTATATTGGTGGTCAGGAATGAAGAAAGACATTGCGGAGTATGTAGCCAAGTGCCTCACTTGTCAACAGGTAAAGGCAGAGCATAGGAGACCTCCAGGTTTGATGCAACCTTTGCCGGTTCCTGAGTGGAAATGGGAACATATATCGATGGATTTTGTGAGTGGGCTACCGCCTACAGCTAAGAATCACAACGGCGTATGGGTGATTGTGGATAGGCTAACCAAATCAGCTCACTTTTTGCCTTACCAGACCACACAGACTTTGGCATCATTGGTAGAGCTGTATACTCGAGAGATAGTCCGGTTGCATGGGGTTCCAGTGTCCATTGTATCGGATAGGGATTCTCGGTTTACGTCGCATTTTTGGCAGTGTTTCCAGGAGGCCATGGGAACTAAGTTAAGTTTCAGTACTAGTTTCCACCCACAGACCGACGGCCAGTCTGAGAGAACTATTCAGACTCTAGAGGACATGTTGAGATGTTGTGTCCTGGATTGGGGTGGCAATTGGAGTAAGTATTTACACTTAGCCGAATTCGCTTACAATAATAGCTATCAGGCTAGTATACAGATGGCACCCTACGAAGCACTTTATGGCAGGATTTGTAGATCTCCTGTGTGTTGGGTGGAGGTAGGAGAGAAACAGTACTTTGGGCCTGAGATTATACAAGATAGTATGGAAAAGGTGAAATTGATTAGACAGCGGTTGTTGACTGCACAGAGTCGTCAGAAAAGTTATTCAGACACCCGACGACGTGAGCTGAAATTTGAAGTGGGAGACCAAGTGTTCTTGAAGATATCGCCTTCCAAAGGAATCCTGAGATTCGGGAAGAAAGGGAAGTTGTCTCCACGTTTTATTGGGCCGTTTGAGATTGTGAAGGTGATTAACCCGGTAGCTTATAAGCTAGCTTTGCCAAACCATTTAGCAGGAGTCCATGATGTATTCCACGTATCCATGTTGCGGCAGTACATAGCGGATCCTAGTCACGTGATAAATCCTGAACCTTTAGTGATCCGAGAAGATCTGACATACGAAGAGAGACCAGTTCAGATTCTAGACCGTCGGGAGCAGATTCTTCGCACCAAGGTTGTTCCCTTAGTGAAAGTGCTATGGCAGAATCATACTGTGGAAGATTGCACTTGGGAAGGTGAGGAAGAGATGAAGAAGAAGTATCCGGAATTGTTTGTTCCTTCTTGAGGTAAATTTCGAGGACGAAATTTCTTGTAGGAGGGGAGGATATAAGACCCTGAATTTTGTGAGTATTTATTTATTTATTCAGTTATTTATTCTGATGTATAAACTGTGTTTATCAGGTTATTTTGTGGTTTGAGGGCTTAGCCCATACTCATATGTACAGGCGTTATATAGCCATTTTTCCGAAAAATCGTAGTATTATCATTGGTATTATTAAGGTGTAGTTATGTGATTATTAACGCGAATAGATGCGGAACATGTAGTATCTTCGGTGGGCGAGCATGCATAGGATCAAGGGGTTAAAAGGGTTGATCCACCGGCGTATACATCTCGCAAGGTAAGTGTTAAATGAGCAAATAAGGGAAAGTAGGGTTTTTAGTTTTAAACGAAATACGCGTATACTTACGGAAACATTTTCGTTAAGTCTGGAGATCAGGCGAACTCGCGATTTCGGCTGGAGTGGCGACTAGGGCTTCTGTTCGTGAAGAACCATAAACCGCAAGTGCTGGAAGAAGGAGTTCGGAGCTGAAATTCATTGGGTTATTTCTCTCTGCTCGAGAAGATTAGTTTCGGTAGACTTTTCATTCGCATGCGTGGCCGGAGAAGTGATCGGCCGAGGTTTTACCATTCGAGAATAAGCACACTCAGGTGAGTAGCACTGTTTTACAACTGGGATTGTGTTTTTCTGTTTCTCTCGAGATTATTCTGATGCATGGGTTATATATAAAGTGATTGTGTGAGTTTTCTGGGTTTTTCTGGTTTTCGGAAAGTTACATGAACAGAGTCTCCGGATTGAAATTATAATTGAAAATGAAAGTGTTTAGATTAATTTCAAATATGGTTGGGAAGTCTTCTGGGAGTATTAGGAGTGTACTGGAGTAGTTACAGACCTTCACAAACCGGCCAGTCATGTAGATCTCAAAATAACAGAGAAATGAAAACCACAGGGGGTATCCGCTCACCTCGCGCTCACCGGCGTTCACCTCGGAGGTAGGCGCCCCGTTAATAATGACCTACCGCCGATCCCGCGCCCACCTCGCGCTCATCTCGTGCGAAGTAGAAAACGAGGCGCCCATCTCGCGCGAATCTCGCGCCCACCTCACGCCCATCTCGCGCTCACCTAGCGTCGGGTGAGCGGCAGGTCGATTTTGCCCTTTTTCTTCACCGCCGACCGGCGCTCACCTCGCGCCCACCTCAATAGGTGAGCGGCAGACCTATTTTGCTTACCGAAATGGAATTTCTGATTTGACCAAGAGTATTTGCATTACTTAGGGGTTAAACCACTTCACTATTCACTTGGTTAGGAACCTGGGAAACCATTTTGCCTATGAAATTAATAGAGGAAAAATTTGTGAACATCTTATGAGTTTTAAGTTGAGTTTAGGTTGCTTATGAGTATTGTGCCGGACACCAAACTAGTAAGAGTTACCAGTTACTTTTCCTTGTTCTATACACTGTTTTGATTGAGAAGTTCTTGTATTTCTAGTTTCACTTGTTGGAAACTTTATACGTATTGAAAGGTTTTCTTTGGTATGAATGGATTGAGTTTTACTTTCATATGACTTGTGTTATGGAAATGAGAAAATACTGAATGTACTTGAGGTACTGCTTGGTCCAGAGGGACAGGTGATGAATTGTGATGAGTTCTTACATGATGTGGAATGAATGGTTTTGTTTTGATATTGAAATCGAGATTATATGATGTTTACTGTTTTGGTCTAGCTTGTCCTGGATCCAGATGTTTAAGCTTAGTAATGTGATGTTATTGTTGGTTGTTGGAATTGCATGGCCTTGTGTGTTGCCACAACCGGTGTAGAGCAGCCAGAAACCCTGAGTAGGCCTGGTTGTCAATGCAGAAACCCGGGGAGTAGGCCTGCATTGGATGACGAAACCCTGAGTAGGCCATCATTTCAGAGTATCCGAAACCCTGAGTAGGCCGGAACTGTGTACATGGAGGTGTGGAGTGTCTACTTGGCATGTTTAATTTATCAACCAAACGATAATCATGACATTGACCAATCGATGTGTTATTGTATTTAACTGAGATGTGATTTGTTTGATTTGAACTTGGGAAATTGATGTTGGTTGTTTAAACGTATTGTAGTGTTGTCGATGCATAGTTTTAAAATGTGATTCAACTATTTCTGCATGCATGTGCTACTCGCTGAGATATTCGTATCTCACTCTGTTGTTGTTCTATTTTTGTCAGATACTCGTGGTGAGGCGATTACTGGGGTAGATCCTGCTGAGGCATATAGGGAGGAAGACTACTATTACCTTCCTTAGACTTGTAGGTTATCTGTTCCGAATTTGAGAACTTGAATTAATTGAGATGTATTAAAGAAATTGGGGATGAACCATATGATTTCAGTTCAGTTTAAATGTTACAATTTTGCATAAATGGAAATGTGCACTCTGTTAGGTTATAGATGTATGATTATCCAGCGATCATAAATTGATTAACGATCCTTGCCTAACCTCCGTGAGACGTGTTATATCTTTAATGAACAACACGGATCCGGGGCGTTACATTTTCAGACTCAAGGGATTCAATCTTTAACTTGTATTCACCCACACAAGAAGTAGACTCTTCAAATTTGGCTTGAAGATCTTATTTCATGAGTTATACTTCATTAAGCCTTTTAAGAGTAGATTTCAATTGTTTTTTAACCTTCAAACACTCTTTTAAAAACCTTGTCATATGCCTCTTGTATATTTTCCTCATAATCAGACTCATTATGAGAATCTATTGCATTGTCACTTGGTACAGAGTCTTCATGATTTCTAGCATCACCACTTCCCACAATAGAAGTGAATGCCATGTAGTTTGGTCTTTCCTTAGTAAAGGAGTCCTCACTATCTTGGTCAAAAGTACTCTCATCATCAGACAGGGTAGCATTCATAGCTTTCCCTTGAAGTTTCTTGAAAGAGGACACTTAGACCTAATGTGACCAAAACCTTGACATTCATGGCATCTAATCTGCTGAAGTTTCTTCCATCGGGTGTCCTTGGGATTTTTGTATTCCTTATTCTCAGATTTGATCTTGTACTTTTTGTCATTGCCTCTAGAACTCCCTCTAAGCTTAGGTCTTTCATTGCCTCTCTTTGGTTTCTTTATTTTGAAAATTTTTCTAAAATTTTTTACAAAGAGAGCAATATCTTCATCTGCAATCGCTTCCCTGCTACAATCATCATAAGTCTCTTCTTTTATTGTTTTAAGAGCAATAGACTTATTCTTTTTAATTGGAGGAAGAGTAAGCTCATAAGTCTGGATTGAACCTATAAGGTCTTCTATTTTAATACTATCAATGTCCTTACACTCTTCTATGATATTGACTTTGGGTCTATACTTTTCAAGAAAAGCCCTGAGAAATTTTCTCACCACTCTATTGGGAGGAATTCTATCACCAAGGTTGAAACTGGAGTTTACTATATCACTGAGTTTGGCATAGAATAAATCAAAGGGTTCATCCTCACCCTGTAGACACCCCAAAATTGCGCTGGGAAAATGATGAATAATTGGCAAAAATCATTCTTTCCTTTGAAACCAGCACAAAAATTCAGATTTAAGCATTTTTTCTTGTATCCGACAACTCAGGTCGGATACAAGCATATCTCTTCATATCCGACATAGGTTGTCGGATACTAGTAGGTATTATTGTATCCAATGACATATGTCGGATACGTATATGTGCTCTTGTATCCGATCTGAGTTGTCGGATACAAGTTTTTGCTCAAAATTAAGGTTTTCTGAGAGTTTTCACTTTTTACCATCATATCCTTCATTTAAGGAGTGGAAATCTCGGAAATAGCCTTAGGGTTTAGGTTGGTGGACTCTAGACATCATTTTGTGTCTAGCATCATGCAAACCCTAGCCTTTGCCTATAAATAGGAGGCTCCTCCTTAAGCAAATGGGGAAGACGTTGAAGGTTGAAGAGCTCTGAGTGAAGAAGGGAACCGCTGCCGCACTGCTTCCAGAAACCCAAGCAAGCCTGAAAACCTCTTTATTTTTCTGTCTTTACATTCTAGGGTTAGTTCTTTTCCTTTGCCTTTCTGTAGAATAATGGCCTAATCTTTGTGTATGCAACCTCTTCTTCTACTCAAAGTACTTCAAGACTCCCTCTAGCCGTAAAACGTGAAGATGGGATCTAGGGGAAACGAGACTGAGGATTGATCCTTAGTGTTAGAACCATTTTTGAAAAGCCTTTTGTTCCATGAAAACCGTTTCATACTCAAAGTACCCCAAGACTATCTTAAAGAACCGTAAAACGGGGAGAGAGAACTAAGGGAAACGAGAATGGAATGGAACCTTAGGTCTTTTTAGAACCCATTTGATTAATATGAATGCCATACGTTGTTATGTTGTGATTGAAGAAATGATTTTTTACACATACACACATAGCACCCGTTTTTGACGGAATCGGCTTGTATTTCGGATTTATTGCAATCATGGTGATAGATCTGAAATAAATAGCCCCAAACAGTTTTGGGATATTTCTTAATGGTTTTCAACGTGATTTCAAGCAAGTATTGAACACCTCACGGTCTAACCTCTCGGTTTTGGGCGTTTTGCTCAATGGTTTTTGGCATATTCTTTCCAATCGGAGAGGATGGTGAGCCAACCTTGTGCCCTATTTCCACCTAGAGGTTCTTCAACAATTTTTCGAATGATTTTGATTCATATTGCATAGATCACACACATTTGATCACCGTTTTAGATTGATTTTACTTAAAAAGGTCTAAACTGGACAGCAGCTGTACCCTAACTTTGGATACTTATAACTTCATCATTCGGATGAATTTTGGAGTGATTCCAAAGCCATGGGAAAGGTGAGGCTGTATAGTTTATGTCTGTAAAATTTCATCAATTTTTATGATGTGGATTTTTGACACAACTCAGTCGAAGTTGATAGGTCAGTTCAAGCCAGATTGCAGAACCTGTCACTTTGACTGAGCGCCATGTGTTCGTTTTAAGTCCGATTTGAGTGATTCTTGTTTCTGTGTTTTCCTTCGGAAGTCTAATTTCAAAACCATGTGGTTTCATATTTTTTGATTCCATTTGTGTCGTGGGTAACAGATTTACTCAGAACTGCTCAATAGCACATTGCTGGGTAAATCTGTGATCTTCGGGGCTTGTTCAGGAGGTTACCCAAGGCACATACGGATGAATTTTTGTGTGAGGATAGTTTCATCTGAAATATGGCCCTACATACTTCATTCATACCAAATTTCATGGATTTATATGGAGTCGATTTTTCCAAATGAATTTCCAAATTTGATCACTTATTACTTTTAACAGTTTCCAACAGCAGATTTCAAAGGAGCATAACTCCTAGGATTTTAACCGGATTTGATTGAAAATTTGCATGAGTCTTCTATTTATCATAAGCTTTCAAATGGATTTGGTTTGGCTCAATTAAAATTTGATTTGAATGATTTCAAGACAAATGGCTCTATCTTTTATCGAATTTTCCGGATTTGTCTCAACTTGGTTTTGTTCAAGTCTTGCTTTGATTTCCATTTAATGGTGATATCCCAGAAGTGATACTGATATAAAAGAGGATTTGGAATTCATTTGATTTTTCATGTGAAAGTATCATACACTTGTTTAATCCTTTTTCAAGGTTTTTGATTATTTTAGCAAGCTTTCTTATTTTTTTAACATGAACAACACTTGGCAACCGCCTTGTGTGGGTGAATGGGGGTGCCTAATACCTTCCCCCATTCATAATCTAATCCCCTTACCCATCTTTGGATTTTATTTTCAAGTAGAGTTATTTTTACTCTAGTATTTGCCTTTTTGTCTATTTGATGATTTTGTTGTCCATTCACACCCAAAAATTGAATGGTGGCGACTCTCCCATATTTTGTTGAGCCCATGTGATGACGGAGGGAATCATCTCGGTGATTTTTCCATATCTCACAATTGGCGACTCTGTTGGGGACTTGTGGATTTAAGCCGTGTTTTGTTTTTGTTCATGATTTATTCTAATCTTGAAGGCTTGCTGTTTTGCTTAGTTTATTTTGTGCAGATTGTTGTGTTTCAAATCTGATTGGGATGCTTTGAAATTTACATGGATAAAGGCATGTATGTGTTGCTTGATGTTGTCTAGAAATTTGTCTAGAAGAAGCCTATCTTGAAACATGATTTTGATGTATTTTGTGATAACATGCTCTAATTTGAGTTTTTATGCCATGAGTTGAACATAAAATTTAAAAGCATGAAATCTAGGAGTTTAATGGGTGTTTTTGGTGCCTTCTAGCACGTTTTCCCTAAATTAAAACTCTTTTTATACCATGTGATTAGTTGCTGTATTTTTAGGCTTTAATTTGGGTTTCAATACCATGTTGATCAAGAAAAATTGTGGGCATGAAATCTAGAAATTCAGTAGCTATTTTTGGGGTTTTCAAGCATGTTTTACCTAATCAAAACCCTTCTTGTACCATGTCAAGTAGTTGCTTTATTTTTTAGGCTTCAATTTGGGTAGGAATAATGCACTTTGAGCATGAAGAAAAAAGCATGAAATCTGGAAATTTAGGTAATGCTTTTAAGGTTTCAAGCATGCTTTCCATGTTTTAATTATTGTTGGTACAATGTGATAACATGTTTTGTGTGCCACTTTTGTGTATATGATGGTCATGAGCATGTTTGGGTGTTTATTATCTTGTGCTTGTGTTTTCAATTCCAATATGATTGTCATATTTGCCTTGGCTTGAAATTGTATGCATGGCTACGAAAAGAGTGGCAAAGGGCTGGGACGTTATGAATGCACCCCAATTTTAAATGCACTTGAGCACTTTAAACACTTTGCACAGCCTACCCATTACCTATAGGAAGTTGAATCCGAATGTGTGTAGCTTCAATCACCGAGGTCGATACTTCAGAAAGCGAAAGTGAAAACATTTACCTTAGAATTTGAGTCAATGATGTGATGACAATGGGATCTGTGATTCGATTCCGGGCATCACTAGACTTGAGTTCTAAGTTGCCAATTAAGCAAAAACCATATGCTTGAAGGTGGAGAAACACGTTTTCAGCTAAAGTACACAATTGCGTTTGGGGAATTGGGTGTAAATGTGGGCAAGCCGTTTGCATGTTTCACAGGCCAAGTTATAATATGAATACCGTATTGAAGGTAACACAAGGTGGCAAGGTAAAGCCATGTTTTTTATTTATCTTCATGAAAATTAAAAGCCATAGTGTCCATATGCTTGTGATGAAATTTTTCCCAAAAGTGTCTATAGCCTAAGGTTGGTGTAACCTACAGGATGAGTTTCCAACTCAATTTAAAAGTCATCCTACCCAAAGTCCATGTAGGAGGCAACCAAGAGTACCAAAACCCATGAATGGGTACATGACTTTGGAGGGTACAAGTACCCTCATGAATTTGTGAATTTTTGTAAGTATGATGTCAAAGCCCAATTTGGGGCTGGATTTAGAGGCCAAGTCAAGGTGAACATCAAGTGGGAATGAAAATAACAGGATCTAGTGAAAAAATGAGTCAAAAAGGGCCATTTCGGCATTAACTGACAACTCAGGTCGGTTAAACAGAGTTTCCTTCTTATCCGACATATTCCATCGGTTACAAAAGCTTATGCATGTATCTGATCATTTGTATCGGATACAATAAGGCATAGCCTTAGCCGACATGTCATGTCGGATACAACCAGGAAATATGCAAATTGACTTTTCATCCCAAATTCTTAGAATAAAATGCCTAAAACATTGTGAATAATCCTTAGGCAACCCAAAGAGAATATGAAAATGTTCAAAACAAAAATCTCACTAAGGATTTAACCTAATTTTGAAGCACAAATCTACATTTTACCCTCAAGATTCATTAAGGGAAACTGAGGTATCATATTTCTTGATACCAACTCACTTCAAACATGTTTAAATCAAACTTTTGAACTTGAAAACTGAAGAAAATTCCAAAAAAACCTTAGTTCGGTCAAGAGAACCAATCAAATCAAAAATTTGTGGGACACTTGGAAGCCCTAGAATATTCCAAGAAACCTTGGTCACGAGAACCAATCAAATCAAAATTTGTGGGACACTTGGAAGCCCTAGAATATTCCAAGAAACCTCTGTTTGGTCACGAGAACCAATCAAATCAAAATTTGTGGGACACTTGGAAGCCCTAGAATATTTCAAGAAACCTTTGTTTGGTCACGAGAACCAATCAAATCAAAAATTTGTGGGACACTTGGAAGTCCTAGAAAATTCCAAGAAACCTTTGTTTGGTCACGAGAACCAATCAAATCAAAAATTTGTGGGACACTTGGAAGCCCTAGAATATTCCAAGAAACCTTTGTTTGGTTACGAGAATCAATCAAATCAAAATTTGGGGAACATTTGGAAGCCCTAGAATATTCCAAGAGAAAAAAAAACTTTGGTTGGTCACCAGTATCAATCAAACCAAAATCTTGTGGGACCTTTGGAAGCCCTAAAATATTCCAACCCAAAAAAAATGGAAAAATATAGAAAAAAAATAAAAAAATAACAAATAAATCCGGATTTTTGTTCACCTAACTCACTTATCTACATTTATAGGTGTGACCAGGATTAAATGGGAGCTGACATGTTTCTTTGTCCTTCCTTTGCCAGGTACACTTACTTGCAATCATTGCTCCCGTGACCAGATCCAAAGCTCGAGCAATGAATACTAAAGAGAACCAAGCCCAAGCTACTGTCCCTGTTCAAGACTTTGCTCAGCTGCAAGAGCAGGTGGCCGGACTAGCCAAGATGCTGGGAGACTTACTGGCGGCTCAGGCCCAACAGGCCCAGGCCCAAAACGAAGCCTCAACTTCCCATCAAACACCGAGACCTCAAGCCTACATTCCACCTCCGGCTCAACCCATACCTGAGCCCATTTCTGAACCTGTCCCTGACCTTATTTTGATTAGGGAAAACACTGTTGAGTATGAGAAAGAAATGGAAAAAGAAAAAGCCAGTGAGGAGATGGAAAAGAAACTTCTACATAAGATAGAGAGGATTCAAGAAGAACTTAAGGAGGTAAAGGGGGGAAACAGCTATGGAGGTACCACCTTTGACAACCTGTGCATATACCCGGATGCATGCCTACCGGCAAAGTTCAAGTGCCCAGAGTTCGACAAATATGATGGCATGGGCTGCCCAATGAGCCACTTGAAACTATACTGTGGGGCCCAATGCCAATTTGGCTGGGATGACGGCATACTGATCCAACTCTTCCAGAGGAGTTTGACAGGATCAGCTCTGAGGTGGTTTGCCACGGTGGACCACGGAAGGATCAGAAGGTGGAAGGACTTGGCCGACGCTTTTCTGGACCAGTACAAATTTAACTCAGAGATCGTGCCAGACCGGTACGACATGATGAGAATGAGCAAGGGAAAGGAGGAAACTGTGCGGCAATATGCTAAAAGGTGGAGAGAGGCTGCCTCCCAGGTCAGGCCGCCTATGTTAGAACCCGAGATGATCTCAACATTTGTGGGTACACTGGGGCAGCCCTTCTACAATCATCTGGTGGGTCAGATTACCACCAATTTTGCTGCCCTGGTACAGGTAGCCGACCGGATCGAGGAAGGGGTCAGGTCAGGAAAATTCATTGACTACTCTACTCTGGCAGGACAGTCAGATTCCTCCACCTCCCAGGCACAGAAGAAGGGAACTGGGTTCAAGAAGAACGGGGCAAGAAAAGGAGAAGTAAACTTGGTGCAAGCTCCCCCTCCTAAGAGGCCACTCAACATTAATTTGTCTGCACCCCAGCCGGCCCAACAGGCCCAACAGTCATACCAGACCCCACTTAATGTCAATTGCTCCCCCTCCGTGCCTGCAAATCAAAGGAGGGCTTTTACTAAGGAATAGAAGGATGCCTGGATGGCAACAAGGAGGAGCAGAGTTTTTACTACTCTTCCCGTGTCTCTTTCCCAACTGTTACCGACCCTGCTGAAAGGGGAGTATGTGACCTTGAAGGAGCCCAACCCAAATGCCTTGAAGGGGAGGAATTTTGATCCAGCAGTCACTTGCGACTATCACATGGGTGCACCCGGGCACTCTACAGACACTTGTTGGATGCTAAAGCATGTGGTTCAGGATCTGTTGGACCAAACTGGTCTTTAATCCTGCTGCGCCTGCCCCGTCAGGAAATGATATCGAGCAAAACCCTCTGCCCTACCACAATGGGGCAAGCCCGTCCAACTCCATCACTACTGTGCGCGCATGGGAAACGCGGCACGGGGTAAGTCGGAGTCGCCACCGCCTGATGGGGTGCAGGCGGACACCTGGGTGCCTAATCTTGTCTATTTAGGGCTTTTTGGTCTACGGCTTGAGATTCTAAGTTTGGTTCTCGGTTGCGGTCCGGGGAAGTCCGTAGACACCCCAGTCCACCCCGTCGGATGACGGGTCCCGTGGGTTCCCTGATTTGAGTCAGCTCTCTTGCTTGGTTCTCACCCGATTCCTAATCCAGCAGGTATTTAAGTTAGGTCTTGGCGGGACCACCTGAGTGGTGTGGGTCCCTTTAGTTGATTTTATCTTTGCTTTAACTTAAATTGTCTGAGTCTGATTGGGTGGGCCCCGTTGGAAGGCTCACGTTGTCCTTGGCGGGCTTGGGTAAGCCCATGTGCCCATGTGGGCCTCTGTCTAAGCCTAGGAGGCCCTGTGGGCTTTGGTTAAGTGTGTTAGTTTTATTTAGTTTGTTCAAGTCGTATACTTAAGTGATTTCCATGCAAGAAGCGGGCCGGCATTGATTTGCGGGCCCCTGGGTGGGCCCCCATGTTGGTTGCCAAAATGTCTTTTAATTTATTTAAATTCCGCAAGATGTTTTGGATGTTGGGCTTGGGGCCCGTAGTCCAGTTCCGGGCTTCAAAGCCTGAATCTCATGAAGTTAGGGTTTAAACCCACACTTGGTTTGGTTAGTGGGCTTTGGCGGGCCCGATAGGCCCTAGCCCTGGGTCTCGGCCAAACCATGCAATCCACAACATTCCGCACAACAAGGTTCGGGTGGGCCGCATTGGGTTTGGCCCACCCGGTTCAATTAGTTCACTTTATTTAGTCTTACTTATTCGCATGCTTTGGGATTTACTGGGCTTGGTGGGCCCCGTTGGAAGGCCCACTAGTGTACCAAGTTGGACCGGTGGTCCAGGTCCCAAGTTGGGTTTCCGGGTGACCCGGAAACCCTGTTAGTTCAGTGGTTTTTGGTTCAAATTGCTCCAAATTTCGGCAAGACATCAGATCATACAAAAAAAACACATTTTCCGGGTGTATCCGGCCTTAGTGGCCGGATACACATGGGCCCTAGGTGATCCGGCCTGAGTTGCCGGATCACCTCAAGATTGCCTTTTTTCGGGCCTTTGCGATTGGGGTAACTCTTGTGGGCTTCCCGGAGGTTTCTACAAGTCATGTGGGCCTCTATGAGGGCCCACATTGGTCCAGGTCATGGGGTGGCCTCCCATTTGATCCCCTTTGGGATTTCTCCACATGGTCAAGAGGACAAGGGGGAAGGCATGGTGCTGCCGCCTCTCTTCGAAAAAGAAAAAAAAAAGTAAAGAGACAAAGGTTTCAACACCCCCATCCGAGTGCTTCCGTGCTACCAACCAACACGCGATCAAAACTCCCAACAATCATGCACTTCCAGCTAAGAAGACCCATCATAGAACCATATATTGTGGAGCATGGAACAGCAACAACAGATGATAAGAAAGGTAGCTAATATGTATGGGTTTAAAGCATGCTAAGTGGGTTAAGAGAGAGAGGTTGTGGAGGGAAATTGCCTTCCTGCATGGACTAAGATGGAGGCCACCCTAGAGGTGCTAGGGCTTGATCCTAGGTTTCCCAAGCTTGCTGGAACAGCAACAAGCAATAGGTGCTTTGCTGCTGTTCCCAGCAGCAGCTTGCACACATCATTTGGATAGGGTATTGGGGTTGAAGGGTGCATGCAAGCGGGGCAGACCTCAACGTGGGTCATGGTGCACTTGGAGATACCAAAACAGCAAATAAAAGGGGGCATGGAGTGGGTGGTAGTGCTGCTGCTGTGCCCAGCAGCAGCTCATACGAGCACCCATGGAGGATCACAAGGTAAGGGTAAACATGCTTTCTCTTAACCACAAACAGTAGGTTACAAAAAAAAGGAAAACATATTCATCATGGCAGAAATTGCAAGCTAAGTGGAGGAGGGAACATGCTTTTGTGCTTCGAAACAGAAAACTAAAGAACGAAGTCATGCTTAGCACTCATAGCAATGGCATGAGTAAGGGAAGACCTTTAAAGAAACAGTGACTTGCATGCATATGAATGAACCAGATTTGCATCCCTACATTCTCTAGGAACCAACCATAAAACCTATGCCGAAACAGCGATTATATGAGAGTTTTCCCTCGTCCATATGCAAAGAAGGCAAGACCCATGCATTGACACACATGTTGGGAAAGTAAATGGAAGAATGTTACCAGGCCTCAACTGTTTGCTTCAACCAGGTCTGAACTTTGGGTTCTAGACTCAAAACAAAACTCTAAAGGGGGGAAAAGAAAGGGGGGTTCATATGGGGTACAAAGGGGAACTAATATGAGGGAACAGGCTCCCTTTTAACGTGCACAAAAATGGACACAGCAGCAAGCCCGAGAATGCCCGAGTGACGTAGAGACCCCTCCTAGACCTTCGTGGCGCTCATGCATGGGGCTCTCCCTTACTTAGAGGCCCTATGCATGGTAGAAAGTAAAACAATGCATGGTGAACTAACATGAGAGCAGACTTATGCCCAAGAGAGGAGACAAACCCAAAAAAAAACTTATCAGAAAAATCTCATTCTAACATATATGCAATAAAACGTGATGAGGAATATTACCTGATAGTTCTTGACCTTTTGGGCAGGGTAATGATGCTCCCTTGAGGTGGTACAGCAGCTGGAGGTTCTCTTGGTGCACACACTTTTCCCCAACAGCAACTAGGCTCTCCTTTTTCTCTTGGTAGGAAGATGGAGAGGAAGGGAGATGCAAGGAGTCTTTCTTTGATCTTGAGGTGAGGTGGGGTTGAAAGGCCTCCTTGGAGGTTTTAGGCACCTCTTTGAAGCTGGTACAAGAGCTGGAGACCTCTTCTCCAGCAACCACAGCAGTAGAACCCCTTCTTGTTGGGGTGCAAGTAGAGAAGAAGAAGGACTAGGAGAGTGGGAATGGACTTGAGGTGGTCTAGGGAGGTGTTGGAGGCTAGGGAGGTTGAGAGGAAGCTGGTTCGGATGAAAAAAAGGAGGGCAAGGAGGTTTCAAAAGGATGAAAAGAACCAACCATTGGAAAGGGGGCTGCTGCCCCCTTTTATAAAAAACTTAATGTATCCGGACTTGGAGTCCGGATACACTATATACCCTGTGTATCCGGACTCCAAGTCCGGATACATTAAGCTGCCTTTGTATCCGGACTTGGAGTCCGGATACAAAACATAATAATTGGCAAAATTGATTTCCGCCGCGAATTTGTCAGAGAATCGGCGCGAATCTTGCCGAGAAAATCTTCGTATCCGGCCTTGGAGTCCGGATATACACAAGGGTATGTGTATCCGGTATATTTGACCGGATACAAATCGAAAAATTACGGATTTGCCCTTCGACTTGACCGATTCGACCGATTTGACACTTTTGGATATCTACGGATTGCCCCGCACGAATTTTTGTTTAGTCCTTGAGATTTTTGGATATTCAAGATTTAGTCCCCGAGATATTTCGCTGCGTTGGCAGCCACGTGTGCAGTTCTTGCGCCACGTGTGCAGTTTTCGGCTTTTGCTGCCCGGAAACTTCGACAGCTCATATCTCTTTCATCTGATCTCCGATTTGAGCAAACTCAATTGCATTGAACTCGTATCGGAGCCCTCTATTCAATGACATAGGGTTAAGCACTTGGCACGGGGTTCGAGGAAAAGTCAACTTTCGGCTCATCCTCAAGTTTGACCGCCCGCAGAACCCTTATCCGGACTCCGATTCCAGCAAACTCAGTTGTATTGGAACCGTGTCGAGATTCCCTATCCATTGAGATGAAGCAAGGTGGCAGATTATTACTTGATCAAAAGGTCAAATTTTGACCCATCAGGGTTTGACTTTTTGACCAGGGTTTGTATTTCCGGCTCTTTCGGGGGCGCAAAAATGAGGTGCTTACAGCTGCCCCTCTTTGCTGGAGTCACCTTGTGGATGAACGGCAAAGAGAAAAAGAATCTCATTTTTGCGCCTGGCATTTCTGTCGACATGGTCGACGAGCTTTAGTCCTTTGAAGTTTTCATTTTGAGCGGGAAGCGGCCAATGATGTGGCGTCACTTCCTAGCTTCAGAGTTTCCTCACCCTTTGCTTTTCGGGTTTTTGTAGGGCAACTCTTCAGCATTTAACTTAAGTTTGAAAGAGATTAGATTGGATTTGAGCTCGCCAACCTGTTTCGGCGTCGATGTCAGACACTTGACAATATTCTTTTCTTCTTGTTTGTTCCATTAAAGCTTTTAGGTGACTTCAGACTTCTGATCCATTTTGTGTCTTTTACTTGAAGCTTGCTTGCATTTTCTTCTTCCCCCTTTTTTTCTTTTTTTTTTTTTTTTTTTTTTTTTTTTTGATGGCCAAGGGTTGGGTTAGGATGTGGACTGAATGGAGAAAGGAGGAAGGAAGAGTGGAGGAGGAGCTGCTGTTGGTGAGGAGGTGCTTCCAGCGCTGTCCAGTGCCTCAAGGGAGCCCACACACCTGCTCTACTCTATTTACAAAAGTGTGAAATCAAAATTACAAAAGGGGCCATCTTGCCCGATGATATCTTCATTTATGCTCATTCTTCTTCATGTCTTGTCATTCCTTCTTCGGCAGTGCTTTCTGGTTGGCTTTCCCTTTGGTAGAGGCTCCCTAGCTTGGAGTGACTGTTGCTGGGGATTGGGCCGGAATCTTTTTTTCTTATTGCCTCTTCTTTCGGGTCGAGCCTTGTTAGTGACAAGCGTGGGAGTTCCCCGGGGAAGGATGCTCCGCTGGGGATAAGTGGGGATTCCTCACGCTGTCATTTTCCTTCATAAGGCCTTCTCCTTCTGCTTGGGTGCGAATTCTTCATGTTCGTTCAAGCTCTTGTTGAGTGCGAGAGGCTCCACCAGGGATTGATGCGAGCTTGCTTGTCTTCTTTCCGCTCTTCTTCGCAAAGCCGGCCTCTTCAGACTGGGCGAGGCTTGATAAGTCTGCATCACTCTCTTATTGCTGGAGAGGACTCTGCGGGGGATGTAAGGGTGTCGTCCCTTGTCTGCTGAAGGCCTCCCACTGGGGATTTTGGAGGTTGCTATTCTCCGTTTACTGAAAGAGCTCCGCTGGGGATTTTGGAGAAAATGTCCGTCATTCCCCTTCCACTGTACCTGTAAAGGTAGGACAAGACAACATGTTAGTTATGGAATAGCTGGAGAATGCAAAACACTTCTCTTATTCTCTTTTTGCTCCAAGCCTTTTGCCCATTGCAGCTGGAACTGGCCTTTGCCAAGGTTCAGAGATTATCAACTCAGGTTAGTAGCCCAACGTGGAGCTCAAAACAGTTAAGCAGAACAATTATAGAGAAAACAGGTGTGTCAGTGTGTGCCTGTGTTTGCAATATCAAAGAAATTTCCCAAGGTCAGAAGGGACTTGGAGTGCTTGGTGTTTTCAGAAGCATTGTCATCACAGGCCACTGTGGAGTCTTTGACTCGGGCGCAACCTGCCGGTTCGGACCCCTCAGATCTGTGCAATTTTCTCAGTTTACTGTCTGCCACTGTCACTGCTCTCGTCTGTATCTTGCTCCGCTTGATCCAGATGCGACCAGTTCTTCTCTCTCTCTCTTTTTTTTTTTGATTGACTAACCACACAACGCCCTTTTTCGGGTTTTCGTTGTGTCCAGCCTTTTTAGGAAACTCTGAATTCCGTCATTGCTGATGAACGCAGACCTAACCGTTTGCCTTGATCATTCCTTTCAAGATCCGAGAGGTCTTAGAGATAGGACGAAACGTAGGCTGGGTCTTGGTTATGAAAGAAAGGATAGATGGCTCAAAAAGCTTAATTATTTATGTTTGCAAAGTGTGCTACTTTTATTGTTGGTGGGACTTACATCCTGGTTTATTTGTATCTCTATATTTTTGGCGGGGTAAACATTTCCCCATTTCCTTTGTTTCTCTCTTTTCTTCTTTTTTTATTTTTATTTTATTTTATTTTTTTTTCTATTGCATTTTCTCTTCTTTTTGAGGTTTTTCTAGGCAAGAATGCCCGGTTTCTTTTTGCTTTGCCAGGAATGCCCCATTTGGTGCGTAGAACACTTGCAATGGGTTGAAAGAATTTTAAGGCTCAAAATTGTCTAACTAGGGGAGAATTTAGGGTATTTGGAAGCATTTACAGTCTAAAGGAGAGTTAAGGATGACCTCTCTTCATTTCCCAATCAGAATGATCTTAGGCATAGTACAGTTTGACTGCGTCTGCATTTATCGGCTCAGGAAAAATTGCCCCGTCCATTTCTTGTAGGATGAGTGCTCCTCGGGACAGAACCTTGTGGACTACGAACGGCCCTTCGTAGTTTGGCTTGAATTTCCCTCTGTTGTCCTCTTGATGAGGAAAAATTCTCTTTAGTACCAGATCTCCCACTTTGAACTGTCGTGGCTTCACTTTCTTGTTGTAGGCTCGCGCCACTCTCTGTTGATAGAGTTGGCCATGGCACAAAGCCTTGATCCTCTTTTCATCCAATAATTGCAACTGGTCAAATCTGGATTCTTCCCATTCGACGTCACTGATTTCAGCTTCCTTCAGAATTCTGAGTGATGGAATCTGTGCTTCCACGGGGAGGACTGCTTCCATTCCGTATACCAGGGAGAACGGGGTTGCCCCGGTCGATGTCCTAATCGATGTCCGATAGGCGTGCAGTGCATATGGCAGCTTCTCATGCCAGTCTCTGTAGGTAACCACCATTTTCTCGAGTATCCTCTTCAGATTCTTGTTGGCAGCCTCTACTGCCCCATTCATCTTGGGCCGGTATGCCGTGGAGTTTAGATGTCTGATCTTCAGATCTTCACACATCTTTTCCATGTCCTTATTATTCAGATTCTTTGCATTATCAGTGATGATCGCTTCTGGAACCCCGTAGCGACAGACTATATTGTTTCTGATAAACTTGAGCACATGAGATTTCTTCACATTCACGAAGGACATGGCCTCTACCCACTTGGTAAAATAGTCAATTGCCACTAAGATGAACCGATGCCCGTTTGAAGCCATTGGATGAACCTGGCCTATCATGTCGATTCCCCAGATGGCAAACGGCCAAGGTGATGTCATGGAATACAACGTATTCGGTGGTGCATGGATATTGTCGGCATAAATCTGGCATAACTGGCATTTTCTAACATGAGCATAGCAGTCGGCTTCCATGGTCATCCAGTAATAGCCCATCCTTAGGATTTTCCTTGCTAGCATATGCCCATTCATGTGTGCGCCGCACAACCCTCCATGGATCTCCTCGATCAACTTCTGTGCCTCTGCTTCTCTGACACATAGTAGTAGGGAATCGTTGTATGACTTCTTGTACAGCCTACCTCCACTGTAGAAGTATTGCCCTGCCAACCTCTGTATAGTTTGCTTCTCTGCAGCTGAGGCACCTTCTGGCAGAATTCTGTCTCTTATATACCTCTCTATATCTGTGTACCAAGGCTCCTCTTCGGGTGTGCTTTTCTCGATACTGAAGCAGTAAACAGGGTAGCGCCGAATTTCTATCTCCAATGGTTGCACCCAAGCATTATCCGTGATGGTGGCCATTGACGCCAGCGTAGCTAGTGCATCCGCAAAACGGTTCCCGTCCCGTGGCATGTAGTCAAATGTCACGCTCTCAAATTCCTCTTCTAATTCCTTGACCAGCTCTTGGTATGGCACTAATTTCACATCTCTGGTCTTCCAGTCTCCCATCACTTGATAGATGATAAGACTTGAATCACCAAATACTTTTAGCTCTTGTATATGCATCTCGATTGCCGCTCGCAAGCCTAACACACATGCTTCATATTCGGCCATGTTGCTAGTGCAATCAAACAGAAGTTTTGCTGCTATCGGGTGATGGACACCGTCTGGGGAGATTAGCACCGCTCCGATCCCCTTTCCATTTACATTGACTGCCCCATCAAAGAACATTTGCCACTTAGTTTCCTCTGTGCCCTCCACGGATTCTGCACACATCACACCCTCATCGGGAAAGTGAGTCAGAAGCGGTTGGTAGTCAGGTAGTGGATGTTCTGCCAAGTGATCCGCCACAGCTTGCCCTTTTATTGCCTTCCTAGTTGTGTAGACAATGTCATACTCAGATAAAAGGACTTGCCACCTGGCAACCCTACCAGTGGAGATCGGTTTCTCAAAGATGTACTTCAATGGATCCAGATTGGAGATTAGTAAGACTGTGTGACTAAGCAAATAGTGTCGGAGCTTTTGAGCTGCCCAGACTAAGGCGCAACATGTCTTTTCAAGCACTGTGTATCTAACTTCAATGTTGGTAAACTTCTTGCTCAGGTAGTAGATAGCTTGTTCTTTTCTTCCTTTCTCATCGTGTTGCCCTAACACACATCCTACTGCCGTCTCTGAGACTGTCAGATACATGATCAAGGGTCGTCCCGGGACAGGCGGGACCAACGTCGGTGGACTCATCAGATAGGCCTTGATCTTATCAAACGCTACTTGACAGTCGTCATTCCAAACCACAGGGTTGTCTTTCTTTAGCAGCTTGAATATAGGCTCACACACAGGAGTCATCTGCGCAATGAACCTACTGATATACTGCAACCTGCCCAAGAACCCTCTCACTTCCTTTTCTGTCGATGGAGGAGGCATCTCCAGAATTGCCTTTGCTTTGACGGGGTCGACCTCTATGCCCCGCTTGCCCACTATGAAGCCGAGCAACTTCCCTGAAGTAACTCCAAACACGCACTTGTTTGGGTTAAGCCGAAGTTTGTGCTCCCGGAGTCTGTTGAACACCTTTCCAAGGTTTACCAAGTGGTCTTCTTCTTCCTTGGACTTTGCTATCATGTCATCCACATACACTTCCATTTCCTTGTGTATCATGTTGTGGAACAACAGAGTCATCGCACGCTGATATGTAGCACCCGCATTTTTCAGTCCGAACGGCATCACGCGGTAACAGTAAGTGCCCCAGTGCGTGATAAAGGATGTTTTCTCCATATCCTCGGGTGCCATTCTTATCTGGTTGTAACCAGAGAAGCCGTCCATGAAAGAGAACATCGAATGCGTTGCTGTATTGTCTACCAGTACATCGATGTGCGGCAATGGGAAGTCGTCCTTCGGACTTGCTCTATTCAGATCTCTATAGTCAACACACATCCTGACTTTCCCGTCTTTCTTGGGAACCGGCACGATGTTGGCCAACCACTCTGGATAGTGAGTTACTTGCAAGAATCCGGCATCCAACTGCTTGGTGACCTCTTCCTTGATCTTCAGGGCCCACTCCGGCTTCGTGCGCCTGAGCTTCTGTTTCACAGGTACGGCCTCTGACTTTGTTGGTAACCGATGCACAACCAAGTCCATGTCTAACCCGGGCATATCCTCGTATGACCATGCAAACACGTCAGAATAAGATTTAAGAAAATCAAACATCTGTTTTCTCAATAATGGTGACAGCTTTTTACCAACTTGGAGAATCCTTGGTTGTGCTATTTCACCTATGTCAATTGACTCTGTTTCCTCAATGTTGGCCTGGAGACCCTTCTCGTGCCTTTCCAATGCGAGTTGGATTTCGAGCGGGGTCTCCCATGATTCATCGTCGTCCTCATGCTCGAAAGGCTCACAGGGGACGATGTTTGAATCTTCTTGCTGCGATGGGCGAGTGCCCCAATCTGATTTGTCGAGTTCTTGCTCGTTTTCAGGTTTGGACACTGGCTCATGCATTTCATTTATTATTGCCATCTGGACTGGCTTTTCCATTTCCTCTTTTTCTTTTTGTTCAATTATGGCAATCTTATTACCTATCCCGTGCCCCAGATCTCCCAGGTGTGCGTCGGGATCGACACTAAGATTGCGATGCTCAAGTTGCTTATTTTTGTTATTTTCTTTTTCAAACAGATGCAAGTAGTAGGAAGCACTGAGATATTCATTAAAATTTTCAGCAGTAGCTACAACAGAAATCTCAGAGGTGACAGAAACCCCCTTTGGGATAGCAGCTTTGCTGATTGCAAAAGGCGTGGCGCTCCAGTTCTTCAGTGATGCCTCGGCTTCCTTGTTGATAGCGATCGTCTTCTCTGGCTCTCCTACCACCACCATGTTGGCGCTCTCGTCAGAAGAAATGTAGATAGGATCCTGTGCTGCGCCTCCTACCGGCTTGTTCTGGCTTCTCTCTGATCGGGGGCCCGACTCTGACGATACCCTTACCCATGATCCACTGAGGGCGATTGCCCATGGTATCTCGTCCTCGGGTGGCGCGCATGCAATGGTGACTTCGTTGGCTGGGTCAACTCTGGGGGGTGCAAACATTATGGGTATGCCAGTTGGTATCCCTGGCACCGTAGAAGAGTAAGCTGGTGGTGCCCATTTGCCGTAAGCTGTATGGTACACCTCTTCCGGTACTGGCCCTAGCACTTGGGGCATGCTACGGAACATGCGGTTCAAACCATCGCGAGTTCCAGGGTGCGGGATATAGGGGCGTAGAGGAGGCGACCTTGGCTTGCGGGTTGGCGCTCCTGAGCTGTCTCGCCCTTCCATCATGCAGACATACATGATCGGACCTTCTTCTTTGGGTTCCTCAATGGGAGCAGGTGACGGCGCTTCCATCACAATTGCAGAGTTGATCGGGACCCCATCAGGGATGAATTGCTCATCTGGTGGGGCGAAGGCCATGGTAACTTCATCAACTGAGTCCAAGGCGACCAGTGCCGGTAGGCCATCTGGCGACCCCTCAGGAGCCAACGGGTCTACTTCTACAGCATCTCCAATTATGTCCATAGACGGTGGCTCCTCCCAGAGCATTTGGGCCAATCCTTGCAGGTAGTCTTCTTCCATGGCGGGGGTATCCAGAAACTCATCTCCCCACCCTTGGGGGACTATGTTCTCGATAGCCTGGGCCGCTTCACGCTCCATGTTAGAGAAGCGGTGGTACAAGTTCTCGTGCACGCATATGGGCCAGTGGGGGTCTCTCCCTTCAGTTCTGGCTCTTTTCCTCTCAGCCCGATTCCCAAGGAGTCGGGAGTAGTCTTCTGGCTGCGGCTTAAACCCCAGTCCAAACCCAGTGGTCTGCTCATAAGGTTTGATGGCTACCCTGATGCCTTGCTTGTACTTGCCTAGTCCTTCGCCTGCTCTGAGACCCCAGTCTGCGCAGTCAGCAGCACTAAACATGTTCTTTCTTTGCCTCTTCGAGAGTCGTCGCCCCCTTTTAGACTCAGGGATGTTATTCACCTGCACCATCTCCACAGCTTGGAAATTGAGTGTGGTGGGTAACTCATAATCCACATAGGGTACTCCAACCCTTTCGAACTCTCGATGATCCTCAGCATGTACTGTTATAAGTTCGTTGCCTGATACGAACCGGACCATCCTGTGCAGTGTGGAAGATACTGCTCCTGCCTGATGCAGCCAAGGCCTCCCGATCAGCAAGTTAAATGAGGCATTGATATCCATGACCTCAAAGTCCATTGTGAAGGGCCTATCTGCAATTATGATCACCAAAGTGACCTCTCCCAGTGAGTCTCTTCTGGCATTGTCGAAGCCTCTGACATTATGAGCGCTTGGCTTGATCATTGAAGGGTCCAATTGCAAACTGTGAAATGTCCTCATCGGGCATATGTTCAAAGCTGACCCATTGTCAATCATGGCACGTTTTACGATCAGATCAGTACATTTCACTGTGATGTAAAGCGGCTCAGCATGGTCGCAACCCTCAGGTGGCAGATCTGCTGCAGAGAAGGAGATGGCCTGGGGTGCCATGATCACTGACACCACTGCCCCTAGCTGCTCGGGATCAATGCTTGCTGGTACGTGTGCGTCCCCCAGGACCTTCATTAACACTGCCCTGTGCTTTTCTGAATCAATCAGAAGTCGCATTATGGAGATTTGGGCG
Source organism: Buxus sempervirens (assembly GCA_947561395.2). Taxonomy (NCBI): domain Eukaryota; kingdom Viridiplantae; phylum Streptophyta; class Magnoliopsida; order Buxales; family Buxaceae; genus Buxus; species Buxus sempervirens. The sequence goes on from OX387182.1 coordinate 53,503,630, forward strand.
GGCACCTTGTTCAACTGCTGGAGGAGGTTGTACTCTGGAGTGAACACACTATGGTGCAAATCTGTGACTTCCTCTTCTGTGGCCCTTCCCTTTCTTTTGAGGGTCGGTGGCAATTCTGTGACCACGTCCTTCCCTTTTTCTTTCCTTTTTGCTTCTGCTTCTGCTCCCTCCTCTGGTGCGGGTGGGGGGTCGGTGTTTACGTATCGACCGGATCGGGTGATTCGGTCGATCTCTGCTTCAATGGTGGTTGCGGAGGTGGCTTGATGGTGGAAAGATTGGGTGGGATAAGGTGGTGGTACGACGTTGTACGAGGGTGGTTCCAGGTTAAGCTTGGAAAGGTTCAGGGTAGGTGGTTCGAATGAAAGGTAGAAGGGGTCTTGTGGAGGCGAGTCCATGATGTCGTGGATGTTGAGGGTTAAAGGGCTAGGGTGAGAGATGGGGGTTGGGTAGAAGAATTCTTGGTCTTCGGATGGGTGGAAGTGCACCAGAGGGAAATCTGTAGGGGGGTCACTGCCGTCTCCTTCAATGACGTTCACTGTCTTACTCTTTTCTGCGGACATGTCATCTGAGTCTGCGTCAGCAGACTCGTCCGAGCTCTCGTACGGATTCGGCAAGTTCGTGAGTTCAGGAGTGGATGGTGGTTCCTCTTCTGCTGCGGCATGAGGGGGAGCGAACCACTCAAGCATGTTGTATGGGAGGGGGGCAGGATTAGACTCAAGTGATGACGAGTCGGTAGAGTATGCCAGATATGGGTGTGGCCCCGATGTTGCGGACATGCCCTCTGGCGGCCATCCGGTGGATAACTGGGGCGGCACCCTTGAACTACCTACTGAAGCGTCCGAGATCTGCGGCCTATCCCTGATCTGGAGTCCACTGGAGCTGCCCACTCCTTCCCTGCGTGGAGGGGATGGGGAATCACTGATCCATCCACATTGTATCGGGTTCCAAGGTCCCGTGACTTCCTCACTGCTTTGAGGTTCCTCCTCGATCGTGCAGACATAGACGTCTGTATTCTCATTAACTGCCCTTGTTGCCGAGGGGGTTCCTGTTTGCAGCTGTACCCTCACTGTCTGCCCTGGCCGTCCGATAAGTATGGAAGGGTTGAGCTGCTCGGTGCCTTGATCATGGCTCACTTGATTTGCCGTCCTACTAGTGGAGGCCTTTGAGTGATCTGGGAGAGGATTGGTAGTTACTCCGGCTGCTGGAGTCTGGGTAGGTGGCGCTGGAGGGTTGACCGTGATGCGCTTACTATCAATCAGGTCTTGGATATCGTGCCTCAAATCCCAGCACCGATTGGTGTGGTGCCCTGGAGCACCAGAGTGGTACTCGCACCGCTCTGCAGCGTTATAGCTTCTGGCATTGACCAAACGAGGGTTCGGGGGTTTGACTTGCACGTACCCCTTCTTTAGCAAAGTAGGCAGCAACTCTGCTGGCGCATACGGGAGTGGAGTGAAAACCCGCTTCATTCTGGCCTCCATCTCTTCCCTTGTTCTTCTTACCCCTTGGTAAGCAGCTTGTCCGGTTCCTTGGGGTGCCACTGCCTCCGGTCCTTGGGAGAAATGGTGGGGTTGTGTGGGGTATACATAATTCACTGCCTGTTGTTCTGACCTCCTAGGCTCTTGCCCTTGGTTTCTGCTGGCTTGCCCTGACACTGGCCTCCTTGGTGCGGCACTCTGCCCACTGCCATCTATCTTTCCGGCCCTTACTGCGTCTTCAATCCGATCTGCAGTCAAGATCAGGTCATTGAAGTTCGATGTACTCTGCCCCAGCAGCAGAGTGAAGAAAGGTTGGCCCAATGACGCAATAAACAATGACGTCATCTCTTGTTCTAGCAACGGCGGCTGTACTAATGCTGCCAATTCCTTCCAGCGCTTGGCGTATTCTCTTACTGACTCGTGGCTCTTCTTTGCCAGCCTCTGCAATTCTGCCCTTGTCTGCACTATCTGACTGTTCAGGCGGTACTGCTGGATGAAGACTGCTGCCAGGTCATTCCATGTCTTGATCTTAGCCTTGTCTAGACTCAGGAACCAAGAGTAAGCGGCCCTGGCTAGTGACTTCTGGAAGAACTGCACCATAATCCGCTCTTCCTTGGCATACTGGCACATGTCACCAGAATAGGACCTCAGATGGTTCAGGGGGCACCCGGTGCCGTCGAACTGGTGCAACTCAGGGCATTTGAACTTAGCCGGGAGTTGGATATCTGAAAAGAAACAGAGGCTTTCCAGAGTAGCCTCACTCTGCACTGTGCTAGGTTGGAGTAGTTTGAGCTGCTCCTTCAGGGCGGCCATTTCCGTTCTATTCTCCTCCCTTACCGCTGTCAGCTTCTCCTCAAACTGCATTTCTTGGGTTCTGTACCAGTCCTCATCACCCTGTCCCAGATGGATAGGCAAAAATTGATCTTGTTGTGCCACATGAAATGGCGCTGCCTGGGGTGGTGGTGGTGGTGCTAGGGGAGGGGGGTTTATTGGACGCGGCGGTGGCGCCACTTCTGCTTGTGGTGGGAACTGTGGTTGCGGCTGCTGGGCAACTGGTGCTGCCGGTGGGGCCTGCCTCAATTCCCTCAGTTCTGTCATCAGTTCCTGGATGATGGAACCCATACTGTCCATCCTTTGCTGCATCTCATTGACCACTTGGGTATGACTGGAGTCTCCCGGATGCTGCCCTGGCGGCGTCTGTTCTCCTTGCTGTTCCATATCGAGCCTTCTCCTCGATCTTAACAAGTACGGACTTCTGAAAGCAATTTTTGGTACCTGGTGGGACAATTTGCAGGCATTAGTGCAATTTTACACAAATTGATTACACAATTTTATCTGATTGAATCTATTCATTTATTTTATTTTTTTGTTTTTTGTTTTATGATATGATTTGACTAACTGATCTATTTTAGCTACCCTAAGGCAGCAAGGGAAGAGAACCTAAACTTTGAATCAACTGATCTATTTTAGTTACCCGTAGGTAACAAGGGAAGAGAACCTTAATGAATTAACTGATCTATTTTAGCTACCCGTAGGTAACAAGGGAAGAGAACCTTAATGAATTAACTGATCTATTTTAGCTACCCGTAGGTAACAAGGGAAGAGAACCTTAATGAATTTGGAGGACTGATTTTTTTGATTGGATTTGGACTAACTGATCTATTTTAGCTGCCCTAGGGCAACAAGGGAAGAGAACCTGGTTTTGAATCAACTGATCTATTTTAGCTACCCGTAGGTAACTGGGAGAGAGAACCCTATTTTTCTGAAAGCTGATCTATTTTAGTCACTCGGAAGCGACTCGGAAAGAGAACCCTAATGACCGAATCTATTTTAGTCACCCGCAGACGACTGGGAGAGAGAACCCTGCTTTTTCTGAAAGCTGATCTATTTTAGTTGCTCGGAAGCAACTGGGAAAGAGAACCCTAAATCACTAATCTATTTTAGCCATTTGGCAAGGGAAGAGAACCTGGGTTAAGCTGATCTATTTTAGCTGTTTAGGCAAGGAAAGAGAACCTTCAATTTAAGGGGTTTTGTTTGAGCTCAGAATCACGAGGTTGGACCAATGCAGGGTCTCCGCAGGGGGTGAGCTGAAAATCAGCACCCAGGCGTACCTCGGCCAATCTCCAGTTCATTCACTGGCGGCGTCGGCGCCAAACTTCGGCTAGTAGTTCCCGGGCGTGCCTTAGCTAGTCGTTGGTTTAATCGCCATTGACTTCGGCGCCTCACAAAGGGGAAGGCTATACCAGGACGATCCTCCACCAAAATCCGACTCATCCGTCGGTGGCTTCGGTGCCCTAAGGATTCGGCTAGTAGTACCCGGACGCTCCGCAGCCAATATTCGATTCAATCACCGGCGGCTTTGGTGTCACTAAATGGGGTAGGCTATGCCAGGACGATCCTCCACCAATATCCGACTCATCCGTCGGTGGCTTCGGTGCCCTAGGAATTCGGCTAGTAGTACCCGGACGCTCCGCAGCCAATATCCGATTCAATCACCGGCGGCTTTGGTGTCACTAAATGGGGTAGGCTATGCCAGGACGATCCTCCACCAATATCCAACTCATCCGTCGGTGGCTTCGGTGCCCTAAGAATTCGGCTAGTAGTACCCGGACGCTCCGCAGCCAATATCCGATTCAATCACCGGCGGCTTTGGTGTCACTAAATGGGGTAGGCTATGCCAGGACGATCCTCCACCAATATCCGACTCATCCGTCGGCGGCTTCGGTGCCCTACAGATTTGGCCGTATGATCTTGAAAAGATGCAGACGGGTGTGATCTGAGCTCAAAGTCTCGGGTGTTTTTAAACACTTGCCGGGTTTGGCGATCTTAATGAGAGAGATGCAATCAAAGGAAATTAGGTGGTCGCAGCGACCAAGCACATTGCAATTATCTGGAGAGAGGTGGTCTGTCGGAGACCGATTTGCCCTATTGGAGGGAATTAATTCTTTTATCTCTTGTTCTTATTAAGTTTGCACAATATGTAGCAAAGTAGAAATAAATTCATGCTTTAATCAAAAGGCGCCGTCACGGCACAAAGTACATCATCATTCATGGCAAAATACAACAAAGCCAAAGTCTAGCTAGGTTGGTCATCATCATAGTGGGAGGACACGTCTTGCCTCCTTAAGGCTCGCAGAAGTTTGTTCCGCAGACGTCGGTCCTCCTCAGCACGCTTGCGCACCAATTCCATTTCGTGCTGCAAGGCCATATTGGCCTACCTACTCTCCCGTTCCGAATCCACATAAGCTGAATGGATACGGGAGTGGGTCTCCTGCAGTTCGGCCACCCTGTCCCTATATGTGTTAGGGGGCCGTCGTGGCCGAATTCCCGAGCTATCCATTGCTCGTAGTCTCGAAAGTGCGATTCGATGAAGACATCTTCTCGATATATGCAAACTGTCTTCCATTCCGCCAGCAGTTGTGTCCTTAACCCCTTGGTGAGTGGACCAACCAAATTGCCCAAGTCGTCCTTGACCGGGATTCCCTGCAGTTTCCCAAACTGTCTCAGAACCCGGATCGGATAGTAGGGCACGGCATGGGTGAGTCCTATCAGGGAAAGCCCCTCCCTTTTCTTGAAAGCTATGATGGGGGTGTAGGGGATATTGTAGGTACCCCACCATCTAATGTCCATTTCTCCTTTCAAGTGGAGAAAGTGGTTAAACCAATCCTCACGAGCGGGTTGGTCTGGGTTGATCCCTCTTTGAGCCAACCAATGGATGTTATCGCTGGTTGCCTTGTAATATGCACTGACAGGTGATGACACCATCAGGTGGTCTTGCAGCCAAATGTGGAGAAGGGGAGCGCACCCTTGAAACCTCCGGGTTCCATTTTTGGACAAAGTCAGGGAATGGAACAGTTGAGCTAGGATCAGTGGCATGATTCGGTACCCCGCCCTGAGTTGATCCACAATTTCCATGAGGGCCAAATTAATGGTGTCTCCCCCAGTTGGAAAGAAGATTTGCGACAGAACCGCAAGGGTGAAGGTGGTGAAGGTGTCAAACCAAGCCCGGGGTCTTTCCTGCTTTTTGTTTCTCATTTTCTCAGCTAGGAATGTTTTAGAGACCCGAGTGAATGATTTGTCGCCTCCTAAGGTCTGAAATTCTCCCCTTGAGAGGCCAAAGAAAACGCAAGCTTCATTCTTGTAACTTTCTTTGAGACTTGGCCTAGCGGGTTCTCCTAAGTCACGAAATCGGAGGAACAGGTCAAGTTCCTCAATTGTGGGAGTCAACTCATTGACCCCGAATCGAAACACTGAAAGTTGGGGATCCCAGAAAAGCAGGGCTGCTTGGATCATATCCCAGTTAATCGGCACATTTAACAGGGACAAAGTCTGTCCCATGCGGTATTTGTGCTCCCATTCAATCTGCTCACTCCCTTGGAGCTGCCTTGTCCAAGAACGGATCCAGGGGGTATCCCAGGCGCACTTCTCTATCCTAGGGAAACGGGTTCTCTCAGATGATGAAGATGCCATACCAACTATCCGATCAAAGTTCCGAGTCAAATTAAGGTTCCACACCAAGACTCTAAGTTAGTCCTAAGACATGCATAATTTTAAGCAAAAGAGATAACCACTAGCAGTTCTATCATGCTTCACCAAAATGAGCAAAAACAAAACAGTGCGGAATTTAACTCAGGCACACATGGTGTGTGGTCCTAGGGGTTGGCGCCAGTTAAGGCGCGACTCCTAGACATACTTGTGTAGAGGAGCACATTCAAGTCCCGATCAGTCTTCCTGTCTTTCATCTGTTCTTTCATCTGCTTTCAGTGTCAGACCATAGCAAAAATTACAACTTGCCATCGAGGGCGAAGGTTTACAAGATATTTACAAAAACTTCAAAGAATTCATCCTTAAGGCTGTCGGGAGCCAAAAGGGAGGATACAAATTGCTTTCAAAGTGGGGTAGGCTAAAAATCCCTAAATCTAGGGTTTAGTACCCTGGCATGCTTTCATCTGTCTGTCTGATCTGGCCGGCTTTCGTCTGCTCGCAAAGACCAATCTGGACTTAAAGTGCTCCCAGCGGACTCTAATGGGTTGGGGGCCCATAGCATACAGGACTCCATGCATGGATCAGGGGTGGTTCCCCTGATCATGGTTAGGTGAGTTTCCTAAGCCAGGGCCGAGGTAGCCCAGCATCTAGGGTTTACTCCATTTGATGCAAAAAGCGGGGGTTGCTGCCCCTGATGGACTCTGAATTTTATTCTAATTTTATTCATCATTCACATCCTACTCACCCTCTCATTCTCAACGCAAGGTTCATTCGGAAACGTTAGGTGGGGAAGGATACCCAGCCCGAGACATAAGCCTACAAGGGTCTGGACCAGTACTGGATCCTCGCGTGGCACGGCAAGAAACCAGTGGTGCTAACGGAATCCAGTAAACTGGGGGGATGGGTTTACCCTGCTTTCCCCGGCAAGCCACGGGAGCGTAGGTGCTAATACCATCCCAAAGATCAGTTCATAGTAAGAAGAAGGGTAGGCTGCTAGAGAGGTTTAAGTTTTGGTAAAGAAGTAGCAGTATCCGATTCACTCATCTATCAAGGGTCGGATCATTCATGCATCCTCCCTCGTGCGTGTCACCCCACGCAGTTCCATCACATCAATGCGGGAATTTAAATTCACACAAACATCCATCCACGGTGTGGTGGTGTGCCCGTGTGTGCCGTTGGGCTGCGTGCTGTGCCTATACGAGCGAGTTTGGTCTGGATTTAGGTGATAAAGGAATCCCTACCGCCTCGTATAGTAAGGTGCAGAATTGGCACGTTTTACGATGTCCTGGGAGAATCCCCAGGTAAGTGGAGGGTCACAGGGGACCTCTTAAATTCCACTTGCCTTAGGCAATTATCACGTCTTTGTGGCAGGACTCCCCAGAACGCGTAGTCACGTGTATTCCGCGCCTTGCTAAGCGAGGTAGCAAGATTTCCTAAATATCCACTAATTCCCTCTTAAGCTAACTCGGTCTAAGCAGGGTCATACTGGGCTGAGTGGTCCCCAGTGGAGTCGCCAGGCTGTGCGCGCGTGGGAAACGCAGCACGGGGTAAGTCGGAGTCGCCACCGCCTGATGGGGTGCAGGCGGACACCTGGGTGCCTAATCTTGTCTATTTAGGGCTTTTTGGTCTACGGCTTGAGATTCTAAGTTTGGTTCTCGGTTGCGGTCCGGGGAAGTCCGTAGACACCCCAGTCCACCCCGTCGGATGACGGGTCCCGTGGGTTCCCTGATTTGAGTCAGCTCTCTTGCTTGGTTCTCACCCGATTCCTAATCCAACAGGTATTTAAGTTAGGTCTTGGCGGGACCACCTGAGTGGTGTGGGTCCCTTTAGTTGATTTTATCTTTGCTTTAACTTAAATTGTCTGAGTCTGATTGGGTGGGCCCCGTTGGAAGGCTCACGTTGTCCTTGGCGGGCTTGGGTAAGCCCATGTGCCCATGTGGGCCTCTGTCTAAGCCTAGGAGGCCCTGTGGGCTTTGGTTAAGTGTGTTAGTTTTATTTAGTTTGTTCAAGTCGTATACTTAAGTGATTTCCATGCAAGAAGCGGGCCGGCATTGATTTGCGGGCCCCTGGGTGGGCCCCCATGTTGGTTGCCAAAATGTCTTTTAATTTATTTAAATTCCGCAAGATGTTTTGGATGTTGGGCTTGGGGCCCGTAGTCCAGTTCCGGGCTTCAAAGCCTGAATCTCATGAAGTTAGGGTTTAAACCCACACTTGGTTTGGTTAGTGGGCTTTGGCGGGCCCGATAGGCCCTAGCCCTGGGTCTCGGCCAAACCATGCAATCCACAACATTCCGCACAACAAGGTTCGGGTGGGCCGCATTGGGTTTGGCCCACCCGGTTCAATTAGTTCACTTTATTTAGTCTTACTTATTCGCATGCTTTGGGATTTACTGGGCTTGGTGGGCCCCGTTGGAAGGCCCACTAGTGTACCAAGTTGGACCGGTGGTCCAGGTCCCAAGTTGGGTTTCCGGGTGACCCGGAAACCCTGTTGGTTCAGTGGTGTTTGGTTCAAATTGCTCCAAATTTCGGCAAGACATCAGATCATACAAAAAAAACACATTTTCCGGGTGTATCCGGCCTTAGTGGCCGGATACACATGGGCCCTAGGTGATCCGGCCTGAGTTGCCGGATCACCTCAAGATTGCCTTTTTTCGGGCCTTTGCGATTGGGGTAACTCTTGTGGGCTTCCCGGAGGTTTCTACAAGTCATGTGGGCCTCTATGAGGGCCCACATTGGTCCAGGTCATGGGGTGGCCTCCCATTTGATCCCCTTTGGGATTTCTCCACATGGTCAAGAGGACAAGGGGGAAGGCATGGTGCTGCCGCCTCTCTTCGAAAAAGAAAAAAAAAAGTAAAGAGACAAAGGTTTCAACACCCCCATCCGAGTGCTTCCGTGCTACCAACCAACACGCGATCAAAACTCCCAACAATCATGCACTTCCAGCTAAGAAGACCCATCATAGAACCATATATTGTGGAGCATGGAACAGCAACAACAGATGATAAGAAAGGTAGCTAATATGTATGGGTTTAAAGCATGCTAAGTGGGTTAAGAGAGAGAGGTTGTGGAGGGAAATTGCCTTCCTGCATGGACTAAGATGGAGGCCACCCTAGAGGTGCTAGGGCTTGATCCTAGGTTTCCCAAGCTTGCTGGAACAGCAACAAGCAATAGGTGCTTTGCTGCTGTTCCCAGCAGCAGCTTGCACACATCATTAGGATAGGGTATTGGGGTTGAAGGGTGCATGCAAGCGGGGCAGACCTCAACGTGGGTCATGGTGCACTTGGAGATACCAAAACAGCAAATAAAAGGGGGCATGGAGTGGGTGGTAGTGCTGCTGCTGTGCCCAGCAGCAGCTCATACGAGCACCCATGGAGGATCACAAGGTAAGGGTAAACATGCTTTCTCTTAACCACAAACAGTAGGTTACAAAAAAAAGGAAAACATATTCATCATGGCAGAAATTGCAAGCTAAGTGGAGGAGGGAACATGCTTTTGTGCTTCGAAACAGAAAACTAAAGAACGAAGTCATGCTTAGCACTCATAGCAATGGCATGAGTAAGGGAAGACCTTTAAAGAAACAGTGACTTGCATGCATATGAATGAACCAGATTTGCATCCCTACATTCTCTAGGAACCAACCATAAAACCTATGCCGAAACAGCGATTATATGAGAGTTTTCCCTCGTCCATATGCAAAGAAGGCAAGACCCATGCATTGACACACATGTTGGGAAAGTAAATGGAAGAATGTTACCAGGCCTCAACTGTTTGCTTCAACCAGGTCTGAACTTTGGGTTCTAGACTCAAAACAAAACTCTAAAGGGGGGAAAAGAAAGGGGGGTTCATATGGGGTACAAAGGGGAACTAATATGAGGGAACAGGCTCCCTTTTAACGTGCACAAAAATGGACACAGCAGCAAGCCCGAGAATGCCCGAGTGACGTAGAGACCCCTCCTAGACCTTCGTGGCGCTCATGCATGGGGCTCTCCCTTACTTAGAGGCCCTATGCATGGTAGAAAGTAAAACAATGCATGGTGAACTAACATGAGAGCAGACTTATGCCCAAGAGAGGAGACAAACCCAAAAAAAAACTTATCAGAAAAATCTCATTCTAACATATATGCAATAAAACGTGATGAGGAATATTACCTGATAGTTCTTGACCTTTTGGGCAGGGTAATGATGCTCCCTTGAGGTGGTACAGCAGCTGGAGGTTCTCTTGGTGCACACACTTTTCCCCAACAGCAACTAGGCTCTCCTTTTTCTCTTGGTAGGAAGATGGAGAGGAAGGGAGATGCAAGGAGTCTTTCTTTGATCTTGAGGTGAGGTGGGGTTGAAAGGCCTCCTTGGAGGTTTTAGGCACCTCTTTGAAGCTGGTACAAGAGCTGGAGACCTCTTCTCCAGCAACCACAGCAGTAGAACCCCTTCTTGTTGGGGTGCAAGTAGAGAAGAAGAAGGACTAGGAGAGTGGGAATGGACTTGAGGTGGTCTAGGGAGGTGTTGGAGGCTAGGGAGGTTGAGAGGAAGCTGGTTCGGATGAAAAAAAGGAGGGCAAGGAGGTTTCAAAAGGATGAAAAGAACCAACCATTGGAAAGGGGGCTGCTGCCCCCTTTTATAAAAAACTTAATGTATCCGGACTTGGAGTCCGGATACACTATATACCCTGTGTATCCGGACTCCAAGTCCGGATACATTAAGCTGCCTTTGTATCCGGACTTGGAGTCCGGATACAAAACATAATAATTGGCAAAATTGATTTCCGCCGCGAATTTGTCAGAGAATCGGCGCGAATCTTGCCGAGAAAATCTTCGTATCCGGCCTTGGAGTCCGGATATACACAAGGGTATGTGTATCCGGTATATTTGACCGGATACAAATCGAAAAATTACGGATTTGCCCTTCGACTTGACCGATTCGACCGATTTGACACTTTTGGATATCTACGGATTGCCCCGCACGAATTTTTGTTTAGTCCTTGAGATTTTTGGATATTCAAGATTTAGTCCCCGAGATATTTCGCTGCGTTGGCAGCCACGTGTGCAGTTCTTGCGCCACGTGTGCAGTTTTCGGCTTTTGCTGCCCGGAAACTTCGACAGCTCATATCTCTTTCATCTGATCTCCGATTTGAGCAAACTCAATTGCATTGAACTCGTATCGGAGCCCTCTATTCAATGACATAGGGTTAAGCACTTGGCACGGGGTTAGAGGAAAAGTCAACTTTCGGCTCATCCTCAAGTTTGACCGCCCGCAGAACCCTTATCCGGACTCCGATTCCAGCAAACTCAGTTGTATTGGAACCGTGTCGAGATTCCCTATCCATTGAGATGAAGCAAGGTGGCAGATTATTACTTGATCAAAAGGTCAAATTTTGACCCATGAGGGTTTGACTTTTTGACCAGGGTTTGTATTTCCGGCTCTTTCGGGGGCGCAAAAATGAGGTGCTTACAACTACCACTTCCACCATGAGAAGGGCCTTTGACCCATCTCAATTGATAGCACCTGTGGGGACCTCGGTCAAGGTCCATTTCTTCCAAAAGAAAGAAGAGAAGGAGGTTAATGTTATCTCCAGAAAAAATGATGGGGCTGTTGAGGACATTATCTCCTCCCTGAACCGGGTCTCCTTCCTTATGGCCCAGATAAACATTGCAAGGCCTCCTTTGGTCTTCAATTGCAGTCCACCCACTTGTTCTCCATTGCAAACATCAAAAGCTCCATTGGTCATCAAACTTGATCCCACCACTGCTTCCATCACGTCTTCTGTTCCAACAAAATCAAAGCTCCAGCCTTTAGTTGTAAATGTTCTGCCATTCTACAATATCCCTAAACCGGCCCATACATCCCGGTCCAAACTCCAGCCGTTGGTGGTTAATGTCCCTAAACTGGCCTACTTTGAGGCACCTGTACCCTGGAATTACAGCGAGGGGGTTATGGCTACGGTTCCGGTGGTCAGGAACCAAAACCGGGAGGAGATGAACCCCATGAACAGGTTGGGGAAATATGCAGGAGGAGAAGAGAAGGAAAAAGAAACAGAAGAAAAAAGAAAATTGAAAGGAAAAACAAAAGTAGGAGAAGACACCCCCCAGGGTGCAGAAAATGAGGCAGCAGACCTCATAAAAATTATAAAAAAAAAAAGTGAATTCAATCTTGTCGATCAGCTAAATAAGGTCCCCGGCCTAGATTTCAATACTGGGCCTTTTGCTAAATTCGAAAAAGCATAGGGACACATTATTAAGGTTGCTCCAGAGTGCACATGTGTCCCAGACTATTGATCCGAACCAACTAGGCAAAATGGTTGGTCAAATCTTGTCACACAATGTGATAAGTTTCTCCGAAGGTGAGATAAGCCCAGGTGGGTGCTACCATGTTGACCCTTTGCACATCACCGTGCTTTGTAAGGGCAGTATGATGGCACGGGTTCTAATTAACAATGGGTCAGCTTTAAATTTCTGCCCATTAATCATGTTTGCCAAACTTGGTTTGGATCAATCGAAGATCAAGCATAATGGGAGGATTATAAGGGCTTTCGATAGCTCTAAGACATACTCCCTAGGGGAGATTGAACTGCCGGTCACAATTGGACCGAATATCTTCAACATCACATTTGAAGTGATGGATATCCCCGCAACCTTCAATCTGCTTCTAGGGAGGTCGTGGATACATTCGGCTAAGGCAATACCATCCACGCTCCACCAAAGGGTGAAATACATAAGAGGGCAAAGGGTGATAACTGTCCTAGCTGAGAATTTGGTGCCTCCTATTGTGTCACCTGACGTACCCTTTATAAATGTGGACTTAACTGTCGACAAGATTGTGTTCCACTCGTTTCAGTTTGAGACGGTCAATTTCATACCTGGAGGGTGTGAGAAAAAAAGAAAAGAAAGGGACTACTGCGGAGAAGATGGTGAAGAAAGTGATGGAAAAATACCACTTTCACCCACAGAAAGGCCTGGGAATTAATTTACAAGGAATGTTGGAGCCAATCAAGGCGAAAAAGCTGGTCCCTAAAGTAGGGTTGGGGTTTAAACCCCGGGGATGGAGAAGGATGAAGCAGGAAGAAAGAGAGAAGAGAAGTAGAGGAAAAGTCCCTCACTTAAGGGAAAATTTTCCTAAACCCTCATATACAATCCAACTGTCTCCTCCCATGGACCAATCCAAGCCTCCATACCGCAACATCAACCCATTCCAAAGGCCTTCTGTTCCAACCCTATAACCCATCTCCTATACTTGAAATAGTGGGCGGGCCTGGGCCACAACCAAAGCAACAAGTGGACTTCTCTGAAGATGTTGGGGCTTTCTCCGACATGACTAAAGGCGAAAGAACTGATGGTGACAAGGAGCTGCCGTTCATTGACTGGGCAACAGTAAAGATTACAGAAGAGGTCATATCTGGACTGGGCCCCATGGCAGAAAATGGCTGTACAACTCATCCAGTGATGATGGCATCGGATTCAGAGTTTGAGGAGCAGGCTTTCCCCATTTCCCCCGCTCCTGAAAAATTTATTTTAAATAATTGGAAGGAGACTCCCCTAACCTTTGAAGCAGCGTTTGCTTGGCAAACAGACGCGGCTTCCAAAAAAAAAACTCCATTAGTGGAATGCCATTTCCCTGAAGGTTTTAATGAGCCTTCGTCTTCAGGGAGAGTTTTTGCAGAAGGCTCACATAAAACCCAAAAAGATTTTTCTATTTTTTCTATAAAATTTAATTTTTTCAAAAAGGTCCAAACCACTTATGAACCATATAAGCAAACCTAATTAGACCAGGTTGAATATGACTTCGACCTCGAGCTCGACTTTGATCTCATGGAGATCTAAGAAGAGACTGAGATTGAAGAAGAAGTCTTTCCAAAAGAAATTGAATATCAATTGGAATTTCATGAAAAGGGGGTCCAACCTAATATTGAGGAGACCATTTCAATAAATCTTGGGACCGAAGATGACCCAAAAATAGTTAAGATTGGGGCATGCTTATCTAAGGTACAACAAAATGAAATGACACGGTTCTTGGTAGACTATAAAGATGTGTTCGCTTGGTCATATCGGGACATGCCGGGGTTGGACACTGACATGGTGGTGCACAAGTTGCAAATTTTGCCAGGGGTTAATCCAATTAAGTAGAAGCTGAGAAGATTGAAACCTGAATGGACTTTAAATGTCAAGGACAAAATGGTCAAACAATTTCAAGTAGGATTTTTGGCAGTTTCCACGTACCCTGAGTGGCTCACAAACATAGTGCCGGTACCAAAGAAGGACGGGAAAGTCAGAATGTGTGTGGACTACAGAGATCTAAACAATGCAAGCCCAAAGGATGATTTTTCGCTTCCACACATCGATATTCTGGTCGACAACACTGCTGTACATAGCCTGTTCTCATTTATGGACGGCTTTTCTGGGTACAATCAGATCAAGATGGCTAAGGAAGATCAAGAGAAAACAGCGTTCATTACGCCCTGGGGCACCTTCCACTATACAGTCATGCCGTTTGGGCTTAAGAATGCCGGGGCAACATACCAGCTGGCCATGACAGCACTATTCCATGACATGATCCATAAGGAGATGGAGGTCTATGTGGACGATATGATTGCCAAATCATGCAAAGAAGAGGACCACTTGATCAATCTGAAGAAAGTGTTTGATCGACTCAGGAAGTACAGTCTACAGCTTAACCCGGCTAAATGCGTCTTTGGGGCTACATCAGGGAAGTTGCTGGGATTTATAGTGAGCCAGAGAGGAATTGAGATTGACCCGGCTAAAGCCAAGGCCATAATTGAGATGCCATTGTGTGCACGTCGTGGTGAACGGGGGAACGGGGGTATAAGGAGTCGCCACTGCCTGATGGGGTGCAGGCAGACACCTGGGTGCCCTAAGGATATATGCTTTGGTCTGCGGCTTGAGATTCCGGCTAAGGTCTCGATTACAGTCCGGGGAAGTCCGTAGACACCCCGGTCTGCCCCGTCGGTTGACGGGTCCCATGTGCTTCTCTGGTTCGAGTCAACTTTGGTTCAACTCACCTTTATGTCCTACACCAGCATGCTCACTTTATTAAGTCTGAATGGGACCTTCAGAGGTGTGGGTCCCTTTTATTTTAATTGATTTTTATCCAAATGATGTTGGTCTGATGTGGGCCCCATTGGAAGGCCCATTGGATACCAAAGAAGGCTTAGGTCAAGCCCAATTCCCATTCAGGGTTATGTCGGATAACCCAGCTTATTGGAATTGGTTATTTGGTTTGAGGGTTGCTTATTTACATGAAATCTGTGGATTTACCGGGCATGACCACAGAACAGGTGCGATTTGGAGGAATGACCTTATTTGGCCACTTTTGGTTATTTTTGGATCCAAGGGAGGAGGAGAGGACTTATGACCTTACATTTTCCCTTGTGACCTAAACCCAAAGATGAAACAGGGACCTAATGTAACGCCCCGGATCCGTGTTGTTCATTAAAGATATAACACGTCTCACGGAGGTTAGGCAAGGATCGTTAATCAATTTATGATCGCTGGATAATCATACATCTATAACCTAACAGAGTGCACATTTCCATTTATGCAAAATTGTAACATTTAAACTGAACTGAAATCATATGGTTCATCCCCAATTACTTTAATACATCTCAATTAATTCAAGTTCTCAAATTCGGAACAGATAACCTACAAGTCTAAGGAAGGTAATAGTAGTCTTCCTCCCTATATGCCTCAGCAAGATCTACCCCAGTAATCGCCTCACCACGAGTATCTGAAAAAAATATAACAACAACAGAGTGAGATACGAATATCTCAGCGAGTAGCACATGCATGCAGAAATAGTTGAATCACATTTTAAAACTATGCATCGACAACACTACAATACGTTTAAACAACCGACATCAATTTCCCAAGTTCAAATCAAACAAATCACATCTCAGTTAAATACAATAACACATCGATTGGTCAATGTCATGACTATCGTCTGGTTGATAAATTAAACATGCCAAGTAGACACTCCACACCTCCATGTACACAGTTCCGGCCTACTCAGGGTTTCGGATACTCTGAAATGACGGCCTACTCAGGGTTTCGTCATCCAATGCAGGCCTACTCCCCGGGTTTCTGCATTGACAACCAGGCCTACTCAGGGTTTCTGGCTGCTCTACACCGGTCGTGGCAACACACAAGGCCATGCAATTCCAACAACCAACAATAACATCACATTACTAAGCTTAAACATTTGGATCCAGGACAAGCTAGACCAAAACAGTAAACATCGTATAATCTCGATTTCAATATCAAAACAAAACCATTCATTCCACATCATGTAAGAACTCATCACAATTCATCACCTGTCCCTCTGGACCAAGCAGTACCTCAAGTACATTCAGTATTTTTCTCATTTCCATAACACAAGTCATATGAAAGTAAAACTCAATCCATTCATACCAAAGAAAACCTTTCAATACGTATAAAGTTTCCAACAAGTGAAACCAGAAATACAAGAACTTCTCAATCAAAACAGTGTATAGAACAAGGAAAAGTAACTGGTAACTCTTACTAGTTTGGTGTCCGGCACAATACTCATAAGCAACCTAAACTCAACTTAAAACTCATAAGATGTTCACAAAATTTTCCTCTATTAATTTCATAGGCAAAATGGTTTCCCAGGTTCCTAACCAAGTGAATAGTGAAGTGGTTTAACCCTTAAGTAATGCAAATACTCTTGGTCAAATCAGAAATTCCATTTCGGTAAGCAAAATAGGTCTGCCGCTCACCTATTGAGGTGGGCGCGAGGTGAGCGCGGGTCGGCGGTGAAGAAAAAGGGCAAAATCGACCTGCCGCTCACCCGACGCTAGGTGAGCGCGAGATGAGCGCGAGATGGGCGTGAGGTGGGCGCGAGATTCGCGCGAGATGGGCGCCTCGTTTTCTACTTCGCGCGAGATGAGCGCGAGGTGGGCGCGGGATTGGCGGTAGGTCGTTATTAACGGGGCGCCTACCTCCGAGGTGAACGCCGGTGAGCGCGAGGTGAGCGGATACCCCCTGTGGTTTTCATTTCTCTGTTATTTTGAGATCTACATGACTGGCCGGTTTGTGAAGGTCTGCAACTACTCCAGTACACTCCTAATACTCCCAGAAGACTTCCCAACCATATTTGAAATTAATCTAAACACTTTCATTTTCAATTATAATTTCAATTCGGAGACTCTGTTCATGTAACTTTCCGAAAACCAGAAAACTCACACAATCACTTTATATATAACCCATGCATCAGAATAATCTCGAGAGAAACAGAAAAACACAATCCCAGTTGTAAAACAGTGCTACTCACCTGAGTGTGCTTATTCTCGAATGGTAAAACCTCGGCCGATCACTTCTCCGGCCACGCACGCGAATGAAAAGTCTACCGAAACTAATCTTCTCGAGCAGAGAGAAATAACCCAATGAATTTCAGCTCCAAACTCCTTCTTCCAGCACTTGCGATTTATGGTTCTTCACGAACAGAAGCCCTAGTCGCCACTCCAGCCGAAATCGCGAGTTCGCCTGATCGCCAGACTTAACGAAAATGTTTCCGTAAGTATACGCGTATTTCGTTTAAAAATAAAAACCCTACTTTCCCTTATTTGCTCATTTAACACTTACCTTGCGAGATGTATACGCCGGTGGATCAACCCTTTTAACCCCTTGATCCTATGCATGCTCGCCCACCGAAGATACTACATGTTCAGCATCTATTCGCGTTAATAATCACATAACTACACCTTAATAATACCAATGATAATACTACGATTTTTCGGAAAAATGGCTATATAACGCCTGTACATATGAGTATGGGCTAAGCCCTCAAACCACAAAATAACCTGATAAACACAGTTTATACATCAGAATAAATAACTAAATAAATAAATAAATACTCACAAAATTCAGGGTCTTACACCTAAGGTGCCCCTGTTTTGGTTCTTTGGAAAAACCATCTCCATCTCATCAAATAATCAACAATTTGAACAATTCAAACATGTCAACAAATCCGATAACCAACTCAGTTTCGGCCAATCCATGCATGTTCACCCAATAATCAACAATTTAAACATGTCAATAAATCATATGAAGATCATGAGAAAACAGTGGAGGAAACAATGGAGAACATCATCACTCATGCATGGTACTAGTGGATTGGTCTTGGAGGTATGTGGGGGTGAGAATGCATACCAAAACAGTGGCTGTTTGGGAAGAACAAAACATCACATCGGGTAGTTGGGGTGTGGGAGCATGGCAACGGGTTCCCTAGTTCATGATGCACGTGAAGGCACAGTATACTAGTCAAGTTCACTAGGACAAGGGAAAGGTAGTGCTGCTGCTGCCACTAGCAGCAGCTCCAAAATGGCTTGAATGCCTACTAATTTGTCATAAAACAAACACAAACTCCCTGGGGGTTCAGAACAGCAGCTACAAAAGGAAAGAAAGAATCATGCTCATATGTATAAGAACAGCAAGTAAACGGGGCAAAACTAGTGCACCCAATAGCAGCATACTTGGTTTGGTAAAGGGGGGACAGCAACAATTATGGGGGGTGTAAGTGTGAAAACTCACACTCCTTATATGGCAAATGTTTGACAAATTATATCTTCTAATAATCTTCAAGATGTGCAGAATCAAAATGTAAGTTCTGTGAATTTAGTAAAGAGGAAGGTGATGCTGCCACACAGCTACCGCTTCGCTGGTAGCTCAAGGAAATGTAAGGTTTTCTAAATAAAGAATATTTCGTAAAGGCACTTGCGAGGAACAACGCCGCTACCACTCCGTTGGCAGCGCATAAGTGAAATAGCGTATTGAAAATAAAGAGCGCGCACCTGCGTCGTAAGACAACGCTGAGATGCTGCTGACAGTGCATGAGTCATGCAGTGCTTTGAAAGTAAAGAACATGCACCTGCGTCGTAAGACAACGCCGACATACAGCTGGTAGCACAGAGCAAGATTGAAGAATCTAAAAATCAGTTGTGCACATGCCGCGTTCCCTCCCGCTAGCAGCGCGCTGGCAACGCGCCCTTAACTGGGTCAATTTGGATTTGAGCGGGACTTGAGTTCACTTCCAGCCGTCTACCCCGATCGCAAGGCGACGCCACCAACGCTCGATGCGATCTGAGTTTTTCTTATTTAAATAGACGAGCTGTATTTTTTAGAAAGGACTTTTTCTTTTGATCAATTCGATTTGGATCTTGAGGTGTTCGAGATTCAATCAATTCATCTTTAGAGAGTCGGTGATCGAGTGACGGGGAGATCTGAGAGAGATCTCCTGGAATTGAAGTTTGAGGATTCTTCTTCATTTCGGAACTTCACATGATCGTATGATCTCCTGGATTGGTGATCGAGCTTGATGGATGCATAGGTGGATTCCTATTGCATTGGATCATCTCAATGGGCTCTGAGGTGATTGTTACGATCTAGATTGATCGTGAATTGCAGCTTGTGGATTCAAGTTGTGTTACAGTTCGTGGATTCGAGCTGTGGATTGCTGTTGAGTGAGTTCAATTGTAAAGGTTAAGTGTGTTTTCCTTTGTAATTGCTTTTCATTTAATAGTGGAGATTCTAAGGGTTAGTCGCCTCATATAGACTCGAGGATTTTCCTGGATCTGGATTCAGGTTTCCTCGTATAAATTATGTGTGTATGTTTCCGTATTGTTAAGATCAAAATTGTTGTAGATCGAGGACCTGTAGAGTAGTCTCCTACTCTTTCAGGGGGGCATTAGCCATGGGTGCACGTGGATAAGCAAAACAGCAACCTTTTATGGGCAATTATGGAGCATGTTGTAACCCCAACTAAGAACAACAAGCAAAGAGATAGTATGGACATTAACAAAATACCCAAAAACAATTACAAGAAGAAGTGGGAAAAGAAGAAAATCAAGAAGGGAATCTGGGGGTTATTATAAGGATTCATTAGATGAAATATGAGAAAACATGCTTCCTCTTAAAAGCCACTCCGATATGACCAAAACAGTAGCTCAAGTTAATTGAGTGCTTGTGAACATAGCTTTCATTCTCCCATGGAGCTACGAGTGAAGTCTCCCTTACCCTTTGGAGACCTCAATGCTTATGGGAATGGGGCAATAACACATACAAACCACTAACAAAGCATGTCTGGGCAGGGAAGAAGATTAACTTTCTAAACATGGCAAAAAGCATCCATTTTTATATATGTGGGAAAGAACATGTTAAGGAGCAATACCTAGGGGTTTTACAACCCTTTGGAGGAGTGTGTGACCTACTGGAGATTGGAACAGCAGCTGGCTCCTTCCTTCAGCTTCCTAGCAAGAAAAACCAGCCTCCTTCAAGCTTGGTGAGGGTGAAGAAGGGAGATGGAGGGCTGGAGAGACTTTGGGAGTGGGTTTGGGAGGTGTTGGAGCAAAGAGAGGGGAGGAAGAAGGGGTTCGGAGGTTCAGGGAGCAAGGGAGAAGGAGAAGAAGCAGAAAAGACTAACTCCTTGTCTTACTGTCCGAACTTGCCTTTTATAGCAAACAGGGACAAAACCGCATACTCAGAGCAGTTTTGCCTAAAATGAATAGTAACCGCATATACTGTGCGGTTTCGGTGAAAACCGTAGTTTATGTACAGTTTGTCCTTGTCTTTTCAGTAATGATGAGGGGACAAATTGGTCAGACGCAGTCTGACGCGCCATGCAACCGTACTGTATGTGCGGTTGAATTTTCGGCGCCGCTTGCTCTGATTGGCTCACGTGGGCGGTGGCCGAAAAAAGCAACCGCACACTCGGACAGATTAGGCTTCCCCAATTTTTATTATTTCTCATTTATCTTAATTATTTTAATTAAGATATTTTAAATTTGACTGTTTTGCTCATATCTTCTCCGTCCGGGCTCCGATTCCTGCAAACTTAATTGCGTTGGAACCGTATCAGGATGCTATACCTATTGGGATAGGTGTAGCAATCAATTTAGACTCAAGTAGAAGGTTATCTTTTGCTCTTAATGGTTTATATCTTCCTTTTAAGGTTTTGCTTTCATGCTTTTTAGAGGGGTGCAAAAATGAGGTGCTTACAGCCATCACCCAGAACAGAGAAGGAGGTTCGTGGTTTTTTTGGAAGGATTCAGTAGATAGGCCGGTTCATAGCACAACTCACTGCTATCTGTGAACTAATTTTCAAGCTTCTAAGAAAGTATAACCTGGCGGTCTGGAATGATGATTACCAACAAGCCTTTGATACAATAAAGAAGTATTTGCTGAACCTACCTGTGCTAGTGCCACCAACTCCAGGAAGACCGCTGATCCTGTACATGTCAGTATTGGAAACATCAATGGGGTGTGTCTTGGGGCAGCCTGATGAGACTGATAGAAAAGAAAGGGCAATTTACTATCTGAGTAAAATATTCACAGAATATGAAGCCAAGTACTCACCATTGGAAAAGACTTGTTGTGCTCTAGTGTGGGTAACTCAGAGGCTAAGGCATTGCTTCCTTAGTCACTCCACATTATTGATATCCCGGATGAACCCTCTGAAGTTTTTGTTTAAAAAACCGGCGCTAATTGGCAGAACGGCAAAGTGGCAGCTGCTACTATCCGAGTTTGAGCTCACATACATCACTCAGAAGGCAATTAAGGGTCAAGCCATTGCTGATCACCTGGCTGCACATCCTTTGACAGAATACCAACCGTTGAAGATTAAATTTCCTGATGAGGCAATTCTGTTTACTCAAGAAGAGGAAAGCGAAAGTTCTTGGCAGATGTTCTTTGACGGGGCTGCCAACATGAATGGAAATGGAATAGGGGCAGTCTTGGTCAAACCCGATGGTTCACACATCCCGATCGCAGTGAAGTTGAGATTCCAGTGCACCAATAATATCGCAGAGTATGAAGCATGCATAAGTGGGTTGCAAGCTGCCATAGACTATGAAGTGGAGTAACTTGACGTATACGGAGATTCGAGTCTTATCATCTTCCAAACAACTGTGGAATGTAAACCAAGGGTCACAAACTGATCCCCTATCACCAGTATTTGGAAGAAATAAGCACAAATTTTACTCGAATTTCCTTCAACTATATGCCAAGGGCCAAAAATCAGTTTTCGAACACTCTAGCAACATTGGCTTCCATGGTCAGTATGCCAGAAGGGGTAGATATCAAGCCACTGGAAATTGAGGTCAGAGATGAACCAGCTTATTGTCTTGTTCTAGAAAGAGCACCAGAAGAGGAAGCACCATGGTTTCAAGATATCAAAAATTTCTTGAACGATCGGAGTTTGCTAGAAAATGCCACCTCTACGGAGAAGAGGACAATACAGAGATTAGCTGGTCAATTCCCACTAAGTGGTGGACATTTGTAGAAGGGATCACATAATGAAATTCTGCTTAGGTGTGTTGCTAAGGCTGAGTCGGAAAGATTGATTAAGACTGTACATGGAGGAGTCTGTGGACCCCATATGAATGGGCACATGCTTGCAAAGAAGATTCTGAGGTTGGGATACTATTGGTTGACAATGGAGCACGATTGCTATGTACATGTCAAAAGGTGTCATCAATGTCAAATATATGCAGACAACAAGCATGCACCCCCAAGTGAGTTGCACAACATGACATCACCATGGCCCTTCTCCATGTGAGGCATAGATGTCATTGGCATTATTTCCCCTAAGGCATCGAACGGGCACAGATTTATCCTGGTAGCGATCGATTATTTCACTAAGTGGGTAGAAGCGGCCTCATATGCGAATATCACAAGCAACCATGTTGTTAAATTTTTTAAGCACAATATTATTTCTCGCTATGGACTGCCAAGTGCCATAGGATCAGACAATGCTTCAAATATTAAGAACAAGGAAATGAAGAAGATGTGTGAGCAGTTTCAGATCACCCACCATAAGTCAGCTCCATACATGCCAAAGATCAATGGGGCAGTAGAAGCAGCAAACAAAAATGTAAAGAAAATTATTCAGAAAATGGTAGTAAGTTACAAGGATTGGCATGAAATGCTACCACTTGCTCTACATGCCTACAGAACCTCAATCTGGACTTCAACTGGGGCAACCCCGTATTCCCTAGTCTATGGGATGGAAGCAGTTTTGCCAGTGGAAGTAGAAATCCCATCACTTAGAGTGCTTATGGAAGCTGAATTGGAAGAAGCCGAATGGATACAGTCAAGACATGATCAACTTAACCTGATAGAAGAGAAGCGTTTGAAGGCGCTTTGTCATGGCCAATTATACCAAAGGAGAATGGCCCGGGCCTATAATAAGAAGGTGAAGCCCAGAACTTTCTAGGAAGGGAATTTGGTTCTAAAGAAAATTCTACCATTTTTGGAAGACCCTCGTGGTAAGTTCAAGCAGAATTGGGAAGGGCTTTATGTTGTCAAGAAGGTCCTGTCAGGGGGTGCACTCATCTTGACAGAAATGGATGTGACAGATTTTCCTGAGCCAATTAACTCTGATGCAGTAAAAAGGTATTTTCCTTGATTGAATATTACTAGGAAATGATCCGAGGCCATTTTCTTTATTTCCCTCAAATTTTAATCCCTAGTCTAGCTAAGTTGAGCTGGGTCATTTCTTTGATAAACCTAAACTGGAGTTACAGTCTTATACTGGGGCAAAACAAATTGGGGCAAGGCCAATTGTGGAAAAAATAAAGAAAAAAGAAAAAAGAGAGAAAAAGAAAAGAAAAATGGCAAATGAAAGCCAAGTGTGAAAAGAGATGAAAATGATACATTTTGGGGAAATGGGGCAAATTCATCATGACTGGAAGTCCAGTTGACCTATTTTCACATTTGAAAAATTTTGAGCCTTTAATACCTTTTATTTCATAAATCAAGCCTAGCCTTTGTTTCGTCCTATTTCTAAGCCCTCGGTGATTTTAGTATATTCATTCAAATTTCAGAGTGAGGTTGGTGATGAAGGAATGCAGAAGCCGGCCCTAGTGAAAACCGTAACTGGCGCTAGGGGCAATATTAGCAAGAAGAAAAAAAATGAAAATGAAATGAAAAATGAAAAAAGAAAAAAAAATGGAATCAGAGGTTGAGTTGATCATGTTATCCAAGCTTGAAGAGAAATTAGCACGAGTACTGAGACTGAGCAGATTAGGAATAACGGGGTTGAACATGGAGGAAAAGCCATTTGGGGAGGATTCTAAAGGTCACAAGATAGATAGATCTGATATCTCCTTATTATTTGGATTACGCCTTTCATTATTCAACTTGATTTCAATTCTTTTAATTGTGTGTGATTAAGTGTTTTGGACAAAAATTCAAAAAAATAATAAAATACAAAAAAAGCAAAAACTATATTTTGGCCAGTGATGATAAATCAAATACTTTTCATAAAACCTTTGTTTTTACAAACATCTGAGCATTCTGAGGCTGTAAGCACCTCATTTTTGCGCTCCCAAAAAGCCAAAAATACAAAACCCTGCTCAAAGTCAAACCCTGAGGGGTCAAAAGTTGACTTTTTGATCAAATGAAATTTGGCTACCTTGTTCTATCTCAATGGATAGGGCATCTCGACACGGTTCCAACGCAACTGGGTTTGCAGGAATTGGAGTCCGGATGAAGGTTCTGCAGGCAGTCAAACTTAAGGGAAGGCCAAAAGTTGACTTTTCCTCGAACCCCGTGCCAAGTGCTTAGCCCTATGTCATTAAATAGAGGGCTCCGATACAAGTTCAACGCAATTGAGTTTGCTCAAATCGGAGATCAGATGAAAGGGATATGAGCTGTCAAAGTTTCCGAGCATCAAAGTCGGAAGCTGCACACGTGGCGCAAAAACTGCACATGTGGCAGCCAACGCAGCAAAATATCTCAGGGACTAAATCTTAAGTATCCAAAATTTGATAAAAATCTCAGGGACTAAGCTGAAATTCGCAGGGACCAATCTATAATTGTTCAAAAGTGTCAAATCGGTCGAATCGGTCAATTCGAAGGGCAAATTCGTAATTTTCCAAATTGTATCCGGTCATATATGCCGGATACACTAGCTTCCCTTCATGACCGGACTTGAAGGCCGGATACAAGAAGATTTTCGCGCGAGATTCGCGCCGATCGCCCGACAAATTCGCAGCGGCATTTAAATTTCAAATGATTATGTTTTGTATCCGGCATTGAAGGCCTGATACAAAGGAGTGCCTGTGTATCCGGCCTTGAAGGCCGGATATGAAGAGTACTTAGTGTATCCGGCCTGAGTTGCCGGATACATTAAGTTTGTCTATAAATACAAATCAGCAGCTCATTTCCGGGGGTTGGTGGTTTTTGGTTGTTTTCCAGCTCTCCTCCCCCACCTGCTCCCCTCCGAATCCCATCTCTTCCTACTCCCTAAGGCTTCTACCACCACCCTTGACCATCCCAAGCCACTCGAACCCTCCTTTTCTTTCTCCATCTTCACTCACACTCCAAGAAGAAGGAAAGGAAGAGCTGCTGTGCTCAAGAGGGAATATCTCCAGCTGCTGTACCACATCCAAGGGACATCATCACCTTGCACAAGAGGTCAAGGACCTCCAGGTAAGACTCCTCACCACGTTAGGTTCATCATATATTAAACTCATATTTTTCTAAAAATATTTCTGTATGGCTTCCTTCTTTGCATGGGGTCGTGCTCCTATCATCTTAAGCATGTATTTACTTTCATTTTCATGGCATAAGGGTCACCACGCGTAAGAAACCCACGTAGGTTCCTTTAGGGAAGCACGGGAGTCCATCTTTCACACATGTTAGTGTCCTTTAACTGCTGTGATTGGTTTCATTTAAAGCTTTTGGAGGAGCATGTTCCTTCTCTATCCAATGTACCCCATTTGTTAACCCCCCTCCTCTTTCCCTTCTTCAAATGTGCTACGCGTAAGCATGGAGGTCAGGGTTAGGCTTTGATAGGAGCTGTGGAGATGCATAAGTGTTTATCCTTTGGCGCTCATTTTGCATGACTATTTCTCATAAGGTTTCTTCTTTGCATATGGATGAGTGTGTACCAAGGGAGGTGTATGGCAATACCTACTGTTTTGGTGTAAGTCTGATTTTCTGTTGGGTCATGCAACTTCAGCTTTTTAGGGTCTTGTCTGTCCCATGTTGTTACTGTTATTGGGCATGAATACCTGCTCCCTTCCCCCCATGAACCTTGCTCTTCTCGGGTGTGGATGTAGGCTCCCTTTGCCCCCTTTTAATGGCTAGAGGTGCTCACTTGAGCTGCTGCTGGGGGTAGCAGCAGCAACCCCACCTCTCCAGCAGATTTTCCCATATAATGCCTTGTTATTTATGCACCCAAAAGCATGATCCCATCACCCCTCGAACCCACTGTTGTGGCCTACACAAGCTGATGCTAGGTGCAACAGCAGCAGCACCTTCATTCCCTGGTAGGCAACTTCCAGGCCTGTCCAGCATGACCCCCAATACCCTTTTAGCATCTGCTGTCCTAGCAGGTGTAGGAGCCATAAACCCTCCCCGGTGACGGCCCATTAGTGCCCTGAGGGAACGATCACATTGCCCTCTCCTCTTCCCCATTGCCTTTGCTGAAAAGCCCAAGACAAAAAAGAAAGGAAGCCATGAGAGGAGATCCCCAAACCTGAACCAATGTGGGCCTGCCCGAGGGCCTACATGACCTGCAGAAGCCTTCTAGGGACCTTTGGAAACCACCCCAACTGCCAAAATCCGAAAAATGGCCATTTTGGTGTGATCCGGCAACTCAGGCCGGATCACCTATGGCCTATGTGTATCCGGCAACTAAGGCCGGATACACACAGAAATTTATTTTTTGTGTGTTTGATGTTTCTTGCCGAATTTTTGGGTGATTCGAGCCAAACCAATCAAACCAACAGGGTTTCCAGGTCACCCGGAAACCCAACTTGGGACTTGGACCCTCGGTTCAACTCGGGATACCCGTGGGCCTTCCAACGGGGCCCACCAAGCCCTATGAACCCAGAAGCATGCAAATGAGGAAATTGAGTAAAAGTGAACAAATTGAATCGGGCGGGCCAAACCCAATGCGGCCCACCCGAGCCTTGTTATGTGTAATGAATGTATGAATTGCATGGTTTGGGCCGAGACCAAGGGCTAGGGCCTATTGGGCCCACCAAAGCCCGCTAACCGAACCAAGTTAGGGTGCAAGCCCTAGACTTCAAAGAATTGGGCTTTCAAGCCCAAACCTGAATCACGGGCCCCAAGCCCAGTGACCAGCCCATTTTGGCAAATCTAAATAAAGCAAGTCCAAAATACTTTGGCAACCACCATGGGGGCCCGCCTAAGGGCCCACAAAACAAGGCCGACCCACTTTTGCATGAAAATCTCCTAAAACACCAACTTGAACAACTAAGTAAAATCAACACACTAACCTAAGCCCAAAGGGCCTCGTAGGACTAGACAGAGGCCCACCAGGGGCACATGGGCTCACACAAGCCCACCCAGGCAACCGTGGGCCTTCCGACGGGGCCCACCCAGTCAGACTCAGATAACTTAAAATAAATAAGATAAAATCAATTAAAGGGACCCGCACCAACCCAGGTGGTCCCACCAAGACCCAACTTAAATACCTGCTGGATTAGGAACCGGGTGAGAACCAAGTAAGAGAGCTGACTCAAATCAAGGAACCCACGGGACCCGTCATCCGACGGGGTGGACTAGGGTGTCTACGGACTTCCCTAGACCGCAACCGAGAACCAACTTAGAATCTCAAGCCGCAGACCAAAAGCCGTAAAAAGACAAGATTAGGCACCCAGGTGTCCGCCTGCACCCCATCAGGCGGTGGCGACTCCGAACTTTCCCATGCCGCGTTTCCGACGCGTGCACAGAGGCCAATAACATAAAAATTTAATTTTTGAATTAAATCCTTTGTATTTCCACTATTGGAGTTTGCTTTCGTACAAAGGTATGAAAAAAGAAAAAAAGAAAAAACTAAATGTGCAGGAAAGAAGGCTAGTCTATGTTCCCTAGCTGCTCCTCAAGCTCCCGAATCCGAGCTGCCTGAGCTGCGATAACCCCAGAAGCCCCCTCTACAGTAGGATCACTTAGAAAGGAAATGACCTCCTTTGAAAGAGTCTGCCTAATCCTCATGCTCCTAAGGCTGGCTAAAGCATCCTGGTATTTCTGCCGTATCATCCGGACCAAAAAAGTGGCGAGCCTGCCTCTACTCCTCCAGTTTCTCCTCCATAGCTGTACGGCAAGATATCTGTTCCTCAAGCTGTCTCTCCAGATAAACACCCCGTATCCTAAGCTTTTGGGCCTCTCGTACCCATATCTGCTGAAGTCGCGCTTGTGAAAGGCTCTCTCAGACTCCAGGAGGTCCTCATAAGTGGGAGCCAAAACTGCAGGAGGAGCCTCGGGTACTAGGGCCTGACTCTGAATTTGCTCCTTGATCCAGAAGAGTAAGTCCTTCACATGGGACTCGGAGAAGACTGGGTTCCGCACGAAACGAACATAGGACCACTCCCTCATCAACCAAGCATTCAGATTCCTGGTGGTTTGTGAAAGTGGCCCAAGATGATCCTCGTATCCACTTGGGATTATAATCCCCTGGGTCGCTCTGAACTGCCGAAGAACCCGCAAGGGGAGGTAAAGCACAGCATGAGTCAAGCCAGCCAGAACCAAAAGGTTTCTGTCTCTGAAACTGATCACTGTCTCCGCATTGGGTTGATAAGTGCCCGGCCACCTCACCTGATCATCTTGAAGAGTGGCCAAAAAAGCAAACCAACCCTTTTTGCCTCTTAGGACGTCAGGGCACCCCCGGTTGCTCATCAAGATTGGAACCTTTAAGCTTGAAAAGAAGTGTCGATTGATCTCCTCAATTTAACTCAAGTGGTCAGGTAACCAAAGCTGCAGAAGAGTAGAGATATTTCAATATATTGTAAAGAAAAAAGCAAAAAGAAAAAAAAAGGGCAAGCAAAAAAAAAAAAGGGAATTTTACCTGCAGGATAGGAGCACATGACAGGAAGCGCATCTTCTTCCTGTAATAACAATCAGTCAAAGCCTGGTACATCCCTGCCAAAATCATTGGGGCCAATCTCTCCCGCTCCCTAACTTGGCATACAACTGGGATGAAGGCCAAGTCGACCTCATCGTCATCCCGTGGAAAAAGTAGTTGGTTAACCACTATCAGGGTCAGGGCATTGGACCTAGCTTCCTTATTTTCCCCTCTCAAGAGCTTCTCAGTCAAAAAAGACTTGGATAAAGTCAAAAGGGTGTCAGAGTCCCCTAAGTCCTTCTTCCCTATGTCCAAAAAGGTATAAGCCTCTTTCTTGTAGCTAGGCCTAGGGGATGGGTTCACTACCTTCTCTGCAAACCTCAAGCCCAGGATGGTTTCAACCTCTTCAATAGTTGGAGTCATCTCATTGTCTCCAAAGCGAAAAAGGTTCAAATCAGGAACCCAATGCCCAATCATGGCCTCAATAATTTTCCACTGGAACGGGATGGAAAGGATGAGCAAGGTGTGGCCTAGATGAATAGAATCCCATCTAATCTCTTCATCAAGGGTCATAGAGTTGACCCACCTAGTGTAGAATGAATCTACAGGGTTGTACCTAGTGAGATTAGAGGGTTTTGCTCTAAAGGTTGTTTTGCAGGGGAGGCTGCGTGGACAGATAATAATGGGGCAGAAGATGATCCTAAAGGCATTAGGGATCATTGGAGCGTGCTAAGAATCAATGGGAAGAAGAAAGAGGCGAAAAGGGGGTTTTCTAAACTCAAAAACTCATTAAAATGACTCAAATCCCAATGCCCATTGCTTTTATAGCATGTTTTAATGTATCCGACATATCAGGTCGGATACAAAAGGTCCTGTTCTTATCCCACGAAAAATGTCGGATACAATAAAATGTTAATATATCTGACGTATTTCATCGGATACAAAAAGATTTTAATGTATCCGATCTGATATGTCGGATACAAAGAAAAAAGCCAAAAACAGAGAGAAGGAAAAAAAATCCAAATTTTTTACCTGTTTTACCTGTGTACAAGTTATAATTGCATAAAAATGAGAAGGAAAAAAGAGCAGAACAAGAGAGAATGAATAAAAAAGTTTTTTCATATATATGCAAGTCTCGTTTATACAATGGTAATGTGAACATCAAAATCCTAATCTACTACTCCTGTGTAGGATCATCCCCGCGTCCTCTACCCCGTGCTCCTCTGCGGCCTCTACCTCGAGATGGTCGGCGCCTGTAGAAATGTGCCAGAAGGCGCTTGGCAGGAACAGGCTCGGCTGAAAGGGGAGCCACCTCAAGCTCAACTGGATCCTCGGCCGCAGCAGTCTCGACTCCCGTAGCTCTAGGAGGCTCGGCAGTAGCAGAAGAAGGATCAGGAACAGAAATAGCTGTGTTAATGGAAATAAAGTAAGAAATTGAAGTATCAAAATGAACCAAGGAGGTGAAACTAAAGAAAACTTACCAGGGATGTCTGCAACAGGAACTGGTGGATTTGGAACAATCGGGTCAGCAGTAGGGATGTACTCCGGCTCAAGAGCCATCATTGAAGATAAGGGGCCCACGGGATCCGCGGGAGCAGCAGGCACAGGAGCTACAACCGGGTCAGCAGCTGGGACGTCCTCGGGATCAGCAGCCCGAACCGGAGATGGATCAGGAACAGGAAAATCTGGCTCGAAGGCAACACCATGATCTGCAACCAGACCCTGCAAAAGTTAAAACAGTTCATATCAGAATAACAGAGAAACATGGAAATAAAAGAGATAGAGTTATAAAGAACTAAATACCTGGCTAGCCTTAAGCTCAGCAACCAAAGCCTCCAGCTCTCTGATCCGGGCATCTCTCTGGGCCACGGTCACATCATGCTCGGCAATCATATCATCGACCGTGGCCCACTGACTCTAAAACCGGCCCCGAAGAGCATTCAACTCCGCTACCTGCCAATGAGAATGGGATTAGATTCACAAATACAAAATTGAAGGAAATGAGATGAAAAATGCAGATCGTAAAGTTACAGTGTCATCATGGACCCGGATAAAAATCCCGCCAATCTCAGTTACCCCGGCACGGGTGGGCCGGTCCATCAGACATCCAATGGACACTCTCTGGATCCACTCATCGTAATCCCCAGCCACTGTAAACATCTCTGCATCCTCCCACTGATCAAACTGGGCAGCATCGAATCCAAGCAGGAGGATGGTAGGACCAACACGAGGTGGAGGAACGGGAATGCGGGGGACACTGGTATGCTGAAAGTACAAGCGCTCGCCTAAGTACAGAATCCTACCAAGTCTCCCAATGAAACATTGGTAGGACTGGCGTCGCACATCTCGCTCAAAAGCGTCCTATACCATCTCATGACGAGGAACCTCGTCATCCACATCCTTGAAGCGGGCCAGTATAAGCTGCAATCAAAATAAAAAGTGTCAGATACAAAGGCAGTGTTGAAGAAAAAGAGAATATTGAAGGGCGAGGAAAATTTACATCAGAGCGGCGAGAGCGGTCTAAGTGCGCCCAGGCCGATCGTGGCTGGCTCCTATCTGCGTCCCTCTCAAGAACAGACCACCGTATAGCTACGGGGAACTCTGCAGCACCGGACACGGAAGAAGGGCAGAAGTAGGTCATATGTGTATACATGAATATCTGGCAGGGAAATAAAACAAGTTAGAAGGAGATAAAAGAATTTTTAAAAGGAATTAAGCAAAAATATTCCTTACCTGTAAGATCTGCCAAAAAAATCGGCAGCTGATACCATCTCCCCTCGGAGCGGCCAGACCTCGGACGACTCGACTCAGTCTGGCTAATATAGTCCCATATATCAACCGGCCCCATGCTAGCCGCCTGGTCTGCTGAAGATCTCTCAGGGCATCTAAGAAGACAGGACTGACTAACGTCGTATCCTTCTGGAAAAAGTAGCTACCCGGCATCAACAGGAACACCCGTCGAAATAGAGGGACGAAACCGTCATGAGCCTCAGCGATAGTAGTGTGCCTCCGGTTAGGGTGATCAACAATGCTGCCGCGCAACCAGCTGATAGAAATCCGTCCACTCCTGCTATCCCAAGCATCCTCCGAAAGAGGCTTATACCCTAGCAGGGTGCTAATATCCGCAACTGAAGGACGCTCCATCTCGATAGTATTTCCGTCAAAGGGATGCCAGTGAGCATGACAAAATCTGAAGGACGAATCCCCATCTCAACATCCAGCAGATGGAAGGACTGTGTGTTAGGAAAGTACCGCTCCAGCATGGCAAAGATGAAAGGGCGGTCAGCTCGGAAGGACAGAATGAGCAGAAAATGATCAAAACGGCATCTACGGAACTCCCGTATAAGTCCGGGAGATAGGGTCTGATACAGCTCAAAGAACTTCCCCCAACTACCTCTCAGATGAGAAGGGGGATACCGAAGAGGAAGATCTGCTCGGACACACATCGAAGGATGATGATCCAATCCACTGAAAAGTTCAGTGTCCTGAACAGATGCCCTCAACTCCTCAGAAAAAACCAAACGGAATCCCCTGGCATCACCCACAGGGGCCTGATCCTGAACCACACCTCTGGCCCTGCCATGTCCTCGACCTCTGCTGCGGCCTCCCTCACCCTCAAGGGCCTAATCCTGAACTCTGCCCCTACCTCGGCCTCTGCCCCGACCTCGAGCAGGAGCAACAACGGGCTAAAATTCAAAAGAGAAATATGAAGGTTTGTGTAGAAAGAGAATAGAAGGAAGGAAAAATTGGGAAGCCCACCTCAGTAGAGCCCTCTCCAGAGCCCTCTCTGGAATCATCCAGCGGCTCCGACAAGGTAGCACTAGAACTCGCCTCTATCTGAGCCCGCGAAGAAGAAGGCTGATCAGCTGGATCAACCTCCTCTCGAACTCGGGAACGACTCCTAGCCATCTATAGACAACATGACAGTATTTTAAGTTTCTGTTTAATATTCAAAGATTTATCAGAAATTTGGATTTCAACCCCTAGGTGTTCTCACTTCTAATATTTTCTAATCCTAAGGATACCTACAAGATTTAATCCTTATTAATTTGTTGTGATCTCAGGATATATTCATGAAGGCAGGATGGGAAAATCAAGGGCCAAAGGATCAAAAACAGGAATTGCAGACAGAGCTGCAGAAATTCAAATTAAGAATTGGCAAGACATGTTGGGAAGTCAAGAGGAATTGGAAAAAATTCACAGCAGTGTATAGTGATAAAATTAAAAGTGAGCAGTCCACCATCAATAATTCATCAAAAGCCTTGGCAAAATCGGAAAATCATGCCATGGGCATTCATCACCGGCAATGCAGAAGCAAGGTAAAAAAGCATGTAATCAGCAATTTCAGTGGGAAAATATCATGGCAGGTCAATCCTAAAGAATTGCAGAAAATCAGATCAAGGTTGGGGAGGTCCAAGCCAATTATAGAAAAAAAATACAGCATGACACCAGCAGTTCAAAGCATGAGAAGCATACAATCCAAAAAGCATGCAATCAGCAATTCAATAAATACCACCGGTAGGCAATCCGAAGTTCTCGGATACTATCAATTCAAGGATATCACAAGCTACTGTTATATAGGCAGACAGTATTGAAGAATCACAGCTCAGGAATTGGCAGGATAAAATTGAAAGTCAAAGCAAATTTCAGGAAAAAAGAGAAAAACCACATGGCATTAAGTCTGAAAAATTCTATCATCAGCGATATTGGAAACGCAAAATCATGCCATAAGCAATTCAGTTGGGGATTAGCACTGACAAACAATCCAATATCCTCACATAGGCTTACAAACAAGTTGTATAGATTATCAGAAATACAAACTCTAGTTCTTGGATGTGCATTGAGAAATCAAACACAGCAAAAAGAAAATTTTCCACTCACCAATGTTGTTTGCTCAAAGAAAGGGACCGTTGTTTGCTCGGAGAAAGGGACCGCTGGTTACCAAGACCAAATCCAATCAACAATAATCCAGGCATATCATAGCATGGTATATAGACAAAATCAAAGCAAAGAAAAAGGCATGCTTGGATGTGGCAAATTCAGTGTAAGCTATTCAAGGAAAAAAAAAAGCATGCTTGTTTGTGCTGAATTATACTTACTGGTTGAGTGGCAATGAAGAAGTGAGCACCTGATTGCAAGCAAGGAAGTTGGATTGGCGAAGAACAAGTCGCCGGAACTCAGAGGAAATCACCAGAGCAAAGGCGACGGCGTTGGGCATTGAAATTACCGGAAATCAAGAGCTAGGGCTCGGCAATAGGCGAATGCCGGAGTTAACGCAAGTTGCCTGAGTCAATGGAAGTTCGTCGGAAGCCGCTGGAGAAGAAGAGAGGATCAAGCTCTCGCCTGTGTCCGATTGAAGAAGAGGAAAAGAAGTGGAAGAGTTGCGGTCGCGGGCGACTTATATAAACTAATGTATCTAACAGCTTACGTCGGACACAAATGAAGCATCTCTTATCCGACCAATTACGTCAGATACAAAAGAAAAATAGAAAAAAAAAGAGGAAAAAAGAGAAAAAGAAAAGAAAAAATAGAAAAAAAGGAGAAAAAAAGGAAAAAAAAGAGGAAAAGAGAAAAAGAAAAGAAAAAAGAGAAAAAAGGAGAAAAAGAAAATAAAAAGAAAAGAAAAAGAGAAACAAAAGAGAGAAAGAAAAAAAATGTGTGCTACAAATCTGCTATTTTCACAAAACAAAAAAAAAACCTATTTTTGGGCTTAAAAGCCACTTCATAGCCACGAGAGCTTAATGGAATTTAGGACAACTTGGGGAAATGTGTTGGTCAAAAAGGAAAATATTCATTCAATTTTTAACTTGGTTTGATGAAAAAATCAGTTTTCAAAAATCTTAATTTGGGCTTAAAATCCACTTCATAGCCACAAGAGCTCAGTGGAATTTAAGACATCTTGAAGAAATGCCCCCCTTAAAGTTAGGGCTTTTTGGCAAATCTTCACCCAAAATTATTTTGCAAAATTAATTTGAACCAAGCAAATCATGGTCAAGAGAGAGCAATTTGGGCTTGTCTAATCTTTGCAGCTCATTGCTCTGCAATTCCCGCAAAGAGGGGCAGTTGTAGACACCCCAAAATTGCGTTGGGAAAATGATGAATAATTGGCAAAAATCATTCTTTCCTTTGAAACCAGCACAAAAATTCAGATTTAAGCATTTTTTCTTGTATCCGACAACTCAGGTCGGATACAAGCATATCTTTTTATATCCGATATAAGTTGTCGGATACAAGCAGGTATTATTGTATCGGACGACATATGTCGGATACATATGTGCTCTTGTATTCGATCTGAGTTGTCGGATACAAGGTTTTTGCTCAAAATTAGGGTTTTCACTTTTTACCATCATATCCTTCATTTAAGGAGTGGAAATCTCAGAAATAGCCATAGGGTTTAGGTTGGTGGACTCTAGACATCATTTTGTGTCTAGCATCATGCAAACCCTAACCCTAGCCTTTACCTATAAATAGGAGGCTCCTCCTTAAGCAAATGGCGAAGAAGTTGAAGGTTGAAGAGCTCCGAGTGAAGAAGGGAACCGCTGCCGCACTGCTTCCAGAAACCCAAGCAAGCCTAAAAGCCTCTTTATTTTTCTGTCTTCACATTCTAGGGTTAGTTCTTTTCTTCTAAGTTTCTGTAGAATAATGGCCTAATCTTTGTGTATGCAACCCCTTCCTCTACTCAAAGTACCTCAAGACTCCCTCAAGCCATAATACGTGAAGATGGGATCAAGGGGAAACGAAACTGAGGATTGATCCTTAGTGTTAGAACCCTTTTTGAAAAGCCTTTTGTTCTATGAAAACCATTTCATACTCAAAGTACCCCAAGACTATCTCGAAGAACCGTAAAACGGGGAGAGAGAACTAAGGGAAACGAGAATGGAATGGAACCCTAGGTCTTTTTAGAACCCCATTTGATTAATATGAATGCCATATGTTGTTATGTTGTGATTGAAGAAATGATTTTTTACACATACACACATAGCACCCGTTTTTGAAGGAATCGGCTTGTATTTCGGATTTATTGCAATCATGGTGATAGATCTGAAATAAATAGCCCCAAACAGTTCTGAGATATTTCTTAATGGTTTTCAACATGATTTCAAGCAAGTATTGAAGACCTCACGGTCTAACCTCTCGGTTTTGGGCGTTTTGCTCAATTTTAAGGTTTTTGGCATATTCTCTCCAATCGGAGACGATGGTGAGCCAACCTTGTGCCCTATTTCAACCTTGTAGACACCCCAAATTGCACAGTAAAAATGATTAATAATCAACAAAAATCATTAGTTTCTTTGAAGTTAGCACAAAATTTGAGAAAATGAGATTTTTCCTTGTATCCGACAACTTAGGTCGGATACAAGTGTCTTTCCTCGTATCCAATGGAATATGCCGGATACAAGCAGGCTTTAGTGTATCCGACCTGATATGTCAGATACATAAGTTTTGCTCAAAATTAAGGTTTTCCGAGAGATTTCACATTTTACCAACATATCCTTCATTAAATGAGGGGAAATCTCGGAAATAGCCTTAGGGTTAAGGTTGGTGGGCTCTAGACATTATGTTGTGTCTACCATCTCACCAACCCTAACCCTAGCCTTTGCCTATAAATAGGAGGCTCCTCCTTAAGCAAATGGCCAACAATTCTTGCCAAGAACCTTTGCCAAGAAGAGCTCCGAGTGAACCAACCTTGTGCCCTATTTCAACCTTGTAGACACCCCAAATTGCACAGTAAAAATGATTAATAATCAACAAAAATCATTAGTTTCTTTGAAGTCAGCACAAAATTTGAGAAAATGAGATTTTTCCTTGTATCCGACAACTCAGGTAGGATACAAGTGTCTTTCCTCGTATCCGATGGAATATGCCGGATACAAGCAGGCTTTAGTGTATCCGGCATCATATGCTGGATACATTAAGACACTCGTGTATCCGACCTGATATGTCGGATACATAAGTTTTGCTCAAAATTAAGGTTTTCCGAGAGATTTCACATTTTACCAACATATCCTTCATTAAATGAGGGGAAATCTCAGAAATAGCCTTAGGGTTAAGGTTGGTGGGCTCTAGACATTATGTTGTGTCTACCATCTCACCAACCCTAACCCTAGCCTTTGCCTATAAATAGGAGGCTCCTCCTTAAGCAAATGGCCAACAATTCTTGCCAAGAACCTTTGCCAAGAAGAGCTCCGAGTGAAGAGGGGCACCGCTGCGGAAGTGCTTCCAGAACCTAGGTAAGCCTCAAACTTCTCTTTAATTTTCTTTTATTACATTTCTAGATCTAGATCTCTTCTTCTACCTTTCTGTAGAATAAGGCCTTGATGTGTGTATGAAAATCCTTCCCCAGCTCAAAGTATCTCAAGACTCCCCCTAGCCGCAAAACGTGAAGGCGGGATCTAGGCGAAACGAGACTGGGGATTTATCTTAGTGCTAGAACCTCTCTTGAATAAGCCTTTTGAATCTATGTAAACCGTTTCATATTCAAAGTACCCCAAGATTATCTTGAAGAACCATGTTTAACGGGGAGAGAGAACTAAGGGAAACGATAATGGAACGGAACCCTAGGTTGTTTTTAGAACCCTATCTTGATTGATATGAATGCATGTTATCTTTGCTATGTAGTTGGAATGATTTTTACACTTGCACACACATAGCATATGCTTTTGGCAGGATAGGCTCATATTTCGGATTTATTGCATTTATTGTGATAAATCTGAAATAAATAGCCCCAAGCAATTCTGAAATGTTTTTAAATGATTTTCAAATGATTTTGATCTATCTTGCACGGATCACACACCTCGTCACTGTTTTGAATTGATTTTCTCCAAAAAAGGCTTAACTTGACAGCAACTGTACCCTGACTTCGGACACTCATAACTTCATTGTCCGGATGAATTTTGGAGTGATTTCCAAACCATGGGAAAGGTGAAGCTATCTAGTTTATGCCTACCAAATTTCATTAATTTCTATTGAGCATATTTTTGACACCTCTCTGTCGAAGTTGATAGGTCAATTCAGATCTGAATACGGAACCTGTCACTTCGACCGAGCGCCATGTGTTCGTTTTAAACCCGATTCCAGTGATTTTTGTTTCTGGGCTCTCCTTTATGAGTATATTTTCAAATCCAGTTGGTTTCATAATTTTTTGACTCAATTTGTGTTGTTGGTAACAGATTTACTCAGAACTGCTCATCAGCACTTTTCTTGGTAAATCTGTGATCTTCGGGGCCTGTTCGGGAGACCACCCAAGGCACATCCGAATGAATTTTTGTATGAGGCTAGTTTCATTTGAAGGATGGCCATACAGACTTCAATCACACCAAATTTCATGAATTTATATGGAGACGATTTTCCCCAATGATTTTCCAAACTTGCCCACTTGTCACTTTTGATGATCTCCAGCAGCAATTTTAAAGGAGGCATAACTTCTAGGATTTCAACTGGATTCCATCGAAATTTTGCATGACTCTCTTATTTACCATAGCTCAACTTGGTTTTGTGCAACTTTTGCTTTGATTTCTATCTATTTGTGATATTCCTGAAATGATATTGACATAGAAGAGGATCTGAAATTCATTTGGATTTTCATGTGAAGATATCATACGTTTGTCCTTTTTCAAGGTTTTTAATGATTTTTAGCAAGCTTTCTTACTCTTTTTTTGAATGAACAAACACTTGGCAACCACCTTGTGTGGGTGAATGGAGGTGCCTAACACCTTCCCCCATTCATAATCTAATCCCCTTACCCATCTCTGGATTTGATTTTCAAGTAGGCTTATTTTTACTCTAGAATTTGCCTTTTAAACTCTTTTTGCCTATTTTTGAATCTTTTGGTGTCCATTCACACCCAAAATCTGAATGGTGGCGACTTTCCAAAATTTTAATTTGAGCCCCGTGTGTTGATGGAGGGAGAATCATCCCGGTTATTTTTCCCATGTCTCACAACTGGCGACTCTGCTGGGACTCGTGGATTTAAGCCATTTTGTGTATTTGTTCATGCTTTTTCTTTACGTTTGAATGCTTGCTATTTGCTTGTGTATATTGAATCTCAAAACTGATTTTTATGATTAGAAAATTCACATGGATAAAAACATGGGCATGTTGCTTGGTTTTTGTTTGAAGAAAAACCCATATTGTGATATGACTTGGCTATATTATGTGATAGCATGTGTTATTTTGGGGTTTCAATGCCATGAATAAAAAAAAAATTTTTTTGAAATCTGGGAATTTAGTATTAATTTTGGGTATTCAAGCATGTTTCCCATGAATAATGCTTTTTTGTGCTTAATGTTTGTTTTATGCCATGCTTTTGATATGAGTGTATGGGATGACATGATTTGAGTATGAAAACAATGAGCAGAAATTCTGAAATGCTTGGTGGGAATTTTGGGATTTTCAAGCATATTTTCCCTAGCTAAAAGGCTTTTTGTACCATGTGGTTAGGTGCTGTTTTTAGGCTTGGATATGGGTATAAAACAATGTCACTTGAGCACAAAAAAATGAAGAACATGAAATCTTGAAATTTAGTGTATATTTTGGGAGGTTTCAAGCATGTTTTACCTAATTGAAACACTTTTTGGACCATATTGGTAGTTGCTGAATTTTTAGGCATCAATTTGGGGTATAAGTGATACACTTTGAGCATGAAAGCAATAAAAAAATCTGGAAGTTCAGTAGCCATTGAGAGGGTTTTCAAGCATGTTTCAACCATCAAAACCTTTCTTATACCATGTCAAGTAGTTGCTGAATTTTTAGGCTTCAATTTGGGTAGAAATGGTACACTTTGAGCATGAGAAAAAGCATGAAAATCTGGAAATTTGAGTAACACTTTTGGGGTTTCAAGCATGCTTTCCATGTTTTAGTCTCTACTATATATAAAGCGAGGTGCCCTTTTTGGGAAGTGTGCCAAGCTAAATTATACCTCTTTCTACCTTTGCCCGCACAAATCAACGCCAACATCAAATAATGTAGGGATATAAATGCCAACAATTTTCATCCGCTCTCTAAACCCTAGAATTCAGTTCTGCAACTGCCCACCCACGTCGTCTACTCTCTCCCGTTTCCCTCACGATGAAGCCCTCACCGGAGAAAGCATAGCCTTCGCAAAAGCCTACCTTATGCATTATCGTTCTTGCTAAGAGCCCCTGCTTCTCATCATTCGATTTCCACAACGTCTGTCTTC
Organism: Buxus sempervirens; assembly: GCA_947561395.2. NCBI lineage: Eukaryota > Viridiplantae > Streptophyta > Magnoliopsida > Buxales > Buxaceae > Buxus > Buxus sempervirens. Next base: position 53,543,598 of record OX387182.1, read on the forward strand.
AAATTTATTCTCTCGGTTCTCCACATCCATTATCTCCACCAATCGGAATAAATAAGGATTTGGCATTCCTCTTCCCTCCCATTCGTTCATACCAGACAAATAGGTACTTAGGCTTTATTTCCCCACCCATTTGTTGTCCTATTCATACACACCCGAGTGGGAATTTGGGAATTAGAGGAGAGAAGTATTCGTCTTGCATTCTCTGTTTCGTGTCGCCGTTGAGGGTTGTTGAAGCATTCCTCTTGCATTCTCTGTTCTCTTTCGTTCTGTCGAAATTTTTTTTCGACCAAGTTCTGATTGCATCTGCACTTTGAATCTCGAGATACGATGGCCACTCTTGATGAAATTTCTGAACGGCTATGTTTTGGATGCACATTTCGATGAGATGTAATGAATCGTATCGAACTAATGTGGAGTTGGAAGTCGAAGGTATCTCTTACCAGAATACATGTCACGAAAGTATCAGACGATACGCTGGTGAGACGCATAATCTGAGAATCATTTCCGAAGAGTTTGAAGGGAAAATATTGGTGAAGTGGCATTGGAGTATTCAAGATCTATTGAAAGATGTTGTAGAGGGTGGTTTACACGCTCTTTCTATCGTTGCTACAACTCCACCTGAAGTTGTCAGAAGATTAGGTTCACCTCCGGTCCACCTGAGGTTGGTCGAAGATTAGGTGATCTCAAAACCAGGTCACGAAGACCTGGTCTTAGAAACACTTTGGGTTTCACCTCCAACCCACCATGTTGCCGGTGTCGAGATAGGTCACCTAGCGTTTTCTCGAAGTTCAAGGTACACTTCACTCTTCACATTCCTTTTCACCGATAGTCACATGCTCTTCATTTTCCACAAGAAATCTGGATCTGACTTTCCTGGGAAACACTATTTGTCATTTGATAATGGTTTAATTTTCTTGCGCACCCCTTTTTCTTCTCCATCCCTCTCTCTAGATGCAAGTTTCTGTTGAGTCTTTTTGTGCTTTTTATTTTCTGTAGACTAGAGACTTCTAAAACTCAGAAATAGGCAAGAGTCAACCGAAATGGACTCAAATTGTTTGGCTAGATGTATTGAAAGTCCAAGATTCTGTATCTCCAATGAAGAAACAAAGAAGTAGATTTTCTTCACTCTTATAAATTCCAAAAGACTACATGAAAAAATAAATAAAATAATGAAAGATCTAATGCGTTTACTACAGTGAAATTACAACAGTATATATTAGGTTTATTACGAGATGAAGGAATTACCAAGTGAGCATAATAGAGACATCTGTATCTGTCCACAATGCTTCACTACCCCTAGATAACAAAGCAGACAGATAAATTAGAAAATTTTCAACTACAAAAATATAGGATAAATAAAACATTTCAATAAATGATAATGTCAAAGAACTTTAAAATAAATAACTATCTAAAAACAAAAACAATGCCAGTCAGTGACCTTATTACCCTGAATTACCTGCTTCGATGAGACTGAAACTTGATATTCAAATCTGTGTGAGCAGAGAATGATATACGTAGGTGACATGATCCAACATGCTCCGGAAGTAAGTACCTGAGACATAACATTTGCTGTCAAAATTTTTCTAAATAAGTATGGTTCTACTTCTAAATTGAAGACAGTTGGGTGCCACAAAAATAAATATTCTTGCCTTGGGATACTTCTTCCATCCAGTGCATTCCTTGCTGAAGAGGCCGTCTCTGTAACACTGAACTGAATTAAGGCCCGCCAAAATGTTACCAAAATATTAATTAACAACATAAAAACAATTCGTTATAACAAATGACAGGAAAAAATATATAGAAACTATCTACAAAAAGTTCATTCTGAAGTTATAGAACACTCACTTGAAAACCTGCAACCTTTTAAAATGTAGCAATTTTGTGGACAAATCCAAATGCAGAGAAAACCTGAAATAAAATTTGAGTTAAATGAATCCAAAAAGTGTCAAAAACATCCAACATTGTATAATGGGGGAATAGATAAATATAACAACAAATCAGAATTTACTGCAGAAGGTTAATTTTAAGAAAAGAAAAAAGTTGCATTAGCTCATGGTTGTATTTTCAAGCTGTCTCCAACAAAACGTTTTGAAAGTGAGAATACCAAAATAAAAACATTAAACATTCCTAAACCAAGTTATTCTTCAAAGTCTGGATGCCTTTCATAAATGAATTATTAAAAATGGATAATTAGTATTAAGTTGCATATCGAAAACAATCAATTGAACTTTCTCAAGCTATGCAGGGCAAAGCCATTTTAAATCCTCAAGTGAAACCAGCAGATCTGCCAACTCACACTCTGATTTAACAAAATTGAACACAAAAAATTTAAACGAAGCTTTAAATTCAAAACATAGAAAAATTAAACATTTTAGAACAGTGAGACCCAAAAGGGTTGTGCACACTTTTCATGGTTTGATTGAAGAGCCATTGGTGGGTAATTAAGATGGGTGTTGGTGCTGGTCAACACCCAGTAGTATTTTAGTAGAGATGTTTGCATTGATAACAGTACTATTTTGCATGACATGCATCCTAGATTAATATTTTTTTTGTGAATTCTAAGAGTATAAGAACTTAGAGTTTATGTTGTACAACATTGGAAACAGTGAATAATTCATGTGTTTCTTTCTCTTCTCCTGTATTAGTGTTAGAGTATGCGTTAGGAAGCCTATGTTTGACTCACAAACGAAAATTTTCATTGGATAAATTTACATATGTTTTGTTTTCTTAAATTACAAAGCAGATGGAATATGTTGGTTAGAAAATGGTTAAATGCTTCCTAGACAATCAGGATCTTACCACTGTTAATAAAAGCCATACAAACATCTCTATCTCTACTATATAAAAAGCGAATCGCCCTTTTTGGGAAGTGTGCCAAGCTAAATTATACCTCTTTCCATAGTAGGATTGAGACACCATAGTCCAACTCCTAACAATCTCTAAAGCAAAACGACCCATATTCACCAAAGGATCCATAATTACTCTCAATACTCATGAACCTGTTGCAACTTGCAACCATGACTAAATCAAATTCTCTCTCTTAAGGGGTTATAGTATCCTAACAAATTTTCTTATTTCTTTCTTTCCAAACATGCCATGCTATATAGCATGAAACAATGAGCCAATACAAAAAATAGCCACCCTATCTCTTTTAGTTACTTTGTGCCACATCAATTAATTTCTGAAAAATCATTGCTTACAAATACTGTACTTAGCTTATAAGTCATTCTTACTGTTGTCCTACTGTTCTTTACCATGCTCATCGTGCCAATTCAATCTCTTTCTACATTGCACCATCGTCTGATTTTGGTGTTCATTTCATTTGTACTGATTATTTTAAAACACAAATCCGAAGGACATAGAAATATAACAACCCATAACAAACATTCACATGCTAAAAACAGTTTTCGTAAATGTTTAGCACCAAATGAAACCATCTACTTAAATGAGCATTAATATACGAATCTGGTTAATCCTTCTTGATCTTTATGGACTCTATCATCCTTCACATTATTTTTTTAACTTGCCGCTCATCTTTTGGTATTCCAAGGTGTCGTGCTCAAAGGAAGTGCATTGTATGTGAGTGTGGGACTACTAAGGAATTACATCAAACACAAGTGACAACCGGTATGCAACTTTCATGCGTCTATTACAACTGTAGTGTGTGCTATTCAATTAAATACCCAATAAGTCCTATATTTCATGCACCTTTCCTTTAAAATCAATATTTAAAGTTTGTTCGAAGAATGATTCCATGCAATAAATATATTCAAGGTTTCATGTTCCACAAAATTGGGATTCGGAATTGTATGTTAGATGCATAGGCAAATATTGAACTATTGCTAATAACACTTGAATATTGGAAACCAAAAAAACAAATAAACAAATACTGAAATGAGCATTACTAATATCATTGTCACTTTTCTTATGAGCTATCTTGACAATTCTCATTTCTAGCAAATTCAATATTGCATAGTCATTATTTCATGTTTACTTCTTACAAGTTAAATTCTGTGTTGTTATGCCAGAAATATTTTGCTTACAGATATTGTGCATAATTTTCAGCTTCTTAATAGCAATATTATATATTTTTGATAGTAACCTTGATATAATTTCATTACGTTTCTCATATAGAATCGGAGCATCAAGCCACTCATAATTGTATAGAGTACCAATAGAGCTCAAATATTAATTTAAAATTTCCTAAAAGATGCCCATATACAAATATTACATAATCATGAAAAAAGGAAGTTCTCATACTATTACATACCCCAAAGCTTAGCCTTGCTATGAAACTTTTGTTTATTAATTCTTTTCAACCAAATAAAACCATGTATTAATAATTAACAAATATACCACCAAATGGTATGGAATTTATTCCGATCCATTGTCCATACAATTATATCTCCGGACGTTCCCCATGGAAAATGTTAAGAACATTGCTTTTGGGGTGTCACTTCATAAATCCATCTCCCCATCTATGTTTACTCATTTAAAATCCGTCCTCTTTACTCATGTTTTAACATAGAAAACCAAATTTTTTAGGAAATGGTTCGAAGCCAACATCTTCCAGCTGTCTCGATCAACCCCACCACCTTTAACCCTTCAAGTAGAAGATTTACGAATGTGAATCGAGCTAGCCGTCACTCTATATCAATACCTACCACAAGCAATACTGGACGTATCCTTCGCTTGAGCCATGTAAGACGTCAGGCACGTTCAATTGCACAACAACCAGAATTTAATTTGGAAGAATCTCACACGTCAACAGAAGGTGGCCCCAGTCTGCCTATTGAAATACGTAGTGGTACGTTAAAAATATTTCCTCAACGCATAGTATCTACTTGCTCACATTAATAATACTTAAATTATGCAACACAGGCGCTTCTGGTTCCACAATTCAAGAAACTTCACTCCCCAGTGGTGTTCCTTTGCAACGTAGACGCCGCCGAACAGTGCAAAACTGTGCAAGGGACTTCGTGGATAACAAAACTTTGCACATTGACGTGTTACCTGAAGGAAATGTCTGTGCATATTGTGCCACTAAGCTATTTAAGTATGAAAAGATGGAGCTATGTTGTGCAAGTGGAAAGATAAGATTGCCATATGTTCCTGTACCGGCAGAATTATTACATATCTATGCGGATCAAGGCCCCGAAGGTTTAAACTTTCGGAAAAACATTCGTATCTTGAACCATTTGTTTGCATTCACGTCAATGGGAGTTCAAATAGATGAGAACCTGGCCAACGCTCAACATGGTATTTACACGTTTCGAGCTCATGGTTCAATATACCATAAAGTTGGAAGTTTATTACCACAACAAGGTTGTAGACCTAGATATCTGCAACTTTATATTTATGACACTGAGCACGAAATGGATCATCGAATGTTGGAAAACAACTCCGTGGATAGATTGTTGGTCGAAAAGATCCAACACATCCTTAATCATCACAACCCATTCGTGCATATTTTCCGACAATTGGGAATGCGTCAAGATTTGCCAGATTGTCGGCTTCTCATTAAGGAGCTGCGCCCTGCACAACACCAATACACAATGCCGAATGCTTCGCAAGTCGCAGCAATAATTATTGGAGTCGATAATTTATCTGAATGCGCACGGCGGGATATCATCGTACAAACACACGGAGATATGTTGGAAAATGTACCAGATACCACAGGCTATTATGATCCATTACAGTATCCACTTCTATTACCTTATGGAAGTTATGGTTGGGATGTAAACACATCGACATACAGTGGCCAAAACATTAGCTGTCGTGCTTTCTATGCTCATAAGCTTCAGGTACATTATCATCTACTTTCTAACATTTGTATTCCACACATATTGTTGCATTCATACCACTAATTGCATTATAAATTTACCTAGATACGGAATGGATATGAGTCATTACTATTGCGAGGAGGACGTCTGCTGCAACAATATGTAGTTGACAACTGGGTTAAGATTGAAACCCAAAAGCTGCGGTATATTCGGGACAATCAAAATACCATACGTGCAGAATTGTATCAAGGCTTACAAGATTCACTGCAAGCTGGTGAAACTATAGCAGGTATATTTAGAAATTTTTCCTTCAAAACACTACATGATATTTTAGGCCTTGAATAATTAAATTTCCCTTAGGCAACGTTGGACGACGCATCATTCTTCCTTCTTCCTACATTGGGAGTCCAAGGGATAAGTACCATCGTTATCAAGATGCAATGGCTTTAGTCCAGAGATACGGCAAGCCAGACTTATTCATCACAATGACATGCAATCCAACATGGGATGAAATAACGAGAGATCTCCTTCTAGGCCAAACAGCCCAGGATCGTCCTGATTTAACAACAAGGATATTCCGTGCAAAGTGTGAAGAACTCAAGAAGAACGTTTTAGACATAAAGGTACTTGGTGTCGTAATTGCACATGTTCACGTCATTGAATTTCAAAAACGAGGCCTTCCTCACGTACACATGCTGATCATTATGGCTGAGACTGATAAACTCAATAATCCTGATCTCTACAATGGTGTTGTACGAGCTGAAATTCCTGATGCAAATATCGAACCCAGTTTACATGTTGCAGTTTCACAACATATGATTCATGGCCCGTGCGGACAGCTTAATTCAAGGTGCTCATGTATGAGGGATGGCAAGTGTAGCAAAGGTTATCCACGTCAATTTTCACATTCAACAATGCAAGGCAATGACTCATATCCAATTTACAGAAGATGTCATAACGGATTTTTTGTTACAAGAAATAGCTATCAACTTGACAACAGATGGGTTGTACCTTATAATCCTTGGCTCTTGAAGAAGTACAACTGTCACCTCAATGTTGAAATTTGCTCGAGCATCAAATCAGTTAAGTATCTGTACAAGTACATTCACAAGGGTCCAGATCATGTAACAATGGCAGTTCGTCCTAGAATCAATTCTTATAATGATGAGATAATGCAGTTCGTTGATGCACGTTGGGTTTGCCCACAGGAGGCCATGTGGAGGATTTTTAAGTTCCCAACCTCAAAGATATATCCTTCTATTTATGCAATGCAGATTCACCTTCCCAATAGGCAGCAAGTGACATATTATAGTCATCAGCCTATTGAAGCTGTTTTATCCAATGAGAACTTATCAAGAACGATGCTTACTGAATTTTTCCATACAAATTCAACAGATGCAGAAGCTCGATCGTCATTATACCGTGAATTTCCAGAAAAATACCGATGGATGCAAGGACAAAAATGTTGGAGAAGAAGATGTACTACACAACGTGTAGTAGGAAGGATATATACAGTTTCTCCAGTAGAAGGTGAACGATATTATTTACGCATCCTTCTAAATCATGTTAGAGGACCAACATCATTTGATGATCTCCTAACTGTTCATGGGAATATATGTTCGTCATTCAAGCAAGCGGCTGAGCAAATGGGACTGCTAGAAAGTGATCATAGCATCAGAGATTGTTTGCAAGAGGCTTCGAGTGTACATATGCCTACGGCACTGCGTAGACTGTTCGCTACAATCTTAGTTTATTGTGAGCCTACAGGTGTGCGTCAACTTTGGGATGAGTTTTATCCCTACTTAACCGAAGATTTCGGTTCATCAAGCCGTGGAAACACCACATCTGTTACAAATCGTCTTCTAAGTGAAATTAATGATGTGTTGCGACAGTATGCAAAATCTGTATTTGAATATGACTTACCTGCATTTCACGATGATGGTCAAGAAGGAATGACAAATCAGAGAATGATATATGAAGAAGAAGCAATCTCTGTATCCGAAGAAGATTTGGCTGCTGTGTCTACATTGAATCGTGGACAAAGATATGCATTTGATACGATTATCGATGCTGTGCACCAAGCCAATGCCTCGGTATTCTTTATCGATGGTCCTGGTGGAACAGGAAAAACATTCTTATATCGTGCAGTATTAGCAACTCTTAGAAAAGAGCATAAAATATTTCTCGCAACTGCTACATCAGGAATTGCTGCAATGATACTTCCAGGAGGTCGTACGGCGCATTCAAGATCCCAATTCGATTAACCAGTGATTCTTTTTGTACGATAAGCAAACAATCTGAATTGGCTGAATTGTTGCGCCGTGCATCTGCTATTATCTGGGATGAAGCTACAATGACACATAGACATGCATTTGAGGCTTTAGATAGGACGCTTAGAGATCTCATTGGTGTTGACCATCCTTTTGGAGGTAAGATTGTTATTCTGGGCGGAGATTTAAGACAAGTTCTTCCTGTAGTTCCGCGTGGGACACGTTCAGAAACAGTCAATGCATGCATTATTAGGTCACAAATTTGGGCAGATGTACAAATCATTCACTTGACCGAAAATATGCGTGCTGTAACTGATCCTCAATTTTCAGAGTTCTTATTGAGAATTGGTGAGGGGCTCGAGCCAACTTTGGATGACAACTTCGTCAGAATTCCTGAAGACATGGTAATCCCTTGGAGCGATAGCGAGGAAATGTCAGCTCTAATTGCTTCCATCTTCCCATCTTTGACTAGCAATGCACAAGATCGTGCGTACATGACAGAAAGGGCTGTATTAGCCCCAACAAATGAATGTGTGGAGCGATTTAATGAAGCTGTCATTTCTGTATTTCCAGGAGAAGAAATTGTGTACCACTCATACGACACAGTTGAAGATGATACTCAAAACCTGTATCAACAAGAGTTTCTTAACTCAATCGCACCAGGTGGATTACCTCCTCATAAACTACGGTTGAAGCTGGGATCGCCAATCATTTTATTGAGAAACATTGATCCGAAAATAGGCCTTTGCAATGGGGCAAGGATGCTATGCCGGGGATTCCAGCGAAACCTAATTGATGCAGAAATTGTTACTGGTCATTTTATTGGAACACGGGTCTTCCTACCACGAATACCTCTGAGAACATCTGAGAACATTCAGTTGCCTTTCACCTTAATAAGGAAGCAATTTCCTGTTCGGTTGAGCTTCGCACTTACAATTAATAAAGCCCAGGGACAAACCATACCACATGTCGGTGTATATTTGTCTGCTAATGTTTTTAGTCATGGACAACTTTATGTTGCATTGTCCCGTGGAGTTTCAAACAATAGTACCAAAGTCATGGTTAAGCAAGGAAAAATAGAACGACAAATTGGAACTTACACAAGGAATGTTGTCTACAAAGAAGTTCTACTCAATCATATGGAAGGTCACTGAAGGTATGCAACTTTTATCAATTACGGTACGCAGAATGCACGTGTAGTACTACAAATGTAAATGCACATTAATTGAAATGTACAAACTTTTTAAGTTCATTTTTAGAAATGTATTTTTAGTTACTTACCTGGTTCTTTGACCATTTAGGACAATGCAAACTAATAAGGATCTAAAGGGACAGTGCAAAGCATCATCCAGTTATGCCACGAGGACTCATCGTCGTCCCCCACACCCTGGGTTCGAGCAGTTGAGGCTATTTTTGGATAAAATGCCTCCAACCTTTAGTGGAGCTACGGAAAATGTGCTCACTGTTGATGAATGGATTCGGATTCTTGATCATATTTTGATGCGCATGAGATGTTCTGAGGTTTACAAGACTATTTTGGCAAGCATCATGTTACAGGGAGACGCAAGTGAGTGGTGGCATATAACATCAAAAAAGATATTGCAGGGCGTGACTCCTCCGTGGTGTACATTTGTATATATGGTATTACAACGCTATGGTTCTACAGAGGAAAGTCCTCAACGAACGGGATCCTGGCGTCCTTGGCCATGAGAATAACACAATACATTGTGTAGGTATGATTTCTCATGATAGTTTTACTACATTTCATAAAAAAAAAATTTTTGTACTTCATTATATTGTTGATTAATTTTCCCCTATCTTTTATCTATCAGGTAAAGATGTAAATAATGTAATATATTAGTGTGAGTTCATTTGCAGTCCAAGTGAATTTTGTTACAAAAGCAGTTCGCCCTTATGGTAGTCATATCAACATCCGATGGTGTGCTACTGATGATCCTTCGTAATCCAAATCAGTCTGGTTCAAAAAATTTCTACCTGCCAGTGTAACCAGGCACAAAGGCCATATTTACAGATTCAGGTATCTTAATTAGGTAGTCTTCATCTTTATGAATTGCATTTTTCATTTCTATTGCATTGAGTAATTTTTGCTACTTATCAACAAATTCTTTATCCATGAAACGGATGTGGTGAAAATTTTAGCTTCTTTATTGTCTTCTGATAATCTGATACCTTTTGTAAGAGGTGAAGATGGATTTCTTCATTTTCTCATGCATAGCTATCACCGTTTTCCCCATATGTGGCATACATATACCAACATTTAATAGCATATGGATCCTTCCTCAACTCTTGCAGCTTAAGATTTTATGAGTGCAACCTAAAATGGAAACTTTTCTCAAACCTTGGCTCTCATTTTTTTATGTTTAACCTGGCAGAATTTGCCTACTCAACTTTAACATCCTCCGCCATGTTATAATGCCAGTATTCAGTTTCTTTCTGAAATTTTCGTTTTCATGTGAGTGTTTCACATAATGTCATCTCAAAATTTAATTAGTTGCAATCGGGCTATCAACTTAACACGTTTGGGATTACATGAAAAGGAAAATATTTATATTTCTTTTTGTATACTTAAAATTTCATTGCTTGCTCAATTCTATTTTAGCTGCACAACTGGTGTATTGGTGTTATAATTCTCGGTTTAAGTTTTAATTTGTAATTCCCCGGTATTTAAGGACAACTCTGTTCTGAGTTTTGAATCATGTTTGTTCAAAGTACACAATATCTCCGTTCTTATATTTTTTTGTCGTATACATAAACTTCTGCTTTTGAAGATGGGTCCCCATATGCAGACAGTATTGTAAAGAGTTCGTAAAACGTTTGATTTTATGCTAGCTTTATCAGACGAGGAGTGGATGTAGTGCTGTAAATTCAAAAGGTGAGAAAACAATACGAGTGGGAATTTCTCCCGGGTTCCGAAATCTGGTTAGGATCAAACCAGATTTGTTCGTTTTCGTATATGGTCCATTTTTAATATATAAACGTGAAGTGTGGGTGCATAATACATGATGTTATTCGAATAGGAGGCCATGTGAACTTTCTTATTCTTTGTTCTCATCGATAATTTGTTTGTTCCTTATTGCAATAAAGTGTGTGCCGATGGTAACTATTAAGCCAGGAATTTAACCCATTTTCTTTTGAGCTTCCAGAGTTTTACTAGCATATCCTATTTAATTAATTTACTCTTTCAATTTTTATGGTGTACTGACGTGAAACTTGAGGGTTGGCAATTGCTATCATACTCTTGCCGCTTGCAGCTAAACGAATGGACTTAATCCAGTCAATTTTCCCAGGTTTATCATATCATGCAAGAAATTGTAAGATTTGGATAGCAATCACTTATTTCTGTCGTATTCTCATGGATGTTCAAAATGGCATCATGGTTCTCAAGTTTTACTCGGTGGAATTTGTTTGTTGTTTGTGACTCATTTGTACTTGGGCTCACCCTTTACTTATTTTACAATGGGAAGACTAATTGTAGTCTCAGTTGTGAATCCAAATGTTGTTGCTACAAGGACAGTAGACTATCGTTATGTCAACAAATTTGGTGTTTGGTGTACAATATGATTTACAAGGCATTGTGCGTGACTGCTTATAAAGAATGTTAGGGTTTTATTTTCCCTATCTTCTTTTATTTCTTACTTTCTCTTTTCTTTTTGGATAAAGTTCCCGTAAACGTGCACAACATCACTTTTATATCAGTACTATACAATAACATCAATTATAACTTCTAACTTTTGCCAATTGTTAACCATGCACATGAATTTCACCCACTTCCGATCCAAACACGTGCAGTACTGCACGTGCATTCCGCTAGTTGGTTTATACAATAACATGTTTTGGGTGTCACTTTTGGTCATGAGCATGTTTGCTTGTACTACCTTGCTTGGCTTGTATTTTGCTTCCAATATGATGAGTGTATATGCCTTGGCTTGGAATTGTATGCATGGCTACGAAAAAGAGTGGCAAGGGGCTGGGACGCTGTGAATGTACCTCAATTTTAAATGCACTTGAGCACTATAAACACATTGCACAGTCTACCCATTACCTATAGGAAGTTGAACCTGAATGTGGGTAGCTTGGCACACCGAGGTCGATACTTCGGAAAGCGAAAGTGAAAACATTCACCTTAGAATTTTTAGTCAATGATGTGATGACAATGGGATCTGTGATTCAATTCCGGGAATCACTAGACTTGAGGTCTAAGTTGCCAATTAAGCCAAAACCCAAAAACCATACGCTTGAAGGTGGAGAAACACGTTTTCAGCTAATAGTACACAATTGCGTTTGGGGAATTGGGTGTAAATGTGGGAAGGCCGTTTGCATGTTTCACAGGCCAAGGTATAATACCATATTGAAGGTAATACAAGGTGGCAAGGTAAAGCCATATTCTTTTTTATCATCTTCATGTAAATTAAAAGCCATGGTGTCCATATGCTTGGGATGAAATTTTTCCCAAAAATGTATATAGCCTAAAGTTGGTGTAACCTATAGGATGAGTGTCCAACTCAATAAACGTCATCCTACCCCAAAGTCCAAGAAAGAGGCAACCAAGTGTACAAAGTCCAACAATTGGTATGTAACTTTGGAGGGTACAAGTACCCTCATGAATTTGGGAAATTCAGCAAGAATGATGTCAAAGCCCAATTTGGGGAAAGTTTTAAAGGCCAAGTCAAGGTGAACATCAAGTGGGAATGAAAATAACATAATCTGGTGAAAAAATGAGTCAAAAAGGGTCATTTCGACATTAACCGACAACTCAGGTCGGGTAAACAAGGTTTTATTCATATCCGATATACTTCATTGGATACAAAGACTTATGTGTGTATCCGGCATACTTTTTCGGATACAATAAGTCATAGCCTTTTCCGATATATTATATCGGATACATTCAAAAAATGTATAAATTGGTTTTTCAGCCCAAAATTTCAGAATAAAATGCTTAAAACACTGTGGATAATCCTTAGGCACCCCAAAGAGAATATTAAAAAATTCTTTTTCAAAAACAAAAAAATAAAAAAGAAATAATAAAATAAAATAAAATAAAATTGTTTGTAGGGTTTAATTAACCTAATTTTGAAACTCAAAGAGGGAGCCAAGGTGTCATATTTTTTGATACGAATTTAATTCAAACATGTTTCAATCAGGCTTTTGAACTTGAAAACTGAGAAAATTCAGCAATTAAAAGAAAAAACCTTTGGTTGATTATTTTTATCAATCAAATCAAAACATTTGTGGGACACTTGGAAGCCCTAGAATATTCCAAGAAACCTTTGGTTGGATATTTTTTCTAATCAAATCAAAACATTTGTGGGACACTTGGAAGCCCTAGAATATTCCAAGAAACCTTTGGTTGGTTATTTTTATCAATCAAATCAAAACATTTGTGGGACACGTGGAAGCCCTAGAATATTCCAAGAAACCTTTGGTTGGTTATTTTTACTAATCAAATCAAAACATTTGGGGGACACTTGGAAGCCCTAGAAAATTCTAAGAAACCTTTGGTTGGTTATTTTTATTAATCAAATCAAAACATTTGTGGGACACTTGGAAGCCCTAGAATATTCCAAGAAACCTTTGGTTAGTTATTTTTATCAATCAAATCAAAACATTTATGGGACACTTGAAAGCCCTAAAATATTCCAACAAAAAAAGACAAAACAAAAACAAAAATAAAATAAAATAAAATAAAAACAAATAAATCTGGACTTATGTTCACCTAACCTACTTGCCTACATTTATAGGGGTGTGACTCATGATAAATGGAAGCTGACATGTTTCTTTGCTTTTCCTTACCCAGGTACATTTACTTGCCATCATTGCTCCCGTGACCAGATCCAAAGCCCGAGCCATGAATACTGAAGAGAACCAAGCTCAAGCCACTGTACCCGCTCAAGACTTTGCTCAGCTGCAAGAGCAAGTGGCCGGTCTGGCCAAAATGCTGGGGGACTTATTGGCGGCTCAGGCCCAGGCCCAAAATCAAGCATCGACTTCCCATCAGGCACCACCACCTCAAGCCTACATTCCGCCTCCGGTTCAACCCATGCCTAAGCCCATTTCTGAGCCAGTCCCTGAGCCTATTCTGATTAGGGAAAATACTGTGGAATCTGAGAAAGAAATTGAAAAAGAAAAGGCTAGGGAGGAAATGGAAAAGAAACTCCTGCACAAAATTGAGAGAATCCAGGAAGAACTTAAGGAGGTGAAGGGGGGAAACAGCTACGGAGGTACCACCTTCAATGATCTCTGCATGTACCCGGATGTATGCCTACCGGCCAAGTTCAAGTGCCCGGACTTCGACAAATATGATGGCACAGGCTGCCCAATGAGCCACTTAAAACTGTACTGCGGGGCTTTGTACCAATTTTGCTGGGATGACGGCATACTGATCCAACTCTTCCAGAGGAGTTTTACAGGGTCAGCTTTGAGGTGGTTTGCCACGGTAGACCACGGAAGGATCAGAAGATGGAAGGACTTGGCAGACGCCTTCTTGGACCAATATAAGTTTAACTCGGAGATCGTGCTAGACCGGTACGACATGATGAGGATGAGTAAGGGGAAAGAAGAGTCTGTAAGGCAGTACGCCAAGAGGTGGAGAGAGGCTGCCTCCCAGGTTAGACCGCCCATGCTGGAACCTGAAATGATCTCAACGTTTGTGGGCACACTGGGGTAGCCCTTTTACAACCATCTGGTGGGGCAGATCACCACCAATTTTGCAGCCCTAGTACAGCTGGCAGACAGGATAGAGGAAGGGGTCAGGTCAGGAAGGCTCATTGACTACTCTACCTTGACTGGGCAATCTGATTCCTCCGCTTCCTTGGCACAGAAGAAGGGGCTGGATTCAAAAAGACTGGGGCCAGAAAAGAAGGAGAAGTGAATCTAGTACAAGCTCCTCCTGCCAAGAAACCGCTTCATGTGAACATCTCTGCACCTCAGCAGGCCCCACAGGCCCAGCACTCTTATCAAACCCCGCCCAATGTCAATTTCTCTCCCTCCGTGCAAGCAAATCAGAGGAGGGCTTTTAATAAGGAAGAGAGGGAGGCCTGGTTGGCAGCAAGGAGCAACCGAGTCTTTACTCCCCTTCCTGTATCTCTTTCCCAACTACTGCCAACCCTACTGAAAGGGGAATATGTGACTCTGAAGGAGCCCAGCCCAAA
This sequence comes from Buxus sempervirens, assembly GCA_947561395.2. Classification (NCBI taxonomy): domain Eukaryota; kingdom Viridiplantae; phylum Streptophyta; class Magnoliopsida; order Buxales; family Buxaceae; genus Buxus; species Buxus sempervirens. The sequence goes on from OX387182.1 coordinate 53,558,820, forward strand.
TGCCACAAAGGGGAGGAACTTCGATCCGGCAGTCACCTGTGACTTCCACATGGGTGCACCAAGGCACTCTACAGATGCTTGCTGGGTTCTGAAGCATACGGTCCAGGACCTGTTGGACCAGAAGGCCCTGGTTTTCAACACTACTACACCTGCCCCATCAGGAAATGATATTGGGCAAAACCCTCTGCCGTACCACAATGGGGCAGGATCATCCAACTCCATCATTGCCATATCTACCAGGAGAAGGGCCTTTGATGCATCTCAGCTTATAGCACCTATGGGGACCTCGGTCAAGGTCCATTTTTTCCAAGAGAAAGAAGAAGAGGAGGTCAATATGGTTTCCCAAAAAAATGATAATATTGCTGAGGACATTAGCTCCTCTTTGAACCGGGTCTCCTCTCTAATGGCCCAAATAAATATTGCTAGGCCTCCATTGGTATTCAATTGCAGTCCACCTACTTGTTCACCATCCAAGCCATCAAAGGCTCCCTTGGTCGTCAATCTCAACCCCATTACTGCTTCGATCACCTCCTCTGCTCCCACAAAATCCAAACTCCAGACTTTGGTTGTAAATATTCAGCCATCCTACAATATCCCTAAACCAGCCCATACATCCCGGTCGAAACTCCAGCCATTGGTGGTTAATGTCCCTAAACTAGCCTATTCTGAGGCCTCTGTACCATGGAATTACAGCGAGGGAGTCACGGCTACGGTTCCTGTGGTTAAGAACCAGAACCAGGAGGAGGTGAACCCCATGACGAGGTCGGGGAGATGTGCAGGGAGTGAAGAGAAAGAAAAAGAGACAGAGGTGGAGAGAGAGAAAAAAGAAACTGAAGAAAAAAGAAAACAAAAAGGAAAAACCAAAGTGGGAGAAGACACCCCCCAGGGTGCAGAAAATGAGGCAGCAAACCTCATAAAAATAAAAATAAAAAGTGAATTCAATCTTGTGGATCAATTGAACAAGGTCCCGGCCCAGATTTCAATACTGGGCCTTTTGCTAAATTCTGAAAAGCATAGGGATGCATTGTTAAGGGTGCTACAGAGTGCACATGTATCCCAGACAATCGATCCAGACCAGCTAGGCAAAATGGTTGGTCAAATTTTGTCACATAATGTGATAAGTTTCTCCGAAGGTGAGATAAGCCCAGGTGGGTGCTATCATGTTGACCCTTTGCACATTACAGTGCTTTGTAAGGGTAGTATGATCGCACGGGTATTAATTGACAACGGGTCGGCGTTAAACGTCTGCCCGTTAATCACTTTTGTTAAGCTTGGTCTGGATCAGTCGAAGATTAAGCAAAATGGGAGGATAGTGAGAGCTTTCGATAGCTCTAAGACACACTCCCTAGGGGAGATTGAACTGCCGGTCACAATTGGACCGAATATTTTCAACATCACATTTGAAGTGATGGATATTCCAGCAGCCTTCAATCTGCTCCTAGGAAGGCCGTGGATACACTCGGCTAGGGTAATACCATCCACGCTCCACCAAAGGGTGAAATACATAAGAGGGCAAAGGGTGATAACAATCCTAGCTGAGAATTTGGTGCCTCCCATTGTGTCACCTGATGTACCCTTAATAAATGTAGACTTGACTGTTGACAAGATTGCCTTTCACTCGTTTCAATTTGAAATGGTCAATTACATACCTGGGGGGTGTGAAAAAGAAAAGAAACAAACTACTGCTGAAGAAATGGTGAAGAAAGTGATGGAGAAATACCACTTTCACCCGGGGAAAGGCCTGGCAATCAATTTGCAGGGAATGGTGGAGCCAATCACGGCCAAGAAGCTAATCCCCAAAGTAGGGTAGGAGTTTAAACCCAGAGGTTGGAGGAGGATGAAGCATAAAGAAGGAGAGAAAAGAAATAAGGGAAAATTCCTTCATCTAAGGGAGAATTTTCCAAGACCCTCTTGCATAATCCAACTGTCTCCATCTATGGACCAATCCAAGCCTCCATACCGTAACTTCAACCCATTCCAAAAGCCTTCTGTTTCGGCCTTGCAACCATATAACCCATCTCCTATACTGGAAACAGCAGATGGGCCTGGGCCACAACCCGAGCAGCAGGTGGACTACTCTGAAGATGTTGGGGCTTTCTTCGCCATGACTGAAGGCGATAAGACAGGAGCAGACATGGACCTGCTGTTCATTGACTAGGTAGCAGTGAAGATTCCAGATGAGGTCATATCTGGACTGGGCCCCGTAGTAGAAAAGGGCACTACCCACCCGGTGATGATGGCATCGGATTCTGGGCTTGAGGAGCAGGCTTGCACAATTTCCCCTGCTCCCCAAAATCTTGTATTGAACAATTGGGAGGAAACTCCCCTTACCTTTGAAGCAGCGTTTGTTTGGCAAACTGACGCGGCTTCCAAAAAAAAACTCCAATAGTGGAATGCCATTTCCCTGAAGGTCCTAATGAGCCTTCGTCTTCAGGGGAATTATATTTAGAAGGCTCACAAAAAACCCAAAAAGATTTTTCTATTTTTTCTAGAAAATTTAATTTTTTTAAAAAGGTCCAAACCACTTATGAACCATATAATTAGACCGAATTGGACCAAGTTGAATATGACTTCGACTTCGAGCTCGACTTTGACCTCATGGGGATCGAAGAAGAGACCGAGGTCGAAGAAGAAGACGTTCCAAAAGAAATTGAATATCAATTGGAACGTCATGAAAAGGGGGTCCAACCTAATATTGAGGAGACCATTTCAATAAATCTTAGGACCAAAGATGACCCAAAAATAGTGAAAATTGGGGCACGTCTATATAATGTGCAGCGTGATGAAATGACACAGTTTTTGGCAGATTACAAGGATGTGTTCGCTTGGTCGTATCGGGACATGCCGGGGTTGGACACTGACATGGTGGTGCACAAGTTGCCAATTTTGCTAGCGGTTAAGCCAATCAAACAGAAGCTGAGAAGATTGAAACCTGAATGGACTCTGAAGGTCAAGGACGAAGTGGTCAAACAATTCCATGCAGGATTTCTGGTAGTCTCTACGTACCCCGAGTGGCTCGCAAACATCGTGCCGGTGCCAAAGAAGGACGGGAAAGTCAGAATGTGCATAGACTACAGAGATCTGAATAAGGCAAGCCCAAAGGATGATTTCTCTGGATATAATCAGATCAAGATGGCTAAGGAAGATCAAGAGAAAACAGCGTTCATCACACCTTGGGGCACATTCCATTACACAGTCATGCCATTTGGGCTCAAGAACGCTAGGGCAACATACCAGCGGGCCATGACAGCACTATTCCATGACATGATCCATAAGGAGATAGAGGTCTACGTGGACGATATGATTGCCAAGTCATGCAAAGAAGAGGACCACTTTATCAATCTAAAGAAAATGTTTGATCGTCTCAGGAAGTACAATCTACGGCTTAACCCGGCAAAATGCGTCTTTGGGGCTACATCAAGAAAGTTGTTGGGATTTATTGTGAGCCGAAGAGGAATTGAAATTGACCCAGCTAAAGCCATGACCATAATTGAAATGCCATCACCTAGAACAGAGAAAGAGGTTAGGGGCTTTCTTGGAAGAATTCAATATATAAGCCGGTTCATAGCACAACTCACTGCTATCTGTGAACCAATTTTCAAACTTTTGAGGAAGAATAACCCGACGGTCTGGAATGAGGATTGCCAAGAAGCCTTTGACACAATCAAGGAGTATTTACTGAACCCACCTGTGCTAGTGCCACCAACTCCAGGAAGACCACTGAGCCTGTACATGTCAGTGTTGGAAACGTCAATGGGATGTGTCTTGGGGCAACATGATGAGACTGGTAGAAAAGAAAGGGCAATTTACTATCTGAGTAAAAAATTCACAGAATATAAGGCCAAGTACTCACCATTGGAAAAGACCCGTTGTGCTCTAGTGTGGGCAACTCAGAGGCTAAGGCATTACTTCCTTAGTCACTCCACATTATTGATATCCCGGATGGACCCTCTGAAATATTTATTTGAGAAACCGGCACTGACTGGCAGAACGGTGAAGTGGCAATTATTACTATCCGAGTTTGACCTCACGTACATCACTCAGAAAGCGATCAAGGGGCAAGCCATTGCTGATCACCTGGCTGCACATCCTTTGCCAGAATACCAACCTCTGAAGACCAACTTTCCTGATGACGCAATTCTGTTTACTGAAGAAAAGGAAAGTGAAAGTTCTTGGTAGATGTTCTTCGATGGGGTCGCCAACATGAATTGGAAATGGAATAGGGGCAGTTTTGGTCAAGCCAGATGGGTCCCACATCCCATTCGCAGTGAAGCTAAGATTCCAGTGCACCAATAATATTGCAGAGTATGGAGCGTGTATAATTGGGTTGCACGCCGCCATGGATCATGAAGTGGAGGAACTTGACGTATACGGGGATTCGAGTCTTATCATCTTCCAAACAACTGGTGAGTGGAAAACCAAGGATCACAAATTGATCCCCTATCACCAATATTTGGAAGAAATAAGCACAAATTTTACTCGAATTTCCTTCAATTATATACCAAGGGCCAAGAATCAGTTTGTGGACGCTCTAGCAACATTGTCTTCCATGGTCAGCATGTCAGAAGCGGTAGACATCTAGCCACTGGAAATTGAAGTCAGAGATGAACCGGTTTATTGTCTCGTTCTAGAGGGAGCACCCGAAGAAGAAACACCATGGTTTCTAGACATCAAAAATTTATTGAACAATCGGAGTTTGCTAGAAAATGCCACTTCCATTGAGAAGAGGACAATATAGAGATAGGCTGGTCAGTTCCTGCTAAGTGGTGGACATTTGTACAAGAGATCACATAATGACATCCTGCTCAGGTGTGTTGCTAAGGCTGAGTCAGAAAGGTTGATTGAGACCGTACATGGAGGAGTTTGTGGACCCCTTATGAATGGACACATGCTGGCAAAGAAAATCCTGTAGTTAGGATACTACTGGTCGACCATGGAGCATGATTGCTGTATACATGTCAGGAGGTGTCAACAATGTCAGATATATGCAGATAATAAGCATGCACCCCCAAGTGAGTTGCACAACATGACATCCCCATGGCCCTTTTCTATGTGGGGCATAGACGTCATTGGCATGATTTCCCCTAAGGCATCGAACGGGCACAGATTTATCTTGGTGGCAATTGATTATTTCATCAAGTGGGTAGAAGCAGCCTCATATGCAAATATCACAAGCAACCATGTTATTAAATTTTTTAAGCACAATATTATTTGTCGCTATGGACTGCCAAGTGCCATAGTATCAGACAACGCTTCAAACATTAAGAACAAGGATATTGTAAGCACCTCATTTTTGCGCTCCCGAAAAGCCAGAAATGCAAAACCCGGCTAAAAAGTCAAACCCTAAGGGGTGGAAAGTTGACCTTTTAATCAGATAAAATTTGGCCACCTTGATCTATCCCATTGGATAAAGAATCTCGACACGGTTCCAACGCAACTGGGTTTGCAGGACTCGGAGTCCGGATGAAGGTTCTGCGGGCGGTCAAACTTAAGGAAAAGCCAAGAGTTGACTTTTCCTCGATTTCCGTGCCAAATACCTTACTTTATCCCAATGGATAGAGAATCCCGACACGGTTCCAGCGCAACTGGGTTTGCAGGAATCAGAGTCCGGATGAAGGTTCTAAGGGCAGTCAAACTTAAGGGAAAACCTAAAATTGACTTTTTCTCGGAACCCGTGCCAAGTGCTTAGCCCCAAGTCATTAAACAGAGGGCTCCGATACGAGTTTAACACAATTGAGTTTGCTCAAATCGGAGTTCAGATGAGTGAGATATGATCTGTCGAAATTTCCGAGTAGCAAAAGCCAGAAACTGCACACGTGGCGCAAAAGCTGCCCACGTGGCAGCCAACGCAGCAAAATATCTCAGGGACTAAATCTTAAATATAAAAATTTCATACGGGCGATCCGTAGATATCAAAAAAGGTCAAATCGGTCGAATCGGTCAAGTCGAAGGGCAAATCCGTAATTTTTCGATTTGTATCCAGTCACATATACCGGATTCACTGCCTATTCTTCATGGCCGGACTTGAAGACCGGATACATAAAGGTATTCACGCGAAATCCGCGCCACTTGGCCGACAGATTCGCGGCGGCATTAAATTTTGAAATCATTAAGTCATGTATCCGGCCTGAGTTGCCGGATACAAAGGAAGGCTAGTATATCCGGACGGGAAGTCCGGATACGAAGGGGCATTAGTGTATCTGGCCTGAGTTGCCGGATACATTATTTTTTCTATAAATATCAAACCAGCAGCTCATTTCCGGGGTTGGCCTTTGGTTTTCTGATTTTCCCTGCTCTCTTCTCTCACCTACCCCCCGAATCCCACCCTTCTCAACCTCCTCAACCCCCTTCCACCTCCAAAGACCAAGCAAAGCTACCCCCAGCCCTTGCATCCTTCTTCACCCCCCCTCCATTAAAACCAGAGGAGGAATTGCTGTGCAAAAGAGGAGGCTCCAGCCGCTGTTCAAGCCAAAGGAGGTATCTCCACCTTGCACAAGAGACCAAGAACCCTCAGGTATTGTTCCCTAGTACATTGTGTTCATCATATATTAAATCCGCATTTTTCTGAAAATATTTCTGTGTTAGCTTCCTTCTTTGCATGGGCTCATGTTCTCATCATGTTAAGCATGTATTTATTGTCTCTTTCATGGCATGAGAGTCACTTTCAGTAAGAAGTCCACGTAGGCCTCCCTAAGAGTCATGAGAATTTAGTTTTTGCATGCTTTAGTGTTCATACGTAGCTGCTTGAGTCCGCTGATTAGGAGTATTTAAGAAGGGAGTATGTTCCCTATCTTGTTGGCATCAAATGTACCCCTATAAATCCCCCTCCTCTTTCCCTTCTCTGAAGATTTCGTGATGGGCCACCAGCCTAGGCTCGAACCTAGCCGGATACCCTTTCTTTGCTGGGATTTCTTGTTGATTTTCACATATGATGCATGAGAGCATGTGTAGGCATTTCTGTATGTGGAATATGTTTTTTTTTCGATCATCTTGACATGTTGATTCATGCATGCAGTCGTGAGAGCCTGGAGACCGAATGGGGATACATTGGTCCCCATTCCCATGGCTGGCTTGACCCAGGATGACAGGGAGGGCAGCAAGCCCCCCCATTGGCTTTGCCGAAAAGTCCAAGGAGAGAAGCCAAGTATGGCTTCTCCCAAATCTGAACCTACGTGGGCCCATCCGAGGGCCCACCAGACCTTTAAAATGCCCTAAGGGGCCCCAGGGATCAATCCCGAAAGGCCAGAACCAAAAAAGGCCAATTCCAGGGTGATCCGGATACTCAGGCCGGATCACCTATGGCCTCTGTGTATCCGGATACACAGGCCGGATCACCTGTGGCCTCTGCGTATCCGGATGCTCTGGCCGGATCACCTGCAGATCAAGTGTATCCGGCTTGAGTTACCGGATACACACAGAAATGTGTTTGTTGCATTTTCATGATCCCTTGCCGAATTTTGAGATAATTTGTGTTAAAACGAATGAACCAGCAGGGTTTCCGGTCCACCCGGAAACCCAACTTGGGACCCGGACCAACCGGTCCGACCCGGCACACTTGTGGGCCTTCCAACGGGGCCCACCAAGCCCAATAAACACCAAGGCATGCTAATTAACTAACCCAAGCAAAAGCGAACCAATTTACATCGGGCGGGCCAAACCCCATGCGGCCCGCCCGAGCCTTGCCATATATATGAATGCATGAACTGCGTGGTTTGGCCGAGACCATGGGCTAGGGCCTGTCGGGCCCGCCAAAGCCCGCCAACTAAGCCAAGGAAGGGCTCAAGCCCTAACTTCATTAAATTTGGGCTTCCAAGGCCCAAAACCGGATTACGGGCCCCAAGCCCAACGTCCCAAAAGACTTTGGCCCAAATATAATGATAAGTCTAAAAACCCTTGGCCACCCTGGGGGCCCACAGATCCATCCGGCCCACTTTTGCATGAAAACAACCTAATAATTCAAATCTAAACCTAAAGCCAAATCAATTCACTAACCAAAGCCCACAGGGCCTCCTAGGGTTACCACAGGGCCTCCTAGGGTTAGACAGAGGCCCACTAAGGGCACACGGGCCAACTCAAGCCCATCCAGGACATCGGTCGGGCTTTCCAACGGGGCCCACCCAATCAGACTCAGAAAGCCAAAGATAAGCAAAGATAAAAACAACTAAAGGGACCCACACCACTCAGGTGGTCCCACCAAGACCTAACAAAAATGCATGCTGGATTAGGAATCGGGTGAAGAACCAAAAGTGAGAAAAGCTGACTCAAGTTAGGGAACCCACGGGACCCGTCATCCGACGGGGTGGATTGGGGTGTCTACGGACTTCCCCAGCCTGCAACCGAGAACCAAGACTTAGAATCTCAAGCCGCAGACCAAGAGCCTTAATAGACAAGATTAGGCACCCAGGCGTCCGCTTGCACTCCATCAGGCGGTGGCGACTCCGAATTCACCCCGTGCCGCGTTTCCCACGCGAGCACAGATATGAAGAAGTTGTGTATGAGCAGTTTCAGATCACCCACCACAAGTCAGCTCCGTACAGGCCAAAGATGAATGGGGCGGTAGAAGCAGCAAACAAGAATATAAAGAAAATTATTCAGAAAATGGTAGTGAGTTACAAGGATTGGCATGAAATGCTGCCACTTGCTCTACATGCTTACAGAACTTCAATCCGGACTTCAACTAGGGTAACCCCGTATTCACTGGTCTATGGAATGGAAGCAGTTTTGCCAGTGGAAGTAGAAATCCCATCACTTAGAGTGCTCATGGAGGCGGAATTAGAAGAAGCTGAATGGATACAGTCAAGAAGTGATCAACTCAACCTAATAGAAGAGAAGCGATTAAAAGCGCTATGTCATGGCCAGTTGTACCAGAGAAGAATGGCCCGGGACTACAATAAGAAAGTGAAGCCCAGAACTTTCCAAGAAGGAAACTTGGTGCTAAAGAAAATCTTACCATTTTTGGAAGATCCTCGTGGTAAGTTCAAGCCGAATTGGGAAGGGCCTTATGTTGTCAAGAAGGTCCCGTCAGGGGGTGCACTCATCCTAACCGAAATGGATGGGTCAGATTTTCTTGAGCCAATTAACTCTGATGCAGTAAAAAGGTATTTTCCTTGATTGAACATTACTAGGAAATGATTCGAGGCCCTCCTTCTTTATTCCCTTCAAAATTTTAATCCCTAGTCTAGCCAAGTTGAGCCGGTTTGTTGAAACCGGATTTACAGTCTTATACTGGGGCAAAACAAATTGGGGCAAGACCAATTGGGGCAAAATTAAGAAAAAAATAGAAAAGCAATGAAAAATGGCAAATGAAAGCCAAGTGTGAAAAAAGATGCAAAGAATGTAATTTGGGGGAAAAAGGGTTAAATTCATCATGACTGTAAGTCCGGTTGACCTATTTCCACATTTGAAAATTTTTGGGCCTTTAATACCCTCTCTTTCATACACCAAGCCTAGCCTTTGTTTCGTCTTATTTTTAAGCCCTCGGTGATCTTAGTTTATTCATTCGAATGTCAGAGTAAGATTGGTGATGACGGAATATAGAAGCCGGCCCTAGTGAAAACCGTAACTGGCGCTAGGGGCAATATTGGTAAAAAGAAAAAAAAAAGAAAGAACAAAAAAATAAAAAAGGAAAAATTAGTGGTTGAGTTGATCATGGAGATCCAAGCTTGAAGAGAAATCAGCACAAGTACTGAGACTGAGCAAATTGGGTAATACGGTCAATTCTGGAAAAAAGGCATTTGGGGATGACTCTAAAGGTCCTAAGATGGACGGTTTTGATCCCTCATTATTTTTTGATTACCCTTTTCATTAGTTAACTTGGTTTTAATTCCTTTAATTATGGGTGATTAAGTGTATGGACCAAATAAAATAAAAATAATAATAAAAGAAAAACTATACTTTGGCCAATGATGATAAATCAAATACTTTTCATAAAACCTTTGTTTTTACAAGCATCTGAGCATTATGAGGCCAATAATATAAAAAATTTATTTTTTAATTAAATCCTTTGTCTTTCCACTATTGGAGTTTGCTTTCGTACAAAGGTATAAAAAAATGTGCAGGAAATAAGGCTAGTCTCTATCTCCTAGCCGCTCCTCAAGCTCCCGAATCCGAGCTGCCTGAGCTGCAATAACTCCAAAAGCCCCCTTTGCAGTAGGATCACTCAAGAAGGAAATGACATCATCTGAAAGGGTCTATCTAATCTGCATGCTCTTAAGGCTGGCTAAGGCATCCTGGTACTTTTGCCGTATCATCTGAACCTCAAAGCGGCGGGCATGCCTCTGCTCCTCAAGTTGCTTCTCCATAGCAAGACGGCGGGATACCTGCTCTGCAAGTTGCCTCTACATGTCAAGGCCTTGTATCCTAAGCTCCTGGGCCTCTCGTACCCATATCTGCTGAAGTCGCTTGTGAGAAGCTCTCTCAGATTCTAGAATGTCTTCGTAAGTAGGAGCCAAGACTGTAGGAGGATCTTCAGGTACTTTGGCCTGACTCTGTATCTGCTCCTTGATCCAGAAGAGATAGTCCTTCACGTGGAACTCTGAGAAGACGGGGCTACGCATAAAACGAACATAGGACCACTCCCTCATCAACCAAGCATTCAGCTTCATGGTGGCTGGTGAAAGTGGCCCAAGGTGGTCCTTATATCCACTTGGGATTATAATCCCCTGGGTTGCTCTGAACTGACGAAGAACCCGCAAAGGGAGGTAAAGCACCGCGTGTGTTAGGCCAGCCAAAACCAGAAAGTTGCGATCTCGGAAGCTGATCACCGTCTCTGCATTGGGCTGATAAGTACCAAGCCACCTCACCTGATCATCCTGGAGTGTAGCCAAGAAAGTGAACCAGCCCTGTTTACCCCCTGGAATGTCGGGACACCCCCGGTTGCTCATCAAGGTAGGAACCTTCAAGCTTGGGAAGAAGTGTCGATTGATCTCCTCAATCTGACTCAGGTGGTCAAGTAGCCAAAGCTGTAAAGGAGGAGGGATATATCAGTACATTGTAAAAGAAAAAAAAAGCAAGAAAAGCAAAAAGAAGAAAAATAAAAACAAAAAAAAAAAGAAGAAAAAATTTTACATGCAAGATCGAGGCACATGATAAGAAGCGTTTCGACTTCCTGTTGTAGCAGTTAGTCAGTGCCTGGTACATCTCCGCCAAAATCATAGGGGCCAATCTCTCCCGCTCCCTAACCTGGCATACCACAGAAATAAGAACCAAGTCTACCTCATCGTCATCCCGTGGGAAAAGTAGTTGGTTGACCACTATCAGGGTCAAGGCATTGAACCTGGCTTCTTTATTCTCCCCCCTCAAGAGCTTCTCAGTCAAAAAAGACTTGGACAAGGTCAATAGGGTGTCAAAATCCCCTAAATCCTTCTTCCCTATGCCTAGGAAAGTAGAAGCCTCCTTCTTGTAGCTGGCCTTGAGGGGTGGGTTCACTACCTTCTCATCAAATCTCAAGCCTAGAATGGTTTCCACCTCTTCAATGGTCGGGGTCATCTTATGGTGTCCAAAACGGAAAAGGTTGAGGTCGGGTACCCAATGACCAATCATGGCTTCTATAATCTCCCACTTGAAGGGAATCTTCGGAATAAGCAGAATGTGGCCTAGATGGGTGGAATTCCATCTCCTTTCCTCATCCAGGGTCATAGAATTAACCCATCTATTATAAAAAGAGTCCACAGGATTGTACCTAGTAAGATTAGGTGGTTTTGATCTAAAAGGCTGTTTTGCAGGGGAGGCCGGGTGGACAAACAACAAGGGGGCAGAAGATGATCCAGATTCCATTGGAGATGATGGGAGCAAGCTAGAACTCAATGGGAGGAAGAAAAAGGCGAAAAAGGGGTTTTCTAAACTCAAAAATTCGTAAAAAATACGCAAATCCCGGGGCTGGTTGCATTTATAGCTTTTTTTTAATGTAACCGGCATATCAGATCGGATACAAATGGTTTTATTCATATCCGATGAAAAATGCTGGATACAAAAGAGATCATGTGTATTCGGCATGTTATGACGGATACAAAGGAAAATCAATGTATCTGGTCTGATATGCCGGATACAAAGAAAAATGCCAAAAAAAATAGAAAATGGAGGAAAATCCGAATTTTTTACCTGTTTTACCTGTGTACAAGTCATAATTGCATGAAAAGGAAAAGAAAAGAAGTGCAAGACAAGAGAGAATGAATAAAATTTTTTTTCATATATATATATGCAAGTTTCTCGGTACAAAGTACGGTATAAATACATAAGAATCCTAATCTACTACTCCTGTGCAGGATCTTCTCGGCGTCCTCTGCCCCGTCCTCCTCTGCGACCTCTACCTCGGGATGGCCGACGACTGAAGACGTGGGAAATGATACGCGCGGCAGCATGGCGAGGAAGCCGACCCACAACCGACTAGATCTGATACTCCAAGCAATACTTCGAAAGGTCTGGAGGCGGGTCAGGAGCAGAATCTGGGGAAGAAGCCTCGGGCTCAACACGTACAGGCTCGACTGGACCCTTAGCCACAGCGGCCTCCGCTCCCGCAGATCCAGAAGGCCCAGCAGGAGTAGAAGAGGGACCGGGGACAGAAGTATCTGGGTTAACAGAAAGGGTCAGAAGCAGAAGTATCAAGATAAACCAAAGAGGGAAAATTAAAGAAAACTTACCGGGAATATCTACAGTGGGAACTGGGGGATCCGGCTCAACCGGATCAATAGCAGGGAGGTCCTCCGACTCAGGAACCACCACTGGAGATGAAGGACCCACAGGATCCACAGAAGCAGCCACCGGGTCAGCAGCTGGGGCATCATCAGGATCGGCAGCCCGAGCCGGAGATGGATCAGGAACAGGGAAATCAGCCTCAAAAGCAATACCCTAATCTGGGACTGGGCCCTGCAAAAGTCAAACAGGCATATCAGAATAGCAGAAACACAGAAACGAAAGAGACGAAATTATAAAGGAACCAGATACCTGTCTAGCCTGGAGCTCAACAACCAGAGCCTCCAGCTCTCTGATCCGAGCATCCCTCTGGGCCACGACCGCATCATGCTCTGCGATCATATCCTCGATCGCGGCCCACTGATTCTGGAACCAGTTCCGCACGGCATTCAGCTCATGTACCTGCCAATAAGAACAGAATTAGAGTCAGAAATACAGAATTGAAGAAAAATGGGATGGAAGATGAAGATCACAAAACTCATCGTATCATCGTGGACCCGGACATAGATCCCGCCAATCTCGGTCACCCCGGCACGAGTGGGTCGATCTATCAAGCACCCAATGGATACTCTCTGGATCCACTCGTCATAATCCCCAGCTACTGTGAGCCCCTTCGCATCCTAAAAGTGATCAAACTGATCAACATCAAAACCCGGCAGGAGCGTGTCAGGACCCACAGGAGGAGGGGGAACGGGGATGGAAAGTGTGCCTGTGTGTTGATAGTACAGGCGCTCTCCCAGATACATCACCCTACCAAGCCTCCCGAGGAAGCACTGATAGGCTGCAAAGAAGAAAATGGTCAGATAAAGTCAAGGTGCAGGAAAAGAAATAAAGGGAAAAAGGGCAAAGAATGTACATCGGATCATCGGGCACGGTCCAAGTGAACCCGAGCAGTGCGAGGCTGGTTCCTATCAGCATCTCGGACCTGAGCCGACCAGCGCAAAGCAATAGGGAACTCCGCGACACCAGGTACAGGGGATGGGCGGAAAAAGGTCATGTAGGTGTACATAAACACCTGGCAAAAGAAAAATCAGTCAGAAATAAAAAAGATAAAGCCTAAGGAATAAGACAAGACAGATGAATTTAATACCTGCAGAATCTGCCAAAAGAATCGGCAGCTGACTCCATCTCCTCTGGGGGCTGCCAGGCCCCGAACTACCCAGCACAGCCCGGCCAAGATGGTCCCATATATGAGCCGACCCCATGCTAGCTGGCGGGTCTGACGGAGATCTCTCAAGGCATCCAAGAAAAGAGGACTGACACTGGTCGTATCCTCCTGGAAGAAGCAGCTCCCGAGGATCAGCAGAAAAATGTGCCAGAAGATAGGTATGAAGGCTGCATCCTCCACGGTGATGGTCGCATGTCTCCCCTCATAGTGTTGAGCAAGGCTCTCCCGCAGCCAACTGATAGAGACGCGACCACTCCGTCCATCCCAAGCAGCAGGAGGCAGGTCCTGATACCCCAAGAGAAGGCCGATATCCTCTGCAGAAGGCTGATCCAAGACTCCGCCCCATCAAAGGAATGCCAGTGATCATCACGAAATCAGAGGGGCGGATCCCCTGCTCCACGTCTTGAAGCTGGAACGACTGCATCTCCGGAAAATATCGCTCCATCATAGCGAAAATGAGGGGACGGTCAGCTCGGAACGAAGGGATGCTAAGGAAGTAATCCAAGTGGCACCTCCCAAACTCATGCCAGAGCGCCGGGGAAAGTGACTGCGCCAATTCACTGAATCTCCCCCAACTGCCTCACAGATGAGAGGGGGGGTATGGAAGAGGCACATCGGCCCGGATGCACATGGAGGGGTGGCTATCCAAACCACTAAGGAGCTCTGTATCATGAACAGACGCCCTCAGCTCCATAGAAACTCCTAAGCGTAAGGCCACAGCAGCACCCTCCTGGCCTGAAGCTCCAGCCCGGCCTCGGCCCCTCTCTCCAGCTCGGCCTTGGCCCCTCTCTCCAGCTCGGCCTCGGCCCCTCTCACCAGCTCGGCCTCGGCCCCTCTCACCAGCTCTGCCTCCGTCTCTCTCACGGCCTCTACCACGGCCTCGAACTGGATCAACCACGGGCTAAAAGCAAAAAAATGAATAAGTAAAGTTGGTTTCAAGGGAATCAGGGAAAGAAAAAAAAAAGTTGGGAAGCCTACCTCAGCAGAGCCCTCGGCAGAGCTCTCTCGGAAATCATCTAGCGGCTCTGACAGGGTGGCGCTAGAACTCGCCTCTGTCCGAGCCCGCGAGGTGGAGGGCTGATCAGCAGGGTCAGCCTCCTCCCGAACACGGGAACGACTCCTAGCCATCTACAAGCAACAGGGAAGTGTTTTATGAATTTCATTTCAAATTTATCAAAAAAATTACCTTGTTTTTTTTATCAGGAATTTTACCTTGCTCTTAATCTAGGTTTCAGTTCAAATTTATATTACCTTTAGCCTAGGTTTTGGTTCATCGGGAATCTTACAGGATTTTTTTAAGTTATCATTTAATTGTGTCCTAGGGGAATTTGTATTCTCTGTTTTTGTTCAAGGTTTTTATTTCTATTCTGGTTCTACAGCTTCTTGTCCTAAGAATATGCACAAAGCTTAATATCTGCTAATTGATTTCAGGACTGCTACATGAAGACGGGGATAGCAACACCAAAGCAAAGGGCTTTAGCTGATCAAAAATCAAAGCAAACGGTGGAGTCCAATAACCAATCACGGAATGGTTCCGGCAGTGGGAGCGCCGCCTTAATCAAAATACCAGGCGGATTGAGAAAAAGGGAATAAGTCCCAGCATTTCAAGTCAAGAAAAATGCAGCATGGTATGGGCATTAGAAAAATTGCAGCATGGCATCAGTAGCATGCCATCAGCCAGGCAATCTTAAAGAATTGCGGGAAATTGGATCAAGGTTGGGGGATCAATAAATACTACTGGCAGGCAATCTGAAGTTAGTGTTAAAAGATCGCAAGAATTGGCAGTCAAAGCAAATTGTAGGAAAAAAGAAGAACAGCATGGTATTTACAATTTGAAAGTAATCAATTCGGTCAGAATTCCTCATCGGCAGCAATTCAATCAATGCAAGTGAGAGTCATGGCATCACAAAAATTGAAGCATTGCAATTCAGAAGAAGTAAATCATGGTTTGTCCAAAACAACCAAGGTAATTGCGAGATTTGATTCATTAAAGCATCGAGCTCAAACTTTGCAGAAATTCAAGAATGGAGGAAATTGGGAACAAACATGCCGCTCAATGTCAAATTCGGCAAGAACAGTGGAGGAATTAGCAAGTGTCTACAAAAACCCAATCCAACCAACAATCATGGCATGATATACATTTAGAACATGGCCATTCGATGGGAAGCTATAAAAAAACAAAAAAGAGAAAAAAAAAATTTTTTTCTATTTGATTGGGCCGAGTAAGCACTCACTTGTTGAATGGAGAAACGAGCACCTGATTACAAGCAGGTAAGTCGGACAGGTGAAGAACAAGTCGCCGGAACTCAGAGAAGATCACCGGAGCAAAGGCGACGGCGTTGAGCTGAGAAAACCACCGAAAATCCGAGGAAATCGAGCTAGGGCTCGACCACGGCCAAGAATGGGCGATCACTAGAAGGTTGCCGGAGTTACAGGCTGTCGCCGGCAGCAATAGAAGGCGCCGGAGCTACTGGAGATCGCCGGAGAAGAAGGAAGAGCAGTCGGAGAAGAAGAAGAGTCTGTAGCCGGTCTGAGTATTCGGAGAAGAAGAGAAGAAATGGAAAGTCGCGGTCGCGCGCGACTTAATAAAAATAGGTGTATCCGAAAAAGCATGTCGAATACAAAGAAAGCCCTCCTTATCCGACAAGCTATGTCGGATACAAAAGAAAAACAAGAAAAAAAGAGAAAAAAAAAAAAGAAAAAGAAGAAGAAAAAAAAAAGGGAAAAAGAAAAGAAAAAAAAAGAGAGAGAAAAGGAAAAAAGAAAAAAGGAAAAAAAAGGAAAAAAGAAGAAAAAAAAAAAAGAAAAGAGCAAAAAAATGTGCTACAAAGTCCGCTATTTTCACAAAAATCCCTATTTTGCCTTAAAATCCACTTCATAGCCACGAGAGCTCAGTGGAAATTGGGGACAACTAGGGGAAATGTGTTGGTCAAAAGGAAAATATTCACTCAATTTTTAACTTGGTTTGATAAAAAATCAGTTTTCAAAAAATCCTATTTTTGGGCTTAAAATCCACTTCATAGCCACGAGAGCTCAGTGGAATTTAAGACCTCTTGGAGAAATGCCCCCTTAAAGTTAGGGCTTTTGGAAAATCTTCACCCAAAAACTATTTTTACAAAATTGAATTGAACCAAGCAAATCAAGGTTAAGGGAGTGCAATTTGGGCTTGTCTAATCTTTGCAGCTCATTGCTTCGCAATTCCCGCGAAGAGGGGCAGTTGTAGACACCCCAAATTGCACAGTAAAAATGATTAATAATCAACCAAAATCATTAGTTCCTTTGAAGCCAGCACAAAATTTGAGAAAATGAGTTTTTTCCTTGTATCCGACAACTCAGGTCGGATACAAGTGTCTTTCTTCGTATCCGATGGAATATGCCGGATACAAGTAGGCTTTAGTGTATCCGGCATCATATGCCGGATACATTAAGACACTCGTATATCCGACCTGATATGTCGGATACATAAGTTTTGCTCAAAATTAGGGTTTTCTGAGAGATTTCACATTTTACCATCATATCCTTCATTAAATGAGGGGAAATCTCGGAAATAGCCTTAGGGTTAAGGTTGGTGGGCTCTAGACATTATGTTGTGTCTACCATCTCACCAACCCTAACCCTAGCCTTTGCCTATAAATAGGAGCCTCGTCCTTAAGCAAATGGCCAACAATTCTTGCCAAGAACCTTTGCCAAGAAGAGCTCCGAGTGAAGACGAGAACCGCTGCGGAAGTGCTTCCAGAACCCAGGTAAGCCTCAAACTTTTCTTTAATTTTCTGTTTTTACATTTCTAGATCTAGATCTCTTCTTCTACCTTTTTGTAGAATAAGGCCTTGATGTGTGTATGAAAACCCTTCCCCGGCTCAAAGTATCTCAAGACTCCCCCTAGCCGTAAAACATGAAGGCGGGATCTAGGAGAAATGAGACTGGGTATTGATCCTAGTGCTAGAACCTCTCTTGAATAAGCCTTTTGAATTTATGTAAACCATTTCATATTCAAAGTACCCCAAGATTATCTTGAAGAACCGTGTTTAACGGGGAGAGAGAACTAAGGGAAACGATAATGGAACGGAACCCTAGGTTGTTTTTAGAACCCTATCTTGATTGATATGAATGCATGCTATCTTTTCTATGTTGTTGGAATGATTTTTACACTTACACACACATAGCATATGCTTTTGGCGGGATAGGCTCATATTTCGGATTTATTGCATTTATTGTGATAAATCTGAAATAAATAGCCCCAAGCAATTCTGGAATGTTTTTAAATGATTTTCAAATGATTTTGATCTATCTTGCACGGATCACACACCTCTTGTCACTGTTTTGAATTGATTTTCTCCAAAAAAAGGCTTAACTTGACAGCAACTGTACCATGACTTCGGACACTCATAACTTCATCGTCCGGATGAATTTTGGAGTGATTCAATAACCATGGGAAATGTGAGGCTGTCTAGTTTATGCCTACCAATTTTCATTAATTTCTATCAAGCAGAGGTTTGACACCTCTCTGTCGAAGTTGATAGGTCAATTCAGATCTGAATACGGAACCTGTCACTTCGACCGAGCGCCATGTGTTCGTTTTAAACCCGATTCCAGTGATTTTTGTTTCTGGGCTCTCCTTTATGAGTCTATTTTCAAATCCAGTTAGTTTCATAATTTTTTGACTCCATTTGTGTTGTTGGTAACAGATTTATGCAGAACGGCTCATCAGCACTTTTCTTGGTAAATCTGTGATCTTAGGGGCCTGTTCGGGAGACCACCCAAGGCACATCTGAATGAATTTTTGTATGATGCTAGTTTCATTCGAAAGATGGCCATACAGACTTCAATCATACCAAATTTCATGAATTTATATGGAGCCGATTTTCCCCAATGATTTTCCAAACTTGCCCACTTGTTATTTTTGATGATCTCCAGCAGCAATTTTAAAGGAGGCATAACTTCTAGGATTTCAACCGGATTCAATCAAAATTTTGCATGAGTCTCTTATTTACCATAGTCTTTCAAATGGATTTGGTTTGATTCAATTTAAAATTAGATTTGAATGATTTCAAGACAAATGGCATCATCTTTTACCAAATTTTCCGGATTTAACTCAACTTGGTTTTGTGCAACTTTTGCTTTGATTTCTATCTATTTGTAATATTCCTGAAATGATATTGACATAAAAGAGGAGCTGAAATTCATTTGAATTTTCATGTGACGATATCATACATTTGTCCTTTTTCAAGGTTTTTAATGATTTTTAGCAAGCTTTCTTACTCTTTTTTTGCATGAACAAATACTTGGCAACCACCTTGTGTGGGTGAATGGGGGTTCCTAACACCTTCCCCCGTTCATAATCTAATCCCCTTACCCATCTCTGGATTTGATTTTCAAGTAGGGTTATTTTTATTCTAGAATTTGCCTTTTAAACTCTTTTTGCCTATTTTTGAATCTTTTGGTGTCCATTCACACCCAAAATCTGAATGGTGGCGACTCTCCCAATTTTTAATTTGAGCCCCATGTGTTGACGGAGGGGGAATCATCCCGGTGATTTTTTCCATGTCTCACACATCTAGAGGTTCTTCAACAATTTTTCAAATTATTTTGATTCATATTGCATGGATCACACACATTTGATCACCATTTTGGATTGATTTTACTTAAAAAGGTCTAAACTGAACAGCAGCTGTACCCTAACTTTTGATACTCATAACTTCATCATCCGGATGAATTTTGGAGTGATTCCAAAGCCATAGGAAAGGTGAGGCTGTCTAGTTTGTGTCTGTAAAATTTCATCAATTTTTATGATGTGGATTTTTGACACAACTCAGTTGAAGTTGATAGGTCAGTTCAGGCTAGATTGTGGAACCTGTCACTTTGACTGAGCGCCATGTGTTCGTTTTAAGTCCGATTCAAGTGATTCTTGTTATGTGTTTTCCTTCAGAAGTCTAATTTCAAATCCATGTGGTTTCATATTTTTTTGATTCCATTTGTGTTGTGGGTAACATATTTACTCAGAACTGCTCAATAGCACATTGCTAGGTAAATCTGTGATCTTCGGGGCCTGTTCGGGAGGTCACCCAAGGCACATACGGATGAATTTTTGTATGAGGCTAGTTTCATCTGAAAGATGGCCTTACATACTTCATTCATACCAAATTTCATGGATTTATATGGAGCCGATAATTCCAAATGAATTTCCAAAGTTGATCACTTGTTACTTTTAACAATTTCCAACAGCATATTTCAAAGGAGCATAACTCCTAGGATTTTAACCGGATTTGATTGAAAATTTGCATGAGTTTTCTATTTATCATAATCTTTCAAATGGATTTGGTTTGACTCAATTAAAATTTGATTTGAATGATTTCAAGACAAATGGCTCTATATTTTACTGAATTTTCCGGATTTGTCTCAACTTAGTTTTGTTCAAGTCTTGCTTTGATTTCAATTTAATGGTGATATCCAAGAAGTGATACTGACATAAAAGAGGATTTGGAATTCATTTGATTTCTCATGTGAAAGTATCATACATTTGTTTAATCCTTTTTCAAGGTTTTTGATTATTTTAGCAAGCTTTCTTATTTTTTTAACATGAACAACACTTGGCAACCACCTTGTGTGGGTGAATGGGGGTGCCTAACACCTTCCCCCATTCATAATCTAATCCCCTTACCCATCTCTGAATTTTATTTTTAAGTAGAGTTATTTTTACTCTAGTATTTGCCTTTTTGCTTGTTTGATGATTTTGGTGTCCATTCACACCCAAAAATTGAATGGTGGCGACTCTCCCATATTTCGTTGAGCCCGTGTGATGACGGAGGGAATCATCTCAGTGATTTTTCCATGTCTCACACACTCATTTTTAATTCTTCAAACCTAGTGATGAACATCTGCAATTTGGAATTCTTCACAAGGATAGTTCCTTCATGAGTGGTTTCTAAAATATCCCAAATTTCTTTACTGGTCTGACACGTGGACACCCGTTTGAATTCATCAGCAGATATTGCACTAAAAAGTGCATTGACACCTTTACTGTTGTGGTTTACATCAATCAACTTTTCTCTAGTCCATTGAGTTGGATCTTTGGGTTTAACTTCACCATCTATAATAATAGTGGGTGGAGTCCATCCTCTTTCAACACTTCCCCATACCTTTTCATCAATAGCCTTAAGATAGGCTCGCATACGAACTTTCCAATAGGCATAATTATTGCCATCAAAGAAGGGTGGGGCAGTGGAAGACTTATTCATGACTAATAGAGTCAAGGATCAGGTTAACTACTTTGATACCAATTGAAAAATACGGTTTAGACTCTAACAACACCTAGAAGGGGTGACTAGGTGTAAACGATTGCGGAATAAAATTTCTACTAATTAAAGACAAGTCTTAATTAATAGGCATGCACAAGTTTTAGACAAATAGCAACAATATGATATCTAGAGTCACACAAAATTGCAAATAAGAATAATTAGAAGAATAAGTCAACACAAACAATTTTGGTGACGAAGGGAAAACTCTAAGAAAACTCTCAAAGAGAAAAACCCTTCGGGCGATCAGGAGCCACCTCAGAAAATTTCATTATAAGAAAATGACTTACAGACAGTGGTTCAGACGACTCAACATAGACTCTGACTCACAGTCTAAGTATCTAAAGAACTCTTCAGGCTTGCACCCTTGCAGTGATCCAGAACTCTGAATATCTTCTTCGTGAAGCACCAAACGAACTAGCTCAGAAACTATAGGAACTCCCACGAGCAAACTCTCAAATCCGGAACTCCAAGGTAAGAGAAGAAGGAAGAAAAGAAGGTTTGATGGCTCAAAGGTACAAAAGTAGGAGAGAAGTTTCTCTTCCTCACACAAGACGATTTAGGTTCCAAATACGACTCAAATCCCGTATTGGAACGTCTTAAGGATACTTATATAGGTTAGGAAGAAGTCTAGAAGGAATTGGAATTAAATCAGAAAAGATCGGAATTTTTATAAGTGAATTTACGACTCAAACGTTCGAACGGTCTCAAACACGGCTCTCACACCAGGTTAAATATAAGCGATTGTTCGAACAACGGGTCTCATGGTCTCGAACGCTACTCTCAGGTTTGTCTGCTTCACCACTGAACCTATGGCCTTCGAACGACCCATCTAACATTCTTGAACGCTACTCTCGGGTTTCTCTGCAACTAAATTTAACACTGAACGTTCGAACGGTGCCTCTCACGCTTTCAAACGCCAACCATAAAATCTTCATTTTGACTCCAATTTTGATGCTGTTTGGACCATGACTTCTATAACTTATTCTAACAAATTTAACCACTTTTAATACAAAAATTTTTTACACGAAATTAAGCCAAACTAAATTGTTAAACCTAACAAGGAGATCTAGGAGGAATTGCTCTGGTGAGAGAACGATGAGTTTGCAACAAAAAAATATAGAAAAATAAAGGGAGAGAGGGTGTAAAAACCCGAAATTTTTGGTTTTTATTTTGAGAAATAATTAAAATAAATTATTTATTTATGTGGTGGACTTTCAGGTGAACAATGCACAAGGGCAAGTTGGTAAATTTCTTAAAGGATGGATTTAGCTAAACTAAGGTAAGTCAAGTTAGGATACAATTTTTAATATTCAATAAGTAATATGTAATAATTTGTTAACTATTAGTGGTACTAATATTTCATTTAAAATTTGATAAATCAAAGTATTAAAAGAGAATAGGTTGTTGGTATAGGTGACATTGTAACGCCCCGGATCCGTGTTGTTCATTAAAGACATAACACGTCTCACGGAGGTTAGGCAAGGATCGTTAATCAATTTATGATCGCTGGATAATCATACATCTATAACCTAACAGAGTGCACATTTCCATTTATGCAAAATTGTAACATTTAAACTGAACTGAAATCATATGGTTCATCCCCAATTACTTTAATACATCTCAATAAATTCAAGTTCTCAAATTCGGAACAGATAACCTACAAGTCTAAGGAAGGTAATAGTAGTCTTCCTCCCTATATGCCTCAGCAGGATCTACCCCAGTAATCGCCTCACCACGAGTATCTGAAAAAATAGAACAACAACATAGTGAGATACGAATATCTCAGCGAGTAGCACATGCATGCAGAAATAATTGAATCACATTTTAAAACTATGCATCGACAACACTACAATACGTTTAAACAGCCAACATCAATTTCCCAAGTTCAAATCAAACAAATCACATCTCAGTTAAGTACAATAACACATCGATTGGTCAATGTCATGACTATCGTTTGGTTGATAAATTAAACATGCCAAGTAGACACTCCACACCTCCATGTACACAGTTCCGGCCTACTCAGGGTTTCGGATACTCTGAAATGACGGCCTACTCAGGGTTTCGTCATCCAATGCAGGCCTACTCCCCGGGTTTCTGCATTGACAACCAGGCCTACTCAGGGTTTCTGGCGGCTCTACACCGGTCGTGGCAACACACAAGGCCATGCAATTCCAACAACCAACAATAACATCACATTACTAAGCTTAAACATCTGGATCCAGGACAAGCTAGACCAAAACAGTAAACATCGTATAATCTCGATTTCAATATCAAAACAAACCATTCATTTCCACATCATGTAATTACTCATCACAATTCATCACCTGTCCCTCTGGACCAAGCAGTACCTCAAGTACATTCAGTAATTTCTCATTTCCGTAACACAAGTCATATGAAAGATGAAAGTAAAACTCAATCCATTCATACCAAAGAAAACCTTTCAATACGTATAAAGTTTCCAACAAGTGAAACCAGAAATACAAGAACTTCTCAATCAAAACAGTGTATAGAACAAGAAAAAGTAACTGGTAACTCTTACTAGTTTGGTGTCCGGCACAATACTCATAAGTAACCTAAACCCAACTTAAAAACTCTTAAGAGGTTCACAAATTTTCCTCTATTAATTTCATAGGCAAAATGGTTTCCCAGGTTCCTAACCAAGTGAATAGTGAAGTGGTTTAACCCCTAAGAAGTGCAAATACTCTTGGTCAAATCAGAAATTCCATTTCGGTAAGCAAAATAGGTCTGCCGCTCACCTATCGAGGTGGGCGCGAGGTGAGCGCCGGTCGGCGGTGAAGAAAACGGGCAAAATCGACCTGCCGCTCACCCGACGCTAGGTGAGCGCGAGATGAGCGCGAGATGGGCGTGAGGTGGGCGCGAGATTCGCGCGAGATGGGCGCCTTGTTTTCTACTTCGCGCGAGATGAGCGCGAGGTGGGCGCGGGATCGGCGGTAGGTATTTTTAACGGGGCGCCTACCTCCGAGGTGAACGCCGGTGAGCGCGAGGTGAGCGGATACCCCCTGTGGTTTTCATTTCTCTGTTATTTTGAGATCTACATGATTGGCCGGTTTGTGAAGTTCTGTAACTACTCCAGTACACTCCTAATACTCCCAGAAGACTTCCCAACCACATTTGAAATTAATCTAAACACTTTCATTTTCAATTAAAACTTCAATCCGGAGACTCTGTTCACGTAACTTTCCGAAAAACCAGAAAAACCAGAAAACATCATACCATCACTTAATATACAAACCATGCATCAGAATAAACTCGAGAAAACACAAAACACCAAAACCCAGTTGTAAAACAGTGCTACTCACCTGAGTGTGCTTATTCCCGAATGATAAAACCCCGGCCGATCACTTCTCGGCCACGCGCGCGAATGAAAAACCTATCGAAACTAATCTTCTCGAGCAGAGGGAAATAACCCAAGGAACTTCAGCTCCGAACTCCTTCTTCCAGCACTTGCGATATATGGTTCTTCACGAACGGAAGCCCTAGTCGCCCTCCAGCCGAAATCGCCAATTCTCCTTATGTCCAGAGTTAACGAAAATGTTGCCGAAATTATGCTAAGCGTATTCTCATAAACCCGAACCCTACTTTCGATTTTAGTCCACTTACTTGTTACATACTCGCTCGAATACTCTCCCATTTCCTTGATCCTATGCATGCTCGCCCACCAAAGATACTACATATTAAGCATCTATTCGTGTTAATAACCACATAACTACACCTTAATAATACCAATGATAATACTACGATTTTTCGGAAAAATGGCTATATAACGCCTGTACATATGAGTATGGGCTAAGCCCTCAAACCACAAAATAACCTGATAAACACAGTTTATACATCAGAATAAATAACTAAATAATTAAATAAATACTCACAAAAATTCAGGGTCTTACATCCTCCCCTCCTACAAGAAATTTCGTCCTCGAAATTTACCTCAAGAAGGAACAAACAATTCCGGATACTTCTTCTTCATCTCTTCCTCACCTTCCCAAGTGCATTCTTCCACAGTATGATTCTGCCATAGCACTTTCACTAAGGGAACAACCTTGGTGCGAAGAATCTGCTCACGACGGTCTAGAATCTGAACTGGCCTCTCTTCGTATGTCAGATGTTCTCGGATCACTAAAGGTTCAGGATTTATCACGTGACTAGGATCCGCTATGTACTGCCGCAACATGGATACGTGGAATACATCATGGACTCCTGCTAAATGGTTTGGCAAAGCTAGCTTATAAGCTACCGGGTTAATCACCTTCACAATCTCAAACGGCCCAATAAAACGTGGAGACAACTTCCCTTTCTTCCCGAATCTCAGGATTCCTTTGGAAGGCGATATCTTCAAGAACACTTGGTCTCCCACTTCAAATTTCAGCTCACGTCGTCGGGTGTCTGAATAACTTTTCTGACGACTCTGTGCAGTCAACAACCGCTGTCTAATCAATTTCACCTTTTCCATACTATCTTGTATAATCTCAGGCCCAAAGTACTGTTTCTCTCCTACCTCCACCCAGCACACAGGAGATCTACAAATCCTGCCATAAAGTGCTTCGTAGGGTGCCATCTGTATACTAGCCTGATAGCTATTATTGTAAGCGAACTCGGCTAAGTGTAAATACTTACTCCAATTGCCACCCCAATCCAGGACACAACATCTCAACATGTTCTCTAGAGTCTAAATAGTTCTTTCAGACTGGCCGTCGGTCTGTGGGTGGAAACTAGTACTGAAACTTAACTTAGTTCCCATGGCCTCCTGGAATCACTGCCAAAAATGCGAGGTAAACCGAGAATCCCTATCCGATACATTGGACACTGGAACCCCATGCAACCGGACTATCTCTCGAGTATACAGCTCTACCAATGATGCCAAAGTCTGTGTGGTCTGGTAAGGCAAAAAGTGAGCTGATTTTGTTAGCCTATCCACAATCACCCATACGCCGTTGTGATTCTTAGCTATAGGCGGTAGCCCACTCACAAAATCCATCGATATATGTTCCCATTTCCACTCAGGAACCGGCAAAGGTCGCATCAAACCTGGAGGTCTCCTATGCTCTGCCTTTACCTGTTGACAAGTGAGGCACTTGGCTACATACTCCGCAATGTCTTTCTTCATTCCTGACCACCAATATACTGATCTTAGGTTCTTGTACATCTTGGTGCTCCCAGGGTGAATTGCATATTTGGACCTGTGACTCTCGTCTAGGATCAATCCCTTGACTTCCGCATTGTTTGGAACACAAGTCCGCCCTTGAAATCTCACCAATCCATCCCGAACATCAAAATCTTTCGTGGCCTCATCACCCTTCTCTACTAACCCCTTGATGCGTAATAAATCGGGATCTACCAACTAACCTTCCCGAATGCTCTGAATCAACTCTGGCTCTGCTTGAACTCGTGCCATAATCAATCCATGCCCATGAGTGCTGAACTCCCCAGGCCATTCTACAACAGTATCAACAAGAGTGCACTGACTAGCCATGAAAGCAGCTAGTGTGGCTACCTCATCTTGAGAAACAACTCTACGACTCAGTGCATCTGCTACCACATTAGCCTTGCCCGGGTGATAATGTAGTGTGAAATCATAATCTTTTAGAAGATCCATCCATCTCCTTTGCCTCATATTCAACTCTCTCTGGGAAAATATATATCTTAAGCTCTTGTGATCTGAGAATATCTCGAATTTGGCTCCCATCAAATAGTGCCTCCACAACTTAAGTGCAAACACGATCGCTGCCAACTCTAGATCGTGCGTAGGGTAATTCTTCTCATGAGTGCGTAGCAACCTTGAAGCATAGGCTACCACATGTCTTTGCTGCATCAGAACACAGCCCAACCCTACTCGAGAAGCATCACAATAGATCGAAAATCCCTCACTCACTGATGGCACAATCAAGACTGGAGCTGAAGACAGTTTACCTTTCAACTCCTGAAAACTGTTCTCACACTTCTCACTCCATTCAAACTTCACTGCCTTTTTAGTGAGATTGGATAGTGGTGCGGCTACTCGTGAGAAATTCTCTATGAATCTCCTGTAATATCCAGCCATCCCCAAGAAGCTCCGAATCTCTGTCACAGATGAAGGTCTAGGCCATTCTGCAACAGCCTGCACTTTAGTGGGATCCACTGCTATACCATTTCCAGAAATCACGTGTCCCAAGAAACTCACCTCTCTCAACCAGAACTGACACTTGCTGAACTTGGCATACAATCTGTGCTCTCTCAATGTCTGCAATACAGTTCGGAGGTGCCTTACATGATCCTCTCTACTTCGAGAATACACTAGGATATCATCGATGAACACAACTACAAAGCTGTCCAAGTGTGTGTGAAACACCCGATTCATCAGGTTCATGAAAACAGCTGGGGCATTAGTCAGTCCAAAAGGCATAACCCGAAACTCGTAGTGCCCATATCGAGTACGGAAAGCCGTCTTCTCTACATCCTCTGGGGCTACTCTCAACTGGTGGTATCCAGATCTCAGGTTGATCTTAGAAAACCAAGACGCTCCCCTCAACTGGTCGAACAAGTCATCAATCCGAGGCAATGGATACTTATTCTTGATAGTGACTTGATTCAACTGGCGGTAATCTATACACATCCTCATCGTCCCGTCCTTCTTCTGGACAAACAGGACTGGTGCACCCCATGGTGACACGCTGGGCCTAAAAAAACCCTTTGCTTCCAATTCGTCCAACTGTTTCTTCATCTCATGATTTTCAGGTTGTGACATCCTGTATGGTGGTTTGGATACAGGTGCCGTACCAGGTAAGAGTCGTATACTGAACTCAACCTCTCTAGGTGGCGGTAATCCCGGTAGATCGTCTGGGAATATGTCATCAAACTCTGCTACTATAGGCACACTAGAAAGACTAAGTGCCGTAGACTTTGCCTCCTCAACCTCAATGGATGCTACTAAACTGATCCGTGTTCTCAACCCTTCACATCGGAAACAGTGCACTGGCTGGTCTGGCTGACATACCATAATGGTACCCCTATAGCAATCTATGCTCACATGATGCCGAAAAAGCCAATCGATGCCTAAGATCACATCAAATTCCCCGAATTCCAGTTCTACCAAGTCCCCTGGCAACTCCAAAGAACTCAATCTGATCATGCAATCCCTAAACACGGTCTGTACTCTAGTGGTTTCCCCTAATGGTGTGTGTACAAGTAACTCGGACTCGAGTGTGGAAGGAACCAAACCAATACGGCATGCACATAAAGGAGTAATGAAAGATCTAGAAGCACCCGAATCGAATAAGCATACGGCTGATCTACCGTGAATGGAAAGAATACCTCCAACCAACTGTGGCGCCTCTGGCTCCTCCTCACGAGCCTCCTCGACATGCCCTCCCTCAGGCTCATCCTCCTGAGCTGCTACTGCATATACTCTAGTCTGCTGGGGGCGTGGGGGTGGTGCCTGCCGTCTCTGAGGTGCCTGCTGCCTCTGCGGTAACTGCTGCCTCTGGTATCCCCCACTGCTCTGACCCGGAAATCTCGGCGGTGCTGGAAGTGCTGGCACGGGTCTAGAGTACTGAAATCTCGAAGCCTCGGCCGGTCGGGTGTCCATAGGTGCAGTAAGGGCTGGCTTGAGTAACTGGTAAGTGTTCGGGTGGGGACAGTCAGCAACCCGATGCCCATGCTGGCCACATCTAAAACACGCGCCTGGAGGTGACACGCACGGACCTGGGATGTGAAATCGGCCGCAACTGAAACAACCTCCTGAGCCTCTCCTATCCCTCTGTCCATAGTCGAACCTCGGTCTCTTGTCCCTATCCGGGACCCTCCGTGTCTCTGTGCCGCTCGGCTGTGCTCTAACACTGCTCTGCTCAGTCCCTGAATCTCTAATCTTTCTTTCAACTCGCAGAGCTCTCCCCACTAAATCTGAGTATCTGGTGCACATCAGCACCGAGACCATGCGCCTGATGTCTGCCCTCAGTCCTCTCTCGAAATGCTGGGTGCGCCTCTGCTCATCATGCACTATATGGTGAGCAAATCGAGAAAGAACCACAAACCGAGCCTTGTACTGTGCTACGGTCAACGATCCCTGAGAGATATCCATGAACTCTCTCTCCTTCTGCAACCTCACCTCTGCAGAAAAATACTGCTCATAAAAGACCTGCCTAAACTGGTCCCAAGTCATCTGGATCCCATCTACCGCCTGCCTCCGTAATGACTGCCACCAATGCTGTGCCTCGCCCTCTAGGGTGAAGGTAGCCAATCTCACCCTCCGGTCCTCTGGACAGTCCATCGTATCAAACATGCGCTCCACTCTAGCTACCCAGCTCTCCGCCTCCAACGGATCTGGAACTCCATAAAACGGCGGGGCAGTCAGCTTTCTGAACTGATCAATGTCCCTCAAGGACAACTCCTCTCTCACCCGCTGCTGATCCATCGTAGCTCCATGACCATTTCGCTGGCCATTACCATTCCCAGTCTGACTCATCCTTTGCTCCCTCTCCATCGCAAGGAGGTGGGCAAGCGAGCCAACCGCAGCCCAAATGTCCTCTACTGGGGGTGGGGCTCCCCGTGGTGGTGCAGGTGGCTGCTCCTGTGGTACGTCCCTCTCTGGACAATCCACAGTCCTCGCACGTCTGCCTCTACCAGCCATGTATACCTGTAAGCACAAAATACCACATTAGTTAAGAACTCTCTTCTAATCCTCATGGTTCTATCTAACGTATGCACAACATTTCCCCAGGGTTTTCTATGGTCATACTATCTAAACCTCAAATTTTTCCAGCTTAAGTCTCTGATACCATCTCTGTAACGCCCCGGATCCGTGTTGTTCATTAAAGATATAACACGTCTCACGGAGGTTAGGCAAGGATCGTTAATCAATTTATGATCGCTGGATAATCATACATCTATAACCTAACAGAGTGCACATTTCCATTTATGCAAAATTGTAACATTTAAACTGAACTGAAATCATATGGTTCATCCCCAATTACTTTAATACATCTCAATAAATTCAAGTTCTCAAATTCGGAACAGATAACCTACAAGTCTAAGGAAGGTAATAGTAGTCTTCCTCCCTATATGCCTCAGCAGGATCTACCCCAGTAATCGCCTCACCACGAGTATCTGAAAAAATAGAACAACAACATAGTGAGATACGAATATCTCAGCGAGTAGCACATGCATGCAGAAATAATTGAATCACATTTTAAAACTATGCATCGACAACACTACAATACGTTTAAACAGCCAACATCAATTTCCCAAGTTCAAATCAAACAAATCACATCTCAGTTAAGTACAATAACACATCGATTGGTCAATGTCATGACTATCGTTTGGTTGATAAATTAAACATGCCAAGTAGACACTCCACACCTCCATGTACACAGTTCCGGCCTACTCAGGGTTTCGGATACTCTGAAATGACGGCCTACTCAGGGTTTCGTCATCCAATGCAGGCCTACTCCCCGGGTTTCTGCATTGACAACCAGGCCTACTCAGGGTTTCTGGCGGCTCTACACCGGTCGTGGCAACACACAAGGCCATGCAATTCCAACAACCAACAATAACATCACATTACTAAGCTTAAACATCTGGATCCAGGACAAGCTAGACCAAAACAGTAAACATCGTATAATCTCGATTTCAATATCAAAACAAACCATTCATTTCCACATCATGTAATTACTCATCACAATTCATCACCTGTCCCTCTGGACCAAGCAGTACCTCAAGTACATTCAGTAATTTCTCATTTCCGTAACACAAGTCATATGAAAGATGAAAGTAAAACTCAATCCATTCATACCAAAGAAAACCTTTCAATACGTATAAAGTTTCCAACAAGTGAAACCAGAAATACAAGAACTTCTCAATCAAAACAGTGTATAGAACAAGAAAAAGTAACTGGTAACTCTTACTAGTTTGGTGTCCGGCACAATACTCATAAGTAACCTAAACCCAACTTAAAAACTCTTAAGAGGTTCACAAATTTTCCTCTATTAATTTCATAGGCAAAATGGTTTCCCAGGTTCCTAACCAAGTGAATAGTGAAGTGGTTTAACCCCTAAGAAGTGCAAATACTCTTGGTCAAATCAGAAATTCCATTTCGGTAAGCAAAATAGGTCTGCCGCTCACCTATCGAGGTGGGCGCGAGGTGAGCGCCGGTCGGCGGTGAAGAAAACGGGCAAAATCGACCTGCCGCTCACCCGACGCTAGGTGAGCGCGAGATGAGCGCGAGATGGGCGTGAGGTGGGCGCGAGATTCGCGCGAGATGGGCGCCTTGTTTTCTACTTCGCACGAGATGAGCGCGAGGTGGGCGCGGGATCGGCGGTAGGTATTTTTAACGGGGCGCCTACCTCCGAGGTGAACGCCGGTGAGCGCGAGGTGAGCGGATACCCCCTGTGGTTTTCATTTCTCTGTTATTTTGAGATCTACATGACTGGCCGGTTTGTGAAGGTCTGTAACTACTCCAGTACACTCCTAATACTCCCAGAAGACTTCCCAACCACATTTGAAATTAATCTAAACACTTTCATTTTCAATTAAAACTTCAATCCGGAGACTCTGTTCACGTAACTTTCCGAAAAACCAGAAAAACCAGAAAACATCATACCATCACTTAATATACAAACCATGCATCAGAATAAACTCGAGAAAACACAAAACACCAAAACCCAGTTGTAAAACAGTGCTACTCACCTGAGTGTGCTTATTCCCGAATGATAAAACCCCGGCCGATCACTTCTCGGCCACGCGCGCGAATGAAAAACCTATCGAAACTAATCTTCTCGAGCAGAGGGAAATAACCCAAGGAACTTCAGCTCCGAACTCCTTCTTCCAGCACTTGCGATATATGGTTCTTCACGAACGGAAGCCCTAGTCGCCCTCCAGCCGAAATCGCCAATTCTCCTTATGTCCAGAGTTAACGAAAATGTTGCCGAAATTATGCTAAGCGTATTCTCATAAACCCGAACCCTACTTTCGATTTTAGTCCACTTACTTGTTACATACTCGCTCGAATACTCTCCCATTTCCTTGATCCTATGCATGCTCGCCCACCGAAGATACTACATATTAAGCATCTATTCGTGTTAATAACCACATAACTACACCTTAATAATACCAATGATAATACTACGATTTTTCGGAAAAATGGCTATATAACGCCTGTACATATGAGTATGGGCTAAGCCCTCAAACCACAAAATAACCTGATAAACACAGTTTATACATTAGAATAAATAACTAAATAATTAAATAAATACTCACAAAAATTCAGGGTCTTACAGATATGGTGGTAAGGCACCACACTTGATCAAAAATAGCATGCAAACAGTTTTTAAAACGTATGGTTTTGTTTTGCTGGTTGCTGAAACGTAACATATGCTTTATCTCCGGGCGTTACCAACGGTTACAGCTTTGGGAGAAGGCAAAACAAATTGATGCAACTCAGATCTAAGAATCTAGAGAGAGTGGAGAGATTTGTTGGAGAAGAAAGAGGTGGTCGCCCACTGCTATTGGAGAAGAAAGAAGAAGACATTATTCAGTTAGAAAGTGCAAATCGTTCAAAAGAAAAACCCAGATTTTTAATCCAGTTCGTGAGGACTTCTAGGCGTGGGAAACATTGGGTTTCATTGCTGGTTTTTGCAGAAGTTGAACTCCAGCAATCAAGAGGCAAGTAGCCTTTCAAAATAGCATGATTTTCGTGTGAATTATGAGCATCTAAAATGCTTAGTTCTGAATGGAACGAATCTGATATATTTGGTTCATGTTTGGACATCTATAATAGTAAGCTTAGTTCTGTTAATGATTGGATGAATATGATAGTTTAGAGATGTTATTTAGAGGGTGTTAATCATGTTAGATGTGTTAGAATACATTCTTCCCTTTTCTGCCAGTTCAGATTTATTATCATGTTAGAAAGTTTATGGGCGTCTGATCTATTTAGTTGAAGTGAGTTGAGTTCATTTCTATTGCAATGTTACAGGTAGCATCTTCTGACTTTCTGTTTTAGAGAATTAAATTGAAGAGGATATGCAAATGTTCACAAAGAACTTTTAGGAAAATTTTCGTACCATTTCAGGTTCTTAAGTTAGTTCAGGTTATTAAGTTAGTTCAGGTTGGAATTCTTGTTTCAGCTTAGTAATTTAGTTCAGATTTTGAGGCACGAACTGAAGGTACTTAGAGGTTTGTTCTAGCTTCTATTTATCTTGTTCCAATCCTATTAATCCTGTTCAGGTGCTGAGACATGATCTGAAGGTTGTAGATTCTGGGTTTTAAGCTTTCTTGTGAGGAAACTTTCTTGTGAGGCCTTAGAACAGTAGAGGAAACTTTCAGGTGCTGAGACACGATCTGAACAGTAGAGGAAACTTTCTTGTGAGGCTTTAGGACCTGTGATAAAGTAGAAGTAGTTGTTGTTAGAAGTGTGCACGGAGGTACCAATCTAGTGGCAAGCTCACCTTATTCCCATTATATACAGCAGCAGTAGTGTTATTCTTTAAGAGAAGAGGCAAGTTCTAGTTTTGAGAAATCCAAGGTTGCTGTTGGTCCATTAGGACAAGTAATAATTTTCTGGTGGGTTTTCGGTCCAGCAAGAGGGAAGAGTGCTGAACAGATTTTTAATTCTAAGAATATAAGGCTGGTATTAAGAGATTTAAATTCTTTTCCCACTTCTGAAATTTTTCTAAATACTGTTATGAGCCGAGAACTTAGGTTTGACTTCTTATGGATAGTTATGATTAAAGTGCAAATACTTTAGAATTAATAGTAACCTATGGTAAGTAGTTTTGGACAGCAAAGTTTAGGGAGTAATTGATATGGGGACCATTTAGAAGAAGTTAACATAAATCTGAATTCTTGAACATTAGAGGGATTGGTCATTTGAACAACTATTGAACTGATGTAAGATCACATTGAAAAATTTCTGAATTCTTATTATTATTTGAAAATGTATTCGATTATGGACTTGTCGTATGACCTTTGGTTATCACAGTGATTAAAGTGTGAGTACTTTTATGGTAGATGCAAGTTGCCGTAAATTTTATTGTGGAATGGCTGTAGTGTTTTTTTTTTTTAATTAAATTTGGTTTAAACATATATACATGACTTTGTTTTTCATTGAGCATGACTTTATGATGAATTAGCAAATAATTTGAGAAAATGTTTAAGTAATAAGGGCAAGACTTAGTGTGGATCCACAGTCGAGTTATAATTGAATTTTGTAAATTTTGTCTGGATTTAAGTCTGGAGTTCCTTCATGCGTTTCCTCCATGATGGAGAGGCCTTCCATGAGGGAAGCGCTGCAGCAACTCCGTTTCCACCATGATGGTGAGGTCACTTGAGTTTTTCCGCCATGAGGGCGACGATATTGGATGTTCGAGCTGTTGCAGTGTTAGACTGGATTGTCTGGAACTCTAGTGCTTAGCCACACAAAATAGACAAACTTCACGAGTCCCAATATATAATGTTTTCCGAATTTGTAATTGTCGATGTATTTCCGAGATTAGTCTGATTAACCGAGGTTAATCGTAACTTAATTGATTATAACTTGTGCATGTTTTAGAACTGTTATAACTGTATTTTTGTGCATGCATTGCTACTTGCTGAGATCGTCGTATCTCACTGCTTTGTTTTGTTTTCAGATTTAGGCGAGGACGATACCGTGGGGGTTGAAATTCCGGTGGACTATCCGGAGTATCGTGAGGAGGATTACTTTTTTGAGTAGATCTTAGTTGTTGGTTTTATTTACTTTAGTGAGTTTTTATTATGAACCTGTATTACTTTTGGATATGTTTGGGAAAATTAGTGAACCTTGATATCATGCATTTGAATTTTTTTTATTATTTTATTTCATGTTTTTCCCTTACTCTGTTGATCCTGTGGAATTTTAATTAACCTTCGGGTACGAGTTACGGTTATTTTACGTAACCCGGATCCGGGGCGTTACAGAGGGATACCGAGAGGATTGCAAAAAAAAAATCTAGGAAAAAAAGGGGAAGAAAGAAGAGGGGGTTGATTTTGCAAATTTTTCATTATTTTTTGGTGAGATGACATTGCATAAGAAAGAGATAGAGAGAGGGAGAGGTTGATGTTATTCTTTTCTTTTTTTGTGAGATGATGGCGTAGATTACTTTAGTACAAGGGTTTTGAAAGAAGACATTAGAGAGAGAAGAATTTTCAAAACTAGGAAGAATTTATAGACTTTTTTTTTTATGAAAAAAAAACTACCTTTATAGACATTAAATTAAACTGCCTTTATAAGCTTGAAAAAACAAAAGAGAAAACTAGAATTATCTCCCTTAGAGTTACTGACAATTGCAAATTCCAACAGGATTT
This sequence comes from Buxus sempervirens, assembly GCA_947561395.2. Taxonomy (NCBI): domain Eukaryota; kingdom Viridiplantae; phylum Streptophyta; class Magnoliopsida; order Buxales; family Buxaceae; genus Buxus; species Buxus sempervirens. Next base: position 53,594,286 of record OX387182.1, read on the forward strand.
CTATCTGAGCTATGAGTAGAATTGTTGTAGCCACCACGATGGCCTCCTCAACCACCACAATGGCCTCCTCGACACTATTTTGTAACCAACTGAGCAGTCGCTTGTACTACTTCTTTGTTTGGCTCTCCATGGTTACAGAATAATTCCTCATCAAGCAATTTATCATTAAGGTCTTCAAAAGAGATAGGTGTCTAACGAACACGAACTACTGCCATCAACGCATTAAATTCGTCAACCAGTCCATTTAAAGTGTAGGACATGATTTTAGCATCATTCAGGGGGTGCCCAATGAGTGCTAGATCATCAACAAGGCTTTTCACCTTGTTCATATATGCAATCATTGTTTGTTGTGTATGTGACTTGAATTAAGCTAATGTTTAGATACAGACCATACTGTACACTCAGCCGTATGAAGGGTATTTTTGTAATTTGGGTGTCTCTTGTATAAAACCCAAGAGTTAGGGTTTCTGGTTGAAGTCGAGAGACTACATTGCTTTTCGACCAGGAGAGGGTTGTGTGTTTTGTAACCCTATTTTTTTACATATTAAAGAAATGAAAGAACCCCATCATCCATGGACGCAGGCATCCTTGCCAAACCACGTAAATCGTTTCTCTTGTTTACTTTATTTTTAATTTCGTTTTTTATTGTTGTTCGATCTCCAACATTGTCTTTCTTTCCTTCTTGTTTGACATAAGAGAGGACATAATAGAAAGCATCTGGGTATTGGAACGATTGGCAAAACTCATTTCCAATTTGTTCCAGGCATCAACAGAGGTGGTACAATTGTTAATTGTTGGGCTGATTGTGTTATTAATAGTGGCCTGAATGCCAAGAAGCACAAGACGATCCTGACGAGTCAAAAAAATGTATATGGGATCTGTTTACAATGGGTCAATGGGTAGGGATAGGTTCCATCAACAAAACCAAGGAGTCCATAACCAAAGAGAAGATTGGTCATTTGGGACTTCCATGATGCATAGTTTCCACCATTCCTTGCAAGCTTGAATGGAATTTGGGAAGAGGCATTAAGAGATATTAGATTTCCATTAGCAAGAAGAAGGTTACCTTGATTCATAGTGTTTCGCAAGTGGTGAGAGAATCATAGGCTCAAAAATTTCTGCTGAAGTTGTCGATGTTGTGACAGAAGCCTGGGAGTTCTCCATTGCTGCAATAAGGAGGAAAGAACACGACTAGGTAGGCAAAAGAAGGATCAACTTTGTTCAGGACAGAGATGGCTCTGTAACATAAAGAATTTTGATGAATATTTTTCCCAGTTTATTAACAAAGGCGAGTACAAATATATATACAAATGAATGAAACCCAATCCCACAAATCTTGGTTATACAGCAGGAAACAAAATCAAACAAATAAGGAAAGAATTTCAGTAAGATAACAATCAGAAAAAGATGAAACTGTCTAAAAATGGACGGGCTAAGTTCATGCTCCTTCAGTGTGTGCCCATCTCAAATACATATTCTATTTATATACTATTCTTTAGATCTGAAGTTCAAAATTTCATAAGCTAGCCTATATAAGAGCCCTATAAATTAAAGTACTTTACTTTTTTTATTTTATAAAAGCACAATATTAGAAACTACTAGCAGCGTATTTGCACGTGTAGTACTACACGTATGACATATATAAATAAAAAGTTTAGGACATGTAAGAGATAAGTAATTATTGAAGGGTATCTTTTGGAAAGTGAAAATAACAAAGAAAAAATTACGCAAATAACTAGATTTATATTTATATATTAGTAACTAGTCTATGCTCCTATGTGCAACATGTAATCACAAAACTTCAACATATATAACAAAAAAAAGGGTCCATTCCAATGTAATATCCAAATTGCAACTTAAACCCACAGGTAACTAACAAATTCCAACACCAAACGTTTCATTAAATTTTCTAGGATTAGAGAGAACAATTCTGGGAGCTCTTGGGTTTTTGGAATTGACATATATCTTCGGTGCTCCCTTAAAAGAGAGAGGACAAGGGTAGAAGAGAGAGGTGGAAAAAGAAGATGAAGGATAGGAAGTGGGAAGAGAAAGAAGAGAAAGAAGGGTGGAAGAAGATTACTTTAGGTAATAGTAGGGGGAGAAGAAGAGGGAGGGAGGGAGAGGGTGAAAAAGAGAGAATAAAAAGACAAGTAGAACAGGCCAAAAACGAGAAAGGGGAAACGTGATTGGGAAAATTAATTTTTAGTGATACTTTTTTAAAATAATTAAGATTCAGTCAGAAAAGTTTTGAGTTTTAATTTTTATTGAACCTTTATCAAAATAATTATTTTTTAGTACCATTTCATAGTTATGAGTGAATTTTTCCAAAAATACCCTTATACTAGGACTTGTGTAAGTAATAAATTGACTTGTACAAGCCATTTTAGACTTGTACAAGCAATAAAATGACTTGTACAAGTCAATAAATTAGCTTGTACAAGTCATTAAAATGACTTGTACCTTAAATGAGTGACTTGTGTAAACTATTTGGATGAGTGATGTAAGGGTATTCTTGGAATAGTTGATTTGTAATAGTAAAATGTAGAGGTGTAAGTAGGGCGGGTTGGGTCGGGTTATGAGAGTTCGGGCTCAACCCAATCTAGGATTTACTATCCCAAACTCATCGTTGACCTGCCTAATCCAAACTCACTAAACCCAAACCCAACCCAAACATTATTGTTTGAGTTCGGGCTGGGTTCGGGTTAGCCCAAACAAAATGTAAGATTTTGAATGTTTTTACAATTTTTGTTATAATTACAAAATGTGGGAATATCATTCATTAATTTGTCTATCAACATGCTTTTATGTTTGTTTGTTATAAATGCAAATATTAGAAATTCCTTTTGATTTGTCCCTTGAATTTGAAAAAAACACAATTAATTTATTTCTTTAAAAATTTTAAAATATAATACTAGCTCACTATATTTGTAGTGTTTGCAAAATCTTTCTTGTAGAGCATGTGCTCCCAAATATCACATTCATTGTAATATATATGTAAAGGTATGTGAGTATAAAATTATTTATTTGACAAAAATTCATATCACATATTAATAACTTATGTTTAATAGTTGATTGCATAAATACAATGACAATATAAAAGGAAAAGAAAACAATGATACATATATATATACAAATAAATATTCACTCATATATATATATATATATATATATATATATATATATATATATATATATATATATATATATATTTGGTGGTGTTTTATACATATATCTATATGAGAGCGTGTATATAAAGTCAACATTAATTTCGGGTTTTTCGGGTTGTATAACTTGAACCCAAGCCCAACCAAAACTAAACTTCGGGCTCGAAATGAAACCCAACCCAAACCCAAACCAAAGCCCAAACTCAATGCTCACTTCGGGTTCTTATTCGGGTTGGGTTGGGTGGGCTTTGGATGGTCTGGGCTAGATTTACAACTCTAGTAAAATATCACTAAAAATTAATTATTTTGATAAAGTTATACTAAAAGTTAAAACTCAAAACTTTACTGACTAAATCTTAAATTTTTGATAAAATACCACTAAAAATTAATTTTCCCAAGGTGTTTCGGACCATAGGATGTGTGATATGATAAAAAAAAATCATTTTGAAGACATCAAAAATCATTTTAAAAGTGATATTGGAATTGGTCATTTCAAACAAATAACATCACAAGCATCAGGATGTGCGGTAGGACCTGTGAAAGATGATTTCGTTTCGTATCCGGATAGGCCTGGTAACTTGGAACTTTCCGTATTCAAGTAAAACAAGTAACTCAATTGAGTTACTAGCCTTATTTTTAGAAATATAAATTAATATTTTAAGAGATAAATTAGGAATATATAGTAATTTAAAGGCATTTTTCATCCAAAACTTGGCTATTTGGCCAAAAAACTCGTTCAAGTTTTAAGATTTAAATTATTAAATTACCTAGTTAAATTTAGGGTGAGTAAACTCGCAATTAAACCTAACAGTAACTCGGGCAAGTATTCCAAGTTAGTCTTGAGTGTCAGTAGCATGAACCCTACACAAGCCACGTGGATTTATGTTTGTAGCCGCACTGTTTATTAAAGAGAAGAAACAGGGATGAGTGCATGAGGAAGTCTTCACACACAGTCCTCCTGATAGAGACAGGCACATCCTTAATCCATAAACAAGAAAAACTGTTTAATTTGCATGTTGGTCCGCTAACTGTGCCATTCGCTTCTCCAAAATTAGGAATTTTCTAAGGAGGTAATTCTTCCTTCAACAAGGTGCACACAGTGACTTTGGAGTCACTTTCAATGATAACCTTTCTATAAAGAAAGTTAGCTACTTTAGATTGTTTGGAGAAACCTTATCTTGTCATCTTCATTTGTGACCTTCCCAAGCTTACACAGCCACCAATGTCATTTTGGGCCCTTCCCCTTCTCATAACCCTCTGTGGAGTTTTCTTCTCACTCGCCTATCTCCGATGCCGGAGGCATGACCGGCGACTACCACCAGGTCCTCGAAGGCTTCCCTTGCTCGGCAACTTACACATGCTAGGCAGCCTTCCCCATCAGGACCTCCATCGTCTGGCCAAGAAGCATGGCCCCGTCATGTACGTGCAGCTTGGTCTCGTCCCAGCAGTGGTGGTCTCTTCACCTGAAGCCGCCGAGCTATTCCTCAAGACCCACGACCTTGTCTTCGCCAACAGACCTAGCATCCAAACCTCTCAATACATCTCTTATGGGCGTAAAGGTGTGGGCTTCACCGAGTACGGCCCTTACTGGCGTAACATGCGCAAACTCTGCCTTATAGAGCTCCTCAGCAGCTCAAAGATTAAGATGTTCAAGCCCATTCGAAATGAAGAACTGGGTCTCCTAGTTCGATCTCTCAAGGTTGCTTCAGACTCTAGAGCCATGGTCGACCTTAGCTCTAAGCTTAAAGATCTTGTTCAGGACATGACGTACCGAATGATTTTGGGTAGTTCAAGGGGCGCCCAAAGCTTTGAATTTGCTGAAACCATTAACGAGGCATTGATGTTGGTGGGAGTTTTTAACATAGCAGATTTTATTCCCTTTGCCGGTGCACTTGATCTCCAGGTATGACTTCTACTATTTTTATACCGGCGCCGGTGCTGGACAAGGGGATGAGATCGTTTTCTCATAGCAGATGATGCAGTGTGGCTCTTTAAGGCATAGAGACGTGTCTTTGCATCATAATTACAGTATACTAATTGTAAAATATATACATATCTTGGTTCAGTTTGGTTCAACCATATAAGTCGGATTTCAATTCAATTCAATTTGACTAAAACATCACCGAATACCAAACCAATTTAGCTCAGTTTAGAGAATTTGAAACCAAAACATAACCCAATGTATTCAAATGCAAACAGCAAGGATCCAAAGTCAGAGCTAGGCATCTTAGAATTTGTTCAAGGGCCCCAGCAAGGATTGAGATTATCTACTGCATGTCAAGCCTAGTTATAGGTACGCCCAACAACTGTTTAACACACCCAAAACTGAACTTATTAATGTAGCAAGTGGCTATTGACTACTGTCAAGCTCAACAATAGATCATCTCTATCACAAAGGCAAAAAGTGAATATCGAGGAAAAAGATTTAGAAAGAATGATCTAAATCGACGTCTAATATCTAATAATTCAAAAGTTAATAATAGTTAATAAATTTTCGAGACATAAACTTCATTAAGTAGCCGATAATCCGTAATATTTCTTTGTGAATAACTTTTTCAGATTAAATAGGGTAACCCGATTGAATTTCTCACTTGCAGGGATTCAATCGTCGTGCGAAGGCTGTTAGCAAGGTTTTAGATAACTTCTTGGAGAAGATGATTGATAAGCATGTAAAAGACGCTGCAGGAAACCAGTCTGGCCAACATAGGGACTTCATTGATGTAATGTTGTCCTTGATGAGGGAAACCCAAGTTGGAGAACAAGAGAACCAATACAGCATTGATCGGACTAATATCAAAGCCATTCTCATAGACATGCTTGAAGGTGCAACCGACACATCACCTACGGCAATCGGATGGGCCCTATCGGAACTCTTCCGGCATCCATTGGCAATGAAGAAACTCCAAGAAGAGCTATCAACTGTAGTTGGAACAGGTCGAATGGTAGAGGAGACAGATTTGGGGAAGCTTGGATACTTGGACATGGTGGTCAAGGAAACCATGAGACTGCATCCAGTCGTTCCCTTGCTTATTCCTCATGAGTCCATGGAGGACATCACAATCAACGGAATGTTCATACCCAAGAAGTCTCGGATCATTGTGAATGCGTGGTCAATCGGACGAAATAAGAAAGTCTGGTCTGATAATGCGGACGAGTTCTTCCCTGAGAGATTCATGGGTTCTGATGTAGATCTCCGGGGACGCCATTTTCAACTTATACCATTTGGAGCAGGTCGTAGAAGATGCCCAGGTTTGCAGCTAGGCCTTACTACGGTTCAACTGGTGCTGGCACAACTGCTGCATTGCTTTAATTGGCAACTTCCGAATGGCGTATCCCCTTTTGACTTGGATATGAACGAGAAATATGGCCTTACAACAGGAAGGGCCAGCCATTTGTTCGCTATTCCATCGTATCGCCTGCATATCAACAATTTATAAGGAGAGTCAGCTCCCAACTCTAGATGCTATTTTTATGATGCTGTTGCTTAATTATACTTATATATAGTACATACAGTATTGTCATCTAATTGAGACTCGGATGCATCAATCAGAACAGTGCTTGGCTGAGGGTTTTCATCTAGTCTCTTTTCCAGAATTTTTGCCTGCCGTAGTTCCTCCCGAACTTCTCCCAATTTTCCCTCTCCCTTCAGAGAAACCGCCTTTCTTTTTTGATCGAGTATTTCTTGCTTCAGAGAACTTTGGTGTTTAAGAGATTCAGATACTGAAAATGAATTCACTTCATTAGTTGACTTCTCGGTTGCAAGAGCCGTTTTCTCCATCTTGTCGGATCTCAATTCATTTCTGCTTCCCCATTCTCTGTCAAGAGTCTCTGAAGTTCCAGGCTGAACGGAATCAGCAATAGAGGGAATCTTCAAGCCAATATTCCCTTTATCTTCAAGCTCATGGACAGGTAATCGTGAACTTTTCCAGTCATCTCCAGTGAGCAAATCTGTGACAGGTATAGATTGGCCTGATAGGGGTAAAGAGCTTGTGGCTTCCCCCTTTTTTTTGCCAGGTGGAGGATCCAGTCTTGCATTTAACGAATTCTTATCTTCAATGAGATGAGAAATTCCAGGAATTAAATCGGCCGAACTCCAAGGAGAAGATTTTGCCACATTACTTCCCTTCCAATCGGGTACCATAGACTTCTCAGCTACTTCTTCTGCTAATTGGGTTCCACAAATGGGATGCTTGAAGACGCTTGGGTTGCGCCGTCAATGAGAACTGAGCGATTACCCATTTGTTTAAAAGGTTTCGGAGGCATGCTTGCAGGTTCTATATCTTCGTCCTCCCAACCCAAATTCTTTAAAAGGGATAGCATTGCTGGATCATTCATATCTTGATCTGTTACATCCCCATCATCTACTTCATCCCCAAGAGGTGAAGTTCCAGAGACATCTGAATGTTTATATGGTTGTTTTGATTCCCTATCACCATCAGTCATTTTTCTGGGTTTAACTTTCGAAGAATTCTCCATCTCTTCAAGTTGACGCTCAAGGACCTTGCCTTTGTTCAATTCTTCTTCGGCCTCATCCAAACGGCCTTCTCTTCTCAAAGAAAGTGCCTTCTTTTTTAGACTCAGGAGCTCTTTCTGAATCACTATTCTACTTCTTGGTACCACTCCAGAATCCACATTATCCATGTTAATTAACTTTGATGATTTTTCACCGGTTTGAGAGACCGAATCCTTCTGCATGCTGGGATTCAATTCTGGGAAAGAACTTCATCTAATACAGCTTCCCTGTCCTTAGGAACAGGAGGCACAAACAAGGAGATTCTTCCTTCCTCCCTCTGCAACTGAAATATTTCCGGCGAGGCTTCCGGCAGGCAGGAGATTCGAACCGAAAAGTTTGTTCACAAACAGCCCCCTGTCGACACGCACAAAATATTTCCAAGCATGAAAGCGTCTTTCTGGTGACCGACTTCTTCCTTCTGTAGACCGTCAATAGAATTCTTTGCTCATCATGACTTAATGCGAAATATCAGTTGAATTTGGATCACTTGGTTTATAACAAATAATTTAATATTGATACTACTAAAATATCCAAACACTATTTCTCATTTCACATTTCATTTAGCAGACATATGTTCCAAGTGCTAAAAAACACTTTATCAAGTTTCTTGCTATCAGTACAATGCATAAGGAGATGAAAAGGACTTTTCGTGTTGCGAGGAGTCAGCCATCATGGGAGACTAGAATTCACCACCATATATCATAACTTTATATGACATCAAAGATAACTTCATGATGCCATGCCAGAAAAAATATAATTAAAAATATATTAATTAACTAGGATTTCTAATTAAATACTTATTAATTAACTAGGATTTCTAATTAAATACTTATCACTAGGATTTCTAATTTTCATGTTAACTAAGATTTCTAATTAAAAATATATTAATTAACTAGGATTTCTAATTTTCATGTTACTTAAATACTTATCACTAGGATTTCTAATTAACTCAAATGGGTATCCTGTTATCCTCTCATTTTAACCCCCCTTTAATCTAAAAAATATATTAATTAAAAAAACAAAAAAGTGAAAAGAAACAAAAAACACTAACTATTAAAAGTTAACCCTTTTGATTCCTTTAAGAAAAGGAAAAATCTTTATTGCTTTTGATTTTTATGTAATCTTTCAAAAAGCTCACATCTTTTGAGCAGCGTGGTTCTTCTCCCATCCCAGAGAGATTCGGGCAAAGGTCCTTCCAGATTTCTAAAGCAGTGACGTGTCGCCTCACTATTGGGTACTGGATGCCCAGCAGCAGCAGATGATGTAAATCCATTTGGAATAGAGTTCAAACATTTTTTTACATACAAAGGATCCCGGTTACGTCACTGATCTTAATTAACATATTTTTTAAATACATAATATTAAGATACTTTTCAGACGTTCATCAACACATGTTTCATACGTTATGTTTATTTACACCAAAACAATACTTTATGTTTATTTACACTGCAGTAAAAAAAAATGTTTACTACCACACGACCAGTTTCCTCTACGAGGTTTTCCTCTTTGGATTCCTCTTGGGAGCACCTGCGGACGACACGCGTCCCGCCCGGTCTCACTCCTCCTCAGCCCCGCTTCAGCCGTGTTCTTAGCCGGCTCCGTTTGAGACGCGTTCGTCGACCGGAGCCGCCTTCGAAATTTGAAACGAAGGAAGCGTATGTGAAGCGGGGTTCTGAGTTTTTGTAAACAGTTTCTCTGCAAAGCTCTCCGTCTCTGCAAAGCTAGCACTCTCGCTCTCTCTTCATCTTCTTCTCCATTCTTCACTTGCTCTCTCCATTTTTTTTGGGTAGGAATCATAAAGAGACTTTTCCACATACCAGTTATACATTGCTTTTGAATGCGGGATACGGACCGAAGAGGAGACGATGTGTGAATGCTCCATCCACTTCTGAGTTAACAGACAGAGAAAAAGGCTTTGTACGAAGATTCTTTCGGTTTTCGTTTTTTCTTCAGCCATGAGAAGGGGACTATAAGTGCTTTTCCTTTTTCCCTCTGTCTTTTTCGTTCTCGTTCACGCCAAGCTTTGTTGATTCCAGTTACCGGAACCACTGGATTTTGGAGAAGAAATGAGGTGAGAGGAGTAAAGGGGGTGGTTGAAAAGGGAGAAGGAAGAAGAAGAAGAGGAGGAGGGATCATGGGGGCGACGCTGTCGAACCTGACGGAAGGGGTGAACGGGTTGACCATGGGGCCGGGGCTGGGAGATATACCAGAGAGCTGTGTGGCTTGTGTCTTTATGTATCTGACTCCGATGGAGATTTGTAATCTTGCAAGGCTGAACCGGGCATTTCGTGGGGCTGCGTCGTCGGACGCCGTCTGGGAAGCCAAGTTGCCGCCGAATTACAAAGATCTGCTCGCCTTGTTGCCTCCTGAGAGGTACCAGAGTCTTTCGAAGAAGGACATCTTCGCCCTGCTTTCTCGCCCGATTCCGTTCGATGATGGCAACAGGGTATGTGAAAGGTTAGGGTTTTGTGGTAGTTGGTTCTATGGAGTTATAGAAGTTTCTCCATTTCATTTCTTTTGGTGGGTGCGTGGGTGGGGCTCTTGGGATTTGCTTGTTTATCCATTTTCTTCTTCTTTCTGTTGGTGGTGATGCAGGAAGTTTGGGTGGATAAGGTGACAAGCAGGGTTTGCATGTCCATTTCAGCTAAGGCTATGTTGATAACTGGGATTGAGGATCGGAGATACTGGAATTGGATTTCAACGGAAGAATCTCGGTCAGTGGTTAAAAATGTATAGGAAAATATATAGTTTTGAATCTGGGTATTTATTCTATAATCAAATGAAGCTTTGAAATTTCAACTTTCATTTGGGGCTTAAGTTTTCCCTCTGATTCTGCAGTAGAACGTATATCTGAAGTCCCCTTGTATTTCAGGATTAGCGGGGCATGTATTTTAATCTGCTGTGCTGATTAGATTCTGATGGCCAATATTTTTTGTTTTTACTTGGTGGATCCTGGATTCTTGTGGATATCTTATAATCCATGTATCTATTCATTTATTTGTTGTAGTTTTTCCTTGATACCTAGTATCTTTAAGAGACTTATTTTGAATAACAAAGTTGGTTAGTGGGATTTTGATGTGCCGGAGGCTCCGCAGGGTAGCAATGAAAATCATGAATTGCTGGGAAATCACAGGGAATATTTGTTGTTTTCTTGAGTTTTTTTTTCTTCTCAGAGTAAGCAAGGTATTTATTTTAAATGACATATCTTACACTTTTTTCTTTGTGGAAGAGCAGATTAGTTTTGTGGTTATGTATACCTCAAAAATTTTCCACATCTTTTGGTGGGGTGGGAAGCAAGTGCTGAAGTGATTGATCTTGTTTGCGATATTGGAAATTTGCAATTGTGTAACTCATTAGAAAATGAAATGCCTGTTATTTGTTCCAGTGGTCTTGTTGAGGGTGCATAATCAAGGAAGTGATTATTGGCAAGAAAGGAATTTTTTCTCTCTTTTTTCCAGTTAAAGGTGAAAATTGGAATAAAAATGAAAAAGTGGGATCTCAGGAAAGTCAAAGAGAGCTTCTTTTGTTTCTCTATTAGGAAGGAAATGCATTTTTGTTTCTTGTCATCAGGAATAGGGTGGGTTCAAATGGATTAGGGGATAGAAGACTGCTGTGGAGACTTATACTATCAAAAGAAACAAAAGAAAGAGAGAAAAATAGTACTAAGAGTTTTGGAGCTGAATCATCATTCATTTGGATTGGCTTCCAGCAAGGGAATTTTTTTTTTTTGAAATTGTAAAGGAGAACGCAAAAGTAAATGAATAGCTCTTTCCAAATGTAGAAAAGGTTCTGAAGCTAGAGGGGTATTATTAATGTATTTCTCTCCATGTTTTCATTCATCCCTCCTTTAACAAAGGTCCTTACTTTAAAAGAATGGTCTCTTTCCCTCACCAAATCCATGTTATCCTACTTTATCACTCCCTCTGTTCATTGCTGTCTTCAAACCAGAAAGTCACTTCACTTGTCTGTGAAAGGACTTTATTGCGACTGGTGGAGAAGTCTATTGCTTGAAGACCATGTTCAATGTCGTATCTACAAGTTTGAAGAGAAGGAATCTTAGGATGATTTGAATTATATATGATAAACATTTGTCATCTTAATTTGATGTTTTTTTAATCTTGAGAAAATCGACCATTGGAATATTTATATCACAAATCTGTGAAATTATTAGGGAAGTCAAATGGGGCAAACTGAAACAACTAGATTAATGATTTGTCCTGAGTATTGTTAACATCTGATCACTGCTAATCAGGGTTATGTATATACATAACCAAGGTATTATTCATGTGGTCTAACTAACTCAACTAAACATGTTTCAGTTTAACTTAGGGTCATCAAATGGAAGATATGATATCATAACCAAAACTATAATGGAAAGCCATTGGACTTTGAGTTTTGTTCTTTGTTTTTTTTTTTTTTTTTTCTCATATTGATATGCTAAGGACAAACTATGATCATGTCACTTCCATAGGAGCAACAATACCAACATGCCATGAAATATTAGTTATTTAAAGCTGTTGGGCATTCACTTGTCAGTGATGAGGAGGGGAAAATATCCCATCACATGGAAACATGACAGACAAGAGAATAAACAAATTATGGAGTTTCAATCAATCAATCAACCAATAACCAAATGCCTTATCCCAACAAATTTGATATATATATATATATATATATATATATATATATATATAATCCATTCTTGTCCCATTCATGAAAATAGAATTTTCAATTTAATTAACTTAGTCCTTTTTAATTATTAAGTCATTAAAAAGTAGAAAAAAAAGAAATTTCCTTATATATTTTATTCTCTCATATTATAATCTAGTTACTTTGCTTCAAATCTAATTAGTTCTCCTTTCCAATTTTTGGTCACTTAAAAATCCATATGACATTCTCTTAAATATATACTTTTAAATTGTACCTTTTTCAGTTTATACATTTGATTAATCATATGGCCATGTTTCACTTTTATTTATCTAGTTAATTTTCTTATTTAAGCTTCGACCCATTACCCAAACGGGTGCTAAGCACTTCCAAAAGGAAGGGAGGGGGTTTAGGCATGACCCCAACCTAAAGATTAAAAGTACTTAGAGAATCATATATACCAACAAAAGTGATAAATACCTCCCTTAGATATTAGTCCTAATTCGGCCGAAGCTTTCTTTTAGCGAAAATCTGGTTCTGTGCCTTGAGTGCTTCTCTTGCCAAAGATTCTGTTGTAGCGTGTGAACAATTGGAGCACCTTGCAGTTGCTGCATAATTCTTCTAGCCATCCAATGAAAGATGCTCCAAGGGCAAGCCATCTTATTTAAGCTTGGTATCGCTTAGTTTCTCTTTGTTTTATGTAATGCTAAAAGCTTATTAAGATTCCCTTTTATCTGATATGATATACGAATACTTGAAGAAATATATTATCTTTAGGATCACATAAATTTTCTAATTAGCCTTAACCCTTCTCATTTTACCTACTCCGAGAGTCCGAGAGGAGCTTAATTAGCAAATCTACAAGAAAGCTTATATCAAATGATACCTCGTGTGTAAAATTCTTCAACCTAATGCCACTCGTACATCCTAATTTCTTAGTCAAGAACAAGTAGGATAAGTTGTTTAACTTACAAACAGGAGAAGTGATCGAACGAAGAAGGAGAGAGAGTGAAAGAGAGAGATTGAGTGGCAAAAACAACGACAAGCAAAAAGAGGATGGGCAGGGGACTGGGATTGGAATGAGTAGCCCCATGTCAAATCTGAAGCTACAAATCATAAGACAGTCAGTGATGGGTCAATCCATGGGATTTGATTTTGAATGTGATATATGCCAATTCAAGAAATAATAATTATAGTAAAGCCTTACCCTCACTATTTACAATAAAAAAAATTTTTATTTTTCACACTATTCGAACCTGTCAAAAGTCATATTTTCAGTTACCTAATGTTCCAAACCATTTCTAACCAACTCCGTACAGTTCCTTGTTTGTACTTTCTCGTTTGTTTTCTGAATTGTGTGCCATGTTGGTACAGGTTGTTTCAGTTTCTGTGTCAGTGTGCCCATTCATATTTAATGTGTTGAACATTTACTTATGTGCATAGTATACTGAAACCAGGTTCTGGAGCTAGAATCAAATGAAGCAGCTGGATACAGTGAGGAGAACGACGACAACCTACGTGAACTAGAGGAGCCTACTGTGTCATGGAATGTAACTTTTAGAGAACAAAGACAGCAGATAATTGTGCTGTGGGATGTATGCCATGTATCCATCATACATAGGACACAGTTCTACTTATTATTCAAGGGAGACCCAGCTGATCAGATATATATGGAGGTTGAACTTCGCCGCATGAGTTGGTTGCAGCAGCACTTAGCAGAACTTGGGAATGCAAGCCCAGCCCATGTAGGGGATGAGCCAACCATCTCACTATCCTCAAGGTATATTGGGAAGCTCCCTATCTTTCTGTGTTTTTTTGTGTGTGTGCAGCTTTTTGAGATGACTGATGAGTTTCCTTTGTTACTTGTTACTGCTGGATATCTGAATTCTCTCTGATATATGCAGTATCAGAGCGCTGAAACGCGAAAGGGAGTTTCTTGCAAAGAGGCTGACAATCCGATTAACTGCAGAGGAGCGAGTTGCATTGTATATAAAATGGGATGTTCCACTTGATGGGAAGCAAAGGAAGCTACAGTTTATAAACAAGCTGTGGACAAATCCCCATGATGCCAAGCATATTCATGAGAGTGCTGAGATAGTAGCTCAACTTGTGGGGTTTTGTGAAAGTGGCAATGTCTCGAAGGAGATGTTTGAGCTCAATTTTGTGCTTCCAGCAGATAAGAGACCTTGGATTTAGGATTGGAACCCAATTTCAAACCTCCTACACTTGTAAGAAAGTCGGAATTCGCCTTTCTTCAACATTGTTGCCATGAGAGCCATAGGTACATTGCTCTAAATGCAGATCTTTTGTACATATGAATTTTGGAAGTTCTATTTCTGGAATTCCTGGTTCTTTTTTAGCATACTCTTTGTGATTCTCATATTTCAATAAAACAACTTTTATTTGATTTGTTCATTTGGTAAGCCAAGGAGTTATCAATCTTTCTAATTCGTTTGTCATTTAGTTGCTTTTCCTTTGTCAGCAATAACCATAGAATATATTGGAATTTCCATCAGTTTCGATTCTTAATCATCAACAGATAATGCTTCCCTAATGATATTTTATTAACACATCCACAGAAGGTTCCAAAGCCAGAATGAAATCACCAAGCATGATGTCTTTCTTCTCATGGAATTTTAAATTGGTAGCCACTGTAGGCAATTAAGAAGAATATGGAGTGTAAAAGGATCAATCTGGCATACTATAAACAGGAAAGGAATGTAAGCATTAATCCCTTAATCAAGTATATATGTTACCCAAAAGTATCTGGTGCGATGGTTTAAAGCCTTGGGCCCTCGTTTGGTTGGTATTATAGATTATTGATTTTGATCCTAATTCTGGATTATCAGAAATTGATTATAATTATCGATTTTTAAAATCCAAAATCACGTTTGGTTACAATGGAAATTAGAATCTGTCTATGATGGTCATGTGAGCTTTAGGGAAAAACTGAAAAAAAAAAGGGCTCACTTTGATTTATCCACTAATTGGAAATTGAATTCAGGATTCTATTAACTTTCTTGCTAACCAAATTTTAGGCTATCAAATTCTAGAATAGCAAACGTATCACACAAAAAGAGCCCTGTTACAATATCGAGATTAACTGATCTTTTAACTGTCGCAAAGGTTAAAGTTAATTGGACTAATAATAACCGGATATACAGATTTAAAAAATTAAAAAGAAGAGCTTATACATCTATTGCATTGTTACAAGTCCACACAAGCCAAGTTACAAGTCCTCACAAGCCCTGTTACAAGTCCTCATAACCCCAGTTACAAGTCCTCACAACCCCTATTACAAGTCCTCACAAGCCCGGTTACAAGTCCTCACAACCCCAGTTACAAGTCCTCACAACCCCTATTACAAGTCCTCACAAGCCCGGTTACAAGTCCTCACAACCCCAGTTACAAGTCCTCACAAGCCCAGTTAGAAGTCCTCACAACCCCAGTTACAAGTCCTCACAAGCCCAGTTACAAGTCCTCACAACCCCTGTTACAAGTCCTCTCAACCCCAGTTACAAGTCCTGTCAAGCCCTGTTACAAGTCCTCTCAAGCCCGGTTACAAGTCCTCACAACCCCAGTTACAAGTCCTGTCAAGCCCTGTTACAAGTCCTCTCAACCCCAGTTACAAGTCTTCATAAGCCCAGTTACAAGTCCTCACAACCCCTGTTACAAGTTCTCACAAGCCTAGTTACAAGTCCTGTCAAGCCCTGTTACAAGTCCTCTCAACCCCAGTTACAAGTCCTCATAACCCCTGTTACAAGTCCTCACAAGCCTAGTTACAAGTCCTCACAAACCGAGAGTGGCGGTTTTGGGCCGATTTGGGGTCGCTCGAGCGTCAAGGCTTAAGACTACAATCTCAGAAAACCCAAGAGTGGCGGTTTGGGGCCGATTTGCGCTCGCTCGAGCGTCAAGGGGTTGTGAGGACTTGTAACTGGGCTTGTGAGGACTTGTAACTGGGGTTGAGAGGACTTTTAACTGGGGTTGTGAGGACTTGTAACCGGGCTTGTGAGGACTTGTAACAGGGGTTGTGAGGACTTGTAACAGGGGTTGCGAGGACTTGTAACTTAGCTTGTGAGGACTTGTAACTGGGGTTGTGAGGACTTGTAACTGGGCTTGTGAGGACTTGTAACAGGGGTTGTGAGGACTTGTAACTGGGCTTGTGAGGACTTGTAACTGGGGTTGAGAGGACTTGTAACTAGGGTTGAGAGGATTTGTAACACGGCTTGACAGGACTTATAACTGGGGTTGTGAGGACTTGTAACCGGGCTTGTGAGGACTTGTAACAGGGGTTGCGAGGACTTGTAACTTGGCTTGTGAGGACTTGTAACTGGGCTTGTGAGGACTTGTAACTGGGGTTGAGAGGACTTGTAACAGGGCTTGACAGGACTTGTAACTGGGGTTGTGAGGACTTGTAACCAGGCTTGAGAGGACTTGTAACTGGGGTTGAGAGGACTTGTAACAGGGGTTGTGAGGACTTATAACTGGGCTTGTGAGGACTTATAACTGGGCTTGTGAGGACTTGTAACAGGGGTTGCGAGGACTTGTAACTTGGCTTGACAGGACTTGTAACTGGGGTTGTGAGGACTTGTAACAGGGGTTGTGAGGACTTGTAACTGGGCTTATAAGGACTTGTAACTGGGGTTGAGAGGACTTGTAACAGGGCTTGACAAGACTTGTAACTGGGGTTGTGAGGACTTGTAACCGGGCTTGAGAGGACTTGTAACTGGGCTTGTGAGGACTTGTAACTGGGCTTGACAGGACTTGTAACTGGGCTTGTGAGGACTTGTAACAGGGGTTGAGAGGACTTGTAACAAGAGATGACAGGACTTGTAACAATGCAATAGAGGACTGTATAATCTCTTTTTTTTAATTTTTTAAATATGTATATCCGGTTTTTATTAGTCCAATTAACTTTAACCTTTGCGACAGTTAAAAGATCAGTTAATCTCAATATTGTAACAGGGCTCTTTTTGTATGATACGTTTGATATTCCAGAATTTGATAGCCTAAAATTTGGTTAGCAAGAAAGTTAATAAAATCCTGAATTCAATTTCCAATTAGTGGATAAATCAAATTGAGCCCTTTTTTTCACTTTTTCCCCATCTCTGTACCTGGACAATAGAAGGTGTGATGCCAAAAATCTTTCTTCTAGCTTTGTAATAACACACTCTCTAATAATATAGATACCCAAAAAATACACTCTCTAATAGTATGTTCTTGGCAGCTATGAGATCTTAGCATCACTTCCTACCCAACATAGAAATATTAATAAATTCTTTATCCCTTGCACACAAATATTCATTTATTTTTGGAACGGATTGGGATACATGCTGAAGTTTAAAAAAATAAAAAATTAACACAATAAAGTTATTCTTATTCATTGTCATGCATAAAAGGATGGCACAAAAACTGTCGACGCCTTGCCATGTTCTAACAAGTACTTTTCAAAGTGAAGCCATTGGCTTTAACCCTTCTTCTAGAGATTTTGCTTCCCCCAGTATTTTCACTGCCGCACTACCAACAATCACACTAGCAGCTCCCCATCCCGCTATCTGGAATGAGCAAAAAAAGAAAGAATTGGTGACAGATCTCTCAAATGAATCAATATGACTTCAATATAGTAAACATTGAGTTATATGTTACAACAAACCTGTTTCACATGCTCTGGTTTTGATATGCCGAAACCAACACCTAGAATGACCTGAAAATACTGGACCGAAGCACCAATAACTCACTTGAAGAGTTCTTGTAGTAGAATGCATTGATTAGACTTTACCACATAAGCAAACATATAAGAAAACTAAGCAACATGCTGTGCTTCTACCATTGTGTTTTTCTGCTTTGAAGAGAAATAATGAGGTAAGAAACTTAAAACAGAAATTGTCAAGTTGTCTCAGTGTATGATGTATTTTATGAGTCACCATCTAATGACTGAAACAAGTTTATTTCTTGTTTTCTGATACTTCAACCAAGTGGATAGCAATTTTTTCTATAATTCATGAGTTGATAGATTTTCATGGCAATTTGACTATGTGATCAAATATGAACCAACTTGTTACCTACTTCTACAGTTTCATTGTCAAATCTATCACAAACTGGCATCATGATTTGACTCAAAAGAAAAAAAATTATCATGGAGAAACACCCAAAAAATATACCTTGTGTGATACAGCTTCCTTAAGCTTCTGGTAGAAATTTGTGTTGAAAAAATGATAACTTCCTCTTGCCCCTTCTGTTAGATAACCTTGTTGCTGTAGGTACCTAGCAATTGGACCACCAATTATTAAAATGGAACATTCAGTAATAAATTCATGTCTAGTTTTGTAAAGGCAAAACCATGAAATAATACAGCTGCATACCTCATGAAATGAGATATCACATAACATGAATGAGACACTAGTCATGAGATCCATGCCATTCTAGAACAATGTCATGATTTGTGCATCTTCTTGAACCCATTCATAATTTTCTTGTTGATTTGAGTTTCTCCTCACTAATATACTGCCTTTTTCCTTTTCATACCATCTTAACCTACTACCTTTATATTATCTCTTATTTGGGCTACCTGAACACACTGTCATGTTCGTTTCCCTCATATTTATATCACCAATATTACCATGCCTTTTGATTAAGAGGTTTCACCATCCTATGCTAAAAAATCAGTCAGTCAAAGAACATACAATGGTAAAGCATTGATCTGATAATTAAAAGCTATATAAACAAGAATATAGAAACCTTCAAAATTTAATAAATTAGCTCAAAAGATGATCCACAATTATTCCTGAATGAAATAATATTTTCAGTATACGCATGGTTTGTGCCCATTCTAAGTTCCAGCCCAATTATAACTGTATCTAAATTACTAAGCCAATGCCCTTGGCCATAAAAATCCTTCAAAGACGTTCTACTATTGTTTGTGTCGTATGAAATGCTAAAAAATGTTCAAAATAGGAAGATCTAACCTTTTTTTTCTTTTTTTCCCTATCTGATCCCTTTTACAGAGCTCAAACACGCAAAAATATTAGATGGGTTTTCTGGCTGGGACCAACTCATGCCATTTGTCGTTAAATGTCACCATGTAGCCAATGTTTCTCATGATAATGAATATATTAGTTACTTTCATTAAATAAAAAAAAAACTGAACATAATACATACGAGTTCATATTAGAGGTGGTTTACGAAAGTTAAATTAAATTTCAAAAGTAACTCGGGATTTATATACATTACGGATGAGAATGGTGTCTAGTTTGTTCAGGTGATGAGGGTGCTATTCTCCAGGCTGAGACGTCCTTAGTTTTCTTTGCATTTCAAATATAAATTAAGTGTCGGGACGAAATCAATATGTCTCAAATCCCAAATTAACTAATCAAGGTCCCATATCCATATTGTGATCTACTAAACTTCACCATTGTTTCCATTTCTCCCCGTATTGGTTTTGCATTTCCAATCTTGTTTATATGCTGACTGCCTTTTTTCCAAATTTTGTCAATTCATCCCCAAGCAGTCCTAATTCTGCCCTGTACTGAATCTTACTAGCAGACGTGTCTGCATCAAGGCTTGAAGACACCAACTCCACTAATAAAGAGGAAAGATATATGAAAATGCCCTTTAACATCCTGATTCCACACCACTGCATCCCAAGTTATCTAGGAACACAAGTCTTCTTTAGCTGCCTAAAAGATGCATTAACACATCTCCTTAATTTCTACTAAAGGTTCCAGTCTCCTTTACAATTTAAAAAAAAAAATTCCCTTGCTGGAAGCCAATCCAAATGAATGATGATTCAGCTCCAAAACTCTTAGTACTATTTTTCTCTCTTTCTTTTGATAAGTATAAGTCTCCACAGCAGTCTTCTATCCCCTAATCCATTTGAACCCACCCTATTCCTGATGAAAAGAAAAAAAAATGCATTTCCTTCCTAATAGAGAAACAAAAGAAGCTCTCTTTGACTTTCCTGAGATCCCACTTTTTCATTTTTATTCCAATTTTCACCTTTAACTGGAAAAAAGAGAGAAAAAATTCCTTTCTTGCCAATAATCACTTCCTTGATTATGCACCCTCAACAAGACCACTGGAACAAATAACAGGCATTTCATTTTCTAATGAGTTACACAATTGCAAATTTCCAATATTGCAAACAAGATCAATCACTTCAACACTTGCTTCCCACCCCACCAAAAGATGTGGAAAAATTTTGAGGTATACATAACCACAAAACTAATCTGCTCTTCCACAAAGAAAAAAGTTTAAGATATGTCATTTAAAATAAATACCTTGCTTACTCTGAGAAGAAAAAAAAACTCAAGAAAACAACAAATATGCCCTGTGATTTCCCAGCAATTCATGATTTTCATTGCTACCCTGCGGAGCCTCCGGCACATCAAAATCCCACTAACCAACTTTGTTATTCAAAATAAGTCTCTTAAAGATACTAGGTATCAAGGAAAAACTACAACAAATAAATGAATAGATACATGGATTATAAGATATCATCATCCACAAAAATCCAGGATCCACCAAGTAAAAACAAAAAATATTGGCCATCAGAATCTAATCAGCACAGCAGATTAAAATACATGCCCCGCTAATCCTGAAATACAAGGGGACTTCAGATATACGTTCTACTGCAGAATCAAAGGGAAAACTTAAGCCCCAAATGAAAGTTGAAATTTCAAAGCTTCATTTGATTATAGAATAAATACCCAGATTCAAAACTATATATTTTCCTATACATTTTTAACCACTGACCGAGATTCTTCCGTTGAAATACAATTCCAGTATCTCCGATCCTCAATCCTAGTTATCAACATAGCCTTAGCTGAAATGGACATGCAAACCCTGCTTGTCACCTTATCCACCCAAACTTCCTGCATCACCACCAACAGAAAGAAGAAGAAAATGGATAAACAAGCAAATCCCAAGAGCCCCACCCATGCACCCACCAAAAGAAATGAAATGGAGAAACTTCTATAACTCCATAGAACCAACTACCACAAAACCCTAACCTTTCACATACCCTGTTGCCATCATCGAACGGAATCGGGCGAGAAAGCAGGGCGAAGATGTCCTTCTTCGAAAGACTCTGGTACCTCTCAGGAGGCAACAAGGCGAGCAGATCTTTGTAATTCGGCGGCAACTTGGCTTCCCAGACGGCGTCCGACGACGCAGCCCCACGAAATGCCCGGTTCAGCCTTGCAAGATTACAAATCTCCATCGGAGTCAGATACATAAAGACACAAGCCACACAGCTCTCTGGTATATCTCCCAGCCCCGGCACCATGGTCAACCCGTTCACCCCTTCCGTCAGGTTCGACAGCGTCGCCCCCATGATCCCTCCTCCTCTTCTTCTTCTTCCTTCTCCCTTTTCAACCACCCCCTTTACTCCTCTCACCTCATTTCTTCTCCAAAATCCAGTGGTTCCGGTAACTGGAATCAACAAAGCTTGGCGTGAACGAGAACGAAAAAGACAGAGGGAAAAGGAAAAGCACTTATAGTCCCCTTCTCATGGCTGAAGAAAAAACGAAAACCGAAAGAATCTTCGTACAAAGCCTTTTTCTCTGTCTGTTAACTCAGAAGTGGATGGAGCATTCACACATCGTCTCCTCTTCGGTCCGTATCCCGCATTCAAAAGCAATGTATAACTGGTATGTGGAAAAGTCTCTTTCTGATTCCTACCCAAAAAAAATGGAGAGAGCAAGTGAATTAATGGAGAAGAAGATTTAGAGAGAGCGAGAGTGCTAGCTTTGCAGAGACGGAGAGCTTTGCAAAGAAACTGTTTACAAAAACTCAGAACCCCGCTTCACATACGCTTCATTCGTTTCAAATTTCGAAGGCGGCTCCGGTCGACGAAAGCGTCTCAAACCGAGCCGGCTAAAAACACGGCTGGGGCTGAGGAGGAGTGAGACCGGGCGGGACGCGTGTCGTCCGCAGGTGCCCCCAAGAGGAATCCAAAGAGGAAAACCTCGTAGAGGAAATTGGTCGACTACCACAAGTTCCCTCTTGTGTCCTTTAGACGATAGGCACTAGGGAACAGCCGAAGTACAGGGTGGCCTAAACTGTGGTTTTAAATTGGTGGCAAGAGCAAACTTTTCTCATCATCTTTCTTTGCCCTTCCCAAAGCTACAATCGCCACAGATGTCTTCGTGGGCCCTTCTTCCCATTCTCATTGCCCTTTGCTCACTTGCCTATCTCTGACGTCGGAGACATGACCCACGGTGACTGCCACCAGGTCCACCGGGGTTTCCCCTTCTTAGAAACCTACGCATGCTGGGTACCCTTCCTCACTAGGACTTCCATTGTTTGGCCAAAAAGCACGGCCCCATCATGTACATGCAGCTCAGCCTAATCCCCGGTGGTGGTGGTCTCGTCACCTGAAGCTACCGAGCTATTCCTCAAGACCCACGAACTTGTCTTCGCTAGCAGACCCAGCATCGATGCTTCTGACTACATCTATTACAGACGTAAGGGCATGACCTTCACCGAGTACGGACCTTACTGGCATAACACACGCAAGCTTTGCACCATGGAGCTCCTCAACAGCACAAAGAGTGAGATGTTCGCACCCATCAGGAAAGAAGAAGTGGGTCTCCTTGTTCGTTTTCTCAAGGTTGCTTCAGACTCTAGATTCATGGTCAACCTTAGCTCTAAGCTTAGAGATCTCACTCAAGACATGACGTACCGGATAGTGTTGGGTTGCTCGAGGGGCCAAAGGTTTGAGTTCGCTAAGACAATTGAGGAGGCCATGAAGTTAGTGGGAGCTTTCAATATAGCAGATTTCATTCCCTTTGTTGGTCGATCACTTGATCTCCAGGTATGATTTCTACAGTTTCTATACTGGCGGCCTTGGGCCGGTGCCTGAGGCTGGGATTTGCTAGCCAGAACTTTAAAATATGGACCGGTGTTAAGATAGGGATGGCGATGGAAGCTAAGTTATTAGTTAGCATCCACATGCATGAATGGTTTGAATCTAGGGAGAACAGCATGGCAGACATTTGTCAGGACTACGGTTGGACTCATCCTACAAGTCCAGCCGTGGACACATTTCGCCTCCTACCACTCGGTAGTACGATCCGTGATACATTAAGAAAAAGAGTGCTTTTGGTTTTCAGATTTCAAAATGAAGGAATTAATGATAATGATTTCGTCTGACACAATAGAAAATAAAACAATAAAAGCATGTACAAGTGTGGAAGAGCAGTTAACTATAAAGCAATCTCTTAGTATATCACAGATCGTCCCACCGAGTGGTAGGAGACGAAACGCTCTCCCAAATGAAACAATACGGCCCAATTATTACGATAACCTTATATTATGATATAACTTGCATTATTGGTAATATTTTAATTATTAATTATTTTATTGATTAAATTATTGACATATTTGATACTAAACTACATTGTAAAAAAAATCATATCATAAGCCAGTTCCCACCAAAATCAAGTGGACAACATGAATCTTGTTTCTTCATCTCACTCTATAAAAAATCATATCTTTAATTAATTTACAATATTGTTTTTTTAGGTTTCCCTCTTTCTCGTTTAAGCCCTTCAATATGCATATTCTCCATCTTGCTTTTGTTCATATGAATAATCTTAACAAAAGTTCGACCAATTGCAAGCTACAATTAATTGTCTTAGATGTTATTGTATTTTTAAAAATAAATTATACAGATGTTTTGCAAGAAACATCCACGTGGGAAATAATTCCTCTCGAATCTTCAATTCTATCTTTGTATTAGTGTGTCAATGAGTCTGATACACGTACCCAATAACTGATAAAGGAATTTTAAATAGCAGAAAAAACTTATCATTTTGGGGTAAGTGACCCATACAAGGGGAGGCCAGAATATATTAGAGGAACTGCTCCCTTCATTTTGGGACAAGACAAGCATTTGTTTCTTTTATACATCATCCTTTTGAGAAATAATGTGTGATCCCCACCTTGTGTCATGAGGAAAATAAACAAAATCAATATTTAGAAAACCTATCAATATCCATTATGAGGGTAAGGCATAGAGATGTGTTTTTCTATTATAATTAGACTATACTAGCTCTAAAACATGTATGTACAGATGTGTATTGTTGACCATATTTAAATGTTATAACCTTGTTCAAGAAGCAAGGTTGTCTCGAGCAAATGATCAAAGTTACAAGACTTTTAGCTATCGCATGGTAACCCATTTGAACTTTCACTTTTAGGGATTGAATCGCTGTGCAAAAGCCGTCAGCAAGGTCTTAGATGATTTCTTAGAGAATATTATCGATGAGCATCTAAAAGACGCTGGAAAGAAATCTGGCCAACGTAGGGACTTCATTCACGTACTGTTATCCTTGATGATGGAGACCCAAGCTGGATAACATGAGAAACAATACAACATCGATTGAGCCAACATCAAAGCCATTGTAATAGACATGATTGCGCGTGCAATGGACACATCAGTTATGGAAATCAAATGGGCCCTCTCTGAACTCTTCTGGCATCCATCGGCAATGAAGAAGCTCCAAGAAGAGCTAAAAACTGTAGTTGGAATAGGTAGAATGGTAGAGGAGACAGATTTGGGGAAGCTACAATACTTGGACATGGTGGTGAAGGAAACCATGAGATTGCATCCAGTCGGTCCCTTGCTTGTTCCCCGTGAATCCATGGAGGACATCATGATCAATGGAATGTTCATACCAAAGAAGTCCCGGATCATTGTGAATACGTGGTCAATGGGACGAGACAACGAAGTCTAGTCTGCTAATGTAGACGAGTTCTTCCCTGAGAGATTCATGGGTTCATCTCGGGGGACACCATTTTTCAACTTATCCCATTTGGAGCAGGTCGTAGAGGATGCTTGGGTATGAATGTAGGCCTTACCCTAGTTCAACTGGTGTTGGCACAGTTTGTCACGCCCCGAATCTATCACTTGTATAATGTTACAAGGTATAGGACCAGAACGTAACCCTGCTCGTAAGCAATTCCTAAAATTCATTCAATGTCGTTAACCACCAAACAAAATATTTTCTTGTAATAGTGTTTAGGGTTACATTGGAAAATAAAGAGATATCTCATTAACAAAGCTAAGGATAAAATCTGTTAGTCTACTAATTCGTCGAAATAACATGAAACCTCCATTACAAGTTCAATACTCAATTAGAACACTAAGATATTCAATGTCCAAATCAATCACTCTTATCCGAGTTATTCCCTTTGCTTCATTTGCACAGTCTTGTGGTTACCTGAAATTAAGTAAGGAGTGAGTGTCACGACTCAGTGAGTAGGGCTATTATTCCATACATAAATTATATGCTTCAAAAATCAAGTCATTAGTTACGTCATATACAGGCTTAGTAGAAACTAGCAAGACACCATTACAAGGATAACATTTGTAGTCATAAAACATGTCAATCAATTTAATCAATTACAAGGTAAGAAAAACGAACATCAAGATATTAAGAAAGTAACTCTTAGTGATAACAAGAACATAATACAATTTTCCACTTAAAAATAAACTATCACACCATATCAACTATGCCAGTCTGTATACTAAACACAGCTCCCTGGTCATAGCGTTTTAGTGTAAGTACCAACAATTGGGTTGCGTCTGTCTGAGTAAACCGTTCTGATCCAGCACATGCCTGTCGAGTCACTGCTCAATTTCAATGCATGTCTGTTGAGTCACCTCTCAGTTCCTGTAGACACCCCAAATTGCACTAAAAATGAGAAAATAATTGAAAATATTAATTGGGATTTGAAACAGGTCAAAAAAGTGTAAAATCTGGCCAAACTGGTCATGACCGTATTTTGTTTACGGTCTGGTCATACCTGCAGTTGATATACGGTCACGGCGTGCCCGTATTAATAATACGGGCAGGGCGCGACCGTAATATATATACGGGCACGGGGGTCTTTGTGCGAATTTTACCTTTTTGATTTTTGAGCCTTATCTGCACCCAAATATCTCTCTTGGATAAGCGAATTATCTTATTTATTCATCCGAATTATCCTATATCCTTGTTGGCCATGGATTGGCATTATCCATATTTTTTACCTAATCCTGAGGATCAGGATATATCCTTCTGGACCAACCATGCCCCTGGGTGTGTCTATAAATAGAGGCTCTCTCCTCTAGCTAAGGACCACGAAATTTTGAGTCCAAGGAATTCTAAGAAGCTCCAAGACAAGAGAAGAACTCCTGCTGCCTGCCTGCTCAATCCAGGTAAGTCCCCTATCCCTTTTTATTTTCTGTCTTCAATTCTAGATGTAATAGGATCATCTCTATTGCTGTAGAATAAGGCCATATCTGTTTTTGTATTCCTAAACTTGTCTCTAAGTACCTCAAGGGTCTCTCTAGCCGTAAAACGTGAAGAGAGAACTAGGGGAAAGGGGAACAGGTGGATCCCTAGAATAGAACCCCATATTTGTTTTTTTCTTTTTCTTTTAGAATAAAGCCTCTGATTGTGTTTGTGTAACCAAACCTATCTCCAAGTACCTCAAGAGTCTCTCTAACCGTAAAACGTGAAGGAAGAACTAGGGGAAAAGAGACCAGGTGGATCCGTAGGGTAGACCCCTATGTGCTCTAATCTGTGAGATGTGGCTGTTTTAAATATCCTGATCATGTTTAATTGTTTTTATGATATATCTGAATAAATAACATGAATCTATGATGTTTATAGCATGAGATCCCCACTTTTTGCTAAAATTTGGATTTTTGCCACTTTTGCACCTACAGCACTGTTTTCGTGATTTTTGTGATTTTAGGCTAGGATCTTGGATTTATCATGATCAATATGGTAAATCTGAATCCAGAAGCCTGAAAATAAATTCTAGGGTTTCATGAACTTGTTTTTAAATCGTTTTTCATTATTGAGAGAAGACCCTACGGTTTAAATTCTCCCCTTTTGGTGTTTTTCATTAACGTGGGTATTTTTGGTTTTTATTTCTGGATTTAATGTGAAATATGGGCTCTACCTATGTCCTGGACTATTCAAGTTCAATTTTGAAATATTTTATAAAAATCATATTTTTCTAGATTTCTAGAATTTTGACTTGAAGCCAGATTTTTGGATTTTTCACTTTGAATTGATTTTATTGGATTTCATCTCAATTTTATTTTGATCATGAAACCCTAGGAATGGTATGATCATATTTGAAAGTTCTGGATCAATCAGGCTATTCATATGAAAAAACCATACAATTTGTGTCTTTTTTGTGATTTTTCATGAATTTTATAGCAAGCCTTTTTTCTTTGAAAAACATGAACAATACCTGGCAACCACCTTGTGTGGATGAATAGGGGTGCCTAACACCTTCCCCTGTTCATAACTTAATCCCCTTACCCATCTCTGGTTGTTTTTCTTAGGAGGGATATTTTGCCCTAAAATTTGCCTTTTGTGCTTATTTAATATTTTGGTGTCCATTCACACCTAAATTGAATGGTGGCGACTCTTTGTTTTATTTTAATCCCGCGTGATGATTGAGGAAATCATTAGATCGATTTTTTCCCATGTCTCACAACTGGCGACTCTGCTGGGGATTTGTGGATTTGAGCCTTTTGGTGTTTTAGATCATGTTTTTGATATTTTTGGATTTGCTTGCTATTTTGTGTTCTTAAGCATGTTGAGTATATTTTAAATCTGAATTATTGCTTAAGAATTCATGGGGGTAGAAACATGCTTAATTTTGATTTATAGGATTGTTTCTACAAACATGCGTAGGGGAGGTCCGTTTTGTTGAACCATGCTTATTTTTGCTATATTTTTATGATAGCATGTTTTAATTTTCAGCATGATCTCCATGATGATTTTGGGTGTATAACATGATCATATGTTTGCATGATTAGATGATTTTTTATGAGCATGTTTTGGGTGCTATAGGATTGCTTTATTTACTTGTTTATTTTAAATATGCTTTCCTATTATGCCTTGGTTTGTTTATGCATGGCTGCGAAAAGAGTGGCAAGGATTTGGGACGTTGTGAATGCACCCTATTTTTATAATGCACTGTGCACCTTTTACTTTTACACGGCCTACCCTTAACCTATAGGAAGTTGAACCCGAATGTGTGTAGCTTGGCGCAACGAGGTCGATACTTCGGAAAGCGAAAGTGAAAACATTCACCTTAGAACTTTGAGCTAATGATGTGATGATAATGTGGATCTGGGATTCTGGTCATCACTAGGCTTGAGTGCTAAGTTGCCATTAAGCCAAAACCCAAAACCCCTACGCTTGAAGGTGGAGTTACACGTTTTTGGCTAAAGTATACAATTACGTGGGGATATGGGTTTGTATGATTGTGGGAAGGCCGTATGCATGGCTTACAAACCAGGGCATAATGCGGATGCCATATTGAAGGTAAACAAGGTAACAAGGTAATCCTATTGTTTTGCATTATTTTCATGTCATAGGGGTGTCATGGTACCCATTGGTTCGGGATAAAATTGGTCCCAAAATTTATATGTTTTTAAAATTGGTGCAGCCCATAGGAAGAGTTTCTAACTCTGTTTAGAATCAATCCTACCCAATGTTCATACAAGAGGCAAGAAAAGGGTACCAAATTCTTGAGTATGGTGTCGATTTGGAGGGTACATGTGCCCTCCCAAACATGTGTTTTAGTAAAAAGGCCAAGGTCCACATTGGGACAGTTTAGAAGCTCTGTACTGGGTGAACCGTACGTTTGGATGAGCAATTAAAGTGATCAAACCACTAAAAACTGGAAAAATATAACAGGGTTCCGTAAAACCGCATTTAGTACACGGGCTGGGCTTGCCCGTATTGGTTATACGGGCTAGGCTCGCCCGTGGATTGCATACGGTCACGGCAGGCTCGTAATTAGAATACGGGCAGGGCTGGACCGTACTGTGTATACGGTTTTCTCGGAATATTCAACTTTAATCAGTTTTTCCCACTAAAATATTCTTTTAACCTTTAAATAATGATAAAGGGAAACAAGTTTGAATAAAATGCTTCAAAAAAAAAATAATTAAAAGAAGAAAAAATGTGAGAGAAAGGTTCCTTGGGCTTCTGCAAGCCTTTGAATTTCAGATTTTTCAAAAATATCCCTGGGCCTCTGAAAGCCTTTGAAGTTCAGATTTTTCAAAAAATTCCTCGGGCCTCTGAAAGCCTTTGAATTTCAGACTTTCATCAAAACATCCCTGGGCCTCTGAAAGCCTTTGAATTTCAGATTTTTCAAAATATCCCTGGGCCTCTGAAAGCCTTTGAATTTCAGACCTTTTTCCTTTTGGGCCTCTGAAAGCCTTTGAATTTCAGAACTTTTCCTTTTGGGCCTCTGAAAGCCTTTGAATTTCAGATCTTTTGGGCCTCTGAAAGCCTTTGAATTTCAGACCTTTTCCTTTTGGGCCTCTGAAAGCCTTTGAATTTCAGATCTTTTGGGCCTCTGAAAGCCTTTGAATTTCAGACCTTTTTCTTTTGGGCCTCTGAAAGCCTTTGAATTTCAGACCTTTTTCTTTTGGGCCTCTGAAAGCATTTGAATTTCAGATCTTTTGGGCCTCTGAAAGCCTTTGAATTTCAGATCTTGTGGGCCTCTGAAAGCCTTTGAATTTCAGAACTTTTGGGCCTCTGAAAGCCTTTGAATTTCAGACTTTTTTCAAAATATCCCTGGGCCTCTGAAAGCCTTTGAATTTCAGACTTTCATAAAAAATCCCGGGCCTCTGAAAGCCTTTGAATTTCAGACTTTCATCAAACTTCTGGGCCTCTGAAAGCCTCTGAATTTCAGACCTTTTACAAAAATATCCCTGGGCCTCTGAAAGCCTTTGAATTTCAGACCTTTTTCAAAAACCCCCCGGGCCTCTGAAAGCCTTTGAATTTCAGATCTTTCTCTCTTTTGTGGGACCTGTTGGAAGCCCTAGAATATTCCAACGATTCAAAAAAAAAAAAAAAAGAAGCAAATAAAGAAAAGAAACAAATCCAAACTCGTGTTCACCCAGCTAGCACATAGGCATCCCTAGACATGTGAATAAGATTAAATTGGCACTGATATTTTCTTTTTATTTTTCCAGGTACTAACACACTTGCAATCATAGCTCCTGTAACCAGATCAAGAGCTCGAGCCATGAATCCCATTGAAGATGAAGTTGATGCTCCTCATCCAGATGTTGTTCTACTCCAAGAACAAGTGGCAGGACTAGCCCGAATGCTAGAGAACATACTGTCAGTACAGGCCCAACAAGTGCAGGCCCAACAAATGCAGGCCCAGAACCAGGTATCCACATCCAACCCTGCACCTCCACCCCAAGTCAACGTTCCACCTCCAGTGCAACCAACTCCTGAACCCGTCTATGAGCCCACCCCTGAACCTATACTGACCAGGGAGGAGACAGCTGAATCAAACAAGGAAAAGGAAAGGATAAGGGAAGAGGTTGAAAGAAAGTTCATGCATAAGCTAGAAATGATCCAAGATGAACTTAGGGAGGTCAAAGGGGTAAACAACTTTGGAGGCACCAATTTTGAAGACCTGTGCCTATACCCCAATGTTAACCTGCCGGCCAAGTTTAAGTGCCCAGACTTGGACAAGTATGATGGCACTGGTTGCCCCATGAGCCACCTAAAGTTGTATTGCGGTGCCCTATGCCAGTTTGGGCAGGATGAGGGTATCTTGATCCAACTTTTCCAAAGGAGCCTGACTGGAACCGCATTAAGATGGTTCGCCACTCTGGACCATGGAAAGATCAAAAGATGGAAGGACCTAGCCGATGCCTTCCTGGCTCAATACCGGTTCAATTCAAAGATCATGCCGGATAGGTACGACATCATGAGAATGAGCAAAGGAAGGGAAGAGACTGTAAGGCAATACGCCAAGAGATGGAGGGAGACGGCCTCCCAGGTCAGGCCACCCATGCTAGAACAGGAAATGATTTCTACTTTCATAAGCACTTTGGGTCAACCATTCTACAGCCACTTGGTGGGTCAGACCACCACTAATTTTGCAGCTTTGGTTCAGGTGGCTGACCGAATTGAGGATGGAATAAGGTCAGGTAAGATAATTGACCACTCTGCCATGGTTAGCCAGCAGGACCCCAACCTAAAGAAAGGAAGCGGGATAAAAAAGAATGGGAACAAGAAGGAGGGTGAGGTAAACATGGTACAGCCACCATCTGGCCCTAACAAGCCCATAAAAATCAACGTACCTGCCCATTTTCCTATTCCATCTCCACCTACCCAGGCCCCTATGAGGGTTAATGTTCCAGCAGCACCTTCAGACCAAAAAAGGGTTTTTACCAAAGAAGAAAAGGATGCCTATTTTGCAGCAAGGAGAAATAGGGTTTTCACCCCTATTCCAATGACTCCCTCTCAATTGCTGCCCACCTTATTGCAAGGAGGGTATATCACCTTAAGAGAACCTAATTCGAATGCATCTAAGGGGAGAAATTTTGACCCCTCCACCACTTGTGATTACCATATGGGTGCACCTGGGCACCCTATAGACAAGTGCTGGCCTTTGAAACATGCCATTCAGGATTTACTGGACCAGAATACCCTGTCTTTCAATACAGGGGCTCCCAATCCTCCAAGAACCGATATTGGACAAAACCCACTGCCTCAGCATCACGGGGCAGGTCCATCTAATGTCATAGGAGTCATCTCTTCTGACAAAATAACCTTTGACCCATCCCAATTAATTGCTCCCATAGGGACAACGATCAAAGTATATTTTGACAGGAGAAGTGAAGGCAAAGAAATAAATATGATTTCAAAGGGGAATGATAGTGCTGCAAAGAACATTAGCTCATCTTTGGACCGGGTCTCATCCCTCATGGCCCAGATGAACATCGCCAAGCCACCTTTGGTCATTAATCCATCCACTTTCACTCCACCCATTCAGTCTAAGCCACCATTGGTCATAAATTGTGACCCCTTTAGTGCATCAGTCACTTTTGCAACCCCTCAACCAAAACAACTTCCGCCATTGGTTGTTAATGTTCCTATTACTCAGACTTCCATCGCCAAGCCCAAACTTCCCCCATTGGTGGTGAACGTCCCCAAGCCTTCCTACATTGAATCGGCTGTACCATGGAGCTACAGTGAGACATTTACCACTACATGCCCTGCAGCTGATAGCAAGGAAGAAGTGAACCTCATGATGAGGTCAGGAAAATGTGTAGGGGTGGAAGAAAAACAAAAGGAAACAGAGAAGGAGAAAGAAGAAGAAAAAAATAAAGGAAAGGCCAAGGTAGGGGAAGAGGCCCCTCAGGTAACTAACAGTGAGGCTGCTGACCTCATTAAGGTAATAAAAAAGAGTGAGTTCAATGTTATTGAACAGTTAAACAAAGTCCCTGCCCAGATCTCAATACTGGGCCTATTGTTAAATTCAGAAAAACATAGGGACTCCTTGTTAAGGATACTCCAGGGGGCCCATGTGCCTAAAAACATTGAACCAGACCAATTAGGCCGGATGGTTGGTCAAATTTTATCCCATAATGTCATAACCTTTTCTGAAACTGAAATTAGTCCAGCAAGGTACCATCATGTAGACCCATTGCACATAGCTGTACTCAGCAAGGGTTGCATGATAGCCCGGGTCTTGATTGATAATGGGTCAGCCCTCAATGTCTGCCCGTTAGTAACCTTTGTTAAGCTCAATCTGGAGCGAAACAAAATAAAGCAAAATGGAAGAATTATAAGAGCATTTGACAGCTCTAAAACACACTCCCTAGGGGAGGTT
This sequence comes from Buxus sempervirens, assembly GCA_947561395.2. Taxonomy (NCBI): domain Eukaryota; kingdom Viridiplantae; phylum Streptophyta; class Magnoliopsida; order Buxales; family Buxaceae; genus Buxus; species Buxus sempervirens. Next base: position 53,627,274 of record OX387182.1, read on the forward strand.
GAACTGCCGGTCACAATTGGACCGTATATTTTCAACATCACATTTGAAGTGATGGATATACCTGCAGCCTTCAACCTACTCCTAGGAAGGCCGTGGATTCATACAGCTAGGGCTATACCATCTACCCTCCACCAAAGAGTCAAGTACATTAGAGGGCAAAAGGTGATTACCGTCCTGGCCGAAAACTTGGTTCCCCCCATGTGGTCCCCTGATGTACCCTGTATTAACACGGAAATGACAGCAGATAAGATGGCATTTCACTCTTTTCAATTTGAAGCTGTGAATTATATACCTGGGGGGTATCAGCAAAAAGAAGGAAAATTGACCTGTGCTGAAAAAATGGTCAAAAATGTATTAGAAAAGTACCATTTTCACCCTGGAAAAGGTCTGGGGGTTAACCTACAAGGAAGGATAGAACCAGTTCAGGTTAAGAAGATGGTTCACAGAGCAGGATTGGGGTCCAAGCCAAAGAAATGGAGAAAACAGGGGCATATAGAAGCTATGAAATTCCCGCACATCAGGGAAACTTTTCCTAAGCTGTCTCACATGATTCAGTTGTCTCCTCCTGAGGATCAGTCCAAACCTCCATACTACAATGTCAACCCATTCCAGAAGCCCAAACCCTCCACAATACAACCATATGTTCCACCTCCATCTCCACAAACATCTGGTGGGCCTGGGCCACAGGCAGAACAGGAACAGGACTTTTCTGAGGACGTAGGGGCATTCTTTGCCATGACCGAAGGCAACCAAGAAAAAGTAGCAGAGGAGCTACCTTTTATTGATTGGGCTGCAGTAGAAGTTCCATCTGGAACTGGCCCTACAGAAGAAACAGGCGATGCAACTCACCCGGTACTGGTGATCTCAGATGCAGACCCTGAGCTTGAGGAGCAGGCTTGTATCCCTGCCCCAGATCCTTTCATTCTGAATAATTGGGAGGAAACTCCCCTTACTTTTGAAGCCGCGTTTGTTTGGCAAACAGACATGGCTTCCAAAAAAAAACTCCATTAGTGGAATGCCCTTTTCCTGAAGGTTTTAATGAGCCTTCGTCTTCAGGGAAAGATTTTGTAGAAGGCTCTCAAAAAACACAAAAAGATTTTCCATTTTTTCTAGAAAAGATAAAGTTTTCAAAAAGGTCCAAACCATTTATGAACCATATAAGCAAACGGAATTTGATCAGGATGAGTATGACTTCGACCTTAAGCTCGACTTTGACCTAATGGGGGTTGAAGAAGAGACCAAGGACGAAGAAGACGACGTTCCAAAAGAAATCACATATCAATTAGAGCGTCATGAAAAGGGGGTCCAACCCAATATTGAAGAGACCATATCTATCAACCTAGGGACCGAAGATGACCCAAAAATAGTGAAGATTGGGGTATGCCTATCTGAGGTACAGCGGGATGAAATGATGCGATTTTTGGCTGATTATGAAGATGTGTTTGCATGGTCGTATCGGGATATGCCGGGGTTAGACACAGATATGGTGGTGCACAGGCTACCCATTCTACCAGATGCCAAGCCAGTTAAGCAGAAACTGAGAAGGTTAAAACCTGAATGGACGCTAAAGGTCAAAGATGAAGTGGTTAAACAATTCCAAGCCGGATTCTTAGCAGTTTCCACATACCCCGAATGGCTTGCAAATATAGTGCCAGTGCCAAAGAAGGATGGAAAGGTCAGAATGTGCGTAGATTATAGAGATTTGAATAAGGCAAGTCCAAAGGATGATTTTCCACTTCCACACATAGACATCTTGGTGGATAACACCGCTGTACATAGCCTGTTCTCATTCATGGACGGGTTTTCTGGGTACAATCAGATTAAGATGGCTAAGGAAGACCAAGAGAAGACAGCCTTTATCACCCCTTGGGGTACCTTCCACTACACTGTCATGCCATTTGGACTTAAGAACGCTGGGGCAACCTACCAGAGGGCCATGACAGCCTTATTCCATGATATGATCCATAAGGAGATGGAGGTTTATGTGGATGATATGATAGCCAAATCATGTGAGGAAGAAGACCATTTGATCAACTTGAAGAAGGTATTTGACCGGCTTAGGAAATACAGTCTAAGGCTTAACCCTGCGAAATGTGTCTTTGGGGCTACATCAGGAAAATTGTTGGGCTTTATAGTAAGCAGAAGAGGAATTGAGATTGACCCAGCGAAAGCTAAAGCCATCATAGAAATGCCATCACCTAGAACCGAGAGGGAAGTTCGGGGTTTTCTTGGAAGGATCCAGTACATAAGCCGGTTCATAGCACAGCTCACCGCTATCTGTGAACCAATTTTCAAACTTCTAAGAAAGAATAACCCGACAATCTGGAATGATGAGTGCCAAGAAGCCTTTGACACAATAAATGAATACTTATTAAACCCACCTGTGCTAGTACCACCAACTCCAGGAAGACCACTAATTCTATACTTGTCTGTTTTGGAGACATCAATGGGGTGTGTCTTAGGACAGCATGATGATACAGGCAGAAAGGAGAGGGCGATTTACTACCTAAGCAAGAAATTTACAGAATATGAAGCAAAATATTCCCCTCTAGAAAAGACTTGTTGTGCTTTAGTATGGGCAACTCAGAGACTAAGGCACTATTTCCTTAGTCATTCCACCTTATTGATATCCCGCATGGACCCTTTGAAGTATCTATTTGAGAAACCGGCTTTAACTGGCAGAACAGCAAAGTGGCAGTTGTTACTCTCTGAATTTGACCTCACCTATATCACACAGAAGGCCATTAAGGGTCAAGCCATTGCAGATCACTTAGCCGCACACCCTTTACCAGAATACCAACCCTTAAAGACCAACTTCCCTGATGAGGCAATCCTGTTTGCTGAAGAGGAGGAAGGTGAAAGCTCATGGCAAATGTTTTTCGATGGGGCCGCCAATATGAATGGAAATGGAATAGGGGCTGTTCTGATCAAGCCAGATGGGGCACATATCCCAATCGCAGTGAAGTTAAGGTGTCAATGCACGAACAATATAGCAGAGTATGAAGCATGCATAATTGGGTTGCAAGCAGCCTTAGATCATGAAGTAGAGGAACTTGACGTATATGGGGATTCGAGTCTTATCATCTTCCAAACAACTGGTGAATGGAAAACCAAGGATCACAAATTGATCCCCTATCACCAGTATTTGGAAGAAATAAGCAATAAATTTACTCGAATTTCCTTCAATTATATGCCAAGGGCCAAAAACCAGTTTGCAGATGCTCTAGCAACATTGGCTTCAATGGTCAGTATGCCAGAAGGGGTTGATATTAGACCATTGGAAATTGAAGTCAGAAATGAACCAGCCTACTGCCTTGCTCTAGAAGAAACCCCAGAAGAAGAAGTACCATGGTTTCAAGACATTAAGAATTTCCTAAATGATCGAAGTTTACCAGAAAATGTCACCTCTACAGAGAAAAGAACAATACAGAGGCTGGTAGGACAGTTCTTACTAAGTGGTGGGCAGTTGTACAAAAGATCACACAATGATATACTACTTAGATGTGTTGCAAAAACTGAGTCAGAAAGGATAGTTGAAACCGTACATGGAGGAGTGTGTGGACCCCATATGAATGGGCATATGCTTGCCAAGAAGATTCTGCGATTGGGATATTACTGGTCAACTATGGAGCATGATTGCTATATGCACTTTAAAAGATGTCATTTATGCCAAGTGTACGCGGATAACAAGAATGCACCCCCAAGTGAATTACACAGTATGACATCTCCGTGGCCTTTTTCTATGTGGGGTATAGATGTCATTGGAATGATCTCTCCAAAGGCATCAAATGGACACAGGTTTATACTTGTAGCAATTGATTACTTCACCAAGTGGGTAGAGGCGGCTTCATATGCAAACATTACGAGTAGCCATGTTCTTAAGTTTTTGAAGCACAACATCATTTGCCGCTATGCTTTGCCAAGTGCCATAGTAACAGACAATGCTTCAAACCTTAAGAACAAAGACATGAGGAAGATGTGTGAACAATTTCAGATTACCCACCACAAGTCAGCGCCTTACAGACCAAAAATGAATGGGGCAGTGGAAGCAGCGAATAAGAATATAAAGAAGATTATTCAAAAGATGTAGTGAGTTTTAAAGATTGGCATGAAATGCTGCCACTTGCTCTACATGCTTACAGAACCTCGATCCGGACTTCTACAGGGGCAACCCCATACTCCTTAGTCTATGGAATGGAAGTAGTTTTACCAGTGGAAGTGGAAATACCTTCACTAAGAGTGCTAATGGAAGCTGAATTAGAAGAAGCTGAATGGATACAGTCTAGACATGATCAACTCAATTTAATAGAAGAAAAGCGTCTGAAGGCGCTTAGTCATGGCCAATTATATCGGAAGAGGATGGCCAGGGCTTACAATAAGAAGGTAAAGCCCAGAACTTTCCAAGAAGGAAATTTGGTATTAAAGAAGATTTTACCCTTTTTGGAAGATCCTCGTGGAAAGTTCAAACCAAATTGGGAAGGACCTTATGTGGTCAAGAAAGTCCTGTCAGGGGGTGCTCTCATCTTAACAGAAATGGATGGGAAGGATTTTCCTGAGCCAATTAACTCTGATGCAGTAAAGAGATATTTTCCATGAATGAATACTACTAGGAAATGATCTGAGGCCATTGTTCCTTATATCCCAAAATTTGAATCCCTAGTCAAACCAATTTGAGCCTGTTCGTCTTTTTGTTAAACCTAAACTGGACTTACAGCCTTATACTGGGGCAAAGCCAATAAGGGCAAGGCCAATAGGGGCAAAAAGAAAAAATTTGAGAAAAAAAAAGAGAGAAAAGAAAAAAAATATATAGGGGCAAATGAAAGCCAAATACAAAAGAAAAAGAATGGGATCGAGTTCACCATGACTGTAAGTCCAGTTGACCCATTTTTTACACTTAGAAAATTTTGAGCCTTTAATACCTTTTCTTTCATTAACCGAGCCTAGCCTTTGTTTCATCCTATTATTAAGCCCTCGGTGATTTTAGTATATTCACTCAACTTTCAGAGTAAGATTGGTAATGACGGAATGCAGAGGCCAACCCTAATGAAAACTGTAATTGGCACTAGGGGCAAGAAGGGCAAGAAGGGCAAAAGAAAAAAAAAAAGAGAGAGAGAAAAGAATCAAGGGTTGAGTTGATCATGTGGTCTAAAGTTAATCAGCATGAGCACTGGAAACTGAGCAGATTAGCAGGGTCCATCATGAAGGTAAAATCATTAGGGGATGATTCTAAAGGTCACGGGGTAGACAAATTTGGTCTCTCCCTATTGCTTGGACTACCCTTTTCATTATTCAACCTGATTTTAATTCCTTTAATTATATGTGTTTAAGTGTTTTGGATCAGCTTTCAAAAAAAAAAAAAAAAAACTATACTTTGGCCTATAATGAGAATCTATATCTTTTCATAAAACATTGGTTTTGCAAGCATTAGAGAATTCTGAGGCCACTAGTATAAAACCTATTTTCTTATGTTTGCATTTGCATTCTTCTATTAAGGTTTCTTTTTGGCAAAGGTTAAAAAAAAAAAAAAAAGAAAAAGAAAAAGAAAGAGAAAAAAAAAAGAAAAAAGAAAAAAAAAAAAGAAGAAGGAAAAAAGAGGATCATCTCTACTGAGGGGCAAATACTTCTTCAAACAATCAAAACTGGGGCATTCTCAGTGTCTTTCCTTCTAGGTTTTCATTGGAATGAATTCCAACATCTGGAAGAAGCAATCAAGCTTTAGTCTTCGAATTTGAAAGAAAAAAAAAGGCTTCGAAGCAATGGCATGTTTTCTTCATTAAACAAGCGTTCCAAATTCTTCAATCATGAAGAAGGATTTTACTGGGGCAGCAAGAAGGCATGAAAGACAGATCATAGGTTGTAAAGGGCATGAGATTAGATCAACAGATCATGATCCATCAATCAAGATGAGGGCATTCACTTGGGCACTTAAAAAGCATGAAGACAGGTTATGGGCAGTAAAGGCACATACATCGTTATTAAGAGAGCAAGAAGATGAAGAAGCAGAAGCAAGTTGCAGAATATTCAAGCACAGGTTTGGGCATCAAATGGCACCCAGGTATATCAAATAAGAAAATCAATTAGGAAAATTCAAAAAGTGAAAAACATCAAAATCAATTGAGTTTGCAGTGGTCAATTTTAAATCCACATTCTTTTCAAAATTTGCTTGTCTCAGATTTCTTTTCATAGCCACGAGAACTCCAAGAAATCTGAGATAAGGAAGAGACGCCACCCCACTTCAAGCAGGGGTTTCATTGGCTATCTTCGAAACCATGTTTTTATCATTTCTTTGTTGGACCAAAGCAAGTTCAATTAATGAGATGTTTTTCAAATATGTAATTTTGAGTTGTGTCTGTTCTTTGCTGTTTATTGTGCTACAACTGCAGGCCACCCAGAAAAATTGTATTTTTCATCATTTTCTCCACACTTTTCAAGAGAACAATGTTTATATTAGATGTAAGTTGCAAGGATTGCCACCTTACCCACTTTTGTTTAAAAATTTTTTCTCAAATCTCACTTCATAGCCACGAGAGCTCAGTGAGAGGAGAGAGGAGGATTTGGCCCTTAAGCTGAGGGACTTCTTAGCAAATCTTCCACAATCAATTCTTTTTCATTTGATCCTTGCAAAGTGCAATTGGTTAGACAAAAGTCTCAGAAAGTGCAATTGGTGGGTCTTTTTTGCTCTCTGCTTGTAATTGGTTCCAATTACCAGCAAAGAGGGGGCAGCTGTAGACACCCCAAATTGCACTAAAAATGAGAAAATAATTGAAAATATTAATTGGGATTTGAAACAGGTCAAAAAAGTGTAAAATCTGGCCAAACTGGTCATGACCGTATTTTGTTTACGGTCTGGTCATACCTGCAGTTGATATACGGTCACGGCGTGCCCGTATTAATAATACGGGCAGGGCGCGACCGTAATATATATACGGGCACAGGGGTCTTTGTGCGAATTTTACCTTTTGATTTTTGAGCCTTATCTGCACCCAAATATCTCTCTTGGATAAGCGAATTATCTTATTTATTCATCCGAATTATCCTATATCCTTGTTGGCCATGGATTGGCATTATCCATATTTTTTACCTAATCCTGAGGATCAGGATATATCCTTCTGGACCAACCATGCCCCTGGGTGTGTCTATAAATAGAGGCTCTCTCCTCTAGCTAAGGACCACGAAATTTTGAGTCCAAGGAATTCTAAGAAGTTCAAAGACAAGAGAAGAACTCCTGCTGCCTGCCTGCTCAATCCAGGTAAGTCCCCTATCCCTTTTTATTTTCTGTCTTCAATTCTAGATGTAATAGGATCATCTCTATTGCTGTAGAATAAGGCCATATCTGTTTTTGTATTCCTAAACTTGTCTCTAAGTACCTCAAGGGTCTCTCTAGCCGTAAAACGTGAAGAGAGAACTAGGGGAAAGGAGAACAGGTGGATCCCTAGAATAGAACCCCATATCTGTTTTTTTCTTTTTCTTTTAGAATAAAGCCTCTGATTGTGTTTGTGTAACCAAACCTATCTCCAAGTACCTCAAGAGTCTCTCTAACCGTAAAACGTGAAGGAAGAACTAGGGGAAAAGAGACCAGGTGGATCCGTAGGGTAGACCCCTATGTGCTCTAATCTGTGAGATGTGGCTGTTTTAAATATCCTGATCATGTTTAATTGTTTTTATGATATATCTGAATGAATAACATGAATCTATGATGTTTATAGCATGAGATCCCCACTTTTTGCTAAAATTTGGATTTTTGCCACTTTTGCACCTACAGCACTGTTTTCGTGATTTTTGTGATTTTAGGCTAGGATCTTGGATTTATCATGATCAATATGGTAAATCTGAATCCAGAAGCCTGAAAATAAATTCTAGGGTTTCATGAAGTTGTTTTTAAATCGTTTTTCATTATTGAGAGAAGACCCTACGGTTTAAATTCTCCCCTTTTGGTGTTTTTCATTAACGTGGGTATTTTTGGTTTTTATTTCTGGATTTAATGTGAAATATGGGCTCTACCTATGTCCTGGACTATTCAAGTTCAATTTTGAAATATTTTATAAAAATCATATTTTTCTAGATTTCTAGAATTTTGACTTGAAGCCAGATTTTTGGATTTTTCACTTTGAATTGATTTTATTGGATTTCATCTCAATTTTATTTTGATCATGAAACCATAGGAATGGTATGATCATATTTGAAAGTTCTGGATCAATCAGGCTATTCATATGAAAAAACCATACAATTTGTGTCTTTTTTGTGATTTTTCATGAATTTTATAGCAAGCCTTTTTTCTTTGAAAAACATGAACAATACCTGGCAACCACCTTGTGTGGATGAATAGGGGTGCCTAACACCTTCCCCTGTTCATAACTTAATCCCCTTACCCATCTCTGGTTGTTTTTCTTAGGAGGGATATTTTGCCCTAAAATTTGCCTTTTGTGCTTATTTAATATTTTGGTGTCCATTCACACTTAAATTGAATGGTGGCGACTCTTTGTTTTATTTTAATCCCGCGTGATGATTGAGGAAATCATTAGATCGATTTTTTCCCATGTCTCACAGTTCCCATAACAAGCTCGACCAACAAACGTATACCCGACATTTTCATCAAGCAATACAGGGTCATAACACTCACATATACAATGCCGGCAACCTAATTAGGGCTAACAATACAAGTGAATTCACAAGGAATTATATATAATTTAAACCTTAGGTTTATACAATCTAAAATAACCATTATAAGCATAATACTCAATACTAACACATGATTCTGCAATGTTTACGTATTTCTCAATACATAGAACAACTCCATTTAAAGGAAATCGTCACATCATTATTGAGAGAGCAAGAAGGTGAAGAAGCAAAAGCAAGTTGCAGAGTATTCAAGCACAGGTTTGGGCATCACATGGCACCCAGGTATGTCAAATAAAAAAATCAAACAAGAAAATTCAATAAAATATTTCCTGTCTTATTGTTGAGTTGAAAAGTGAAAAACATCAAAAGCAATTGAGTTTGCAAAGGTCAATTTTAAATCCACCTTCTTTTCAAAATTTGCTTGTCTCAGATTTCTTTTCATAGCAATGAGAGCTCAAAGAAATATGAGATAGAGACGCCACCTCGTCAGACTATAAATAGCAGGGGTTTCATTGGCTATCTTCAAATCCATGTTTTTTATCACTACTTTCTTTGACCAAAGCAAGTTCAATTAATGAGATGTCTTTCAAATGTACAATTTTGAGTTGTGTCTGTTCTTTACTGTTCATTATGCTACAACTCTAGCAAAGAGGGGCAGTTGTAGACACCCCAAAATTGCACGATTTTTTATAAATCTTGAATGAGAGAAATATTTTATTGGAATTTTCAATTCTTAGCATTGGGTTTAAGATCCTTAACCCATTTGAATCCAAAACCACAAAGGAAAAGGCCCGAATTCAATCTTTTGTGCAAAGTCAAACTTTTTCCGGTTGAATTTTGTTGACTTTTGACCCTAGAAAATGAAATATTTTTTAAAGCAAAATTTTAAGATAATTTTTCCCGGTAATCAGGTTTTTAGCAATGTTATTGCATAAATGAATTTTTTGAGTTTTTAAATTTTGACAAATACCTTGGTATTAACATGTTGAATTTTTTTACCAGACCTGAAAAACCGGAATTTAGCCTGGAACTGGAAAGTTGACTTTTTATTCACTTGGAATTTGGGTCTGTAATTATTTTTAATGGATTCAAATGTGGGGGTGTTTGCTTATTTACATGTAATATCTTAAGTAAATGGAAATTAAAAAATACGAGGACATTTACTTAAACGATATTACATGTAAATAAGTATTGCCTCTGCAGAAACATGTCAAAAAAGTATAAATTATGGTCAAACATGAAATGCCCGTATTTTATCTGTGGTTTGATCATGCCTGCAATTGATATACGGTCATGCTGTGACTATATTAACAATACGGGCAAGGCACGACCGTATTATATATACGGTTTTTGACTTTTTTGAGCGAATTTGTCATTTTTTGATTTCTAAGCCTTATCTGCACTCAAATCTCTCTCTGGGAGATTCGAATCCTCTTGTTTATCCTCTGTAGTTTAATGGATTTACATTAAATCCTTTTCAACTCAATTGGAAGATTTTGGCATATCCCTTAGACCAACCATGCCCTTGGGTTTGCCTATAAATAGAGGGCCTCTCCTCAAGCAAAGGGCCAAGAATCTGAAGCCTGAAGAGCTCCAAGTGAAGAAGGGAATCCCTGCTTTTTGCTTTCTCAATCCAGGTAAGTCCCTTTTCTTTTTTATTTTCTGTTTTTAATTCTAAAGATAGTTAGATCTTCTCCATTTCTGTAGAATAAGGCCTTCTTATGTTTATATCCCCAAACCTGCCTCCAAGTACCTCAAGACTCCTCTCTAGCCGTAAAACGTGAAAAAAGAGCTAGGGGAAAGGGGAACAGGTGGATCAATAGAATAGAACCCTATAGTCTGGTCTTTTCCTTTTTATAGAATAAGGCCATTGATTGTCTTTGTATCCCTAAACCTATCTCCAAGTACTTCAAGACTCGATTCCACCGTAAAACGTGAAGAAAGAGCTAGGGGAAAAGAGAACAGGTGGATCCGTAGGATAGGCCCCTATGTGCTGTAGTCTGTGATATTTGATTTCTTTTACTATTCTGTTCATGTTTTAAAAGTTTTATTCTGAATCTGGAGGGATTCTAGGGATCCATGATGTTTATAGCATAAGATCCCCAATTCCTCCCACAGTTTGGATTTTTCACACCATTGCACCTACATCACCGTTTTCTTGATTTTGGTAGTATTTGGCTAGGATTCTGGATCTACCATGATCTATATGGTAAATCTGAAACCAGAAGCCTGAAAGTAACCTATAGGGTTTCATGATGTGATTTTGAAGTGGTTTTAATTTTGGAGAGAGGATCCTATGGTCTAAACTCTCCCTTTTGGTGTTTTTTTATCAACATGGGTTGAATGAGAGATCTGGATCAGATCTTTACCCTAAAGAACTTTAATCTTCAATGTTTTAATCAAGAGATTTCAATCTGGTTTTTCAATCTTTTAATGGTTTAGCCTAAAGCTAGTTTTTCAGGTTATATTTTAGATTGGTTTTCTTTGATTTTATCTCAATTTTATTTCAGTCATGAGACCCTTAGAATGGTGATCATATTGAAAGTTCTGAATTAATCGGGATATTCATATGAAAAACCATGCACTTTTGTTACTTTTATGATTTTTTGTTATTAAGCAAGCCTTCTTTTTTTTTAATATTAACAATACCTGGCAACCACCTTGTGTGGATGAATAGGGGTGCCTAACACCTTCCCCTGTTCATAACCTAATCCCCTTACCCATCTCTGGTATTTTTACTCTAATTTCTGTCTCCTTGATTTGATATTTCGGTGTCCATTCACACCTAAAAAGAATGGTGGCGACTCCTTGTTCTAATGAATCCCATGTGATGATTAGGAAGTCATTGAATTGATTTTCCATGTCTCATAGTACTGCTACTGCTTATTAATACTTTTATGTAGTATATATGGTATTCTCATCTCACTGTGACTCAGATGGGCTTCCTCTGTAAGATTTCCAGTAAATGACATGATCTGAAAACAGGTTGATTTTCATGTAATAAGAATAAATTTGACCAACTATAACTGATATGCAGTTGGACTTATTGTATAATTATTGAAGAGCTCTTTACTTATTCAAGCAGCAGCCATTGCTTGGCATTATCGTTACACAGTCATGAGGTCATAGGAGCCATTTCAATAAAAGGCACACTCAAGGAGCTCCATGTGACATATTGGATTATTGGTCTGTTATGTCAAGTAGAGTCCAAACAATAAGCATCCAATAAAGAGTCCTGACCCAATTAAACTTTTATATCTTGCTAAGTGATCCAATAAGATTAGCTGAACCTAAGTTTTGCCATTACAATTAACCCTTTTCAATACTAAAATGTTCCCCTCCTTTTTGCTATTCATTTTTCACCCTGCTCATATATCTAGGTGCAAATTTTCTATAAATTTTTTGATGTAGGACGAGTCCTGAGGCTTATATGGTCATACATTGTTTTACGTGCCAGGGGTATTTTGGTAAATTTTAGTAACGTTGTTAGAATGGGCTGAAAATTGGTAGTCTGATTGGAAACGGCCCGAAAAGTTGGACTCAGGACAAGCCCGAGGTCTCCTGATTTTGGACATATTCCATCATTCAGACCTTCAAATAGGCAATTTTATTATTTTTGAAACGAGTTGATTGTTTCCGTTTAGTGTCAAGGAAAGTCAGTTTTGAGTCATTCTTTTGGGGAAACCCTTATTTTCGGATGTATTTTAGGAATTTGAGTCTTTCTCGAATTTTACTAATTTTAGTAAAATTCGTTTTTTCTACTTTTAGTAAGTTTTGGGTTTTCTGAGTTTAGGGTTTTCTTGTAACGCCTATATAAAGGCTTTTCAGAGAGAGTTCATTTTGTAATGAATATTTTGATTTGAACCCCATAGTTTGTCTTGTTCTTGAACTTTTCTCGTCTTCTAGAACGATATCTAGACCAACTCGTCAATCAGAACGATATCTGATCTGTTCTTCCATCTTCCCTGTGTCAGTTTTCTACAAGATGAGCCAAAGGATTTTGAAAATTGTGGCTTCTAGCATTTTCGTGCCCAATCTAGGTGCAAATTTCCAATGCTTACATATTCAAGGTGATTAACTTCCTAACTAGTTTGATTTAGATTCGTTTCAAGATTTTCTTCTTTACAAGTTTTTAATGATTTTTCAATGGTCTAGAATTTTACATAGGCTTAACTAAAGAAGGTCTACTCCCATCAGAAGTAAAGAAGGTCTACAAGTCCTGAGGGTTTTAGAACAACAACTAGGCTGCGCTTGGTATAAAAAAAATGCTTTGAGAAGTCATAAGTTAAAATTAAGTGCTAATTAAGCAATCCCAAATGCAAAGAAGAGACTAATGAAATAGAAAAGAAATGAGAGAAAGGGGGCAATTGAAGTTGTAGTTTTTTTGTTTTGGTTGGGTGGATGATGTTGTAGAAAAAAGAAGGTGAGTTTAAAAACAGTAGAAGAAGGAAGAAATTATGAGGGGGACTGATGTTGTACAATTTTTGCTTTTTTTTTCTTATCAAGATTATGTTACAGATAAATTTAATGGAAGCACAAAAGAAGACATGTTAGTGCGCAGAGCCATTCTTTTTAGATCTTTCATCAATCTCTTGTATCAATCTCCAATAATTAAGATTGATATATGTGCCATTGAATTGGTTAATTTAAGAATTTAAAATGCAAGGGAAAGCTTGCCAATTCAATGGGTATGTGTATCAATCTCATTGGAACTGATACAAGGAGACGATGGGATATCTAGGAGGAATTGCTCTGGTGAGAGAACGGTGAGTTTGCAACCAAAAAAAACTATAGAAAAATAAGGGGAGAGAGATACCGAGAGGATTGCCCAAAAAAAATGTAGGAAAAAAAAGGGGAAGAAAAGAAGAGGGGGTTGATTTTGAAAATTTTTATTTTTTTCTGGTGAGATGATATTGCATAAGTGAAAAAGAGAGATAGAAGGAGAGGTTGATGTTGTTCTTTTATTTTTTTTGGTGTGAGAGTGGGATATGACGTTCCTTTTCCTTTTGTCTTTTTTTGTGAGATTACTTTATTACAAGGGTTTTGAAAGAAGACATTAGAGAGAAGAATTTTCAAAACTAGGACGAATTTATAGACTTTTTTTTATTGAAAAAAAAAAACTACCTTTATAGACATTAGATTAAACAGGCTGCCTTTATAAGCTTGAAAAAACAAAAGAGAAAACTAGAATTATCTCCGTTAGAGTTACTGACAACTGCAAATTCCACCAGGATTACTATTTGAGCTATGAGTAGAATTGTTGTAGCCACCACGATAGCCTCCTCGACCACCAAAATGGCCTCCTTGACGGCCTTTTTGAACCAGCTGAGCAGTGACTTGTACTTCATCTTCCTTTGGCTCTCCATGGTTACGAATTAATTCCTCATCAAGCAATTTATCATAAAGGTCTTCAAAAGAGATAGGTGTATAACGAACACGAACTGCTACCGTCAACTCTTTAAATTCGTCAACCAGTCCATTTAAGTATAGGACACGATTTGAGCATCATTCAAAGGGTTCCCAATGAGTGCTAGATCATCAACAAGGCTTTTCACCTTGCTCATATATGCAGTCACTGTCTTTCCTTCCTTCTTGTTTGACATAAGAGAGGACATAATAGAAAGCATTTGGGAGTTGGAAGGATTGGCAAAACTCATTTCCAATTTGTTCCAGGCATCAACAGAGATAGTACAATTGTTAATTGTCGGGTTGATTGTGCTATTAACAGTGGCTTGAATGACAAGAATCACAAGAAAAATATCTTCGGTGCGGTTCGGTTTGACTATATATATTTTCGGTTTGGTCTTGGGTTGACCTCAACCCAAACCAAACCAATCTGAGTTGCACCCCTAGTCCTCCTCATAGAAACAAACACATCCTTAATCCATAAACAAGAAAAATAGTTTAAAGCAAAGTTAATTTGCATGTTGGTCCGCTAGCTATGCTATTCGCTTCTCTGAAAACATTATCCACTTTAATACGTAACCAAAAACAGACCACATAACATTTTGGTTTCTCCTACAAAATTATGAATTTTCTAAAGAGGTAATTCATCCTTCAAAAAGGTTCACACAATGACTTTGGAGTCACTTTCAATGATAACCTTTCTATACAAAGAGCTAGCTACTTTAGATTGTTTGGAGAAACTTTTTCTTGTCATCTTCATTTGTGACCTTCCCAAGCTTACACCACCACCAATGTCATTTTGGGCCCTTCCCCTTCTCATAACCCTCTGTGGAATCTTCTTCTCACTCACCTATCTTTGATGCCAGAGGCATGACCAGCGACTACCACTAGGTCCTCGGAGGCTTCCCCTGCTCGGCAACTTACACTTGCTAGGCAGCCTTCCTCACCAGGACCTCCATCATCTGGCCAAGAAGCGCGGCCCCATCATGTACTTGCAGCTCGGTCTTGCCCCGGCGGTGGTGGTCTCGTCAGCTGAAGCCGCCGAGCTATTCCTTAAGACCCACGACCTTGTCTTTGCTAGCAGACCCAGCATCTAGAACTTTCAATACATCTCTTGTGGGCGTAAAGGTGTGGGCTTCACCGAGTACGGCCCTTACTGGCGTAACATGCGCACGCTTTGCATTATAGAGCTCCTCAGCAGCTCAAAGATTAAGATGTTCAAGCCCATTCGAAATGAAGAACTCAGTCTCCTAGTTCAATCTCTTAAGGTTGCTTCAGACTCTAGAGCCATGGTTGTTAGCACCTGATTTTTGCACCCCCAAAATAAAGAAAAATGAAAAGTCTAACTAAAGTCAAACCCTAAGGGGGTCAAAAAATTGACTTTTTGATTCAAGTAAATTTGGCCATCAAACTTTATCTCATTAAAAAGAACATTTCGACACAGTTCCAACGCAACTGAGTTTGCTGGAATCGGAGTCCAGATGAGAAAAATATGAGCTGGTCAAACTTTTGGGGAGCAAAAAGTTGACTTTTTGCTCGACCCCAATTCAGCTACCAAACTTAATTCCAATGGAAAGGTGGTTCCGAGCCGGTTCCAACGACACCAAATTTGCTGAAATCGGACATCAGACGGAAAAGTTATGGGCAGTTGAAATTTCAAAGAAAGCTGCCCATGTGGCAAAACAGCAGCAAAAAGCAGAATAAATGAATTAAATAATCATTTAATAGAAATATCTTTATTTTTTTATATTTTAATAAAATAATCTCGTTTTTATAATATAATAATCATAAAATCGGAATAAAATCTTTTTAAAAATCAAATTGGAGAAAAATTTGAAATCCGAACATTTAAAAAACGTGCGTGCCCGTATTTGAAGTACGGGCGAGGCATGCCCGTATTTGAAATACGAGCAAGCTTCTAGAAGGGAACGCGTGTCGCTGTACGGCGGGACGCGTCCTGTACGGCTGATTTTGATAGAATTGAAAATGTGCGTTTTTCGCCCGTATTTGAATTACGGGCAAGGCACGCCCGTACTTCAAGTACGGGCAAGGCATGCCTGTACTTCAAATACGGAGACGACATTTTTGCCTATAAATAGAGAGGCCAGCCCCCACATTCGAGGAAGCCATGTCTTAAGGCCTCCTCCCTCTCCCTCTCCTGTTAACCATGACCAACCCCTGCTCAGATGTTGCCACCCCAGTTCCAAACACCAGAATACCAAAAACACCCCTGAAATGCTGCCAAACCTTTTCCCTTTCATCCTTTAAACATAGAAAACCCAAAGAACCCTTTTCAAAACCCAATTTGAAAACCCAAGGAGACGCGGAAGCGCTGCCGAATTCTCCGGAGAACTCATCACCTCAAGAAGGTAATAGCAAAGCAAAGGTTCTGGTAACATTTTCTTCAATACACGTATATTAAATGAGTTTCTTTCTAAAATCTTTACTATTTAATTCATTGTCTACTTCGTTATTCGTTTTGATCTCAACTCATTTGCCTTGTTTATGTATGGATTTGTTCTCCCCATAATATGGGAGAGAATTTACTTGAAGGGAGGAAAGAGCAATTCTAAATCAAGATGGACACTTGGACAAACTTTAAACCAATCTAGTTAATCCATTTTGTTTATTTAATATAGAAGGATATCTCCTTCTTAAAAAACTGCTGTATCCCATGTCCCCCTCTCTCTTTCCATTCTTAATGATGGCCATGAGTGATTACAAGATGAACCTACCACTTCAAAGAGCACAAAAGAAAGGGAGAGAAGAACTTCAAGCCCAAAAGAAGCAAATGTACTGTTACAGAAAAGGATGAACACTCCAACAGATGTTGCAGAAAGCTCCCAAGAGGCCACGGAATGGATCCAAAGCAGAATCGGCACCAAAAATGCAAATTTGAGTGTGCTCGTAAACTTAGAACGGTTCGGGCATGCCCGTATTTGCTTCACACGCGAGCCCGAACCGACTTACATCCACGGGCAAGGGCAGCCCGTATAGCAAACACGGGCAAATTTAAAAATAACTTAAAAAATGTAATTTTTCGACCCAGTTGGATTCGTTCCGACCCGAACCAACATGACCCGGCTCAAAGGGATGTTTGGGCTATCTTTAGCCCCTTTGTGGATTGTGGGCCTAGATGGGCCCACCAATACCCTCCTTTGGGCCCAATTATAGGGCCCACCTTTGACTGGCCCAAACCAGACCCATTTTCAACAAATGGGCTCCAGGCCACTTGATCTTTGGCTCATGGGCCCATTCCAAGCCCATTAAGCCCAAATAAATTGTAAATAAATAAAATAACCAAATGGGTTACCCAATAACCCAACTGTGCCCCAGGCCCAATCATGGCAACCCACGGGTCTTCCCACGGGACCCGGGTTCGACCCACTCCACTAAATAAAAAGATAAAATCAAAGTAAAAGGGACCCACACCTTCAGAGGGCCCCGCCAGACCCAATAAATAGCATGCTGGTCTAAGAAGGGTGAAACTAACTCAAAAACCAGGGAGACCCGTCAAACCGATGGGGCGGGCTGGGGTGTCTTAGGACTTCCCCGGACATAACCGAGGACTTAGCTAGAACTCTGAAAAGCCGCAAACCAAACTTAGACCCGGATAGGGGCAAACATCGTGTCTGCCTACACCTCTCAGGCAGTGGCGACTCCGAAAGTCCCGAGGCAAGCACGAATCCTCCACATGCACCTCGTGTGCGATCTAGGCCAGGTTTAGGTGCGCACAGCTTGGCGACTCTGCTGGGGACACCCTCAACCTAGCTGGACCCTAGTTATCAAATGAGTCAAATAGAAGGATATGAGTTAACTTAGAAAGTACTTTTTGTCCGACCTTAGTAAGGTATGGAACACATGTAATTACATGATATTGGGGGATCCTGTCAGAGGGACGAGATAATTGCCTAAGGAAAGTGGAATTTAAGTGGTTCCCTGTGACCCTCCACTTACCTGGGGATCTACCCAGACATTGTATTGCTTGTTGTTCTGTATTCTTACTATAAATGTGACATTAAGGAACCCTTTGTTGGCCCTTATCCGAGAATCACCCGAACAGATACAGCACTTGACCCCACTGCACATACAAGCACCTCACTACACCGTGAATGAATTTTTTAACTGCATGGGGTGACATGCACGAGGGAGTCTGCATGGATGATTCGAACGTAATGCCTCTGTGAATGCTCGTTGTAGACACCCCAAAATTGCACGATTTTTGATAAATCTTGAAGGAGAGAAATATTTTATTGGAATTTTCAGTTCTTTGCATTGGGTTTGAGATACTTAACCCATTTGAATCCAAAACGGAAAAGGAAAAGGCCCGAATTCAATCTTTTGTGCAAAGTCAAACTTTTTCCGGTTGAATTTTGTTGACTTTTGACCCCAGAAAATGAAATATTTTTTAAAGCCAGATTTCAAGATAATGTTTCCCGGTAATCAGGTTTTTAGCCATGTTATTGCATAAAAGAATTTTTTGAGATTTTAAATCTTGACGAATACCATGGTTTTAACATATTGAACCTTTTTTCCAGACCTGAAAAATCGGAATTTAGCCTAGAACTGGAAAGTTGACTTTTTATTCACTTGGAATTTGGGTCTGGAACTATTTTAAATGGATTCAAATGGGGGTGTTTGCTTATTTACATGTAATATCTTAAGTAAATGGAGATTAAAAAATACGAGGACATTTACTTAAACGATATTACATGTAAATAAGTATTGCCTGTGTTAAAATTCGAAAAAAGGCTTTTTTCCTTGTATCCGGCAACTCAGGCCGGATACAAGTGTCCTTTGTATCCGGTGGAAAATGCCGGATACAAGTGGACCTCAGTGTATCCGGCATCATAGACCGGTTACATTAAGGTACTTGTGTATCCGGCCTGACATGCCGGATACGCTAGTTTTGCTCAAAATTAGGGTTTTCCGAGAGCTTTTCACTTTTACCATCATATCCCTCATTAAATAAGGGGAAATCTCAGAAATAACCCTAGGGTTAAGGTTGATGGGCTATAGACATTATGTTGTGTCTACCATTCTCACCAACCCTAACCCTAGCCTTTGCCTATAAATAGGAGGCTCCTCCTCAAGCAAATGGCAATTAACTCTTGTTTTGAATTCTCGCCAAGAAGAACTCCAAGAGAAGAAGAAAACCGCTGCGGGATCGCATCCAGAACCCAGGTAAGCCTCAAACTTTTCTTTTATTTTCTGTCTTTACATTCCTAGATCTAGATCTATTCTTCTACCTTTCTGTAGAATAAGGCCTTCTTTGTGTGTGAAAACCCTTCCCCGGCTCAAAGTATCTCGAGACTCCCCCTAGCCGTAAAACGTGGAGGCGGGATCTAGGAGAAACGAGACTGGGGATTGACCCTAGCATTAGAACCTATGTAGCATAAAGCCTTTTGATTGATTGTAAACCGTTTCATATTCAAAGTACCCTTGATTATCTTGAAGAACCGTGTTTAACGGGGAGAGAGAACAGAGGGAAACGATAATGGAACGGAACCCTAGGCTATTTTAGAACCTCATTTTGATGAATATGTATGCATGCTATTGATCTTGTTTGGTTTTTCACACTTGCACATACATAGTGCCATTTTGGCGGGATAGGCTCATATTTGGGGTTTATTGCATTTATTGTGATAAATCTCAAATAAACGGCCTCAATCAATTCTGGAATTTTTTCAAATGATTTTTCAGAGATTTGTGTTCATCTTGCACGAATGGCACACAATTTATCACAATTTTGAGTTGGTTTTACTCAAAAAGGGCCTAAGTGGATAGCACATGTACTCTTACTTCGGACGCTCATAACTTCATCGTCCGGATGAATTTTGGAGTGATTCTAGAACCATGGGAAAGGTGAGGCTGTCTAGTTTATTTCCACCAAATTTCATTAATATCTATCAAGCGGATTTTTGACACCTCTCTGTCGAAGTTGATTGGACAGTTCAGGTTCAAATACAGAACTTGTCACTTCGAGGAGCGCCATGTGTTCGTTTTAAATCCGATTCGAGTGATTTTTGTTTCTGAGCACTCCTTTATGAGTTCATTTTCAAATCCAGTTGGTTTCATAATTTTTGGACTCCATTTGTATTATTGGTAGCCGATTTACTCAAAACTGCTCAATGGCACTTTTCTGGGTAAATCCGTGATCTTCGGGGCCTATTCGGGAGACCACCCAAGGCACATCCGAATGAGTTTTTGTATGAGGCTAGTTTCGTTTGAAATATGGCTATACAAACTTCAATCACACCAAATTTCGTGGGTTTTTATGAAGTGGATTTTTCTAGGTGATTTTCCAAAGTTGCCTACTTATCACTTTTAGATATCCCCAGCAGCAACTTTCAAGGAGCATGACTCCTAGGTTTTCATCCGGAATTACTTGAAATTTTGCATGAGACTATTATTTACCATAATCTTTCAAATGGATTTGGTTTGATTTGATTTAAAATTGGATTTGAGTGATTTCAAGACAAATGGCATTAATTTTCACCGAATTCTCCGGATTTGCCTCAACTTGGCTTTGGACATTCTTTTGCTTGGATTTTTTATCCTTTTATGACATTTCAGAAATGATATTGACATAAGAGAAGATCTAAAATCCATTTGGATCTTCATGTGAATATATCATACACTTGTTCCTTTTTCAAGGCTTTTCATGATTTTTTAGCAAGCTTCCTATTTTCTTTTAACATGAACAAACACTTGGCAACCACCTTGTGTGGGTGAATGGGGGTGCCTAACACCTTCCCCCGTTCATAATCTAATCCCCTTACCCATCTCTGGATTTGATTTTCAAGTAGGGTTATGTTTACCCTAGAATTTGCTTTTTAACCCTTTTTGCTTATTTTTGAAGCATTTGGTGTCCATTCACACCCTAAAATTCTGAATGGTGGCGACTCTCCCATTTTTTCGTTAAGCCCGTGTGTTGACGGAGGGATGATCATCTTCGGGTGATTTTTTCCCGTGTCTCACACTCTTCTTAACCAAAACTTAGATCTCTCTAGCAGCCACCCTTCTTCAAACGAGAAACTTACTTTTGGGATGGTATTAGCCCTACGCTCCCGTGGCTTGCCGGGGAAAGCAGGGTAAACCCATCTCCCCAGGTTTCTGGATTCCTTAGCGCCACTGGTTTCTTACCATGGTACGCGAGGGGTCTGGTACTTGGCTCAGACCCTTGTAGGCAAATGCCTCGGGCTGGGTATCCTTCCCCACCTATTGATTCTGAAAAACCTTGATACTTTGAATATGAATGGATCTGAATCTGAATGTGAATGTGAATGCTGGAACAAAATAAGGGAAAAATCAATTTAAAACCCAAGAGTCCATCAGGGGTAGCAACCCCCGCCGTTTTTTGCATCAACCTGAGTAAAACCTAGACCATGGGCTGCCTTAGCCCTAATTTAAGAAACCAACCCAATTTGATCAGGGGTCTAACCCCAGATCCATGCATTTGAGTCCTGTGAGCCATGGGCCTTGACCCATTGAGTCCGCTGGAAGCACCCTGGGTCCTGGTCGGCCTTTTGAGCAGATGAGAGCCGGCCAGATCAGACAATCAAACAGAAACAGGCCAAATCAGAACAGGGGCAGAAAAACCCTAGATTTAGGATTTCAGCCCACCTGCCAAGAAGCAAACTTGTACCCTCCTTTTGGGTTCCCAACAACCCTAAAGGTGATTTTCTTTACAGAATTATTTTTGTAAATTTCGCCCTCGATGGCAAGTTGTAAACATTTTTGTTGTGATCTGACACCCAAAAGCAGATGAAAGAACAGATGAAAGATAAAAGGCTGATCAGGACTTAGGAGTGCTTCCTTACACAAGTATGTCTAGAAGTCGTGCCTTAACAGGCACCAACCCTTCTAGGACCATGCACACACCTGTGGGTTTTTTTTAGCATTTTACTTTCACTTTACCTGTGTATATATTTGTTCTTGCATTAAACATGTGCACTTCGAGATCATTTACACCAACCTGTTTAGCCGAACTATTTTCAAAATTGCGCAAAAAATTTCCGGGCATGCATTGAACCGTCTTCTGAGACGCACATCAAAATTGCTTTTCAAAGCACACAACAAAGTGGCCTTTAGGCCTACATTGAATTGTCTCCATGACAAACATTAACATTGTCTTTTGCTATGCACAGTAACGCCGTCATTCGTGGTTATATTGAGCTAGCTGTTTAGACATAAATCAAATCGCCCATCTTGCAGCGTAAATTCTCTATGCCATGATATTAATTGTTCAGGACACATTTTCAAAGAAATTTTCAATCGCCGCCCATTAAGGCACGGATATGATTTCCACAGGTTTGCACTCATAAAGCACGTGTTGCACAGTTTTGAAAACCATCAAACACGATATGATCTCCAGAGTCTCAATCTCTGAAAGATCGAACTGCAAGTTTTTTTTAACATCGCAATTTTCAGGAAAAACTCTTGATTGGATATGTCACTGTCACACACTGTTCACAGTGATGTTTTGTCGAAGTTGTGATTTTCATGCATGAATCGTCCCATATTTGTTTTCGCTCATCGTGACACCAGAGCACCACTCACGATGTAAATGATCTCGTCATACACAACACCTTGTTCATAAGTTGAAAAGAAATTGATTGAGATCTTTAATGAACAGGTACGATTCAGGTACTTCACATTAAAAGCACTACCCAGAACGCTGCATTTGGATTGAAAAAGGACTGCAATGAATTCGTCTGAGGCTCCAACTTCGTCATCCTCACAACCAAGAACTGAAGAACAGCAAGTCATGATGGATCTAAGTCAACAAGTAGCCATGACACATACCACGAGGGTTCAAGTACCAGAAATCCAACAGGGACAACCACCCCAGCTGAACCTCATGATAGTTGATCTGCCACCACAGGACACCCAATTCCCACATCCGGCAGCAATAGCTACCCACCCTCCACAACAAGAACCATGCGTGCCTATTCAGCTGGGGCAGGAAAAGCAAGACCGGAACAGGATACGGATGGCCCAACTTGAGGAAATGTTGGCTGCAATAAAGGAAGACAGTAAGGCCCAAATAGCCGCAATAAGAGAAGAGCTCTTGAAACAACTCCAGCCCAATCCAGTACGTGAGGAAACCACACTGGAGAGCTTGTGTCTTTTCCCAGACATCCATCTGCCAGTAAAGTTCCGATGTCCTGACTTGCATAAGTTTGACAGTACTAGCTGTCCTTTGATACACCTGCGATCCTATGTTGGCGACATGTGCCAATTTGTGAAGGATGAAAAGATCATGGTTCAGTTCTTCAAGAGATCGCTAACTGGGGTAGCATATTCTTGGTTCCTAAGTCTGGAAAAGCAGAAGGTCAAGACATGGAATGACCTTGCTGCTGTATTCATCCAACAATGCCATTTGAACAGTCCGACGGTTCAAACCCGAGCAGAATTACAGAGACTGTCAAAGGGAAATAGCGAGTCTGTAAGAGACTACGCTAAAAGATGGATAAAACTAGCAAATATGGTTCAACCTCCTCTCCTTGAACAAGAACAAACTTCTCTGTTCATTTCATCACTGGGGCAGCCATACTTTACAATGCTGTTGGGACAATGTGCTGCAAGTTTCGCCGATCTAATCAAGGTGGTAGAAAGGATTGAAGATGCGATTAAGGCTGGAAGAATAGGAGCTTCCATGACAGAATCCTCCCAAGAAGACATAAGATATGAGGGAGCGATCAACCATGTCCGATCTGCTAAGCGCAAGAGAGGAAATGATCACCCCTGTGCAAATTTCACCATGGCTCGACTGAAGGAGCCCTTGACTAAGGAAGAAAGAAAGAACCGTGTGTTCACACAGCTCCCATATTCCCTGGCTGAGTTGTTGCCTACCTTGCTGCAAGAAGGACACCTGAATCAGGTTCCCCCAAATCCAAGGGCACCAGCAAGTAGAGGGTATGACCCATCCAAGACATGTGGTTACCATAAGGGAGCACCGGGTCATGATACAGATGAATGTTGGAGCCTCCGTCATGCGGTCCAAGATCTCCTTGAAGCTGGGGAACTCAAAATTGATCCTCCGCCAAATTGAAAAAAAAAAGAGGAAAAGATTAAAAAAAAAAAAAAAGATCATCTTTATGCAGCCTAGCATTTCATGGATTCTGGTTTCTAATGCATGTTTCTTTTGGCAAGAACCCCGTCGGTAGTCGAAATGGACCACACCTCAGAGACAAGTCATGATGCGGCCCAACAAATATCCAGCATAGTGGCCTCTCTATGGAGTTTACTATGAATGATAACAATCAGGGAAGAAACAGGGAACAAATGCTGGGAAGCATCAGGAAAAGAAAATTCTGAACTACGATCTCGAGTAAGGGTCCTTGAAGAAGAAGTCCAACAAATGAAGGGAAGGATACCCCTAAACAGTCAGGAAGTAAGCCACCCGCCAACCATAGTAGGTAGTCGGATGCAAAAAGAGAAAGGGAAAGTTGTAGCAGAGGGTGTTCCTCAAGTCATGAAAAAGCAGAATCCTTTAGATGATTCCCCAAGGAGAACGAAAGAGGAAAGAGGAAGCAGAGGCCAGAATGAGGAGGGTTTTCACCCCTTTACCATATGCACCAGCAGAATTGCTTCCAACATTATTGAAGGAGGGGTATGTGCAGGTTAAGCCCCCGAACCCCCGAATGATTCGGTCCAGAAACTACAATGCTGCAGAATGATGTGAGTACCATTCTGGTGCTCCAGGACACCACACAAACCGGTGTTGGGATCTGACGCATGACATTCAAGATCTGATTGATCAAGGGTTCTTGAAGGGACTATTTGAGCAACCAGGATCTCTTAAAGGACAAGACATCTCTGACAAGTTGGCACAGGTTCGAATGTTTGAATCAACCATCTTCCTGCAGGAAAGAGAAGATGATGTGAAAAAGAAGGACGAGTAGAGCACCTGAAGGCTTCCTCCCATGACATGCAACCGAATTCCAAGAATGCTGATTCACATCAGCCACCTTTTTGCATAATTTGCTTTTGTTTATGCTTGCTTTTAATTTTAGAACTTGACAACATGCTTCTTTTTGCAAGATAATAAAGTCTTTTGGGAAATCACAAAAGTGTTGAACCACACCAAGACAAGACTGTGATCTCAGGACAAACCTGAACAATCAAACTTGACAGATGAAATGTGTTGAACAGCACTTACTGTGTGAATTTCAACATAGCCAAGGGATCCCCCATTAGCACCACATTTTTGGACCCTACCTTGCCAAACACAGGGGCAAGTCGTAAGATGGAAAAAAAAAAAGAAAAAAAAAGGAAGAAAGGGCAAGGTGCCCACACCAGCCAAGGGTCACTGACATGATCCAGGATCAATGATCCCAATGACATGATGAGAGGCCATTTTTGGCTAAAAATACTTCAAACAAATTTCGCTAGTCAAACGTGTTGAGCTTGATCGTCTCATTTCTAACCCACGTTATGTCTAGCCACCCCAAACTGGGGCAAAATCCAAAAGAAAATGAATAAAGATGAAAATGTTTCTTGAGCCAGTTAATTGTGTAAAGACAAGTAAGTGTTACATTCTCTGTAAAAGGATGAAAGGCCATCCTTGATGTTCTCCAAAAATCATCTAATCCTAGCAAAACACTTTGGGCCTAATAAATTCTTTCATTGACCCTACCATGTCCTGTCTTCAAAACTGGGGTACACAAGCTTCATGATATTGGAGACACGAGAAAGACAAGGGGAAGATATGGCAAAGCGAAAAGCACCCTAAAAAGGAGAAATGGGATAAAACCCAGAAAACAAGAATGTGAAGAAAAAACTTGGGCAATTCTCTATGAAAAAAAGAGGAAAAAAGAAAAGAAAAACAAGAGCTGGGGCAAACCCCAAAAGCAAAAGTCAAGGATTGGGGCAAAGAACCCAAGAAAGGAAAGGAAAGAAAAGAACAAAGATGAAAAAAAGGTAAAGAAGCTACACAAAGCTGAAGGGGCAAAAGATGAAGCAAGCCCTAACCAAGAAAAGTGAACAGGACATGGCTCTTACCTTACTCCCAAATTTTGAGCCTTTATATCATTTCTTCTGGACCCATAAACCCAGCCTACGTTTCGTCCTGTTATGAAGTCCTTTCTAATTTCAAAGAATGTGACATTAACTCCCAGACAAACTGGCAATGACAGAATCAAAGGAACAAAAGAACTTTGGCTAGACATAATGGTTACCCATGGAATGAAGTTATATAGGATTTGAACCTGTTTAACCTTCATTTCTAAACACTGGAACCAAAGCCTACATTTCGTTCTACTAATAAGTCCTCTCTAATCGTTGGATCGTCATCCATGGAAATTGACAGGGCCCTCAGATTGGGGCAAGGCACCAACCCGAATAAGGGAACCAAGTGAGAGAAAAACCATTTCAAAACCCCCAACCAAGGGTGGGAAAAAGGAAAAAACAAGAGAGAAAACTAAAAGAGCTAGGGAAGGGCAGTGCCAAAGAAACCCCCTGAACCCAAAACAATTCCCCTCATTCCAACTTGGGGCATGCCATTGAAGGAAAAAGTGTTGAGACCTTTCCAGGGAATGCCGAGAAGCATTATTTCATAAGTCTAAATGAGAGTGTCAGGTGACTGACCCAAAGATTACTGGTCTTGTCATGGACCCACTTTGAAAAGAGGGAACTCCAAACACTTGGTGAATTCTCAAAAGATTTTAATTGCCTGGATTTTGCACATAATTTTGATGATAAATTCTGATTAACTAAATTTCACTTGAACTTTTGCAGGTACTGACAAAACTTGAAACAGACAGAAAAAGCCATCACGGTGCATTCACACACTAATATCAAAACAAAATTTGCCACCATGTATTCTCACATGGGGCACCGGAACAAAATTCGTCACCATGTATTCACACATGGGGAGCGAAAAAGTCATCACAATGTATTCACACATTGGATGCCATCACAGCGTATTCACACGTTGGATGTAAAAACAAAATTCGTCACTATGTATTCACACATGGGGCGCAAAAAAGTCATCACAATGTATTCACACATTGGATGCCATCACAGCGTATTCACACGTTGGATGTAAAAGCAAAATTCTTCACCATATATTCACACATGGGGCGCAAAAAAGTCATCACAATGTATTCACACATTGGATGCCATTACAGCGTATTCACACGTTGGATGAAAAATCAGAATTGTCACCATGTACTCACACATGGGATGCAAAATGAATCGTCACCATGTACTCACACATGGGGCACAAGCAGAATCGGCACCATGTATTCACACATGGAACGCAGAAAGGCCATTTCGGCGTTGTAGACACCCCAAATTGCACAAACAATCATCAAAAATCATTATCTTCTTGAAAGCCAGCACAGAAATTGAAGAAAATGAACTTTTACCTGTATCCGGTTACTCAGGCCGGATACAAGTACTCCTTTGTGTATCCGGTAGGACATACCGGATACATGTGAGCCTTAGTGTATCCGGTACCATGTACCGGATACCTTAAGGCCCTTTTGTATCCGGTCTGATATACCGGATACATTAAGTTTGCTCAAAATTAGGGTTTTCCGAGAGAAATCACTTGTTACCATCATGTCCCTCATTTAATGAGGGGAAATCTCGGAAACAACCTTAGGGTTAAGGTTGGTGGGTTCTAGACATTAGGTTGTGTCTACCAATGACCTTAGCCTTTGCCTATAAATAAGAGGCTCCTCTTCAAGCAAAGGACCAAGTTTTTGGAGATCGAAGAACTCCGAGTGAAGAAGGGAACCGCTGCCGGATTGCTTCCAGAACCCCAGGTAAGCCTCAACCCTCATTTATTTTCTGTATTTAATTTATTAGATCTAGATCTCTTCTTCTACCTTTCTGTAAAATAAAGCCTCTTTTTGTGTGTGGAAATCCTTCCCCGGCTCAAAGTATCTCAAGACTCCCCTAACCGTAAAACGTGAAGGCGGGATCTAGGAGAAACGAGATTGGGGATTGACCCTAGTGCTAGAACCCATGTAGCATAAGGCTTTTGAATGATTGAAAACCGTTCTATAATCAAAGTACCCTTGATTATCTCGAAGAACCGTGTTTAACGGGGAGAGAGAACAGAGGGAAACGATAATGGAACGGAACCCTAGGCTATGCTAGAACCTATCTTGTTGAATCTATATGCATGATATGTTGTTGTATTAATCTTGCTTGGTTTTTCACTCTTGCACACATATTACACTCTTTTGGTGGAATAGGCTCATATTTGGGGTTTATTGCATCTATTGTGATAAATCTCAAATAAATGACCTCAATCAATTCTGGAAGGTTTTACAATGATTTTTAAAGGTTTTATATTCATTTTGCACGAATCACACACTTTTTGGCACATTTTGGCATTGGTTTTACTCAAAAAGGGCCTAACTGGACAGCACCTGTACCCTTACTTCGGATGCTCATAACTTCATCGTCCGGATGAATTTTGGAGTGATTTCAGAACCATGGGAAAGGTGAGGCTGTCTAGTTTATGTCCGTCAAATTTCATAAATTTCCATAGAACGGATTTTTGACACCTCTCTGTCGAAGTTAAGTAGACAGTTCAGGTTCAAATACAGAACTTGTCACTTCGACGGAGCGCCATGTGTTCGTTTTAAGTCCGATTCGGGTATTTTTGTTTCTGAGTACTCCTTTATGAGTCTATTTTCAAATCCAGTTGGTTTCATAATTTTTGGATTCCATTTGAATTATTGGTAGCCGATTTACTCAGAACTGCTCAATGGCATTTTTCTGGGTGAATCTGTGATCTTCGGGGCCTGTTTGGGATATCACCCAAGGCACATCCGAAGGGATTTTTGTATGAAGCTAGTTTCTTTTGAAAGATGGCCATACAGACTTCAATCACACCAAATTTCGTGGATTTTTATGGAGTGGATTTTTCTAGACAATTTTCCAAAGTTGCCCACTCGTCACTTTTAAAAATCCCCAGCAGCAACTTCAAAGGAGCATAACTCCTAGGATTTTAATTGGAATGCAGTGAAATTTTGCATAAGACCCTTATTTACTGTAATCTTTCAAATGAATTTAGTTTGGTTTGATCTAAAATTGGATTTGAATGATTTCAAGACAAATGGCATTACTTTTCACCGAATTTTCCGGATTTAATTCAACTTGGTTTTTGAGTAACTTGTGCTTTGATTTCCATCTTTTGAGATATTCCAGAAATGATATTGACATAAGGGAAGATCTAAAATCCATTTGGATCCTCATGTGAAAATATCATACATTGGTCTTTTTTCAAGGTTTTCTATGATTTTAGCAAGCTTTCTATTTTTGCATGAACATACACTTGGCAACCACTTCGTGTGGATGAATGGGGGTGCCTAACACCTTCCCCCGTTCATAATCTAATCCCCTTACCCATCTCTGGATTTTATTTTCAAGTAGGGTTATTTTTACCTTAGAACTCTTTGGTGTCCATTCTCACCCCAAAATCATGAATGGTGGCGACTCTCCCGTTTTTGCGCTGAGCCCGTGTGTTGACGGAGGGATGATCATTCCAGTGATTTTTTCCATGTCTCACAACTGGCAACTCTGTTGGGGACTTGTGGATTTAAGCCTATTTGTGTATATTCATGTTTTTTCTTTACTTTTGAATGCTTGCTATTTTGTTTACTTTATTGGTGTATATTGGTGTATTCTAAATCTGATTGGGATGCTTTTAAATTTTACATTGATAAAGGCATGTGTGTATGGCTGGATATGCTTAGGATCATGTTTAGGGCCTTACCTTGTTGTGCATGCCTACTTGTTTTTTTGTTTGCCTTGTGTTAGGAGGTTCTTAGTGCCATGTTTTGAGCATGAAAATAAAGTGCAAAAAAAAAAAAAAAAAATCAGTAACTCAATGTATATTTTTAGGATTCCCGAAGCATGCTTTCCCCCAATGCAAACCTTTTTTGTGCCATATGTTAGGTATTAAATTTTAGGCTTTGATTTGGGCATGAATGAAGCATGTTGAGTACCAAAGATGAAGAATACAAAATCTGTAAATCCAGTAGCCAATTTGGGGTTTTTCAAGCATGTTTTCCTCAACAAAACACCTCTTGTACAATACATTTAGGTGCTGTATTTTTAAGCTTGGATTTGGGCATAAAACAATGTCATTTGAGCACAAAAAATGAAGAACAAAAAATCTGGAAATTTCAGTGTATACTTGGGGGTTTTCAAGCATGTTTAAATGATCAAAACCTTTCTTGTATCATGTCAAGAAGTGGCAAAATTTTAGGCTCCAATTTGGGTAGAAATGGTACACTTTGAGCATGAAATCTGGAATTTTAGGAATGCTTTTGGGTTTCAAGCATGCTTACCTGATTTAATTGTTGTTTGTACAAATAACATGTTTTGTATACCACTTTTTGGGCATGTAATATTTTTTGTGCATATTTAGTTGTTTTGGTGCTTGCTTGCTTGTATTTAGCTTCATTATTTTTGTCATATGTACCTTGGCTTGAAATTGAATGCATAGCTACGAAAAAGAGTGGCAAGGGGCTGGGACGTTGTGAATGTACCTCAATTTTAAATGCACTTGAGCACAATAAACACTTTGCACAACCTACCCTTTTACCTATAGGAAGTTGAACCATGAATTTGGGTAGCTTGGCGCACCGAGGTCGTGACTTCGGAAAGCGAAAGTGAAAGCATTCACCTTAGAATTTGAGTCAATGATGTGATGACAATGGGATCTGTGATTCGATTCCGGGCATCACTAGACTTGAGTTCTAAGTTGCCAATTAAGCCAAAACCCAAAAACCATATGCTTGAAGGTGGAGAAACACGTTTTCAACTAAAAGCACACAATTGCGTTTGGGGAAGTGGGTGTAAATGTGGGAAGACCGTTTGCATGTTCTAGAGGCCAAGGTATACTATGAATACCATATTGAAGGTAATACAAGGTGGCAAGGTAAAGCCATGTTCTTTTCCTGAATTTGGGGAATTTTGCAAGTATGATGTCCAAGCCCAATTTGGGGCAAGTTTTCAAGGTCAAGATAAGGTGAACACCAAGTGGGAATGAAAAAAAACAAATCGGGTGAAAAAAAGGAGTCAAAATGGCCATTTCGGCAGTAACCGACAACTCAGGCCGGTTAAGAATAACCTTGTGCATATCTGGTATATAATGCCGGATACAAAGGGCTATGCGTGTATCCGGTCATTGTGACCGGATACATTAAGCCATACCCTTATCCGGTCATTAATACCGGATACATGCAGAAACTCAATAAATTGGCTTTTTCAGCCCGAATTTTCAGAATAAAAATGCCTAAACACTGTGTATAATCCTTAGGCACCCCAAAGAAAATATAAAAATGTCAAAAATAAAATAAAATAAAACAAATAAAAAAAATGAATATTCTTTTAGGATTAAACCTAAGGTTGAAACTCAAAGAATGAGCTAAGGTGTCATATTTTTTGACATCAATTCAATTCAAACATGTGTCAATCAAGCTTTAGAACTTGAAAATCTTCTAAAATGCATCAAATTTCAAAAAAATAAAAACCCTTAGTTGGTCTCCTTTTTACCAATCAAGATCAAAAAAAGTGGGACCTCTGGAAGCCCTAGAATATTCCATGAACCCTTGATTGGTCTCCCTTTTACCAATCAAATCAAATAAAAAATTGGGACCTCTGGAAGCCCTAGAATATTCCATGAACCCTTGATTGGTCTCCTTTTTACCAATCAAATCAAATTAAAAAAATGGGACCCTTGGAAGCCCTAGAATATTCCAAGAAACCTTTGGTTGGTTATTTTTATCAATCAAATCAAAACATTTGTGGGATACTTGGAAGCCCTAGAATATTCCAAGAAACCTTTGGTTGGTTTTTTTTATCAATCAAATCAAAACATTTGTGGGATAATTGGAAGCCCTAGAATATTCCAAGAAGCCTTTGGTTGGTTATTTTTATCAATCAAATCAAAACATTTGTGGGATACTTGGAAGCCCTAGAATATTCCAAGAAACCTTTGGTTGGTTATTTTTATCAATCAAATCAAAACATTTGTGGGACACTTGGAAGCCCTAGAATATTCCAAGAAACCTTTGGTTGGTTTTTTTTATCAATCAAATCAAAACCTTTGGTTGGTCTTTTTCGTACCAATCAATTGAATTTTGTGGGCCATTTGAAAGCCTCTGAATTTCAAACATCAATCCCTTTGGGCCATCTATAAGCCTCTGAATTATAGACACATCCTTTTTGGGCCATCTAAAAGCCTCTGAATTTTAGACAAACCTTTTTGGGCCATCTAAAAGCCTCTGAATTTTAGAAACAACCTTTTTGGGCCGTTTGAAAGCCTCTGAATTTCAAACATCAATCTCTTTGGGCCGTCTAAAAGCCTCTAAATTTTAGACACAACTTTTTTGGGCCATTTGAAAGCCTATGAATTTCAAACATCAACCTATTTTTGGCCGTCTAAAAGCCTCTGAATTTTAGACACAATCTTTTTGGGCCATTTGAAAGCCTCTGAATTTCAAACATCCACCTATTCTGGGCTGTCTATAAGCCTCTGAATTATAGACATATATCCTTTGGGCCATCTAAAAGCCTCTGAATTTTAGACACATATCCTTTGGGCTGTCTAAAAGCCTCTGAATTTTAGACACATCCTTTTTGGGCCATCTAAAAGCCTCTGAATTTTAGACAAACCTTTTTGGGCCATCTAAAAGCCTCTAAATTTTAGACAAGCCTTTTTGGGCCATCTAAAAGCCTCTGAATTTTAGACAAACCTTTTTGGGCCATCTAAAAGCCTCTGAATTTTAGACACAACCTTTTTGGGCCGTCTATAAGCCTCTGAATTATAGACATATATCTGTGCGCGCGTGGGAAACGCGGCACGGGGTAATTCGGAGTCGCCACCGCCTGATGGGGTGCAGGCGGAGACCTGGGTGCCTAAGTTTGTCTATTAGGGCTTTGGTCTGCGGCTTGAGATTCTAAGTCGGTTCTCGGTTGTGGTCGGGGGAAGTCCGTAGACACCCCAGTCCACCCCGTCGGATGACGGGTCCCGTGGGTTCCCTGATTTGAGTCAGCTTTCTCACTTTTGGTTCTCACCCGATTCCTAATCCAGCATGCATTTTTGTTAGGTCTTGGTGGGACCACCTGAGTGGTGTGGGTCCCTTTAGTTGATTTTATCTTTGCTTAATTTTTGGTTTCCTGAGTCTGATTGGGTGGGCCCCGTTGGAAGGCCCACGGTGTTTTTGTTGGGCTTAGGTAAGCCCGTGTGCCCTTAGTGGGCCTCTGTCTAACCCTGGGAGGCCCTGTGGGCTTTGGGTAATGAGTTGGTTTTAAGGTCCAAGTTTGATTATTAAGTTGCTTTTACGCAAGTGGTGGGCCGGATTGATTTGTGGGCCCCTTAGGTGGGCCCACATGGTGGCCAAGTAAGCTTAACTCATCTTTATTCAATCTTTGCCAAAGTGGGCTTGGGGCCCATGATCCCGATTTTTGGGCTTTGAAAGCCCAGTTCCTTGGAGTTTAGGGCCTATCCCCTAATTCGGTTCGGTAGGTGGGCTTTAGCGGGCCCGTTAGGCCCTGGCCCATGGTCTCGGCCAAACCACACAGTTTATGCATTCATTCACATCCAGGTGCGGGTGGGCCACATTGGGTTTGGCCCATCCGATTGGTTTGGTTCATTTTGCTTAATCTTGCTTAAGTTGCATGCATTGGGGTTTATTGGGCTTGGTGGGCCCCGTTGGAAGGCCCACTATTGTGCCAAGTTGGACCGGTTGGTCCAAGTCCCAAGTTGGGTTTTCGGGTGACCCGGAAACCCTATCGGTTCAATTGGTTTAGCTTAGATCATTCCAAAATGCAGCAAGACAGCAGAATATACAAAAAATACATTTCAGTGTGTATCCGGCAACTCAAGCCGGATACACTTGGCCTGCAGGTGATCCGGCCAGAGTGGCTGGATACACAGGGGCCATAGGTGATCCGGCCTCAGTGGCCGGATACACCTAGGCCATATGTGATCCGGCCTGAGTTGCCGGATCACCCTGGAATGGCCCTTTTTGGTGATTCTGCCATTCGGGGTGGTTTCTAGAGGTTCCCAGGAGGCTTTATGAGCTGTGTGGGCCCCTGGATGGGCCCACGTTGGTTCAGGCTCAGGGGGGAAGCCTCCTTTTGCTTCTTTTCTTGGTTTCTTGACAAAGGCAAAGGGGTTGGTGGGGACATGGGTTTGATCTTAGGCCCTTGGGCTACCGGGGCAGCAAGGACTATGGGGAGCTTACCGCTGTCTCCCCCGAGAACTCATCAAAATCGGAGTCAAGGGGTACAGGGCAATGACTCTTCATATAACATTAATGACAACACAAATGGGGTAGGCTGGCCAATCAAAGGCTTCATGCATGAAGGCGAAATCAAGCGTAAAAAAAAATGAGCACCATGACGGCGCCATCGGGATTCCTACGTCATCTCTAGTGAAAACGAAACCTCGTCCTAGCATGCGTAGCAAATGAACCTTAAAGAAGGGAAAGAGGGGGGGTTACATAGGGGTACATGGGAAGCAAGTAGGAGGGAACAAACTCCCTTTTGAAACAAGCATGCATACTTTAAAACAGTGGCCGAAAATGGGGCCATAAAACCTCTCCTCCTCCCTTGGGATCGTGCATGGGGTCTCCCTCATCCTTGGAGACCACCATGCTACCAAGAGGCGGAGAAAAAGCACATGTAAACATCCTTTAAAACAGATATGAGCTTGGTAAAGAAGAAAAACACAAAACTAGCATGGAAAACTGTCTCTTTAATATATGTGTAAATAAACGTACCAAGGAGTCTCACCTGATGGTCCTTGAGTGCCTGGGCAGTGTGGATGCACCTCCTTGCAGCGGGACAGCAGCCGAAAACTTCTTCTCTTTGGGCCAACAGCACTTGCACACCTTCTTCTTGGGGTATGAGTGAAGATGGGGAAAGAAAAGGAGGGTGGTAGTGGCTTGAGATGGTCAAGGATGGTGGTAGGAGCCTTAAGGAGTAGGAAGGGATGGGATTCGGAGGGGAGCAAATGGGGAAGGAGAGCTGGGAGACAATCAAAAAACACCAACCCCCGTAAACGAGCTGCTGATTTGCTTTTTATAGACAATTTAACGTATCCGGCAACTTAGGCCGGATACACTATAACCACTGTGTATCCGGTCTTTAAGACCGGATACACTAAGTTCCTTTGTATCCGGTCTTGAAGACCGGATACAAACAAAATGATTTCAAAAATTAAATGCCGCCGCGAATTTGTCGGGCGATCGGCGCGAATCTCGCGCGCGAATCTGATTGTATCCGGTCATGAAGGGGAGCCAGTGTATCCGGTATATGGGACCGGATACAAATTGAAAATTTACGGATTTGCCCTTCGACTTGACCGATTCGACCGATTTGACCCTTTTTGATATCTACGGATCGGCCGTACGAAATTTTTATATTTAAGATTTAGTCCCTGAGATATTTTGCTGCGTTGGCTGCCACGTGGGCAGTTCTTGCGCCACGTGTGCAGTTTCCGGCTTTTGCTACCCGGAAACTTCGACAGACCATATCTCCTTCATCCGAACTTCGATTTGAGCAAACTCAATTGTGTTAAACTCGTATCGGAGCCCTCTATTTAATGACATGGGGCTAAGCACTTGGCACGGATTCCGAGAAAAAGTCAATTTTAGGTTTTCCCTTAAGTTTGACTGCCCTTAGAACCTTCATCCGGACTCTGATTCCGGCAAACCCAGTTGCGCTGGAACCGTGTCAGGATTCTCTATCCATTGGGCTAAAGTAAGGTATTTGGCACGGAAATCGAGGAAAAGTCAACTCTTGGCTTTTCCTTAAGTTTGACTGCCCTTAGAACCTTCATCCAGACTCTGATTCCGGCAAACCCAGTTGCGTTGGAACCGTGTCGGGATTCTTTATCCAATGGGATAGATTAAGGTGGCCAAATTTTATCCGATTAAAAGGTCAACTTTGCACCCCTCAGGGTTTGACTTTTCGGCCAGGTTTTGCATTTCTGGCCTTTTGGGAGCGCAAAAAATGAGGTTCTTACAATATCCTTTGGGCCATCTAAAAGCCTCTGAATTTTAGACACAACTTTTTTGGGCCGTCTATAAGCCTCTTAATTATAGACACGTATCCTTTGGGCCGTCTAAAGGCCCCTGAATTTTAGACATTTCTCATTCTTTGGGACCTTTGGAATCCCTAAAATATTCCAACAATAAAAAAAAAAAAACAAAAAATGGAAAAATATAGAAAAAAAACAAATAAATCCGGACTTGTGTTCACCTAACCCACTTATCTACATTTATAGGTGTGTGACTCAGATTAAATGGGAGCTGACATGTTTCTTTGCTTTTCCTTTCCTAGGTACACTTATTTGCAATCATTGCTCCCGTGACCAGATCCAAAGCCAGAGCTATGAACACTGAAGAGAACCAAGCCCAAGCCACCGTACCCGCTCAAGACTTTGCTCAGCTGCAGGAGCAAGTGGCTGGTCTGGCCAAGATGCTGGGAGACCTACTGGTGGCTCAGGCCCAACAGGCCCAAGCCCAAAACCAAGCATCGACTTCCCATCAAGCACCACCACCTCAGGCCTACATTCCGCCTCCGACTCAACCCATGCCTGAGCCCATTTCTGAACCAATTCCTGAACCCATTCTGATCAGGGAAAATACAGCAGAATCCGAGAAAGAACTGGAGAAGGAAAAAGCCAGGGAAGAAACTGAAAGGAAAATGCTGCTCAGGATAGAAAGAATCCAGGAAGAACTGAAAGAGGTGAAAGGGGGAAATAGCTATGGAGGCACCACTTTCGAGGATCTGTGCATGTATCCTAACGTATGTCTACCGGCCAAGTTCAAGTGCCCGGACTTCGACAAGTTCGACGGCACAGGCTGCCCTATGAGCCATTTGAAACTATACTGCGGGGCTTTATGCCAGTTTGGTCGGGATGATGGCATACTGATTCAACTCTTCCAGAGGAGTATGACAGGATCGGCCTTGAGGTGGTTTGCCACAGTTGATCATGGGAAGATTAGAGGATGGAAGGACCTAGCAGACACCTTCTTAGACCAATACAAATTTAACTCGGAGATCGTGCCAGACCGGTACGACATTATGAGGATGAGCAAGGGCAAAGATGAATCTGTGCGACAATATGCCAAGAGGTGGAGAGAGGCTACCTCTCAGGTCAGGCCGCCTATGCTGGAACCTGGAATGATCTCAACATTCATGGGTACGCTGGGGCAGCCCTTCTACAACCATCTGGTGGGTCAAATCACCACCAACTTTGCAGCTCTGGTACAGGTGGCGGACCGGATCGAGGAAGGGGTCAGGTCAGGAAGGCTTATTGATTATTCTACTTTGACTGGGCAGTCTGATTCCTCGGCCTCCATGGCCCAGAAGAAGGGAACCGAGTTCAAGAAGACAGGGGCCCGAAAAGAAGGAGAGGTGAACCTGGTCCAGGCTCCTCCAGCCAAGAAGCCGCTTCACGTAAATATCTCTGCACCCCAGCAGGCCCAACAGGCCCAGCAGTCTTATCAGACCCCGCATAATGTCAATTTCTCTCCCTCCGTGCCAACTAACCCAAGGAGGACTTTTTCCAAGGAAGAGAGGGAGGCCTGGTTCGCAGCAAGAAAGAACCGAGTCTTTACTCCCCTTCCGGTATCTCTTTCCCAATTATTGCTAACCCTGCTGAAAGGGGAATATGTGACCTTGAAGGAACCAAGCCCGAATGCCACTAAGGGGAGGAATTTTGATCTGGCAGTCACCTGTGACTTCCACATGGGTGCACCGGGGCACTCTACAGATGCTTGTTGGGTGTTGAAGCACGCGGTCCAGGACTTGTTGGACCAGAAGGCCTTGGTTTTTAACACTGCTGTACCCGCACCATCCGGGAATAATATTTGGCAGAACCCTTTGCCTTACCATAATGGGGCAGGCCCATCCAACTCCATCACAGCCATATCCACCACCAGAAGGGCCTTTGACCCATCACAGCTCATAGCTCCAGTAGGGACCACTGTCCAGGTCCGTTTTTTCCAAGAAGAAGAAGAAGAGGAGATCAACATGGTCTCCCAGAAAAACAATGCAGCTGCTGAGGACATAAGTTCCTCTCTAAACCGGGTCTCATCTCTTATTGCCCAGATGAATACTGCAAGGCCCCCATTGATCTTCAATTGCAATCCACCCATCTATTCACCATCTAAGCCGTCCAAGGCTCCACTGGTCATCAACCTTGACCCCACCACTGCTTCCATCACTTCTTCTATCCCCACAAATTCCAAACTTCAACCCTTGGTTGTAAATGTTCAGCCAGCCCACACTATCCCTAAACCGGCCCATACATCCCGGTCCAAACTCCAGCCACTAGTGGTTAACATCCCTAAATTAGCCTATTCAGAGGCCGCTGTACCATGGAATTACAGCGAGGGAATCACGGCTACGGTTCCAGTGGTCAAGGACCAGAACCAGGAGGAGGTGAACCTCATGACGATGTCAGGGAGATGCGCAGGGGGTGAAGAGAAGGAGAAGGAGACAGAAGCAGAAAAAGAAAAAATAGAAAAAGAAAATGAAAAAAGAAAACAAAAAGGAAAAAATAAAGTGGGAGAAGACACCCCCCAGGGTGTAGAAAATGAGGCAGCAGACCTCATTAAAATAATTAAGAAAAGTGAATTCAATCTTGTGGACCAGCTGAACAAGGTCCCAGCCCAGATTTCAATACTGGGCCTTTTGCTGAATTCGGAAAATCACAGGGATGCATTGTTAAGGATGCTACAGAGTGCACATGTATCCCAGACCATTGATCCAGACCAGCTTGGTAAAATGGTTGGTCAAATCTTGTCACATAATGTGATAAGTTTCTCAGAGGGTGAGATCAGCCCAGGTGGGTGCTATCATGTTGACCCTTTGCACATCACAGTGCTTTGTAAGGGCTGCATGATTGCACGGGTACTAATTGACAACGGGTCGGCGTTAAACGTTTGCCCGTTAATCACTTTTACCAAGCTGGGTCTGGACCAGTCAAGGATCAAACAAAATGGGCGGATAGTGAGGGCTTTCGATAGCTCCAAGACCCACTCCCTAGGGGAGATTGAACTGCCGGTCACAATTGGGCCGAATATCTTCAACATCACGTTTGAGGTGATGGATATACCCGCAGCCTTCAATCTGCTCCTAGGAAGGCCGTGGATACACTCGGCTAAGGCAATACCATCCACGCTCCACCAAAGGGTGAAATATGTAAGAGGGCAAAGGGTGATAACAGTCCTAGCCGAAAACTTGGTGCCGCCTATTGTGTCACTTGATGTACCCTTAATCAATGTGGACTTGACTGTTGACAAGATTGCATTCCACTCATTTCAATTTGAGGCGGTCAATTACATACCTGGGGGGTGTGAGAAAAAGAAGGAAAAGGGGACCACTGCAGAAAAAATGGTCAAGAAAGTGATGGAGAAATACCACTTTCACCCGGGGAAAGGCTTGGGGATCAATCTGCAGGGGATGGTGGAGCCAATCACGGCTAAGAAATTGATCCCCAAGGTAGGGTTGGGCTTCAAGCCCAGAGGCTGGAGAAGAATGAAACATGAAGAAGGAGAGAGCAGAAGCAAAGGAAAACTCCAGCATCTGAGGGTGAACTTTCCAAAACCCTCCTATATAATCCAAATTTCTCCTCCCATGGACCAGTCCAAGCCTCCATACCACAACCTCAACCCATTTCAAAAGCCTTTTGTTTCGGCTCTACAACCCTATAACCCATCTCCAATACTGGGAGCAGAAGATGGGCCTAGGCCACAGCCCGAGCAGCAGGTGGACTTTTCTGAAGATGTTGGTGCATTCTTCGCCATGACTGAAGGCGAAAAGACAGGAGCAGACATGGAACTGCCGTTTATTGACTGGGCCGCAGTAAAGATGCCGGAGGAGGTCGTTTCTGGATTGGGCCCTGTAGCAGAAAAGGGCAGTACCCACCCGGTGATGATGGCATCGGATTATGGGTTTGAAGGGCGGGATTTCCCTATTTCCCCTACTCCCCAAAATTTTGTAATGAACAATTGGGAGGAAACTCCCCTTACCTTTGAAGCAGCGTTTGTTCGGCAAACTAACGCGGCTTCCAAAAAAAACTCCAATAGTGGAATGCCATTTCCCTGAAGGTTATAATGGGCGTTCGTCTTCAGGGGGATTATGTTTAGAAGGCTCACAAAAAACCCAAAAAGATTTTTCTATTTTTTCTAGAAAATTTAAATTTTTCAAAAAGGTCCAAACCACTTATGAACCATATAATCAGACCGAATTGGACCAGGTTGAATATGACTTCGACTTCGAGCTCGACTTTGACCTTATGGGGATTGAAGAAGAGATCGAGGTCGAAGAAGAAGACGTTCCAAAAGAAATTGAATACCAATTGGAACGTCATGAAAAGGGGGTCCAACCTAATATTGAGGAGACCATATCCATAAACCTTGGGACCGAAGATGACCCCAAAATTGTGAAAATCGGGTCATGCTTGTCTGATGTGCAGAAAAATGAAATGTCACAGTTCTTGGCAGACTACAAAGATGTGTTCGCTTAGTCATATCGGGACATGCCGGGGTTGGACACGGACATGGTGGTGCATAAGTTGCCAATTTTACCAGGGGTTAAGCCGATTAAGCAGAAGCTGAGAAAATTGAAACCTGAATGGACTCTGAAGGTCAAGGACGAAGTGGTCAAACAGTTCCAAGCTGGATTTTTGGCAGTCTCTACGTACCCTGAATGGCTCGCAAACATAGTGCCGGTACCAAAGAAGGACGGGAAAGTCCAAATGTGCGTGGATTATAGAGACTTAAATAGGGCAAGCCCAAAGGACGATTTTCCGCTTCCACACATTGACATTCTGGTCGATAATACTGCGGTACATAGCCTGTTTTCCTTCATGGATGGTTTCTCGGGGTACAATCAGATCAAGATGGCTAAGGAGGATCAAGAGAAAACAGTATTTATCACACCTTGGGGCACATTCCACTATACAGTCATGCCGTTTGGGCATAAAAACACTGGGGCAACATACCAGCGGGCCATGACTGCACTATTTCATGACATGATCCATAAGGAGATGAAGGTCTACGTGGACGATATGATTGCCAAATCATGCAAAGAGGAGGACCACTTGATCAACCTG
The DNA here is from genome assembly GCA_947561395.2 of Buxus sempervirens. Classification (NCBI taxonomy): domain Eukaryota; kingdom Viridiplantae; phylum Streptophyta; class Magnoliopsida; order Buxales; family Buxaceae; genus Buxus; species Buxus sempervirens. The sequence goes on from OX387182.1 coordinate 53,668,411, forward strand.
AAGAAAGTGTTTGATCGGCTCAGGAAGTATAGTCTACGGCTTAACCCGGCTAAGTGCGTCTTTGGGGCTACGTAAGGGAAGTTACTGGGGTTTATAGTGAGCCGAAGAGGAATTGAAATTGACCCGGCTAAAGCCAAGGCCATAATTGAAATGCCAGCACCCAGAACCGAGAAGGAGGTCAGGGGCTTTCTTGGAAGAATTCAGTACATAAGCCGGTTCATAGCGCAGCTCACTGCTATCTGTGAACCGATTTTCAAGCTTCTAAGGAAGAATAACCCGACGGTCTGGAATGAGGACTGCCAGCAGGCATTTGACACAATAAAGAGGTATTTGCTGAACCCACCTGTACTAGCGCCACCAACTCCAGGAAGACCACTGATCCTGTACTTGTCAGTGTTGGAAACGTCGATGGGATGTGTCTTGGGGCAACATGATGAGACTGGTAGAAAAGAAAGGGCAATTTACTATCTGAGTAAAAAATTCACGGAATATGAAGCCAAATACTCACCATTGGAAAAGACTTGCTGTGCTCTAGTGTGGGCCACTCAGAGGCTAAGGCATTATTTCCTTAGTCACTCCACACTATTGATATCCCGGATGGACCCGCTGAAGTATTTATTTGAGAAACCGGCACTGACTGGCAGGACGGCAAAGTGGCAACTGCTACTGTCCGAGTTTGACCTCACATACATCACTCAAAAGGTGATCAAGGGTCAAGCCATAGCTGATCACCTGGCTGCACATCCTTTGCCAGAATATCAACCCTTGCAGACCAACTTTCCCGATGAGGCAATTCTGTACACTGAAGAGGAGGAGAGTGAGAGTTCTTGGCAGATGTTCTTTGATGGGGCCGCCAATATGAATGGGAACGGAATAGGGGCAGTCTTGGTTAAACCAGATGGTTCACACATCCCGATTGCAGTAAAGTTGAGATTCCAGTGCACCAATAACATAGCAGAATATGAAGCATGCATAATCGGATTGCAAGCAGCCATGGATCATGGAGTAGAGGAACTTGACGTATACGGGGATTCGAGTCTTATCATCTTCCAAACAACTGGTGAATGGAAAACCAAGGATCACAAATTGATCCCCTATCACCAGTACTTGGAAGAAATAAGCACAAATTTCACTCGAATTTCCTTCAACTATATGCCAAGGGCCAAGAATCAGTTTGCGGATGCTCTAGCAACCTTGGCTTCAATGGTCAGCATACCAGAAGGAGTAGACATCAGACCGCTGGAAATTGAGGTTAGAGATGAACCGGCTTACTGTCTCGTTCTAGAGGGAGCACCAGAAGAATAAGCTCCGTGGTTTCAAGATATCAAAAATTTCTTGAACAATCGGAGTCTGCCAGAGAATGCCACTGCTACTGAGAAGAGGACAATACAGAGGTTGGCGGGTCAGTTTCTGCTAAGTGGTGGACATGTGTACAAGAGGTCACATAACGACATTCTGCTAAGATGTGTAGCCAAGGCTAAATCGGAAAGGTTGATCGAGACGGTACATGGAGGAGTCTGTGGGCCCCATATGAGTGGACACATGTTGGCAAAGAAGATCCTGAGGCTGGGATATTACTGGACGACCATGGAGCATGATTGCTGTATACATGTGAGGAGGTGCCACCAATGTCAGATATATGCAGATAATAAGCATGCACCGCCAGGTGAGCTGCACAACATGACATCACCCTGGCCCTTCTCTATGTGGGGCATAGATGTCATCGGCATGATCTCCCCTAAGGCATCGAACGGGAACAGATTCATCTTGGTGGCAATTGATTATTTCACTAAATGGGTGGAAGCAGTATCATATGCAAATATCACAAGCAACCATGTTATGAAAATTTTGAAGCACAATATCATTTGTCGCTATGGACTGCCAAGTGCCATAGTATCAGACAATGCTTCAAATATTAAGAAGAAGGACATGAAGAAAATGTGTGAGCAGTTTCAGATCACCCATCATAAGTCAGCTCCGTACAGGCCAAAGATGAATGGGGCAGTGGAAGCAGCAAACAAGAACATAAAGAAAATCATTCAGAAGATGGTAGTGAGCTACAAGGATTGGCATGAAATGCTGCCACTTGCTCTACATGCCTACAGAACCTCGATCCGGACTTCAACTGGGGCAACCCCGTACTGCCTAGTCTATGGGATGGAAGCAGTCTTGCCCGTGGAAGTGGAGATCCCATCACTCCGAGTGCTCATGGAAGCAGAACTAGAAGAAGCCGAATGGGTCCAGTCGAGACATGATCAACTTAACCTGATAGAAGAAAAGCGGTTGAAAGCGCTTTGCCATGGACAGTTGTACCAGAAGAGAATGGCCCGGGCTTACAATAAGAAAGTGAGGCCCAGAACTTTCCAAGAAGGAAACCTGGTGCTAAAGAAAATTCTACCATTTTTGGAAGATCCTCGTGGTAAGTTCAAGCCCAATTGGGAAGGCCCATATGTCGTCAAGAAAGTCATATCAGGGGGAGCACTCATCTTAGCAGAAATGGATGGGTCAGATTTTCCTGAGCCCATTAACTCTGATGCGGTAAAAAGGTATTTCCCTTGAGTGAATATTTCTGGGAAATGATCCGAGGCCATTTTTCTTTATTTCCTTCAAAAATTTTAATCCCTAGTCTAGCCAAGTTGAGCCAGTTCGTTTCTTTGATAAACCCAAACCGGATTTACAGTCTTAAATTGGGGCAAAACAAATTGGGGCAAAGTAAGGAAAGAAAAAGAAAAAGAGAGGAAAAGCAATAGAAATGGCAAATGAAAGCCAAGTGTGAAAAAAGATGCAAAAAATGCAATTTGGGGAAAAATGGGTAAATTTATCATGACTATAAATCCGGTTGACCTATCTCCGCACTTGAAAAATTTTGGGCCTTTAATACCCTTTCTTTCATAAACTGAGCCTAGCCTTTATTTCGTCCTATTTTTAAGCCCTCGGTGATCTTAGCTTGTTCATTCAAATATCAGAGTAAGATGGGTGATGATGGAATTCAGAAGCCGGCCCTAGTGAAAACCGTAACTTGCGCTAGGGGCAATATTGGCAAAAAGAAAAAGAAATAAAGAAAAAAAAAGAGGTTGAGTTGATCATGGAGATCTGAGCTTGAAGCAAAGTTGGCATGAGCAGGATGGGATCAGTTTTGGCATTTGGGGATGACTCTAAAGGTCCTAAGATGGACGGTTCCGATCCCTCATCATTTTTTTGGACTACCCTTTTCATTATTTAACCTGGTTTAATTCCTTTAATTATAGGTGATTAAGTGCATGGACCAAATTTCAAAAAATACAAAAAAAATATAAAAAGGAAAAATTATACTTTGGCCAGTGATGATAAATCAAATACTTTTCATAAAACCTTTGTTTTTACAAGCATCTGAGCATTCTGAGGCCAATAATATAAAAATTTTATTTTGAATTAAATCCTTTGTCTTTCCACTATTGGAGTTTGCTTTGGTACAAAGGTAGAAAAAAAATAATAATGCAGGAAATAAAGCTAGTCTCTATCTCCTAGCCGCTCCTCAAGCTCCCGAATCTGAGCTGCCTGAGCTGCAATGACTCCTGAAGCCCCCTCTGCAGCGGGATCACTCAAGAAGGAAATGACCTCATCTGAAAGGGCCTGCCTGATCCGCATACTCCTAAGGCTGGCCAAAGTATCCTGGTACTTCTGCCGGATCATACGGACCTCGAAGCGACGGGCCTGCCTCTGCTCCTCCAGCTTCTCTTCCACGGCAATACGGCGTGAGATCTGCTCCTCAAGCTGCCTCTCCAGATAAGTGCCCTGTATCCTGAGCTCCTGGGCCTCCCGTACCCATATCTGCTGAAGCCGCTTATGAGAAGCCCGCTTAGACTCTAGAATGTCCTCATAGGTGGGAGCCAAGACTACAGGAGGATCTTCGGGTACCGAGGCCTGAGTCTGTATCTGCTCCTTGATCCAGAAGAGATAATCCTTCACATGGGCTTCTGAGAAGACTGGACCATGCATGAAGCGGACATAGGACCACTCCTTCATCAACCAGGCATTCAGCTTCATAGAAAGGGGCCCAAGACGATCCTCATATCCACATGGGATGATAATCCCCTGGGTCACACGGAACTGACGAAGGACCCACAGAGGAAGATACAACACTGCATGCTTCAGGCCCGCTAGGATCAGAAAGTTGCGGTCACGGAAGCTAATCACTGTCGCTGCATTGGGCTGATAAGTGCCAGGCCATCTCACCTGATCCTCTTGAAGTGAGCCTAAGAAAGTGAACCAGCCCTGTTTGCCCCCTGGAATATCGGGGCACCCCCTGTTGCTCATCAAGAAGGGGACTTTCAGACTCGGGAAGAAGTGTCGATTGATTTCTTCAATCTGGCTCAAATGATCAAGTAGCCAAAGCTGCAAAGGAGAAGAGATATATCAGCACATTGTAAAAGAAAAAAAAGCAAAAAGAAAACAAAAAAGCAAGAAAAAAGCAAAAAAGGCAAAAAGAAAGCAAAAAAAATTAAAATTTTTACCTGCAGGATCTGGGCACATGCTAGGAAGCGTTTCGACTTTCTATTGTAGCAGTCAGTCAAGGCCTAATACATCCCAGCTAAAATCATAGGGGCCAACTTCTCCCTCTCCCGAACCTGGCATATCACTGAAATCAAGGCCAAGTCCACCTCATCATCATCCCGTGGGAAAAGCAACTGGTTGACCACTATCAGGGTCAACGCATTGAATCGGGCCTCCTTGTTCTCCCCTCTCAAAAGCTTCTCAGTCAAAAAAGCCTTAGATAGGGTCAAAAGGGTGTCAGAATCCCCCAAGTCCTTCTTCCCTATACCCAAAAAAGTAGAAGCTTCCTTTTTGTAACTGGGCCTTAGAGGTGGATTCACCACCTTCTCATCAAACCTCAAGCCCAAGATGGTTTCCACCTCCTCAATGGTTGGGGTCATCTCATGGTTCCCAAAGCGGAACAAGTTGAGGTCAGGAACCCAATGACCAATCATGGCCTCTATAATCTCCCACCTGAAGGGAACCTTGGGAATGAGCAGGGTATGGCCTAGATTAGTAGAATCCCATCTCCTCTCCTCATCTAGGGTCATAGAGTTAACCCACCTTGTGTAAAAGGAATCCACAGGGTTGTACCTAGTGAGATTTGGGGGTTTTGATCTAAAAGGTTATTTTGCAGGGGAGGCAGTGTGGACAGACAGTAATGGGGCAGAAAATGATCCAAATTCCATTGGATGTGATGGGAGCAAGCTAGAACTCAATAGGAGGAAGAAAAAGGCGAAAAAGGGGGTTTCTAAACTCAAAAACTCGTAAAAAATGCTCAAATCCCGAGGCTGGTTGCATTTATAGCATCTTTTAATGTATCCGGTAACTCAGACCGGATACAAAAGGCTTTATTAATATCCGGTTAAGTATACCGGATACAAATTAGGCCATGAGTATCCGGTATAACATACCGGATACAAAGACCAATCAATGTATCCGGTATATCAGACCGGATACAAAGAAAAAATGCAAAAAAAAAGAGCTAAAGATGGAAAATCCGAATTTTTTACCTGTTTTACCTGCTTACATGTCATATTTGCAAGAAATTGAAAACAAAAGATGTACAAGACAAGAGAGAATGAATAAAAATATTCTTTTATATATAAGTCTCATTTGTACAAGTGATAATGAAAAAAAACAGAAATCCTAATCTACTGCTACTGTGTAGGATCATCCCCGCGACCTCTGCCTCGTCCTCCTCTACGACCTCTCCCCCGAGATGATCGGCGCCTATAATAGGACAGTAGATGCTCCACCATGTAGCGTGGTCTCCGTCCTATGAAGGACTAAAGCTGGTACTCGATGCAGTAGACCGATGTATCAGGGGAAGGGACAGGGACAGAATCAGAAGAAGCCTCTGGCTCCGCAGGAACCGGCTCGACCGGGCCCGCAGCTACAGTAGCCTCCACTCCCGCAGATCCAGATGGCCCAGCAGCATCAGAGGAAGGACCAGGGGCAGAAATATCTGGGTCAATAGAAAAATTAGAACATTGAAGTACCCGGATAAACCAAAGAGGGAAGAATTAAAGAAACTTACCAAGGACCTCAGGAGCAAGGTCAGGAACCACCATAGGAGATGAAGAGCCAGCAGGGACAGTCTCGGCAGGCAGGGGGGCTGCCTCAGGTACAGCCGAATCCTCGACGACGACAGCTTCAACTCCTGCAACCACAGAAGGCTCGGCAGCAGTAGCAGGAGGACTAGGAGCTGTAATATCTGGTCAACAGAAAAAGTCAGAAATTGAAATATCAGGATAAACCAAAGAATTAAAGCTATACTTACCAGGAGTATCCGCCATGGGATCCGCAGGAGCAGCTACCACCGGATCAGCAGATGAGACATCCACAGGAGCAGTAGCCCAAACGGGGGATGGATCAGGGGAAAAGAAGTCAGGCTCGAAAGCAGCATCCTGATCTGGGACTGGGCCCTGCACAAGTCAAATAGGCATATCAGAAATATGACAATAAAAGAAACAAAAATATAAGAAGGCCAGATACCTGTCTAGCCTGAAGCTCAGCAACTAAGGCCTCCAGCTCCCTGATCCGGGCATCCCGCTGGGCCACAACCGCATCATGCTCAGCGATCATATCATCGATCGCGGCCCGCTGGCTCTCGAACCGATCCCGGATAGTATTCAGCTCGTGTACCTGCCAACAAGAACAGAAGCATGGTCAGAAATGCATAAGGAAGGAAAAGGGGATGAAAATAGGAAGAGTACAAGGCTTACCGTGTCCTCATGGATCCGGATACGGATCCCGCCGATCTCTGTCACCCCGGCACGAGTGGGTCGATCCATCAAGCATCCAATAGATACCCTCTGGAACCACTCGTCGTAATCTCCATCTACTGTGAGCCCCTCCGCATCCATGAAATGATCGAGATGATCCACGTCAAAGCCGGGAAGGAGAGTATCGGGACCCACAGGAGGAGGCGGAACGGGGATGCGAAGTGCGCCCGTGTGCTGGAAGTACAGGCGCTCTCCTAAGTACATCACCCTACCAAGCTTCCCAAGGAAGCACTGGTAGGGCTGACGTCGGAGATCTCTCTCAAAAGCATCCTATACTGCCATCTCACAGGCAACTCCAACATCCACGTCATCTGGACGGGATAGAATAAGCTGCAAAGAAGCAAAGTGGTCAGATACAGTCAAGAGGCAGAAAAGTAAAAGGAAAAGATAGAGGACTTACATCAGATCGGCGGGCACAGTCTAAGTGCACCCGGGCAGTACGAGGCTGGCTCCTATCAGCATCTCGAACCTGGGCCGACCATCGCAGGGCCACAGGGAAATCCGCAACCTCAGGAACCGGGGAGGGGCGGAAGAAGGTCATATAGGTGTACATGAACACCTAGCAAAAGAAAAATCAGTCAAGAAAAGATAAAGCCTAAGGAATTAAACCAGACAGATGAATGCAATACCTGTAGAATCTGCCAGAAGAACCGGCTGCTGACGCCATCACCTCTCGGAGACGCTAAGCCTCGAACCGCTCGACACAACCCGGCCAGAACGGTCCCATAAATAAGTCGACCCCAAGCCAGCTGGCGGGTCTGGCGGAGATCCCTCAAGGCATCCAAGAAGAGTGGACTGACGCTAGTGGTATCCTCCGGGAAGAAGCAGCTCCCCAGCATCAGCAAGAATACGTGCCGGAAGATAGGCACAAAGGCTGCATCCTCCACGGAGATGGTCTCGTGCCTCCTCTCAAAATGACGAGCCAGACTCTCCCGCAGCCAACTAATGGAGAGCCGGCCACTCCGCCCATCCCAAGCAGCAGGAGGCAAGGCCGGATATCCCAGGAGGAGGCCGATGTCCTCCACAGAAGGTCGCTCCAAGACGATGGTCCGCCCCGTCAGAGGAATGCCAGTGATCATCACGAAGTCGGAAGGGCGGATCCCTAGCTCCACGTCCGGTAGGTGGAAGGACTGAGTCTCCGGAAAATACCTCTCCATCATAGCAAAAATGAGAGGACGATCAGCTCTAAATGCAGGAATGCTGATGAAGTGATCAAGGTGGAACCTCCCAAACTCCCGCCTGAGTGCCGGAGACAGTGACTGAGCCAACTCGCTAAATCTACCCCAACTGCCTCGAAGATGGGAGGAATGATAAGGGAGCGGCACATCGGCCCTAATGCACATAGAGGGGTGGCTATCCAAGCCACTGAGGAGCTCTGTATCATGAACAGAGGCCCTCAGCTCCTCAGAGACCCCCGACAAAGCCACGACTGCACCATCCTGAGCCGCACCTCTGGCTCTACCTCGGCCTCCGCCACGGCCTCTCTCGCCCTCAAGAGCCTGATCGTGAACTCTGCCTCGCCCTCTGCCTCGACCACGAGCAGGTGCACCTACGGGCTAAATTTCAAGAGAAAAGTGTGAAGGTTGTGTAGGAAAGGAGAATAGAAGAAAGAAGAGAGAAAGAATTTTGAAAGCCTACCTCAGCAGAGCTCTCTCGGGGGACATCTAGCGGCTCCGACAGGGTGGCGCTGGAGCTCGCCTCTGTCCGAACCCGCGAACTAGAGGGCTGATCAACTGGGTCAGCCTCCTCTCTAACGTGGGAACGACTCCTAGCCATCTACACAGGGAAGTGTTTTATGAATTTCAAAGTTGGTTTTGCTCCCAGTTCACATTCAGTCTTACATAATTTTTCCAAATTATCATGAATTGTGGGTATTTTATCTGTTTTAGAAAGCGTTTGGTATTTCTGCCTATATCAACAATTTTATGCTAAGTTGTTTATCAAAAATTTTGTTTCTAAGGCATTTCCAAATATGGTCCTAATGTTTCTGGGAGGATTAATATTTTCTTAATTACCAGGTGTAATCAGGAAAAATGTGCAAAGCAAGATCCTAGCAAGAACTGCATGCGATTAAGTCCTACAAAATCTCAAGAGACCAACAGAAGCACTACCTTGTGGGGAAAAGTTCCAAGTTGAGAAGCCTGAGTCCAACAAGTGATCCAAATTCAAGCTAAGAAGTGGCAATCGAATTGGGAAAAAGGGCAATGCAATTCAGAAGTCTCTACATCCTAACAAAAGCATCGAAGTAATCATGCCAGGGTTGCGAGAAAAAAAATCCATGCATACAATCAGCAAGTGAATACCCACTAACAGTCAAAGTGCTTGGGTATGGATATCATCAAAGACGCAAATCATGGTCATCAAGAGTTATAGCATAATTGCAGCACCCAATCACAATCATGGTATTACAATCAAAAATGCAGCATGGTTCAATTGCAACATGGAATGAAAATCCAAATTAAAGCATGGCATTAAGCAGCCTGTCATTCAAAAGACCAGGTAATCAGATTCCACTGACAGACAGTTCAAGAAACTGACAGGATCAATGTAGAAGGCAAGCAACAGCATCTTAGGCATGGGTAAATATCAACAAGGCCATTTTCAATCATACATTTGATCACAACAAAGGAAAAAGTGGCATCTAATCATGCTCAAGCAAGTCAAGGCATAATCTGTGGAGAATCAACTGTTTGCAATGCTAAAATAGTATCGACAGCTAAAGCAGGCTATTGGAAAATCAGTAATGAGTTCCAAGACTTACCTGAATCGGAGACAGGAAATTAGCTGTGGGAAGCAAGGGCAAGGAAGCACGAAATGCTCGAGTCGCCGATGCTGAGGTGAAGTTATCAACCGATGGTGGTCGAGCGGAAAACCAAGGGACCAAACAAGGGCTTGGTCGCAGCTGTCGAATGCAATTCGCCGGAGCTACAAGTCGTCGCCGGCAGCAATAGGGGGCACCGGAGTTGCTGGAGATCGCCGGAGAATGATGAAGAGTCGTCGAGGTGAAGGAGAAGAAGAGGGTAGCCGGTCTTTGTAATCAGGGAAGAAAGAAGAGAAGGGGAAAAGTCGCGGTCGCGCGCGACTTATAAAACCCCGGTTATCCGGTCACTCAGACCGGATACAAGCAAGCCCAAGCTTATCCGGATACACATACCGGATACAAAAGAAGAAAAAAGAAAAAAAACAGAAAAAACAGAAAAAATAGGAAAAAACAGAAAAAATAGAAAAAAAAACAGAAAAGGAAATGAAAAAAAAAAGAAAAAAGAAAAAAAAAGAGAGAAAAAGAAAAAAGGAAAAGAAAAAGAGAAAAAAAAAAAGGGAAAAAGAGCAAACTTGTGCTATAATTCTTACTATTTTCTCAAAATCCCTATTTTGCCTTAAAATCCACCTCACAACCACGAGACCTCGGTGGAATTTAGGGCAACCTTGGGGAAATGTGCTGGTCAAAAGGATGATATCCACTCAATTTTCAACTTGGTTTGATAAAAAATCAGTTTTTTAAAAAAATCCTATTTTTGGGCTTAAAATCCACTTCATAGCCACGAGAGCTCAGTGGAATTTAAGAACTCTTGGAGAGATGCCCTCCTTAAAGTTAGGGCTTTTTGGCAAATCTCCACCCAAAAATTGTTTTCTACAAAATTGAATTGAACCGAGCAAATCATGCTCAAGGGAATGCAATTTGGGCTTGTCTACTCTTTGCAGCTCACTGCTTCGCAGCTCCCGCAAAGAGGGGCAGTTGTAGACACCCCAAATTGCACAAACAATCATCAAAAATCATTATCTTCTTGAAAGCCAACACAGAAATTGAAGAAAATGAACTTTTACCTGTATCTGGTTACTCAGGCCGAATACAAGTACTCCTTTGTGTATCCTGTAGGACATACCGGATACATGTGAGCCTTAGTGTATCCGGTACCATGTACCGGATACCTTAAGGCCCTTTTGTATCCGGTCTGATATACCGGATACATTAAGTTTGCTCAAAATTAGGGTTTTCCGAGAGAAATCACTTGTTACCATCATGTCCCTCATTTAATGAGGGGAAATCTCGGAAACAACCTTAGGGTTAAGGTTGGTGGGTTCTAGACATTAGGTTGTGTCTACCAATGACCTTAGCCTTTGCCTATAAATAAGAGGCTCCTCTTCAAGCAAAGGACCAAGTTTTTGGAGATCGAAAAACTCCGAGTGAAGAAGGGAACCGCCGCCGGATTGCTTCCAGAACCCCAGGTAAGCCTCAACCCTCATTTATTTTCTGTATTTAATTTATTAGATCTAGATCTCTTCTTCTACCTTTCTGTAAAATAAAGCCTCTTTTTGTGTGTGAAAATCCTTCCCCGGCTCAAAGTATCTCAAGACTCCCCTAGCCGTTAAACGTGAAGGCGGGATCTAGGAGAAACGAGACTGGGGATTGACCCTAGTGCTAGAACCCATGTAGCATAAGGCTTTTGAATGATTGAAAACCGTTCTATAATCAAAGTACCCTTGATTATCTCGAAGAACCGTGTTTAACGGGGAGAGAGAACAGAGGGAAACGATAATGGAACGGAACCCTAGGCTATGCTAGAACCTATCTTGTTGAATCTATATGCATGATATGTTGTTGTATTAATCTTGCTTGGTTTTTCACTCTTGCACACATATTACACTCTTTTGGTGGAATAGGCTCATATTTAGGGTTTATTGCATCTATTGTGATAAATCTCAAATAAATGACCTCAATCAATTCTGGAATGTTTTGCAATGATTTTTAAAGGTTTTATATTCATTTTGCACGAATCACACACTTTTTGGCACATTTTTGCATTGGTTTTACTCAAAAAGGGCCTAACTGGACAGCACCTGTACCCTTACTTCGAACGCTCATAACTTCATCGTCCGGATGAATTTTGGAGCGATTCCAAAACAATGGGAAAGGTGATGCTGTCTAATTTATGTCCATCAAATTTCATAAATTTCCACCAAACGGATTTTTGACACCTCTCTGTCGAAGTTAAGTGGACAGTTCAGGTTCAAATACAGAACTTGTCACTTCGACGGAGTGCCGTGTCTTCGTTTTAAGTCCGATTTGGGTGATTTTTGTTTCGGAGTACTCCTTTATGAGTCTATTTTCAAATCCAGTTGGTTTCATAATTTTTGGATTCCATTTGAATTATTGGTAGCCGATTTACTCAGAACTGCTCAATGGCATTTTTCTGGGTGAATCTGTGATCTTCGGGGCCTGTTCGGGATATCACCCAAGGCACATCCGAAGGGATTTATGTATAAGGCTAGTTTCTTTTGAAAGATGGCCATACAGACTTCAATCCCACCAAATTTCGTGGATTTTTATGGAGTGGATTTTTCTAGACAATTTTCCAAAGTTGCCCACTCGTCACTTTTAAAAATCCCCAGCAGCAACTTCAAAGGAGCATAACTCCTAGGATTTTAATCGGAATGCAGTAAAATTTTGCATAAGACCCTTATTTACTATAATCTTTCAAATGAATTTAGTTTGGCTTATCTAAAATTGGATTTGAATGATTTCAAGACAAATGGCATTACTTTTCACCGAATTTTCCGGATTTGATTCAACTTGGTTTTTGAGTAACTTGTGCTTTGATTTCCATCTTTTGAGATATTCCAGAAATGATATTGACATAAGGGAAGATCTAAAATCCATTTGGATCCTCATGTGAAAATATCATACATTGGTCTTTTTTCAAGGTTCTCTATGATTTTAGCAAGCTTTCTATTTTTGCATGAACATACACTTGGCAACCACTTCGTGTGGATGAATAGGGGTGCCTAACACCTTCCCCCGTTCATAATCTAATCCCCTTACCCATCTCTGGATTTTATTTTCAAGTAGGGTTATTTTTACCTTAGAATTTGCCCTTTTTCACTTTTTGCTTATATTTGAACTCTTTGGTGTCCATTCTCACCCCAAAATCATGAATGGTGGCGACTCTCCCGTTTTTGCGTTGAGCCCGTGTGTTGACAGAGGGATGATCATTCCGGTGATTTTTTCCATGTCTCAGAGGCGTATTCACGAGCTGATGAAAAAACAAAAAAAAACCGTCACAGTGTATTCACACATTGGACACAAAAGAGATTGGAATCAAAATCACTGACGGATAAATCAGAAATTGGTAGGGGAATGTCCCAGTATAGTTTGTGATATCAGAGCTGTTGATACATGAATTTGAAATCGGTAGACAAAAAAAAAAAAAAGGGATTGAGAAAGAAAAAAAGAAAGAAAGAAAGAAAGAAAAAGAAGAAGAAAAGAAGAGAAGTGGACAAAGACAAAATGAACAAAATGTCTCCTACAAAAGTTGCCATGTATTCACACATAGGACGCAAAAAGAGTCATCACAATGTATCCACACATTGGTTGACAAAAGTTTGTGAAGCCACCAACAAGTAAGTCAGCTTCGAATATAATTAAGACAAAAAAGGACAGAGACAAAATTCGTCACCGTGTATCCACATATGGGACGCAGAAATAGTCATCACAATGTATCCACACATTGGTTGACAAAAGTTTGGAAGGCCACCGACAAATAAATCAGCTTTGAATTAAGATAAAAAGACAGAGACAAAAGTCGTCATGTATTCACACATGGGACGCAAAAAGAGTCATCACAATGTATCCACACATTGATTGACAAAAGTTTGTGAAGCCACCAACAAGTAAGTCAGCTTCAAATATAATTAAGACAAAAAAGGACAGAGACAAAATTCGTCACCGTGTATCCACACATGGGACGAAGAAAGAGTCATCACAATGTATCTACACATTGGTTGACAAAAGTTTGTGAAGCCACCGACAAGTAAGTCAGATTTGAATCAAAACAAAAAGACAGAAAAAGAGTCACCATGTATTCTCACATGGGACATAGACAAAATTCGTTACCTTGTATCCACACATGGGATGCAAAGAAAGTCATCACAATGCATCCACACATTGGTTGACCAAAGTTTGTGAAGCCACCGACAAATAAGTCAGCTTTGAATCAAGACAAAAAGACAGAAAAAGAGTCACCATGCATTCTCACATGGGACACAAACAAAATTCGTCACCGTGTATCCACACATGGGACGCAGAAAGAGTCATAATGTATTCACACATTAATTGACCAAAGTTTGTGGTACCAACGCCGCCAGTGATTAAACTGAAGGCTGGCTGAGGCACACCTGGGTGTTGTTTTTCAACTCACCCCCTGCGGAGACTTTACATTGTCCAATCCTGAGATACTGAGTTCAAACCAACTTGGTTAACTTTGGGTTCCCTTTCCCAGCCGTTTGGCTAAAATAGACCAGTTTAACTCTGGGTTCCCTTTTCCAGCCGTTTGGCTAAAATAGACCAATTTAACCCTGGGTTTTCTTTCCTAGCCGTTTGGCTAAAATAGACCAGTTTAACTTTGGGTTCCCTTTCCCAGCCGTTTGGCTAAAACATACCAGTTTAACCTCGGGTTCCCTTTCCCAGCCGTTTGGCTAAAATAGACCTGTTCAACTTCGGGTTCCCTTTCCCAGCCGTTTGGGTAAAATAGACCAAATTTAACTTTGGGTTCTCTCTTCCAGCCGTTTGGCTAAAATAGATCAGGTCCAGGGTTCTCTTCCCAATCATTCCAAATGATTAAAATAGATCAATTTGTCTTTGGGTTCTCTTCCCCAACTGTTAAAATAGATCTGTAATCAAGTACCAAAATAACTTTCTGAAGTCCATACCTGTTAAAATCCTGAAAAGGCCCAAGTCCCCAGAGGAGTACCACTACTCAAGCTCTTCAGAAAAAGCCCATGGAGTTGCTTGACTAGTTGAAGATTACATCAATCCCCAGCAGATCAAGCACTAATGTTTTGTTCCTTGTACAGGTTCAAACAGGGAAGAAATAAGACATAAGATGAACATGAGAAAGGACACTTTCTTCCCCATCAGAGGTCTCTTCCCTTTCATCCCCAGCGGAGCTCAGAAGAAAGAAGATCGTCAAGATCCTCAGACCCTCCGACAAAACTTCAAGAGGAAAGAGAGACATCACAATAATCCCCAGAGAGTCATCTAGACGGATCGTATTCCCACCAAATCCCCAGTGGAGCTACATTAAACTGGGAGGTCCCCGCAAGAAAGCTCTTTGAAACAGCAAACTCTTCAAGAAAAAAAAGAAGACGAAGAAAAGCAAAGTAATAACGGGCCAATTCACCCCCTCTTGTAAATTTTGATTCCCACTTTTGTAAATAGCATAGGCTAGAGTAGATGTGTGTGGTCTCCAAGATGATGGGCAGCAGCGCGAAAGCCTCATCCCGTTCTCCCACCTTCACTCCTAGTCCCTAACCTTGGTCTAGCATCCTCCTTTAAAAAAAACTCAAGGAATCAAGAAGAAATCAAAACTGAAGTCACTAAAAGCTTTAATGGAACAAATAAGAAGAAAAGAACATTGTTAAGTGCCTTGCATCAACGCTGAAACAGGCTGATGAGCTCAGATTTAATCCTATCTTCCTTTTCAAAAACAAAGAACTAAGGAACAGCCTTATTCAAACCCGAAAGAGGGTATAGGGATTCCAAAGTGAGGAAGTGATACCAGACATCTGACACTTCCTTTTCACTAAAAACAATTCAATGATTGAGCTCGTCGACCATGTCGGCAGAAATGCAAGGTGCAAAAATAAGGTTCTTTTTCTTCTTTGCCGTTCATCCCCCAAAGTGACTCCGGCAAAGAGGGGCAACTGTTATCACCTAATTTTTGCACCCCCAAAATAAAGAAAAATGAAAAGTCAAACTAAAGCCAAACCCTAAGGGGGTCAAAAAATTGACTTTTCGATTCAAGTCAATTTTGCCATCAAACTTCATCTCATTAAAAAGAACATTTCGACACAGTTCCAATGCAACTAAGTTTGCTGGAATCGGAGTCCAGATGAGAAAAATATGAGCTGGTAAAACTTTTGGGGAGCAAAACTTTGACTTTTTGCTCAACCAATTCAGCTACCAAACTTAATTCCAATGGAAAGGTGGTTCCAAGCCGGTTCCAACGACACCAAATTTGCTGAAATCGAACATCAGACGGAAAAGTTATGGGCAGTTGAAATTTCAAAGAAAGCTGCCCATGTGGCAAAACAGCAGCAAAAAGCAGAATAAATGAATGAAATAATCATTTAATAGAAATATCTTTATTTTTTTATATTTTAATAAAATAATCTCGTTTTTATAATATAATAATCATAAAATCGGAATAAAATCTTTTTAAAAATCAAATTGGAGAAAAACTTGAAATCCGAACATTTAAAAAATGTGCGTGCTCGTATTTGAAGTACGGGCGAGGCATGCCCATATTTGAAATACGGGCAAGCTTCTAGAAGGGAACTCGTGTCGCTGTACGGCGGGACAAGCGTCCCGTACGGCCGATTTTGCGAGATTTGAAAATGTGCGTTTTTCGGCCGTATTTGAATTACGGGCAAGGCATGCCCGTACTTCAAATACGGGCACGACATTTTTGCCTATAAATAGAGAGGCCAGCCCCCCCATTCGAGGAAGCCATGTCTTAAGGCCTCCTCCCTCTCCCTCTCCTGCTAACCATGACCAACCCCTGCTCAGATGCTGCCACCCCAGTTCCAAACACTAGAATACCCAAAACACCCCTGAAATGCTGCCAAACCTTTTCCCTTTCATCCTTTAAACATAGAAAACCCAAAGAACCCTTTTCAAAACCCAATTTGAAAACCCAAGGAGACGTGGAAGCGATGCCGAATTCTCTGGAGAACTCATCACCTCAGGAAGGTAATAGCAAAGCAAAGGTTCTGGTAACATTTTCTTCAATACACGTATATTAAATGAGTTTCTTTCTAAAATCTTTACTATTTAATTCATTGTCTACTTCGTTATTCGTTTTGATCTCAACTCATTTGCCTTGTTTATGTATGGATTTGTTCTCCCCATAATATGGGAGAGAATTTACTTGAAGGGAGGAAAGAGCAATTCTAAATCAAGATGGACACTTGGACAAACTTTAAACCAATCTAGTTAATCCATTTTGTTTACTTAATATAGAAGGATATGTCCTTCTTAAAAAATTGCTGTATCCCATGTCCCCCTCTCTCTTTCCATTCTTAATGATGGCCATGAGTGATTACAAGATGAACCTACCACTTCAAAGAGCACAAAAGAAAGGGAGAGAAGAACTTCAAGCCCAAAAGAAGCAAATGTACTGTTACAGAAAAGGATGAACACTCCAACAGATGTTGCAGAAAGCTCCCAAGAGGCCACGGAATGGATCCCAAGCAGAATCGGCACAAAAAATGCAAATCTGAGTGTGCCCGTAAACTCAGAACGGTTCGGGCATACCCATATTTGCTTCACGGGCGAGCCTGAACCAACTTACATCCACGAGCAAGGGCAACCCGTATAGCAAACACGGGCAAATTTAAAAATAACTTAAAAAATGTAATTTTTTGACCCAGTTGGAATCATTCTGACCCGAACCAACATGACCCTGCTCAAAGGGATGTTTGGGTTATCTTTAGCCCCTTTGTGGATTGTGGGCCTAGATGGGCCCACCAATACCCTCCTTTGGGCCCAATTATAGGGCCCACCTTTGACTGGCCCAAACCAGACCCATTTTCAACAAATGGGCTCCAAGCCACTTGATCTTTGGCTCATGGGCCCATTCCAAGCCCATTAAGCCCAAATAAATTGTAAATAAATAAAATAACCAAATGGGTTACCCAATAACCCAACTGGGCCCCAAGCCCAATCATGGCAACCCACGGGTCTTCCCACGAGACCCGGGTCCGACCCACTCCACTAAATAAAAAGATGAAATCAAAGTAAAGGGACCCACACCTTCAGAGGACCCCGCCAGACCCAATAAACCGCATGCTGGTCTAGGAAGGGTGAAACTGACTCAAAAACCAGGGAGACCCGAGGGACCCGTCAAACCGACGGGGCGGGCAAGGGTGTCTTAGGACTTCCCCGGACGTAACCGAGGACTTAGCTAGAACTCTGAAAAGCAGCAGACCAGACTTAGATCTGGATAGGGCAAACACCGTGTCTGCCTGCACCTCTCAGGCAGTCGCGACTCCGAAAGTCCCGAGGCAGGCACAAATCCTCCACATGCACCTTGTGTGTGATCTAGGCCAGGTTTAGGTGCGCACAATGGTCAACGTTAGCTCTAAGCTTAAAGATCTTGCCCAGCACGTGACGTATCGGATGATTTTGGGTTGTTCGAGGGGCGCCCAAATCTTTGAACTCGCTGAAACCATTGAGGAGGCGTTGAAGTTGTTGGGAGCTTTTAACATGGCCGATTTTATTCCCTTGGTTGGTGCATTTGATGTAACGCCCTAGACCCGTACCCAGCAAGATATTATCTGCTCTAGGCCCACAAGTCCTTACGGATTTGTTCTCAAGGATAACACGAGAAAACTTCCCAGTGGTCACCCATCCTAGCAGTGCTCTCACCCGAGCACTCCTAACTTCGGGGTTCCAAGGGGATTTAGTCCCGTGTTGTTCCTTAAAAGGCCTCTTGCTTAGTTGGGGGTCTTAAGACTATTTATAGCATTGCCAAATGTTGTGGGATCCCAACCATATGCACATCCTCGCCTGTTAGCTCCCAGGGAGATTACCCATTCACCTGTCCACACAGGTAGCTAGGATGTCACATTTGATCTCCCGGTATGACTTCTACTATTTTTATACCGGTGCCGGTTCCGGAGCGTTAATATGGATATGAAGTTAAAGAGGGTATTGACGAATCAAACGAGGTGATCATGACAAGTGCTATTAGCAAAAAAAGATCATGACAAGTGCTTTTTAAAATTGAAACAAAAATATGAAAAGGCATTTCTTATTGAAAAAACGTTTAGCCCTCTAGATGGAGGAGGAAGACGGGGATGAAATCGTTTTCTAATAGCAGATGATGCAGTATGACTCTTTAAGGCATAGAGACGTGTCTTTGTATCATTATTACAGTATACTAATTGTAAAATATATACATATCTTGGTTCAGTTTGGTTCAACCATATAAGTCGGGTTTCAATTCAATTCCATTTGACTTAAACATCACCGAAAACCAAACCAATTTATTTCAGTTCAGAGAATTTGAAACCAAAACATAACCCAGTGTATTCAAATGCAAACAGAAAGGATCCAAAGTCAAAGCTAGGCATCTTGGAATTTGTCCAAGGGTCCCAGCAAGGACTGAGATTATCTACTACATGTCAAGCCTAGTTATAGGTAGGCCCAACAACTGAACTTATTAATGTAGCAAGCAGCTATTGACTACTGTCAAGCTCAACAATAGATCATCTCAATCACAAAGGCCCAAAGTGAATATCGAGAAAAAAGATTTAGAAAGAATGATCTAAATCGAACCGAATTGACTTAATATTATTATATATAAGCATATATATGATAGCATATATAATAAACTTTAAACGTTTACCCTTAAACTTTGAAAGTTTACCCTTAAACTTTGAGGATATTATGAAGAATATCCTTGTTTGAGCACAAGCATGTATTGGTCTAACCCGAACCAAACTAAGCTGAATGAATCTCATGTAATTCGGTTCGGTTCGATTTGGACCCAAATCGAACCGAACCGAGTTGTGATGTCACAATTGTGTGGTTTGCTGTTTTGTTGCTGGCATCTTAAACTTACCATTAATACCTCATGAAAAGGATTTTGAAAATATATGGATTGTTTTATTGGATGCGCATTACTACTTATTGGGATTTTATATCTCATTCCACTATCTTCAATGTTTTGTTTTCAGATGCTCTTGGAGAGGATGTACCAATTGGGGTAGATAATACAGAAGGTACAACAAAAAACCTAGAGTAACACATCATAGCTTATTAGATTTCTTTTATAATTTGATGGAGGAATTGTTAGGAATTTTTTCCTTTATGTTAGGTTTTAATAAGAGTTGAGAATAGTTAATTTGCCTTTTAAAATCAAATCTTATATCAATAAAATTGGCGTTTATGTTGAAGTCTTCCGCACTTTTATTGAGGTAATAGAATAATTATTTTAGCATATTGAGTTGCACCCCTAGCAGACAGTACTATATATGCAACACAGAAAGATGCATTTCTAACCAACCTACACTATATATAACGTGAGGTGTCACTTGGGATTTGCTTTAACCAAACTGCAAGACTTTTCATAACAGCTCATGCACACCATTGTGAAGATATATCAATAAAATGGTATAATGGTAAAATATGCTTTAATTTTTCTCAAACTCGATAGTCAATTATACAATTGTTCCCTCCCATGACGTGCAATAGTGCACACACGCACCTTGCTTGTCGAATATAACACGATTCTACTTAGAAGGAAGAGAATGTTGAAAAATGTAGTCATTGCTATTGTTGTGGATTTGTATTGTTTAATCAGATACCTATTCTTTTTAATTTTTCCCTACGGCTAAGCCATAGGATTGCTTATCGGGCCAGCACGGCCCATGTGCCCCCTAGCAGGTCGTGCCGTGCTAAAGGGGCCGAGAAAATGGCCCGTCAAGGCACGGCGGGCTGTGGCCCGACAAGCACACGAACGGCATGGCTGGCATCAAGCGAGCCATTCGGGTCGAGCCGGCCCATTCCCCCCCCCCCCCCCGAAAAAGTGCTTTTTTGGTCCTTTTTTACAATTTTACCCCCCAACTGTCATATTAGGGGGTATACTTGTGATTGACTGTAAATGACCATTTCTACCCTTCCAACAGTCATATTTGGGGTAGAGGTGGTAAAAACAACTTTTGGTTTTCTATAAATAGGCATAACCCTTCTCACTCCAAACCACACCTCTTCTACAATCTCTTTTACTCTCTTATATATTCTCTCTTACTCTCTTCATCTCTATAGCTATCAAGTAATAGTTTGTTTTTTTTAAAATTGCCCAAGCATGAAAGGTGGGAAGTGGATTCTGGAGGTTGAAGGCTTCAACTGCAAAGTTCAAGCTTCATTTTCAAGAGGTATTTTTCTATTTAATTTTCTGATTTTAAAATCATTATAAATATTATATATATATATATAAGTAAGTCTCTCCTTCTACCTTTCTTATTATTTGAAAGCCTAGTGTAGTGGGTGACATACTATGCAGCTAAGTGCATCTCTAGGAAAGTTATATCCCAAAGAACGAGTTAATTGCCTAAGGAAACTAGGTTTTAAGTGGGACCGTTTGTAACCCCTCCAGTTAATTAGGAATTTTCCAAGTGAATTTTTGCATATATTATTCCTCATTTTACTATAGGCAATGTATCACCAAAAAATTTATTATTATATTATTTATTAAGCAATATTTTTTACAAATTTGATAATGGACCCTAGGCAGTCTATGTACTTTAACACCGAAGAAAGGGAGTATCTTAGACCCTATTCTAACCCACCTTTTTCTGAAGATTTTGATAAGACCCAACCCGCATATAGTGACCCTCCCATCCAAGATCATGAACCTGAGTTGCCTTCCCCCCAAGATCCCACAGAAATGGGATCCTCTTCCCCACCCCCTAAAAGTAACAAGAGGGCTAGAAACTTTGGTGTCTAGCAAAATTTTGCAATTGAAATTATGGGGAGGGAAGAGAGGGCAGTTTTTAAGCACTACAAAAAAATTTTAGCTGCAAAAGTTCAAGTGGTATAGGCCACTTGCAGCGACATTTTCAAAAATACCTTCCAAAACATGGCGAACTAGACCCTAGACAAACCCAATTTTCCACCGGTAGTGTTAATTTGAGCAACTTTTTTTTTAACCAAAAAGAGACTAGGAAAGAATTTGCCAAGTAAGTATTACAAGAAGAATTACCCTTTAGACTAATAGAAAGTAAAAGATTTAATCGTCTAATGACCAAATATCTAGCACCAGAAGATAAACCCTTCTTATGCCACACTCTAAGAAGTGATACTATAACATTATAAAAAAAATGAAAAAAGCATTAATAGAAACTTTTCAAACAGTAGTTTTAAGGTGGCTTTAACCTCAAATATCTGGACAATTAGACACAACATAAGTTATTTAGCTATAATTGTACATTACATAGATAATAATTGGAGTATGGAAAAAAGAATAATAATTTTTGTGTCACTAGATGCTAGATATTTTGGACTAGCTATACCAAAGGCTATAGCACGTAATATACAATAGTATAAATTACAAAATAAAATAATGGCTCTAGCACAATGCAAGTGCTAATAATGTTGCAAAAGACATACTAAGACAACACTTAAATCTAGATGGATGTTTATTTCATGTTAAATGTACTTGTCACATCCTAAATTTAGTGGTGCAGGATGGCTTAAAAGTTGTGAAATATCATTTAACGAATATTAGAGACGCAGTGAGATTTTTAAAACAATCTAGCACAACTGCTAGTGATTTTAAAAATTATTGTGCAAATTGGGGAAATCAACCTAAAAAAATTACCCTAAATGTTGACCATAGGTGGAATTCAACATATTTAATGCTAGATGCTGCACTAGAATTGAAACAAGAACTTTCATTATTTTTTAAAACAAAAGTGTCTAAAAGTGAATTAGAAGAACTTGACTGGTGTGAGACATGGGAAAAAATCACCCGGAGATGATCATCCCTCCGTCAACACGCGGGGCTCGATGTAAAAGAGTGGGAGTCGTCACCATCCAATTGTTTAGGGTGTGAATGGACACCAAAAGAATTAAAAACAAGCAAAAAGAGATAAAAAGTGCTAAAAGGCAAATTCTAGAGTAAAAATAACCCTACTTGAAAATCAAATCCAGAGATGGGTAAGGGGATTAGATTATGAACGGGGGAAGGTGTTAGGCACCCCCATTCACCCACACAAGGTGGTTGCCAAGTGTTTATTCATGCTAAAAGAAAATAGAAAGCTTGCTAAAAATCATTGAAACATTGGAAAAGAATCAAACCAATGTGTGATATTTTCACATGAGGAATCCAAATGGATTCTAGATCCTCTTTTATGTCAATATCACTTCTGGAATATCACAAAAAGGTGGAAATCACAGTAAAAATTGCACAAACCCAAGTTGAGGCAAATCCGGGAAATTTGGTAAAGTAAGGCCATTTCTCTTGAAATTAATCAAACCCAATTTTAAATTAAATCAAACCAAATCCATTTGAAAGATTATGGTAAATAAGAGATTCATGCAAAATTTCAAGTTGATCCGGTTGAAAACCTAGGAGTTATGCTCCTTTAAAGTTGCTGCTGGGGATGATTAAAAGTGACAAGTAGGCATTATTGGAAAATCACCTAGAAAAATCTACTCCATAGAAATCCGTGAAATTTGGTGTCAATGAAGTCTGTATGGCCATCTTTCAACAGAAACTAGCTTCATACAAAAATTCATTCGGATGTGCTTTGGGTGACTTCCCGAACAGGCCTCGAGGATCACAGATTGACCCAAAAAAGTGCTGTTGAGCAGTTCGGAGTAAATCTGCTCTCCATGACACAATTTAAATCAAAAAATTATGAAACCAATTGGATTTAAAAATAGACTCATAAAGGAGTGCCCAGAAACAAAAATCACTCAAATCTGATTTAAAACAAACACATGGCGCTCCGTCGAAGTGACAAGTTTTGTATTTAAACCTGAACTGACCAATCAACTTCGACAGAGAGGTGTCAAAAATCTGCTCGATAGAAATTCATGATTTTTGGTGGGTATAAAATAGACAGCCTCACCTTTCCCGTGGTTCTAGAGAATCACTCCAAAATTCATCCAGATGATGCAGTTATGAGTGTCCGAAGTTAGGGTACAGTTGCTGTCAAGTAAACCCTATTTTGAAATAAACCAATGCAAAAATGTGACAAAGTGTGTGCAATTCGTGCAAGATGAACACAAAACCTTTAAAAATCATTTAAAGACATTCCAGAATTGATTGAGGCCATTTATTTGGGATTTATCACAATGAATGTAATAAATCCCCAAATGTGAGCCTATCCCGCCAAAATAGTGCATTGTATGTGCAAGGGTGAAAATCCATACAAGATCAATACAACAATATAGCAAGCATACATATTCATCAAAACAAGGTTCTAAAACAACCTAGGGTTCCGTTCCATTATCGTTTCCCTTTGTTCTCTCTCCCCGTTAAACACGGTTCTTCAAGATAATCAAGGGTACTTTGAATATGAAACGGTTTTCAATCAATCACAAGGCTTTATGCTATATAGGTTCTAGCACTAGGGTCAATCCTCAGTCTCGTTTCTCCTAGATCCCGCCTCCACGTTTTATGGCTAGGGGGAGTCTCGAGATACTTTGAGCCGGGGAAGGATTTCTACACACATACAAAGGCTTTATTCTACAGAAAGGTAGAAGAAGAGATCTAGATCTATGAAAGTAAATAAAGAAAATAAAGGAGGGTTGAGGCTTACCTGGGGTTCTGGAAGCAATCCGGTAGCGGTTCCCTTCTTCACTCGGAGCTCTTCGATTTCCAAATTCTTGGCCATTTGCTTGAGGAGGAGCTTCCTATTTATAGGCAAAGGTTAGGGTTGTTGGTAGACACAACTTAATGTCTAGAACCCCCCAACCTTAACCCTAAGGCTGTTCCCGAGATTTCCCCTCATTTAATGAGGGACATGATGGTAACAAGTGATTTCTCTCGGAAAACCCTAATTTTGAGCAAAAACTAATGTATCCGGCATCTCAAGCCGGATACACTAGAGATTTAATGTATCCGGTATATGATACCGGATACACTAAAGGCTCTTTGTATCCGGCACTTTAGACCGGATACGAAGGAATGTACTTGTATCCGGCCTGAGTTGCCGGATACAGGTAAAAAACTCATTTTCTCCAATTTTTGTGCTGGCTTTAAAGGAGATGATGATTTTTGATGATTGTTTGTGAAATTTGGGGTGTCTACAACTGCCCCTCTTTGCGGGAGCTGCGAAGCAGTGAGTTGCAAAGATTAGACAAGCCCAAATTGCACTCTCTTAAGCATGATATGCTTGATTTAATTCAATTTTGTAAAAAAGCAATTTTTGGGTGAAGATTTGCCAAAAAGCCCTAACTTTAAGGGGGGCATCTCTCCAAGAGTTCTTAAATTCCACCGAGCACTTGTGGCTGTGAAGTGGATTTTAAGCCCAAAAACAGGGATTTTTTGAAAACTAATTTTTTATCAAGCCAAGTTGAAAATTGAGTGGATATCATCCTTTTGACCAGCACATTTCCCAAGGTTGTCCCAAATTCCACTGAGCTCTTGTGGCTGTGAGGTGGATTTCAAGACAAAAGTAGGATTTGTGAGAAAATAGCAGAAGTTATAGCACATTTTGCTCTTTTTCTTTTCTTTTTCTTTTTCTTTTTTTTTCCTTTTCTCTTTTTTTCTTTTTATTTTTTCCCTTTTTTTCTTTTTTTTTCTTTTTTTCTTCTTCTTTTTCTCTCTTTTTTTCTCCTTTTTTCTCTTTTCTTTTCCCTTTTTTCTATTTTTCTTCTTCTTTTTCTCTTTTTTCTGTTTTTTTCTGTTTTCCTTTGTATCCGGCATGTTTAGCCGGATACGAATAAGTCTGTTTGTATCCAGCCTGAGTTGCCAGATACACAGCCTTTTATTAAGTCGCGCACGACCGCGACTTCCCATTTGTTTTACTTTTGCTCCGATTCTTCAGACCAGCTACTGGCTTTCTCCCGACGACTTCTCCATCTTCTCCGACCATCTCCGACACTTCCTTGAGCTCCGGTGACGCCTATTGCTGCCGGCGACAGTCTGTGACTCTGGCGACACTCTCCTGCCGCGATCGAGCCCTAACTCCCTTGATTCCACGCTGTTCGTCGGTGATTCTTGGATGTCGGCAATCTTACAGCGACTGTTCATTGCCCATCTCTTCCGCACACTCTCTGGGGAGTTCGCCTGGCTCTTAGCACTTGCTGCTCAACTTCCCTTTGCCAATCAAATAGTAAGTGTTCATTCGGCCTCATCAAACAAATTTTTTTTCTGCATATCTTATATACTGAATTGCCCTACTCGATCAATTCTAACAGCATATCCTGCCCTGATTGTTGGTTAGATTTGGTTTTTTGTAAGCACTTGCTCATTCTTCTATTGCTCTTGCCGAAATTGGGTAGCAAATTTGTTCCAATTCTTAGTATCCTTCATTCCCAAGCTTGAGCTGGAATTGCAATTGTTGATGATCCATGCTATTGCAATGTTCTAATTTATGTTTGACTTGATTGGAATTTCTGGTAGTGAGGAATTTCTGCTTGTATTGAATACCATGCTGCTCCCTTTTTTCTTCAATTCTTGGTTCATGACTGCATTGTTTATTGGGTGATTCCCTTGCATTGACTGATTGAGCATGATTAGATGCCACTTTTCTCCTTTGTTGATATCAAATGTATGATGGCCTTGTTGATGTTTACCCATGACTAAGATGCTATTGCTTGCCTTCTTCATTGATCCTGCCAGTTTTCTGTTTGTCAGTGGAATCTGATTGCCTGGTCCTTTGAATGATAGGCTGCTTAATGCCATGCTTTAATTTGGATTTTCATGCCATGTTGCAATTGACCCATGCTGCATTTTTGATTGTAATATCATGCTTGTAATTGGGGGCTGCAATTATGCTATAATTCTCTCCTTGACCGGAATTCTGCCTGTTGCACCTGAACCATGTTGTGATTTTCCTCTGCCTAGACTCCTGATTCACAATTTTCCTTTGATCCTCCTCACAAGCTATGGCTTATTCCTTTCCCTCAGTTTGCTTCGGTGGTAGTATACTTCTGATTAATGTGTTGCTCCACTTGTCAGAACACTTCCATGATTGATCTTTGGGACTTCATCCCTATGTAGGAGCCCTGAAATAGGTTGGCAAATATTAGGTAGAGAACAAATGCTAATCCTATAAGATTCCCGATGAACCGAAATCTAGGCTAAAATCAAGGTAATTTGAACTAAAACCTAGATTAAGAGCAAGGTAAGATTCCTGATAAACAAAGTAGGATAAATTTGAACTGAAACACTTCCCTGTTGCATGTAGATGGCTAGGAGTCGCTCTCGTATCCGAGAGGAGGTTGATCCAGCTGATCGGCCCTCTTCATCTCGAGCTAGGATCGAGACGAGTTCTAGTGCTACTCTTTCAGAGCCTTTAGATGATCTCAGAGAGAGCTCTGTTGAGGGTTCTGCTGAGGTTGGTTTCCCAATTCTTTCCCTTTTTTTTTTTTTTATTCTCCTCCTACACCAATCTTCACACCTTTCTCTTGGAATTTAGCCCGTGTTTGCACCGGCTCGAGGTTGAGGCAGAGGCCGAGGCAGAGTTCAAGATCAGGCCCCTGAGGGCGAGGGAGGCCGTGGCAGAGGCCGAGGCAGAGCCAGAGGTGCAGTTCAGGATGGTGTTGCCATGGCTCTGTTAGGGGTCTCTAAGGAGCTGAGGGCATCTATGCATGATACAGAGCTTCTCAGTGGCTTGGATAGCCACCCCTCCATGTGCATTAGGGCCGATGTGCCCCTTCCTTATCATTCCTCCCATCTACGAGGCAGTTGGGGCAGATTCAGCGAGTTGGCATAGTCTCTCTCTCCGGCACTCAGACGCTAGTTCGGGAGTTGCCACCTGGATCACTTTATCAGTATTCCTTCCTTTAGAGCTGATCGTCCACTTATATTCACCATGATGGAGAGATATTTCCCGGAGACCCAGTCATTCCATTTACCGGACGTGGAGCTAGGGATCCGCCCCTCAGATTTCGTGATGATCACCGGCATTCCTTTGACGGGGCGGACCATCGTCTTGGATCGGCATTCTGCAGAGGATGTGGGCCTCCTCCTTGGATATCAGGATCTGCCCCATGCTGCTTGGGATGGGCGGAGTGGCCGCCTCTCTATTAGCTGGTTGAGGGAGAGCTTAGCTCATCATTTTGAGGGGAGGCACGAGACTTTTGCTGTGGAGGATGCCGCTTTTGTCCCTATCTTCCGCCATGTATTCCTGCTGATGCTTGGGAGCTGCTTCTTCCCGGAGGATACTACTAGTGTCAGCCCACTCTTCTTGGATGCCTTGAGGGATTTCCGCCAGACCCGTCAGCTAGCATGGGGTCGACTCATTTATGGGACCATTCTGGCCAGGTTGTGCCTAGTGGTTCGAGGCCTGGCATCCCCGAGAGGTGATGGAGTCAGCTGCCGGTTTTTCTGGCAGATTTTACAGGTATTGGATTTATCTGTCTGATTTAATTCTTCAGGTTTTATCCCTTTTTATTTCTACCTGATTTTCCTTTTTCCAGGTGTTTATGTACACCTACATGACCTTCTTCCGGCCCTCCCCGGTTCCTGAGGTCGCGGATTTCCCCATGGCTTTGCGGTAGTCGGCCCAGGTTCGAGATGCTGATAGGAGCCAGCCTCGTACTGCCTGGGTGCACTTAGACCGTGCTCACCGATCTGATGTAAATCTTCTACTCCTTTTCCTTTTACTTTTCTTCCTGCCTCTTGACTGTATCTGACCACTTTTCTTCTTTGCAGCTCATTCTATCCCGTCTTGATGACGTGGATGTTGGAGTTGCCTGTGAGATGGCAGTACAGGATGCCTTTGAGAGAGGTCTCCGACGTCAGCCCTACCAGTGCTTCCTTGGGATGCTTGGTAGGGTGATGTACTTGGGAGAGCGCCTGTACTTCCAGCACACAGGCACACTTCGCATCCCCGTTCCTCCTCCTCCTGTGGGTCCCGACACACTCCTTCCGGGCTTTGACGTGGATCAGCTCGATCACTTCATGGATGCGGAGGGGCTCACAGTAGATGGGGATTACGACGAGTGGATCCAGAGAGTCTCCATCGGATGCTTGATGGATCGACCCACTCGTGCCGGGGTGACTGAGATAGGTGAGATCTGTATCCGGATCCACGAGGATACGGTGAGTCTTGTGATACTCCTGTTTTTATCCGCTTTTCTGCCTTTATGCATTTCTGACCCCACTTCTGTCCTTGTTGGCAGGTACACGAGCTGAACATCATCCGGGACCGGTTCGAGAGCCAGCAGGCCGCGATCGATGATATGATCGCTGAGCACGACGCGGTCATGGCCCAGAGGGATGCCCGGATCAGGGAGCTGGAGGCATTAGTTGCGGAGCTCCAGGCTAGACAGGTATCTGGTCTTCTCATATTTTCATTTCTCTCATTTCCCTGCTTCTGTTATTCTGATATAGCTTTTTGACTTGTGCAGGGCCCTGTCCATGAGCATGACTTCTTTGTTCCTGATCCATCCCCAGCTCGGGCTGCTGATCCCGAGGATGCCCCAGTGGCTGGTCTTGATGAGCCGGATCCTCCTATTCCTACTGCAGACATTCCGGTATGCTCTCTTTTAATTTTCCTCTTTGGTTCTTCCTTATATCTTGATATTCTGATTTTTTCTGTGGACCCAGCTACTTCTGCTCCTGGTCCCTCTGCTGCTGTTGCTAGGCCTTCTGTTGCTGCGGGAGCAGAGCCTGCTATGGATGAGGGCCCAGTTGGGCCTGTTGCTGCTGAGCCAGAGGCTTCTTCCGATTCTGCTCCTGCTCCGCCCCCAGACCTCGAGGAGTATTGTTTGGAGTATCAACTTCAGTAGGTGGTGGGTCGGTATCCTCGCCATGCAGCCGAGCGTATTCTTGCCTACTCTAGGGGCCGATCGCTTTGGGGGAGAGGCCATAGAGGTGGACGCGGCCGAGGACGCGGGGATGATCCTGCATAGGAGTAGATTAGGATTTTCTTTTTTTTTTCCATGTATTTATACCCCATATTGTATGAAAACTTGCATATATATATGAAAAAAACTTTTTATTCATTCTCTCTTGTCTTGCACGTCTTTTGTTTTCAATTTTATGCAATTATGAATTGTACACAGGTAAAACAGGTAAAAAATTCAGATTTTTCATCCTTTGCTCTCTTTTTTTGCTGTTTTTCTTTGTATCCGGCAAATCAGGCCGGATTTATTGAGTTTTCTTTGTATCCGGCATAATATGCCGGATACGCTAAAACCTCTTTGTATCCGGCATTCTTTGCCGGATATGAATGGAAAGCTTTGTATCCAACCTGATATGCCGGATACTTAAAAAACTACTATAAATGCAACCAGCATCGGGATTTGCACTTTTTTACGAGTTTTTGAGTTTAGAAAACCCCTTTTTCTCCTTTTTATTCCTCCTATTGAGTTCTAGCTTGCTCCCATAAACTCCAATGGAATCCGGGTCATCTTCTGCCCCATTATTGTCTGTCCACACTGCCTTCCCTGCAAAACAACCTTTTAGATCAAAACCCCCAAATCTTACTAGGTATAAACCCGTGGATTCTTTTTACACAAAATGGGTTAACTCTATGACCCTAGATGAGGAGAGGAGATGGGATTCTACAAATCTAGGCCACACCCTGCTTATTCCCAAGGTTCCCTTCAAGTGGGAGATCATAGAGGCCATGATTGGTCATTGGGTTCCCGACCTCAACTTGTTCCGTTTTGGGGACCATGAGATGACCCCGACCATTGTGGAGGTGGAAACCATCCTGGGCCTGAGGTTTGATGAGAAGGTGGTGAATCCACCTCTTAGGCCCAGTTACAAGAAGGAAGCTTCTACATTTTTGGGCATAGGAAAGAAGGACTTAGGGGATTCTGACACCCTATTGACCCTATCTAAGGCTTTTTTGGCTGAGAGGCTTTTAAGAGGGGAGAATAAGGAGGCCCGATTCAATGCCTTGACCCTGATAGTGGTCAACCTGTTGCTTTTCCCACGGGATGATGATGAGGTGGACTTGGCCTTGATTTCAGTGATATGCCAGGTTAGGGAGAGGGAGAGGTTGGCCCCTATGGTTTTG
Organism: Buxus sempervirens; assembly: GCA_947561395.2. NCBI lineage: Eukaryota > Viridiplantae > Streptophyta > Magnoliopsida > Buxales > Buxaceae > Buxus > Buxus sempervirens. Next base: position 53,698,923 of record OX387182.1, read on the forward strand.
GCTGGGATGTATCAGGCCTTGACTGATTGATATAATAGGAAGTCGAAACGCTTCCTAGCATGTGCTCCGATCTTGCAGGTAAAAAGATTTTTTTTTCTTTTTTGCTTTCTTTTTTGCTTTTTGGCTTTCTTTTTGCCTTTTTTGCTTTTTTCTTGCTTTTTTGCTTTTTTCTTGCTTTTTTGCTTTTTTTCTTTTTACAATGTGCTGATATATCTCTCTTCCTTTGCAGCTTTGGCTACTTGATCATCTGAGTCAGATTAAAGAAATCAATCGACACTTCTTCCCGAGCTTGAAAGTCCCTATCTTGATGAGCAACCGGGGATGTCCAGATATTCCAGGGGGCAAACAGGATACGGCAGAAGTACCAGGATACTTTGGCCAGCCTTAGGAATATGCGGATCAGGCAGGCTCTTTCAGATGAGGTCATTTCCTTCTTGAATGATCCCGCTACAGAGGGGGCTTCAGGAGTTATTGCAGCTCAGGCAGCTCGGATTCGGGAGCTTGAGGAGCGGCTAGGAGACAGAGACTAGCTTTATTTCCTACACACATTTTTTCATTTTTTTTCTACCTTTGTACAAAAGCAAACTCCAATAGTGGAAAGACAAAGGATTTAATTCAAAATAAAATTTTTATATTATTGGCCTAAGAATTCTCATATGCTTGTAAAAACAAAGGTTTTATGAAAATTATTTGATTTATCATCACTGGCCAAAGTATAGTTTTCCCCTTTTATATATATATATATTTTTGAAATTTGGTCCATGCACTTAATCACCTATAATTAAAGGAATTAAACCAAGTTAAATAGTGAAAATGGTAGTCCAAAAAATGATGAGGGATCAAAACCATCCATCGTAGGTCCTTTAGAGTCATCCCCAAATGCCTTTTCTTCCAAAACTGACCCCATTCTGCTCATGCCAACTTTGCTTCAGGCTCAGATCTCCATGATCAACTCAACCTCTGATTTTCTTTTTTTTTTCTTTTTGCCAATATTGCCCTTAGCGCCAGTTACGGTTTTCACTAGGGCCGGCTTCTGCATTCCGTCATCACCCATCTTACTCTGATATTTGAATGAACAAACTAAGATCACCGAGGGCTTAAAAATAGGACGAAATAAAGGCTAGGCTTAGTTTATGAAAGAAAGGGTATTAAAGGCCCAAAATTTTTCAATTGTGGAAATAGGTCAACCGGACTTACAGTCATGATGAATTTACCCATTTTTCCCCAAATTGCATTCTTTGCATCTTTTCACACTTGGCTTTCATTTGCCATTTCCATTGCTTTTCCTCTCTTTTTTCCTTTTTTCTTTAATTTTTGCCCCAATTTGACTGTAAATCCGGTTTGGGTTTATCAAAGAAACGAACCGGCTCAATTTGGCTAGACTAGGGATTTGAATTTTGAAGGAAAGAAAGAAAAATGGCCTCGGATCATTTCCTAGAAATATTCACTCAAGGAAAATACCTTTTTACTGCATCAGAGTTAATAGACTCAGGAAAATCTGACCCATCCATTTCTGCTAAGATGAGTGCACCCCCTGACAGGACTTTCTTGACGACATATGGCCCTTCCCAATTGGGCTTGAACTTACCACGAGGATCTTCCAAAAATGGTAAGATTTTCTTCAACACCAAGTTTCCTTCTTGGAAAGTTCTGGGCCTCACTTTCTTATTGTAGGCTCGGGCCATTCTCTTCTGGTACAACTGTCCATGGCACAGTGCTTTCAACTGCTTTTCTTCTATCAGGTTAAGTTGATCATGTCTTGACTGGACCCATTCGGCTTCTTCTAATTCTGCTTCCATGAGCACTCGGAGTGATGGGATCTCTACTTCCACGGGCAAGACTGCTTCCATCCCATAGACTAGGGAGTACGGGGTTGTCCCAGTTGAAGTCCGGATCGAGGTTCTGTAGGCGTGCAGGGCAAGTGGTAGCATTTCATGCCAATCCTTGTAATTCACTACCATCTTCTGAATGATTTTCTTTATATTTTTATTTGCTGCTTCTACTGCCCCGTTCATCTTTGGCCTGTATGGAGCTGACTTGTGGTGGATGATCTGAAACTGCTCACACATCTTCTTCACGTCCTCGTTCTTAATATTTGAAGCATTGTCTGATACTATGGCACTTGGCAGTCCATAGCGACAAATGATATTGTGCTTCAGAAATTTAATAACATGGTTGCTTGTGATGTTCGCATATGAAGCTGCTTCTACCCACTTAGTGAAGTAATCAATCGCCACTAGGATAAATCTGTGTTTTGCCCCCCATTTAAAACTGTAAATCTGGTCTGGGTTTATCAAAGAAACGACCCGGCTCAACTTGGCTAGGCTAGGGATTAAAATTTTTGAAGGAAATAGAGAAAAATGGCCTCGGATCATTTCCCAGAAATATTCACTCAAGGGAAATACCTTTTTACCGCATCAGAGTTAATGGGCTCAGGAAAATCTGACCCATCCATTTCTGCTAAGATGAGTGCACCCCCTGATAGGACTTTCTTGACGACATATGGGCCTTCCCAATTGGGCTTGAACTTACCACGAGGATCTTCCAAAAATGGTAAGATTTTCTTTAGCACTAAGTTTCCTTCTTGGAAAGTTTTGGGCCTCACCTTCTTATTGTAGGCTCGGGCCATTCTCTTCTGGTACAACTGGCCATGGCAAAGTGCTTTCAACCGCTTTTCTTCTATCAGGTTAAGTTGATCATGTCTTGATTGGACCCATTCGGCTTCTTCTAGTTCTGCTTCCATGAGCACTCGGAGTGACGGGATTTCTACTTCCACTGGCAAGACTGCTTCCATTCCATAGACTAGGGAATACGGGGTTGCCCCAGTTGAAGTTCGGATCGAGGTTCTGTAAGCATGTAGAGCAAGTGGTAGCATTTCATGCCAATCCTTCTAGCTCACTACCATCTTCTGAATGATTTTCTTTATATTCTTGTTGGCTGCTTCTACTGCCCCATTCATCTTTGGCCTATACGGAGCTGACTTGTGGTGGGTGATCTGAAACTGCTCACACATTTTCTTCATGTCCTTGTTCTTGATATTTGAAGCATTGTCTGATACTATGGCACTTGGCAGTCCATAGCGACAAATGATATTGTGCTTCAAAAATCTAATAACATGGTTGCTTGTGATATTTGCATATGATACTGCTTCCACCCACTTAGTGAAATAATCAATTGCCACCAAGATGAATCTGTGCCCGTTCGATGCCTTAAGGGAGATCATGCCGATGACATCTATGCCCCACATAGAGAAGGGCCAGGGTGATGTCATGTTGTACAACTCACCTGGGGGTGCATGCTTGTTATCTGCATATATCTGACATTGGTGGCACCTCCTGACATGTATACAGCAATCATGTTCCATGGTCGTCCAGTAATATCCCAACCTCAAGATCTTCTTTGCCAGCATGTGCCCGCTCATATGGGGCCCACAGACTCCTCCATGTACAGTCTCAATTAGTCTTTCTGATACAGCCATGGCTACACATCTTAGCAGAATATCGTTATGTGACCTCTTGTACACATGTCCACCACTTAGCAGAAATTGACCAGCCAATCTCTGTATTGTCCTCTTCTCAGTAGCAGTGGCATTTTCTGGCAGACTCCGATTGTTCAAGAAATTTTTGATATCTTGAAACCATGGTGCTTCTTCTTTGGGTGCTCCCTCTAAAACGAGACAGTAAGCCGGTTCATCTCTAACGTCAATTTCCAGCGGTCTGATGTCTACTCCTTTGGGTATGCTGACCATTGAAGCTAATGTTGCTAGAGCATCCGCAAATTGATTTTTGGCCCTTGGCATATAGTTGAAGGAAATTCGAGTAAAATTTGTGCTTACATCTTCCAAATACTGGTGATAGGGGATCAATTTGTGATCCTTGGTTTTCCACTCACCAGTTGTTTGGAAGATGATAAGACTCGAATCCCCGTATATGTCAAGTTCCGCTACTCCATGATCCATGGCTGCTTGCAATCCAATTATGCATGCTTCATATTCTGCTATGTTATTGGTGGACTGGAATCTCAGCTTTATTGCAATCGGGATGTGTGAACCATCTGGTTTAACCAAGACTGCCCCTATTCCGTTCCCATTCATGTTGGCGGCCCCATCGAAGAACATCTGCCAAGAACTCTCACTCTCCTCCTCTTCAGTGTACAGAATTGCCTCATCTAGAAAGTTGGTCTTCAAGGGTTGATATTCTAGCAAAGGATGTACAGCCAGGTGATCAGCTATGGCTTGACCCTTGATCGCCTTCTGAGTGATGTACGTGAGGTCAAACTCGGATAGTAGTAGTTGCCACTTAGCCGTTCTACCAGTCAGTGCCGGTTTCTCAAATAAATACTTCAGCGGGTCCATCCGGGATATCAATAGTGTGGAGTGACTAAGGAAATAATGCCTTAGCCTCTGAGTTGCCCACACTAGAGCACAGCAAGTCTTCTCCAATGGTGAGTACTTGGCTTCATATTCTGTGAATTTTTTACTCAGATAGTAAATGGCCCTTTCTTTTCTACCAGTCTCATCATGCTGCCCCAAGACACATCCCATCGACGTTTCCAACACTGACAAGTACAGGATCAGCGGTCTTCCTGGAGTTGGTGGCACTAGCACAGGCGGGTTCAGTAGATATTCCTTGATTGTGTCAAAGGCTTGCTGGCAATCCTCATTCCAGACCGTCGGGTTATCTTTCCTCAGAAGCTTGAAAATTGGTTCACAGATAGCAGTGAGCTGTGCTATGAACCGGCTTATGTACTGAATTCTTCCGAGAAAACCATGAACCTCCTTCTCAGTTCTGGGTGCTGGCATTTCAATTATGGCCTTGGCTTTAGCCGGGTCAATTTCAATTCCTCTTCGGCTCACAATAAACCCCAGCAACTTCCCTGATGTAGCCCCAAAGACACACTTAGCCGGGTTAAGCCATAGACTGTATTTCCTGAGCCGATCAAACACCTTCTTCAGATTGATCAAGTGGTCCTCCTCCTTGCATTATTTGGCAATCATATCGTCCACATAGACCTCCATCTCCTTGTGGATCATGTCATGGAATAGTGCTGTCATGGCCCGCTGATATGTTGCCCCGGCATTCTTGAGTCCGAATGGCATGACCGTGTAGTGGAATGTGCCCCAAGGTGTAATAAATGTTGTTTTTTCTTGGTCTTCCTTAGCCATCTTGATCTGATTATATCCCGAGAACCCGTCCATGAAGGAGAACAGGCTATGCACCGCAGTAGTATCGACCAGAATGTCGATGCGTGGAAACGGAAAATCGTCCTTTGGGCTTGCCTTGTTCAAGTCTCTATAGTCCACGCACATTCGGACCTTCCCGTCCTTCTTGGGTACCGGCATTATGTTTGCGAGCCACTCAGGGTAAGTAGAGACTGCTAGAAATCCAGCTTGGAACTGTTTGACCACTTCGTCCTTGACCTTCAGGGTCCACTCAGGCTTCAATCTTCTCAGCTTCTGCTTAATTGGCTTAACCCCTGGCAAAATCGGCAACTTATGCACCACCATGTCTGTGTCCAACCCCGGCATGTCCCGATACGACCAAGCAAACACATCCTTGTAGTCCGCCAAGAACCGTGACATTTCATTTTTCTGCACATCAGAAAAGTATGACTCGATTTTCACAATTTTTGGGTCATCTTCGGTCCCAAGGTTTATGGATATGGTCTCCTCAATATTAGGTTGGACCCCCTTTTCATGACGTTCCAATTGGTATTCTATTTCTTTTGGAAAGACTTCTTCTTCGACCTCGGTCTCTTCTTTGACCCCCATGAGATCAAAGTCAAGCTCAAGGTCGAAGTCATATTCAACCTGGTCCAATTCAGTTTGATTATACGGTTCATAAGTGGTTTGGACCTTTTTGAAAAAATTAAATTTCCTAGAAAAAATAGAAAAATCTATTTGGGTTTTTTGTGGGCCTTCTAAACATAATCCCCCTGAAGATGAAGGCCCATTAGAACCTTCAGGGGAATGGCAATCCACTATTGGAGATTTTTTTGGAAGCCGCGTTAGTTTGCCGAACAAACGCTGCTTCAAAAGTAAGGGGAGTTTCCTCCCAATTATTTAAAAAATGTTTTTCGGGAGTGGGGAAAATCGTGCAAGCCCGCTCCTCAAGCCCGGAATCCGATGCCATCATCACCGGGTGGGTAATGCCCTTTTCTGCTACGGGGCTCAGTCCAGAAATGACCTCCTCTGGAATCTTCACTGCGGCCGAGTCAATGAACGGCAGGCCATGTCACCATCAGTCTTTTCGCCTTCTGTCATGGTGAAGAAAGCTCCAACATCTTCAAAAAAGTCCACCTGCTGCTCGGGCTATGGCCCAGGCCCATCTGCTGCTTCCATTATTGGATACGGGTTGTAGGGTTGCAGGGTCGGAACATATGGTTTCTGGAATGGGTTGATGTTGTGGTATGGAGGCTTGGACTGGTCCATGGGCTGGGACAGTTGGATTATATAGGAGGGTTTAGGAAAATTTTCCCTTAAATGAGGGAAACTTCTTCTGCTTCTTCTCTCCCCTTCCTCATACTTCTGTCTTCTCCAGCCTCTGGGCTTGAAGCCCAACCCTGCTTTAGGAACCAATTTCTGGGCCTTGACTGGCTCCATCATTCCCTGCAAGCTTATTCCCAGGCCTTTCCCCGGGTGAAAGTGGTATTTTTCCATTACTTTCTTCACCATTCTCTCAACAGTAGTCCCCTTTTCTTTCTTTTTCTCACACCCCCCAGGTATGAAATTTACCGCCTCAAATTGAAATGAGTGGAATGCAATCTTGTCGACAGTCAAGTCTACATTGATCAAGGGTACATCAGGTGACACGATGGGCGGCACCAAGTTTTCGGCTAGGACTGTTATCACCCATTGCCCCTTTACATATTTCACCATTTGGTGGAGCGTGGATGGTATTGCCCTAGCCGAATGTATCCACGGCCTCCCTAGGAGCAGATTGAATGCTGCGGGTATATCCATCACCTCAAATATGATGTTAAAGATATTCAGCCCAATAGTGACCGGCAGTTCAATCTCCCCTAGGGAGTGGGTCTTGGAGCTATCAAAAGCCCTAACTATCCGCCCATTTTGTTTGATCCTTGAATGGTCCATACCTAGCTTGGCAAAAGTGATTAACGGGTAGACGTTTAATGCCGACCCATTATCAATCAAAATCCGTGCTACCATGCTACCCTTACAAAGCACAGTGATGTGCAAAGGGTCAACGTGGTGGCACCCACTTGGGCTGATCTCACCCTCAGAGAAACTTATCACATTATGTGACAAGATTTGACCAATCATTTTGCCTAGCTGGTCTGGATCAATGGTCTGGGATACGTGTGCACTTTGTAGCACCCTTAGCAATGCATCCCTGTGCTTTTCAGAATTTAGCAAAATGCCCAGTATTGAAATCTGGGCCGAGACCTTGTTTAGCTGATCCACAAGATTAAATTTACTCTTTTTTATTATTTTTATAAGGTCGGCCGCTTCATTTTCTGCACCCTGGGGGATGTCTTCTCCCACTTTTTTTTTTCCTTTTTGTTTTCTTTTTTCATTTTCTTTTTCTATTTTTTCTTTTTCTGCTTCTGTCTCCTTCTCCTTCTCTTCACCCCCTGCACATCTCCCCGACCTCGTCATGAGGTTCACCTCCTCCTGGTTCTGGCTCCTGACCTTTGGAACCGTAGCTGTGGTTCCCTCGCTGTAATTCCATGGTACAGCGGCCTCAGAATAGGATAATTTAGGGATGTTTACCACTAGTGGCTGGAGTTTGGACCGGGATTTATGGGCCGGTTTAGGGATTGTCTGGGCTGGTTGCACATTTACAACCAAGAGTTGAAGTTTGGATTTGGTGGGGACAGAAGAAGTGATGGAAGCGGTGGTGGGGTCAAGGTTGATGACCAATGGAGCCTTAGATGGCTTGGATGGGGAATAAGTGGGTGGACTGCAATTGACGACCAATGGGGGCCTTGCAGTATTCATCTGGGCCATAAGAGATGAGACCCGGTTTAAGGAGGAACTTATGTCCTCAGCAGTTGGATTATTTTTCTGGGAGACCATGTTGATCTCCTCTTCTTCTTCTTCTTGGAAAAAACGGACCTGGACAGTGGTCCCTATGGGTGCTATGAGCTGTGATGGGTCAAAGGCCCTTCTGGAGGTTGATATGGCAGTGATGGAGTTGGATGGGCCTGCCCCATTGTGGTAAGGTAAAGGGTTCTGCCCAATATCATTCCTGGATGGGGCTGGTGCAGCAGTGTTAAACACCAGGGCCTTCTGGTCCAACAAGTCCTGGACCTCATGTTTCAACACCCAGCAGGCATCTGTAGAATGCCCCGGTGCACCCATGTGAAAGTCACAGGTGACCGCTGAGTCAAAACCCCTTCCCCTGGTGGCATTCGGGTTGGGCTCTTTCAGAGTTAAGTATTCCCTTTTCAGCAGGGTTGGCAGCAGTTGGGAAAGAGATATTGGGAGATGAGTGAAAACCCGGTTCTTTCTTGTGGCTAACCAGGCCTCCCTTTCCTCCCTGGTAAAGGCCCTCCTTGGGTTTGCTGGTACGGAGGGGGTGAAGTTGACATTCAGCGGGGTCTGGTAAGACTGCTGGGCCTGCTGGGCCTGTTGTGGTACAGAGATGCTGACGTGAAGTGGCTTCTTGGCTGGAGGAGCCTGGACCAGGTTCACCTCCCCTTCCTTTCGGGCCCCTGTCTTCTTAAATCCGGCCCCTTTCTTCTGGGCCATGGATGCAGAGGAATCAGACTGCCCAGTCAGAGTAGAGTAGTCAATAAGCCTTCCTGACCTGACCCCTTCCTCGATCCGGTCCGCCACTTGCACCAGGGCTGCAAAGTTGGTGGTGATCTGAGCCACCAGATGGTTGTAGAAGGGCTGCCCCAGTGTGCCCATGAATGTGGAGATCATCTCCGGCTCTTGCATAGGTGGCCTGACCTGGGAGGCGGCCTCTCTCCACCTCTTAGCGTACTGCCGTACCGGCTCATCTTTCCCTTTACTCATCCTCATCATGTCGTACCGGTCTGGCACGATCTCAGAGTTGAACTTATATTGGTCTAAGAAGGCGTCGGCTAGGTCCTTCCACCTCCTGATCCTTCCATGGTCCACTGTAGCGAACCACCTAAAAGCTGACCCAGTCAAACTCCTCTGGAAGAGTTGGATCAGTATGCCATCATCCCGGCCAAATTGGCATAGGGCCCTGCAGTATAATTTTAAGTGGCTCAATGGGCAGCCCGTGGCATCAAATTTGTCGAAGTCCGGGCGCCTGAACTTGGCCGGTAGACACACGTCAGGATACATGCACAGATCTTCAAAAGTGATGCCTCCATGGTTGTTTCCCCCCCTTCACTTCCTTCAGTTCTGCCTAGATCCTTTCTATTCTGAGCAACATCTTCTTTTCCATCTCATCTCTGGCATTTTCCTTTTCCAGCCCTTTCTCAGATTCTGCTGTATTTTCCCTGATCAGAATGGGCTCAGGCATGGGCTGAGCCGGAGGCAGCATGTAGGCCTGAGGTGGTGGTGCCTGATGAGAAGTTGATGCTTGGTTTTGGGCCTGGGTATGTTGGGCCTGAGCCGCCAGTAGGTCACCCAGCATCTTGGCCAGACCGGCCACTTGCTCCTGCAGTTGAGCAAAATCTTGAGTGGGGACAGTAGCTTGGGCTTGGTTCTCTTCAGTGTTCATGGCTCTTGTTTTGGATCTGATCACGGGAGCAATGGTTGCAAATAATTGTACCTGGGTTGCAAGTAAATGTACCTGGGGAAAAATTAACAAAACATGTTAGCTTCCATTTATGTAACGCCCCGGATCCGAGTCACATGAAAAACCCGTGACTCGTATCCAGAGGTTATTATAAACAACAGGATCGCAATATTAGAGTGAAGGAAAAACATGAATACAACAATAGCTATATAACAGAGTGCGCTAAAATAATCCCAAACGGAAATAAACTCACATGACCAAGTAACTACCCGCAAGTATCGTCCTCTCCAGGAGCAGCTGAAAACAAAACAAAACAATACGGAATGAGATACGAATATCCCAGTGAGCAGCACATGCATGCACAAATACATTTATTTCAGTTCTAAAACATGCCACGATTATAACCATGTACAATGATGATATTACGCATATTCCGAATAATCCGACTAAACTTCAATAATCCAATTCATATCAGTGCGGAAAACCATCAGGTAAATCAAACAATAACAATCCGTGTCCAATGCCGAAGAATTCGATAAAAAAAGATTAACTGACAACAACATAGCGAATAACCATAATTTCGTATCTCAAGATAAAATTCCAGATATACCAATGTCATATAACACAAAGTCTTCTCATAACCATGTCCACGCCTCCAAATGTATATCCGGCCTACTCAGGGTTTCGGATATTGAAATGACTGCGTCATCCAATGCAGGCCTACTCCCCGGGTTTCTGCATTGACAACCAAGCCTACTCAGGGTTTCTGGTTGCTCTACACCGGCGGGAGGTACAATACCCAATAACCGGTAAACAATATTCCATGAACCATAAATACCAACAAACCAGTGAATAAAACATATCACGTCAAACAAAATCAAATACCAACATTGGTCAATGTCATGACTATTGTTTAGTTGATAAATTAAACATGCCAAGTAAACACTCCACACCTCCATGTACACAGTTCCGGCCTACTCAGGGTTTCGGAAACTCTGAAATGACGGCCTACTCAGGGTTTCGCCATCCAATGCAGGCCTACTCCCCGGGTTTCTGCATTGACAACCAGGTCTACTCAGGGTTTCTGGCTGCTCTACACCGGTCGTGGCAACACACAAGGCCATGCAATTCCAACAACCAACAAATAAAATTACATTACTAAGCTTAGACTCTGGATCCAGGACAAGCTAAACCAGTAGTAAGTATAAAACTAGCAAATCAACCCCATTTATTTTCCATCATGTAAAACTGATATATATAGATCAACATGTTCAAGTGCATACCATAGGTCACTCAGGACCAGCTTGCTCGCTCATGGAGTCCTCAAATAAATTCTCAAATAATTTACCGGAACAGAATAAGATATGATTCTAAACCGACCACCGATATAAAACAATATTCAAGTAAATCATTCCTGAAGTGCACCGTGCATTCAAAGGTGAACTAGCATAATAGTGTAGATGTATTTCAGCAAAACAATATGGTTTCAAAACTAACTTTTCAGAATAAAGCACATTATATAGAAATGATTTCAGCATCCAAACTTCGATTAAACATAATTCAGCAAAACATCTCCTAGATTCTCAATTTCGCTTTCATAATCCAAATCAATCAAAACGAATGTTGTAAAGACCTCAAAACACATTTGGATGAGTGGAATAGTCTTAGGATCTCCTATAAGGTCACCATACCAAAAAGCAATCAATTCTGAGATAAAAAGTTTCGGACTTCAAAATATTCTAAGTCTAGTTAAAAACGTTGACTTTTGGTATATAATTTTTCTAGACAAATCTACAAGGAGTTTCGGGCTCAAATTTTGGTTACAGTCTATTGAAGGGTAAATACATCTCCTAGAATTTTATGGGCTCCTGAATCACTCATCTGGGTATTAAACCCAAACCGGGCTTTTTAATAAAAACCGGGATTTAGGCATGAACTGGAAAGTTGACTTTTTATTGGCTGGGAATTAGACTTTGGAAGTATTTTTATTGGTTCCAAATGGGGGGTAAAACCTTATTTACATGTAAAGACTTAAGTAAATGGAGCAATAAATACACAGGACATTTACTTAAATGTCTTTCATGTAATTAAGGGGCTATTTTCAACACATTCTACAATTCGATAAGTATAATTGGGTATGCGCTCACTTCTGCTTAAAAACGACTATGCGCTCACTCGACGCTAAGTTAGCGCGAGCTGAGCGCGAGAAAGGCACATCAAATTTGAGTAGGCGCGAGGTGAGCGCCAGTCGGCGGATAGAAAACAGGTTAAAAACGACTATGCGCTCACTCGACGCTAAGTGAGCGCGAGCTGAGCGAGAGAAGGGCGCGAGATAGGCGCGAGAAAGGCGCATCAAATTTGAGTAGGCGCGAGCTGAGCGCCAAGTGGGCGCGAGCTGAGCGCCAAGTGGGCGCGAGCTGAGCGCCAAGTGGGCGCGAGCTGAGCGCCAAGTGGGCGCGAGCTCGGCGCCAGATCATTATTCCTATGCGCCTACTTCCCGAAGTGGGCGCAAGTGGGCGGATACCCACTGCGAATTTCAAGTCTCTATTATTTCGAGATGTACATGTCTTGCTAATTTGTTTCGGTCTGTAAATGTTCCAATACACTCCCAATGTTCCCAGAATGCTTCCCAACCACTTTTGGATTTAATCTAAACACATTTAATTTCAAGGTAAATTTCAATCTCCGGTTCTGTTTCATGTTATTCCAGAAAACCAGCAAAACTCAGAAATCACTCAAAATACAACCATGCATCAGAATAAGCTCACGAAGAAACACAAAACCTCGGTTGTAAATCAGTGCTACTCACCAGTATACGCTTTTCCCAGAATAACCCAACCTCGGTCGATCACGACTCCGGCTGCGCGCGCGAATGAAAATATAGCCGAACGAATCCTCTTGAGCAGAGAGAAATAACCCACTGAACTTCGACTCCAAAATCATTCCCGTAGCCTTTGCGATTCTTGATCTCTTCCCAGCGAAACCCTAATCGCCACAGTAGCCGCCCCAATTTCAGAGCAGCAACCTTCCCCCAAAACCCCGAAAATTTTATATGAGTTACCTATTTATAGACACCGCCAGGATTAAACCTAATTCACCCTTCACCCTCGGAATCCCCTTTCTACCCCTCATTAGTGTAGGGCTTTCCCGGATTTTAACTGTTGACCAATTTCTATTTATTTCCGGTCCGAATAAGACTTTCATATTTATATTTCCACCTCATTTTCTTTAACACTAATGACTACAAATTTCTAGCAATAATGAATTTGATTTAACCTGTACATAAATCCATATGTGCATATATTTTTATTTTATCTACTGTTATTATTTTTTTTTTCTACTCAAAACTTGGGTTTTATAATTTAACTTGAGTCACACCCCTATACATGTAAACCAGTAGGTTAGGTGAACACCAATCTAGATCTTCTTTTTTGTTTTTGGTTTTTTTTGTTGTTGTTTTTTTAATTTTTTATTTTTGTGTTGGAATATTCTAGGGCTTCCAGAGGTCCCACTTTTTTTGTACTTGATTGGTAAAAAGGAGACCAACCAAGGGTTTTGATGGAATATTTTAGGGCTTCCAAAGGTCCCATTTTTTTTTTTTTAACTTGATTGGTAAAAAGGAGACCAACAAGGGTTCATGGAATATTTTAGGGCTTCCAGAGGTCCCACTTTTTTTGTACTTGATTGGTAAAAAAGAGACCAACCAAGGGTTTTGATGGAATATTTTAGGGCTTCCAAAGGTCCCATTTTTTTTTATTTGATTGGTAAAAAGGAGACCAACCAAGGGTTCATGGAATATTTTAGGGCTTCCAGAGGTCCCACTTTTTTTTTACTTGATTGGTAAAAAGGAGACCAAACAAGGGTTTTGATGGAATATTTTAGGGCTTCCAAAGGTCCAATTTTTTGATTTGATTGGTAAAAAGGAGACCAACCAAGGGTTCATGGAATATTTTAGGCCTTCCAGAGATCCCACTTTTTTTTATACTTGATTGGTAAAAAGGAGACCAACCAAGGGTTTTGATGGAATATTTTAGGGATTCCAAAGGTCCCATTTTTTTGATTTGATTGGTAAAAAGGAGACCAACCAAGGGTTCATGGAATATTTTAGGGCTTCCAGAGGTCCCACTTTTTTTGTACTTGATTGGTAAAAAGGAGACCAACCAAGGGTTTTGATGGAATATTTTAGGGCTTCCAAATGTCACATTTTTTGATTCGATTGGTAAAAAGGAGACCAACCAAGGGTTCATGGAATATTTTAGGGCTTCCAGAGGTCCCACTTTTTTGGACTTGATTGGTAAAAAAGAGACCAACCAAGGGTCTTGACGGAATATTTTAGGGCTTCCAAAGGTCCCATTTTTTTGATTTGATTGGTAAAAAGGAGACCAACCAAGGGTTCATGGAATATTTTAGGGCTTCCAGAGGTCCCACTTTTTTTGTACTTGATTGGTAAAAAGAAGACCAACCAATGGTTTCGATGGAATATTTTAGGGCTTCCAAAGGTCCCATTTTTTGATTTGATTGGTAAAAAGGAGACCAACCAAGGGTTCATGGAATATTTTAGGGCTTCTAGAGGTCCCACTTTTTTTGTACTTGATTGGTAAAAAGGAGACCAACCAAGGGTTTTGATGGAATATTTTAAGGCTTCCAAAGGTCCCATTTTTGTGACTTGATTGGTAAAAAGGAGACCAACCAAGGGTTTTGATGGAATATTTTAGGGCTTCCAAAGGTCCCATTTTTTTTATTTGATTGGTAAAAAGGAGACCAACCAAGGGTTCATGGAATATTTTAGGGCTTCCAAGGGTCCCACTTTTTTTGTATTTGATTGGTAAAAAGGAGACCAACTAAGGGTTCATGGAATATTTTAGGGCTTCCAGAGGTCCCACTTTTTTTTGGACTTGATTGGTAAAAAGGAGACCAACCAAGGGTTTTGATGGAATATTTTAGGGCTTCCAAAGGTCCCATTTTTTTATTTGATTGGTAAAAAGGAGACCAACCAAAGGTTTTATTTTTGAAATTTGCTGAATTTTCCATTTTCAATTTCTAAAGCTTGATTGACACATGTTTGAATTGAATTGATATAAAAAAATATGACACCTTAGCTTGTTCTTTGAGTTTCAACCTTAGGTTTAATCCTAAAAGAATATACATATTTTTTAATATTTTGTTTATATATATATATTTTTTGAAACATTTTATATTTTCTTTGGGGTGCCTAAGGATTATCTACAGTGTTTAGGCATTTTTATTCTGGAAATTCGGGCTGAAAAAGCCAATTTATTCAGTTTCTGCATGTATCCGGTATTAATGGCCGGATAAGGTATGTCTTAATGTATCCGGCAATAATGACCGGATACACGCATAACCCTCAGTATCTGGTATTATATACCGGATATGAACAGATTTCTTCTTAACCGGCCTGAGTTGCCGGTTATTGCCGAGATGGCCATTTTTGACTCATTTTTTCACCAGATTAGGTTTTTTTTCATTCCCACTTGATGTTCACCTTAACTTGACCTTCAAAACTTGCCCCAAATTGGGTTTGGACATTATACTTGTAAAATTCCCCAAATTCATGAAAAGAACATGGCTTTACCTTGCCACCTTGTATTACCTTCATTCAATATGGTATTCACATTGTACCTTGGCCTGTAAAACATGCAAACGGCCTTCCCACAGTTACACCCAATTTCCCAAACCCAATTGTGTGCTTTTAGCTGAAAACGTGTTTCTCCACCTTCAAGCGTATGGTTTTTGGGTTTTGGCTTAATTGGCAACTTAGAACTCAAGTCTAGTAATGCCCGTAATCGAATCACAGATCCCATTGTTATCACATCATTGACTCAAATTCCAAGGTAAATGTTTTCACTTTCGCTTTCCGAAGTAACGACCTCGGTGCGCCAAGCTACACACATTCATGGTTCAACTTCCTATAGGTAAAGGGTAGGCTGTGCAAATTGTTTCAAGTGCTCAAGCGCAATTTTAAAATTGTGGTAACATTCACAACGTCCCAGCCCCTTGCCACTCTTTTTCGTAGCCATGCATTCAATTTCAAGCCAAGGTACATATGACAAAAATAATGAAGCTAAATACAAGCAAGCAAGAAAACCAAAACAACCAAATATGCACAAAATATTACATGCCCAAAAAGTGGTATACAAAACATGTTATTTGTACAAACAACAATTAAATCATGGAAGCATGCTTGAAACCCAAAAGCATTCCTTAAAATTCCAGATTTTCATGCTCAAAGTGTACCATTTCTACCCAAATTGAAGCCTAAAATTTTAGCACTATTTGACATGATACAAGAAAGGTTTTGATGATTTAAACATGCTTGAAAACCATCCTAATGTACACTGAAATTTCCAGAATTTTCATGCTCAAAAGTGAATCCCTTATACCCCAAATTAATGCCTAAAAATTTAGCAACTACTTGATATGGTATAAGGAGAGTTTTGATGGTAAAAACATGCTTGAAAACCATCCTAATAGCTACTGCATTTACAGATTTTATGCCCACAAATTTTCTTGATTAGCATGGTATTAGAACCCAATTTATAGCCTAAAAATACAGCATTAATCACATGGCCTAAAAGAGCTTTTATTTAGGGAAAACATGCTAGAAAGCACCCAAAATATCCACTAAACTCCAGATTTCATGCTTTCACATTTCGTGTTCAACTCATGGCATAAAAAATCAAAATTGGATCATGTTATCACCAAATGCATCAAAATCATGCTTCAAGATAGACTTCTCTTTAATCAATCTTTAGGCAACATCAAGCAAAACATACATGACTTGATCCAAATAAAATTCAAAAGCAACCCAATCTGATTTGAAATACAAGAATATACACAAATAAAGTAAACAAAATAGCAAGCATTCAAAAAGTAAAGAAAAAGCATGAATATACAGAAAATGGCTTAAATCCACAAATCCCGAGTGGAGTCGCCAGTTGTGAGACAAGGGAAAAAATCACCCGGAGATGATCATCCCTCCGTCAACACGCGGGGCTCGATGTAAAAGAGTGGGAGTCACCACCATCCAATTGTTTAGGGTGTGAATGGACACCAAAAGAATTAAAAACAAGCAAAAAGAGATAAAAAGTGCTAAAAGACAAATTCTAGAGTAAAAATAACCCTACTTGAAAATCAAATCCAGAGATGGGTAAGGGGATTAGATTATGAACGGGGGAAGGTGTTAGGCACCCCCATTCACCCACACAAGGTGGTTGCCAAGTGTTTATTCATGCTAAAAGAAAATAGAAAGCTTGCTAAAAATCATTGAAACATTGGAAAAGAATCAAACCAATGTGTGATATTTTCACATGAGGAATCCAAATGGATTCTAGATCCTCTTTTATGTCAATATCACTTCTGGAATATCACAAAAAGGTGGAAATCACAGTAAAAATTGCACAAACCCAAGTTGAGGCAAATCCGGGAAATTTGGTAAAGTAAGGCCATTTCTCTTGAAATTAATCAAACCCAATTTTAAATTAAATCAACCCAAATCCATTTGAAAGATTATGGTAAATAAGAGATTCATGCAAAATTTCAAATTGGTCCGGTTGAAAACCTAGGAGTTATGCTCCTTTAAAGTTGCTGCTGGGGATGATTAAAAGTGACAAGTAGGCATCTTTGGAAAATCACCTAGAAAAATCTACTCCATAGAAATCCGTGAAATTTGGTGTCAATGAAGTCTGTATAGCCATATTTCAACATAAACTAGCCTCATACAAAAATTCATTCGGATGTGCCTTGGGTGACTTCTCGAACAGGCCCCGAGGATCACAGATTGACCCAGAAAAGTGTTGTTGAGCAGTTCAAAGTAAATCTGCTCTCCACGACACAATTTAAATTAAAAAATTATGAAACTAATTGGATTTAAAAATAGACTCATAAAGGAGTGCCCAGAAACAAAAATCACTCAAATCGGATTTAAAACGAACACATGGCGCTCCGTCGAAGTGACAAGTTCTGTATTTAAACCTGAACTGACCAATCAACTTCGACAGAGAGGTGTCAAAAATCTGCCTGGTAGAAATTCATGATTTTTGGTGGGTATAAACTAGACAGCCTCACCTTTCCCATGGTTCTAGAATTACTCCAAAATTCATCCGGATGATGAAGTTATGAGTGTCCGAAGTTAGGGTACAGTTGCTGTCAAGCAAACCCTATTTTGAAATAAACCAATGCAAAAATATGACAAAGTGTGTGCAATTCGTGCAAGATGAACACAAAACCTTTAAAAATCATTTAAAGACATTCCAGAATTGATTTAAGCCATTTATTTGGGATTTATCACAATGAATGTAATAAATCCCCAAATGTGAGCCTATCCCGCCAAAATAGTGCATTGTATGTGCAAGGGTGAAAATCCATACAAGATCAATACAACAATATAGCAAGCATACATATTCATCAAAACAAGGTTCTAAAACAACCTAGGGTTCCGTTCCATTATCGTTTCCCTTTGTTCTCTCTCCCCATTAAACACGGTTCTTCAAGATAATCAAGGGTACTTTGAATATGAAACGGTTTTCAATCAATCACAAGGCTTTATGCTATATAGGTTCTAGCACTAGGGTCAATCCCCAGTCTCGTTTCTCCTAGATCCCGCCTCCACGTTTTACGGCTAGGGGGAGTCTCGAGATACTTTGAGCCGGGGAAGGATTTCCACACACATACAAAGGCTTTATTCTACAGAAAGGTAGAAGAAGAGATCTAGATCTATGAAAGTAAATAAAGAAAATAAAGGAGGGTTGAGGCTTACCTGGGGTTCTGGAAGCAATCCGGCAGCGGTTCCCTTCTTCACTCAGAGCTCTTCGATCTCCAAATTCTTGGCCATTTGCTTAAGGAGGAGCCTCCTATTTATAGGCAAAGGTTAGGGTTGTTGGTAGACACAACTTAATGTCTAGAACCCCCCAACCTTAACCCTAAGGCTGTTTCCAAGATTTCCCCTCATTTAATGAGGGACATGATGGTAACAAGTGATTTCTCTCGGAAAACCCTAATTTTGAGCAAAAACTAATATATCCGGCATCTCAAGCCGGATACACTAGAGATTTAATGTATCCGGTGTATGATACCGGATACACTAAAGGCTCTTTGTATCCTGCACTTTAGACCGGATACGAAGGAATGTACTTGTATCCGGCCTGAGTTGCCGGATACAGGTAAAAAACTCATTTTCTCCAATTTTTGTGCTGGCTTTCAAGGAGATGATGATTTTTGATGATTGTTTGTGAAATTTGGGGTATCTACAACTGGCAAATAGCAGAAATTTTAATAAATTTTTAAAAGTTTATTTTGATGCAACAACATTCTTATCAGGGGTTTATTACCCAACATCCCTGAATATTTTAAATATATTATATCAAGTAGTTGCTTTAAACAATATAGAGAAACGCCCATTGCTAAGGATATTTGCCCTGCAATGGAATCTAAAATTTTAAAATATTGGCAAGAAATGCCCCCTTTATATTACTTAGCTACTACAATGGACCCTAGATTAAATTAGGAGTAGAAGATTTAATAGATGGAATAAACAAAAATATGAGATCTTCTTTTCAAATAGATATAAATAAAATAAAAAACCTTTTAGAAATACTTTTTTCTAAATATGATACTAGCAGTAGCAGACAGGGTCTAACTCAGACCCAAGAAACACTACTAGATATATAATTCCCCCTGGAATTTTTTAAGTGGTAAAAGAAGGGGGAAACAACCAGCATCTGGTAGTGGGGGATCATTTGAATTAAGGATTTATTTAGAAAGTCCCCCACTACATTTACATACTATGGATGAGTATAGTTCTTTTAGTATTTTGGCATGGTGGAATCAAAATCAAGCTAGTTATCATGTGCTTTCTTCCATGGCACATGATCTACTAACAATTCTGGTGTCCACAGTTGCATTGGAATTAGCTTTAATGCAGTTTGACGAAAGGTGGATGACTATAAGAGCAGATTAACGACGGAGATGGTACAAGTATGTGTCTGTCTGACAGATTAGCTATGGGTGTGTGAGACATGGGAAAAAATCAAATCTAATGATTTCCTCAATCATCACACGTGATTAAATTAAACAAAGAGTCGCCACCATTCAATTTAGGTGTGAATGGACACCAAAATATCAAATAAGCACAAAAGGCAATTTTTAGGGCAAAATATCCCTCCTAAAAAAAACAACCAGAGATGGGTAAGGGGATTAGGTTATGAACAGGGGAAGGTGTTAGGCACCCCTATTCATCCACACAAGGTGGTTGCCAGGTATTTGTTCATGTTAAAATAAAGGAAAAAGCTTGCTATAAAATCAGGAAAAATCACAAAAAAGACAAAAATATATGGTTTTTTCATATGAATAGTCTGATTGATCCAGAACTATTAAACATGATCATACCATTCTTAGGGTTTCATGATCAAAACAAAATTGAGATAAAATCAATTTAAAGTGAAAAATCCAAAAATCTGGCTTCAAGTCAAATTCTAGAAATCTAGAAAAATATGATTTTTATAAAATATTTCAAAATTGAACTTGAAAGTCCAGGACATAGATAAAGCCCGATATTGGTTCTTGGAGGATTGGGAGCCCCTGTATTGAAAGACAGGGTATTCTGGTCCAGTAAGTCCTGAATGGCATGTTTCAAAGGCCAGCACTTGTCGGTAGGGTGCCCAGGTGCACCCATATGGTAATCACAAGTGGTGGAGGGGTCAAAATTTCTCCCCTTAGATGCATTCGGATTAGGTTCTCTTAAGGTGATATACCCTCCTTGCAATAAAGTGGGCAGTAATTGAGAGGGAGTCATTGGAATAGGGGTAAAAACCCTATTTCTCCTTGCTGCAAAATAGGCATCTTTTTCTTCTTTGGTAAAAACCCTTTTTTGGTCTGAAGGTGCTGCTGGAACATTAACCCTCATGGGGGCCTGGGATGATGACGCCGGTGGGGTAGGAAAATGTGCAGGTACGTTGATTTGTATGGGCTTGTTAGGGCCAGATGGTGGCTGTACCATGTTTACCTCCCCCTCCTTTTTGTTCCCATTCTTTTTTATTCCGCTTCCTTTCTTTAGGTTGGGGTCTTGCTGACTAACCATGGCAGAGTGGTCAATTATCTTACCTGACCTTATTCCGTCCTCAATTCGGTCGGCCACTTGAACCAAAGCTGCAAAATTAGTGGTGGTCTGACCCACCAAGTGGCTGTAGAACGGTTGACCCAAAGTGCTTGTGAAAGTAGAAATCATTTCCTGTTCTAGCATGGGTGGCCTGACCTGAGAGGCTGTCTCCCTCCACCTCTTGGCATATTGCCTTACAGTCTCTTCCCTTCCTTTGCTCATTCTCATGACGTCGTACCTATCTGGCATGATCTCTGAATTGAACCGGTATTGAGCCAGGAAGGCATCGGCTAGGTCCTTCCATCTTTTGATCTTTCCATGGTCCAGAGTGGCGAACCATCTTAATGCGGTTCCAGTCAGGCTCCTTTGGAAAAGTTGGATCAAGATACCCTCATCCTGCCCGAACTGGCATAGGGCACCGCAATACAACTTTAGATGGCTCATGGGGCAACCAGTGCCATCATACTTGTCCAAGTCTGGGCACTTAAACTTAGCCGGCAGGTTAACATTAGGGTATAGGCACAGGTCTTCAAAATTGGTGCCTCCAAAGTTGTTTACCCCTTTGACTTCCCTTAGTTCATCTTAGATCATTTCTAGCTTATGCATGAACTTTCTTTCAACCTCCTCCCTTATCCTTTCCTTTTCCTTGGCCTTGTTTGACTCGGCTATCTCATCCCTGGTCAGTATAGGTTCAGGGGTGTGTTCATAGACGGGTTCAGGAGCTGGTTGCTCTGGAGGTGGAATGTTGACTGGGGGTGGAGGTGCAGGGTTGGATGTGGATGCCTGGTTCTGGGCCTGCATTTGTTGGGCCTGCACTTGTTGGGCCTGTACTGACAGTATGTTCTCTAGCATTCGGGCTAGTCCTGCCACTTGTTCTTGGAGTAGAACAACATCTGGATGAGGAGCATCAACTTCATCTTCAATGGGATTCATGGCTCGAGCTCTTGATCTGGTTACAGGAGCTATGATTGCAAGTGTATTAGTACCTGGAAAAATAAAAAGAAAATATCAGTGCCAATTTAATCTCATTCACATGTCTAGGGATGCCTATGTGCAAGCTGGGTGACCACGAGTTTGGATTTTTTTTTATTTGCTTATTTTTTTTTTGTTTTTTTGTTTTTGTTTTGAATTGTTGGAATATTCTAGGGCTTCAACCAGGTCCCACAAAAGAGAGAAAGATCTGAAATTCAAAGGCTTTCAGAGGCCCAGGGGGTTTTTGAAAAAGGTTTGAAATTCAAAGGCTTTCAGAGGCCCAGGGATATTTTTGGAAAAGATCTGAAATTCAGAGGCTTTCAGAGGCCCAGGGATATTTTGAAAAAAGTCTGAAATTCAAAGGCTTTCAGAGGCCCAAGGATGTTTTGAAAAAGTTCTGAAATTCATAGGCTTTCAGAGGCCCAAAAGTTCTGAAATTCAAAGGCTTTCAGAGGCCCAAAACGAAAAGGTCTGAAATTCAAAGGCTTTTAGAGGCCCCGAAGTTCTGAAATTCAAAGGCTTTCAGAAGCCCAAAAGATAAAGGTCTGAAATTCAAAAGCTTTCAGAGGCCCAAAAGATAAAGGTTTGAAATTCAAAGGCTTTCAGAGGCCCAAAAGATCTGAAATTCAAAGGCTTTCAGAGGCCCAAAAGAAAAAGGTCAGAAATTCAAAGGCTTTCAGAGGCCCAAAAGTTCTGAAATTCAAAGGCTTTCAGAGGCCCAAAAGAAAAAGATCTGAAATTCAAAGGCTTTCAGAGGCCCAAAAGTTCTGAAATTCAAAGGCTTTCAGAGGCCCAAAAGATAAAGGTCTGAAATTCAAAGGCTTTCAGAGGCCCAAAAGGGTTTTTGAGAAAAAGTCTGAAATTCAAAGGCTTTCAGAGGCCCAGAGTTTTTTGAGAAAAAGTCTGAAATTCAAAGGCTTTCAGAGGCCCGAGGGATTTTTTGAAAAATCTGAAATTCAAAGGCTTTCAGAAGCCCAGGATTTTTTTTTTTTTGAAAAATCTGAAATTCAAAGGCTTTCAGAGGCCCAAGAGTTTTTTTGGAGAAAGAAAGTCTGAAATTCAAAGGCTTTCAGAGGCCCGAGGATTTTTTTGAAAAATCTGAAATTCAAAGGCTTTCAGAAGCCCAAGAGTTTTGAAAAAGTCTGAAATTCAAAGGCTTTCAGAAGCCCAAGGAACCTTTCTCTCACATTTTCTTTCTTTTAATTATTATTATTATGATTATTTTTTTTTTTTGAATCATTTTATTCAAACTTGTTTCCCTTGATCATTATTTAAGGGTTAAAGGAAGATTTTAGTGGAAAAAACTGATTAAAGTTGAATATTCCGAGAAAACAGTATACACAGTACGGTCCAGCCCTGTCCGTATTCAAATTACGAGCAAGCTGTGACCGTATGCAATCCACGGGCGAGCCTAGCCCGTATAACCAATACGGGCCAGCCCAGCCCGTGTACTAAATGCGGTTTTACGGAACCTTGTTATGTTTTTCCAGTTTTTACATGGTCTGATCACTTTCATTGTTCATCCAAACGTACGGTTCACCCATTGCAGAGCTTCTAAACTGTCCCAAAGTGGACCTTGGCCTTTTTGCTAAAACACATGCTTAGGAAGGCACATGCACCCTCCAAATTGACACCATACTCAAGAATTTGGTACCCTTTTGTTGCCTCTTGTATGAACATAGGGTAGGATTGATTCTACACAGAGTTAGAGACTCTTCCTATGGGCTGCACCCATTTTAAAAACATATAAATTTTGGGACCAATTTTATCCCGAACCAATAGGTACCATGACACCCCTATGACATGAAAATAATGCAAAACAATAGGATTACCTTGTTACCTTGTTTACCTTCAATATGGCATCCGCATTATGCCCTGGTTTGTAAGCCATGCACACGGCCTTCCTACAATCATACAACCCCATATTCCCACGTAATTGTGTAATTTAGCCAAAAACGTGTAACTCCACCTTCAAGCGTAGGGGTTTTGGGTTTTGGCTTAATGGCAACTTAGCACTCAAGCCTAGTGATGACCAGAATCCCAGATCCACATTATCATCACATCATTAGCTCAAAGTTCTAAGGTGAATGTTTTCACTTTCGCTTTCCGAAGTATCGACCTCGTTGCGCCAAGCTACACACATTCGGGTTCAACTTCCTATAGGTTAAGGGTAGGCTGTGTAAAAAATAAATGTGCACAGTGCATTGTAAAAATTGGGTGCATTCACAACGTCCCAAACCCTTGCCACTCTTTTCGCAGCCATGCATAAACAAACCAAGGCATAATAGGAAAGCATATTTAAAACAAACAAGTAAATAAAGCAATCCTATAGCACCTAAAACATGCTCATAAAAAAAATCACCTATCATGCAAACATATGATCATGTTATACACCCAAAATCATCAAGGAGATCATGCTGAAAATTAAAACATGCTATCATAAAAATATAGCAAGAAATAAGCATGGTTCATCAAAACGGACCTCCCCTACGCATGTTTGTAGAAACAATCCTATAAATCAAAATTAAGCATGTTTCTACCCCCATGAATTCCTAAGCAATAATTCAGATTTAAAACATATTCAACATGCTTAAGAACACAAAATAGCAAGCATAAAAAAAATCAAAAACATGAACAAACACCAAAAGGCTGAAATCCAGACTTCCCCAGCAGAGTCGCCAATTGTGAGACATGGGAAAAAATCAAATCTAATGATTTCCTCAATCATCACAAGGGATTAAATTAAACAAAGAGTCGCCACCATTCAATTTAGGTGTGAATGGACACCAAAATATCAAATAAGCACAAAAGGCAATTTTTAGGGCAAAATATCCCTCCTAAAAAAACAACCAGAGATGGGTAAGGGGATTAGGTTATGAACAGGGGAAGGTGTTAGGCACCCCTATTCATCCACACAAGGTGGTTGCCAGGTATTTGTTCATGTTAAAATAAAGGAAAAAGCTTGCTATAAAATCAGGAAAAATCACAAAAAAGACAAAAATATATGGTTTTTTCATATGAATAGTCTGATTGATCCAGAACTATTAAACATGATCATACCATTCTTAGGGTTTCATGATCAAAATAAAATTGAGATAAAATCAATTTAAAGTGAAAAATCCAAAAATCTGGCTTCAAGTCAAATTCTAGAAATCTAGAAAAATATGATTTTTATAAAATATTTCAAAATTGAACTTGAATAGTCCAGGACATAGATAAAGCCCGAATTTCACATTAAATCAGAAAATAAAAACCAAAAATACCCTCATTGATGAAGAACATCAAAAGGGGAGAATTTAGACCGTAGGGTCTTCTCTCAATAATGAAAAACAATTTTAAAAACGACTCCATGAAACCCTAGAATTTATTTTCAGGCTTCTAGATTTAGATCTATCATATTGATCATGATAAATCCAAGATCATAGCCTAAAACCACAAAAATCACGAAAACAGTGCTGTAGGTGCAAAAGTGGCAAAAATCCAAATTTTAGCAAAAAGTGGGGATCTCATGCTATAAACATCATGGATTCATGTTATTCATTCAGATATATCATAAAAAGTATTAAAACATGATCAGGATATTCAAAACAGCCACATCTCACAAATTAGAGCACATGGGGGTCTACCCTACGGATCCACCTGTTCCCCTTTCCCCTAGTTCTCTCTTCACGTTTTACGGCTAGAGAGACTCTTGAGGTACTTAGAGATAGGTTTGGGTACACAAACACAATCACAGGCTTTATTCTAGAAAAAGGAAAAAAACAGATATGGGGTTCTATTCTAGGGATCCACCTGTTCCCCTTTCCCCTAGTTCTCTCTTCACGTTTTACGGCTAGAGAGACCCTTGAGGTACTTGGAGACAAGTTTAGGGATACAAAATAGATATGGCCTTATTCTACAGCAATAGAGATGATCCTATTACTTCTAGAATTGAAGACAGAAAATAAAAAGGATAGGGGACTTACCTGGATTGAGCAGGAAGGCAGCAGGGATTCTTCTTTTGGAGTTCCTTGTACTTCTTTGACTTCAAAATTTCGTGGCCTTAGCTAGAGGAAAGAGCCTCTATTTATAGACACACCCAGGGGCATGGCTGGTCCAGAAGGATATAGCCTGGTCTTTAAGATAGAGTAAAATACAGAGATAATGCCCATCCATAGCCAACCAAGGTAGCTTCAGCGAATAAAATACTTAATTCGCTCGTTTAAAGATATATTGGACTTCAAATAAAGCTCGGAAATCGAGAGAAGGACAAAACTCGCACGTGTCTTTAATGCCCGTAAATGATTTACGGTCCAACGGAGACCGTATTGTTACTACGGGCGCGCCTGTCCGTAGATAATTTTCGGGCGCGATGGGCCCGTGAAGGAAATACGGGCAAAGCCTGTTTATTCAAATTTTATGCTTTTTTGACCTGTTTTAAGCTCTAATTACATGTTTTTATTATTTTCTCATTTGGCAGTGCAATTTGGGGTGCCTACAGGGTGGAACTGAGAGATTAGGAATATACGGATGATCAACTTGCTGGAGACTTCGATGAATTGAATCTTGACGACTTTAGTCTTCTAGATTAGTTTAAGTTTTATTATATTTTTTGTAATCAAAGTTTAGAAACTTTACTTTCTCTTTTTTTTTCTGAAGCTGCAAATGAAAGATAGATGAGTGGATACCAACCTAATTAGGATGTGCTCATACTATAGTAATGCAATATTATTTGTGCAAGTATATTATATATAATTATTGTTGTATTTGTAAAGTTGTACACTTGTACTTGTAATAATTAATTTATTTAAATTTTTTTGAGCAAAGTCTATCCCAGTATGTGTGAGAAATTTTTGTGAATAATAAACATATCTTTTCAGATTTTTTTTAATGTTTTTTTTACTATTTTTTTCCATTTTTTTGCAAAAAAAAAATACCCCAGGCCTGTAGGCTGCCCATTAGCCCTCCTGTCATGGCACGCCCCGGCCCTAGCCATGCCACGGGCTGGGCCATGGCTGGGTTTTCAGTGACAGGCTAGGCACGGCCTGTTTCCCAAGTGGGCTAATCGTGCTCGTGCCATGTCGAGCCGGCCCGTTAAGCAAGCCTACTAAGCTGCCATCAGATGCCTATTTTAAATCATCATAACACTAGCATCATCACATCTAGAATTCCATACTTGACTTTAATAAAAGTTAAGATTCATAATTCAATCTTACTGAGTCTTACCCATATATTTCTTCATGCTAAGTTCTTACTATTCCTAAATTATATCTAACAGTGGAACGTTATCCGTAAGTCAAAGCCTTTTTTTTTATGACATTGCTCTATCTAAGTTCTCACCGCCAAGTCAATCAGTTTTCCTTTCTTTTTATGGTACAATTTATTTGCTACAATGGGGTCTACCTTAGTATATATATATAGTATTGATGTAGATAAGAAATAATATATTATTATTAATAAATAATAATATTATTATTAAATATTTGTAATATTATTATCTGATAGAATATAGAATATATTTAATAAAATAAGAAATAATTTATGAGAGAAGAAAAAATGGAATGCTGCTTTATATATTTTTTTCAGTTATTTCTTTTCTTCATAGAAGTAAATAGTTGAAACCCTTAAAAAAAAGGAAATATAATATATTATTAATTAATACCTTTAGTAATTGTGCAAAGTAAATTAATACATAATGTAAAGGATGCGATTCTTTCATTGTATCTGTAATATAATCTATTGTTTTTTTTCACCTTTTATAAGTAATTTTCCATTAATGAAAAAGTTCAAAAGTGGAATAGCAATATGGAAAAGGGAGAGTGGTGCGCCCTCAATCACTTAACCCAAATGTCCCACACTCTTCGCTCCAATGTAAAGAGAGAAGCGTCTACTCGATCACTTCACTAAGATGTGCTTCAACTCTTGGCTACAACGTTTCCAATTTAAGAAAAGAGAGAATTATAAAATGGGGAAGATGGAATGGCGTATAAAAAAAAATATAAAATTTCTTAGTTTAACATATTACCCTCTAGAGACACGTTTTCCTTAATATATTAGATTACCAAATAAGTAGTCACTAATAATAAATAGTGATTGTGGGGACTTGGAGATAACCTATGTATTGTCTAGAACCAATAAGTAGTGATTGTTATTGATTTTGGCTATCAACTCGCTTCTAACGATGGGTTGAAATGGTCTATAATTAGTGGTATGTTACCTTTTGATTTGTAGTTCAAAAGGCCTAAGCTTATATTAATTTATTTTTTAAAAATTATTTGTAAAATATAACGATCTAACCACATTCACTTGTACGTTGTAGAAGTTGTGTATTTTTGTAGAGGTTATATGGCCTCTGATGATGGAAACGGTTTTCTATTTTTGTTAATTTTAATGGTACTATATTCACACACGTTGGAGATTGATTTTAATCGTGGGATTTGTTTAAGTCATCTGAGGGTATTTTTGGAAGAAGATTTTTTGTAAATAGTAAAAGAGAAAATTATGCAAAAGGGCCACTTTACAGGAATTATTATAAAAACATGCCACTAAGTTGGGAAATTATAAAAACATGCCACTTTACAGCCTTAATTGCGCAAAAGGGTCACTTAGGGTTTGTATGTTTTGGAGTGTCGAAATTGGCCCTTCTTAAAAAGGGGGGAAAAGAGAGGGAAACACGTGCTTTTCCCTCTTCCCATCTCGGTTGGTCATCTTCTCCGATCTCCAAAGACACGCAGACGACCTCTCCTTCTTCGCCGGCGACATCTCCCCCATTTCTCGCGTGTTTTTTTCCCCATTTCGGTCATCTTCTCCATTTCAGCAACATCTCCCCCGTTTCGTTCATCTTCTCCAAAGAACACAAGACAGCTCCTCCTTCGCCGGCAACGTCTCCCCCATTTCGGCTGTTTTTTCCCCTCATTCGCCGGCGACATCTCCCCCATTTTTTCCTCTCCTTCGCTGCCGACGAACAGCAACCCCTCCGTTCTTCCTCTCCTTCCCCATTGTCCTTACCCATTTCTCTCTTATTCTCCAAAAAACGCACAAATCTATATGGCAACCCCTCTCCTCCTCCATTCTTTTCGTTCATTTTCTCCCTCTCCCTCGTTCATTCTCCCTCTATAGTCGAAACCCCTTCGCACATTGAGGCATCCACCAACTGTGCAGGTCATTGGAGAGCCCCTGCCGTCCGGTGACCAGGTTGTTGCTGTCCAATAGCTCGCCGCACAGGTTTGAGATTTAACTTATTTTATTTTATTTCTTTTTTAGACAACGCTCATTTGCTCTTGTTTTATTTTCTCTGTTCTTGTCACAAATATTGCTTGCTGGAATTCTATTTTCAAAATGCTAACTCTAAACTGTGTTAGATTTTAACCTAACTAAACTTGTTGACGTGAGATTTGATTGTGTAAAAGCAATTTGAAAGCTTAATGAACCCCACAAATTTTTTTGCTTCTTTTGTTTTTTTCAGTTCATGATGTGATATATCATGCGGAAGGCTAGGAAAAAATCACTTTTACAAAGAATCAATTAATGTTTGAATCTCCAATGTTAGTACCACTTGTAAATATATATAACAGGTTCTTCTTAATTTAAAAGGTTTTGGGTTAGGGAAGGAAAAGGGATAAATTGCATTTTCTGTCAGCACAAAATGGGTATATTGAAACAGTAGCATTGAAAAGAATAGTAACGACCTTGGCTCAACTATTTGTAGTTGGCAATATGAATTGTGCATGTCATCCTGCTCTTATGGTTGGTGCTTAAGAATTTATGTCATAAAAAATTTAACAGAGTTTTATAGACAAAATCTATAGCAAAAAAACAACATTGGCTTAATTAAAACATAATTAACTATATTATTAAGAAGTTAAGCAGTTGTTGAGAAATAACTATTGAATTTGGACATGGATATACTTGAATAGCTCATAACATATAGTGCTCTGTATTTGTATGCTTGGCAGCAGTTCTACAAAGAAGATATTTCCATGCAACAGTCATTAAAACTTGTCTACGAAACACAAGTCAATTATTACATGGTTTATGATTATGGAGATTGTCACATGGTCCACAGGCATGCCTTACATATAGGAAACCCAATCCTAGCTTTAGGTTCAATGCATATGAACAGTGGAACAGGTGTCAACATTTAGGAGTGTCGTCTAGGCCGGAGTACACTTCCCTGCTTATTTTGCAATATGGTAGCAGCAACCTCAAGGTTGGTATAATACATTAATTGCATGTCCTAGAAAGCAACTGTTTATTTCATTCAAGGAGGGACATTAGGGAAAAATGGTACCTCCCAAAAAAAAACAATCAAAGAATGGAGGAATCATTTGTCACACATTGAAGCTGAGGTCTCTAGATTGGTAAATCTTATGATTAACAAGGATGGCAAAATGAAAAATAAAAAATGCAGCTAATACTCACCTTTTGATTTTTTTGGGTGAGATTATGGTCATCAAATGAAACAAAATAAGTGTTAACTTAGGGTACTTTGATAGATGAGTGTGGTAGGCACCTATAAATGAGTTCAAATTCACATGCATATTTTCATATAATTAAAACCGACAGAGAATAAAATACTTAAGCCAAATAAACAACATAAAAAAAGTCCTTATCTAGAAGAAGCACCTAATTGAAGAATAACCATTTTTCCATGTTTCGAGCTTTTAGTGTATCTAGATTAATTGCTTGGTAAATTTTTCCATTCGGTCTTACGAATTTGGGCCTCCGTCACAAAAATATAAGACATCATATAAACAGTAGTCGAAGCCAAATTTTAGAAGGGGAAAAAGCACCATAAATGACATTTTTCAAAATATGTGCTGAGGGCAAGCAGCAAGTTGCCCATTTTTTAGTGAATCAGGTTGTCCAATGGAGATGATGAATTAAGTAAACAAAAGATAACGAGGCATATTCAATATTTTTTCCCCTTGGAAACAAATGAAGAGCATGTTTCTTCAGTTGATGGCATACAACCGTCACATACGAAGGGGCTTGGATATGAATTTTGATTCAAGGGTTTTGCCCATTAATTTTAAGTTTGAGCTAGTTTACTGAATTATGGTGGGCATGACAAGGTCTCATTATAAAGAGCTAAATTTTCGGTAGGTTGTCTGAAAGTGATGATTTTTTTTATCTTGTGGTGACTTATAGGAATAGCCAACTGTTGCTTGCCCTTTTGTTTAGGCATGGTTGTAGACAACCAGTAGAGTGGCTTCAAATATCTGGACCATGAAGTATTAGGTGAAACATCCATTACCAAACCTGCCTTCTTTCAATAAAAATAATAATTTGGGGGTGAGGTTTTTTGTGCGTGTGGGTTTTTTTTTTTTTTGAGGGGGGGGGGGGGGGGGGGGGGGGGGGGGGTGGGGTGGGGCGGGGCGGGATTGTGAAGAACAAAGAAGGGACAAAAAAGAAGAAGTAAAAAGCTATTCAATTATGTATCCAATAAGACAAAGATTGTGTGATTTAATGTGCTTTGAAAAGTCATGGTTGAAACATAAATGAGTTTATTTGGCTTCTTGTGGTGGTCTTAGTTTTTTGTTTGTTCCTATGTGTTGTTTAAGTGTCCTCATTATTTGCTAGTTAAAGTAAATTTTTTTTAAAAAAATTTGTATATACTAAATGGTTTTAGGAATGTTGGGTTGTGACAATGCACAATGTCGGCACAAATACTATTTTGTTCTTGTCACTTTGGAGGACAAATAATCATCAAGGAAGATGGGTTAGTGGGGTATGGTGGGGGATGTAGTATGGGTATTGATCTAAATAACAACATGAATTATACTGAATTTGTTGAAGCTGTTTGTGGGTTATTCAATATATCCCCGGTGAGTGTAAGTATGAAGTACTCACTCAAGTTTGACAAGAGCATTCTACTGGAACTCACTGATCAAGCTACGTTATTGTATCTACTTCGCTACAACGAGGATGCCGCCAACATTTATATGTATAATGATGAAGGATCATCACAACAACGAGACTCTTGTCGGAGGTAATTTACATTAACCATAGCTAGTTTACGTTTCGTCTATATTGCATATAGTAATAGTCATATATTTTGTAATGTTAGGATGAGTGTACCTTTAAGTGGTAATTATGTACTTTCGTGCAATGACGATGAAGTAAAGGATCGAGAGAGACTACTTCTTGAAAGTTGCACTGAATTTAGTAGAGGTCCGCTTGTATGTAGCCTATGGCAGGATGCAATTACTGAGGTGGACCAGATATTTAAGATCCCTGAGGAGTTTAGAGAAGCAGTGTACAAGCATGCCATGGCTAATAGGTTTGAATATGTGATGAAAAAAAATTGTCCACCATACATTAGTGTCCATTGTGCAGGCACGGATTGTCCTTAGAAAGTAATTGCAAGACGTGTGAAGGACACTAGTTTCATGAGGGTGATGAAGTTTGAGAAGGAGCATAGACACTCAGCCCAAGACTAATTGTCTATGAAACCGGTTGTGAGAACGAAGTGGCTTGCGGGCGTGATTGAGAAGACAATTAGGAACACTCCAAGTTACTTGCCACAACAAATTTGCAAGGACTTTCCTCATGATTATGCGATGCCATTAATATATCATCAATCTTGGAGTAGCAAGGAAAAGGAGAAACAGAGGATAGATGGTAACGTGGAGGACTCTTATAAGTTCATCCCATGGATGTGTGAACGGCTGCAAGAGACTAATCCTAGCACAGTGGTAAGTTGGACAACAACTGAAGATGGAAAATTTAAGCAATTGTTTATTGCTTATGGTTGTTCCTTGAGGGGATTTGCAGTTGGTTGCAGACCACTGCTGTTCATTGATGGAAGTCATCTTAGTGGGCCATACCAAGGCATGTTCCTTTCTACTACAGTACTCGATGCTGATGACGGCATGTTTCTAGTTGCATTTGCAATTGTTAGTGGTGAGAATAATGAGGATTGGATGTGGTTTCTACAACGTGTTAAGTCATCCATAGGTGGCAGGGAGGATTTAGTCATTGTAAGTAACAGGAATCAAAGCATTATAACTGTAGTAAGTACTACCTTTAGCTCTAGGAACCACTCTAATTGTCTTCGCCATCTTCAGGAAAACTTTAGTAAATTTGTCAGATCCTTTCATTTGAGGGAGGGAAAGAAATTTGCGTTACAGTTACTTGATGATATTGCTTATGCAAGGCTCCCTCAGGACTATGATAAGGCATTCGCTGCCATGCATAAATATGCTCCTGAACTAGCTGACTAGGTGCGGAGAAATGCCCTAGAACATTGGGCAAATTCATTGTTCCCTATGAAGCGATGGAATAAATTGAATTCAAATTTAGCGAAGTCATTCAATGCTTGGATGGTGGAAGAAAGAAAGTTGCCTGTCATGCGGTTTATTGATGCACATCGAGTGAAGTTGACGGAGCTATTAGTGAGGAGGAAGAGTTGTATTGACACGTGGGCATCCAATGTTTGTGGTCGAACTGATGCCAAGATTCAGGAGAATCTCACTAAAGCATTGGGATTGGCTGTCATTCAATGTGGACAACACGAATATAAAGTTAGAGGTGATGAGACATATATTATTGTGCATTTAATGCATCATGAGTGTACATGCAAACAGTGGCAGATGGTGGGCATTTCTTGTGCACACACATGTGCCATCTTGAACATGGTAAGGCTCAATGTGTATGACTTTGTCGACCTATGCTACCACCAAGCAACGCAAGGGTTGATATATGACAAATTGATGCATGGTGTGCCAACACATGACTTCTCCACAGTTCAGGACATTGACGTGGTGTCCATAGCAGATTCAAGTGAAACCCCATCTATCTCGTTTCGACCAAAGACAGCAAGGCGTCCAGGACGCCCTAAGCAAAAGCGCATTGAATCGCAATTCCAAGACAAGCGATAGGTGCATTGTTCTAGATGCAAGGGTGTTGGACACAACCAAGAAAGTTGCAGAGCTCCAATATAGAGACTGGCATGGTATAATTTGTAGGTTGCTGTAATCCACCTTACAGAATCTATTCATGCATCTCAGTTGTTGTTGTAATTAACTTCTAATTATTGATGTTTAATTTGCAGGTTGGCGCAATGTGTTCTGGTGAGGGTCATAGTATGTGCTAGAATTTGATCATTCCCGTGATTATTTTTATTACTGTTTTATGAAATCGTTGAATTTGCTACATAGTCGTATTAGTGACATTGTGAAACATATTGGTTGTGAAACATATTTACTTTGCTGTTAGTTGTTTTTTAGTGACATTGTGAAAAATTTTGTCATGTTAATTATGACTTTGGATAGTTGTAATGTTGCTATACTATGACTGTTTGTGTTTATAATCTTACCAGGCATGTAATTACTTCTAACCTTCTCTAGTTTTATTATCCGTGAGCCTCAATCAGTTAGTTGCAGCTCATTAATGGGTAAGAACAAGAAGAATGTCGCGTCACCTACACTTGCTCATTAATGGTGTATTTGCCATGTCTACCTTGTCTTGATCTACACTTGATGAAATGTCTTGATGCCCATCCCAATATTCCCTGAATATCATTACAAATACACCACAATTGTCACTACACAACAAATGGAATAGATCAAGACAAGGTAGACATGGCAAATAACTGGAAAATATGTGTGTTATTGTGAGTCAATGGAAATAACCAAGTAAGCAACGTAAGGGCATTATCCAATATCATATGTATGCTCATGTAACTTATAGTAACATATGAGTGATAAAATTAGGAACTTACGTACTACTTTGACAGGGCACGGACATAGGCAGGAGTGGCCACTCCTGCACTCTCTTGTCACAACTAGGTTTAAGCTCCTTAAAGATAGCAGCAAAAAACTTTGTCTTCAATGACAATTGCACCATTCAATATCAAATTATATAATACATTGACACTATGTAGTTCTTTACATACCAATTTTGCTGATACAACACGATAATCATCAGGTCGATTCTTCAGTAGCGAGTCTAGCACTTTGACCCGCTTCTCCTTGATGTTCAAAACAACAAGGAACCAACGGCCCCTCTTCAAGATCGATAGGAAAACCTATCAAATGACAATACAAGGTGTAACTAGGTGTTAATAATTATGTAAGAGAGAGTAATAAAATATTCGAAGTTTATCATACCATATGACATCGAAGCAAACTAAATCCTAGAACATCTTGTGTAAAATGACTTTGTACACCATCTTCTACACTCAATGTTCCTTTTAGGATCGAATCCTATAAATCACAAGTATAATATATTAGTCTGCTATAGTACTCCTTATGCATTGATAATTATTTATTGTAAGCGTCCTAAAATACAATCCTGTATACGTACACATGTAGGGTGAAATATAGTGACGACGGCTAGTTGATGCATGTTCCCGCATAGATTTGACACAGGCAATCACATACATGTGAATAATCTATTCTACAGTCACTTTAGTGAGAAAACTAATCCAAGTATCATTGTAACCTAAAACAAATGATACAATTTTCAATACAAAAAGCTTACCAGGTCGCTAACCCTTCGTCGTGGAGAAAGAGCAGGTAACTCGTGTCAAGTGGCATAGCAAACACCGAAATCAACAAGTTTTTCCCTGCATGCGTCATTTCCACTTATAAGGCCAAAAAAAACAACAACCAACAATGAACACAATATTGAATGGTGTAAATTTCTTAATTAGTGTCAATCACAGAAGATATATACTTACATCGGTGACCCCCCTGTCATGGCATACTTCCACACCATTGACTCTGCTTCCTGTAATGGGGGGAATCTATGATCCCTGACGAAGAGTGGCCACAATTTGTGTGCAATGTGTTTTATTCGCTTCCCTCTACCTCTGGGACGGGACTGCATAATACTTGGACTGTCAGATGTAGTCGCGGGTCCATCGCGTGGTAGACTTCCAGCAAAAGGAGGAGATGGAAAATCTGGGTCTGCATTAGCCGTGCCATCGGCATCTAGAGGTGGTGGAGGAGGTACATCATCACAACAAGGATGGTCCGGCTCGGCATCTGGATCGAGGTGGATGTGGTTGGGAGTAGCTTAAAGAGGCGGCAAAGGTGGTACAATGATGTGTGAAGTCATGGGCAAACCCAATCATACGAACAATATGACCTCGTAATACCTATGATAATGAAAACATATTGATGAAAGGAGATGTATAGAAGAATTTGTAAAATAAAAGAAATAATTCAATTGAGTGCCTTACCGGATCTATATCTGTCGGGATGTCAATGACATCATCTAGCCGCTCGTGATCCCATGCAAAATCCATGCCTAAGGCACATAACATTCACACACAAAATATGATTTTAAACTTGAATAAAAGATGCCACCTTGCCTCATTCCTGATTAAACTCAAAAGAACATATCTCCCTCTATAAAATAGGCTAGCATCAAGAAAGCAGGAAAAAAAGATTAGAAAAAGAGATATGATAGGTTTGCTTACTACATTGCATTGTCGTTTCATGTGTCTCTACACATGGTGTTTAATTTCTCAACCCTTAATGTATGGTTTACTATAGGTGATCAATTCATTTTCTAAAATATGTGGGAAGTAGATTGCTATTGAGAGTGCCCAAACTTCTGTTATTGACTTCAAAAAAAAATGAGATGAAAGCTCAATCTATACCATAAAGGCAGCTCTTCAACAAGTGAGAGCTATAACTAGCCTATAGTGCAATGAAGGTAAAAGCTCAATATTCTTTTGTGGAGTGGATAAACATGTGAAAGAAAATCTCATGGAGATTTCTGGTTTTAAAGAAGAAAGCTACCAGTATATTTGGGAGTGCCACTCATATGCAAGAAATTATCAGAAGATGATTGTCAAGAGCTAATTAACAAAATCAAATCAAAGGTTCAGACTTGGCCTCTTCATCAATTGAAATTTTGAGCAAAATTTCAATGTGTTCTGTAGTTTTGCTTATATGTAAGTGTGCGCACCCGATTTCGGTCGCAGGACGAGGCGCACACAAAACGATGCGTGCCTCGGGATTGTTTGGAGTCGCCACTGCCTGATGGAGTGCAGGCAGACACCTGGGTGATTAAGTTCTTCTACTAAGGCTTGGTCTGCGGCTTGAGATTCTAAGTAGGTTCTCGGTTGCAGTCTGGGGAAGTCCGTAGACACCCCAGTCCACCCCATTAAGTGACGGGTCCCATAAGTTTCCCTGGTTTGAGTCAACTCGGTTGGTCTCTCACTCACCCGATTCCTAATCCAGCATTCAATTTTGGTTAAGTCTGGCGGGACCGCCAAAGTGGTGTGGGTCCCTTTACTTGATTTTATCTTTTTAATTAAAGTGATGTGAGTCGGATTGGGCGGGCCCCGTTGGAAGGCCCGCGGATTCCTTGGTGGGCTTTGGTTGAGCCCACGTGTCCCTTGGTGGGCCTCGGCCTAGCCTGAGAGGCCCTTTGAGCTTTGGTTCAAGTGAATTGATTTTACTTTAAAGTTTAAGTTGAATTTAAAGTGATTTTTAGGCCAAAGCGGGCCGGGTTGGTTTGTGAGCCCTTGAGTGGGCCACACTATTGGTTGCCAAATGATTTAGTTTATCTTTGATTATCCGTGCCAAAATGGGCCAGGCCTTGGGCTTGGGGCCCTTTACCCAGGCTTGGGCTTGAAAGCCTAAGAATTCTTGAGTTAGGGTTTTGAAATCCTAACCTTGGTTGGTTAATGGGCTTGGTGGGCCCGATAGGCCCTGCCCTTTGCCTCGGCCAAACCATATCTTAATCTAGGCCTGCATGCTTCAATTTGGGCTTTGGTAGGCCTCAAAATGGTCCGGCCCACTTAATTAATTGGGTTTACTTATTTAAGACAAAGTGAGTTTGTTAGGCTTGGTGGGCCCCGTTGGATGGCCCACTATGTATCAAATTGGACCGGAGGTCCAAGTCCCATCTTGGGTTTCCGGTTGACCCGGAAACCCTTCTGGTTTATCCGGATTGATCAATCAAACCAAAAAAATGGCACAATATCATAAAAATAGCAAAAAAGCAATCTGGCAGTGTAGCCGGCCTAAGATGCCGGTTACACACTGTGAGACATGGGAAAAAATCGATTTAATGATTTCCTCAATCATCACACGGGATTATATAAAACAAAGAGTCGCCACCATTCAATCTAGGTGTGAATGGACACCAAAATATCAAATAAGCACAAAAGGCAATTTTAGGGCAAAATATCCCTCCTAAAAAAACAACCAGAGATGGGTAAGGGGATTAAGTTATGAACAGGGGAAGGTGTTAGGCACCCCTATTCATCCACACAAGGTGGTTGCCAGGTATTGTTCATGTTAAATTAAAGGAAAAAGCTTGCTATAAAAATCACACAAAATCACAAAAAGAATATAAAAATATATGGTTTTTTCATATGAATAGTCTGATTGATCCAGAACTATCAAACATGATCATACCATTCCTAGGGTTTCATGATCAAAATAAAATTGAGATAAAATCCAATAAAATCAATTTAAAGTGAAAAATCCAAAAATCTGGCTTCAAGTCAAATTCTAGAAATCTAGAAAAATATGATTTTTATAAAATATTTCAAAATTGAACTTGAACAGTCCAGGACATAGATAAAGCCCAAATTTCACATTAAATCTGAAAATCAAAACCAAAAATATCCACATTAATGAAAAACACCAAAAGGGGAGAATTGAGACCGTAGGGTCTTCTCTCAATAATGAAAAACAATTTAAAAATCATCTCATGAAACCCTAGAATTTATTTTCAGGCTTCTGGATTCAGATCTACTATATTGATCATGATAAATCCAAGATCCTAGCCTAAAATCACAAAAATCACGAAAACAGTGCTGTAGGTGCAAAAGTGGCAAAAATCCAAATTTTGGCAAAAATAGGGGATCTCATGCTATAAACATCATAGATTCATGTGATTCATTCAGATATATCATAAAAAGCATTAAAACATGATCAGGATATTTAAAACAGCCACATCTCACAAATTAGAGCACATGGGGGTCTACCCTACGGATCCACCTGTTCCCCTTTCCCCTAGTTCTCTCTTCACGTTTTACGGCTAGAGAGACTCTTGAGGTACTTAGAGATGGGTTTGGTTACACAAACACAATCACAGGCCTTATTCTATGAAAAAAGGAAAAAACAGATATGGGGTTCTATTCTAGGGATCCACCTGTTCCCCTTTCCCCTAGTTCTCTCTTCACGTTTTACGGCTAGAGAGACCCTTGAGGTACTTGGAGACAAGTTTAGGGATACAAAAACAGATATGGCCTTATTCTACAGCAATAGAGATGATCCTATTACTTCTAGAATTGAAGACAGAAAATAAAAAGGGATAGAGGACTTACCTGGATTGAGCAGGCAGAGCAGCAGGGATTCCTTTCCTTCTCTTGGAATTCCTTGTACTTCTTTGACTTCAAAATTTCGTGGCCCTTAGCTAGAGGAATGAGCCTCTATTTATAGACACACCCAGGGGCATGGTTGGTCCAGAAGGATATATCCTGATTCTCAGGATAGAGTGAAAATTGGAGATAATGCCCATCCATATCCAACCAAGGATAAATGAGATAATTCGAACAGATAAATAAGAGAATTCGATTATCCAAGAGAGATATTTGGGTGCAGATAAGGCTCAAAAATTAAAAAGGTAAAATTCGCACAAAGACCCCCGTGACCGTATATATATTACGGTCGCGCCCTGCCCGTATTATTAATACGGGCACGCCGTGACCGTATATCAACTGCAGGTATGACCAGCCCGTAAACAAAATACGGTCATGACCAATTTGGCCAGATTTTACACTTTTTTGACATGTTTCAAATCCCAATTAATATTTTCAATTATTTTCTCATTTTTAGTGCAATTTGGGGTGTCTACAGCTGCCCCCTCTTTGCTGGTAATTGGAACCAATTACAAGCAGAGAGCAAAAAAGACCCACCAATTGCACTTTCTTAGACCTTTGTCTAACCAATTGCACTTTGCAAGGATTAAATGGATGATTTTATAAAAAAAGAATTGATTGTGGAAGATTTGCTAAGAAGTCCCTCAGCTTAAGGGCCAAATCCTCCTCTCTCCTCTCACTGAGCTCTCGTGGCTATGAAGTGAGATTTGAGACAAAATTTTTAAAACAAAAGTGGGTAAGGTGGCAATCCTTGCAACTTACAACTAATATAGACATTGATCTCCTGATAAGTGCGGAGAAAATAATAAAAAAGACAATTTTTCTGGGTGGCCTGCAGTTGTAGCACAATGAACAGCAAAAAACAGACACAAATCAAAATTGCACATTTGAAAAACATCTCATTAATTGAACTTGCTTTGGTCCAACAAAGAAATGATAAAAACATGGATTCGAAGATAGCCAATGAAACCCCTGCTTGAAGTCTGATGGGGTGGCGTCTCTTCCTTATCTCAGATTTCTTGGAGCTCTCGTGGCTATGAAAAGAAATCTGAGACAAGCAAATTTTGAAAAGAATGTGGATTTACAATTGACCACTGCAAACTCAATTGATTTTGATGTTTTTCACTTTTTGAATTTTCCTGATTGATTTTCTTATTTGATATACCTGGGTGTCATTTGATGCCCGAACCTGTGCTTGAATATTCTGTAACTTGCTTTTGCTTCTTTATCTTCTTGCTCTCTCAATAACGATGTATGTGCCCTTACTGCCCATAACCCGTCTTCATGCTTTTTAATTGCCCAAGTGAATGCCCTCATCTTGATTGATGGATCATGATCTGTTGATCTAACCTCATGCCTTTAAAACCCATGATCTGTCTTTCATGCCTTCTTGCTGCCTCAGTAAAATCCTTCTTCATGATTGAAGAATTGGGAACCCTTGTTTAACTGAGAAAACATGCAACTGCTTCGAAGCCTCTTTTTTTTTTCTTTTAAATTCGAAGACTAAAGCTTGATTGCTTCTTCCAGAAGTTGGAATTCATTCCAATGAAAACCCAGAAGGAAAGACACTGGGCATGGCCCGGTTTTGATTGTTTGAAGAGGTATTTGCCCTTCAGTAGAGATGATCCTCTCTTTTTTTTTTCTTTTTCTTTTTCTCTTTTTTTTTTCTTTTTTTTTTTTAACCATTGCCAAAAAGAAACCCTAATAGAAGAATGCAAATGCAAATGCAAATGTAAGAAAATATGTTTTATACTAGTGGCCTCAGAATTCTCTAATGCTTGCAAAACCAATGTTTTATGAAAAGATATAGATTCTCATCATAGGCCAAAAATATATTTTTTTGCTTTTTTGTGTTTTTATATTTTTTTTGAAAAAATGATCCAATCACTTATTAGCATATAGTCCAAAAGAATTAAAATCAAGTTGAATAATGAGAAGATTATTTCAGAAAATGCAGAAAGACCAAAATCAACCTTTGGAACCTTTAGAATCATTCCCATGACCATCGGCTTGTCAATTAATGCTCCTGATATGACAACTCTTTCAATCTGACTATTTTGCCCCAGTCTAGAAAGACATCTTCCTTCATCCAATTGAAGAACAATTGTTTCTCCATTGTATCCATGGTATGAGAATTTATGACTTCAACTTCAGTAACAATTTCCTAATGGCAATTTTGATGGCTATC
Source organism: Buxus sempervirens (assembly GCA_947561395.2). Taxonomy (NCBI): domain Eukaryota; kingdom Viridiplantae; phylum Streptophyta; class Magnoliopsida; order Buxales; family Buxaceae; genus Buxus; species Buxus sempervirens. The sequence goes on from OX387182.1 coordinate 53,740,208, forward strand.
AACTTGTTCACAGATGCTTCATATCATAGTTCTGATTATGTTGCTTTAGTCTTGAAAAGAGAATTTTCCTCAATCACTTGAAGAGTGACTGTATCTCAAAATAACCACCAACATGAGGACTTCACCTGGATCTATGCCAATTCTGGACTTTCCTCTCTGACGATTTCTTTCTTGTAGATAGCCGATTATTTGCCATGTAGCGCCCTTCCGGGTTTTCACTACATTTTCTCCATTTTTTTTCTTTTTTCTTTTTTTTCTTCTTTTTTTTTTCTCTTTTTTCTTTTTTTTTTTATCCTTCATCACCAACAACCATGTAGTCAAAACTGCCTTAACTCAAAATTTCTTAATCAAAGAGGACTTATGAATAGGACGAAACGAAGGCTTGGTGTTAGTTTAGAAAGAAAAGGAATAAAAGGCTCAAAAACCATATGATCAAATGGGTTAACTGAAATTGTAATTTTTAAGGCATTTCTTCCCTTGGAATGAATACAAAATTGCTCCCAATAATGAAGTTCTTTCCTCAATTTGATTTCTTCATTTGAAACTTATTCTCCAGTATTGAACTTCTTTTTTCCATTCTTTTCTTCACAATTTTGAAGACATTCTCCAAATAGCATTTGATTATCTTTTTTTCTTCCTTTTTTTTTCTTTTTTTTTTTTTTCATTTCTTTGCCCCATTTTCTGAAAACATATTCAAAATCCCTTTTGAACTTCAACAATTGTCCCTTCATGCCTTAATAAATTTGCCCCAGTGTGGGGTTACAATTCTCAGTTTAGGTTACTTGGAAAAATGTATCAAGCTCAAAGGGTCTAACTAGGGATTTCAAAATTTTTGGGGATATAAGAAAGAAAGGCCTCTTATCATTTTAAGAAAAATTTGAATTTTAGACTTGGCAGAGTTGCACTACATGACTGGCTCAGGATTTTTTTTCTTTTTTTTTCTTAATCACCTTCTAGCATCTTCAAATAGAACCTCTGTTATGAACAAGTTCTTCACCTTTTGATCAATCTTATGAATTTGGATTCTTTCCATCAAATGATGCCCAATTCGATTTCCAAGGAAAAGGTCAGATCTTCTCCCATATTTTCAAGTGCAAAGCCCCAAAATTTCTTCAAACAATATTTTCAACTTCCTTTTGAACGAATCAGCAAGTGATGCGATCCTTTCTGTATTCTAATGAAGAAACTTCAAATCTTCTTCTATCTTTTCTGTTGAATATTGTGGGTCATCTTTGGTTCCAAAGGCCATAAAATTGGTCACTTCATAATTTTGCAGAATATTCTTCTCATGACACTTAAAAAGATTTGAATTTTCATATAAAATGTCTTTTTCTTCGATTTTGGTCTCAAAATTGAGCCCAATGTCAAAGTCATATTCAACTCAATGAAATTCAATAAGAGATATGATTCATAAGTAAAAGGACCTTGCTGAAAACTCTTTTTTTCTTTTTTTCTTTTTTAGAAAAATGTTAAAGGGGAAAATCTTTTTTTTTTTTTTTTTGGAAGAGCCTTTATTGAAATCACTTCCTGAGAACAAGGCTCCTTAGGATCCTCAGGAAATGTGCATTCTTCTTATAGGAATTTCTTTTCAAAGAACATGGGAGTTCGAAAACTGCCCCTGTTCTCAAAGGCAAAAGTTGACTTTTCTTCCCTTTTCTGATAATTTCTTTCTCCTGTTGAGTGAGGCAAGCCTTCCTGCTCATAACCAGGAGCATTTCTTTTAAGATAAACCCTGACTGTTGGACCAATAGGAGTGATAAGCTGAGAAGGGTCAAATCTTCTTTCTCCAGAGAAAATTGCCCCTATTGCATTTGAGCTGCCTGCCCCATTGTTATCGGTAGGTGGGATGGGAGTGACTGAATTGAATGATAAAGAGTTATTATCCAGCAAATCCTGGATTGCATGCTTTAGGGCCAAGCAACGATCTGTGGTATGCCCTGGAGTGCTCATATGATAATCACAGATTGCAGATGAATCATAACCCTTCCCCTTACTTGCATGAGGATTTGGTAACCTCAAAGTCACATAACCCTTTTGAAGTAAAGTAGGCAAAAGCTCAGATGGTCTCATAGGCAATTTAGAAAATTCCCTTCTCTTCCTTACTTCTATTTCCTCCTTCACAGGCTGTGCAGAAGGGACATTAATTTGAATAGGCAGCAAAGGAACTTGATGGGTTGGCTTGATAGGAGGTGGATGGACATTGATTTGAAAGGGTTCCCTGGGAAGTTGTACCATATTCACTTCTGCTTCTATCCTTTCTTCATTCTTTCTTCTTCTATTACCATTCTCCTTTTTCTGTGTGGAGAAAGTGGTGGAAGCTTCCTGGTTCAACACTGCAGAGTAATCAGCTATTTTCCCAGACTTGATCCCATCTTCAATTCTGTCCGCCACTTGCACTAGGGCAGCAAAGTTGGTGGTAGTTTGACCCACCAAGTGACTGTAAAATGGTTGCCCCAATGTCATGATGAAAGTTGAAATCATTTCTGGTTCTCCCACGGGTGGCTTGACTTGTGCAGCCAACTCCCTCCACCTTTTAGCATATTGCCTTATGGTCTCATCATTTCTCTTTGTCATCCTCATCATGTCATACCTATCTGGTATAATCTCAGAGTTGAACCTGTATTGTGCCAAAAAGGAATCTGCTAAATCCTTCCACCTTCTTATTTTCCCATGGTCTAATGTGGCAAACCACCTCAAAGCAGCTCCAGTTAAACTCCTCTGAAAGAGTTGAATTAGTATGCCGTCATCCCGGCCAAACTGGCATAAAGCCCCGCAGTATAACTTCAAATGGCTCATTGGGCAGCCAGTGCCATCATATTTATCAAAATCTGGGCATTTAAACTTGGCCGGTAGACATACATCGGGGTATAGACACAGATCTTCAAAATTGGTGCCCCCAAAGTTACGTATCCCTTTCACCTCCCTCATTTCATCATGGATCATCTCCAGCCTATGCATGAATTTTCTTTCTATTTCATCCCTCATCCTTTCTTTTTCATTCTCTTTCTCAGACTCAACCATCTCCTCCCTGATCAGTATAGGTTCAGGGGTAGGTTCAGAAATGGGTTCAGGAATAGGTTGAACTGGAGGTGGGATATTGATTGGAGGTGGAGGTGCTGGGTTGGAAGTTGATGCTTGATTTTGGGCTTGCACTTGTTGGGCCTGCACCGATAGTATGTTCTCTAGCATTCGGGCTAGTCCTGCCACCTGCTCCTGAAGCAGGACCATATCTGGGTGAGGAGTATCAGCTTCATTCTCAATGGGATTCATGGCGCGAGCTCTTGATCTGGTTACAGGAGATATGGTTGCAATTGTACTTGGTACCTGGCAAAAATAAAGGGAAAATATCAGTGCCCATTTAATCTCATTCATATGCCTAGGAATGCCTATGTGCAAGCTGGGTGAACACGAGTTTGGATTTTTTTTTCTTTATTTGCTTTTTTTTTTTTTTTTTGAATTGAATTGTTGGAATATTCTAGGGCTTCCAACAGGTCCCACAAAAAGAGAAAAAGATCTAAAATTCAAAGGCTTTCAGAGGCCCAGGGATATTTTTGAAAAAAAAATCTGAAATTCAAAGGCTTTCAGAGGCCCAGAGATTTTTGAGAAAGGTCTGAAATTCAAAGGCTTTCAGAGGCCCGAGGAAAAAGATCTGAAATTCAAAGGCTTTCAGAGGCCCAAAGGATATGTGTCTATAATTCAGAGGCTTATAGACGGCCCAAAGGAATGATTTGTCTAAAATTCAGAGTCGTTTAGATGGCCCAAAGAAATGATTGTCTAAAATTCAGAGGCTTTTAGACGGCCCAAAGAAATGATTTGTCTAAAATTCAGAGGCTTTTAGACGGCCCAAAGAAATTATTGTCTAAAATTCAGAGGCTTTTAGACGGCCCAAAAAAATGATTTGTCTAAAATTCAGAGGCTTTTAGACGGCCCGAAGGATATGTGTCTATAATTCAGAGGCTTATAGACGGCCCAAAGAAATGATTTGTCTAAAATTCAGAGGCTTTTAGACGGCCCAAAGGATATGTGTCTATAATTCAGAGGCTTATAGACGGCCCAAAGAAATGATATGTCTAAAATTCAGAGGCTTTTAGACGGCCCAAAGAGTTTTGAGGAAAAGTCTGAAATTCAAAGGCTTTCAGAGGCCCGGGGAAAAAGATCTGAAATTCAAAGGCTTTCAGAGGCCCAAGGATTTTTTGAGAAAAAGTCTGAAATTCAAAGGCTTTCAGAGGCCCAAGGATTTTTTGAGAAAAACTCTGAAATTCAAAGGCTTTCAGAGGCCCAAGGAGTTTTTAGGAAAAAGTCTGAAATTCAAAGGCTTTCAGAGGCCCAAGGAGTTTTTTGAGAAAAAGTCTGAAATTCAAAGGCTTTCAGAGGCCCGGGGGTTTTTTAGAAAAAGTCTGAAATTCAAAGGCTTTCAGAGGCCCAAGGAGTTTTTGAGAAAAAAATCTGAAATTCAAAGGCTTTCAGAGGCCCAAGGAGTTTTTGAAAAATCTGAAATTCAAAGGCTTTCAGAGGCCCATGAGTTTTTTGAAAAGGTCTGAAATTCAGAGGCTTTCAAAAGCCCAAAGAACCTTCCTCTTTTTTTTTTTTATTCAATTATTATTATTATTATTTTTCGAAGCATTTTATTCAAACTTGTTTCCCTTTATCATTATTTAAAGGTTAAAAGAATATTTTAGTGGGAAAAACTGATTAAAATTGAATTTTCCGATAAAACCGTATACACAGTACGGTCCAGCCATGCCCGTATTCAAATTACGAGCCAGCTGTGACCGTATGGAATCCACGGGCGAAGCCTGCCCGTATAACTAATACGGATGAGCCCAGCTCGTGTATCAAATACGGTTTTACGGAGCTCTTTTATGTTTTTTCAGTTTTTATATGGTTTGATCACTTTAATTACTCATCCAAACATACGGTTCACCCAGTGCAGAGCTTCTAAACTGTCCCAAAGTGGACTTTGGCCTTTTTGCTAAAACACATGCTTGGGAGGGCACATGTACCCTCCAAATTGACACCATACTCAAGAATTTGGTACCCTTTTGTTGACTCTTACATGAACATTGGGTAGGATTGATTCTAAACAGAGTTAGAAACTCTTCCTATGGGCTGCACCAATTTTAGAAAATATGCATATTTTGGGACCAATTTTATCCCGAACCAATGGGCACCATGACACCCCTATGACATGAAAATAATGCAAAACAATAGGATTACCTTGTTACCTTGTTTACCTTGAATATAGCATCCGCATATGCCCTGGTTTGTAAGCCATGCACACGGCCTTCCCACAATCATACAAACCCAGATCCCCACGTAATTGTGTACTTTAGCCGAAAACGTGTAACTCCACCTTCAAGCGTAGGGGTTTTGGGTTTTGGCTTAATGGCAACTTAGCACTCAAGCCTAGTGATGACCAGAATCCCAGATCCACATTATCATCACATCATTAGCTCAAAGTTCTAAGGTGAATGTTTTCACTTTCGCTTTCCGAAGTATCGACCTCGTTGCGCCAAGCTACACACATTCGGGTTCAACTTCCTATAGGTTAAGGGTAGGCTGTGTAAAAATAAAAGGTGCACAGTGCATTGTAAAAATAGGTCACATTCACAACGTCCCAAACCCTTGCCACTCTTTTCGCAGCCATGCATAAACAAACCAAGGCATAATAGGAAAGCATATTTAAAATAAACAAGTAAATAAAGCAATCCTATAGCACCCAAAACATGCTCATAAAAAAAATCATCTAATCATGCAAACATATGATCATGTTATACACCCAAAATCATCATGGAGATCATGCTGAAAATTAAAACATGCTATTATAAAAATATAGCAAAAAATAAGCATGGTTTAGCAAAACGGACCTCCCCTACGCATGTTTGTAGAAACAATCCTATAAATCAAAATTAAGCATGTTTCTACCCCCATGAATTCTTAAGCAATAATTCAGATTTAAAACATATTCAACATGCTTAAGAACACAAAATAGCAAGCATAAAAAAAATCAAAAACATGAACAAACACCAAAAAGGCTCAAATCCACAAATCCCCAGCAGAGTCGCCAGTTGTGAGACATGGGAAAAAATCGAATCTAATGATTTCCTCAATCATCACACGGGATTATATAAAACAAAGAGTCGCCACCATTCAATCTAGGTGTGAATGGACACCAAAATATCAAATAAGCACAAAAGGCAATTTTAGGGCAAAATATCCCTCCTAAAAAAAACAACCAGAGATGGGTAAGGGGATTAAGTTATGAACAGGGGAAGGTGTTAGGCACCCCTATTCATCCACACAAGGTGGTTGCCAGGTATTGTTCATGTTAAATTAAAGGAAAAAGCTTGCTATAAAAATCACACAAAATCACAAAAAGAATATAAAAATATATGGTTTTTTCATATGAATAGTCTGATTGATCCAGAACTATCAAACATGATCATACCATTCCTAGGGTTTCATGATCAAAATAAAATTGAGATAAAATCCAATAAAATCAATTTAAAGTGAAAAATCCAAAAATCTGGCTTCAAGTCAAATTCTAGAAATCTAGAAAAATATGATTTTTATAAAATATTTCAAAATTGAACTTGAACAGTCCAGGACATAGATAAAGCCCAAATTTCACATTAAATCTGAAAATCAAAACCAAAAATATCCACATTAATGAAAAACACCAAAAGGGGAGAATTGAGACCGTAGGGTCTTCTCTCAATAATGAAAAACAATTTAAAAATCATCTCATGAAACCCTAGAATTTATTTTCAGGCTTCTGGATTCAGATCTACTATATTGATCATGATAAATCCAAGATCCTAGCCTAAAATCACAAAAATCACGAAAACAGTGCTGTAGGTGCAAAAGTGGCAAAAATCCAAATTTTGGCAAAAATAGGGGATCTCATGCTATAAACATCATAGATTCATGTGATTCATTCAGATATATCATAAAAAGCATTAAAACATGATCAGGATATTTAAAACAGCCACATCTCACAAATTAGAGCACATGGGGGTCTACCCTACGGATCCACCTGTTCCCCTTTCCCCTAGTTCTCTCTTCACGTTTTACGGCTAGAGAGACTCTTGAGGTACTTAGAGATGGGTTTGGTTACACAAACACAATCACAGGCCTTATTCTATGAAAAAAGGAAAAAACAGATATGGGGTTCTATTCTAGGGATCCACCTGTTCCCCTTTCCCCTAGTTCTCTCTTCACGTTTTACGGCTAGAGAGACCCTTGAGGTACTTGGAGACAAGTTTAGGGATACAAAAACAGATATGGCCTTATTCTACAGCAATAGAGATGATCCTATTACTTCTAGAATTGAAGACAGAAAATAAAAAGGGATAGAGGACTTACCTGGATTGAGCAGGCAGAGCAGCAGGGATTCCTTTCCTTCTCTTGGAATTCCTTGTACTTCTTTGACTTCAAAATTTCGTGGCCCTTAGCTAGAGGAATGAGCCTCTATTTATAGACACACCCAGGGGCATGGTTGGTCCAGAAGGATATATCCTGATTCTCAGGATAGAGTGAAAATTGGAGATAATGCCCATCCATATCCAACCAAGGATAAATGAGATAATTCGAACAGATAAATAAGAGAATTCGATTATCCAAGAGAGATATTTGGGTGCAGATAAGGCTCAAAAATTAAAAAGGTAAAATTCGCACAAAGACCCCCGTGACCGTATATATATTACGGTCGCGCCCTGCCCGTATTATTAATACGGGCACGTCGTGACCGTATATCAACTGCAGGTATGACCAGCCCGTAAACAAAATACGGTCATGACCAATTTGGCCAGATTTTACACTTTTTTGACATGTTTCAAATCCCAATTAATATTTTCAATTATTTTCTCATTTTTAGTGCAATTTGGGGTGTCTACACACACAAGGCTCAGTGTATCCGGCACCTTTAGCCGGCTACGAACATGACTCTGTTGATCCGGCCTGAGTTGCCGGATCAACCTACAGAAGCTATTTTTTCGGATTTTTGCTATGGGCTTGGATTCTTAGGCCTCTTGGGGTGTTCCGGCACTGTGACAGGGACCTAAGTGTCCCTGTCACAGTTCCTCATACTCCACATGTCAATAATCAAACAAGGACAACACAAATCCATCAACAAAGCCTAGCATGCATGCTCTTAAACCATGAAAACTACATGCATTTTGACAGATTTTTATACATGGGACAAAAGTGTGTGTGTGAGTGAGCATGCTTCATGTGGGAGCATGTGTTGAAAGGTAAGCATGCATATTACTTACAAGTAGCTTAAAGGGATTAATATGAAAGCATCAAAGAGTATGAACCTAAAAAAAACATGTAATCTACCCTAAACATGCCAACAAGCCCTATCATTAATCTCATGCTAAAAACAAACACCAAGCCATCCACCCAAACCTATTTAAAGAAGGGAAAGAGGGGTGTTAACATGGGGGTACATGAGGCTCACACAAGAAAGGGAACATGCTCCCTTGGAATAATGGTGAGACAATACAAAAGAAGCATGACAAGTGCTTCCCAATGGGATCCTTCCTCTTACCATGGGAGGCCATTTTTATGAAGAAAATAAAGGAAAGATGGGAGAACAACATGCTAGAGAACTCCTCATGGCAAGACAAAATAAAGCTTTCCAATATGCTCAAAATTACTTCATTTTTACATATGTGGAGTAAATGGTGGTGAGGACCAATACCTTGGTGTTTTAACACCCTTTTGAGGTGTGGTGTACAACCTTCTTCGAAGCAACAATGGCTGCTGGAGCAGCTCCCTCCTTCCACCAACAGCAAGCTTCTCTCTTCTTGCTTGGATGAAAAAAAAATGGAGAAAAAGAAAAGAAGAGGAAGTGGAAGAGCTCAAAGAGATGCTTCAAGGGTTTTGGGAGAGAGATGGGAGCTTTGGAGAAGAAGAATGGTGGGAGCAAAAAAGTGTGCTCAAAGTGAGAGAGAGATGCATGAGGGGTGACATGCATGGATGATGCCCATGCATGCCCATAGGGGACATCAATTATGAGTAAATCCCAATATTTGTGGATTGGTCCCTGGAATTTTGGATTTTTACAAATTTAGTCCCTGATACCTTTGGAAATTTACAGATTTAGTCCTTGATACTTTTTATATTTCCAGATTTAGTCCTTGATACTTTTGGATATTTACAGATTGGTCCCTGGGATATTTGTTCAAGTTTTGATACTTATGGATCTAGTCCCTGATACCCTTGGATATCTGCAGCTTTGCCCTTGAGATACTTTTCATTGATTTGGGTAATTACAGATTTAATCCCTGAGACCTTTTTGCTCTGCTGCTTGCCACGTGTGCAGACTTTTGCCACGTGTGCAGTTTTCCAGCACGCTGCCCTAGAACTTCAACTGCTTACATCTTCTTCATTTGGACTCCGATTTGGGCAAACTCAGTTGCGTTAGAATTGTATCGGAGTCCTCTATCCATTGGTGTAGGGTTAAGCAGTTGATTCGAGGTTTAGCAGAAAGTCAACTTTCAGTTCCCCTCAAGTTTGACCGGCTCACGGATCCTTCATCCGGACTCCGATTCCAGCAAACTCAGTTGCGTTGGAACCGTATCAGGATTCTCTATCCACTTAGATAAATCAAGGTGGCCAATTATCACTTGATCAAAAAGTCAACTTTTCACCCCTTAGGGTTTGACTTTCTGTCTAGGGTTTGCATTTCCGGCACTTTCGGGGGTGCAAAAAATGAGGTGCTTACAGTAAGAGAAAAAAAAATGTTTCTGTAGTTTGGAAAAAAACCTATATACCACTTGTTAGTCAACGCTTTACTTGAATTGATCACCCAAGGAGAAATACCTGATTTTTTTGTGGTATCTAGAGGGGAATTTAGAATCACAATGCAAAACAACTAAATATCTTATCCAAAGTTACGAGTAGACAGTGTCCCAAGTTAGATATGAGTTCTTTTGGCCTCTTTTTTTCATCTTCTTATATCATGTATTACTATATCATTTACACCTTATATTGCCAACCCTTATAAAAAGCAACAAGGTATGGAAGAGTTGGAGATTTTGGCACATGGCATGATGATTACACTCTGCATCAACAGACCAAGAAAACCCATCTCCATTAAACTCCTCTACCATAACAAAACAAGACTCAAAACCCCAGAAAGCTCTCTTCCCATTATAGCCAAACCCCACACCAGTTCACGCTGCCATGTGAGGAGTGGCAGCAAGGTCCAACACCCCAAATCATAACAGGAACCTTTTCACTATTTTTGGTTTAGAATTAGGAACCCAAGATAAGATTCTGCTCATATAAATGCGAAAGGACTTCAATCAAAACACTTGAAATTAGTGTCCCTAGATCTTATAATAAACGTTATATATTGATTTAGGACAGCAAATATATTAACAAAATAGAGTTTTCAATGACAAGAAAATGGGATATTATTTTGTGGAGTGCCCACATATCATCCATTACTTCTACTATAATTATTGGTTTCAATCAAAAAAAATTTTATGCAATTAATGTAGTTGCTTCAAAACTCAAGACTTGGATGCATAGAATTTCAATCAAGAAGCAAGAATTACGAGGAAGATAACCAAGACAATAAAGAGCTCAAGTAAACAAACAGCAAAATGATGATTTTTGAGTTACAGAGTTTAGAGTTCCTAGGTAGTGATTTGGGGTTATAATTTGTTATTTGCTGTGTTTCCTTCAAAAAAAATTTTAAAAAAAATTACTATACAAACAACAACTTTACCTCTCCACAACGTCGCCGACACCAACACTCCCCACGGTAGCAACACTGGTGGATGCCTCAATGTGCGAAAAACTAGAAGGGGTTTTGATTAAAGAGGTAGAATGAACAAGGCAGAGGGGGAAAAAGAGCGAACAGCGTGGAAGAGGAGAAGGCGAACAGAATAGGGGAGGAGAGGGCAAACAGAATGGTTGGTTGCCGGTAGAGGGGTAAAGGGACACTACAAAAAATTAGAATTTTTGCAGGGTTCATAAGAATGCCTCAAAATCTAAAATGAATGTCGCTATAGCTATTCGCGGCGAACATTGCGATGAACTTACTTTTGTCACTAAAGGCCATGTCGCAAATAATTTACCGACGTTCTTTGAGTTCATCGCCAAAGCTAAGCATTTGCGACATTCTATGAGTGTTGCTATGTTTGCCACTATAAATGTAGTACAACGACACCCATATGAATGCCGCTATTATTTTTTTTAGCGACACACATATGAATGCCACAATTTGCTTAATTTAGTTACGCACTTGTGAATGCCGCAATAAGTGTTATTTAACAACGAACAAATGTACCACATTATAGATTTAAATTCTCTTTTTTTTTTTTAAAGTTCATTTTTTAGCTTCCTTTGAACCTGTGTAATAATTAATTAACCAATAAATCTAATAGAATTCCAACGTACTGTAACAAAATAATACATTCAACAAATTAATACATTCCAACGTACTGCAATATAATTATTTAAAAAGAACCACAAAAAGAAAGATTGAGTTAAAGCCTTAACTCAACCCTTTCTCCTTAACAATCTGAGTCTTGAGTCGGGAAGGCAGATCATGGCTGGCAAAGAGCAACAGCTTTACTTAAGAGACACCTTGCTATGGCTCTGATAGTATTTGTAGTTGTCCTACAATAACCTCCTATTAGAGAAGCGCCAGCCTCACGCCATTTGCCCACATATGACACAAATCTTCATCTGAAACCCCAGAAGATTCCTGCAAGTGAAAAGGAGGATGTGAGCATAGATATATGATGAGGATATCATGGCATGAAACATGTCTTATATATGAAAGAAATCATGATTTCCCATGCTGTTGGCCTGAATTAATGTTCTACGGTCTTCATATAAAGAAAGATCAACGGTCAACTTGATCATGGTCTTCAAAGCCATAAAAAAGTATCCACATGGCATCAGAGGTTGAGATATCTATGGCCTGGACAAGGTCCAGGCAGAATATAACAGAGAAAAAAAAATACAAAAACTCACCACCCACTGCCTTTTTACAACGTCATAAGTGAACTGGGCTGGACTCTGATGGAAGTGTTTTCTCACTTTGGTCGGATCCGGCAGATTTTGAGTGCTGGATAGTACAGGGTATAGCCTAACAAGTGAAGATTAATTAACCATTTGGAGAACCTCTTAAGATAACAAGTAGTTTTAAGCATCTTAAAATTTCCGTGAAGTTTGTATAAAATAAAACCACCACACTCCTAACAGAAGCAACCAGAATATGCCAACACTCACCTAATATCATCTTTCAAAATGGTAAAGTAAGACGATGCCTGCAACGTTTATAACAATATATCTTGCAAAAATATTTCAAGTCATATACATACTATTAAGAGCGAGACTAATTCACTACAAAACAAAGGCCATTTAGCGGCGAGAGGCAAGAAACTTTTAGCAGCGGTCTTTTAGTGACCGCCGCCGCTTAAAGCCGTAATGTATCGCCCTTCTCCCTGCTGCATCTATTTGTCTCTCTTTGCCTCTTTTTCTCTCTTACTGAGCCTCCGTTCCCTTCCCCACTCTTCTCGGTCTCTCTTAGGTGGCGTTTGGGATTGCTCGTGCTTATGGGTAAGTGCTTGCCGGTAAATTATCTTATTTAAGTACTTATCCATGTTTAAAAAGTTGCTACTTTTAAAACAAATTGGTGTTTGGTTTACACCAGTATTAAGCACTTTGATTGCAAATGAAAGTCAAAGGGAGAGGGGGAATTGAAAACTATAAATTCCAATTTAACCATTCAAACTTTTAAATATATCAAAATTGGCACATTGTTTTATCAAATTCACAAAATGGAGGCCAAGAGTTGTTTCGACTGATCTAGATTCGGATTGTAACCTCGTTTATTTGATTGGGTAACGACCTCTTTCCCTAAAATAATCCAACACTGTAAACTTGTAAACAGAAACCTCAATCAAGAATTTCTTGCCTTCTTTGCTGCTCTCAAATGGCAAAGAGGGCAAGAAGATTTCATCCGCCATTTCTGTAGATAATGTGTCTTGGTCAGGTCAATCTCTTCATTTGATGCCATTTCTTGCCTACCATAATGTAGAACAAGAAAACCTTTGTTAACCTTGAGATATTCAAGGAGGAGTACTGATCTCAGGGACGCATAAAGGGCAGCCATTTCTTGCCATCTTTGCTGCTCCAGTTCTCTGTGTGTGATTTTCTTCTTTTTGTTGTCATTAGTGGTTTCATCTTCGTTACCCAGATCTGCTGATGATTTACGACAACTGCTTTTCGATAAAATAGGGAGCTCGCTGACTTCAATTGATGGCGACAACTGAAGCGGATCATGTTGGAGCAGAGGTAGCGTTCAGAGCAGAGGCAGAGTGGAAAAGATCATCGCTTTGGTGTAACGAGAAGATGGTTGAGGGAGCTGGAAGAGACGTCGATTGGAGCTTCCCAAATAAGTGGAACGATAAGCTAATCAGAGGGGCTTCTCCTTACGGGTAGCCTTCCTCAACTCCTTATGGATAAACACTTATCCATCTTACATTACCAAACAAGATTATAACTTAATTAAGTGCTTTATTAAGTTAAAAGCCAAAATAAGCACTTAATTAAGCAATCCCAAACGTAGCCTTAATCTCTCTTGTTTCTCTGCAAAACCCTCTCTATTTCTGTCTTCTCTATCCATCTCCCTCAATCTCTTGATCTCTATTCCGTCCTCTCTCTCTGTTTCTATAAAATCAATTTGTGATTCAATCTTTTCTATCCATCTCCTTCAATCTCTGGATCTCTATTCCATCCCTCGCTCTCTCTCTGTGAAAGCACTTTTGTGATTCGAAGCCAGATCACAGCTCCTAAAGTTTTCTTTGAGTTGATCTCTCTCTCTTTCTCTCTCACATTGCATGCAGCATCTCAAATTGACGCTCATGTCGTCAATTTCTTCAAGGTTATCTCGGCTGAAACCTCTTGCATACCTCATCCACAAAATCATTGTTCATTTGATTTATTTACTGTTTTCTCCATCACCTTCTATATTGTTCACAAGATAGACGTTGGGATACAGTTGATAAGCTGCGGATGGACTACCTCCACGAATAATCTACCAAGAATCTTCTCCAAATTTCTTCTGCTGTGATTCAAGTAGATTTCGTAATTGGTTTCTATACCTGATTCCTTCTTTCATCTTGTGTTTCAGCTTTTGTGCGTTTGGTTACACTTTATTTCCAATTCTTTTTATCTCTGTTGGAGAAGATATTTAGCTCAATTTAAGGATGCCTTACTCTCTCATCCGAAAAGTAATCTGTTCTCCTTAATTGTTAATCGCATGTATCATTTAGTTTAATTTGTTAAATTAGCAATAAATATTCTTTATTTGAGTTTCAATCGCAGCACTGCTACGTCGGCCTCAATTGACAATGATCTTTTCTATTTCCATTCAGATCTCATCTTTGTCCAAGATCCAAAGGATGAGACAGAGACACAGAGACACTACAGGATATTCTTTCTATGATTCAGCAATATGTTTTTTGTAATTTATTTACATATTTTTATGAGTACTTTCATTTTTTAATTTTAATTTATTTTATTTTATTTTTTGCTTTTCCTTGCCTCAGGTCGTCGTTGTTATTTCTAAGGTTAGCAAGGCATATCAAGTTGTTTCTGTTTATTGTGCAGATTGGTCAATATGACAATGACAAAATAATAGGAGCCACTTTGATGCATGATGACAAGTTTCAGGAGGGCTTTGAAGGTGCTTTTCAACTGCAAATTAAAATTTTCAATTTGTTAATTACAGTATTGATTGTTTACCTGCTGTGCTTTTGATGAGAATTTCTTTTGCTGTAGTGGATCGATGCCATTAAGGCTTCAAAGATGGGTAATGAAAAGCTGCCAAACAAATAATGGAATATAAAAAATTTTATCTGAACTTCAATGATTATTCAATTTGGTCTACCTCTGCCTCTACTCTTTAGATGCATTTCTTATCTTGGATATCAATTTTGCTTGATGGTTTAGCTAAACTTTCATACTGTAAAGGGGTTCTGATACATTAATCACTACAAATAAATGGTAAACTGAAGAAACCTTATTGTTTGTCATGCTTAGCCTTCATAATGGTCAAGAAAGGGAGTACCTAGGTTATCCTACTTGTATTTTTTCTGATTTCATTTGATATATTTCTTATTTTAGTTTCTTTTGCTTGATGAAAATTAATACTATCTGCCATTCAGAATTTATGGAGTTCATGATGAGGCCAAGGTTAAGACTTCAGAATTGGAAATGAGCTGGGTCTGTGATGAATCAAACCGCCAGCATCAAAAGGAAATTTCTTCATCCCCTGAGGTGAAAACTTATCTATAACCTTGTTGTGGTACATCTATGAATCTTCTGGTCCTTCTGTCCTACACCCACTCTTGCCTGGACAGCAATACTTTGAGGAAAATACTTTTACATTTCAAAATGCTGAGGTTCTCTAGTAATGATTCAATTATTTATTGTTATGGACATGCATTAGGCTATCTGTGTACTACCATAATTCTACAGCTCATGTTGCATTTATCATGTATAACTATTTGTTGAACCCATTTTGTAGGCCTCGTCTATGAAAATTTTGAAGCTTGTTTGACTAACTTCAGCATTATAAACTATGCTAATACTAGTGATGAACGATTTGGGGTAACAAAATGTATACGTCTCCCAAATATGCTACAATTCTCCTCCATTCAAGCACCATTGAAGGTAACTTCAATGGATGAATGTGAGAGAGTAAGAATATTCTCGCCTTCTCAGATATACTTCCAGGGACAATTTTTTAATCGGTACCTCTTTGACTTGTTTTGCCTAAATGTGAGATGTTAGCATGCTTGTGCTAGCAAGAATAATTTTTAAAGAACTGATGGATAGACTTGCTTTGCGTTTCCTTTGGTTTTAAGTTAAATTTTCATTTCTAAAATGATTTAATTTCTGAATTATTTCTTAAGCTTCTTGAAATTTCTTCTACATCCAATATTGCAGGAATGCAAACTTGGAGAAATCACGGCTGGAACCAGCTCTGAAAGCTATTAAGGATGGATTAACTACCAAAATAACCTCCAGCATCTACCGGTTAATAACACGTATGGGATTTTTTTTTCAAAAAATAGTCGAATAAGGGATTCTCCTTTTTAAATGGAAGTGGGTTTATATGCTGGTTTTTTTCCATTACTAACTGCTGGTAACTAACAAATAAGGGTTAATGTGGATGTATTCTTAGTGACAGGCTGAACCACATGAGAAAGAAGCAATGAAACCAGTGGTGTATCATAAACAAAGATCAAATGGAGACCCAGATTTTTAAAGAACTGATGAATCTGTTTCAACCCAGAAGAATTTAGAGCCTCCCACCTGAGGTCTCTTTCATTTGACAACTAAGCACTAGCCCAACATTTCAAAGTCTAAGATTGTATTTATTATTGAATGCTTTTAATCTTCTGATCTTGTTTCATTTTCATTCGTCTGCTCCAAGCAAACCCCATTATTGTTATTAGTATTTTAAATCTGTCACACACCAGGCATGGTGCAACAAGTCAAGCTCATTCAGTGCTTTGGGCGTGTGGGTTGGTTTGGCTTGGGGAGGGAAAGAACGGCAGGGAGGGCTTGTATCTTTGGGCACTGGGCAGGGGCAGGGGCAGGGGCAGCAGGTAGGGGGCAGCGGACAGGGGTAGGGGTAGGGGCAGGGGCAGCGGGTAGGGGGCAGGGGCAGGGGCAGGATGGGAGCGCAGGAAAGGGGGAAGGGAATGCGTCAGGAATATATTTTTTTTTTCAAAATAACAGAGTTTTTAGTGGCAGTCAGAAACCGCCGCTAAAATTCAAAATGACCACCGCTAAAAGATTCAGCGACGGTACATTTACCAGCGGACTGCTGTCGGACCCATGCCTCTTTATTGGCGGTTTTTGAAGCTTTACCAGCAGTCATTGACCGCCTGTAGACACCCCAAATTGCACTAAAAATGAGAAAATAATTGAAAATATTAATTGCGATTTGAAACAGGTCAAAAAAGTGTAAAATCTAGCCATACTGGTCATGACCGTATTTTGTTTACGGACTGTCATACCTGCAGTTGATATACGGTCACGGCGTGCCCGTATTAATAATACGAGCAGGGCACGACCGTAATATATATACGGGCACGGGGGTCTTTGTGCGAATTTTACCTTTTTGATTTTTGAGCCTTATCTACACCTAAATATCTCTCTTGGATAAGCGAATTCTCTTATTTATCTGTTCGAATTATCTCATTTATCCTTGTGGACAAAGGATTGGCATGATCTTCTGTTTAACTCAAACTGAAACTCTATCTTACCAAACCTTGGACCAACCATACCCCTGTGTTTGCCTATAAATAGAGGGCCTTTCCTCTAGCAAAAGGCCACGAAAATTTGAAGTTCAAGGAAGTCCAAGGAAGTCCAAGAGAAGAGAAGAACTCCTGCTGCCTGCCTGCTCAATCCAGGTAAGTCCCTTATCCCTTTTTATTTTCTGTCTTCAATTCTAGAAGTAATAGGATCATCTCTATTGTTGTAGAATAAGGCCATATCTGTTTTCGTATTCCTAAACTTGTCTCTAAGTACCTCAAGAGTCTCTCTAGCCGTAAAACGTGAAGAGAGAACTAGGGGAAAAGAGAACAGGTGGATCCCTAGAATACCCCATATCTGTTTTTTTCTTTTTTTTTCATATAATAAGGCCTGTGATTGTGTTTGTGTAACCAAACCTATCTCTAAGTACCTCAAGAGTCTTTCTAGCCGTAAAACGTGAAGAGAGAACTAGGGGAAAAGGGAACAGGTGGATCCATAGGGTAGACCCCCATGTGCTCTAATTTGTGAAATGTGGCTGTTTTAAATATCCTGGTCATGTTTTAATGCTTTTTATGATATATCTGAATGAATAACATGAATCTATAATGTTTATAGCATGAGATCCCCACTTTTTGACAAAATTTGGATTTTTGCCACTTTTGCACCTACAGCACTGTTTTCGTGATTTTTGTGATTTTAGGCTAAGATCCTGGATTTATCATGATCAATATGATAGATCTGGATCCAGAAGCCTGAAAGTAAATTCTAGGGTTTCATGATGTGGTTTTTAAATTGTTTTTCCTTTTTGAGAGAAGACCCTACGGTCTAATTTCTCCCCTTTTGGTGTTTTTCATCAACGTGGGTATTTTTGGTTTTTATTTTCAGATTTAATGTGAAATTTGAGCTTTATCTATGTCCTGGACTATTCAAGTTCAATTTTGAAATATTTTATAAAAATCATATTTTTCTAGATTTCTAGAATTTAGCTTGAAGCCAGATTTTTGGATTTTTCACTTTAAATTGATTTTATTTGATTTTATCTTAATTTTATTTTGATCATGAAACCCTAGGAATGGTATGATCATATTTGATAGTTCTGGATCAATCAAACTATTTATATGAAAAAAACCATATATTTTTGCCTTTTTTTGATTTTCCTGATTTTTATAGCAAGCCTTTTATTTTTGTAAAACATGAACAATACCTGGCAACCACCTTGTGTGGATGAATAGGGGTGCCTAACACCTTCCCCTGTTCATAACCTAATCCCCTTACCCATCTCTGGTTGTTTTTTTTAGGAGGGATATTTTGCCCTAAAAATTGCCTTTTGTGCTTATTTGATATTTTGGTGTCCATTCACACCTAAATTGAATGGTGGCGACTCTTTGTTTTATATAATCCCGTGTGATGATTGAGGAAATCATTAAATTGATTTTTTCCCATGTCTCACACCGCCGGTAAAGGTCTTTATTTTTGTAGTGCTAAGAGGTCAAATTGAAGAAGACGCAGCTAATGTTCTTTCTACACTTGATGAAATGTCAAGAGTAATCTTTTATCAGTTTTTATCAGTTTTTCATTATGGGAGGAGATCTCACCTCTACAGTGCCATCAAACCAATTCTTATTTGTACGAAACTTGTGATCAAAAGGCAAGAATCGATGATGACCCATATAGCAGAACTTCCTACCATATTTTAGGTATTGGCTGCAAGTATCCTTATGGCAGGAAGGGCATGCAAGTTTACCTTTTGTCCTCCATCTTGACAAGTCTGCATAACCTGGAAAATCGTTGATGATCCACAACAATGCTGCTCGCATCTGAAATGTCTCTTTCCTAGACGCACCATATGTTTCCACCCCAACTTCCCATAACTCTTGAATTAAAGGTTGCATGTACACATCAATGTTGTTACCTGGTGCTTTGGGTCCCGGGATGAGTAAAGACAATATCATGTTTGACTGCTTCATACACACCCAATGAGGCAAATTGTAAGGAATGATTATGACAGGCCATGTACTGTGAGTACTAGCCCTATTTCAAAAGGGATTGAACCCATCACTTGCTAGCCCAAGCCTCACATTGTGAGGTTCTAAAGCAAAATCTGGGTTCTTGCAATCAAAGTCAATCCATGCTTTTGAATCAACCAGATGCCTTAGAAAACCATCCTTTGTTCTTTGCTCATCATGCCATCTCATGTCTAAAGCTATCTTTGATGACATGAATAATCTTTGGAGCCTTGACTTTAGTGGAAAATACCGTAGAACCTTAGCAGGTGTGGGTTTTTTACTTCCTTTTGAATGCATGCCTTTATTATTCCATCCAGAAGTGCCACAGTTTACACATGAATCAATAGTAGAAGACTCCTTCCAATACAACATACAATCGTTGGGACATGCATCAATTTTCTTATATTTGAGGCTCAACTCATCTATAAACTTTTTCACTTGATAAAAACTATCAGGCAACACTAAGCCCTCAGGGAGAACTTCTCTTTGGAGTTCAAGTAACAAGGTGAACGATTTGTCATTCCAACCACCTAAGCACTTCAAATGGAATAATTGCAAAATATAAGATAATTTGGTATGAGTTACACAACCTGGGTACAATTCTTGCTCGACATCCCTCACAAATTTGGAAAATCTTTCAAAATCTTCTATGAGTCATGGAAAATCAATTCAATGACTTCCTATCATCACACGGGATTGAGAAAAAAGAGGAGTTGCCACCATTCAATTTTTAGGTGTGAATGGACACCAAAATCATCAAATAAAATACAAAAAAAGCAAGGCTAGAGTAAAAATAACTCTACTTTAAAATAAAAATCCAGAAATGGGTAAGGGGATTAGATTATGAATAGGGGAAGGTGTTAGGTACCCCTATTCATCCACACAAGGTGGTTGCCAAGTGTTGTTCATGCTATAAAAATGCTTGCTAATAGAAATCAAAACAAAAGTAAAAGAAAAAAGAATGTATGGCTTTTTTCCATGTGAATGATCCAATTAATTCTGGATCCTTCTTATGAAAACAAAAGCCATTTCTTGGGTTTCATGATTGACTGAAATCAATATAAAGAAAACAAATCTAAAGTAAAAACTTCAAAAATCTGGCTTTAAGTTAAATCCTTGAAATCTAGGAATAATAAAAAAAATATTAATTTTACAAAATATTGACGAATTGAATCTGAACGATCTAGGGCATAGATCTAGCCCATATTTCTCATTAATAAAAAAAAATCTAAACCAAATACACCCACGTTGATGAAAAACATCAAAAGGGGAGAGGTTAGGCAATAGGGTCTTCTCTCAAAAATCAAAAATAACTCAAAAAACACCTCATGAAACCCTAGAGATTACTGGAAGGCTTCTGATCCCAGATCTACCATATGGACAATGGCGGATCCAAGATCTTAGCTCAAATGACTAAAAACATCAAAAAGCAATGTAAAAAATCGAAATATATGAGGAAAAGGAGATCTAACGCTATGAACAGCATAGATCTATAGTATTCCTCCATATTTCATCAATAAATCATCACACAACCTAAAAAAATATTACAACTACATATTTCTAAGATTCAAGCATATAGGGGTCTGCCTTACGGATCCACCTGTCTCCTTTTCCCCTAGCTCTCTCTTCACATTTTACGGCTAAAGAGTAGTCTTGAGGGACTCGGAAGTAGGTTTGGGTAACAACCACACGTAGGCCTTATTCTATAAAAGAAA
This sequence comes from Buxus sempervirens, assembly GCA_947561395.2. NCBI lineage: Eukaryota > Viridiplantae > Streptophyta > Magnoliopsida > Buxales > Buxaceae > Buxus > Buxus sempervirens. Next base: position 53,761,227 of record OX387182.1, read on the forward strand.
ATAAAAGACAAAATAATTCTAGAATTTAAAAACAGAAAAGAAAAGGGTTGAAGGCTTACTTGGACTTCTAAAAGCAGATAAGCAGGGGTTCCCTTCTTCACTTAGAGTTCTTCAATCTCCAAGTTCTTGCCATTTGCTTGAGGGGAGGCCCTCTATTTATAGGCAAGAGTTAGGGCAAACTCAAGGGAAATGAAACCCTAATGGTAGACACAAAAATGTGTCTAGAACCCTCCAACTTAACCCTAAAGTATGGACTTGGAAGAATATGATTAATTTCGGATGTCAAATTTGGGAATCCCCACTTCTCATACAAAGGTAAAACAGTAGAAAAGTGAAAACTCTCAGGATTTTCCAATTTGGAGCAAAACATTAGTATCCGACAAAATAGGTCGGATACAAACAAATCTCTTTGTATCCGAAATATAATTTCGGATACAAACAGATAAGTGTGTATCTGAAATCTATTTTCAGATACAAAGAGATTAACCTTTATCCAAAATTTGATTTCAATCACAAAAGAAAGACTTTTTTTTTATGATTTCGGCCAATTATTCATTCTTTTATGCAGTGTAATTTGGGGTTTCTACATCTTTACCTTGTCGTCTCCCTGATTCTAGCTCAGGCTCATCCATTCTATCATCCACTTCAAAGTATCCTAAAGCAACTCATAACATGTCACCCATCTCAGCCCTTTCCACGTGCACATTGCTATCACCTTCTGTCACATTCTCAATGTTGGAATTTAATTGATTACTAGACTCCCCTTGATTGTACCATCTCATGTTACGATGGTCAAAACCATTACAAATCATATGGTTCTCCATCGTAATTCTATCTTGATAAAGTGCATTATTGCGCTTATGGCATGGACACCTCAACCTCCCCCTGTTGGGTTTCTTGTGAGTAAATGCAAATATGACAAAATCTTTCACCAATTCCATATACTTAGGAGTAGTCCTTCAGATCAATCAAATTTAAAAATTATATCGATCATAATAGGACAATAATAGAAACACCTGAAATTAAGCATAATTTCTCAATCATACCTTTCCTCCTCTGTCCAACACCTATCCATCACTTGAGATTAATATTTATATTTTACTTGTTGTTTGAGTTCTCCATTTTGAAAGAAAAAACAAATGCATAAAATTAATCAAACAAGAAATATTAGAACAATAGGAGATGAACTTGCTCATAAAGACGACACATATATCACAATTTGAGTTACACATCTAAAATTTAAAGAAAGTGAATATCAGCTGACATTTACCATTTTTTGTGTATGTCAAGCATGGGGAATCTAAACTCTGCAGAAGATGCCAACAATTCAGGTAGTGCTTTCTGTTATTTAGTACTGCCGTTTTATATATCTAAAATTTCCCGTTTCTAATAGTTGAAACATTTCTATAACAGTTGTGGAAAGATGATGATAAGCAAGGTGAATTATATTAGAAAATAGCATTAAGAGGAGAGAGAGAGACAATAAAAAACTTAATAAGGATTTCACATGACACTTCAAATTAGAGAACAAAAGAGAAAACAAACTACATTGTCAGTGAATAATTATAGCATGAAATAATGTTAAATTTGCTAGATCTCCGGTCACTGGATGATGTTAATAATTTTTTATTAATACGAAAAATGATTTCTATATGATAATGTTAATAGACAAATACATTCCTCTCTCTCCGTGGATGTTATTTGTTTTCAGTTTCTAAATATCACTTAGATAATACCCAAATCGGAAAATTTTTTAAGTATATTTTCCAATTATTACAATGTAATGATATCTGCTAAACAATTCTCAAATTTCTGTGCTAATTTTCCATTTACTTTATCAATTTTGGTTCACTATCAATTGAAAAAAAAGTTCTAATATGAAGATATAAAATACGTCCTTTGAATAGGATGTCACGTCCAGTCATGCTTAAGTCAGTTTTCAGCACACCCTAAGGAATATGAAAAATCGGTTAATTGATAAGCAACAACAGAGAACAATAATTCACTACGTAAGAACCCTCCAATATAATAAATAAACTAGATATAATCAAAGCAAAAACAAGGAAGCACTTAATCAAACATTTTAAAACCACAGTTCTTAACATAATTACTATAGCAGAAATTTAAAAAAAGGGGGACATTTGGATACAAAATTTGTTAAGGGTTTTCTCTCAATTCATTTTGCTAGTATGAATCATGGTGTAAAACCCTGAATTTTTAAAAAATATTTTAATTAAGGGTAAATAGGGGATTAGAAGATTTAATGAGATTTCTTAAATCCAATTTGAATGAAAAGGCTTAATCGGGTGGGTTTGTTTTACGTAAATGAGATTAAATTGATGTGGGTTCAGCGTATTCAATTAATTTTAGTTGGGTTATATGTGAAATTGAATTTAATTGGCTTAGTTGGGTTTAAATTGAGTTACTTCACTTGAGGGAAGGAATTATTTCATTTGGGTTCAGTTTATTTAATTGTTTCGGTGGTGGAAGGGTTTAATCAAATAATTGGTTAAATGGTTTTATGGGTTGTTGGGTTCGGTTAACGGCTTAATGGTTTAACGGGTTTGGTTTATTTGATATATATAAGGATAGAGAACCCGAGGGTTTTCATTTGTTTTCGTCTCGTCAAGGGTTAGAAGACAAGGGCGTCAAGGGTTAGAAGACAAGGGGCACAGGCGAAGGGAGAAGAAGAGAAGCAGAGGAGAAGAGAAGGAGAAGAAGGGGGAAGAAGAGCAGCAAAGGAAGAAAAGGGAAGAGGAAGAAGAAGGGAGGAGGGCTGAACTGTAAGTAGTCTTTTTTCTTTTTTTTCTGCTCATGTTCACGACTTCAGAGGAAGGTTTGTTTTTTTTTTTGTTTGTGTTGAAATCTCATGTTTAACATTTCACTTTGATTTGAAGTATGTGTTTTAAGTTCTTGAAGATGAATATTTGATTTCAATCGACTATTAGATGGTTTGATTAAGCTTGATCGTATACACGAATGCTCTGTTTTTGTTTGAAAGGATAGTTGCAAATGGTTTTAGGAAGTCTTGGGATGTCTTCAAAACTATGCAAACATTATTATAAATCTCAGTTTAATAGCTTAAAAATTAGTTTACCAGGTGTTGATTACATAGGAACTGATTTTAGGTTACGAGGATACCTGGATTAATCTAGAAAAATCATCAAAGTGGGTCATTTAATCACAGAAAACGGATGAATAGTGCTATCCTCGAATTCTGAAAAGTTAGTAATTTTCAGTGCAAAATTTGTATTTTAATCTAAAAATAGTTATATATAGAATAAATGTTTAGATTTGATATAACTGAGAGAGTTATTGATAAATTAGTGTATAGAACCTAAAGAATTAAGTTTTAGTTGAAATTTTAGTTAAATGCAACAAATAAGTTTGAACCCTAAATAAATAATTATATTTTAGTCACATTTTAAAATAAAAATCAACATTCAAGGAAAAAGTGTTTAAAAATGAATTTTAGGATTTGTAACTTAATTTAAAAATAAGATAATGACAATTTAATAATAGTAAGGAGAAAAGTAATAGTTGAGATGCAATCTGGCATATTTCATGAACAAAATTTTAGGAAAGTAATAGTTGAGATGAAAAGGGTTGGGATTTGTTTTCCTCCATGTACTTGGAGAAACGGATTGAGATGTCCATGTACTTGGGTAAATGTTGATACCTCTGTGTACTCAGAGATGCCTCCGTGTACTCGGAGATGCCTCGTGTACTCATGATGATATGCTGATACCTCCTGCTAATTGTAATTCTTTATCATCACTCGTGTTCCACCGTGTATTCGGTGAGGCCTTATCGTGTATTCGGAAGGCTGCGGTTATTTCTCTTAGGCATAGCACTATATGGATCCATGTAGGAGCTAGGTAGTGAAAAGGATTGTTTCTTTGCTAGTTGTAATTCCTTGTCCACGCACGCATATTCCACTGTATACTCAGTGAGGCCTTATCGTGTACTTAGAAGGCTGCAACTATCCCTCATTTTATTGTGTACTCGGACTATGACTGGGTAATACATGCCAACCCCTCTCTGTACTTGTGGGGTTCTCCCGCAATAAGATGATGATCGTGTACTCGGCTTCGCACCTAAGCCAGGAGGTAGCATAGTGAACATTGATAATTACCCTAGTTAAAGATAGTCTTATTTCATGCGTCCTATTATGTTTTGTTGATTTATTCTGGTTACTTTATGTTTATTGATATATTATCGTGGAATTATTCTGGTTATTCGCTTTATTGTCGATTGATGCAAATTTTAATCCAAATCATGTTTTAGAAATGTTAAAATGTTTATGAGCATGCATGCGCTACTTACTGGAATATTTGTATCTCATACCGTTTGTTTTGTTTTGTTTTCAGACCTTGGAAAAGCCGATATCGGAGGGTAAAAGCTGTGATCAGGTGAGATTAGATTAGAGATTAATATTTTAGTTTGAGTTGGGTTTTAGTTGCCTCTGTGTATAGATTTAATTGTTCATTCATGTTTCCTTACTCTGATATTGTGTTCCTGGGAGGAAATGCAACCCTTCGGTGACGGGTTATGGTTTAGTTCACGTAACTCGGATCCGAAGCGTTACACGTACATGGTTTTTTTTTTCCTTGTATTTGTATTTGTTGTTAATCTTAAAGGAGAGAACATAATAAAGAAAACAGAAATACAAGGACCAAAAGGGTGATACTTACTCTTCTATCTCTCCATATGATCCAAACAATTTCAAATCTAGTTTCTTCATGAAGGAGAGTGGAAAAGGGTCAAGTATTCATGTTCTGCCAACCCCTGCAATCTATTTATTTTTTTCTAGATGAAAAAGAGTGATGTTTAAGGAAACCTGTGCTAAAGAAGGTTGAGTTCTGGAACCATATTAACCAGCAACATAAATCCTTGTTGTTAAGCCCAATATGTTCCATATACTATCCATGCCCACCATTGATTGCCTCTTAATTGGGTCATCGCTAGTGCAGATGAGAGCCAGATTTGAAAGGTCAAGCATTGTGCAACCAACCTACTCATTAATTGTTGAGTAAAACTTTAACTTCTAAGTGGTCATGAGACAGAGATGTCGCTCAGACCCTTCTGTCTCAGTGTTGTCTAGAGAAAAAGGAAACCTGGAGTTGCCAATCACCTTTAAGGTATAGATTGTTCAAGCATTAAACCTATTTGTGTTTGTTTAAATTAGCATGCAGACTTCTCTGTATGTTGATCACCCTGTTTAATCAGTGTTGAATGTTGAGTAAAATACAAATCCAGAGCAACCAACGGAACGATTGAAATGGAAGAAATTAACGATTCACTAAATTGCTTACGTGAAATCGATGTTTGATTCTACCAAAACCATGATCTAATCTGTCAACCCACTCCTTCGCGCCAAATTTCAAGTAATAGAGACTCTTTTACAAATCCTCAACAACCAGAGCTCTAAATCGAAAGATGAAAATCTGAATTTTCCCCTAGCTTGAGAAATCAGCGAATGAACTATAGTAACCTAATCTCCTCATCTGATTCAATTCAATGGATAATATTACTCTTTAAAACGTTAAAAGGAGAAGTGCAAACACAAATCTGAAACTATTTCAATGTTGAAATGAAATGCAGTAAAGATTTTGGAAATGAAAAAGGAAAAATCAGACAAGTGGCAATGAAACTGGAGAGAATTGCGACTTACCATGTAGATCTAACGACGGCTCCACAACCTCCACGCCAGAGAACTAGAAGAGAGCCAATCTAAAATCTGAGCAATAAAATCGGAGCAAATCGAAGGATCGTCGGAGTCGCAGAGATCAGCAATGAGATCGACCATTTGTCGTGCTATGGGCTTGTCATCAAAGGAAGAGAGGGCTTGAACAAGAGGAGAGATGAGGAGATGAGCGTGGAAGGCAAGGTTTGAGAAACGAATGAGAAATTTCAAAACAACAAAACATAAAAATTGTATTAAACGAGAAACAAACCCCGCGCGTGGGGGTTTAATTGAGCACTAAATGTTCGTGGCATAGAGAAGCACCACCAAAAATAACTATTCGTGGCCAACTTGGGTGAATGTCGCAATTAAAAGTTTTTAAGCATATATACAATGGCAAACAATAAAAAGATGTCACTAAATATTATTTTTTGCAACATTCCTTTCTGTTCATCGCAAAATTAATGTCGCAAATAGTTTAATTTTTTGTAGTGGGAGAGGGAGACGAACAGGGAAATGGGGAAGGAGAGGGAAAAGCAGGGGTCGTTCATCGGCGGTGAAGGAGAGGAAGAAAAGGGGGAGAGGTCGCCGGTGAAGGACCCAAATCTGGTCGCCGGCAGAGGGGAAGAGGGAGAGGGAGATGAACAGGAAAATGGGGAAGGAGAATGGGAAAGGAAAGGGAAAAGCAGGGGTCGTTCGTCGGAGGCGAAGGAGAGGAAGAAAAGGGGGAGATATCGCAAGGGTCATTCATCGGCGGCAAAGGATCCAAATCTGGGTTCTTTGCAGGAGACGAGCGAATGGGAGAATAAGAAGGAAACTCACATGTTTCCCTGTTCTTCCCCCCTTTTAAGCAGGGGTATTCTGGGCATTCGTAAAGTCGCAAATGTGCAATGACCCTTCTGCATAATTATTCCTCAAAAGTGGCATGTTTTTATAATTTCCCAACTTAGTGGCATGTTTTTATAATAATTCCTTTAAAGTGGCCCTTTTGCATAATGTTAGCATTCATTTTCAATTATTTCAAAAATTATAACTGATTTCTAATTTTTGAGAATTTATAAATAATTTCTGTTTGGGTGAATCCAACATATGAGACAGACAATCCCTTTCTAATGGCGAGTCAGGGGATTTTACAGCCAAATCTCACTCTCTAAGTATCTCTATCTCTTTCCATGCCATATACAAGGATTGCAGTTTCGGTTTCAAGAAGCATACTGCCCTTTGGGAAAAACGGCACGCCGGAGAAAAATCGACAAAACGAAGGAAAAACAGTTTGTTTGAAATTTTGCTGGCATGCCCAAAATTTCAGAAAAACTTAGTTTTTGAATGCCGTTTGGCTAAAAAATGGGTTTTTTAAAGTTTCAACGAGAACCAAAGCAAGCAAAAAAGATTTCATGTAACTGATGAATGAGAAGCACGATGTCTTTCTTTAGGCAAGATATCTTCGGACGAGCTTCGCAAATTGACCCAATTCGAGTAAACGCCAAATTCTTTCACAATATCTCAAGAACCAGACCCCAGAAAATGCAGATTTCAGTAGCAAGGATTCAAGTTGATCAAGATTGTCAGCGATCAATAATCTCCACAAACCATTAAATCCAAACAACGATTCAAATTAGGGAAAAAAAAAGAAAGATTATCACCGGTCGCAAGATTGAAAAGATCCTGCGATAAAGATTCTCTGAAAACTATTAAACAATTAAACCAAAACAACGATAAAAAGATCGAAAAGAGGGAAAGGTAAATTGGTTACTTGAAGGCTTAGCTTGCAAATGGCGCTTCTGTTCTCTCAGAAGAAACACCGAAGGAGAAACCAAAGAAGACAAACCAAGCACTATTGATGCAGAGAAAAGAAACTCATCTGGCAGCTAGCGTCACACGTATGCATAACTTTTGAGTAGTGGATGACAACTGTCAGTTAAGAGCTGGTGGTTAAGACTTTTGCGTCACCTTGCTAAGAAGAGTAAATACCCCTCTAATTTATAGTGTCTACTATACAATGTATGAGGGTTTGTCAGGGACACTTTTGTGTCAATTTAAATAAAAAATGAAGAAGGGTATTGACATTACGGGCAAAAAAGTCATCCCCACCTGTCAAGATCCTTCAGAATTAAATTAAAAAAAACAGAAGTCTTTCTCGCGCGCGTGCTTTTTGCCCGCACGTGAGAACAAAATTTTTAAAAAAAAAAGATATCGACAAAACACTAATTTGTCGTGGGTGAAAAGAATGAGCGGCATCTGGCTAGCGACACGTGTCACTAGCCAGGCCAACAGCGCGACGTGCTGCCAAAACTGAAATCGGTGACAGCCAGGCCAACAGCGCGGCGTGCCGCCGAAACTGAAATCCGTGATCATATATGGTTTTCTTGAATATCCGAGATTGGCCTTCCGCCCAAAAAAAAAAAAAAATCCGAGATTGGCTTTTCTGACTGTTTGACTGCAGTAAATAGTCCAACCTGCCGTCTGATTTGACGTGTGGGATCTCTTTCTAATGGGGATCTCTTCCGCAGTGACATGCGATACGGAGTGACGTGTCAATCGATGAAACACCCCGTTTTTAGATCTAAGAGATTGTGTTTCTAGCGGCTGTTTAGTAAATGTTTTTCTAGCTGGCCCACTATAAAACATTTATCAAAAATGAAAAACACTGAGTAACGTAGACGCCTGGGACTCTTATAGTTGACGATTTCGTTCCGTCTTTGAATGAGTTGTATACATCCATTAAGACTTTTATGGTTTGCGGGCCCCACCGTCTATTGAATTTTTCTACTGAGAGCAACTAGGCCGCCAAACTCCGGTTATTCATAATTCTTAGTGCAATCGTCTCTATTCGTGGCCTTTCCAAGCTCGCACTGCGCGCCAGCAATGATCTTGGGCTCTTTCCCTTCCCATAGCCGTCCTCTTCTCACTCGCCTATCTCCGACGCAGGAAGCATGACCGGCGACTTCCACCAGGTCCCTGGAGGCTTCCCCTTGTTGGAAACCTGCACATGCTAGGCAGCCTTCCACACCAAGACCTCCACTATCTAGCCAAAAAGCATGGCCCCATCATGTACATGCAGCTCGGCCTTGTCCCGACGGTGGTGGTCTCATCACCTGAAGCCGCTGAGCTATTCCTCAAGACCCATGACCTTGTCTTCGCCAGCAGACCCAGCATCCAGACCTCTAAGTACATGTCTTACGGACGTAAAAGCATGGTCTTCGCCGAGTATGGCCCTTACTGGCGTAACATGCGCAAGCTCTGCACTATAGAGCTCTTTAGCAGCTCAAAGATTAAGATGTTCAAGCCCATTCTGAAGGAAGAACTGGGTCTCCTGGTTCGATCTCTCAAGGTTGATTCAGACTCTGGAACTATGGTCAACCTTAGCTCTAAGCTTAAAGATCTTGTCCAAAACATGACGTATCGAATGGTTTTGGGTTGTTCGAGGGGCGCCCAAAGCTTTGAGTTCGCTAAAACCACTGAGGAGGCGATGGAGTTGTTGGGAGCTTTTAACATAGCAGATTTCATTCCTTTTGTCGGTGCACTTGATCTCCAGGTATTATTTCTATCCTTTTTATATCGAGAAGTTAATATGGATCCAAAGTTTAAGAGGTTAGTGACGATTGATACTAGGCAATTATGACCTTATATATTTTCCACAAAAAAAAAAAAGAAAACGATTATGACCATATATTATAATCTAATCTAAGTGGCATTTTCACCTTTTTCTTAAAAAAAATTATTTGAGTGATTAAATTATTCACATATTCAATACTGAACTAGATAATTAAATAATCTTAACAAAGTTGACTAATTGCAAGCATTATTTTTTTTTTTTTTTTTGATGAAAGACTAATTATTCATTTTGAATAATCTTCACAAAAGTTGACTAATTATTGCAAGCATTCATTTTGAATTGAACTCATTCCCCGATAAGTTTGCAAAAGTTGGAGGGTCGGGTATGCCGAGGTTTGGTTAAGGATGTTGAATTCTTTGTAAAACTTATAGATATTATAATTTTGACATTGTTTAACTTAAAAGAAGATTTCATATATAAGAAGTCTGTCATCGTCATATACAAGAGTCTTCAAAGCATCTTTCAAATATATCCTTCACAACTTACAGATATTACAACTATGCCACTGCACTTTTGCAAAATTCATTCTCAAAATCCAAAAATGTGCCTTAGGATGATTCTGGGTTGTAGAGTATTTTACAAAACTCATTTGGAGAAAACGCATTCCCCAAATGAAACTGAACACCCATATAACCCCTTAAATACACTTTAATATAGACCCGTGGGCCGACATGGTATGGCACGCATTAAGCGTGCCATGTGGCCTGTGTGCTTTGCGGGGCACGGCTTATTGGGCTATCATGCCTAGCAAGCCGTGCCTTGATGGGCCCAGTGCCCAATACCTTAGGTACAGCATGGCCTACTAATAGGTGTTGGGTTGTGATATTTTGTGCCGGTCACAGGCCGTGGCAAGCACGAGCACACTTTAAGTATACTGGGCCATGCCATGCCCATGCCGACCCGGTCCAATAAGCAACCCTATCCCCATGTCAAGAAATTCTAGAAACCACTATGGATTGATATCATTCATAGTAGCCAATCCAGGCTTGAAAAAGTTATAAAAATTTTATTTTTTCAATGTGAACAACACTGAACCAAACATTAACTAAAACATCAACCAAAAACCAAACTACTTTAGTTTAGGCTAGAGAATTAGAATCCAAAACGGAACTAAAAGTTTTCAAATGCAAACAAAACCGACCCAAAGTCAGAGCATGGCATCCTGGAAGTTGTTCAAGGGACCCAACAAGGATTGAGATTATCTAGAATATGTTGAGAATTTAAAGGGCTTAACCGTACTCAATAATTGCTTGATTTCTCTCTTTTTTCTTTCCTTCTTTATTGTAGTTACTTGCTCATGTAGCAAGCAGCTATTAAGTACTATCGAGCTCAACAATAGATTATCTCAATCCCTCCTAAGAAGGAAAGCGGGAGTACCATATATATATATATGTTACAAAGAATGGTCCAAATCAGTGTCTAATATCTAATAATTCCAAAGTTAATAATACTTACTCTAATAAGTTTTTGAGAAACAAACTTCATTTAGCAGCCGATAATCCCTAATATTTAATATTTCTTAGTTAATAGCTTTTTGAACGCTATAACCTTTTCAAAAAGCAAGATTGTCTAGAAACAAAAGGATATAGATGTAAATAAATCATAATGCAAGGGTATAATATAGAAAGATTGAAAGAGAAAACACTAGGAAGCAATTGAGATCCATGGCCACATATTGGAACCAAAAAATAAAAGAACAAAGAAAGTTCAAGAAGCTTAGAACATTAGATTCATTATCAGCTGGGTGACCCATTTGAATTCTCACTTGCAGGGATTCAATCGCCGTGCGAAGGCCGTCAGCAAGGACTTTGATCAGTTCTTGGAGAAGATGATTGATGAGCATGTAAAAGACAACGTAGGAAACCAGTATGGCCAACATAGGGACTTCATTGATGTAATGTTGTCCTTGATGATGGAGACCCAACTTGGAGAACATGAGAACCAATACAGCATTGATCGGACCAACATCAAAGCCATTCTCATAGATATGCTTGAAGGTGCAACCGACACATCACTTACGGCAATTGGATGGGCCCTATCGGAACTCTTCCGGCATCCATTGGCAATGAAGAAACTCCAAGAAGAGCTATCAAGTGAAGTTGGAATAGGTCGAATGGTAGAGGAAACAGATTTGGCGAAGCTCGAATACTTGGACATGGTGGTCAAGGAAACCATGAGATTGCATCCAGTCGCTCCCTTGCTTCTTCCTCATGAGTCCATGGAGGACATCACCATTAATGGGATGTTCATACCCAAGAAGTCTCGGATCATGGTGAATGTGTGGTCAATTGGACGAGACAAGAAAGTTTGGTCTAATAATGCGGACGAGTTCTTCCCTGAGAGATTCATGGGTTCTGATGTAGATCTCCGGGGACGCCATTTTCAACTTATACCATTTGGAGCAGGTCGTAGAGGATGCCCAAGTTTGCAACTAGGCCTTACTCTGGTTCAACTGATGTTGGCACAGCTGTTGCATTGCTTCAATTGGCAACTTCCGAATGGCGTCTCCCCTTCTGACTTGGATATGAGTGAGAAAATTGGCCTCGCAATTGGAAGGGCTGCCCATCTGTTTGCTATTCCGTCATATCGCCTGCATATCAACAATTTTTAAGGAGAATCAGCTCTCAACTATAGATGTTATTCTTATGGTACTAGCTGCTGTTATGCGCACACATCTTGTTTCGGTTTCCTAAATAAATTGGGAGGTGGGCGTGGAATGAAACCGTCTGCGATGATTTACTGCATTGGATACTATTGGTGTATTTTAATAAAAATAGAATAAATATATAAATAAAAGGAATGTTTGAGTTTGTGGGTGCGTGCCTTTTTCTTTCTGAAGAAAAATCTTCACGTGTACAATTCACCTATAAATTAAATCCTCTAAAGGCAGGAATTTTAAACATACAAAGCAAGTACTACAATCACCCTCTCACTCAACGGCATTATCCCGGGAGAAACCACCATAGTTCTTGAGATAAAATACTCAAAAACCTGTTGGGGAAATTAGTTTTTAGTGATACTTTTTCAAAATAATTCAGATTCAGTTAGTCAAATCTTGGTAATTGGTTTTTAGTGACACTTTTTTAAAATAGTTTAGAATTAATAGCATTTTACTGTTTATTGAGAGTTTCTTTCGAAAATGCCCTCAAAAGACGTTGAAAACATTTTCACTCATTTTGTTATAAGTGAGACTTGCAAGTTTTTTGAAGGTAATTTTGGAAGAAACTCTTAATGAATAGTAAAATAACACTAATTCTAAATTATATTAAAAAAGTAACATTAAAACCTAATTACCAAAATTTGACTAACTGAATCTGAAATATTTTGAAAGAGTATCACAAAAAACCAATTTTCACCCTACCTTCCTTAATCGTTTGCTGTACAGCGACTATATTGGTGGCACTACTCTAAGAATTTTCAGATAATAAATATTAGGGGAAATTAGTTTTTAGTGAAACTTTTTCATAATTCAAATTCAGTATGCTAATTCTTGAAAATTAAGAATTAGTGATACTTTTTAAAATAATTTGGATTCAGTGTCATTTTACTATTCTGAAGAATTTCTTCCAAAAATACCCTCAAAAGACTTTAAAAACATTTTGTACATGTGAAGTTTGCAAGTCTTTTTGAGTGTAATTTTAGAGGTTTGCAAGTCTTTTTGAGTGTAATTTTAGAAGCAATTCTTCACAAATAGTAAAATAACACTGAATCTCAATTATTTAAAAGAAGTATCACGAATTCCTAATTTTCAATAATCTGCCGACTAAATCTGAATTCTTTTGAAAAAGTATCACTAAAAACAAAATTTCCCTTTCTTTATCCAAAGGCATGAGACTTCATCGATTGCCTGGTTTGCCAAACAATCTGGGCCACATTCCCTTCTCTGTAGGTGTGAGAAATGGAGCATGTTTCAAAGATATCTCTTGTCGCCATTGCCTCTCTGATGATACTTTCAATTGTCCATGGCAAATCTTCTCTATTGGAGTTCATGATCTTTGCTATAAACATTGAATCAGTCTCTAGTTCAATACATTTTAGGTCGAGAGATTTCGCCAGTTTTAGTCCCTCCAACAGCCTGTGAGCTTCCGCCATTATCACTGTTGACCATCCTAACTGCCAAGCCTTAGCTGCTGTAAAACTTCCATCAGGTCCTCTACATATAATACCACAACCAGCTTCTCCTGGGTTACCCCTCGATGCTCCATCGACATTAATCTTGTAGCAATTGTTGTTTGGCCATCTCCACCTTAGATGTTCCTCCTTTGCCTCCTTTCTTCTCTCATCTCTAGTGCTCAATAATCTGGAATCTTCCTGCATGGAGTTGAAAGCAGATATTGTAAGTTGTAAGTTTGGCATTTTTCCTTCAAAATTACCTCATTTCTAGCTTTCCAGACAGCCCACCAGGTATTTGCCCAAGTCTCACTTGCTGCTCCTTCCGTTTGATTCTCTTGTAGACGTTCAAACCACCAATGCATAATACTGTTTTGATTTGATATTTGGTCTAATCTTACCCCAGTAATAGCAAAGCGCAAGGCTCTCGTGAATGGACATTCAATGAGCAAATGCTTGCTGCTTTCGGCAGTTGTATTGCATAGCACACAATCTTGGATTGGTTGGTGGAGTCTTTGGTGCATTAGCTCATTGGTGGTGAGCCCATTCTGAATACACTTCCATACAAAGAATCTAATTTTATGAGGGCATGCAATTCTCCAGATTTTTTTCCACCTGTGGTCACCCTGCATTTCATGCCTATTGGTTAGTAAATCATAAAGAACTTACAAAATAATTACCTGATTGACCAGCTTTCCATATGGGACAGTCTTTACTGGAAGAGGGATACAGATGGATTGATTTGATGATCTTTGTGATTTGCGCAGGCCACAATTTATTCAAAATACTGTAATCCCAATGCTTTGTCTCACTGTTTATCAGATCAGCCACTATTTGGATGTTACTGTGATCATTTAGACATGGTTGGACTGACTGATTCTCAATGAAAGGTATCCAGCTAGTGTCCGAGATGTTTATCACAGCACTATTGGCTACTTTCCATCGCATTCCTCTTCTGATTCGACTTCTTGCTTCATGCAAGTGCTTCCATATTAAGGAGTCAGATCCTTTTTTGGAACTTTCCCGGTAGCCATTGTTCCAGAAATATTTGGCCTTGAAATGCTTTGTCCAGAATTTTCCATCATCTGCCATTAATTCCCATGCTTTCTTTGCTAAGAGAGCCTCATTGAACTTTTTCAGATTTTTAATATTGAGTCCTCCAACTTCTTTTGGTTTGCATATTTTTTCCCAACAGATTGTATGTATGGTCTTCTCCTTGTTTGGCTTTTCCCATAGGAACTTCCTTGTGTCCTTCTCAATCCACTCCACTGTTTTGCTTGGCATTTTAGTGCAGGGCATAATGTGGAGTGGCATCCCCATTATGACAAAATTAATCAAGTTTGATATTCCTGCTTGAGTTAGAAATCTTGCTTTCCAGTTAGCAAGCCTTTTAGTGATTCTGCCACAAATTTCTGAGTACAAAGAGTTAGTCATTCTACCCTCAGGTAGAGGGATACCAAGGTACTTCTTGAAACTAATTTTGGCTTTGACTCCCAGAATTCTTCCAAGGTTCCCTCTCCCTCTTCCTTTGATGCATGGACTGATAATCAGTTCTGATTTGGATAGATTTATCTCATGACCAGCCATATTGCAAAATTTATAAAGAATAGTTAAGAGATTTTTTCCTTCATTCACTGTGGCTTTACCAAACAAGAGGAGATCATCCACGAAAATGAGGTGATTCAACGCAGGATTTCTCCTGCTGATCCTTATGCCCTTCAGAATGTTAATTGTTTCAGCTTCATAGAGGGCATGGGATAGGAATTGTTGGCTCATGATGAATAAGTAAGGGGACAGAGGGTCCCCTTGCCTTATTCCTCTGCTAGGATTAATTTTTCCAGTGGGAGTACCATTGCCGAAGATGGAGTAAGTTACAGAAGTAACACATTGCATAATAAGGTATATCCAATGTCTACAGAAACCAAGAGCAGAGACGGTATTTCTTATCATAGACCACTTGAGTCTATCATAGGCCTTAGATAAATCTATTTTTAAAGCAAACCCACCTATCTTACCCCTTTTCCTCCCTTTAATGTAGTGCAATGACTCTTGAGCTATGAGAATGTTGTCATGGATGGACCTTTTTGCTATGAAAGCACTATGATTGGGTGATATGATTTTCTCAAGAATGGGTCTCATTCTATTAACCATTATTCTAGCTATAATTTTATGGCTAAAATTGCAGAGGCTAATGTTGTCATGGATTGACCTTTTTGCTATGAAAGCACTCTCTTTATGTCCTTTATCTCAGAAAATTCCTCCCATTTTCATCTTTTATTTGGATGATCTTGTTTCTTTGTCTCCTAGCAAGACTCGAGACATGAAAAAATTTGGTATTAAGATCACCTTCCCTAATCTAGCTTATTCTAGATTTTTGAGCCCATAGGATTTCCTGTTGTCTAAGGGTATGAAGATATTCAATTCTAATTTCTTGTTCTCTGCTGATGAGCTCACTCCTTTGATAATTTTCAATTTTCACTTGAGTTTCTTTAAGTTCTCTAAAGATTTTTTTCAGCTTTCAGATTGAAGTTGCCAATGTTTTCTTTACTCCACTTTTTCGGTTCTATTCCCAGTCTTTCAAACCTATCACTTAGAGAATAGAAGCCCCTATTATTATCCTCTTTACCCCATTCTTTCTCAATTGAATCTTTGCAGCTTTTTTCTTCTAACCACAATAATTTGAATCTGAAAGGTCTCTTCCTAGACTCTTTATTGGGGATAAGGTTGATGATGGTAGACCAGGGGCGGCTCAAACTTTTTGGGAGCCTTAGGCAAGGTTATAAATATGAGGCCTTTTAATTAAAAAAATTAATAGTAAACCGTAAATTTATTTCTCGCCTTTTTAGATGCAAAATTACTAATTACACATTTGTATTCAAGTTTAGCCAATAAATCATTTTCAATAGATAAAATTGCTAAACCGTTTAATCTATCTTGACAAATAGTTGTTCGTAAATAATTTTTTATAATCTTTAAGTTTGAAAATTTTCTTTCTGCTAATGCAACTGTAACAAGTATAGTAAGTAATATTCTATATGCAATAAAACAATTGGGAAAATAATCAAGTTCTTTTATTAGATTAAGTATTTCAATTGGAGTATTAATTTCTGTTTTTACAATTTCTTTTAAAACCTTTAATTCCGAAAACAAAGCCAAACCATCAATATCAGAATGCATGTCATGCTTAAGAAAATTTTCAAGATCAAGACATTTTTTTTCTAAATCACAATCAACAAAAGAACTTAATCTATCAAGACCAATAAAAAACCAAATATATAATCATACTTCGAAAATATTTCAAATCTATCCTGCCTTGAAGATATTGCATGATCTACTATGTCTAAGTCCCCCCTAATACTTAGTTCTTCACCAATTACCTTTTGATTCGAATTTTGTTCACTTTTATCAACAAGGTATTTGTTCAATGCTCCTTTTTGATATTTTACTAAACTTTCTATTCTCCCTTTTTTCTTAAGTTTTTCGTATCCAAATACATATTTTCTACCCGTCAAATACTAAAAACAAATAGTAAATAGAAAAATATAAAATATTTTCTAACTAGTGATGGAAATCAAATGAAGAACAAGATCAAACAAAATAAATCAGACGAGAAATATAAAGAACAAGATCAAACGAAATAACAATTGTACTTATGATAGATAGAAAAAAGAAATTGAAAACAATAAATAATGAAATCTAATATGTGCAAGAAAAACTTATTAATCTGAAATTGAGACAAGGCTTTCAAGCTTTTGTGCTTAAAGCAATCAGTGCGCCCTATTGGTACTTTGCTTCATCAATAGTCGGAGACCTCTTCCGGTAAGTCGGTAACGTACACTCGAATACGAGTTTGAAGGCAAAGTCAATAGAAATGTCACTCAATCACTCTTTGATTTCAGAAGCAAATAAGAAGAGAAGATTAACAATGCGACTCTTTGATTTCAGAAGCAAATAAGAAGAGAACATGGGGTGTGAGAAGATGAGTGTTTTGTTTTTTATAAAACATAGAAACCCTAAACCCCTTTTCCCTTTTTAACAAATGAGAGAGAGAGAGAAAGAGAGAGAGAGGGTATTCCACGACACGAGTTGCTCTAAATGTATTTTTTTTCTTTTGGGTACACGAGCAGCTCCATAGAATCTAAACCTCTCTTAATCTTAATATCAATAAAAGTGAGGCCTTCATTGTTGTGGGCCTTAACGTATGAAAAAAATTATAAAAGAACAAAAAACGTTAAAAAGGGAAAACCTAATAGTTGGGCCGTTGGGGGGCCTTAACGGCTTAATGATTAAGGAAATAAAAAAAAAACTTAATAAGGTAAGAAAGAAAACATATTTAAAAAATGGGGCCTTTGTAGATTGGGGGCCTTAGGCGGTAGCCTTAGTGGCCTACCCCTTTGAGCCGCCCTTGTGGTAGACTATGATTAGAGCCAAGAATGGGTTTTTGAGAGATGGATTGATTTGGGTATTTTTGAAACCATTCAGGTTATAGAAGGCATGATCAATTTTCTCTTTTATTCTAGCTAAACCTCCCCTTCTATTATCCAAAGTGAATTTTAAACCTTTTGGACATTGCTCCATGAGATTGCAATCATTAATCAATTCAAAGAGAAATTCAGCTTGTTGTAACTTGTGGTGATTTCCTCCTTGTTTATCTCTGTCTCTCAAAACTACGTTGAAGTCTCCGAGGATCATCCAAGGTCCCTCCATATTTGCTGCAATGTTTCTGACTACTGTCCACTGGTCTCTGAACACTTAATGTATGGCTGGCATGTACACAAGTTACCGCCTGTAGACACCGCAAATTGCATAGTGAAAATGATAAATAATTTGCAAAAATCATTCTTTCCTTTGTAACCAGCACAAAAATTCAGTTTTTAAGCATTTTTTCTTGTACCCGACAACTCAGGTCGGATACAAGCACATCTTTTTATATCCGACACAAGTCGTCAGATACAAGCAGATGTTAGTGTATCTGACGACATGTGCCAGATACAAAAGGATTTGCTTGTAACCAACCTGATTTGTCGGATATAAGTTTTTTTGCTCAAAATTGAGTAAATCCGAGAGTTTTTCACTATTTTACTGTTTTACACATCCTTATGAAGTGGAAATCTCGGAAATAGCCTTAGGGTTAAGTGTGGGGGACTCTATAAATAATTTTGTGTCTAGCATCATGCAAACCCTAACCCTAGCCTTTGCCTATAAATAGGAGGCTCCTCCTTAAGCAAATGGCCATAAGTTGGAGATTGAAGAGCTCCGAGTGAAAAAGGGAACCGCTGCCGCACTGCTTCCAGAACCTTGGTAAGCCTAAAACCTTCTTTAAATTTTCTGTCTTTACATTCTAGGTTTAGTTCTCTTCTTCTACCTTTCTGTAGAATAAGGCATAATCCGTGTGTATGCAAACCCTTCCTCTACTCAAAGTACCTCGAGACTCCCCCCTAGCCGTAAAACGTGAAGGCGGGATCTAGGGGAAACGAGACTGAGGATTGATCCTAGTGTTAGAACCTTGTTGGAAAAGCCTTTGATTCCATGAAAACCATTTCATACTCAAAGTACCCCAAGATTATCTCGAAGAACCATTAAACGGGGAGAGAGAACTAAGGGAAACGAGAATGGAATGGAACCCTAGGACGTTTTTAGAACCCTATTTGATTGATATAAATGCATGCTATATATTGTTATGTTATTGAAGAGTGGATTTTACACATACACACATAGCACCCATTTTTGTCGGAATCGGCTTATATTTCGGATTTATTGCATTCGTTGTGATAGATCTGAAATAAATAGCCCCAATCAATTCTGGAATATATCTCAATAATTTTCAAATTGATGTCAAGATAGTTTTTGTTGAGTATTGAAGACCTCTAGGTCTAACCTTTCGGTTTTGGGCATTTTTGCTCAATTTTAGGGTTTTTGGAATATTCTCTCCAATCGGAGAGAATGGTGAGCCAAGCTTGTCCCCTATTTCTTCCTAGAGGTTCTTCAACACTTTTCCATGTAATTTTGATTTATCTTGCACGGACCACACACACTTGATCACTGTTTTGAATTGATCTTACTCAAAAGTGACACAATAGGACAGCAGCTGTACCCTAACTTCGGGCACTCATAACTTCATCATCCGGATGAATTTTGGAGTGATTCTAAAGCCATGGGAAAGGTGAGGCTGTCTAGTTTATGCCTACAAAAGTTCATCAATTTTTTGGAAGTAGATTTTAGACACCATTCTGTCGAAGTTGATAGGTAAGTTCAGGTCAAACTGTTGAACCTATAACTTTGAATGGGTGCCATCTGCTCGTTTTAAATCCGATTCAAGTGATTTTTGTTTCTGTGTCTTCATTTATGAGTCTAATTTCAAATCCAGTTAGTTTCATATTTTTTTGACTCCATTTGTGTCGTAGGTAACAGATTTACTCAGAATTGCTCAACAACACTTTTCTGGGTTAATCTATGATCCTTGTGGCCTATTCCGGAGGTCACCCAAGGCACATCCGAATGAATTTTCGTATGAGGCTAGTTTCATTTGAAAGATGGCTCTACATACTTAATTCATGCCAAATTTCACGGATTTATATGTGGCCAATTTTCCTAAATGAATTTCCAAAATTGCCCACTTGTCACTTTTAACTATCTCCAGCAGCAGATTTCAAAGGAGAATAACTCCTAGGATTTTAACCGGATTTGATTGAAAATTTGCATGAGTCTTCTATTTATCA
Source organism: Buxus sempervirens (assembly GCA_947561395.2). Classification (NCBI taxonomy): domain Eukaryota; kingdom Viridiplantae; phylum Streptophyta; class Magnoliopsida; order Buxales; family Buxaceae; genus Buxus; species Buxus sempervirens. Next base: position 53,781,358 of record OX387182.1, read on the forward strand.
TAATCTTTCAAATGAATTTGGTTTGATTCAATTTAAATTGGATTTGAATAATTTCAAGACAAATGGCACTATCTTTTACCGAATTTTCCGGATTTGACTCAACTTGGGTTTATGCAATTTTTACTTTGATTTCCATCTATTAGTAATATTCCAAAAGTGATATTAACATAAAAGAGGATCTGGAATTCATTTTGATTTCTCATATGAAGATATCACACATTTGTTGAATCCTTTTTCAAGGTTTTTGATTGTTTTAGCAAGCTTTCTCATTTTTTTAGCATGAACAACACTTGGCAACCACCTTGTGTGGGTGAATGGGGGTGCCTAACACTTTCTTCCATTCATAATCTAATCCCCTTACCCATCTCTGCATTTGATTTTCAAGTAGAGTTATTTTTACTCTAGATTTGCCTTTTTACTTATTTTAATGATTTTGGTGTCCATTCACACCCTAAAGTGAATGGTGGCGACTCTCCCATTTTCGTTGAGCCCGTGTGATGACGGAGGGAATCACCTAGGTGATTTTTCCATATCTCACAACTAGCGACTCTACTGGGGACTTGTGGATTTAAGCCATGATTGGTGTATTTTGTTCATGCTTGTTCTTTATTTTTGAATGCTTGCTATTTTGCTTACTTTATTGGTGCATATTGTGGTATCTCAAATCTGTTTTGTATGATTAGAAAATTCATAAGGATAATGGCATGTGCGTATTATTTGATTATGCCTAGAATCATGTTTATAGCCTTATATTGGTAAACATGCTTACTTGTTGCATTTTACTTGGCTTTGGGGGGTTTAGTGCCATGTTTTGAGCATGAAAAGGAAGAGCATGAAACTCAGTAAATTCAGTAGGTATTTGGGAGTTTTTATGCATGTTTTCCCTAATTAAAACACCTCTTGTACCAAATTGTTAATTGTTGTATTTTAGGCTTCAATTTGAGTAGGAATAATGCATGTTGAGCACCAAAAATGAAGGATATAAAATCTGGAAATCTAGTGTAAATTTTGGGGGTTTTCAAGCATGCTTTCTTGGATAGAAACACTTTTGTACAATACATCTGGTTGCTGTATTTTTAGGCTTACATTTGGGCATGAATAAGGCACTTTGAGCATGAAAATGAGAACCATAAAACCCAGAATTCAGTAGATGTTTTGAAGGATTATCAAGCATGTTTTCCCCAACAAAACACCCCTTGTATAAAATGCCTAGTTACTGTAATTTTTTAGGCTTCAATTTGGATAGAAATAATGCACTTTTGAGCATGAGAAAGAAGCATGAAATCTGGAAATTTAGGGAATACTTTTGGGTTTCAAGTATTTTTGGCATGGTTTAATTGTAGTTTGTACAATATGATAACATGCTTGTATGATGCCTTTTGGGTATGTAGTAATTATGTGCATATTGAGTTGCTTTTACTACCTTTCTTGCTTGTGTTTTGCTTTCAATATATTGTCATATTTGCCTTGGCTTGAAATTGTATGCATGGCTACGAAAAAGAGTGGCAAAGGGCTGGGACGTTGTGAATGTACCTCAAAATTCAAAATGCACTTGAGCACTATAAACGCTTTGCACAGACTACCCATTACCTATAGGAAGTTGAACCTGAATGTGTGTAGCTTGGCGCACCGAGGTCGATACTTCGGAAACAAAAAGTGAAAACATTTACCTTAGAATTTGAGTCAATGATGTGATGACAATGGGATTTGTGATTCTATTCCGGGCATCACTAGACTTGAGTTCTAAGCTGCCAATTAAGCCAAAACCCAAAAACCATACGCTTGAAGGTGGAGAAACATGTTTTCAGCTAAAAGTACACAATTACGTTTGGGGAATTGGGTGTAAATGTAGGAAGGCTGTTTGCATGTTTCACAGGCCAAGGTATAATATGAGTACCATATTGAAGGTAACACAAGGGGGCAAGGTAAAACCATGTTTTCTTTTTATTGTCCTCATGTAAATTAAAAAACATGGTGTCCATATGGTTGGGATGAAATTTTTCCCAAAAAATGTTTGTAGCCTAAGGTTGTTGTAACCCATAGGAAGAGTCTCTAACTCTGCTTAGAAGTCATCCTACCCAAAGTCCATGTAGGAGGCAACCAAGTGTACAAGATCCATGAATTGGTGTTTAACTTTGGAGGGGCAAGTACCCTCATGATATGTGCATATATTTTGCAAGTATAGTGTCAAAGCCCAATTTGAGGCTGAATTTAGAAGCCAAGTCAAGGTGAACATCAAGTGGGAATAAAAATAACATGATCTGGTGAAAAAATAAGTCAAAAAGGGCCATTTCGGCATTAACCGGTAACTCAGGTCGGTTAAACATAGTTTTAGTCATATCCGACACATTCCATCGGTTACAAAGGATTATGCATGTATCCGATCATTTATGTCGGATACAATAAGACATAGCCTTAGCCGACATGTTATGTCGGATGCAGCACGAAAATTAACAAAGTGATTTTTCAACCCAATTTTTTTGAGAATAAAATGCCTAAAGCACTGTAAATAATCTGTGGGCACCCAAATAGGATATGAAAAGATAATTCAAGTGAAAAAAATAAAAAAAATAATTAAAAAATAAATAAATAACGGCTCACTAAGGATTTAACCTAATGTTGAAATACAAATCTACATTTTACCCTCAAGATTTATTAAGGCAAACTGAGGTGTCAAATTTTTTTATACCAATTTAATTCAAACATGTTTCAATCAAGCTTTTGAATTTGAAAACTGAGAAAATTCAGCAAGAAAAAAAACCTTTGGTTGGTTATTTTTTCCAATCAAATCAAAAATTTGTGGGACACTTGGAAACCCTAGAATATTCCAAGACACCTTTGGTTGGTTATTTTTTCCAATCAAATCAAAACATTTGTGGGACATTTGGAAGTCCCAGAATATTCCAAAAAACCTTTTTTTGGTCACAAGAACCAATCAAATCAAAAATTTGTGTGACACTTGGAAGCCCCAGAATATTCCAAAAAACCTTTTTTTGGTCACAAGAACCAATCAAATCAAAAATTTTCGGGACATTTGGAAGCCCCAGAATATTCCAAAAAATCTTTGTTTGGTCACGAGAACCAATCAAACCAAAAATTTGCGGGACGTTTGGAAGCCCCAGAATATTCCAAAAAACCTTTGTTTGGTCACGAGAACCAATCAAATCAAAATTTTGTGGGACATTTGGAAGCCCCAGAATATTCCAAGAAATCTTTGTTTGGTCACAAGAACCAATGAAATCAAAAATTTGTGGGACACTTGGAAGCCCCAGAATATTCCAAGAAATCTTTGTTCGGTCAGAAGAACCAATCAAATCAAAATTTTGCGGAACATTTGGAAGCCCCAGAATATTCCAAAAAACCTTTGTTTGGTCACAAGAACCAATCAAATGAAAAATTTGCGGGACATTTGGAAGCCCCAGAATATTCCAAGAAATCTTTGTTTTGTCACGAGAACCAATCAAATCAAAAATTTTCGGGACGTTTGGAAGCCCCAGAATATTCTAAGAAACCTTTGTTTGGTCACAAGAACCAATCAAATCAAAATCTTGTGGGACCTTTGGAAGCCTTAAAATATTCCAACAAAAAAAATGGAAAAATATAGAAAAAAATAATAACAAATAAATCCGGACTTGTGTTCACCTAACTCACTTATCTACATTTATAGGTGTGACCAGGATTAAATGGGAGCTGACATGTTTCTTTGTCTTTCCTTCACCCAGGTACACTTGCAATCATTGCTCCCGTAATCAGATTGAAAGCCCACACCATGAACCCTGAAGAGAATCAAGCTCAAGCTACTGTTCCCGATCAGGACTTTGCTCAGCTGCAAGAGCAAGTGGCTGGACTGGCCAAGATGTTAGGAGACCTACTGGCAGCTCAGGCCCAACAGGCCCATGCCCAAAATCAAGCCTCAACTTCCAATCAAGCACCACCACCTCAAGCCTACATTTCACCTCCTGTTCAACCCATGCCTGAACCCATTTCTGAGCCAGTCCCTGAACCTATTCTGATCAGGGAAAACACTGTGGAGTATGAGAAGGAAATGGAAAAAGAAAAAGCCAGGGAGGAAATGGAAAAGGAACTCCTGCACAAGATAGAGAGGATCCAGGAATAACTCAAGGAGGTCAAGGGGGGAAACAGCTATGGAGGTACCACCTTCGATGACCTCTGCAGATACCCGGATGCATGCCTGCTGGAGAAATTCAAATGCCCAGACTTCGACAAATATGATGGCACGGGCTGCCCAATGAACCATCTAAAGCTATACTGCGGGGCTTTATATCAGTTTGGCCGGGATGACAGCATACTAATCCAACTCTTCCAGAGGAGTTTGACAGGGTCAGCTCTAAGGTGGTTTGCCACCGTGGACCATGGCAGGATCAGAAGATAGAAGAACTTGGCTGACGCCTTCTTGGACCAGTACAAGTTCAACTTTGAGATCATGCCAGACCGGTACGACATGATGAGGATGAGTAAGGGAAAAGAGGAATCTGTATGACAGTATGCTAAGAGGTGGAGAGAGGCCGCCTCCCAGGTCAGGCCGCCTATGTTGGAGCCCGAAATGATCTCAACCTTTGTAAGCACCTTGGGGCAGCCCTTCTATAACCATTTGGTGGGTCAGATCAGCACCAATTTTGCAGCCCTGGTACAGGTGGCCGACAGGATCGAGGAAGGGGTCAGGTCAGGAAAGCTTATTGACTACTCTACTTTGGCCGGGCAATGAGATTCCTTCTTTTCCTTGGCCCAGAAGAAGGGGGCTGGGTTCAAGAAGAACGGGGCCAGAAAAGAAGGAGAAGTGAACCTGGTACAAACTCCTCCCTCCAAGAAACCGCTCCATGTCAATATTTCAGCACCCCATCAGGCCCAGCCGGCTCAGCAGTCATACCAGACCCCGCTTAATGTCAATTTCTCCCCCTCCGTGCCTGCAAATTAGAGGAAGGCTTTTACTAAAGAAAAGAGGGAGGCTTGGATAGCAGCAAGGAGGAGCAGAGTTGTTACACCTCTGCTTGTGTCTTTTTGCCAACTGTTACCGACCCTGCTGAAAGGGGAGTATGTGACCCTGAAGGAGCCCAACCCAAATGCCTCGAAGGGGTGGAATTTTGATCCAACAGTCACTTGCGACTATCACATGGGTGCACCGGGGCACTCTACAGACACTTGTTGGATGCTGAAGCATGCGGTCTAGGATCTGTTGGATTAGAAGGCCCTGGTTTTCAATACTGCTGCGCCCGCCCCGTTGGGAAATGATATCAGGCAAAACCCCCTGCCTTACTACAATGGGGCAGGCTGTCCAACTCCATCACTACCATATCTACCAGGAGAAGGGCCTTTGACCCATCTTAACTTATAGCACCTGAAGGGACCTCGGTCAAGGTCCATTTCTTCCAAGAGAAAGAAGAAGAGGAGGTCAATATTATCTCCAAGAAAAATGATGATGCTACTGAGGACATTAGCTCCTCTCTGAACAGGGTCTCCTCTCTCATGGCCCAAATAAATATTACAAGGCTTCCTTTGGTCTTCAATTGCGGTTCACTCACCTGCTCTCCAGCCAAGCCACCAAAAGCTCCCTTGGTCATCAACCTTGACCCCACCACTGCATCCATCACCTCTTTAGTTCCATCAGCCACATCTGGGTCCAAACTCCAACCTTTGGTTGTAAACATTCTGGCTTCCTACAGTGTCCCCAGACCGGCCCATACATCCCGGTCCAAACTTCAGCCGTTGGTGGTTAATGTCCCTAAACTAGCCTATTCTGAGGCAGCTGTACCATGGAATTACAGCGAGGGGGTCACGGCTACGGTTCCAGTTGTCAGGAACCAGAACCAGGAGGAGGTGAACCTCATGAGGAGGTCAGGTAAATGTGTGGAAGGAGTAGGAAAAGAAAAAGAAACATAAGTGAAGAGAGAGAAAAAAGAAACAGAAGAAAAAAGAAAAATGAAAGGAAAAGCAAAAGTAGGAGAAAACACCCCCAGGGTACAGAAAATGTGACAGCAGACCTCATAAAAATAATAAAGAAAAGCGAATTCAATCTTGTCAATCAGCTAAACAAGGTCCCGACCCAGATTTCAATACTGGGCCTTTTGCTAAATTCTGAAAAGCACAGGGACGCATTGTTAAGGGTGCTACAGAGTGCACATGTATCCCAGATTACTGATCCAGACCAACTAGGCAAAATGGTTGGTCAAATCTTGTCACACAATGTGATAAGTTTCTTTGAAGGTGAGATAAGCCCAGGTGGGTGTTACCATGTTGACCCTTTGTATATCACAGTGTTTTGTAAGGGCAGTATGGTGGCACGAGTTTTAATTGACAATGGGTCAGCATTAAATGTCTGCCTGTTAATCACTTTTGTCAAGCTTGGTCTGGATCAGTCGAAGATCAAGCAAAATGGGAGGATAGTGAGGGCTTTTGATAACTCTAAGACACACTCCCTAGGGGAGATTGAACTGCCGGTCACAATTGGACCGAATATCTTCAACATCACGTTTGAAGTGATGGATATTCCAGCAGAATTCAACCTGCTCCTAGGGAGGCCGTGGATACACTCGGCTAAGGCAATACCATCCACGCTCCACCAAAGGGTGAAATACATAAGAGGGCAAAGGGTGATAACAGTCCTAGCTGAGAACTTGGTGCCTCCCATTGTGTCACCTGATGTACCCTTGATAAATGCGGATTTAACTGTCGACAAGATTGCATTCCACATTTTAGTTTGAGGCAGTCAATTTCATACCTGGGGGGTGTGAGAAAAAAGAAAATAAAGGGACTACTGCTGAGAAAATGGTGAAGAAAGTGATGGAAAAATACCACTTTCACCCAGGAAAAAAGGCCTGGGAATTAATTTGTAAGGAATGTTGGAGCCAGTCAAGGCGAAGAAGCTGGTCCCTAGAGTAGGGTTGGGTTTTAAACCCAGAGGCTAGATAAGGCAAAAGCATGAAGAAGGAGAGAAGAAAAGTAAAGGAAAAATCCCTCATTTAAGGGAAAATTTTCCAAAACCCTCTTGCATCATTCAACTGTCTCCTCTTATGGATCAATCCGAACCTTCCTACCGCAACATCAACCAATTCCAAAAGCCTTATATTCCGACCTTGCAACCCTATAACCCATCTCCTATGCTTGGAACATTGGGCGGGCCTGGACCACAGCCAGAGCAGCAGACGGACTTCTTTGAAGATGTTGGGGCTTTCTTCGCCATGACTGAAGGCGAAAGACAGTTGGTGACAAGGAGCTGCTGTTCATTGACTGGGCAGCGGTAAAGATTCCAGAGGAGGTCATATCCGGACTAGGCCTCATAGCAGAAAACGGCAATACACCCATCCGGTGATAATGGCGTCGGATTTTGGGCTTGAGGAGCGGGCTTGCACAATTTCCCCCACTCCCGAAAAATTCTTTTTAAATAATTGGGAGGAAACTCCCCTTACCTTTGAAACAGCGTTTCATTGGCAAACAGACGCGACTACCACAAAAAACTCCATTAGTTGATTGCCATTTCCCTGAAGGTTTTAATGGGCCTTCGTCTTCAGGGAGATTTTTTGCAAAAGGGTCACAAAAAACCCAAAAAGATTTTTCTATTTTTTCTAGGAAATTTAACTTCGACCTTGAGCTCGACTTTGATCTCATGGGGATCGAAGAAGAAACTGAGGTCGCAGAAGAAGACTTTCCAAAAAAAATTGAATATCAATTGGAATGTCATGAAAAGGAGGTCCAACCTAATATTGAGGAGACCATTTCAATAAATCTTGGGACCGAAGATGACCTAAAAATAGTGAAAATCGGGGCATGCCTGTCCGATGTGCAGCAAAATGAAATGTCACGGTTTTTGGCACACTACAAGGATGTGTTTGCTTGGTCATATTGGGACATGCTGGGATTGGACACTGACATGATGGTGCACAAATTGCAAATTTTGCCAGGGGTTAAGCCAATTAAGCAGAAGCTGAGAAGATTGAAGCTTGAATGGACCTTAAAGGTCAAGGATGAAGTGGTCAAACAATTTCAAGCAAGATTTTTAGCAGTCTCTACGTACCCCGAGTGGCTATCGAACATAGTGCCGGTACCAAAGAAAGACGGGAAAGTTAGAATGTGCGTGGACTACAGAGATCTGAATAAGGCAAGCCCAAAGGATTATTTTCCACTTCCACACACAGACATTCTGGTCAATAATACTGTGGTACATAGCCTATTATCGTTCATGGATGGTTTCTCTGGATACAATCAGATCAAGATGGTTCATTGATGGTTTCTCTGGATACAATCAGGTCAAGATGGGTAAGGAAGATCAAAAGAAAACAGCATTCATCACACCTTGGGGCACATTCCACTACACAATCATGCCATTTGGGCTCAAGAATGCCGGGGCAACATACCAGCGGGCCATGACAGCACTATTCCATGACATGATCCACAAGGAGATGGAGGTCTATGTGGACGATATGATTGCCAAATCATGCAAAGAAGAGGAGCACTTGATCAATCTGAAAAAAGTGTTTGATCGGCTCAGGAAGTACAGTCTACGGCTTAACCCGGCTAAATGCATCTTTGGGGCTACATCAGGGAAGTTGCTAGGATTTATATTGAGTCAAAGAGGAATTGAGATCGACCCGGCTAAAGCCAAAGCCATAATTGAGATGCCATCACCCAGAACAAAGAAGGAGGTTCGTGGTTTTCTCGGAAGAATTCAGTACATAAGCCGATTCATAGTACAACTCATTGCTATCTGTGAACCAATTTTCAAACTTCTGAGGAAGGATAACCCGATGGTTTGGAATGAGGATTGCCAGCAGGCCTTTGATACAATCAAGGAGTATTTACTGAACCCACCTGTTCTAGTGCCACCAACTCCAGGAAGACCACTGATCCTGTACTTGTCAGTGTTGGAAACATCAATGGGATGTGTCTTGGGGCAGCATGATGAGATTGGTAGAAAAGAGAGGGCAATTTACTATCTGAGTAAAAAATTCATAGAATATGAAGCCAAGTACTCACCGTTGGAAAATACTTGTTGTGCTCTAGTGTGGGCAACTCAGAGGCTAAAGCATTACTTCCTTAGTCACTCCACATTATTGATATCTCGGATGGACCCTCTGAAGTATTTATTTGAGAAACCGACACTAACTGGCAGAACGGCAAAGTGGCAGCTACTACTATTCGAGTTTGACCTCACGTACATCACTCAGAAGGCGATTAAGGGTCAAGCCATTGTCGATCACCTGGCTGCACATCCTTTGCCAGAATACCAACCGTTGAAAACTAACTTTCCTGATGAAGTAATTCTGTTTACTAAAGAGGAGGAAAGTGAAAGCTCTTGGCAGATGTTCTTCGATGGGGTCGCCAACATGAATGGAAATGGAATTGGGGCAGTCTTGGTCAAACCAGATGGTTCACACATCCCGATCGCAGTGAAGTTGAGATTCCAGGGCACCAATAATATCGCCAAATATGAAGCATGCATAATTGGGTTGCAAGCCGCTATAGATCATGAAGTGGAGGAGCTTGACATATACGGAGATTCGAGTCTTATCATCTTCCAGAAAACTGGTGAATGGAAAACCAAGGATCACAAATTGATCTCCTATCACCAGTATTTGAAAGAAATAAGCACAAATTTTACTCGAATTTCCCTCAACTATATGCCAAAGGCCAAGAATCAGTTCGCGGGTGCTCTAGCAACATTGGTTTCAATGGTCAGCATACCAGAAGGGGTAGACATCAAACCATTGGAAATTGAGGTTAGAGATGAACCGGCTTATTGTCTCGTTCTAGAGGGAGCACCGGAAGAGGAAGCACCATGGTTTCAAGACATCAAAAATTTCTTGAACAATCAGAGTTTGCCAAAAAATGCTACTTCTACTGAGAAGAGGACAACACAGAGATTAGCTGGTCAATTCCTATTAAGTGGTGGACATTTGTACAAAAGATCACATAATGACATTTTGCTCAGGTGTGTTGCTAAGGCTGAGTCAGAAAGGTTGATTGAGACTGTACATGGGGGAGTTTGTGGACCCAATATGAACAGCCACATGTTGGCAAAGAAGATCCTGCGGTTGGGATACTACTGGTCGACCATGGAGCACGATTGCTGTATACATGTCAGGAGATGTCATCAATGTCAGATATATGCAGATAACAAGCATGCACCCCTAAGCGAGTTGCACAACATGACATCACCATGGCCCTTCTCTATGTGGGGCATAGATGTCATTGGCATGACTTTCCCTAAGGCATCAAACGGGCACAGATTCATCCTGGTAGCGATTGATTATTTCACTAAGTGGGTAGAAGCGGCTTCATATGCGAATATCACAAGCAACCATGTTATTAAATTTTTTAAGCACAATATTATTTGTCGCTATGAACTGCCAAGTGCCATAATATTAGACAATGCTTCAAATATTAAGAACAAGGACATGAAGAAGATGTGTGAGCAGTTTCAGATTACCCATCACAAGTCCGCTCCGTACAGGCCAAAGATGAATGGGGCAATGGAAGCAGCAAATAAGAATATAAAGAAAATCATTCAGAAGATGGTAGTGAGTTACAAGGTTTGACATGAAATGCTACCACTTGCTCTACATGCCTACAGAACCTTAATCCGAACTTCAACTGGGGCAACCCCATATTCTCTAGTCTATGGGATGGAAGCAGTCTTCCAGTGGAAGTAAAAATCCCATCACTTAGAGTGCTCATGGAAGCTAAATTGGAAGAAGCCGAGTGGATGCAGTCAAGACATGATCAACTCATCCTGGTAGAAGAGAAGTGATTGAAAACACTTTATCATGGCCAACTGAACTAGAGGAGAATGGCCCGGGCCTACAATAAGAAGGTGAATCCCAAAACCTTTCAAGAAGGAAACTTGGTGCTAAAGAAAATCTTACCATTTTTGGAAGATCCTCGCGGTAAGTTCAAGCTGAATTGGGAAGGCCCGTATGTCGTCAAGAAGGTCCTGTCAGGGGGTGCACTCATCTTGACAGAAATGGATGGGACAGACTTTCCTGAGCCAATTAACTCTGATGCGGTAAAAAGGTATTTTCCTTGATTGAATATTACTAGGAAATGATTTGAGGCCATCTTTCTTTATTTCCTTCAAAATTTTAATTCCTAGTCTAGCCAAGTTGATCCGGTTCGTTTCTTTGATAAACCTAAACTGGACTTACAGTCTTATACTAGGGCAAAACAAATTGGGCCAAGGCCAATTGGGGCAAAAATAAAGGAAAAGAAAGAGAGAAAAGGCAATGAAAAATGGCAAATGAAAGCCAAGTGTGAAAAGAGATGCAAGGAATGCAAATTGGGGAAAAAGGGTTAAATTCATCATGACTGTAAGTCCGGTTGACCTATTTCCACATTTGAAAAATTTTGGGCCTTTAATACCCTCTCTTTCGTAAACCAAGCCTAGCCTTTGTTTCGTCCTATTTTTAAGCCCTCGGTGATCTTAATTTGTTCATTCAAAATTCAGAGTAAGATTGGTGATGACAGAATGCAGAAGCCGGCCCTAGTGAAAACCGTAACTGGCGCAAGGGGCAATATTGGCGAAAAGAAAAGGAAAAAAAAAGCAGAGGTTGAGTTGATCATGGAGATCTAAGCTTGAAGTAAAATCAGCATGAATATTGAGACTGAGCAGAATGGGGTCAGTTTTGGAAGAAAAAGCATTTGGGGATGACTCTAAAGGTCCTAAGATTAACGGTTTCGATCCCTCATTATTTTTTGGATTACCCTTTTCAATATTTAACCTGGTTTTAATTCCTTTAATTATGGGTGATTAAGTGCATGGATCAAATTTCAAAAAAAAAAAAAACAAAAAAATAATAATAAAAAGAAAAACTATATTTTGGCCAGTGATGATAAATCAAATACTTTTCATAAAACCTTTGTTTTTACAAGCATCTGAGCATTCTGAGGCCCATAATATAAAAAATTTATTTTTTGAATTAAATTTTTTGTCTTTCCACTATTGGAGTTTGCTTTCGTACAACGGTATGAAAAAAAAGAAGAAAAAATGTGCAGGAAATAAGGTTAGTCTCTGTCTCCTAGCCGCTCCTCAAGCTCCCGAATCCGAGCTGCCTGAGCTGCAATAACTCCAGAAGCCCCTCTGCAGCGGGATCACTCAAGAAGGGAATGACCTCATTTGAAAGGGTCTATCTAATCTGCATGCTTCTAAGGCTGGCTAAAGCATCCTGGTACTTCTGCCGTATCATCCGGACCTCAAAGCGGCGGGCCTACCTCTGCTCCTCAAGTTTCTCCTCCATAGCTGTACAACGGGATATCTGCTCCTTAAGCTGCCTCTCCAGATAAACACCCCGTATCCTGAGCTCCTGGGCCTCTCGTACCCATATTTGCTGAAGTCGCTTGTGAGAGGCTCTCTCAGACTCCAGGATGTCTTCATAAGTAGGAGCCAAGACTGCAGGAGGATCTTCGGGTACTGGGGCCTGACTCTGTATCTGCTTCTTGATCCAGAAGAGATAGTCCTTCACATGGGACTCTGAGAAGACTTGGCTCCGCATAAAACAAACATAGGACCACTCACTCATCAACCAAGCATTCAGCTTCATGGTAGCTGATGAAAGTGGCCCAAGATGGTTCTCGTATCCACTTGGGATTATAATCCCCTGGGTCGCTTTGAACTGACGAATAACCCTCAAAGGGAGGTAAAGCACAGCATGTCTCAAGCCAGCCAGAACCAAAAGGTTGCGGTCTCGAAAGCTAATCACTGTCTCTGCATTGGGTTGATAAGTACCAGGCCACCTCACCTAATCATCCTGAAGTGTAGCCAAGAAAGTAAACCAGCCCTGTTTACCTCCTGGAATGTCAGGACACCCCCGGTTGCTCATCAAGATGGGAACCTTCAAGCTTGGGAAGAAGTGCCGATTGATCTCCTCAATCTGATTCGGGTGGTCAAGTAACCAAAGCTGCAAAGGAGGAGGGATATTTCAGTATATTGTAAAGAAAAAGAAAAAAAAAAGCAAGCAAAAGAAAAAAAAACAAAAAGAACAAAAAAGAAAAAAAGTTTACCTGCAGGATAGGGCCACATGATAGAAAGCACTTCTTCTTCTGTAATAACAGTCAGTCAAAGCTTGGTACATCCCTGCCAAAATCATAGGGGCCAATCTCTCCTGCTCCCTAACCTGGCATATAACTGAGATAAGGGTCAAGTCGACCTCATCGTCATCCCGTGGAAAAGCAGTTGGTTAACCACTATTAGGGTTAAGGCATTGAACCTAGCTTCCTTGTTCTCCCCCCTCAAGAGCTTCTCAGTCAGAAAAGACTTGGACAAAGTCAAAAGGGTGTCAGAATCCCCTAAATCCTTCTTCCCTATACCCAGGAAAGTAGAAACCTCTTTCTTGTAACTAGGCCTAAGGGGTGGGTTCACTACCTTCTCTACAAACCTCAAGCCCAGGATAGTTTCAACCTCCTCAATGGTTGGGGTCATCTCATGGTCGCCAAAATAGAAAAGGTTTAGGTCAGGTACCCAATGGCCAATCATAGCTTCAATAATTTCTCACTTAAAGGAAATCTTTGGGATAAGCAGAACATGACCTAGATGGATGGAATCCCATTTCCTCTCTTCATCAAGAGTCATAGAATTAACCCACCTAGTATAGAATGAATCTACAGGGTTATACCTAGTGAGGTTAGGGGGTTTTGATCTAAAAGGTTGTTTTGCAAGGGAGGCTGTGTAAACAGACAACAATGGGGTTGAAGATGATCCGGAATCCATTGGAGATGTGTGAGACACGGGAAAAATCACCGGGATGATTTCCCCTCCGTCAACACACGGGCTCAACGCAAAAGTGGGAGAGTCGCCACCATTCAGAATTTTGGGGTGTGAATGGACACCAAAAAGTTCTAAAATATGCAAAAATAGCTAAAAGGCACATTCTAGGGTAAAAATAACCCTACCTGTAACGCCCCGGATCCGAGTCACGAAATAACACCGTAACTCGTCTCCAGAGGTTATTATAAAACACAGGATCGCAATATCAGAGTGAAGGAAAAACATGAATACAACAATAACTATATAACAGAGTGCGCTAAAATAATCCCAAACGAAAATAAACTCACATGACCAAGTAACTACCCGCAAGTATCGTCCTCTCCAGGAGCAGCTGAAAACAAAACAAAACAATACGGAATGAGATATGATTAATTGGCAACAACATAGCAAATAAGCATAATTTTGTATCTCAAGATATAATTCCAGATATACCAATGTCACATAACACCAAGTCTTCTCATAACCATGCCCACGCCTCCAAATGTATATCCGGCCTACTCAGGGTTTCGGATATTGAAATAACTGCGTCATCCAATGCAGGCCTACTCCCCGGGTTTCTGCATTGACAACCAAGCCTACTCAGGGTTTCTGGCTGCTCTACACCGGCGGGAGGTACAATACACAATAATCGGTAAACAATATTCCATGAACCATAAATACCAACAAACCAGCAAATAAAACATATCACGTCAAACAAAATCAAATACCAACATTGGTCAATGTCATGACTATTGTTTAGTTGATAAATTAAACATGCCAAGTAGACACTCCACACCTCCATGTACACAGTTCCGGCCTACTCAGGGTTTCGGAAACTCTGAAATGACGGCCTACTCAGGGTTTCGTCATCCAATGCAGGCCTACTCAGGGTTTCTGCATTGACAACCAGGCCTACTCAGGGTTTCTGGCTGCTCTACACCGGTCGTGGCAACACACAAGGCCATGCAATTCCAACAACCAACAATAACATCACATTACTAAGCTTAGACTCTGGATCCAGGACAAGCTAAACCAGTAGTAAGTATAAAACTAGCAAATCAACCCAATGTATTTTCCATCATGTAAAACTGATATATATAGATCAACATGTTCAAGTGCATACCATATGTCACTCAGGACCAGCTTACTTGCTCATGAAGTCCTCAAAGAGATTCTCAAATAATTTACCAGAACAGAATAAGATATGATTCTAAACCGTCCATCGATATAAAACAATATTCAAGTAAATCATTCCTGAAGTGCACCGTGCATTCAAAGGTGAACTAGCATAATAGTGTAGAGGTATTTCAGCAAAACAATATGGTTTCAAAACTGACTTTTCAGAATAAAGCACATTATACAGAAATGATTTCAGCATCCAAACTTCGATTAAACATAATCCAGCAAAACAGCTCCTAGAATCTAAATTTCGCTTTCATAATCCAAATCAATCAAATGAATGTCATAAAACCCTGGAAACACATTTTGGATGAGTGGAATAGTCTTAGGATCCCCTATAAGGTCACCATACCAAAAAGCAATCAATTCTGAGACAAAAAGTTTCGGACCTCAAAATATTCTAAGTCTAGTTAAAAACGTTGACTTTTGGTATATAATTTTTCTAGACAAATCTACAAGGAGTTTCGGGCTCAAATTTTGGTTGTAGTCTATTGGTGGGTAAACACATCTCCTAGAATTTTCTGGGCTCCTGAATCACTCATCTGGGTATTAAACCCAAACCGGGCATTTTGATTAAAACCGGGATTTAGGCATGAACTGGAAAGTTGACTTTTTATTGGCTGGGAATTAGACCTTGGAAGTATTTTTATTGGTTCCAAATGGGGGGTAAAACCTTATTTACAGGTAAAGACTATGCACTCACTTCCTGAAGTGGGCGCCAGGTGAGCGCCGGTCGGCGGTAAGAGAAAAAGTAAAAATATACCTAGCGCTCACTCGACGCTAGGTGAGCGCGAGCTGAGCGCCAGACGGGCGTGAGGTGGGCGCGAGATTCACGCGAGATGAGCGCCGGGTTTTCTACTGAGCGCGAGCTGAGCGCCAGACGGGCGTGAGCTCGGCGGTGGGTAGTATTTAACGGGGCGCCTACCTCTTAGGTGAGCGCGAGGTGAGCGGATACCCCCTGTGATTTTCATTTCTCTGTCATCCCAAGATCTACATGACTGGCCGGTTTGTTTATCTCTGTAATTGTTCCACTACACTCCTAATACTCCCAGAAGACTTCCCAACCATATTTGGATTTAATCTAACCACTTTTAAATAAAAGATAAAATTCAATCTCCGAACTCTGTTCATGTCATTTCCAGAAAACCGGAAAACCAGAAAACTCATACATCATTTAAGATACAAAACATGCATCAGAATAAGCTCACAAAAATCTCAAACACAAAACCCAGTTGTAAATCAGTGCTACTCACAAGTATACGCTTAATCCCAGAACAGAAGATTATTCCTCAACCGGCCGAGCACGACTTCCGGCTGCGCGCGAGGATGCAGCTGTAGCCGAACGGATCCTTTGCTCGCGAGAGGAAAAACCCACTGAAATCTGGATCTCCGACTCCACTAATCCAGTCGGATCTCTCACTGTTCTCGTCTCTTCCCAGCGAAACCCTAATCGCCACAGTAGCCGCAAAACACCAAACGTCTTCAGTTACAAAAATACGATGCGAGCATTCCAAACCAAAAACCTAATTTCCCCTTTAGTATATATACCTTCCACACGCTCCCATACGTGTTGCCGCACCACAACCTTTTAAAAGCCTTGATCTTGTGCATGCTCGCCCACTGAAAACCCTACATTTTCCCGCATCCACTTAAGCTTATTCTCTTTGACAACTAATGACCACAAATCTCCAGCTATAAATAAATTTTGATTAAGCCTGTCCATAAATCCATGTGTTCATACTTTTGCATATATTTTATTTTATCTACTATTTTATATTGTTTATTATTTTATTATTTTATATATATATTTTTTTCTACTCAAAACTGGGGTTTTACACTACCTGAAAATCAAATCCAGAGATGGGTAAGGGGATTAGATTATGAATGGGGAAAGGTGTTAGGCACCCCCATTCACCTAGACAAAGTGGTTGCCAAGTGTTTGTTCATGCAAAAAAAAAGAAATAAGAAAGCTTGCTAAAAATTATCAAAAACCTTGAAAAAGGAACAAGTGTATGATATATTCACATGAAGATCCAAATGGATTCTAGATCTTCTCTTATGTCAACATCATTTCTGAAATGTAATAAAAGGATAAAAATCCAAGCAAAAGAGTGTACAAAGCCAAGTTGAATCAAATCCGGAAAATTCGGTGAAAAGTAATGCCATTTGTCTTGAAATCATTCAAATCCAATTTTAAATTGAACCAAACCAAACCCATTTGAAAGATCTTGGTAAATAAGAGACTCATGCAAAATTTCAAGTCAATCCGGTTGAAATCCTAGGAGTTATGCTCCTTTAAAGTTGCTGCTGGGGATGATTAAAAGTAACAAGTAGGCAAGTTTGGAAAATCACCTAGAAAAATCCACTCCATAAAAATCCATGAAATTTGGTGTGATTAAAGTCTGTATGGCCATCTTTCGAAAGAAACTAGCCTCACACAAAAAATGCACTCGGATGTGCCTTGGGTGGTCTCCCGAACAGGCCCCGAAGATCACAGATTTACCCAGAAAAGTGCCATTGAGCAGTTCTGAGTAAATCTGTTACCAATAATACAAATGGAGTCAAACAATTATGAAACTAAATGGATTTGAAAATAGACTCATAAAGGAGTGCCCAGAAACAAAAATCACTTGAATCGGATTTAAAACGAACACATGGCGCTCCGTCGAAGTGACAAGTTCTGTATTTGAACCTGAACTGTCCAATCAACTTCGACAGAGAGGTGTCAAAACTCCGCATGATAGAAATTAATGAAATTTGGTGGACATAAACTAGACAGCCTCACCTTTCCCATGGTTCTAGAATCACATCAAAATTCATCCGGACGATGAAGTTATGAGTGTCCGAAGTCGGGATACAGTTGTTGTCAAGTTAAGCCTTTTTTGGAGAAAAACAATTCAAAACTGTAACAAAGTATGTGCAATTCGTGCAAGATGAATACAAAGCCTTTAAAAACCTTTTAAAAACATTCCAGAATTGATTAAGGCCATTTATTTCAGATTTATCACAATAAATGTAATAAACCCAAAATATGAGCCTATCCCACCAAAACGGGTGCAATGTATGTGCAAGTGAAAATCATTCAAGAGCAATATAACAACTGTAACGCCCCGGATCCGAGTCATATGAAAAACCCGTAACTCGTCTCCAGAGGTTATTATAAAACACAGGATCGCAATATCAGAGTGAAGGAAAAACATGAATACAACAATAACTATATAACAGAGTGCACTAAAATAATCCCAGACGAAAATAAACTCACATGACCAAGTAACTACCCGCAAGTATCGTCCTCTCCAGGAGCAGCTGAAAACAAATACGGAATGAGATACGAATATCCCAGTGAGCAGCACATGCATGCACAAATACATTTATTTCAGTTCTAAAACATGCCACGATTATAACCATGTACAATGATGATAATACGCATATTCCGAATAATCCGACTAAACTTCAATAATCCAATTCATATCAGTGCGGAAAACCATCAGGTAAATCAAGCAATAACAATCCGTTTCCAATCCCGAAGATATCGATAAAATAATGATTAATTGGCAACAACATAGCAAATAAGCATAATTTTGCATCTCAAGATATAATTCCAGATATACCAATGTCACATAACACCAAGTCTTCTCATAACCATGCCCACGCCTCCAAATGTATATCCGGCCTACTTAGGGTTTCGGATATTGAAATGACTGCGTCATCCAATGCAGGCCTACTCCCCGGGTTTCTGCATTGACAACCAGGCCTACTCAGGGTTTCTGGCTGCTCTACACCGGCGGGAGGTACAATACTCAATAATCGGTAAACAATATTCCATGAACCATAAATACCAACAAACCAGCGAATAAAACATATCACGTCAAACAAAATCAAATACCAACATTGGTCAATGTCATGACTATTGTTTAGTTGATAAATTAAACATGCCAAGTAGACACTCCACACCTCCATGTACACAGTTCCGGCCTACTCAGGGTTTTGGATACTCTGAAACAACGGCCTACTCAGGGTTTCGTCATCCAATGCAGGCCTACTCCCGGGTTTCTGCATTGACAACCAGGCCTACTCAGGGTTTCTGGCTGCTCTACACCGGTCGTGGCAACACACAAGGCCATGCAATTCCAACAACCAACAATAACATCACATTACTAAGCTTAAACATCTGGATCCAGGACAAGCTAGACCAAAACAGTAAAACATCGTATAATCTCAATTCCAATATCAAAATAAAACCATTCATTCCACATCATGTAAAACTCATCACAATTCATCACCTGTCCCTCTGGACCAAGCAGTACCTCAAGTACTTTCAGTATTTTCTCATTTCCGTAACACATGTCATTTGAAAGTAAAACTCAATTCAGTCATACCAAGGGAATCTTTACAATACATTTAAAGTTTCCAAACCAATGAAACCAAAATAGAATAACTCCTCAATCAAAACAGTGTATAAAACAGAGGAAATGTAACTAGTAACTCTTGGTGGTTTGGTATCCGGCATAACATTCATAAATAACCTAAACTCAACTTGAAAGCTTTTAAGAAGTTCACTAAATTTTCCTCTAATAGTTTCCTAGGCAAAATAGATTCCCAGGATTCCCAAACAAGTGAATAGTGAAGTGGTTTAATCCTCAAGTAACCCAAATACCCTTAGTTAAATCAAATCTCCAATTCAGTAAGCAAAATAGGTCTGCCGCTCACTTCCTGAGGTGGGCGCGAGGTGAGTGCCGGTCGGCGGTGAAGAAATGGGGTAAAAACGACTTACCGCTCACTCGACGCTAGGTGAGCGTGAGCCGAGCGCGAGATGGGCGTGAGGTGGGCGCGAGATTCGCGCGAGATGAGCGCATAGTTTTCTGCTGAGCGCGAGCTGAGCGCCAGCCGGGCGCGAGCTCGGCGGTGGGTCGTGTTTAACGGGGCGCCTACCTCTGAGGTGAGCGCCGGTGAGCGCGAGGTGGGCGGATACCCCCTGTGATTTTTGTTTCTCTGTTATTCCAAGATCTACAAGACTGGCCGGTTTGTTTAGGTCTGTAATTGCTCCCATACACTCCTAATACTCCCAGAAGACTTCCCAACCATATTTGGAATTAATCTAAACACTTTTATTTTTAAAGATAAAATTCAGTCGGAGACTCTGTTCATGCCATTTCCCGAAAACCAGAAAAACCAGAAAACTCATACTATCACTTAATATATAAACCATGCATCAGAATAAGCTCACGAAAACATCAAATACAAAACCCAGTTGTAAATCAGTGCTACTCACAAGTAGACGCTTAATCCCAGAACAGAAGATTATTCCTCAACCGGCCGAGCACGACTTCCGGCTGCGCACGAGGATGCAACTGTAGCCGAACGGATCCTCTGCTCGCGAGAGGAAAAACCGACTAAAATCTGGATCTCCGACTCCACTAATCCAGTCGGATCTCTCACTGTTCTCGTCTCTTCCCAGCAAAACCCTAATCGCCACAGTAGCCGCAAAACACCAAACGTCTTCAGTTACAAAAATACGATGTGAGCATTCCAAACCAAAACCCTAATTTCCCCTTTAGTATATATACCTTCCACACAACCTTTTAAAAGCATTGATCCTGTGCATGCTCGCCCACTGAAAACCCTACATTTTCCCGCATCCACTTAAGCTTATTCTCTTTGACAACTAATGACCACAAATCTCCAGCAATAAATAAATTTTGATTAAGCCTGTCCATAAATCCATGTGTTCATACTTTTGCATATATTTTATTTTATCTACTATTTTATATTGTTTATTATTTTATTATTTTATTTTTTTTTTCTACTCAAAACTGGGGTTTTACATTCTTCCCTCCTTCAAAAAATTTCGTCCTCGAAATTTCAAATCATGAAATGATAACCAAAACTGAGCATATCCTAGGCTTCTCCTTCACTCCTTTGCTGATTGCACTTGCTTATATCACTCCCTTGCATTATTCTACCACAAAACATTGACTCACACGTCACTATGATTTGTAACACTTACTCATGACAAACTCAATATCTAAACTAACTGATCTCCAAATATTTCAATATCTAAACTAACTGATCTCCAAATATTAATTTACTAATCTTCGCATTATCCCGCACTTAGGCCGCCTTGCCTCTAACCTCAATAGACTATTCTTGAAACCAAAATCTCCAGCAATCTCTCCCCCTTTCTTTATTAATTCTCTAATGCGCATCAATTTGAATCTGATATTTATCTCTCGCATGGATACTAAACCAAAACAACTTCACACAACCCGTGCTAAACTCAATCCACCACTATGTATGTTTCATTCTTCAATCCAGTATTCAACAATTTTAATAGAACTCACTTACGGGCCAATGAGAGTAGCTAATGGAGATATCCTTCCTGCAAAATTTCGTCGGGATCCTTAACAATTCAGAATTTAACCCTATTCAAAATGGTTTAGCTCATTTTAAGATCAACCAACAGATTTCTCTTTTTTTTTCTTTTTTTTTTTTTAAAAAAAAAACTTACCTTATGTCCTTACTTCTAAAATAAAACATATTTCTTCCTTCAAAAACTTTCCATTCACTTAAATGGAGACCCTAAATTCCACCTCTATTATTTAACTTAGATTTCTACATTTATTCCTCAATACATTTCCAATTAACTCCAGACCTAATTTTTCACATAAAAAGAAATTCCTATAACTTATACCCTTGCAATACCAATGCACTAAGAAATAATTATACCTCCTCTAATATATTCTAAAACTCTCTTTAGGTTTAACCATGTCATTTAAAATCTTATTTCAGCATCTATTTACTTGCTTTTATATTAAAGCACATCCATAAAATTTCTGAAATAAATAGCACTCATTCACTCCATATTATTTATTTATTTATTTATTTTCTCTTTCACCTGGCACACATACCCTGCCTCCAAGTCTTAATAAACCATTCTTGAAAATCAAGCCGCTAGTAGGCTTATCTCCTTTCCCTAATTCTTTGGTGTGCCTCAAGCTGAATTTGGTAACAATCTCTCCCAACTATGCTAGGTTAATTTTGACTTCACAGGCATTAAAGCTAAAATCCCACCATCCCCATGGCTAATTTCTACTTGTACCCACAATATTCCACTAACCAACCATAACTGTAGTGATCTTATCCCATGGCACTTTTATAACCTAATAATGATACATATAAAAATGACTAGGATGTTTCAAGCTGGATAATAATAAATGTAAAAATATAATCTCTCCATAGATCCATTCATCCTCTTATATTATAACCAGATACTGCGGAAAATAAGATATCCTCCCCAACTATTGTAATCTGGAAATCTCTTAAACTTCAACCCAATAAGGTCATACCACCAACTCAAGTGCACCCTCATGCTTACTTACATTCTATCCTGGTGGAGAAATTTTCTGAACGAGATCTCATCCTTGCCTTCTAAATTCACCACACTTCCGCTACGCATTTAATAATTTTCCAAACTTACCCATGCATTCTCAATAATCCTTATGAATATAACCACTTAAAATTTCTTATTCCCCATATTCATACCTACTAGTAAAATAAAATAGCTCAGAAGAAAACAACATAACTTGCTGTCACCCACCCTTTCATATATGTGCACCTATATGAAGAATAGGAAAGAAATCATGCAAATTCCCTTCTAGTTTAAATTAAACAATATATCACACAACAGATTTCTTATACATATAAATAGTACAATACATACCCCATTTGTATAAAGCTTGATACCCAAGTAATTGTTCAGCACTGGCCGATGCCTTACACTACTAAAGTATGGCTATATACATCTAGCTCATCATCCAATTAAGCATACAATAGCTCGGATGCTTAATCAACCATCACCAATTCTATGCTTCAGATACATGCGTTCAGCAATTAAAATCATCTCATAACTCCCACGTCTTAATTTTCTGATTGTCTCCAAACAAACCAACTTCTCAGTACTCGAAATTTTTCCTCTAAATGGAACTTCAATAACTTTTCTCTATTCATGCCGACTTACTAATAATAATAATATCAATGCATTATATCACATATAATAACAATATCATACCAGATAGATATAATGTAAAGAATCAAGTAATCTTACCTTTAACTATATTGATTACAGCTAGATCTAAAGAAATAGCACTCTCAGCCAATATTTCCTATTTAAGGAATGCTATCTAACGAGCACACAACCCCCAAGTCCATCTTAGAGTTTCCTAGTCCTATCTCATGTTTCCTTTCAAAACTCTGATATTCTCTGATACCATCTGTAACGCCCCGGATCCGAGTCACATGAAAAACCCGTAACTCGTCTCCAGAGGTTATTATAAAACACAGGATCGCAATATCAGAGTGAAGGAAAAACATGAATACAACAATAACTATATAACAGAGTGCGCTAAAATAATCCCAGACGAAAATAAACTCACATGACCAAGTAACTACCTGCAAGTATCGTCCTCTCCAGGAGCAGCTGAAAACAAAACAAAACAATACGGAATGAGATACGAATATCCCAGTGAGCAGCACATGCATGCACAAATACATTTATTTCAGTTCTAAAACATGCCACGATTATAACCATGTACAATGATGATAATACACATATTCCGAATAATCCGACTAAACTTCAATAATCCAATTCATATCAGTGCGGAAAACCATCAGTTAAATCAAGCAATAACAATCCGTTTCCAATCCCGAAGATATCGATAAAATAATGATTAATTGGCAACAACATAGCAAATAAGCATAATTTTGCATCTCAAGATATAATTCCAGATATACCAATGTCACATAACACCAAGTCTTCTCATAACCATGCCCACGCCTCCAAATGTATATCCGGCCTACTTAGGGTTTCGGATATTGAAATGACTGCGTCATCCAACGCAGGCCTACTCCTCGGGTTTCTGCATTGACAACCAGGCCTACTCAGGGTTTCTGGCTGCTCTACACCGGCGGGAGGTACAATACTCAATAATCGGTAAACAATATTCCATGAACCATAAATACCAACAAACCAGCGAATAAAACATATCACGTCAAACAAAATCAAATACCAACATTGGTCAATGTCATGACTATTGTTTAGTTGATAAATTAAACATGCCAAGTAGACACTCCACACCTCCATGTACACAGTTCCGGCCTACTCAGGGTTTTGGATACTCTGAAACGACGGCCTACTCAGGGTTTCGTCATCCAATGCAGGCCTACTCCTGGGTTTCTGCATTGACAACCAGGCCTACTCAGGGTTTCTGGCTGCTCTACACCGGTCGTGGCAACACACAAGGCCATGCAATTCCAACAACCAACAATAACATCACATTACTAAGCTTAAACATCTGGATCCAGGACAAGCTAGACCAAAACAGTAAAACATCGTATAATCTCAATTCCAATATCAAAATAAAACCATTCATTCCACATCATGTAAAACTCATCACAATTCATCACCTGTCCCTCTGGACCAAGCAGTACCTCAAGTACTTTCAGTATTTTCTCATTTCCGTAACACATGTCATTTGAAAGTAAAACTCAATTCAGTCATACCAAGGGAATCTTTACAATACATTTAAAGTTTCCAAACCAATGAAACCAAAATAGAATAACTCCTCAATCAAAACAGTGTATAAAACAGAGGAAATGTAACTAGTAACTCTTGGTGGTTTGGTATCCGGCATAACATTCATAAATAACCTAAACTCAACTTGAAAGCTTTTAAGAAGTTCACTAAATTTTCCTCTAATAGTTTCCTAGGCAAAATAGATTCCCAGGATTCCCAAACAAGTGAATAGTGAAGTGGTTTAATCCTCAAGTAACCCAAATACCCTTAGTTAAATCAAATCTCCAATTCAGTAAGCAAAATAGGTCTGCCGCTCACTTCCTGAGGTGGGCGCGAGGTGAGTGCCGGTCGGCGGTGAAGAAATGGGGTAAAAACGACTTACCGCTCACTCGACGCTAGGTGAGCGTGAGCCGAGCGCGAGATGGGCGTGAGGTGGGCGCGAGATTCGCGCGAGATGAGCGCATAGTTTTCTGCTGAGCGCGAGCTGAGCGCCAGCCGGGCGCGAGCTCGGCGGTGGGTCGTGTTTAACGGGGCGCCTACCTCTGAGGTGAGCGCCGGTGAGCGCGAGGTGGGCGGATACCCCCTGTGATTTTTGTTTCTCTGTTATTCCAAGATCTACAAGACTAGCCGGTTTGTTTAGGTCTGTAATTGCTCCCATACACTCCTAATACTCCCAGAAGACTTCCCAACCATATTTGGAATTAATCTAAACACTTTTATTTTTAAAGATAAAATTCAGTCGGAGACTCTGTTCATGTCATTTCCCGAAAACCAGAAAAACCAGAAAACTCATACTATCACTTAATATATAAACCATGCATCAGAATAAGCTCACGAAAACATCAAATACAAAACCCAGTTGTAAATCAGTGCTACTCACAAGTATACGCTTAATCCCAGAACAGAAGATTATTGATAAGAACTCAATTTGTTATATTTTTCTCTACTAATGTGTAACCTTTTGAATTTACTTTTGTGCCTAAATATACTGATTATGCTCATATTTTGATTTAGGTGACAATTGGCAGCATGTGGGAAAAATGAAGCTAATTAGATACTCTTGGTGATTATAGAAGTCATGGTTCAAACGGCGTAAAAATCGGAGTCAAATTGAAGAAGATATGTTCACCGTTCGCTGAACGTTCGATTACCGTTCGAACGTTGGTGTTCTGCAGAGAAACCCGAGAGCAGCGGTCGCTGACCGTTGGCTGGCCGTTCGAACGTTGGTGTTCTACAGAGAAACCCGAGAGCAGCGTTCGCTGACCGTTCGCTGAGCGTTCGAACGAGAGATGAAGAAATAGCTTTTTAACTTGAGCGTTCGACCCGCGTTCGCTGAGCGTTCGAACGATCAAGAAGAAAAACCTGTTATAAAATTCCGAACTTTGCGGATTTATTTCCTTTTTCTTGGGGATCTTCTTCTAGTTTTTAGGGAGAGTTTTAAGGGTTTCTAATTAAAGAGATTAGGTCGTTTTTGGACTTGGAAAGTCGTGGATATACTAGGAAAGGGAGTACTCTCTTCCTAAGGAGGCTTGGAAGGAAAGTTCATGATTTTTCTCTTTAAAAAGAGAGTTTTTGGGAGAGTGCGGGGCGTCCTCTTTTCTCTTCTTCTTCTTCTCCCTTTCTTCTTCTTCTGAGTTTGTGATTCATGGCCATGTGTGGCTAAACGTTTATTCTTGGTCAAAGGAGGCTGAAACCTCGGAATTAATAAAGCTGTGAGATCTTAATGTTTTAATTGTTCAGTTTATACTTGAGCATTGATATTCTTCTATGTTTATTCTCATGATTGTTCCGTCTAATTGCTAGGAGGCCTACTAGTTTATTATTCGTTGCAATTTATTGCTAGGCTAGATATCAAATCCGTAATTGTTTGATCCCTCTAATCTGTGAAGCAACTGAGGTTTAATAATTTGCTGCGTCAGGAATTGTTAGACTTTAGGAAGAATTTTCTGCTAGATTAAATACAGCCGCTTGTGATTGTATTGTTTAGATTCATCAATCTTCCTTGCCCCTAAAGCTGCTGCTGGATTAAATCTTTACCGCTTGTGTGAGGTTGTTTAGTAGTTAGGGTTAATTAGATCGCTTGTTTTCTGATTATCTATAATTGAAAGAGTTTGGAAAGTATTTCCAAGGGTGAATGTTTAATGTATGAATTGATATATTCTAGCATCTATGATCAGCTTTGATATTCCGATGGCGGATGTTAACTTAGACCAAGGTTTGTTTTCTTGATTGATTTATTAAAGTTTTTAGTAATCTGTTATTTTCTGATCTCATTGTGACAAAACCCCCTCTTAATTCTGTTTTCTAAAGCATAAGAAGAGATAGAAACTCTCGGTGGAACGATCCCTACTCACCTTGCTATATGCATATTTTTAAGTAGTGGTTTATCTTTGGTTGTGTACGACAGTCACCAAATTTTGGCGCCGTTGCCGGGGAGTTTCTCTTTGATAATCATCTTTGATTGTTTATGACTGCAACTCGATCTTCTAACCAAGGTTATTTGCAGAAAGATCCAGAAATCGAAAGAAGTTTGCACAGGCTACGGAGGGCAGCACAGAGACATTCAGAAGAGGACGATCCATCTCTTTTTGCTGGTGAATCTGATTCCGAAGAAGAAGGAACCATGGCTGGAAACAGAACTTTGAAAGAGCTTGCTGCTCCTGATTTAAATCAGCAACCTTTATGCATAACTTTTCCTACTTTAGATGTTGCTACTACTTTTGAATTAAAATCTGGACTAATACATCTTTTGCCTTCTTTTCATGGATTTGCAGGTGAAGATCCTCACAAACATCTGAAGGAGTTTCACGTGGTGTGTACAAGCATGAAACCCACTGGAGTAACTGAAGAGCAGATTAAATTAAGAGCCTTCCCATTCTCTTTGAAGGAGTCGGCTAAAGATTGGCTTTATTACTTACCTTCTGGGACTGTTACTACATGGAATGAGATGAAGAGGTTATTCCTGGAAAAATATTTCCCAGCTTCAAGAGCAGCAAATATCAGAAAAGAAATTTGTGGTGTAAGGCAAAACAATGGGGAATCTCTGTATGAGTATTGGGAAAGATTCAAGAAGCTGTGTGCAAGCTGTCCCCATCATCAAATCAATGAACAGCTACTGATCCAGTATTTTTATGAAGGACTTTTACCTACTGAAAGGAACATGATTGATGCTGCTAGTGGAGGAGCTTTGGTAGATAAAACTCCAGAAGCTGCTAGGAACCTGATTGCAATTATGGCAGCCAACTCTCAGCAATTTGGCAGTAGACTTGATTCTTCATCTAAACAAGTCAGAGAGGTAAATATTTCTTCCCTTGAACAGCAAATTGCAAGTCTGACTTCTCTTGTTCGTAATATGAATGCAGGTAACATGCAAACAGCAAAAGTTTGTGGAATTTGCTCTGTAGAAGGACATGCAACAGATATATGTCCAACTCTTAGAGAGGAACATGATGAACAAGCAAACTGGGCAAGTGGTTTTCCTGGACAACCTCAAAGGAAATATGATCCTTATTCAGATACATATAACCCAGGGTGGAGGGATCACCCAAATCTTAGATATGGGAATCCACAAGCAACTCAGCAAATACCTCCAAACAGATCAAATTTCCAGCAATATAAGCAACCATACCCCCCAAGACAACAACAGGGCCACACTTCTAATTCTGGTATGTCTTTAGAAGATATTGTTAAATCTCTTGCCACTAACACTGTGCAATTTCAACAGGAGACAAAACACTTCCAGCAAGAGACAAGAAACAGTATTCAAGGCTTGGAAAACCAAGTAGGTCAAATGGCCACTGCCATTAGTCGTTTGGAAGCACAAAATTCAGGAAAATTACCTTCTCAGACAGTAGTGAATCCAAGAGAGAATGCCAGTGCAATTGTTTTGAGAAGTGGTAAAGAAGTTGAAACTCAAGTAGAGCCAACACCTACAATGCTGAATAAAGAAGAGGAGAAAACAAGTGAAGCCATGAAGGACATTCCAAATGAAAATGAACCAAGTATATTCCATCCTCTTCCTGATTATAAACCAGTACCCCCTTTTCCTTTGCCTTTAAAAGAAAATAGAAAATATGAGAAGAACTCAGATCTTTATGAGACTTTCAGAAAATGTGAGGTAAATATTCCACTCTTTGATGCTATTAAACAAGTACCTCGTTATGCCAAATTTCTGAAAGAGCTATGTACCATAAAGAGGGGACAGAAGCTTACTGGGAAAGTAAGAGTAGGGGAGAATGTTTCTGCTGTTATTCAAAGTAAACTCCCTACAAAATGCAAGGATCCAGGTATGTTTACTATTCCTTGTATGATAGGAGACACCAAGTTTGAAAAAGCCATGATAGATTTAGGAGCTTCTATAAATGTCATGCCATATTCTATTTATGAATCCTTAAAACTTGGACCTTTGAACAAAACTGGTGTCGTAATCCAATTGGCTGACAGATCAAATGCATATCCTAAAGGTGTTGTAGAGGATGTTCTAGTGAAAGTAAATGATTTGGTTTTTCCAGCCGATTTTTATGTTCTTGATATGGAAAATGGTGATCAGAATGCACCTATCTTGCTAGGAAGACCATTCTTAAAAACATCTAAGACTATGATAGATGTTCATGAAGGCACACTTACCATGGAATTTGATGGTTCATTTGTTAAGTTTAATATATATAATGCCATGAAATATCCTTGTGATGAAAATCCTGTATATTCTGTTGATCTGATTGATTCTTTTGCACAGGACACTTTTGAACTTGATGGAAAAGATAATTTAGAAGTTGTCCTCAGCAACCATCTTGAGAAAGAGAATGGAGAATTGGCTTTGAATGCTGATTTAGATGAAACTGTTGCAGCATTGGATGTTTCCCCAAAGTTACCATATTCAGATTCTTTTCAACATATTGCATTACCAATTTCTAACAAGAGACCTTTACCCTCTGTTTTGCAGCCCCCCATTCCAGATTTGAAACCTCTTCCAAGCCATCTGAAATATGCTTTTCTTGGAGAGAAAGGAACCTTGCCAGTAATCATCTCCAACAAACTCACTGCCTCTCAAGAGGAACAACTTGTCCAAGTTCTTAAGAAGCATCAAATGGCTATTGGCTGGGCAATTGCAGATATTAAGGGAATCAGTCCATCTACATGCATGCATCGGATTTTGATGGAAGAAGGAGCAAAACCTTCACGTCAACCACAAAGAAAGCTGAACCCACCCATGATGGATGTAGTGAAAAAGGAGATTCTAAAACTTCTGGAAGTAGGGATGATTTACCCTATTTCAGATAGCTGTTGGGTCAGCCCGGTTCAAGTGGTTCCCAAGAAGACGGGAATAACAGTGGTGAAAAATCAGAATGATGAATTAGTTCCCACCCGAGTTCAGAATGGGTGGAGGGTTTGTATAGATTACAGAAAATTAAATGCTGTAACCCGCAAGGATCACTTTCCTTTGCCTTTTATTGATCAAATGCTTGAAAGGTTAGCTGGTCATTCTTACTACTGTTTTCTTGATGGTTATTCAGGTTACTTCCAAATTGCCATTGCTCCTGAAGATCAAGAAAAGACAACTTTCACATGCCCATTTGGCACTTTTGCATATCGACGAATGCCTTTCGGCCTTTGCAATGCCCCAGCTACTTTCCAAAGCTCTTCGCTATTTGATGACGAAGAAAGAAGCAAAACCAAGATTGATCAGATGGATACTTCTCTTGAGTGAATTCGATATGGTAATCAAAGATAAAAGAGGGACAGAGAACTGCGTTGCAGATCACTTGAGTCGCTTAACTCATGTAGAGGATACACTTCAGTTGCACGAAACATTCCCTGATGAGCAACTGTTCTCAGCAAGTTTGAAGACACCTTGGTATGCAAATATTGTCAATTATTTGGTTACTAATGTGTTACCTCCTGGTTTTGCAAAAGCTCAAAGAGACAAGCTAAAGAGTGACTGTAAGTATTTTGTATGGGATGATCCCTACTTATGGAAGCATTGTGCAGATCAAGTAATAAGAAGGTGTGTACCTGAACATGAAATTACTTCCATTCTCACCTTTTGTCATTCTTATGCATGTGGAGGACACTTTGGAGCTAAAAGAACAGCAAGAAAGGTACTAGAATGTGGTTTTTATTGGCCACATCTGTTCCGAGATGCATATACCTTCTGTAAGTCATGTGCTAACTGCCAAAGAACAGGTAATATTTCCCAAAGGAATGAGATGCCACAAACCCCCCTACTGTTTTGTGAAATTTTTGATGTTTGGGGCATTGATTTTATGGGACCTTTCCCTTTGTCCTTTGGTTATGTTTATATCCTCCTTGCTGTTGATTATGTCTCAAAATGGGTGGAAGCAAAAGCCACCAGGACTGATGATTCTAAAGTGGTTGCAGATTTTCTTAAGTCAAATATATTTTCCAGGTTTGGAATACCAAGAGCTTTAATCAGTGACCGAGGTACTCATTTCTGCATTCGAACTGTGGAAGCTTTGCTGAAGAAATATCATGTTACCCACAAAGTTTCAACTGCATATCACCCACAAATCAGTGGACAAGCTGAAACATCGAATAGAGAGATCAAGTCCATTCTTGAAAAAACAGTAAATCCAAATCGAAAAGATTGGAGTTTGCGCTTAGATGATGCTTTGTGGGCATATAGGACTGCATACAAGACTCCTATTGGTATGTCCTCTTATCGGTTGGTGTTTGGGAAGCCATGCCACCTTCTGGTTGAATTAGAACACAAGGCTTATTGGGCTGTCAAGAATTTTAACAATAAGATGGATGAGAATGGAGATCATAGGAAGTTGCAGCTACAAGAACTAGAGGAAATTCGCAATGATGCATATGAGAGTGCCAGGATTTATAAGGAAAAGACAAAGGCTTTCCATGATAAGATGATCTCTAGGAAGGAATTTCAAATTGGTCAAAAAGTCCTTCTTTACCATTCAAGGCTTCGTATTTCCTGGTAAGTTGCGTTCTCGTTGGATTGGACCTTTTATTGTTACTAATATTTTTCATCATGGTGCAGTTGAAGTGCAAAGCTTAATAACTTCCAAAGTGTTCAAAGTGAATGGACATCGACTTAAACCTTTCCATGAAGGTTTCCAATTAGAACCAGTGTCAGAATTGCACATTGAGGATCCAGTTTATTCTGATTGAAGAATGCAGAATTGAGTCGAGCCAAAGACAATAAACAAAGGCGCTGCTTGGGAGGCAACCCAAGGGGAGTTTGTTCCTTTTCTCTTTTAATTTCTGCGTTTATGTTTTAGTTATTTTTGTTGCTTTTTCTTTGCATTTACTTTACATTGGGGACAATGTAAGTTTTAAGTGTGGGGGAGGGTATCAAGTGTGTTTTAATTTGTTTTTAAGTGAGTTTGTTTTTGTTCTTGTGTGGTTTTCAACAGTAGCTGATTGTGTATGTCATGAGAAAGATTCTGTTAAGCTTGAGAAAAATTCAGAACATGATTGAATGAGTAATCTTTCAACTTAGCATTACTTGGTTTAGTTATTTTTCCTTGAGGATGGTAATGACCAAACTTGATAGACAAAAGCTGGTGAGATTTTGAGCCTTTGGACTGACACATCCATATCAGTCTTTTATTCTTTCTTGTGTGATATTCTTCCCTGGTTTTGTTTCTCTAGAACTTTCTTTGATTCTCATTCAAGATCACATTGACACATGTATGCATGAATATGATTAAGGCCTTCTTTGTTATAAGTTATAAAAGCCAAATAGCCTACCTTGTGATTGATTATTTTCCTTTTGTAAACCCCATTGAGCTTTATTGACTTTTCTGAGAACCCAGATTATAAATCTTATACCAAGCTGTTGATTATGCCTTTACCCAAGTTGAAGATCTAGTGGAGCATTGTTCATTATTCTGGTATGCATGGGTGTACAAGAAGTAAGTGTGGGGGTGTTTTTGGTATGGCTATGATTGGTGGAAGGGAACATGTTTTATCCTCAATTCTGGAGTTCCACTACTAGTTTGAAGGAAAGAAAAAAAAAATAGCAGAAAAACAGAACAGAAAAGAAAAGGAAGAAAAAGAAGTGATAGAAAGAAAAATCTTGTGAATGGCACAAATTGCCATAAATTTTCATAAAGTTTCAAGAAGAAAAAGGGTTTGTTTATGCATGATATATGAAAAGAATAATTTCCTGAAGGGAGTGATTGGTTTTATATGTCTTATACATTTAAGCTTAAGATGATGTACTTTTGCTCCATTAGTTTCTAAGGCTTTTGAGCTACATTCCCACTTATTTCCTACCTTCATCCTAAGCCCCATTACAACCCATGAAAAGCCCTTATGATTTATGTTATTCATGTGATCCCAGTGGTGGAGATTGAGAAGATAAACAAGCTTATGGTAGATCAATTCCATTGGAATAAATTTGAGTGAAACACATACCCTTCCATTGCAGGAGTGTTGAGTGTTTATTTCTGTGAGGGTCTATGTGTTTGGTTTGCTCCACCTTCAAGTGAAAATACTTGCTAAGTGATTGTGAGTATTTCAGAAATATTTGTTCATGATAGGTTCTAAGTTTTGAATTGCTTTCTGATTCTTGTTAATGAGATATCAATCTGAATTTTTTGGGAAAGTGAATTTAAGTTTTGCCCGAGGACGAGCAAAGGTTAAGTGTGGGGGAATTTGATAAGAACTCAATTTGTTATATTTTTCTCTACTAATGTGTAACCTTTTGAATTTACTTTTGTGCCTAAATATACTGATTATGCTCATATTTTGATTTAGGTGACAATTGGCAGCATGTGGGAAAAATGAAGCTAATTAGATACTCTTGGTGATTATAGAAGTCATGGTTCAAACGGCGTAAAAATCGGAGTCAAATTGAAGAAGATATGTTCACCGTTCGCTGAACGTTCGATTACCGTTCGAACGTTGGTGTTCTGCAGAGAAACCCGAGAGCAGCGTTCGCTGACCGTTGGCTGGCTGTTCGAACGTTGGTGTTCTACAGAGAAACCCGAGAGCAGCGTTCGCTGACCGTTCGCTGAGCGTTCGAACGAGAGATGAAGAAATAGCTTTTTAACTTGAGCGTTCGACCCGCGTTCGCTGAGCGTTCAAACGATCAAGAAGAAAAACCTGTTATAAAATTCCGAACTTTGCGGATTTATTTCCTTTTTCTTGGGGATCTTCTTCTAGTTTTTAGGGAGAGTTTTAAGGGTTTCTAATTAAAGAGATTAGGTCGTTTTTGGACTTGGAAAGTCGTGGATATACTAGGAAATGGAGTACTCTCTTCCTAAGGAGGCTTGGAAGGAAAGTTCATGATTTTTCTCTTTAAAAAGAGAGTTTTTGGGAGAGTGCGGGGCGTCCTCTTTTCTCTTCTTCTTCTTCTCCCTTTCTTCTTCTTCTGAGTTTGTGATTCATGGCCATGTGTGGCTAAACGTTTATTCTTGGTCAAAGGAGGCTGAAACCTCGGAATTAATAAAGCTGTGAGATCTTAATGTTTTAATTGTTCAGTTTATACTTGAGCATTGATATTCTTCTATGTTTATTCTCATGATTGTTCCGTCTAATTGCTAGGAGGCCTACTAGTTTATTATTCGTTGCAATTTATTGCTAGGCTAGATATCAAATCCGTAATTGTTTGATCCCTCTAATCTGTGAAGCAACTGAGGTTTAATAATTTGCTGCGTCAGGAATTGTTAGACTTTAGGAAGAATTTTCTGCTAGATTAAATACAGCCGCTTGTGATTGTATTGTTTAGATTCATCAATCTTCCTTGTCCCTAAAGCTGCTGCTGGATTAAATCTTTACCGCTTGTGTGAGGTTGTTTAGTAGTTAGGGTTAATTAGATCGCTTGTTTTCTGATTATCTATAATTGAAAGAGTTTGGAAAGTATTTCCAAGGGTGAATGTTTAATATATGAATTGATATATTCTAGCATCTATGATCAGCTTTGATATTCCGATGGTGGATGTTAACTTAGACCAAGGTTTGTTTTCTTGATTGATTTATTAAAGTTTTTAGTAATCTGTTATTTTCTGATCTCATTGTGACAAAACCCCCTCTTAATTCTGTTTTCTAAAGCATAAGAAGAGATAGAAACTCTCGGTGGAACGATCCCTACTCACCTTGCTATATGCATATTTTTAAGTAGTGGTTTATCTTTGGTTGTGTACGACAGTCACCAATTATTCCTCAACCGGCCGAGCACGACTTCCGGCTGCGCGCGAGGATGCAACTGTAGCCGAACGGATCCTTTGCTCGCGAGAGGAAAAACCCACTAAAATCTGGATCTCCGACTCCACTAATCCAGTCGGATCTCTCACTGTTCTCGTCTCTTCCCAGCAAAACCCTAATCGCCACAGTAGCCGCAAAACACCAAACGTGTTCAGTTACAAAAATACGATGCGAGCATTCCAAACCAAAACCCTAATTTCCCCTTTAGTATATATACCTTCCACACGCGCCCATACGTGTTGCCGCACGACAACCTTTTAAAAGCCTTGATCCTGTGCATGCTCACCCACTGAAAACCCTACATTTTCCCGCATCCACTTAAGCTTATTCTCTTTGACAACTAATGACCACAAATCTCCAGCAATAAATAAATTTTGATTAAGCCTGTCCATAAATCCATGTGTTCATACTTTTGCATATATTTTATTTTATCTACTATTTTATATTGTTTATTATTTTATTATTTTTTTTTTTCTACTCAAAACTGGGGTTTTACAACAACATAGCATGCATTCTCATTCATTTAAAATAGGGTTCTAAAAGCAACCTAGGGTTCCGTTCCATTATCGTTTCCCTTTGTTCTCTCTCCCGTTAAACACGGTTCTTCAAGATAATCATGGGGTACTTTGAATATGAAATGGGCTTCAAAGATTCAAAAGGCTTTATTCTAAATAGGTTCTAGTACTAGGGTCAATCCCAGTCTCGTTTCTCTTAGATCTCACCTTCACGTTTTACGGCTAGGGGGAGTCTTGAGATACTTTGAGCTGGGGAAGGATTTTCATACACACAAAAAGGCCTTATTCTACAGAAAGGTAGAAGAAGAGATCTAGATCTAGAAATGTAAAATAGAAAATAAAGAAGAGGTTTGAGGCTTACCTGGGGTTCTGGAAGCAATCCGGCGGCGGTTCCCTTCTTCACTCGGAGCTCTTGGATCTCCAACTTATTGGCCATTTGCTTGAGGAAGAGCCTCCTATTTATAGGCAAAGGCTAGGGTTGATGGTAGACACAACTTAATGTCTAGAGCCCACCAACCTTAACCTTAGGGCTGTTTCCGAGATTTCCCCTCATTTAATGAGGGATATGATGGTAGAAAGTGATTTCTCTCGGAAAACCCTAATTTTTGAGCAAAAATTATGTATCCGGCATATCAGGCCGAATACACAAGGGCCTTAATGTATCCGGCGTATAATGCCGGATACACTAAAGCTTTCTTGTATCCGGCATTTTCCATCGGATACAAAGAAAGGTACTTGTATCCGGCCTGAGTTGCCGGATACAAGGAAAAAAGCTTTTTTTTTCCAAATTTTAACACAGGCAATACTTATTTACACGTAATGTCGTTTAAGTAAATGTCCTCGTATTTTTTAATCTCCATTTACTTAAGATATTACATGTAAATAAGCAAACACCCCCCATTTGAATCCATTAAAAATAGTTCCAGACCCAAATTCCAAGTGAATAAAAAGTCAACTTTCCAGTTCTAGGCAAAATTCTGATTTTTCAGGTCTGGAAAAAAGGTTCAATATGTTAAAACCAAGGTATTCGTCAAGATTTAAAATCTCAAAAAATTCTTTTATGCAATAACATGGCTAAAAACCTGATTACCGGGAAAAATTATCTTGAAATCTGGCTTTAAAAAATATTTCATTTTCTGGGGTCAAAAGTCAACAAAATTCAACCGGAAAAAGCTTGACTTTGCACAAAAGATTGAATTCGGATATTTTCCTTTTGCGTTTTGGATTCAAATGGGTTAAGTATCTCAAACCCAATGCAAAGAATTGAAAATTCCAATAAAATATTTCTCTCCTTCAAGATTTATAAAAAATCGTGCAATTTTGGGGTGTCTACAGCTGCCCCTCTTTGCTGGAGTTGTAGTACAATGAACAGCAAAGAATAGACACAACTCAAAATTGCACGTTTGAAAGACACCTCATTAATTGAACTTGCTTTGGTCAAACAAATGAGTGATAAAAAACATGGATTTGAAGATAGCCAATGAAACCCTTGCTGTGTATAGTCTGACGGGGTGGCGTCTCTTCCTTATCTCAGATTTCTTTGAGCTCTCGTGGCTATGAAAAGAAATCTGAGACAAGCAAATTTTGAAAAGAATGTGGATTTAAAATTGACCTCTGCAAACTCAATTGCTTTTGATGTTCTTCAACAATAAGGAAGGAAATATTTTATTGAATTTTCCTGATTGATTTTTTTATTTGATTTACCTGGGTGCCATTTGATGCCCAAACCTGTGCTTGAATATTGTGCAACTTGCTTTTGCTTCTTCATCTTCTTGCTCTCTCAATAAGGATGTATGTGCCATTGATGCCCATAGCTTGCCTTCATTCTTTATAATTGCTCAAGTGAATGCCTCTTCTTGATTGATGGATTATGATCTGTTGATCTAGCCTCATGCCCTTACAACCCATGACCTCTCATTCATGCCTTCTTACTGCTCCAGTAAAATCCTTCTTCAGACTTGGAAACCTTTGTTTAAAGGAGAAAACATGCAACTGCTTCGAAACTTCCTTTTTTTTTTTTCAAATCCGAAGACTAAGGCTTGACTGCTTCTTCCAGATACTGTAATTTATTTCAATGAAAACCCAGAAGGAAAGGTGCTGAGCATGCCCCGGTTTTGATTGCTCGAGGTAGTATTTGCCCCTCAACAGAGATGATCCTCTCTTTTTTTTTTCTTTTTTTTTCTTTTTCTCTTTCTTCTTTTTTTTAACCTTTGCAAAAAGAAACCCTTATAAAGGAATTCAAATACAAAAATAGGTTTTATACTAGTGGCCTCAGAATTCTCTAATGCTTGCAAAACCAATGTTTTTATGAAAAGACATAGATGCTCATCATAGGCCAAAAATATATATATATTTTTTTTGCTTTTTTTTTTTTTTGAAAAATGATCCAATCACTTATTAGCATATAGTCCAAAAGAATTAAAGTCAAGTTGAATAATGAGAAGATTATTTCAGAAAATGAAGAAAGACCAAAATAAGCCTTCAGAACCTTTAGAATCATTCCCATGACCATTTTCAACTTCAGCAACAATTTCTTAATGGAAATTTTGATGGCCATCGACTTGTTCACAGATGCTTCACATCATACTTCTGAGTATGTTGCTCCAGTCTTGAAAAGAGATTTTTCCTGAATCACTTGAAAGTGACTGTATTTCAAAATAACCACTAACATGAGGACTTCACGTAGATCTATGCCAATTCTGGACTTTCCTCCTTGACAATTTCCTTCTTGTAGATAGCTGATTATTTGCTATGTAGCGCCCTTCCGGGTTTTCACTACATTTTCTCTATTTTTTCTTTCCTTTTTTTTTTTTAATCCTTCATCACCAACAACTATGTAGTCAAAACTGTCATAATTCAAAATTTCTTAATCCAAGAGGACTTATGAATGGGACGAAACGAAGGCTTGGTGTTTGTTTAGAAAGAAAAGGAATAAAGGCTCAAATACCATATGATCAGATAGGTTAACTGAAATTGTAATTCTTAAGGCATTTTTTTTTGGAATGAATAAAAAATTGTCCCCCAGTAATGAAGTTCTTCCTCCATTTTGATTTCTTCATTTGAAACTTATTCCTCAATATTGAACTTTTTTTTTTTTCATTCTTCTCTTCACAATTTTGAAGACATTCTCCAAATATCCCATAGCTTTTGATGATTTATTTTTCTTCTTTCTTCCTTTTTTTTTCTTTGCCCCTTTTCATAAAACATTTTCAAAATCCCTTTTGAACTTC
Source organism: Buxus sempervirens (assembly GCA_947561395.2). Lineage (NCBI taxonomy): Eukaryota > Viridiplantae > Streptophyta > Magnoliopsida > Buxales > Buxaceae > Buxus > Buxus sempervirens. The sequence goes on from OX387182.1 coordinate 53,819,791, forward strand.
AATAATGCCCCCTTCTTTTGTTTTTTAAAAAAAATTGGCCCTTCATTCCTTTTTTTTTTTTTTTGCCTTAATAAATTTGCCCCAGTGTGGGGTTACAATTCTCAGTTTAGGTTACTTGGAAAAATTTATCAAGCTCAAAGTGTCTAACTAGGGATTTCAAATTGTTGGGGATATAAGAAAGAAAGGCCTCTTATCCTTTTAAGAAAAGTTTGAATTTTCAGACTTGGTAAAGTTGCACTACATGACTGGCTCAGGATTTTTCCTTCTTTTCTTTTTTTTCTATTCTTTTTTTTTTTAATCAACTTCTATCAAGATAAAAGCCTCTTCAAATAGAACCTCTGTTATGAACAAGTTCTTTACCTTGTGATCAATCTTATGAATTTGGATTCTTTCCATCAGATGATGCCCAATTCTATTTCCAACGAAAAGGTCAAATCTTCTCCCATATTTTCAAGTGCAAAGCTCCAAAATTTCTTCAAACAATATTATCAACTTCCCTTTGAACGAATCAGCAAGTGATGCGATCCTTTCTGTATTCTAATGAAGAAACTTTAAATCTTCTTCTATCTTTCTGTTGAAGACTGTGGGTCATCTTTGGTTTCAAAGGCCATAAAATTGGTCACTTCATAATTTTGTAGAATATTCTTCTCATGACACTGAAAAAGATTTGAATTTTCATATAAAATGTCTTTTTCTTCGATTTTGGTCTCAAAATTGAGCCCAATGTCGAAGTCATATTCAACTTAATGAAATTCAATAGGAGATATGACTTATAGGTAAAACAGGACCTTGTTGAAAACTTTTTTTTTCTTTTTTTCTTTTTTAGAAAAATGTTAAAGGGAAAAAACTATTTTTTTTGGAAAGAGCCTTTATTGAAATCACTTCCTGAGAACAAGGCTCCTTAGATCCTCAGGAAATGTGCATTCTCCTTATGGGGGTTTCTTTTCAGAGAACATGGGAATTCGAGAATTGCCCCTGTTCTCAAAGACAAAGGTTGATTTGTTTTCCCATTTTTGCAAAAATGTTCATCTTCTGCTGGTTGAGGCAAGAATTCCTTTCTTTGATCAGCCATTGCCTTCATATTTAGGACATCATGCTCAGCCCTTGGAAGAAGTGACGTTACTTGATCTGGAACTTGGATGACTGCCCAATCAATGTGTGGCAAAATTAATTCAACCTTTGCCTCTTTCTTTTCTTCCATTACCCCTTCCTTCTTTTCCTTAAAATTTGCCCCTGTATGAGTCTCTTTCTCCATATGGCCGCATCATCTTCTTTTTCAAAATAAACCTGGACTGTGGTACCAACTGGAGCATTAAGTTGAGAAGGATCAAATCTTCTTTTTCCAGAGAAAATTGCCCCTATTGCATTTGAGCTGCCTGCCCCATTGTTGTTGGTGGGAGGAGGAGTGGGTGTGACTGAATTGAATGATAAAGAGTTATTATCCAGAAAATCCTGAATTGCATGCTTTAGGGCCAAGCAACGATCTATGGTATGCCCTGGACTACTCATATGATACTCACAAATTGTAGATGAATCATAACCCTTCCCCTTGTTTGCATGAGGATTTGGCAACCTCAAAGTCAAATAACCCTTTTGAAGTAAGGTAGGCAAAAGTTCAGATGGTCTCATAGGCAGTTTTGAAAACTCCCTTCTCTTCCTTACTTCTGTTTCCTCCTTCACAGGTTGTGCAGAAGGGACATTAATTTGGATAGGCAGCAAAGGAACTGGATGGGCATTGGCTTGAAAGGGTCCCTTGGGAAGCTGCACCATATTCACTTCTACTTCTCTCCTTTCCTCAGATTTTTTCTTTCCATTACCATTTCCCTTGTTATGAGTGGAGTCTTGTTGACTGATCATGGTGGAATAATCAATTATCCTGCCAGATTTGATCCCATCCTCAATCCGGCCGGCCACTTGTGCCAGGGTAGCAAAATTGGTGGTGATCTGACCCACCAGGTGATTGTAGAAGGGCTGTCCCAGCGTACCCATGAATGTTGACATCATTTCAGGTTCCAGCATAGGTGGCCTGACCTGGGAGGCAGCCTCTCTCCACCTCTTGGCATATTGCCGCACAGATTCATCTTTGCCCTTGCTCATCCTGATAATGTCGTACCGGTCTGGCACGATCTCTGAGTTAAATTTGTATTGATCTAAGAAGGTGTCTGCCAAGTCCTTCCATCATTTAATCTTCCCATGATCAACTGTGGTGAACCACCTAAGAGCTGACCCAGTCAAACTCCTCTGAAAGAGTTGGATCAGTATGCCGTCATCCCGGCCAAACTGGCACAAAGCCCCGCAGTACAATTTCAAATGGCTCAATGGGCAGCCCGTGCCATCAAATTTGTCGAAGTCTGGGCACTTGAACTTAGCCGGTAGACATACATCCGGGTACATGCAGAGATCATCGAAGGTGGTACCTCCGTAGCTATTTCCCCCTTTCACTTCCTTAAGTTCTTCCTGGATTCTCTCTATCTTGTGCAAGAGTTTCCTTTCCATTTCCTCCCTAGCTTTTTCTTTCTCCATCTCCTTTTCAGATTCTCCAGTGTTTTCCCTGATCAGGATAGGCTCATGGACCAGTTTAGAAATGGGCTCAGGCATGGGTTGAACTGGAGGCGGGATGTAGGCCTGAGGTGGCGGTGCTTGATGGGAAGTCGATGCTTGATTCTGGGCCTGGGCCTGTTGGGCTTGAGCCGCCAGTAAGTCCCCCAGCATTTTGGCCAGACCGGCCACCTGCTCTTACAGCTGAGCAAAGTCTTGAGCGGGTACAGTGGCCTGAGCTTGGTTCTCTTCAGTATTCATGGCTCGGGCTTTGGATCTGGTCACGGGAGCAATGATGGCAAATATGTGTACCTGGGGTTCTGGAAAAAGAAACATGTCAGCTCCAATTTAATCCTAGTCACACACCTATAAATGTAGATAAGTGAGTTAGGTGAACACGAGTTTTGATTTTTTTTCTTTTTTTTTTTTTGGTTTTTTTTTCTTGAGCTAAAAGAATTGTTGGAATATTTTAGGGCTTCCAACATGTCCCACAAGGTATGAAAATGAGTGGTACGAAAAAGACCAACCAAAGGGTTGTTGGAATATTTTAGGGCTTCCAAAGGTCCCAAAGAATGAGAAATGTCTAAAATTCAGAGGCTTTTAGACGGCCCAAAGGATACGTGTCTATAATTCAGAGGCTTACAGACGGCCCGAAAGAGTTGTGTTTAAAATTCAAAGGCTTTTAGACGGCCCAAAGGATATATGTCTATAATTCAGAGGCTTATAGACGGCCCAAGGATATGTGTCTAAAATTCAGAGGCTTTTAGATGGCCCAAAAAATGTTGTGTCTAAAATTCAGAGGCTTTTAGACGGCCCAAAAAGGTTGTGTCTAAAATTCAGAGGCTTATAGACTGCCCAAAGGATATGTGTCTAAAATTCAGAGGCTTTTAGATGGCCCAAAAAGGTTGTGTCTAAAATTCAGAGGCTTTTAGACGGCCCAAAGAAATGATTTGTCTAAAATTTAGAGGCATTTAGATGGCCCAAAGAATATATGTCTATAATTAAGAGGCTTATAGACGGCCCAAAGAAATAATTTGTCTAAAATTCAGAGGCTTTTAGACGGCCCAAAAAGGTTGTGTCTAAAATTCAGAGGCTTTTAGATGGCCCAAAGGATATGTGTCTATAATTCAGAGGCTTTTAGATGGCCCAAAAAAGGTTGATGTTTGAAATTCAGAGGCTTTCAAATGGCCCAAAAAGATTGTGTCTAAAATTAAGAGGCTTTTAGACGGCCCAAAGAGGTTGATGTTTGAAATTCGGAGGCTCTCAAATGGCCCACAAAATTCAATTGATTGGTATGAAAAAGACCAACCAAAGGTTTTTTGGAATATTCTAGGGCTTCCAAGTGTCCCACAAATTTTTTGATTTGATTGATAAAAATAACCAACCAAAGGTTTCTTGGAATATTATAGGGCTTCCAATTATCCCACAAATTTTTTGATTTTGAATAGTTCCTGTGACCAAACAAATATTTTTTGGAATATTCTGGGGCTTCCAAATGTCCTAAAATTTTTTTTATTTTGAATGGTTCTCGTGACCAAACAAAGGTTTTTGGAATATTCTTAGGCTTCCAACTGTCCTGAAAATTTTTTACTTTGAATGGTTCTCGTGACCAAACAAAGGTTTTTGGAATATTATGAGGCTTCCAAATGTCCTAAAAATTTTTTACCTTGAGTGGTTCTCGTGACCAAACAAAGGTTTTTGGAATATTCTGAGGCTTCCAAATGTCCTATAAATTTTGACTTTGAGTGGTTCTCGTGACCAAACAAAGGATTTTGGAATATTCTGAGGCTTCCAAATGTCCTAAAAATTTTGACGTTGAGTGGTTCTCGTGACCAAACAAAGGCTTTTGGAATATTCTGAGGCTTCCAAATGTCCTAAAAATTTTGACTTTGAGTGGTTCTCGTGACCAAACAAAGGTTTTTGGAATATTCTGAGGCTTCCAAATGTCCTAAAACTTTTGACTTTGAGTGGTTCTCGTGACCAAACAAAGGTTTTTGAAATATTCTGAGGCTTCCAAATGTCTTAAAACTTTTGATTTTGATTGATAAAAATAAACAACCAAGGTTTTCTTTTTATGTTTTTTGAAATTTGCTGAATTTTCTCAGTTTTCAAGTTCCAAAGCTTGATTGAAACATGTTTGAATTGAATTGATATCAAAAAATATGACACCTTAGCTTGCTCTTTGAGTTTCAAAATTAGGTTAAATCCTGAAAGAAATATATCTATATATATTTTCTATTTTTTATTTTTAGACATTTTTATATTCTCTTTGGGGTGCCTAAGGATCAACCACATTGTTTAGGCATTTTATTCTGAAAATTTGGGCTGAAAAAACCCATATATACATTTTTTGCATGTATCCGGCATTAAGTGCTGGATAAGGCCATGTCTTATTGTATCCGGCAACAATGACCAGATACATGCATAAACCTTTGTAACCGGTAATATATGCCGGATACGAATAGAGTTGTTCTTAACCGGCCTGAGTTGCCGGTTAATGCTGAAATGGCCCTTTTTGACTCATTTTTTCATCAGATTAGGTTTTTTTTCCATTCCCACTTGATGTTCACCTTAACTTGGCCTCTAAAACTTGCCCCAAATTGGGCTTGGACATCATTATTGCAAAATTCACATATTCATGAAAAGAACATGGCTTTACCTTGCCACCTTGTATTACCTTCAATATGGTATTCACATTATACCTTGGCCTGTAAAACATGCAAACGGCCTTCCCACATTTACACCCAATTCCCCAAATGCAATTGTGTACTTTTAGCTGAAAACGTGTTTCTCCACCTTCAAGCGCATGGTTTTTGGGTTTTGGCTTAATTGGCAACTTAGAACTCAAGTCTAGTGATGCCCGGAATCGAATCACAGATCCCATTGTCATCACATCATTGATTCAAATTCTAGGGTGAATGTTTTCACTTTCGCTTTCCGAAGTCACGACCTCGGTGCGCGAAGCTACACACATTCATGGTTCAACTTCCTATAGGTAATGGGTAGGCTGTGCAAATAGTTTAAAGTGCTCAAGTGCAATTTAAAATTGAGGTAACATTCACAACGTCCCAACCCCTTGCCACTTTTTTTCGTAGCCATGCATTCAATTTCAAGCCAAGGCACATATGACAATATAATGAAGCTAAATACAAGCAAGCAAGAGAACCAAAGCAACCAAATATGCACAAAAATATTACATGCCGAAAAAGTGGTATACAAACATGTTTTTTGGTGCAAACAACAATTAAACCATGGAAGCATGCTTGAAACCCAAAAGCATTCCCTAAAATTCCAGATTTTCATGCTCTTTTTCATGCTCAAAGTGTACCATTTCTACCCAAGTTGAAGCCTAAAAATTTTAGCAACTACTTGACATGGTCCAAAAGTGTTTCAATTAGGTAAAACATGCTTGAAATCTCCCCCGAAATACACTCAAATTTCTAGATTTTTCATGCTCAAAAGTGCATCACTCATACCCCAAATTAATGCCTAAAAATTTAGCAACTACTTGACATGGTATAAGGAGAGTTTTGATGGTAAAAACATGCTTGAAAACCTCCAAATTAACTACTGAATTCCGGATTTCATGCTCATGGTTTTCATGCTCAAATCATGTCATCCTATACCCCCAAATGCAAAGCATGGCATAAAACAAACATTAAGCACAAAAAAGCTTTATTCATGGGAAACATGCTTGAATACCCAACACAAAATTTCCAGATTTCAAATATTGTATTTTTTTTTTAGCTCATGGCATTGAAACCCCAAAACAAATGCTAACACATAATATAGCAAAGTCATATAACAATATGGGTTTTTCCTTTAAACAAAAATCAAGCAACATGCCCATGCCTTTATCCATGTAAAATTTTAAACATCCCATTCAGATTTAAGATACAACACTATGCACAAATAAAATAAGCAAAATAGCAAGCATTCAAAAGTGAAGAAAAAGCATGAATATACACAAAATGGCTTAAATCCACAAGTCCCCAGCGGAGTCGCCAGTTGTGAGACACGGGAAAAATCACCGGGATGATTTCCCCTTCGTCAACACACGGGCTCAACGCAAAAGTGGGAGATTCACCACCATTCAGAATTTTGGGGTGTGAATGGACACCAAAAAGTTCGAAAATATGCAAAATAGCTAAAAGGCACATTCTAGGGTAAAAATAACCCTACCTGAAAATCAAATCCAAAGATGGGTAAGGGGATTAGATTATGAACGGGGGAAGGTGTTAGGCACCCCCATTCACCCACACAAGGTGGTTGCCAAGTGTTTGTTCATGCAAAAAAAAAAAAAAGAAATAAGAAAGCTTGCAAAAAATTATCAAAAACCTTGAAAAAGGAACAAGCTTATGATATATTCACATGAAGATCAAATGGATTCTAGATCTTCTCTTATGTCAACATCATTTCTGAAATGTCATAAAAGGATAAAAATCCAAGCAAAAGAGTGTACAAAGCCAAGTTGAATCAAATCCGGAAAATTCGGTGAAAAGTAATGACATTTGTCTTGAAATCATTCAAATCCAATTTTAAATTGAACCAAACCAAATCCATTTGAAAGATCTTGGTAAATAAGAGACTCATGCAAAATTTCAAGTCAATCCGGTTGAAATCCTAGGAGTTATGCTCCTTTAAAGTTGTTGCTGGGGATGATTAAAAGTAACAAGTAGGCAAGTTTGGAAAATCACCTAGAAAACTCCGCTCCATACAAATCCATGAAATTTGGTGTGATTGAAGTCTGTATGGTCATCTTTCGAAAAAAACTAGCCTCATACAAAAATTCACTCGGATGTGCCTTGGGTGGTCTCCCGAACAAGCCCCGAAGATCACAGATTTACCTAGAAAAATGCCATTGAGCAGTTCTGAGTAAATCTGTTACCAATAATACAAATGGAGTCAAACAATTATGAAACCAAATGGATTTGAAAATATACTCATAAAGGAGTACCCAGAAACAAAAATCACTCCAATCGGATTTAAAACGAACACATGGCGCTCCGTCGAAGTGACAAGTTCTGTATTTGAACCTGAATTGTCCAATCAACTTCGACAGAGAGGTATCAAAACTCCGCTTGATAGAAATTAATGAAATTTGGTGGACATAAACTAGACAGCCTCACCTTTCCCATGGTTCTAGAATCACTCCAAAATTCATCCGGACGATGAAGGTATGAGTGTCCGAAGTCGGGATACAGTTGCTGTCAAGTTAAGCCCTTTTCGGAGAAAAACAATTCAAAACTGTGACAAAGTATGTGCAATTCGTGCAAGATGAATACAAAACCTTTAAAAACCTTTGAAAAACATTCCAGAATTGATTGAGGCCATTTATTTCAGATTTATCACAATAAATGTAATAAACCCAAAATATGAGCCTATCCCGCCAAAACGGGTGCAATGTATGTGTAAGTGAAAATCATTCAAGAGCAATATAACAACATATCACGCATTCTCATTCATTTAAAATAGGGTTCTAAAAGCAACCTAGGGTTCCATTCCATTATCGTTTCCCTTTGTTCTCTCTCCCCATTAAACACGGTTCTTCAAGATAATCATGGGGTACTTTGAATATAAAACGGGCTTCAAAGATTCAAAAGGCTTTATTCTAAATAGGTTCTAGTACTAGGGTCAATCCCTAGTCTCGTTTCTCCTAGATCCTGCCTTCACGTTTTACGGTTAGGGGGAGTCTTGAGATACTTTGAGCCGGGGAAGGATATTCATACACACAAAAAGGCCTTATTCTACAGAAAGGTAGAAGAAGAGATCTAGATCTAGAAATGTAAAATAGAAAATAAAGAAGAGGTTTGAGGCTTACCTGGGGTTCTGGAAGCAATCCGGCGGCGGTTCCCTTCTTCACTCGGAGCTCTTAGATCTCCAACTTATTGGCCATTTGCTTGAGGAAGAGCCTCCTATTTATAGGCAAAGGCTAGGGTTGATGGGAGACACAACTTAATGTCTAGAGCCCACCAACCTTAACCCTAGGGCTGTTTCCGAGATTTCCCCTCATTTAATGAGGGATATGATGGTAAAAAGTGATTTCTCTCGGAAAACCCTAATTTTTGAGCAAAACTTATGTATCCGGCATGTCAGGCCGGATACACAAGGGCCTTAATGTATCCGGCGTATAATGCCGAATACACTAAAGCTTTCTTGTATCCGGCATTTTCCATCGAATACAAAGAAAGGTACTTGTATCCGGCCTGAGTTGCCGGATACAAGGAAAAAAGCCTTTTTTCCAAATTTTAACACAGGCAATACTTATTTACACGTAATGTCGTTTAAGTAAATGTCCTCGTATTTTTTAATCTCCATTTACTTAAGATATTACATGTAAATAAGCAAACACCCCCCATTTGAATCCATTAAAAATAGTTCCAGACCCAAATTCCAAGTGAATAAAAAGTCAACTTTCCAGTTCTAGGCAAAATTCCGATTTTTCAGGTCTGGAAAAAAGGTTCAATATGTTAAAACCAAGGTATTCGTCAAGATTTAAAATCTCAAAAAATTCTTTTATGCAATAACATGGCTAAAAACCTGATTACCGGGAAAAATTATCTTGAAATCTGGCTTTAAAAAATATTTCATTTTCTGGGGTCAAAAGTCAACAAAATTCAACCGGAAAAAGCTTGACTTTGCACAAAAGATTGAATTCGGATCTTTTCCTTTTGCGTTTTGGATTCAAATGGGTTAAGTATCTCAAACCCAATGCAAAGAATTGAAAATTCCAATAAAATATTTCTCTCCTTCAAGATTTATCAAAAATCGTGCAATTTTGGGGTGTCTACAAGATGATGGGAGCGTGCTAAGAATCAATGGGAGGAAGAAAAAGGCGAAAAAGGGGTTTTCTAAACTCAAAAACTCGTAAAAAAGACTTAAATCCCGAGGCTAGTTGCATTTATAGCATGTTTTAATGTATCCGATATATCAGATCGGATACAAAGGATTCCCTTCATATCCGACGAACAATGCCGGTTACAAAAGGAACTCTGTGTATCCGATATAACATGCTGGATACAATAAAATTTTAGTGTATCCGATCTGATATATCGGATATAAGGAAAAAAGCCAAAAAAAAGGGAAAAGAAAGAAAATTTCGAATTTTTTACCTGTTTTACCTGTGTACAAGTTATAATTGCAAAAAAATGAGAAGGAAAAAAGAACAGAACAAGAGAAAATGAATAAAAATCTTTTTTTCATATATAAGCAGGTCTCTTTGTACAAAGGATATTAGAAATACATCAAAATTTTAATCTACTGCTCTTGTGCCGGATCACCCCCGCGCTCCTTTGCGGCCTCTACCTCGAGAGAGTCAGCGCCTAGGATATGCTAGAAGGTGCTCGGCCATATAGCGTGGTCTTCGACCCACAATGGATTGAAGCTGATACTCCAAGCAGTAGTCCGAAATATCAAGAGGTAGGTCAGGAGCAGAATCTGGTGAAGAAGCCTTAGGCCCAGCAGGAACAAGCTCGGCTGGCAGGGCAGCCGCCTCAAGTGCAACTGGATCCTCGGCCGCAGCAGTCTCAACTCCCGCAGCTCCAAAAGGCTCAGAAATAGCAGAAGAAGGACCAGGAATAGGAACAGAAACATCTGGGTCAATGGAAATGAAGTTAGAAATTGAAGCATCAAAATGAACCAAGGGGCAAAACTGAAGAAAACTTACCAGGAACCTCAGGAGTAGGATCAGGAGCTGCCACAGGAGATGAAATGCTGGCAGGGTCCGCAGGAGCAGCAAAAATAGTAGATACAACTGGGTCGACAACCAGAATGCCCACAGGATCCGCAGGAGTAGCGGGCACCAAAGCTACGACTGGATCAGGAACAGCAGTCGGGATGTCATGGGGATCAGCAGCCCAAACTAGAGATGGACCCGAAACAGGGGGGTGTGCGCGCGTGTGAAATGCGGCACGGGGTAATTCGGAGTCGCCACCGCCTGATGGGGTGCAGGCGGACACCTGGGTGCCTAATCTTGCCTATTAGGGCTTTTTGGTCTGCGGCTTGAGATTCTAAGTCTGTTCTCGGTTGTGGTTCGGGGAAGTCCGTAGACACCCCGGTCCACCCCGTCGGATGACGGGTCCCATGGGTTCCCTGGTTTGAGTCAGCTTCCATTGGTCTCACCCGATTCCTAATCCGATATGCAGTTTTTGGTTAAGTCTGGCGGGACCACCTGAGTGGTGTGGGTCCCTTTAATTGCTTTTATCTTGTTTAATTAGGTGATTTGGGTCTGGTTGGGTGGGCCCTGTTGGAAGGCCCACGGTATCCTTGGTGGGCTTAGTGAAGCCCGTGTACCCTTGTGGACCTCAGTCTAGCCTGAGAGGTCCTTTGGGCTTTGGTTAGTTCAACAGATTTTACTTTTAAGTTCAGATTTGAAGATTAAGTGTTTTTCATGCACAAGTGGGCCGGACTGGTTTGTGGGCCCCTAAGGTGGGCCCACATGGTGGCCAAGTAGTTTTATTAGATTTATCTTTTTAGTCTGCCAAAGTGAGCTGGACACTGGGCTTGGGGCCCGTAGTCCAAATCTGGGCTTGTAAGCCCAAGTTACCAGAAATTAGGGTTTGCACCCTTCCTTGGTTCGGTTGGTGGGCTTTGGGGGGCCCGGTAGGCCCTTGCCCTTGGTCTCGGCCAAATCACGCAATTCATGCATCAATTTCACATAACAAGGCTCGGGTGGGCCGCATTGGGTTTGGCCCACCCGGTTCAAATTGTTCATTTTACTTAAGTTATTTAATGGCATGCTTTGGTGTTTATTGGGCTGGGTGGGCCCCGTTGGAAGGCCCACTGGAAGTCAAGTTGGACCGGGGGTCCAAGTCCCACATTGCGTTTCCGGGTGACCCAGAAACCCTATTGGTTTATTCGGTTCGGTTCGGAAATATCATTCACATCTAGCAATAATCACACAAAAAAACACAAGATAGACACTTTGTCAGAAAAAAAACTGGCTCATTGTGCTGGGTCCAAGGGGAGGTATCTGGGGGCCCTGTGGGCGAAGCGAAGCGGACCTCGGGCACTAGGCGCGAGGTCGGCGCGGGCCGAGCGGACCGAAAACGCGAAAAACACACAAAAAAAAAGGTGGGCGCGAGGTTCGCGCGAGCTGAGCGCGAGCTTCGCGCGACCTCGCGCGAGATGAGCGTGAGCCTCGCGCGAGCTTCGCGCGAAGGTACGCGCGAGCTTCGCGCCAGCCTCGCTCGAGCCTTGCGCGAAGGTGCGCGCGAGCTTCGCGGATACTCGACGCTCTCGGTTTTCTTTCAAACTCCATTTCTGAGCTGATTTTGAGCTCTGTAACACTTCCCAGTGCTCCCACCACTCTCCAGAAGACCTTTAAACCCACATTGAAACTAATCTAAATACAAATCAAAGCACGCTAGCGGTCCGAGCTGGGAGGAAATAAGTTCGAAAGAAAGAAAGAAGAAAAAACCTGCCACCAGCCATGGCAGCAGCTACACAAAGAGGGAAGACACTAAATGACAGTGGTTAAATGAGCAGCATGCTGTCACTCAGAAAGAAAAGGAACACAACAAATAGCAACTGGCCTGTCATCACCAAAGAACACAATTCATGCTAAAATACTCGTACACCTTAAGCATGGTCGCAGAGACTGTCTTTTGCGATTAGAAAACGGTAGCTTGCATGCAAAAGAAGTCGATGAAATATATGAGGACAGCAGGGGATAAATGCTCAAAAGACCCTAACATGCACGACACTATATCAAAAAGGCCTCATGCACAAGCACAACTACAATTGTACGTGCAGAAAAGCCATGCAAAGAAAGTCTAGCATGCCTCACCCGAAACCTCCGGCAAAATCTGATCACAAACCTCATGCTCAAACAAACAATAAAAAAACATTTAGAGAAGGGGAAGGAGAGGGGGTTTACTTGGGGATACAAGGGATTTAATCAAGAGGGAACACACTCCCTTGAAAATAATCAAAGAACAACCCCAAAATAGCAGGGTGGAGGACCCCAAATGAGTGTGAGCGTGACTCTCATTCTCTCACAAAGTTGCACACGCGGTCTCTCTTAACTTGAGAGTCTTCCATGCTCATAGAAATGGGACATTAGCACATGCGAACTACTAAGACAGTAAATCTAAGCAGGGGAGAAACTTAACTTTCTAAACATGGCAACGTCTATCCATTTTTATATATGTGAACAAGAAAGTCTCAAGGAGTGATACCTGGTGTGCTTGAGACTCTCTTGAGGTACGTAGACTTCCCCTGGAGCTCCTACGGCAGCTGGAAAGCTCCTTTGGTCCACCAACAGCAGCCAAACTTCTTCTTGCTTGAGTGAAGATGGAGAAGATAGGAGGGAGGAGGGGTGAGAATAACTTCGGATGGTCCAAGGAGGTAATGGGGGCAAGGAGGGCTGAGGAGAGAAGGGGGGCAAGGAGGGCTGAGGAGAGAAGGGTCCGGCCTAAAACAGATGGGGAAGAAGACTTGAGAACAGCAAAGGGAGCCAATCAAAAAAAGCCAACCTGAAAATCCTCCAACCTCCAGAAAAAAAAAAATTCCGAACCCCCCCGAATGAATCCTCGCGCGGGTTTTATATGCAAGGGAAAAGGGGTGCCGCTCACCTTGGTGCCCAGCTCAAGGTGGGCGCAAGCCCGCTCGCCACGTCTGCGCGAGCGGCATAATGATGACATTTCATTAAATGCCGCCGCTCGCCGGTCGAAAAATCTTTAAAATTCAGATTTAGTCCCTGACAATTTTTGGTAAAATCCGATATTCTCGGATTTTTACAGATTTAGTCCCTGGGATATTTCGAATGTTCGGATATTTACGGATTTAATCCCCGAGATATTTTCCTGCGCAACTCGCCACGTGTGCAGCTTTTTGCCACGTGCGCAGATTGCCGGTTTTGCTGCCCGGGAATTTCGTCAGCTCATATTTCCTTCATCCGGACTTGAGCTCGCCAACCCGTTTCGGCGTCGATGCCAAACACTTGACAATATTCTTTTCAGCTTGTTTGTTCCATTAAAGCTTTTAGGTGACTTCAGACTTCTGATCCATTTTGTGTCTTTTACTTGTAGCTTGCTTGCATTTTTCTGTTTTTTTTTTTTTTTTTAAGGATTTGATGGCCAAGGGTTGGGTTAGGATGTGGACCGAATGGAGAAAGGAGGAAGGAAGAGTGGAGGAGGAGCTGCTGTTGGTGAGGAGGTGCTTCCAGCGGTGTCCAGTGCCTCAAGGGAGCCCACACACCTGCCCTACTCTATTTACAAAAGTGTGAAATCAAAATTACAAAAGGGGCCAACTTGCCCGATGATATCTTCTTTTATGCTCATTCTTCTTCATGTCTTGTCATTCCTTCTTCTGCAGTGCTCTCTGATTGGCTTTCCCCCTTGTAGAGGCTCCCTAGCTTGGAGTGACTGTTGCTGGGGATTGGGCAGGAACCTTTTTTCTTATCGCCTCTTCTTTCGGGTCGAGCCTTGTTAGTGACAAGCGTGGGAGCTCCCCGGGGAAGGATTCTCCGCCGGGGATAAGTGGGGATTCCTCACGCTGTCATTTTCCTTCATAAGGCCTTCTCCCTCTGCTTGGGTGCGAATTCTTCATGTTCGTTCAAGCTCTTGTTGAGTGCGAGAGGCTCCACCAGGGATTGATGCGAGCTTACTTGTCTTCTTTCCGATCTTCTTCGCAAAGCCGGCCTCTTCAGACTGGGCGAGGCTTGAGAAGGCTACATCATCAGGCGTCACTCTCTTATTGCTTGAGAGGACTCTACGGGGGATGTAAGGGTGTTGCTGAAGGCCTCCCAATGGGGATTTTGGAGGTTGTTATTCTCCGTTTACTGAAGGAACTCCACTGGGGATTTTGGAGAAGACGTTTGTCATCTCCCCTTTGGCGTACCTGTGAAGGCAGGAAAAGACAACATGTTAGCCGTGGAATAGTTGGGGAATGCAAAACACTTCTTTTATTCTCTTCTTGCTTTGAGCCTTTTGCCCATCGCAGCCAGAAGCGGCCTTTGCCAAGGTTAAGAAATTATCAACTCAGGTTAGTAGCCCAATGTGGAGCTCAAAACAGTTAAGCAGAACAATTATAGAGAAAACAGGTGTGTCAGTGTGTGCCTGTGTTTGCAATATCAAAGAAATTTCCCAAGGTCAGACGGGACTTGGAGTACTTGGTACTTTCAGAAGCAATGTCATCACAGGCCACTGTGAAGTCTTTGACTCGGGCGCAACCTGCCAGTCTGGACCTCTCAAATCTATTCAATTTTCTCAGTTTACTATCTGCCACTGTTACTGCTCTCCTCTGTATCTTGCTCTGCTCAAACCAGATGTGACCAGCTCTTTTTCTTCTTCTTCTCTTTTTTTTTTTTTTTTTTTGACTAACCACGCAACGCCCTTTTTTCGGGTTTTCGCTGTGTCCATCCTTTCTAGGAAACTCTGAATTCCGTCATTGCTGATGAACGCAGACCTAACTGTTTGCCCTGATCATTCCTTTTGGGATCTGAGAGGTCTTAGAGATAGGACGAAACGTAGGCTAGGTCTCGGTTATGAAAGAAAGGATAGATGGCTCAAAAAAAAAAAGCTTAATTATTTGGGTTTGCAAAGTGTGCTACTTTTATTGTTGGTGGGTCTTATATCCTGGCTTATTTGTATCTCTATATTTTTTGCGGGACAAGCATTTCCCATTTTCTTTGTTTCTTTTTCTTTTTTTTTTCTTTCTCTTTTTTTTTATATTTTTTTTATTTCACTTTCTTCTCCTTTTTTGAGGTTTTTATGGGCAAGAATGCCCGGTTTCTTTTTTGCTTTGCCAGGAATGCCCCATTTGGTGTGTAGAACACTTGCAATGGGTTGAAAGAATTTTAAGGCTCAAAATTGTCTAACTAGGGGAGAATTTCAGGTATTTGGAAGGATTTATAGTTTAAAGGAGAGTCAAGGATGGCCTCTCTTCATTTCCCAATCAGAATGATCTCAGGCATAGTACAGTTTGACTGCGTCTACATTTATCGGCTCAGGAAAAATTGCCCCGTCCATTTCTTGCAGGATAAGTGCTCCTCGGGACAGAACCTTGTGGACTACAAATGGCCCTTCGTAGTTCGGCTTGAATTTCCCTCTATTGTCCTCTTGATGAGGAAAGATTCTCTTCAGTACCAGATCTCCCACTTTGAACTGTTGTGGCTTCACTTTCTTGTTGTAGGCTCGCGCCACTCTCTGTTGATAAAGCTGGCCATGGCACAAAGCCTTAATCCTCTTTTCATCCAATAATTGCAACTGGTCAAATCTGGATTCTTCCCATTCGACATCACTGACTTCAGCTTCCTTCAGAATTCTGAGTGATGGAATCCGTGCTTCCACTGGGAGAACTACTTCCATTCCGTATACCAGGGAGAACGGGGTTGCCCCGGTTGATGTTCTAATCGACGTCCGATAGGCGTGCAGTGCATACGGCAGCTTCTCATGCCAGTCTCTGTAGGTGACCACCATTTTCTCGAGTATCTTCTTCAGATTCTTGTTGGCAGCCTCTACTGCTCCATTCATCTTGGGCCGGTATGCCGTGGAGTTCAGATGTCTGATTTTCAAGTCTTCGCACATCTTTTCCATGTCCTTATTATTCAAATTCTTTGCATTGTCAGTGATGATCGCTTCTGGAACTCCGTAGCGACAGACTATATTGTTTCTGATAAACTTGAGCACATGAGATTTCTTCACATCCACAAAGGACATGGCCTCTACGCACTTGGTAAAGTAGTCGATTGCCACTAAGATGAACCGATGCCCGTTTGAAGCCATTGGATGAACCTGGCCTATCATGTCGATTCCCCAGATGGCAAACGGCCAAGGTGATGTCATAGAATACAGTGTGTTCGGCGGTGCATGGATGTTGTCGGCATAAATCTGGCATAACTGGCATTTTTTGACATGAGCGTAGCAGTCTGCCTCCATGGTCATCCAGTAATAGCCCATTCTAAGGATCTTCCTTGCTAGCATATGCCCGTTCATGTGTGCGCCGCACAACCCTCCATGGATTTCCTCAATCAATTTCTGCGCCTCGGCTTCTCTGACACATAGCAGTAGAGAGTCATTGTATGACTTCTTGTACAGTCTACCTCCACTGTAGAAGTATTGCCCTGCCAACCTCTGTATAGTTCGCTTCTCTGCAGCTGAGGCACCTTCTGGCAGAATTCTGTTTCTTACGTATCTCTCAATGTCTGCGTACCAAGGCTCTTCTTCGGGCGTGCTTTTCTCGACACTGAAGCAGTAAACAGGGTAACGCCGAATTTCTATCTCCAAAGGTTGCACCCAAGCATCATCCGTGATGGTGGCCATTGATGCCAGCGTAGCTAGTGCATCCGCAAACCGGTTCCCGTCTCGTGGCATGTAGTCGAATGTCACGCTCTCGAATTCTTCTTCTAATTCCTTGACCAGTTCTTGGTATGGTACCAACTTCACATCTCTGGTCTTCCAGTCTCCCATCACTTGATAGATGATAAGACTTGAATCACCGAACACTTTCAGCTCTTGTATACACATCTCAATTGCAGCTCGCAAGCCCAACACACACGCTTCATACTCGGCAATGTTGCTGGTGCAATCAAACAGAAGTTTTGCTGCTATTGGGTGATGAACACCGTCTGGGGAGATTAGCACTGCTCCGATCCCTTTTCCATTTACATTTACTGCCCCATCAAAGAACATCTGCCACTTGGTTTCTTCTACTTCTTCTGTGGACTCGGTGCACATCACATCTTCGTCCGGGAAGTGAGTCAGAAGTGGTTGGTAGTCAGGTAGTGGGTGCTCTGCCAAGTGATCCGCCACTGCTTGCCCTTTTATCGCCTTTCTAGTCGTGTAGACAATGTCGTACTCAGACAAAAGGACCTGCCATCTGGCGACCCTGCCGGTGGAAATCGGCTTCTCAAAGATGTACTTTAACGGATCCAGATTGGAGATTAGAAGGACTGTGTGGCTGAGCAAATAATGCCGGAGCTTCTGAGCTGCCCAGACCAAGGCGCAACATGTCTTTTCAAGCATTGTGTATCTAACTTCAAAGTTGGTAAATTTCTTGCTCAAGTAGTAGATTGCTTGTTCTTTTCTTCCTTTCTCGTCGTGTTGCCCTAACACACATCCTACTGCCGTCTCTGAGACTGTCAGATACATGATCAAGGGTCGTCCCGGGACAGGCGGGACCAACGTCGGTGGGCTCATCAGATAGGCCTTGATCTTATCAAACGCTACTTGACAGTCGTCATCCCAAACCACAGGGTTGTCCTTTCTTAGCAACTTGAATATAGGCTCACACACAGGAGTCATCTGCGCAATGAACCTACTGATATACTGCAATCTGCCCAGGAACCCTCTCACTTCCTTTTCTGTAGATGGAGGAGGCATCTCCCGAATTGCCTTTGCTTTGGCGGGGTCGACCTCAATGCCTCGCTTGCCCACTATGAAGCCGAGCAGTTTTCCTGAAGTAACTCCAAACACGCACTTGTTTGGGTTGAGCCGGAGCTTGTACTCTCTGAGTCTGTCGAACATCTTTCCAAGGTTTACCAAGTGATCTTCTTCTTCCTTGGACTTCGCTATCATGTCATCCACATACACCTCCATCTCCTTGTGTATCATGTCGTGGAACAGCAGAGTCATCGCACGCTGATATGTAGCGCCCGCATTCTTCAGTCCGAATGGCATCACGCGGTAGCAGTAAGTGCCCCAGTGCGTGATAAAGGATGTCTTTTCCATATCCTCAGGTGCCATTCTTATCTGGTTGTAACCAGAGAAACCGTCCATGAAAGAGAACATCGAATGTGTTGCTGTATTGTCCACCAATACATCAATGTAAGGCAATGGGAAGTCGTCCTTCGGACTTGCTCTATTCAGATCTCTATAGTCAACACACATCCTGACTTTCCC
The DNA here is from genome assembly GCA_947561395.2 of Buxus sempervirens. Lineage (NCBI taxonomy): Eukaryota > Viridiplantae > Streptophyta > Magnoliopsida > Buxales > Buxaceae > Buxus > Buxus sempervirens. The sequence continues at coordinate 53,838,171 of OX387182.1, forward strand.
GTCTTTCTTGGGAATTGGCACGATGTTGGCCAACCACTCTGGATAGTGAGTTACTTGCAGGAATCCGGCATCCAACTGCTTGGTGACCTCTTCCTTGATCTTCAGGGCCCATTCCGGCTTCGTGCGCCTGAGCTTCTATTTCACAGGTACAGCCTCAGACTTTGTTGGTAACCGATGCACAACCAAGTCCGTGTCTAACCCGGGCATATCCTCGTATGACCATGCAAACACGTCAGAATAAGATTTAAGAAAATCAATCATCTGTTTTCTCAATAATGGTGACAGCTTTTTACCAATTTGGAGGATCCTTGGTTGTGCTATTTCACCTATGTTAATTGGCTCTGTTTCCTCAATGTTAGCCTGGAGACCCTTTTCGTGCCTTTCCAATGCAAGTTGGATTTCAAGCGGGGTTTCCCATGATTCATCATCGTCCTCATGCTCGAAAGGCTCACAGGGGACAATGTTTGAATCTTCTTGCTGCAATGGGCGAGTGCCGCAATCTGACGTGTCGAGTTCTTGCTCGTTTTCAGGATTGGACACTGGCTCATGCATTTCATTTATTATTGCCATCTGGACCGGCTTTTCAATTTCTTTTTGTTCTTTTTGTTCACTTATGGCAATCTTATTACCTATCCCGTTCCCCAGATCTTCCAGGTCTGCGTCGGGATTGACACTAAGATTGCGATGCCCAAGTTGCTTATTTTTGTTATTTTCATTTTCAAACATATGCAAGTAGTAGGAAGCATTGAGATATTCATTAAAAATTTCAGCAGTAGCTACAACAGAAATCTCAGAGGTGGTAGAAACCCCCTTTGGGATAGCAGCTTTGCTGATAGCAAAAGGCATGGCGCTCCAATTCTTCAGTGGTGGCCCGCCTTCCTTGTTGATAGCAATCATCTTCTCTGGTTCTCCAGCTAGTACCATGTTGGCGCTCTCGTCAGAAGAGATGTAGATAGGATCATGTGCTGCGCCTCCTGCCGGTTTGTTCTGGCTTCTCTCTGATCGGGGGCCAGACTCTGAGGATACCCTTACCCATGATCCACTGAGGGCGATTGCCCATGGTATCTCGTCCTCGGGTGGCGCGCATGCGATGGTGACTTCATTGGCCGGGTCAATTCTGGGGGGTGCAAACATTATGGGTATTCCAGTCGGTATCCCAGGCACCGTAGAAGAGTAAGCTGGTGGTGCCCATTTGCCATAAGCTACATGGTACACCTCTTCCGGTACTGGCCCTAGCACTTGGGGCATGCTACGGAACATGCGGTTCAGACCGTCGCGAGTTCCGGGGTGCGGGACATGAGGGGGTGGAGGAGGCGACCTTGGCCTGCGAGTTGGCGCTCCTGAGCTGTCTCGCCCCTCCATCATGCAGACATACATGATTGGGCCTTCTTCTTTGGATTCCTCAATGGGAGCAGGTGGTGGCGCTTCTATCACAATCGCAGAGTCGACCGGGATCCCGTCAGGGACGAACCGTTCATCTGGTGGCGCGAAGGCCATGGTGACTTTGTCAACTGAGTCCAGGGCGACCAGTGCTGGCAGGCCATCCGGCGACCCCTCAGGAGCCAATGGGTCTACCTCTACTGCATCCCCAATCATTTCCATAGATGGTGGCTCCTCCCAGAGCATCTGAGCCAATCCTTGCAGGTAGTCTTCTTCCATGGCAGGAGTATCCAGAAACTCATCTCCCCACCCTTGGGGGACTATGTTCTCGATAGCCTGGGCCGCTTCACGCTCCATGTTAGAGAAGCGGTGGTACAAGTTCTCGTGCACGCATATGGGCCAGTGGGGGTCTCTTCCTTCTGTTCTGGCTCTTTTCCTTTCGGCACGGTTCCCAAGGAGTCGGGAGTAGTCTTCTGGCTGCGGCCTAAACCCCAGTCCAAACCCAGTGGTCTGCTCATAAGGTTTGATGGCTACCCTGATGCCTTGCTTGTACTTGCCTAGTCCTTCGCCTGCTCTGAGACCCCAGTCTGCGCAGTCAGCAGCACTAAACATGTTCTTTCTTTGCCTCTTCGAGAGTCGTCGCCACCTTTTAGACTCCGGGATATTATTCACCTGCACCATCTCCACAGCTTGGAAATTGAGTGTGGTGGGTAACTCATAATCCACATAGGGTACTCCAACCCTTTCGAACTCTCGGTGATCCTCAGCATGTACTGTTATGAGTTCGTTGCCTGATACGAACCGGACCATCCTGTGCAGTGTGGAAGATACTGCTCCTGCCTGATGCAGCCAGGGCCTCCCGATCAGCAAGTTAAATGAGGCATTGATGTCCATGACCTCAAAGTCCATGGTAAAGGGCCTATCTGCAATCATGATCACCAAAGTGACCTCTCCCAGTGAGTCTCTTCTGGCGTTGTCGAAGCCTCTGACATTATGAGCGCTTGGCTTGATCATTGAAGGATCCAACTGTAAGCTGTGAAATGTCCTCATCGGGCATATATTCAAAGCCGACCCATTGTCAATCATGGCATGTTTTACGATGAGATCGGTACATTTCACGGTTATGTAGAGCGGCTCGATGTGGTTGCACCCTTCAGATGGCAGGTCTGCTGTAGAAAAGGAGATAGCTTGGGGTGCCATGATCACTGACACCACTGCCCCTAGCTGCTCAGGGTCGATATCCGCTGGTACGTGTGCGTCACCCAGGACCTTCATCAGCACTGTCCGGTGCTTCTCTGAGTCAATCAGGAGTCTCATTATGGAAATCTGGGCGGGTACCTTGCTCAACTGCTGGAGGAGATCATATTCGGGCGTGTAGATGCTGTGGTGCAAATCCGTGACTTCCTCTTCTGTGGCCCTTCCCTTTCTCTTGAGGGTCGGTGGCAATTCTGTGACCACGTCCTTACCTTTTTCTTTCCTTTTTGCTTCTGCTTCTACTTCCTCCTCTGGTGCGGGTGGGGGATCAGTGTTTATGTATCGACCGGATCGGGTGATCCGATCGATTCCTGTTTCAGTGGTGGTGGTGGTGGCTGGATGGTAGAAAGATGTGGTGGGGTAAGGTGGGGATACCGTGTTGTACGAGGGTGGTTCCAGGTTAAGTTGTGAGAGGTTGAGGGTGGGTGGTTCAAATGAAAGGGAGAAGGGGTCTTGTGGAGGCGAGTCCATGATGTCATGGATGTTGAGGGCGGAGGGGTTGGTGAGAGGGGTGGAGTAGAAAAACTCTTGGTCTGTGGGTGGGTGGAAATGCACCAGAGGGAGATCCGTGGGGAAGTCATCGCCGCCTTCTTCAATGACGTTTATTGCCCTACTTTCCACTCGGGAGTTTGCTGCTGATTCGTCTTCCGAGTCTGTACCAGCGGATTCATCTGAGCTCTCATAAGGATCAGGTGGGCTTGCAAGTTCGGAAGTGGATGATGGCTCCCCTTCTACTGTGACATGGGGGAGGCCAGGCCACTCGGGCGTGCCATGGGAGAGGGATTCAGAACTTGGTTCACCCGATAGGAGATCGGTGAGGGACTGCGAGTCTGGCTCTGACGTTGCGACATATACTCAGGCGGCCATCCAGTAGACAGCTGCGGGGGTACCCTTGAACTTCCCACTGATGCATCGGTGTCCTGTGGCCCATCTCGAAACCAAGGTCCTTCAGAACTGCCCACTCCTTCCCTGCGTGGAGGGGACGGGGAGTCACTGATCCATCCACATTGCATGGGGTTCCATGGCCCCGTGACTTCCTCACTGCTCTGAGGCTCATCCTCTATCGCACAGATGTAGACATTTGTATTCTCCTTGATTGCAATTGCTGTCGAGTGGGTTTCTGCTTGAAGCTGCACCTTCCCTGTCTGCCCTGGTTGGCCAATCAGTACAGACGGGTCAAACTGCCCAGTGCCCCGATCACAGCTCACCTGATTAGCTGACTTACTGGTTGAGGCCTTAGAATGATCTGGGAGAGGATTGGTGGCGACGCCAGCTGCTGGGGTCTGAGCCTGTTGTGCTGGGGGGTCGACCGTGATGCGTCTGCTGTCAATTAGGTCTTGGATATCGTGCCTTAGATCCCAGCACCGATTAGTGTGATGCCCCGGAGCCCCAGAGTGGTACTCGCACCGTTCTGCCGCGTTGTAGCTTCTGGCGTTGACCAGTCTGGGATTCGGGGGTTTGATTTGCAAGTACCCTTTCTTCAGCAACGTAGGTAGCAACTCTGCTGGCGCATACGGTAGTGGGGTGAAAACCCGTTTCATCCTGGATTCAAATTCTTCTTTCGTCTTTCTTACCCCTTGGTAAGCTGTCTGCTCGGTCCCTTGGGGTGCCACTGCCTCTGGTCCTTGGGAGAAGTGATAAGGCTGTGCCGGGTGCACGTAGTTCACCGCCTGCTGTTCCTGCCTTCGGGGCTCTTGTCCCTGGTTTCTGCTAGCCTGTCCCGTCACTGGCCTCCTTGGTGCGGCACTCTGTCCATTGCCATCTATTTTCCTAGCTCTTACTGCATCCTCAATCCGATCCGCAGTCAAAATTAGGTCGTTGAAATTCGAGGTACTTTGCCCCAGCAGCAAAGTGAAGAACGGCTGTCCCAGTGACGCGATGAATAGAGATGTCATCTCTTGTTCCAACAGTGGCGGCTGTACCAGTGTGGCCAACTCCTTCCAGCGTTTGGCATATTCTCTCACCGACTCTTGGCTCTTTTTTGCTAGCCTCTGCAATTATGCCCTTGTCTGTACTATCTGACTGTTGAGGCGGTACTGCTGGATGAAGACTGCTGCCAAGTCATTCCATGTCTTTATCTTAGCCTTGTCTAGACTCAGGTACTGCTGGTGACCGAATCTATTTTAGCTACCCGCAAGTAACTGGGAGAGAGAACCCTAATGACCGAATCTATTTTAGTCACCCGCAGGCAACTGGGAGAGAGAACCCTGTTTTTTTTGAAGGCTGATCTATTTTAGTCGCTCGGAAGCGACTGGGAAAGAGAACCCTATTTTTTTTTGAAAGCTGATCTATTTTAGTCGCTCGGAAGCGACTGGGAGAGAGAACCCTTTTTTTTGAAAGCTGATCTATTTTAGTCGCTCGGAAGCGACTGGGAAAGAGAACCCTATTTCACTGATCTATTTTAGCCGTTTAGGCAAGGAAAGAGAACCTTCAATTTAAGGGGGTTTTGTTTGAGCTCAGAATCACGAGGTTGGACCAATGCAGGGTCTTCGCAGGGGGTACGCTGAAAAGCAGCACCCAGGCGTACCTCAACCAATCTCCAGTTCATTCACTGGCGGCGTCGGCGCCTAATTTCGGCTAGTAGTTCCCGGGCGTGCCTTAGCTAGTCGTTGGTTTAATCACCATTGACTTTGGCGCCTCACAAGGGGAAGGCTATACCAGGACGTTCATCCACCAAACGGCTCAATCACCGGCAGCTTCAGTGCCCCAAGATTTCGGCTAGTAGTTCCCGGGCGTGCCTTAACTAGTCGTTGGTTTAATCACCATTGACTTCGGCGCCTCACAAGGGGAAGGCTATACCAGGACGTTCATCCACCAAACGGCTTAATCACCGGCGGCTTCAGTGCCCCAAAGGTTTCGGCTAGTAGTTCCCGGGCGTGCCTTAGCTAGTCGTTGGTTTAATCACCATTGACTTCGGCGCCTCACAAAGGGGAAGGCTATACCAGGACGTTCATCCACCAAACGGCTTAATCACCGGCGGCTTCAGTGCCCCAAAGGTTTCGGCTAGTAGTTCCCGGGCGTGCCTTAGCTAGTCGTTGGCTTAATCACCATTGACTTCGGCGCCTCACAAAGGGGAAGGCTATACCAGGACGTTCATCCACCAAACGGCTCAATCACCGGCGGCTTCAGTGCCCCAAAGGTTTCGGCTAGTAGTTCCCGGGCGTGCCTTAGCTAGTCGTTGGTTTAATCACCATTGACTTCGGCGCCTCACAAGGGGAAGGCTATACCAGGATGTTCATCCACCAAACGGTTTAATCACCGGCGGCTTCAGTGCCCCAAAGGTTTGACCGAATGATCCCGAAAAGATACAGACGGGTGTGATCTGAGCTCAAGGTCTTGGGTGTTTTTAAACACTTGCTGGGTTTTGCGATCTCAATGAGAGAGATGCAGTTAAAGGAAATTAGGTGGTCGCAGCGACCAAGAATATTGCAATTATCTGAGAAGAGGTGGTCTATCGGAGACCGAGTTGCCCTATTGGAGGGAATTAATTCTTTCATTTCTTGTTCTTGTTTTGTTAAGTTTGAACAACATAGCATAGTGAAAATAAATTCATGCTTCAATCAAAAAAAGTGCCGCCGCGGCACAAAGTACATCATCATGCTTATCAAAATACAACAAAGCCAAAGTCTAGCTAGGTTGGTCATCATCATAGTGGGAGGACACGTCTTGCCTCCTCAAGGCTCGCAGAAGCTTGTTCCGCAGACATCGGTCCTCCTCAGCGCGCTTACGCACTAATTCCATTTCATGTTGCAAGGCCGTATTGGCCTGCCTACTCTCCCGTTCCGAATCCACATAAGCTGAATGGATACGGGAGTGGGTCTCCTGCAGTTCGGCCACCCTGTCCCTATATGTGTTAGGGGGCGGAACTGGAATGTCGCCTGATGCGACAGGCTGTAGAGGTGGGGGGCCATCGTGGCCAAATTCCCGAACTATCCACTGCTCGTAATCTTGAAAGTGTAATTCGGTGAAGACGTCTTCCCGACACACGCACACCATCTTCCACTCTGTCAACAGTTGGGTCCTTAGTCCTTTAGTGAGTGGACCAATCAAACTGCTCATGTCGTCCTTGACTGGGATTCCCTGCGGTTTCCCAAACTGTCTCAGAACCCGAATCGGATAGTACGGCACGGCATGGGTGAGGCCTATCAAGGCAAGTCCCTCTCTTTTCTTGAAAGCTATGATGGGGGTGTAGGGGATGTTGTATGTACCCCACCATCTGATGTCCGTTTCTCCTTTCAGGTGGAGAAAGTGGTTAAACCAATCCTCACGGGCGGGTAGGTCTGGTTTGATCTCTCGTTGAGCCAACCAATGGATGTTGTCGCCGGTTGCCTTGTAATATGCACTGACTGGTGATGACACCATCAGGTGGTCTTGCAGCCAAAGGTGGAGAAGGGGAGCGCACCCTTGAAACCTCCGGGTTCCCTTTTTGGACAAAGTCAGGGAATGGAACAATTGACCTAGGATCAGTGGCATGATTCGGTACCCTGCCCTGAGTTGATCCACAATTTCCATGAGGGCCAAATTAATGGTGTCTCCCCCAGTTGGAAAGAAGATTTGTGACAGAACCACAAGGGTGAAGGTGTCAAACCAAGCCCGGGGTCTTTCCTGCTTTTTGTTTCTTATCTTTTCAGCAAGGAATGTTTTAGAGACCCTAGTGAATGATTTGTCACCTCCTAAGGTCTGGAATTCTCCCCTTGAGAGGCCGAAGAAAGCGCAAGCTTCATTCTTGTAGCTTTCTTTGAGACTTGGCCTAGCGGGTTCTCCTAAGTCGCGAAATCGGAGGAACAGGTCAAGTTCCTCAATTGTGGGAGTCAACTCATTGATCCCGAATCGAAACACTGAAAGCTGGGGATCCCAGAAAAGCAAAGCTGCTTGGATCATATCCCAGTTGATTGGCACATTTAACAGGGACAAAGTCTGTCCCATGTGGTATTTGTGCTCCCATTCAATCTGCTCACTCCCTTGGAGCTGCCTTGTCCAAGAACGGATCCAGGGGGTATCCCAGGCGCACTTCTCTATCCTAGGGAAACGGGTTCTCTCAGATGAGGATGAAGATGCCATGCCAACTATCCAATCAAAATTCCAAATCAGTTTAAGGTTCCACACCAAACTCTTAATCAGTCCTAAGACATGCAAAATTTCAAGCAAAAGACTAATCACTAGTAGTTCTGACATGCTTCACAAAATAAAGCAAAAGACAAAACCAGTTCGAAATTTAACTCAAGCACACATGGTGTGTGGTCCTAAGGGTTGGCGCCAATGAAGGCGCGACTCCTAGACGTACTTGTGTAGAGGAGCACATTCAAGTCCTGATCGGTCTTTCTGTCTTTCATCTGTTCTTTCATCTGCTTCGGGCGTCGTACCACAGCAAAAATTACAACTTGCCATCGAGGGCGAAGGTTTACAAGATATTTACAAAAAACTTCAAAGAATTCATCCTTAAGGCTGTTGGGAGCCAAAAGGGAGGATACAAATTGCTTTTCAAGCGGGTAGGCTAAAAATTCCTAGATCTAGGGTTTAGTGCCCATGTTCTGATCTGGCATGCTTTCATCTGTTTGTCTAATCTGGCCGGCTTTCATCTGCTCTAAAAGACCAATCTGGACTTAAAGTGCTCCCAGCGGACTCTAATGGGTCAAGACCCATAGCATACAGGACTCCATGCATGGATCTGGGGTGGTTCCCCTGATCATGGTTAGGTGAGTTTCCTAAGCTAGGGCCGAGGTAGCCCAGCATCTAGGGTTTACTCCATTTGATGCAAAAAGCGGGGGTTGCTGCCCCTGATGGACTCTGAATTTTATTCCAATTTTATTCATCATTCACATCCTACTCACCCTCTCATGCTCAACGCGAGGTTCATTCAGAAACGTTAGGTGGGGAGGATACCCAGCCCGAGACATAAGCCTACAAGGGTCTGGACCAGTACTGGATCCTCGCGTGCCACGGCAAGAAACCAGTGGTGCTAATGGACTCCAGAAAACTGGGGGGATGGGTTTACCCTGCTTTCCCCGGCAAGCCACGGGAGCGTAGGTGCTAATACCATCCCAAAGATCAGTTCATAGTAAGAAGAAGGGTAGGCTGCTAGAGAGGTCTAAGTTTTGGTAAAGAAGTAGCAGTATCCAATTCACTCATCTATCAAAGGTCGGATCATTCACGCATCCTCCCTCGTGCGTGTTACCCCACGCAGTTTATCTCACAAGACGGAAATAAATAAATAAAAATCCATCCACGGTGTGGTGGTGTGCCCGTGTGTGCAGTTGGGCTGCGTGCTGTGTCTACACAGGTGAGTTTTGTCTAGATTTTGTTGGTAAAGGGATTGTTACTGTCCCGTATAATAAGGTGCAGAATTAGCACGCAATACGAGGTTCTGGGAGAGTCCCCAGGTAAGTGGGGGGTCACAAGGGACCGCTTAAAGCCCAATTGCCTTAGGCAATTATCGCGTCCCTTTGACAGGACTCCCCAGAACGCGTAATTACGCGTATTCTGTATCTTACTAAACGAGGTAGTAAGAAACCCTAAACGTCAACTAAATCTCTCTTTATGCTGACTCATCTAACTAGGGTCCTACTGGGCTGAAATGTCCCCAGCAGAGTCGCCAGGCTGTGCGCGCGTGTGAAACGCGGCACGGGGTAATTCGGAGTCGCCACCGCCTGATGGGGTGCAGGCGGACACCTGGGTGCCTAATCTTGCCTATTAGGGCTTTTTGGTCTGCGGCTTGAGATTCTAAGTCTGTTCTCGGTTGTGGTTCGGGGAAGTCCGTAGACACCCCGGTCCACCCCGCCGGATGACGGGTCCCGTGGGTTCCCTGGTTTGAGTCAGCTTCCATTGGTCTCACCCGATTCCTAATCCGATATGCAGTTTTTGGTTAAGTCTGGCAGGACCACCTGAGTGGTGTGGGTCCCTTTAATTGCTTTTATCTTGTTTAATTAGGTGATCTGGGTCTGGTTGGGTGGGCCATGTTGGAAGGCCCACGGTATCCTTGGTGGGCTTAGTGAAGCCCGTGTACCCTTGTGGACCTCAGTCTAGCCTGAGAGGTCCTTTGGGCTTTGGTTAGTTCAACAGATTTTAATTTTAAGTTCAGATTTGAAGATTAAGTGTTTTTCATGCACAAGTGGGCCGGACTGGTTTGTGGGCCCCTAAGGTGGGCCCACATGGTGGCCAAGTAGTTTTATTAGATTTATCTTTTTAGTCTGCCAAAGTGAGCTGGACACTGGGCTTGGGGCCCGTAGTCCAAATCTGGGCTTGTAAGCCCAAGTTACCATAAATTAGGGTTTGCACCATTCCTTGGTTCGGTTGGTGGGCTTTGGCGGGCCCGGTAGGCCCTTGCCCTTGGTCTCGGCCAAACCACGCAATTCATGCATCAATTTCACATAACAAGGCTCGGGTGGGCCGCATTGGGTTTGGCCCACCCGGTTCAAATTGTTCATTTTACTTAAGTTATTTAATGGCATGCTTTGGGGTTTATTGGGCTGGGTGGGCCCCGTTGGAAGGCCCACTGGAAGTCAAGTTGGACCGGGGGTCCAAGTCCCACATTGGGTTTCCAGGTGACCCAGAAACCCTATTGATTTATTCGGTTCGGTTCGGAAATATCATTCACATCTAGCAATAATCACACAAAAAAACACAAGATAGACACTTTGTCAGAAAAAAAACTGGCTCATTGTGCTGGGTCCAAGGGGAGGTACCTGGGGGCCCTGTGGGCGAAGCGAAGCGGACCTCGGGCACTAGGCGCGAGGTCGGCGCGGGCCGAGCGGACCGAAAACGCGAAAAACACACAAAAAAAAAGGTGGGCGCGAGGTTCGCGCGAGCTTCGCGCGACCTCGCGCGAGATGAGCGTGAGCCTCGCGCGAGCTTCGCGCGAAGGTACGCGCGAGCTTCGCGGATACTCGACGCTCTCGGTTTTCTTTCAAACTCCATTTCTGAGCTGATTTTGAGCTCTGTAACACTTCCCAGTGCTCCCACCACTCTCCAGAAGACCTTTAAACCCACATTGAAACTAATCTAAATACAAATCAAAGCACGCTAGCGGTCCGAGCTGGGAGGAAATAAGTTCGAAAGAAAGAAAGAAGAAAAAACCTGCCACCAGCCATGGCAGCAGCTACACAAAGAGCGAAGACACTAAATGACAGTGGTTAAATGAGCAGCATGTTGTCACTCAGAAAGAAAAGGAACACAACAAATAGCAACTGGCCTGTCATCACCAAAGAACACAATTCATGCTAAAATACTCGTACACCTTAAGCATGGTCGCAGAGACTGTCTTTTGCGATTAGAAAACGGTAGCTTGCATGCAAAAGAAGTCGATGAAATATATGAGGACAGCAGGGGATAAATGCTCAAAAGACCCTAACTTGCACGACACTATATCAAAAAGGCCTCATGCACAAGCACAACTACAACTGTACGTGCAGAAAAGCCATGCAAAGAAAGTCTAGCATGCCTCACCCGAAACCTCCGGCAAAATCTGATCACAAACCTCATGCTCAAACAAACAATAAAAAAACATTTAGAGAAGGGGAAGGAGAGGGGGTTTACTTGGGGATACAAGGGATTTAATCAAGAGGGAACACACTCCCTTGAAAATAATCAAAGAACAACCCCAAAATAGCAGGGTGGAGGACCCCAAATGAGTGTGAGCGTGACTCTCATTCTCTCACGAAGTTGCACACGCGGTCTCTCTTAACTTGAGAGTCTTCCATGCTCATAGAAATGGGACATTAGCACATGCGAACTACTAAGACAGTAAATCTAAGCAGGGGAGAAACTTAACTTTCTAAACATGGCAACGTCTATCCATTTTTATATATGTGAACAAGAAAGTCTCAAGGAGTGATACCTGGTGTGCTTGAGACTCTCTTGAGGTACGTAGACTTCCCCTGGAGCTCCTACGGCAGCTGGAAAGCTCTTTTGCTCCACCAACAGCAGCCAAACTTCTTCTTGCTTGAGTGAAGATGGAGAAGATAGGAGGGAGGAGGGGTGAGAATAACTTCGGATGGTCCAAGGAGGTAATGGGGGCAAGGAGGGCTGAGGAGAGAAGGGTCCGGCCTAAAACAGATGGGGAAGAAGACTTGAGAACAGCAAAGGGAGCCAATCAAAAAAAGCCAACCTGAAAATCCTCCAACCTCCAGAAAAAAAAAAAATCCGAACCCCCCCGAATGAATCCTCGCGCGGGTTTTATATGCAAGGGAAAAGGGGTGCCGCTCACCTTGGCGCCCAGCTCAAGGTGGGCGCAAGCCCGCTCGCCACGTCTGCGCGAGCGGCATAATGATGACATTTCATTAAATGCCGCCGCTCGCCGGTCGAAAATCTTTAAAATTCAGATTTAGTCCCTGACAATTTTTGGTAAAATCCGATATTCTCGGATTTTTACAGATTTAGTCCCTGGGATATTTCGAATGTTCGGATATTTACGGATTTAATCCCCGAGATATTTTCCTGCGCAACTCGCCACATGTGCAGCTTTTTGCCACGTGCGCAGATTGCCGGTTTTGCTGCCCGGGAATTTCGTCAGCTCATATTTCCTTCATCCGGACTCCAATCTGGGCAAACTTAGTTTCATTAGAATCGTATCGGAGCCCTCCATCCCATGACCTTGGGGTAGGCCTCCGGATCGGATTTTAGCAGAAAGTCAACTTTTGGCTCTGCTCAAGTTTGACCGCCCGCAGAACCTTCATCCGGACCCTGATTCCTGCAAACTCGGTTGCTTTGGAATCGTGTCGAGATTCTCTATCCAATGATATAAAGCAAGGTACTTGGCACGGAATTCGAGGAAAAGTCAACTCTCGGCTTTTCCTTAAGTTTGACCGCCCACAGAACCTTCATCCGGACCCCGATTCCTACAAACCCAGTTGCGTTGGAATCGTGTCGAGATTCTCTATCCAATGATATAAGCCAAGGTGGCCAATTTTTACTTGATCAAAAAGTCAAATTTTCACCCCTCAGGGTTTGACTTTCTGTCCAGGGTTTGCAATTCTGGTTTTTCGGGGAGCGCAAAAATGAGGTGCTTACACTAGGGTTCCATTCCATTATCGTTTCCCTTAGTTCTCTCTCCTCGTTAAACACGATTCTTCAAGATAATCTTGGGGTACTTTGAATATGAAACGGTTTTCATAGAATCACAAGGCTTATTTCAACATAATATCATATAGCATGCATTTAGATCAATAAAAAAGAGGTTCTAGAACAACCTAGGGTTCCGTTCCATTATCGTTTCCCTTAGTTATCTCTCCCCGTTAAACACAGTTCTTCAAGATAATCTTGGGGTACTTTGAATATGAAACGGTTTTCATAGATTCAAAAGGCTTATTCAAATAGGTTCTGATACTAGGATCAATCCTCAGTCTCGTTTCCCCTGGATCCCGCCTTCACGTTTTACGGCTAGGGGGAGTCTCGAGGACTTTGAGTAGGGGAAGGGTTTTCACACACATAGAAGAGGCCTTATTCTACAGAAAGGTAGAAGAAAAGATCTAGATCTAGAATATAAAAACAAAAAATTAAAGAGAGGTTTGAGGCTTACCTGGGCTTCTGGAAGCAAGATTGCAACGGTTCCCCTCTTCACTCGGAGCTCTTTGATCTCCAACTTCTTGGCAAAAGTTCTTGGCAAGAGTTAATAGCCATTTGCTTGAGGAGGAGCCTCCTGTTTATAGGCAAAGGCTAGGGTTTGGGTTGGTGAGATGGTAGACATAACATAATGTCTAGAGCCCACCAACCTTAACCCTAAGGCTATTTCCGAGATTTCCATTTCTTTAATGAAGGATATGATGGTAAAAAGTGAAAACTCTCGGAAAACCCTAATTTTGAGCAAAACTAATGTATCCGACAACTTATGTCGGATACGAAGAGGTATGGTTGTATCCGACCTGAGTTGTCGGATACAAGGAAAAAGCTTGTTTTCACAAATTCTGTACTGGTTTCAAAGGAGATAATGATTTTTGCCAATTATTCTTCATTTTTACTGTGCAATTTGGGGGGCCTACACTAAGTGATGGGATTTCTACTTCCACTGGCAAGACTGCTTCCATCCCATAGACTAGGGAATATGGGGTTGCCCCAGTTGATGTCCGGATAGAGGTTCTGTAGGCATGTAGGGCAAGCGGTAGCATTTCGTGTCAATCCTTGTAACTCATTACCATTTTCTGAATGATTTTCTTTATGTTCTTGTTTGCTGCTTCTACTGCCCCATTCATCTTTGACCTGTATGGAGCTGACTTGTGGTGGGTGATCTGAAACTGCTCACACATCTTCTTCATGTCCTTGTTCTTAATATTTGAAGCGTTGTCTGATACTATGGCACTTGGCAGTCCATAGCGACAAATGATACTGTGCTTCAAAAACTTAATAACATGGTTGCTTGTAATGTTCGCATACGAAGCTGCTTCTACCCACTTAGTGAAATAGTCGATGGCCACTAGGATAAATCTGTGCCCGTTCGATGCCTTAAGTGAAATCATGCCAATGACATCTATGCCCCACATAGAGAAGGGCAACGGTGATGTCATGTTGTGCAATCCACTTGGGGGTGCATGCTTGTTATCTGTATATATCTGACATTGGTGACACCTCCTGACATGTATACAGCAATTATGTTCCATCGTCGACCAATAGTATCCCAACCGCAGGAACTTATTTGCAAGCATGTGTCCATTCATATGGGGTCCACAAACTCCTCCATGTACAGTCTCAATCAGCCTTTCTGACTCAGCCTTAGCAACACATCTGAGTAGAATATCGTTGTGTGATCTCTTATACAAATGTCCACCACTTAGCAGGAACTGACCAGCTAATCTCTGTATTGTCCTTTTCTCAGTGGAAGTGGCATTTTCTGGCAAACTTCGATCATTCAAGAAATTTTTGATATCTTGAAACCATGGTGCTTCTTCTTCGGGTGCTCCCTCTAGAACGAGACAATAAGCCGGTTCATCCCTGACCTCAATTTCCAGTGGTTTGATGTCTACCCCTTCTGGCATGCTGACCATGGAAGCTAATGTTGCTAGAGCGTCCGCAAACTGATTTTTGGCCCTTGGCATATAGTTGAAGGAAATTCGAGTAAAGTTTGTGCTTATTTCTTCCAAGTACTGGTGATAGGGGATCAATTTATGATCCTTGGTTTTCCATTCACCAGTTGTTTGGAAGATGATAAGACTCGAATCTCCGTATACGCCAAGTTCCTCTACTTCATGATCTATGGCGGCTTGCAACCCGATTATACATCATTCTCTGCAATATTATTGGTGCACTGGAATCTCAACTTTACTGCAATCGGGATGTGTGAACCATCTGGTTTAACCAAGACTGCCCCAATTCCATTTCCATTCATGTTGGCGGCTCCATCGAAGAACATTTGCCAAGAACTCTCACTTTCCTCCCCTTTAGTGAACAAAATTGCCTCATCAGGAAAGTTGGTCTTCAAAGGTTGGTATTCTGGCAAAGGATGTGCAGCCAGGTGATCAGCTATGGCTTGACCCTTGATCGCCTTCTGAGTGATGTACGTGAGGTCAAACTCGGATAGTAGTAGCTGCCACTTCGCCGTTCTGCCAGTTAATGCCGGTTTCTCAAATAAATACTTCAAAGGTTCCATCCGGGATATCAGTAGTGTGGAGTGACTAAGGAAGTAATGCCTTAGCCTCTGAGTTGCCCACACTATAGCACAACAAGTCTTTTTCAACGGTGAGTACTTGGCCTCATATTCTGTGAATTTTTTACTCAGATAGTAAATTGCTCTTTCTTTTCTACTAGTATCATCATGCTGCCCCAAGACACATCCCATCGATGTTTCCAACACTGACAAATACAGGATCAGCGGTCTTCCTGGAGTTGGTGGCACTAGCACAGGTGGATTCAGCAAATATTTCTTTATCGTATCAAAAGCCTGTTGGCAATTCTCATTCCAGACCGTCGGGTTATCCTTCCTCAGAAGTTTGAAAATTGGTTCACAGGTAGCAGTGAGTTGTGCTATGAACCGGCTTATATATTGAATTCTTCCAAGAAAGCCCCTAACCTCCTTCTCTGTTTTGGGTGATGGCACACTACAAAAAGGGGCGTAAATAAAGTTAAGCGGCGGGAGACACTATACCGCCGTTGAACCAAGGTTTTAGCGGCGGTAAATTACTACCGCCGCTAAAAAGAAAACCGCGAAGTTGGAATTTCGCGGGGGTATTGCACGGGAATTTTTCCCGGCGGTAGGGCTGCCGGTAATCATGCAAACTACCGCCGGAGAAAATAAAATTTGTTATGTTTTTTTAAATTAAAATATATATTTTGCCCGGCGGTAATTACCGTCACAAAAAATGGTTTGACCGGCAGTAATAGGTTACAGCCGCTAAAAGGCATAGTCCGGTCAAACGAAATGGGCCTTTTAGCGGCAGTAATAAGTTGCTGCCGCTAAAAGGGTATAGTGCGGTCGCCAGAATGGGTTTTTAGCGGCGGTACTATCTTACCGCCGCTAAAAGGCATAAACCGGTTCCACGATATGTGGTTTTTAGCGGCGGTAATAAGTGACCGCCGCTAAAAGGGTATAGTGTAGTCGCCGATATGGGGTTTTAGCGGCGGTAACTTATTACCGCCGCTAAAAGGGTATAAAACCCCAATTCGCGCGAATTGGGGTTTTCTTCTCTGCGCGAATTTGGGGTTTTTCCTTCGCCGGGGTTTTCTTTCTCCTGCTGTTTGCTCTTGCCGTCGCCACCGTTTGCTCGTCGCCGTCGCCGTTCTTTGTCACCGTTTTCCATCGGCAAGCCGGCCGCCATTCGCAGTCGCCAAGCTGCCGTTTGCAGTCGCCTTGCTGCCGTCGCTTGCTGCCATCGCCTTGCTGCCGTCGCCGTTCTCAGGTATGCTCGTCGCCAAGGAGCTAGCAATGTTATAATAAGATTTTTGTTTCTTTTTCAATGTTTTGAAAAATCATTAGGGGAGATGCTGCCGAATGTCAACCTCCAATGTCAATATACATACAAGCATGTAAATACCTCCTGTAAATTTTGTTAGTAGTAAAATACTTACCTTTTCCCACAAAAAAAAAGCTCCAGTGTCAATAGACACACTGGAGGGGGAATACTCCACCCCCATCTGACTACCATGCTTTCCCATATCTATGCTTACGAGAATCTTTATTCTTTTCCTATATATGCATGATTGAATAAAGAGTATATTTGAGCTGATATTCTGATGATTCAGTTTTACATGTAGTGGATGAAAAAATATTGATTTGTGAAACTGAATGAACATTACTGTATTTTCACCAACCACAAATTCTCTGGGAATTGAAGCACTTTTTCACACACATTCTCCCCATGTTATATATGATTCTCTGCCATCAAGAATGCAATTTCTTGAAGTAACCTTTGATCATATGCAACAAAATGTGGACGAATTCATCAAAAAATATGAAATGTCATCCATATTTATATTTCTAGTTATTAAGTATTATATTAGTATCTCTTTCTGATTTTAGCTACAAGTTGAATGGTTGTATAGACCTAATGATAGAAGGGAAATATAATGGTTTGTATAATTTCCATTCTTTATTTCATATCTACCAAGAGAATTTGGCAATCAAGATAGAAGGATGCCTCTACTTCAAACCTAATATGCATGTACCCAGTGACTAATAAGGAATGGAAGTTTTACTGTGTAAATAAGTGTTTTACTTTTTCTAGTGATATCTGATGAAGTCTCGTCCATTATTTTTTCAGCAAGTGGAACCATTATCACAAAAAGGACTGGCAATATCGGCCTTATAATTAAATAACTTGTATTAACAGCTACAGAACCTTAGTTAGATGTCTTACAATTTTTCATGCCCTTACTATCTATCGTAATTGCTTAATCCAGCTACAGCCTATAGCACATACACATAGATAAGCACCATGACTAAAAAGGCTTTCTCTATCTTTCATGCAACTGATGTTAGATCGATCAATGTCCGGATCTTTAGTAACATCATGTTTACAACATCTATATATATTATTTCTGTTTCTTTTCAATAGAAGAAATTATATCTTCAAGTGACTAAGCTCGAGCGCCATTAGATAACTCAATGCAAATTCAATTCTACTCCATAATACTCTACTCAAACATACTAATTTTAATGGACTTAAAATAATCATATGACAAGGTATATGATGTTTGAAAAACATGAGGATTGTTTGTTGGTGGGGTATTGCTCAATGACAGGCTGCCCTTCTCTTTTTCCTTTTGAAATGAATTGTCTATTTTTGGATATGGATGTGAAAGTTTCGACTCTTCTTTTGTTTACAGGTTAAACCATTATTATTTTAGACCAATTTGGTCTGGACAACCCTCTATTTTTAGGGGAGATGCTGCAGAAATTTTTAGGGGAGATAAATAATGGTTAAACCATTATTTATCTCTTTAAATTAAAAAATAAAATTTTAGTGGGGGCAATTGCCCCCTCTAGCTCTAAGGTGGTTCCGCCACTGGATACTTATAGCACCAAAAATGTGTTTGATTTTCTAATGAAGGTGTTAGGGTTGTAGACTCTTTAAGGGGGAAAACGGCATTGTAAGGAAAATATCATGCATGAGAAAAACTGGTCGAATTTGAAATACTTGGGAGTCTGGTATATTGGAAATACTAATATTTTTAGGCTTTGTACAGTTGATCCAACCTTAATAGTGGATACCTCGTCTAGATATTAAAGGGCTCTCATGCAAATGGAAATACTGAATATCCTTTTATGTTTGAGGTTAAAAGCCTCAACATTATCAACCATAATACTTTATTGGAGACTCAGTTGTGGTATGTTTCCTGGCCATTTATTGTTCCTAGCTTGACCATATTGCGGAAGCTTCTATGTTCAGTCCACTATGATTGATTTTGGTGTCAATAATTCTTGATTTCTTTCCCTCTTCCTCAGAGTCAATAAAATTCGGTAATTCTTAAAATTCTGAGCATACCATTGACTTATGTCATTGTCTAGATATTAAATATTCATTCTATACTGAGTGCCAATGACTATAGTTTGAATGCTATTTTTGGATATGAATGTGGATATGGATGTGAAAGCTTCGACTCTTCTTTTCTTTACAGGTTAAACCATTATTATTTTAGACCAATTTGGTCTGGACAACCCTCTATTTTTAGGGGAGATGCTGCCGAAATTTTTAGGGGAGATAAATAATGGTTAAACCATTATTTATCTCTTTAAGTTCCTTGTTGTGATATTTCTGTTCTAATGCTGTTCAATACCATTGATATTATGATTAGCAGTTTTTTATTCTATTTTTTGGTTAACCTGGTAATTGTTTTTATATTTATTTATCTCATAAAAAAAGTGGGAACAATTCAAATACCCGTCTGAGAGGTTACATGTGTAACTATGCCCATCCTATTTTGTGTACTTTGAAGATATTGCATCTTCGCAGTAAGTTTGCAATAATTCTTAGTATTTAAATATGAAGGCATAGATTTGCACATGTAACATCTTGGATTGTCATATTGACAGTTTGGGGATATCAAGTATGTTACTTGTTGACATGTGATTTATATGTATCTCTACTTATAATTTTGGTTTTATCTCTTTGTTCTTCAAATACGTAGTTTTATTGACTTTACATCAGAAAACTTTACGTATTTGAAGAACTGCGCAGAGATGCTGCCGAAATTCGTGGAGAAATATATGAATCTTATGACAAACAAGTAATGTATTTGGTATTCCTAAATGGGTAAAACCAAGCATAAATTTTAAAACTAACATAAGTACCATTTGCTATTAGCTAGATTCATTTATAGAGTATGTTTTGCAGAAAGTAATCTTATTCAAAAGCGACGGGTAAATTCTTTCACAACATACTAATAGATGGATCGAAGGTGGATGAAAAGATCTAGGTATTTATTATGTTAATTTCTTAATGTTTTGATGAAGGGTGTGTATCTATATTTATTAAGTAAATAGGTTACGTTTACTATGGATGGAATAGGGCTAGTCAAGATTATCAAGATGGAGTCTTGGGTTTCATCAAGTTTGCATGTTCTCGTGGGGCAACTATTAATGGGTTGTTGAAGTGTCCTTGTCCGAAATGTAATAATGTGTTGTATCAAAGTCAAGAAGTCGCATACGAACACATGATTTGCAATGGATTTTATCAAAACTACACAAAATGGTACTATCATGGGGAGGATATTCTCGATTTACAACCCCCCCGTGTTAATCCCATAGTAGATGATGCACAATTTGTGGGTGATGAAGTTAGGCTCATGGTTAAAGAAGCTTATGGGGTGCAGGATGAAATGGACGTATCTGCGAGTTCTTCACATAGGCCATCAGATGATACCCCAACTTGTAATAATCCACAGTTTGAGAAACTCTTCCATGATGTTGGAGAAGAGTTATACCCGGGGTGTAAAAGCCACACGAAATTGTCGTTCATTGTTAAACTATTTCATATAAAGTGCCTAAGTGGATGGAGCAATAAGTCATTGACTTTGACGCTTGAGTTGTTGAGAGAGACATTTCCGTTTGTGTCAAAATTTCCAGAAACAAGTTCACAGGTCAAGACGATGATATCGGACCTGGGTCTTAATTATAACAAAATAGATGCGTGCCCAAATGACTGTATGCTATATTGGAATGAAACTAGTGAAAAACAAAAATGTGATATTTGCGGTACTTCTAGATGGAAATCCGAAGACAGTCATTCCAATAAAAAGGGAAAGAAAAAGGCAGCAAAGATATTAAGGCACTTTCCTTTGAAGCCGCATCTTCAAAGATTGTATATGTCTTCCAAGATTGCCGATGATATGAGATGGCATGTGGATGGTCGTACTGATAATGATAAGTTAAGGCATCCTGCGGATTCTATGACTTGGAAATATTTTGATGTTATGAATAGCGAGTTCAGTTCTGATCCTCGTAATGTTAGACTAGGCTTAGCATCTGACGGCTTCAATCCATTTAGATCAATGAGTATCACCCACAGCACGTGGCCAGTCATTTTGATTCCATATAACTTGCCACCATGGTTGTGCATGAAACAACCAAACATGATCCTTTCTTTACTCATACCAGGGCCGAAGGGGCCAGGAAATGATATTGATGTGTACTTGCGCCCTCTTATAGAAGAGTTAAATGACCTATGGGGTTCTGGGGTTGAGACATATGATGCGTCAAGAAAGGAGGTCTTTACTTTGCGTGCAGGGTTAATTTGGACGATTAGTGATTTCCCTGTGTATGCTATGCTTTCCGGTTGGAGCACTAAAGGGAAACTTGCATGCCCTTCTTGTCATAAAGACACATGTTCTAAGTATTTGCGTCATAGCCGGAAGCATTGTTATATGGGTCATCGTCGATTCCTACCTCTTGATCATAAGTTTCGAAAGCAGAAACAGTCCTTCGATAGTACCACAGAGACAAGGGAAGCTCCAATAGAATTAATCGGGTGGGATATTGTTGATCACTTAAGGGACAGTTCACATGTATTCGGGAAGCATACCAGTAAGAAGTACTCTAAAAACACTGGTAAAGGAGCGATGCCCTTTAATTGGAAGAAAAAGAGCATATTTTTTGAATTGCCATATTGGAGGGATATTATGTTGAAACATAATTTGGACGTGATGCATATTGAGAAGAATGTTTGTGATAGTATACTTGGTACATTGTTAAATATTGATGGAAAAACGAATGACAACTTTAAGGCGCGCTTGGATTTGGTTGACATGGGTATTAGACACGCACTTCATCCACAGATGTTACCAAATAGAAAGAAAGCATGTTTGCCGGCTGCATGCTTCTCACTAGACAAACGGGAACAAGATATATTTTGCAAAGTGCTGAAAAGTATAAAGGTTCCAGATGGTTATTCGTCCAACATTGCTAAACGGGTGAGTAGTAAAGAACGGAAGACATTTGGTCTTAAAAGTCATGATTTCCATGTGTTGCTGCATCAACTATTGCCTCTTGCTATTCGGAAAGTGTTGCCGAAGAATGTAGCATCCGTATTGATAGAGTTGAGCAACTTTTTTCATCAATTGTGCTCCAAAGTTTGTGAAGTTGATGATTTGAAGCGCCTTCAAGATAGTATTGCACAAGTATTATGCCAGATGGAGAGGATTTTCCCCCCATCGTTCTTTGATATTATGGTGCATTTGCCAATTCACTTAGCAAATGAAGCTATGGAAGGGGGCCTGTCCAATATCGTTGGATGTATCCAATTGAAAGGTACGTATTACAACAGTCTTATTAAATGTGTTTCCCTGTATTTCGCCGTCGAATCATATTGATTATCAAGATTTTTTGTTTTTCATAATAGGTACTTGTACACCCTAAAGTCATATGTGCGCAATCGAGCACAACCGGAGGGGTCAATTGCAGAAGGGTGTATTGCGGAAGAATATATGATATTCTGTTCCCAATACTTACCTAACGTAGAATCAAAAACTAATCGGCCACAAAGAAACTATAATGAAACTGCAATTGGAAGTGCGCAACCATATAAATTATCCAATATTGAGTGGGCACAAGCGCATCGTTATGTGCTTTTCAATGACGATAGGGTTGCAAGTTTTCGAATGTAAGAAGTTACTTACTTACCTCATCCATTTGTTTCTATATTACAATATTTTCATATTCTTTGAATTAATCATTGTATTTTACATTACAGGCGTCATCTAAGCCTTCTTAAGATGTTAACTCCAAGGGCAAGGGAACATGACATACAAAAGAAACATAATAATGAATTCATGCAGTGGTTTAAAGAACATGTAAGACACCTTGTTTCATTTATAGAGTTTTAGCTCCACATGTGTTGTTTAATATTGCATTTCTTAACCTACTTGGCCCCTTATTTATAGGCCGAGACACTAAAAGCATCAAATAGTGCCGTCTCCGAGGACATTATGTTGTTGTCACAGGGGCCACAATCAATGGCAAAAAAATTCAAGGGATACATAAGTAATAGATATCATTTTTGCACGATGGAGAAAGAGAAATCCTCAAAAAGTCAGAATAGCTGTGTTGTGGTAAAAGCAAGCACTACTAGCTACGCTAGTACGAAAGATAAAAATCCAATAACAAGTTATATGTCTTTTTACGGGCGTCTGACTGATGTGGTCGAATTGGCATATTCAGAGCAGCTTAGACATGTACTGTTTAAGTGTGATTGGGTTGATATCATGACACAAGGAAGAGGCATTAAGATAGATGAGTTAGGATTTACACTTGTGAACTTCAAACGGTTATTATATACTGGTCAACATGTCATGGATGATCCGTTTGTGTTCGCATCTCAAGCTGAACAAGTTTTCTTTGTGGTGGATCCAATTGATGAAGAGTGAATGTTGTTGTGAAGACTAAGCCAAGGGACTTGTTTGAATTGATCACGAATGATGATCAACCCATTGATTGCGAGCCATATGCTACCCAACTTGTAACAAATAATGAAGAAGAGGTTGATGGGTTGAGTTGGGCAAGGGAAGACGTACCTAGCACAACAGTTGATGCTCATTCTCATACGAGTACAGAACAGCTCGCATCTTCTAGTGATCCTGTTCAGGACGAACAGGGATCGGATTCTGATGATGACCATGAATGAATTGTATTTGAATTGTAGTGATCATGTTCATTCTCATTTTTTGTCTTGAATACGACACACTATTTTCTTCTATTAAACTAACTAACAAACAATAGCCGTTTGTGATGAATCAGATTGTTATTGACTTGTATGATTTTATTTTCTACAGCATATAATGTATTTTATTAGATGGCAGAGGGTGGGCCAGCTAGGAGGGGTAGAGGTCCTACTAGATGCCTTGATATAATAAAACTTCGACCTGGAGAAAAGTTCAACATCGATATAGATGAATTGGGGCAGCCAATTGAACCAAATGCCTCCAAATTGGCTAGTTTTTGTGGGACACTGGCACACGATGGACGTGTTATACCCTTGAATCGCTTTGTCTGGCGAGAAGTCACAGATAGGGAGAAGGACCAAGCGTGGTCACTTGTAAAGGTAAATAATCTAAATTTTAATGTAGTTCATTGCTTAAAATGTCCACATATTTAGCTAATTGGTATTAACTTTTAAATTTCAATTTGTTATGCACCGTAGGAAAAGTTTGAGGTTGAAGAGAGGTTGCGTGATGTTATCCTACAATCAATAAATAAAAAATGGAGGGACTATAAGTCCGATTTGAAGCAGAACCATTATGATCCATACGAAACAAATGCTGAACGTATAAATCATCGCCCACCAGATGTGGTAGAGGAGCAATGGGCAATTATAGTAGAGTACTGGAACTCACAAAATTCCCAGGTAATCTGTTAATTAGTTAATATGTCTTATAAAGCTACTGCATCCTTGTTTATTGACTTTGTATGATTATATGTTGCAGAACTTGTCAGTAAGGAATAAAACTAATCGTGCCAACCAGACCCTTAATCATACAGCTGGGACAAAGAGCTTTGCTAGGGTCAGAAACGAACAGGTATAACAAATGGCCACTTATGAATGTCTTGATATAATATTATAAATCTAGTCACCTCATCAACTTGATGATCAGTTTTCATAGTCTACGATCTTATTTTATTGCTTTCTTATCTCTTCTAAGTTGTATAGTAGCTTTTCTATTTTCTTGTATGATAAGATGTGATATTTATGTGAATGGGGATTGTATATGAATGCTGCGTTTTGCATTCTTTTTTGTTTTTCAGGTTGAATGGCTTTATTTTAGACCAATTTGGTCTGGACAACCCTCTATTTTTAGGGGAGATGCCGTCGAAATTTTTATTATTTTTTCTTTATTTATCTCTACATGTGTTCTTTGTTTTTATATTTCTTCATCTTTTTAATCTGGTCAATTGTATTAATTTCTGCTTGTGGATGTTTAAATGATTTATGATCAATTAACACCATATTTTTTCATTAGGGATTGGCGGGCCGTGCTGAGACTTTTATAAAAACGCATACTCGAAAAGATGGCACGCCAATCAATGATGAAGCAGTCGACAAGATAGTAAGTTATTTCCTCTTATTGTAGGTATACTTGTAGCATACGAATAACTTTATTAGCATCTATTTTGATAACTCAATGATTGCATAAATATTTTTTTCAGGATCAAATGCGAACTATCATGGAACAAGGCACGCCAGATTCGACAGCCCAAGATGATGTATATACTCAAGTCATGAGGCATGACACACATGGCAGGGTGCGGTGTTGTGGGTTAGGCCACACGCCCACTAGGCTGTGGGGTGGTAGTGCATCCTCGAGTACTTCATCTCGGTATGTCGATATGGATGAATTTAATAGGATGCGAGAACAATTGCAACGTACAGAGGAGCGGCTAGAAGAAGAGATGCGACAACGACAAACAATTGAAGCAACTGTTGCACAGCATGCCAGAGAATTTGAAGAATTTAGAAACTTCATGATGAGTAAACGTCAAACACAGGTATTATATAAATGCCTTACAAAAATACATATAGCACAAATTCATATCATCTTTATATTTAAATACCACACTTAATGATCTTTCTTACAATTTATAGTCTCCTGGCGAAACTTCTGCAAATGATAGTCCTCCTCGGGATTTTAGCTAGACAGACATGCATTCTTATTATTTGAGGTGAGTAACACAAGATAGCTTCGGTTCTATATATATATATATATTAATTTTTTTTGGCTAAATTGATTTGTCTACTTATAATTTTACTGACGCATGATTCATTGTTATTTTCATGCAGGGCTATTAAATTGATACCAGTTGCAATTTGACTTGTTAATGGAAACCATTAATTTACTGTTCTTTAGTTTAATTTATATGACATGAATGTTCAGAGTATTTTAATTTTATTAGAATTTCTTTTAATTCACTTTCTTCTTTGTAATTGTTTTGCTCTATTTGTTATAAAATTTGCTACGAAATGAGATATTTCACAGGTATTTTACAGGATTTTCGGTCCACCTAATTATGGTTTTTGTATATGCAGGTAAGGGCTTTTAGCGGCAGAAATTACCGCCACTAAAAGCCAAAAGTTTTAAGCGGCGGTAATTACCGCCGCTTAAAACCAGAGTCGTAACCGCCGCTTAAAACCAGAGTCGCATTTACCTATACACATTATTAGCGGCGGTAACTACTGCCGCTAAAGGAATATAGGAGCACGTGAGGTTATTAGCGGCGGTAACTGCTACCGCCGTTAAACATTTCTTATTAAGTGGAGGTAATACCCGCCGGTAAAAAGGCAATTTAACGGCGGTAATGACCGCTGTTAAATTCCAGCCGGCTATTTCTCCGAAATAGCGGCGGTAATTTTGCTACCGTCGTTGCAGGCATCGCTGATTCGTTTAACGGCTCGATATTTTGCGGCGGTAGAATTTACCGCCGTTAAAGTTTTAACGGCGGTAATTTGACCTTTACCGGCGGGACTCTACCGCCGGTAAAAATCGAATTTTTTGTAGTGGCATTTCAATTATGGCCTTGGCTTTAGCCGGGTCAATTTCAATTCCTCTCCTGCTTACAATGAATCCCAGCAACTTTCCTAATGTAGCCCCAAAGACACATTTAGCCGGGTTAAGCCGTAGACTGTACTTCCTGAGTCGATCAAACACCTTCTTCAGATTGATCAAGTGGTCATATTCTTTACATGATTTGGCAATCATATCGTCCACGTAGACCTCCATCTCCTTATGGATCATGTCATGGAATAGTGCTGTCATGACCCGCTGGTATGTTGCCCCAGCATTCTTGAGCCCAAATGGCATGACTGTGTAGTGGAATGTGCCCCAAGGTGTGATGAACGCTGTTTTCCCTTGATCTTCCTTAGCCATATTGATCTGATTATATCCAGAGAAACCATCCATAAACGAAAATAGGCTATGCACCGCCGTATTATCGACCAGAATGTCGATGTGTGGGAGTGGAAAATCATCCTTTGGGCTTGCCTTGTTCAGATCTCTATAGTCCATGCACATTCTGACTTTTCCGTCCTTCTTTGGTACCGGCACTATGTTTGCAAGCCACTCAGGACTTGAAATTGCCTGACTACTTTGTCCTTGACCTTCAGAGTCCATTCAGGTTTCAATCTTCTCAGCTTTTGCTTGATTGGCTTAACCCCTGGCAAAATTGGCAACTTGTGCACCACCA
Organism: Buxus sempervirens; assembly: GCA_947561395.2. Classification (NCBI taxonomy): domain Eukaryota; kingdom Viridiplantae; phylum Streptophyta; class Magnoliopsida; order Buxales; family Buxaceae; genus Buxus; species Buxus sempervirens. Next base: position 53,864,893 of record OX387182.1, read on the forward strand.
TGTCAGTGTCCAACCTCGACATGTCTCGATACGACCAAGCGAATACATCTTTGTAGTCTACCAAGAACCATGTCATTTCACCACGCTGCACATCAGATTGTAACGTCCCGGAACTGGGTTACGTAATGAAAACGTAACTCGTCCTCGAGGAGTTAGCCTTTCATGCAGGATCGCTATCAGAGTGAAGGACAACATGAAAGTAAACACTAATATAATCAGAGTCAGCTAAAGTTTTTCCCCAACTCACCTGAAACAAGCATATACCCTCCTGTATCGTCCTCTCTGAGATCTGAAAACAAAACAAAACAGTGAGATACGACGATCTCAGCAAGTAGCAATGCATGCACAAAAATACAGTTATAACAGTTCTAAAACATGCACAAGTTATAATCAATTAAGTTACGATTAACCTCGGTTAATCCGACTAATCTCGGAAATACATCGTCAATTACAAATTCGGAAAACATTATATATTGGGACTCGTGAAGTTTGTCTATTTTGTGTGGCTAAGCACTAGAGTTCCAGACAATCCAGTCTAACACTGCAACAGCTCGAACATCCAATATCGTCGCCCTCATGGCGGAAAAACTCAAGTGACCTCACCATCATGGTGGAAACGGAGTTGCTACAGCGCTTCCCTCATGGAAGGCCTCTCCATCATGGAGGAAACACATGAAGGAACTCCAGACTTAAATCCAGACAAAATCTACAAAATTCAATTATAACTCGACTGTGGATCCACACTAAGTCTTGCCCTTGGGTAACTTTGACAAATTAATAGATATAGTTTGCAAATCAGCTTAAAATCATGTTCCATGTAAGTCCAGTCACTTATATAACAAACCAAACCAATTTAGTTCAAATAGTCGCTAAGTCCATCCGACAATAAAATTTCCGTATTTAATACTACCTTGGAAATACTCACAATCTCATCTAAACGGAAACAAATGAACATACAAAGAATTCATAAGCGAAAACATTTCAGATAATAATAATGGTTCAGCAATACCAATGGGAATTTAAAACAGTTTAATAATTATCCAAATCACCATTTTGATAAGGTTTAAAACATACTATAGAAATTTCTTTTAACTAATGCTCTAAGTGCAAGAATTTAGGATTAATATCTCCTTTTAAATGATCTTATATATATATATATATATATATTAATTTCCCATATTTTTATTGTCATAACAATTTTTCATAGGCTTCTAACAGTCCTGACATATCTGATTTTATTTATTTCATAATACAAGTGCAGCAATAAAAGAATTGACTTGGAAATATTTTAAAGAATTAACAACATCTTATACAGAAATTTTAACTCTATATTTACATGGTTTCAATTTACCATGCCTCTTTAATCCAATTTTTGATACTAAATAGTTACAAATTTTTAGAACTCAATATATAATCAAGTCAGAGAAAAGAATCAATAGTTTGAAATTAAAGTAAGAACCAACTCTAAATTACTCTAACGTAGAATTTCTCTCTAACTTCAACGAACCCAGAATTTCTCTCTCTACAGTAGAGACAACCCAAATTCCCCACTATTCTACCCAGCTTCTCTCACTATCACATTTCAAAAAAAAATCCTTACTCTCTCTCTCTCTCTCTCTCTCTTCCCATTTCGTTTTTCTTCTCCCCTCTAGAGTTCTGCATTTTCTGCAAGTTCTTAAACATGACTGAACCGCCATTAACAGCCCCTCATTCTACTGTTTATTGCTCAATAGTTCACTCTCTCTCTCTCTCATACGAACAACCACTCTCTCTCTACTGTTTCAATATGGTTCGTGTTCACCATTCTGTTGCATCCCAACAGAATTCCATCCCAACAGAATGCCCACTTCTGTAGGTTCATTGGAACCAAATTTCCTAAGATAGAACAAGGCTCCACTCCAACTAAATAGCTGCACCATACACATAAATTGGTGCTGGGCATTGTCCTCACCAGATCAGCAACCCTTGGCACCAGGTTAGACCACCCAAGAGGTAACTAGTGCTGACCTCCCAACTGAATATCTAATGCTTCAGCACTTGGCGCCAGGTTAGACAAACTGAATATCTAGTGTTCAGTACTTGGCGGCAGGTTAGACAAATTGAAAATCTAGTGTTTCAGTACTTGGCGCCAGGTTAGACCAACTGAATATTTAGTGCTTCAGCACTTGGCGCCAGATTACTTATACTCCAACAGTTCTTCCAACTTGCATCTAATACAAAAACTCCAGGTCTGAACTTTTTTTCTTATATCTAAAACAAGTTTAACATCATAAAGAAAAACATTCAAGTTACACAACTACACTACCCTGGAATCAATCGAACTAAGATTAACAAAACTCATTGATCAAACGCCCAACACTGCTAGTTAAAATTTTCTTTTCATCAACAGCAATGTTATTTCTTAAGGACTGATCTAAGTTAGTTTAACTAAACCACTTCCATCGTATTGAAATCATCCTACTCACCTAGGTACACCTGTTCAGATTTAATTCAATCAAATAGAACATCAGAAGATCAGTCTTTAAGACAGCAACTCAATTACATGATCAAATACAACTCACTTCACCAAATACATGAAATACATGAACTTATGGAAGATGCTACTTGCCTCTAGTTTTGTTGGAGTTCGATTTCTGCAAAAACAGCAATGAGAACCAATGCTTTCCACGACCAACAGTCCCTCACAAAGTGTTTTAAAACCTGAGTTTTCCTTTGAACTATTTTCCACTCTAACAGAATAGTATGTCTTCTTCTTTCTTCTCCAACAGCAATGGGCAACTTCCTCTTTCTTCTCCAACAAATCTCTCCACTCTTTCTAAATTCTTAGATCTGAGTTGCATCTATTTTTTTTTTCCTTCTCCAAAGCTGTAACTGATGGTAACGCCCAGAGAAAGTAAATGTTACGTTCAGCAAACAACAAAACAAAACCATACGTTTTAAAAACCTTTTGTATGCTATTTTTGATCAAGTGTAGTGCCCTCCACTAATTTCCTACACCAACTAATATCAAAAACTCATATAATAGCTAACCAAATAATAGCTAACCAAATTGATAAATAAAATTAATAAAAGCTAACCAAATTAATAAATAAAACTCATAAAACATTTGAAATTTAAACCTAACTTTACTTACCTTAGTTTAGATAAATCCAACTATTTAAGAATTTTACCAAATTGCCCTTGGACATTGCTCACCTGAAAACCAACATAGAAATGAAATGATTTTCTAATTATTATTATTATTATTTTTATAATAAAATACCCAAAAATTCAGGGTTTTACATTCTCCCCTCCTAAAAAAAATTTCGTCCTCGAAATTTAAGACACAACAGGGTAAACAAAATTCAGACTCTTCTTTCTTCATCTTATCCTTTCCTTCCCAAATAACACTTACTCATGCCAATCTGATATCTAAACCGACTTCTCGTCACTTGAACCTTGCCTCTAGGCCCCAATTAAATTTCTCCTTTCTCCACTAACCTTTTGATGTGCCTTCAATCTGAACTTGATACTTGCCTTTCCCAAATACGTAACCTTGCCTCTAGGCCCCAATTAACTTTCTCCTTTCTCCACTAACCTTTTGATGTGCCTTCAATCTGAACTTGATACTTGCCTTTCCCAAATACGTAGGTTCAAATCGGACCACCACCATCATAACAAAGAAACTCACCAAACCAAACTCTAAGGGTATCCACCAACCTGCAGTAACTGACCTCAAATATAATTAAAGTAGTTATTTGCTCATGGGTATTACCTCTATGACTTAATAGCATCATATATATATTTATAACGACTAGGATTTCTTAAGTCGAATAATAATGAAGGGGGTAAGGTTTACATTATAACATCGCAATAATTTTTTTCCCGACTCCTTACACTAAAATAAAATATATCACCAACCTTTGAAATCTGACAATATCTCAAATCTTACCTCCATAAAACAATTCCACCACTATAGCTGCCGACTCAAAATTAAAATTGAATAATTCCTCTCTTGAAATGTTAAAATCATAGAGCATGGATTACTATTCCACATGGTCTAAACTTTCTCACAAGGCATTCCAGTAAATATAGAAATCCTCACTACCATAAGCATTACCAAAATTGAGGTAGTAAACAAATGTAGTTTCATTTCCTTGAAATTACTCTTATATCCATCAGCTCACATATCCTCCATAACCTTCATTCTTAAGAACAATGGAGATTTCAATCCGAGAGAAATTATTTATAATCTCTCATCATGATCTCCTCGTGGAGGTATGCCCCTCCAACTCTTATAGTCAATTTCGTCAACTTTTATCGCATAAAGATGATACCTCTAAAATTTTAATGAAACCATTATGGCTGCCAACAACGAATCCTAACTGAGAAAATGATTCTCATATGCTCTACTCTTCTAAATTTAATTCTTCTTCAACTTCAAATCAACAACAACTGGTTGGAGTAATTCTCTCCCTCTTCTTCCCTCCAAATCTGTTAACCAGATCAGAACTTTTATTTTCTGTCACTTCTTATGAATTTTTTTTTTTTAAAAACAAAATGCACCTCACTCCTTAATTATAGCACCTCATCTTAACCGCTTAAAGATAATGACTCCATAATCTCTATATAAGCATTATGGTTACCCAAACCAAATCTTGACAAAGAAATTCTTCTCATGAGATTTTATCCTTGCCTTCTAAATCCACCACGCTTCCACTGCGCCTTAACAAATTTTTCTAAAATACCAATGTATCCTCAATAATCCTCATGAATCCAAACACTTATAATTTCTTGCTCTCATTATTTATACACACTAATGAAATATAAAAATACCATCTGAAGAGAACACCATGACTTTCTGTCACCCACCCTTTCATATATGTGCACCTATATGAAGAATAGGGAAGAGGTCATGCAGATTCCCTTCAGGCTCAAATTAAATGGAATAGCACACTACAATTTCTTATAGACATATAAATAGTACGATACATACCCCACTTATATAAAGCTTAATACTCGAGTATGTGTTCATCATTGGCCGATGCCTTACACTACTCAAGTATGGCTATATACATATGGCTCATCACCCAATTAAGCATACAATAGCATGCATGCTCAATCAACCATCACCAACATCTTATTTCACATATGATCAATAACAGCTAAAATTATCTCAAATTTCAAAAATTTCCATCTTACTGTTTATCTCCACATCAACTACTTCCCAGGATTTTCAATTTCCTTCTGAATGAAATTCTCAATAACATTTCTCTAATCAAGCAATAATAATAATAAAATTAATGCATTATATCGCAAATAACAATCATATCATACCAGATAAACATTGCGTAAGGTTCAAGTATCTTACCTTTAACAATAATAAATATTGCTATAGCTATAGGAATAACACTCTCAACCTAAATTTCCTAGTTAAAGGTGCTATCTAGCGAGCACTCAACCCCCAAGGTCATCCTAGGGTTTCCTATTCCTATACCATGTTTCCTTTCAACTCTGATATTGCTCTGATACCATCTGTAACGTCCCGGAACCGGGTTACGTAATGAAAACGTAACTCGTCCTCGAGGAGTTAGCTTTTCATGCAGGATCGCTATCAGAGTGAAGGACAACATGAAAGTAAACACTAATATAATCAGAGTCAGCTAAAGTTTTTCCCCAACTCACCTGAAACAAGCATATACCCTCCTGTATCGTCCTCTCTGAGATCTGAAAACAAAACAAAACAGTGAGATACGACGATCTCAGCAAGTAGCAATGCATGCACAAAAATACAGTTATAACAGTTCTAAAACATGCACAAGTTATAATCAATTAAGTTACGGTTAACCTCGGTTAATCTGACTAATCTCGGAAATACATCGTCAATTACAAATTCGGAAAACATTATATATTGGGACTCGTGAAGTTTGTCTATTTTGTGTGGTTAAGCACTAGAGTTCCAGACAATCCAGTCTAACACTGCAACAGCTCGAACATCCAATATCGTCGCCCTCATGGCGGAAAAACTCAAGTGACCTCACCATCATGGTGGAAACGGAGTTGCTGCAGCGCTTCCCTCATGGAAGGCCTCTCCATCATGGAGGAAACACATGAAGGAACTCCCGACTTAAATCCAGACAAAATCTACAAAATTCAATTATAACTCGACTGTGGATCCACACTAAGTCTTGCCCTTGGGTAACTTTGACAAATTAATAGATATAGTTTGTAAATCAGCTTAAAATCATGTTCCATGTAAGTCCAGTCACTTATATAACAAACCAAACCAATTTAGTTCAAATAGTCGCTAAGTCCATCCGACAATAAAATTTCCGTATTTAATACTACCTTGGAAATACTCACAATCTCATCTAAACGGAAACAAATGAACATACAAAGAATTCATAAGCGAAAACATTTCAGATAATAATAATGGTTCAGCAATACCAATGGGAATTTAAAACAATTTAATAATTATCCAAATCACCATTTTGATAAGGTTTAAAACATACTATAGAAATTTCTTTTAACTAATGCTCTAAGTGCAAGAATTTAGGATTAATATCTCCTTTTAAATGATCTTATATATATATATATATATATATATTAATTTCCCATATTTTTATTGTCATAACAATTTTTCATAGGCTTCTAACAGTCCTGACATATCTGATTTTATTTATTTCATAATACAAGTGCAGCAATAAAAGAATTGACTTGGAAATATTTTAAAGAATTAACAACATCTTATACAGAAATTTTAACTCTATATTTACATGGTTTTAATTTACCATGCCTCTTTAATCCAATTTTTGATACTAAATAGTTACAAATTTTTAGAACTCAATATATAATCAAGTCAGAGAAAAGAATCAATAGTTTGAAATTAAAGTAAGAACCAACTCTAAATTACTCTAACGTAGAATTTCTCTCTAACTTCAACGAACCCAGAATTTCTCTCTCTACAGTAGAGACAACCCAAATTCCCCACTATTCTACCCAGCTTCTCTCACTATCACATTTCAAAAAAAAATCCTTACTCTCTCTCTCTCTCTCTCTCTCTCTCTCTTCCCATTTCGTTTTTCTTCTCCCCTCTAGAGTTCTGCATTTTCTGCAAGTTCTTAAACATGACTGAACCGCCATTAACAGCCCCTCATTCTACTGTTTATTGCTCAATAGTTCACTCTCTCTCTCTCTCATACGAACAACCACTCTCTCTCTCTACTGTTTCAATATGGTTCGTGTTCACCATTCTGTTGCATCCCAACAGAATTCCATCCCAACAGAATGCCCACTTCTGTAGGTTCATTGGAACCAAATTTCCTAAGATAGAACAAGGCTGCACTCCAACTAAATAGTTGCACCATACACCTAAATTGGTGCTGGGCATTGTCCTCACCAGATCAGCAACCCTTGGCACCAGGTTAGACCACCCAAGAGGTAACTAGTGCTGACCTCCCAACTGAATATCTAATGCTTCAGCACTTGGCGCCAGGTTAGACAAACTGAATATCTAGTGTTCAGTACTTGGCGGCAGGTTAGACAAACTGAAAATCTAGTGTTTCAGTACTTGGCGCCAGGTTAGACCAACTGAATATTTAGTGCTTCAGCACTTGGCGCCAGATTACTTATACTCCAACAGTTCTTCCAACTTGCATCTAATACAAAAACTCCAGGTCTGAACTTTTTTTCTTATATCTAAAACAAGTTTAACATCATAAAGAAAAACATTCAAGTTACACAACTACACTACCCTGGAATCAATCGAACTAAGATTAACAAAACTCATTGATCAAACGCCCAACACTGCTAGTTAAAATTTTCTTTTCATCAACAGCAATGTTATTTCTTAAGGACTGATCTAAGTTAGTTTAACTAAACCACTTCCATCGTATTGAAATCATCCTACTCACCTAGGTACACCTGTTCAGATTTAATTCAATCAAATAGAACATCAGAAGATCAGTCTTTAAGACAGCAACTCAATTACATGATCAAATACAACTCACTTCACCAAATACATGAAATACATGAACTTATGGAAGATGCTACTTGCCTCTAGTTTTGTTGGAGTTCGATTTCTGCAACTAACAGCAATGAGAACCAATGCTTTCCACGACCAACAGTCCCTCACAAAGTGTTTTAAAACCTGAGTTTTCCTTTGAACTATTTTCCACTCTAACAGAATTGTATGTCTTCTTCTTTCTTCTCCAACAGCAATGGGCAACTTCCTCTTTCTTCTCCAACAAATCTCTCCACTCTTTCTAAATTCTTAGATCTGAGTTGCATCTATTTTTTTTTCCTTCTCCAAAGCTGTAACTGATGGTAACGCCCAGAGAAAGTAAATGTTACGTTCAGCAAACAACAAAACAAAACCATACGTTTTAAAAACCTTTTGTATGCTATTTTTGATCAAGTGTAGTGCCCTCCACTAATTTCCTACACCAACTAATATCAAAAACTCATATAATAGCTAACCAAATTAATAAATAAAATTAATAATAGCTAACCAAATTAATAAATAAAACTCATAAAACATTTGAAATTTAAACCTAACTTTACTTACCTTAGTTTAGATAAATCCAACTATTTAAGAATTTTACCAAATTGCCCTTGGACATTGCTCACCTGAAAACCAACATAGAAATGAAATGATTTTCTAATTATTATTATTATTATTTTTATAATAAAATACCCAAAAATTCAGGGTTTTACACAGATAGACATGCTTCGATTTTTACTATTTTTGGGTCATCTTTGGTCCCAAGATTTATTGAAATGGTCTCCTCAATATTAGGTTGGACCCCCTTTTCATGACGTTCCAATTGAAATTCAATTTCTTTTGGAACATCTTCTTCTTCGACCTCGGTCTCTTCTTCGATCCCCATGAGATCAAAGTCGAGCTCAAGGTCGAAGTCATATTCAACCTGGTCCAATTCGGTTTGATTATATGGTTCATAAGTGGTTTGGACCTTTTTGAAAAAATTAAATTTTCTAGAAAAATAGAAAAATCTTTTTGGTTTTTTTTGTGAGCCATCTAAATATAATGCCCCTGAAGACGAAAGCTTATTAGAACCTTCAAAGAAATGGCATTCCACTATTGGAGTTTTTTTTAGAAGCCGCGTCAGTTTGCCAAACAGACGCTGCTTCAAAGGTAAGGGGAGTTTCCTCCCAATTGTTTAATACAAAATTTTTGGGAGCAGGGGAAATTGTGCAAGCCTGCTCCTCAAGCCCAGAATCCGATGCCATCATCACCGGGTGGGTACTGCCCTTTTCTACTATGGGGCCTAGTCCAGATATAACCTCATCTGGAATCTTCACTGCTGCCCAGTCAATGAATGGCATCTCATTGTCACCAACTGTCTTTTTGCCTTCAGTCATGGCGAAGAATGCACCGACATTTTCGGAGAAATCCACCTGCTGCTCGGGCTGCGGCCCAGGCCCATCCACTGTTCCAAGCATAGGAGATAGGTTATAGGGCTACAGGGTCGGAACAGAAGGCTTTTGGTATGGGTTGGTGTTACGGTAGGGAAGCTTGGATTGGTCCATAGGAGGAGATAGTTGGATTATACATGAGGGTTTTGGAAAATTCTCCCTTAGATGAGGGATTTTTCTTCTGATTCTGTTCTCTCCTTCTACATGCTTCATTCTTCTCCATCCTCTGGGTTTAAATCCCAACCCTACTTTAGGGATCAGATTCTTGGCCCTAATTGGCTCCACCATCCCCTGCAAATTTATTCCCAGGCCTTTTCCCGAGTGAAAGTGGTATTTCTCCATCACTTTCTTCACCATGTTCTCAGCAGTGGTCCCTTTTCTTTCTTTTTTTTCACAACCCCCAGGTATGAAATTGACCGTCTCAAACTAAAACGAGTGGAATGCAATCTTGTCGACAGTCAAGTCCACATTTATCAAAGGTACGTTAGGTGACACAATGGGAGGCACCAAATTCTCAGCTATGACTGTTATCACCCTTTGCCCTCTTATGTATTTCACCCTTTGGTGGAGCGTGGATGGTATTGCCCTAGCCGAGTGTATCCATGGCCTTCCTAGGAGCAGATTGAAGGCTGCTGGAATATCCATCACCTCAAATGTGATGTTGAAGATATTCGGTCCGATTGTGACCGGCAGTTCAATCTCCCCTAGGGAGTGTGTCTTAGAGCTATCAAAAGCCCTCACTATCCTCCCATTCTACTTGATCATTGACTGATCCAGACCAAGCTTGATAAAAGTGATTAGCAGGTAGACGTTTAACGCCGACCCGTTGTCAATTAAAACCCGTGCCACCATGCTGCCCTTACAAAGCACTGTAATGTGCAAAGGGTCAACGTGGTAACACCCACCTGGGCTTATCTCGCCTTTTGAGAAACTTATCACGTTGTGTGACAAGATTTGACCAACCATTTTGCCTAGTTGGTCTGGGTCGATGGACTGGGATACGTGTACACTCTGTAGCACCCTTAACAATGCGTCCCTGTACTTTTCAAAATTCAGCAAAAGGCCCAAAATTGAAATATGGGCCGGGACCTTATTCAGTTGATCCACAAGATTTAATTCACTTTTTTTTTATGAGGTCTGCTGCCTCATTTTCTGCACACTGGGGGGTGTCTTCTCCTACCTTTGCTTTTCCTTTCGATTTTCTTTGTTCTTCTGTTTCTTTTCTCTCTCTTTCCACCTCTGTATCTTTTTCTTTCTCTACTCCTTCCACACATTTCCCGGACCTCGTCATGAGGTTCACCTCCTCTTGGTTCTAGTTCCTGACCACTGGAACTGTCGCCGTGATCTCCTCGCTGTAATTCCATGGTACAGCTGCCTCAAAATAGGCTAGTTTAGGGACATTAACCACTAACGGCTGGAGTTTGGACCGGGATGTATGGGCCAGTCATGGAACACTGTAGGAAGCAGGAATGTTTACAACCATGGGTTGGAGTTTGAACCCAGATGTGGCTGATGGAACTAAAGAGGTGATGGATGCAGTGGTGGGGTCCAGGTTGATGACCAAGGGAGCTTTTGGTGGCTTGGCTAGTGACAAAGTGGGTGGACTGCAATTAAAGACCAATGGAGGTCTTGCAGTGTTTATCTGGGCCATGAGGGAGGAGACCCGGTTCAAAGAGGAGCTAATATCCTCAGCAGCTTCATCACTTTTCCTGGAGATTACATTAACCTCCTATTCTTCTTTTTCTTGGAAGAAATAGACCTTGACCGAGGTCCCCACGGAAGCTATCAGTTGATATGGGTCAACGGCCCTTCTCATAGCGGATATTGTTGTGATGGAGTTGGACAGGCTTGCCCCATTATGGTAAGGCAGAGGATTTTGCCCAATATCATTCCCCGACGGGGCAGGTGCAGCAGTGTTGAAAACCAAGGCCTTCTGATCCAACAGATCCTGGACCGCGTGCTTCAGAACCCAGCAAGCATCTGTAGAGTGCCCTGGTGCACCCATGTGGAAGTCACAAGTGACTGCCAGATCGAAATTCCTCCCCTTTGTGGCATTCGGGCTAGGCTCCTTTAAGGTCACATATTCCCCTTTCAGCAGGGTTGGCAACAGTTGGGAAAGAGATACCGGGAGAGGCGTGAAACCTCTGTTCCTTCTTGCTGCTAACCAGGCCTCCCTCTCTTCCTTAGTAAAAGTCCTCCTTGGGTTTGTAGGCACGGAGGGGGAGAAGTTGACATTGAGTGGGGTCTGATAAGAGTGCTGGGCCTGTTGAGCCTGCTGGGGTACAGAGATGTTCACATGGAGCGGTTTCTTGGCGGGAGGAGCCTGTACCAGGTTTACTTCTCCTTCTTTTCTGGCTCCATTCTTCTTGAACCCAGTTCCCTTCTACTATGCCAGGGAAGTAGAGGAATCAAATTACCCGGTCAAAGTAGAGTAGTCAATGAGCCTTCCTGACTTGACCCCTTCCTCGATCCGGTCTTCCATCTGTACCAGGGCTGCAAAATTGGTGGTGATTTGCCCTACCAGATGGTTGTAGAATGGCTGTCCCAGTGTACCCACGAACGTTGAGATCATTTTGGGTTCCAGCATAGGCAGCCTGACTTGGGAGGCGGCCTCTCTCCACCTCTTAGCATACTGCCTTACAGACTCCTCCTTTCCCTTGCTCATTCTCATCATGTCGTACCGGTCTGGCACGATCTCCGAGTTGAACTTATATTGATCTAGAAATGCATCGGCCAAGTCCTTCCATCTTCTAATCCTTCCGTGGTCCACCGTGGCAAACCACCTCAAGGCTGACCCTGTCAAACTCCTCTGAAAGAGTTGGATCAGTATGCCGTCATCCCGGCCAAACTGGCATAGGGCCCCACAGTATAGTTTCAAGTGGCTCATAGGGCAGCCCATGCTATCGTATTTGTTGAAGTCCGGGCACTTGAACTTGGCCGGTAGACATACATCCGGGTACATGCACAGGTCGTTGAAGGTGGTACCTCCGTAGTTGTTTCCCCCCTTAACTTCCTTAAGTTCTTCCTGGATTCTTTCTATCTTGTGCAGGATTTTCTTTCCATCTCCTCCCTGGCTTTTCCTTCTCCATTTTTTTCTCAGATTCCACAGTGTTTTTCCTGATCAAGATAGGTTCAGGGACCGGTTCAGAAATGGGCTCAGGCATGGGTTGAGCCGGAAGCGGAATGTAGGCTTGAGGTGGCGGTGCTTGATGGGAATTAGAGGCTTGGTTTTGGGCCTGGGCCTAAGCCGCCAGTAATTCCCCCAGCATTTTGGCCAGACCAGCCACTTGCTCCTGCAGCTGAGCAAAATCCTGAGCGGGGACAATAGCATGGGCTTGAATTTCTTCAGTATTCATTGCTCGGGCTTTGGATCTGTTCACGGGAGCAATGATGGCAAGTAAATGTACCTGGGGAAGGAAAAGCAAAGAAACATGCCAGCTTCCATTTAACATGAGTCACACCTCTATAAATGTAGACAAGTAGGTTAGGTGAACACAAGTCCAGATTTGTTTGTTTTTTTTTTCTTTATATATATATATATATATATATATATATATATATATATATATATATATATATATATATATATATTTTTTGTTTTTTTGTTTTTGTTGGAATATTTTAGGGCTTCTCAGTGTCCCGCAAATGTTTTGACTTAGATTGGAAAAAATAACCAACCAAAGGTTTCTTGGAATATTCTAGGGCTTCCAAATGTCCCACAAATGTTTTGATTTGATTAATAAAAATAACCAACCAAAGGTTTCTTGGAATATTCTAAGGCCTCCAAGTGTCCCACAAATGTTTTGATTTGATTGATAAAAATAACCAACCAAAGGCTTCTTGAAATATTCTAGGGCTTCCAAGTGTCCAACAAATGTTTTGATTTGATTAATAAAAATAACCAACCAAAGGCTTCTTGGAATATTCTAGGGCTTCCAAGTGTCCCACAAATGTTTTGATTTGAATGGTTCTTGTGACCAAGCAAAGGTTTTTTTTTTTTTTTGGAATATTCTGGGGCTTCTAAATGTCCCACAAATTTTTGATTTTGAATGGTTCTTGTGACCAAGCAAAGTTTTTTTTTTTTGGAATATTCTGGGGCTTCCAAATGTCCCACAAAATTTTGATTTGAATGGAAAAGCTTGATAAAAACATGTTTGAATTGAATTGGTATCAAAAAATATGACACCTTTGTTCCTTCTTTGATTTTCAAAATTAGGTTAAATCCTAAAAGAATATTTTTTTGTTTTTGTTTGTTTTTTTTTTATTATTTTTTTTTTTGAAAACATTTTTACATTCTCTTTGGGGTGCCTAAGGATTATCCACAGTGTTTTAGGCATTTTATTCTAAAAATTTGGGCTGAAAAACCAATTTATACATTTTTGAATGTATCCGATATAATATGTCGGCTAAGGCTATGTCTTATTGTATCCAATACAAATGATCGGATACACGCATAAGCCTTTGTAACTGACGAAGTATATCGGATATGAATAAAACTCTGTTTAACTGACCTGAGTTGTCAGTTAATGCCGAAATGGCCCTTTTTGGCTCATTTTTTCACCAGATTATGTTATTTTCAATCCCACTTGATGTTCACCTTGACTTGGCCTTTAAATCTTGCCCCAAATTGGGCTTTGACATCATTCTTGCTAAAATTCACAAATTCATGAGGGTATTGTACCCTCCAAAGTTACACACCAATTGTTGGACTTTGTACACTTGGTTGCCTCTTGCTTGGACTTTGGGTAGGATTACCTTTATTGAGTTGGAAACTCATCCTATGGGTTACACTAATCTTAGGCTACAAACATTTTTGGGAAAAATTTCATCCCAAGCATATGGACACCATGGTTTTTAATTTACATGAAGATAAAAGAATACATGGCTTTACCTTGCCACCTTTTGTTACCTTCAATATGGTATTCATATTATACCTTGGCCTGTGAACATGCAAACGGCCTTCCCACATTTACACCCAATTCCCCAAACGCAATGGTGTACTTTTAGTTGAAAACGTGTTTCTTCACCTTCAAGCGTATGGTTTTTGGGTTTTGGCTTAATTGGCAACTTAGAACTCAAGTCTAGTGATGCCCAGAATTGAATCACAGATCCCATTGTCATCACATCATTGACTCAAATTCTAAGGTGAATGTTTTCACTTTCGCTTTCCGAAGTAATCGACCTCGGTGCGCCAAGCTACCCACATTCAGGTTCAACTTCCTATAGGTAATGGGTAGGCGATGCAAATAGTTTAAAGTGCTCAAGTGCATTTAAAATTGAGGTACATTCACAACGTCCCAGCCCCTTGCCACTCTTTTTTGTAGCCATGCATACAATTTCAAGCCAAGGCATATATGAAATGAAAGCAAAAACACATGCAAACAAGGTAGTAAAAGCCACTCAATATGCACACAATTATCATATACCCAAAAAGTAGCATATAAGCATGTTATCATTTTGTACCAACAACAAATAAACCATGCCAAACATGCTTGAAACCCAAAAGCATTACCTAAATTTCAGATTTCATGCTCTTTTTTCACGCTCAAAGTGTGTCATTTATACCCCAAATTAAAGTCCTAAAAATACAGCACCTAAGCATTTTGTACAAGGAGCATTTGTATAGAGAAAACATGCTTGAAAACTCCTCAAAACATCTACTAAATTCTGGGTTTTAAGGTTCTCATTTTCATGCTCAAAGTGCCTTGTTCATGACCAAAGGTAAACCTAAAAATACAGCAACTAGATGCATTGTTCAAGAGGTGTTTTTGTTGGGGAAAACATGCTTGAAAGCCCCCAAAATGGCTACTGAATTTCCAGATTTTTTTTTGTTGCTCATTGCTTTCATGTGCAAAGTGCATCATTTATACCCCCAACCAAAGCCCAAAAATACAGCCACTAAACACATTGTTCAAGAAGTATTTAACTAGGGAAAACATGCTTGAAAGCCCCCCAAAATGGCTACTGAATTCCTAGGTTCCATGGTTCCCATTTTCATGCTCAAAGCATTATCCATACCCCAATTTAAACTTAAAAAAACAGCAATTAACAATATGTTACAAGGGGTGTTTTAATTAGGGATAATATGCTTGGAAACCCCCAAAAGATTCATTAAGTTCCCAAATTCATGCTCAAAACTTTTCTTGATCAAAACATGGTATTAAAACCCAAATTAAGGCATGTTCTCATAAAATACAACAAAATGTGAATTTCCCTAAACATGTTTCTAGTCTCCATGCATACATGCCATATTCTCATGGGCATTTTAATCATACAAAATTGGTTTAATATACGTCAAACATACCAAAATAAACAAAACAGCAAGCATTCAAGAATTAAAATAAAAACATGAATAAATACACAAAATGGCTTAAATCCACAAGTCCCCAGCAGAGTCACCAGTTGTGAGACATGGAAAAATCACCGAGGTGATTCCTCTTCGTCAACACACGGGCTCAACGTAAATATGGGAGAGAGTCGCCACCATTAAAATTTTTGGGGTGAGAATGGACACCAAAAGACTCAAAAATAAGCAAAAAGAGCTAAAAAGCAAATTCTAGAGTAAAAATAAATCTACTTGAAAATCAAATCCAGAGATGGGTAAGGGGATTAGATTATGAACGGGGGAAGGTGTTAAGCACTCCATTCACCCACACAAGGTGGTTGTCAAGTGTTGTTCATGCTAAAAAATAAGAAAGCTTGCTAAAAATCATAAGAAAAAAACCTTGGAAAAGGATGAAACAAATATGTGATATTTTCACATTTGAAATCCCAATAAATTCCAGATCCTCTTTTATATCAATATCACTTCTGGAATATCACCAATAGATGGAAATCAAAGCAAAAATTGCATAAAACCCATGTTGAGTCAAATCCGGAAAATTCAGTAAAAGATAATGCCATTTGTCTTGAAATCATTTAAATCCAATTTAAATTGAACCAAACTAAATCCATTTGAAAGATTATGGTAAATAAGAGACTCATGCAAAATTTCAATTAAATCCGGTTGAAATCCTAGGAGTTATGCTTCTTTTAAAAGTGCTGTTGGAGATAGTAAAAAGTGGCAAGTAGGAAAGTTTGGAAAATTATTTAGAAACATCGGCTCCATGTAATTTCATGAAATTTGGTGTGAATGAAGTCTGTATGACCATATTTCAAATGAAACTAGTCTCATACAAAAATTCATTCGGATGTGCCTTGGGTGGTCACCCGAACAAGCCCCGAGGATCACAGATTTACCCAGAAAAGTGTTGTTGAGCAGTTCTAAGTAAATCTGTTACCCACGACACAAATGGAGTCAAAAAATTAAGAAATTAACTGGATTTGAAACTAGACTTCCAAAGGAAAATACAAAAATAAGAATCATTCGAATCGGACTTAAAACGAACACATGGCGCTCCATCGAAGTGACAAGTTCCGTATTCAGACCTGAACTGACCTATCAACTTCGACAAAGAGGTGTCAAAAATCTGCTTGATAGAACTTAATGAAATTTTACAGGCATAAACTAGACAGCCTCACATTTCCCATGGCTTTGGAATCACTCCAAAATTCATCCGGACGATGAAGTTACGAGTGTCCGAAGTTGGGGTACAGTTGTTGTCAAGTTAAGCCTTTTCCGAAGAAAATCAACTCAAACAATGATAAAGTGTGTAGAATCCGTGCAAGATAAATCAAAACCATTTTGAAAAGATATTGAAGAACCTCTAGGAAGAAATGGGGCACAAGTTCGGCTCACCATCCTCTCCGATTGGGAAGGATATGCCAAAAACCCCAAAATTGAGCAAAAGTGCCCAAAACCGAGAGGTTAGACCTAGAGGTCTTCAATACTTGCTTGAAATCATGTTGAAAATCAATAAGAAACATCCCAGAATTGTTTGGGGCTATTTATTTCAGATCTACCACAATGACGGCAATAGATCCAAAATACAAACCAAATCCGACAAAACAAGTGCTATGTGTGTATGTGTAAAAATCCATTCTTTAACAATATAATAACATATAGCGTGCATTTAGATCAATCAAATGGGGTTCTAAAATAACCTAGGGTTCCGTTCCTTTATCGTTTCCCTTAGTTCTCTCTCCCCGTTAAACACGGTTCTTCAAGATAATCTTGGAGTACTTTGAATATGAAACGGTTTTCATAGAATCAAAAGGCTCATTCCAACAAGGTTCTAACACTAGGATCAATCCCCAGTCTCGTTTCCCCTAGATCCCGCCTTCACGTTTTACGACTAGGGGGAGTCTCGAGGTACTTTGAGTAGGGGAAGGGTTTTCACACACATAGAAGAGGCCTTATTCTACAGAAAGGTAGAAGAAGAGATCTAGATCTAGAATGTAAAAACAGAAAAATAAAGAGAGGTTTGAGGCTTACCTGGGCTTCTGGAAGCTAGACTGCAGCGGTTCCCCTCTTCACTCGAAGCTCTTTGATCTCCAACTTCTTGGCAAAGGTTCTTGGCAAGAATTAATGGCCATTTGCTTAAGGAGGAGCCTCCTATTTATAGGCAAAGGCTAGGGTTAGGGTTGGTGAGATGGTAGACACAAACTAATGTCTAGAGCCCACCAACCTTAACCCTAAGGCTATTTCCAAGATTTCCACTCATTTAATGAAGGATATGATGGTAAAAAGTGAAAACTCTCGGAAAACCCTAATTTTGAGCAAAAAACATGTATCCGACATATCAAGTCGGATACACGAGTGCCTACATGTGTCCGACATATGATGTCGGATACATTAAAGCCTGCTTGTATCCGACAACTTATGTCGGATACGAAGAAGTGTGCTTGTATTCGACCTGAGTTGTCGGATACAAAGAAAAATGTCTATTTTCCAAAATTTTGTGCTAGTTTCAAAGGAGATAATGATTTTTGCCCATTATTCTTCATTTTTATTGTGCAATTTTGGGTGTCTACAAGATCTTATATATAAAAAAATAAAAAAGCAAAGCCTGACAGTCAACTTAGCTACCATACATACAATTTGTGAATAAATGAATTCTACAAAAAAAAAACCCATAATAATAGTAACAACAAATCATAAGGAAGAGTTCTACAGTCTCTTCTCCAACATGTAAAGGAAGTCATGCTTGTCGGATATAAAAAAAATGCGTGCTGTAGTATTATCCCAAAAGGAAATGTGACTCATAGTTAGACAAAGTATAATATGTTAGAAGCTACTGCAGAATAACTTGTAGCCAACATGCTACTAGCCTCTAACCAATCCTTGAAAAAAAAGCACCATTTGCTAGATGGAAATTAAAAAAAAATACAGATAAGAGACATAGCTAGTCTTACTTGCAAATATGCAGTAGATATCATTTTGGACATGGTGAAAACAAAGATGAAAAGATGCATCTCTTAACCAGGAGTGGTGTCAGAAATCATGAAGGCATTGCACATCTTATGTATATGTCTCCAAGCACATCGTACACTTATGCATCACAGAAGTTGTCCTAGATGCAACCCTAGTACATAGATAAATAAGTGTGTACTACTAAAACTCAAAAAAAAGAAACAAACTAATTATTCTAAATGCAATAGCAATGATCTCACCACATAAGAGAAGAGAATGAACATGAAAATGGATTAATAAATGAAGAAGATTTAGTAAAGAGAGTCTCCCATATAGCATACTAAAGAAAAATATATATAATAACAAGGAGAAACAGTAAATGTCTTCCAACTAATATAAGACCTTTATTTGAGTAGAATAAATACCACAACAATGATAATAAAAAGGTTATCCCAATGCTCTTCATCTGCATATTGAATAGCTATACAGTCACCTCCATATCAAAATGCAAAAAACTAGAACCAAGCCAAAGATATTAAGAAGCTAATACATTTACTCTTAATGCACTCATTACACAAGGCACCAACACTAGAAATAAAACAAAAATTTCCCATGACCAACATGACAAATCCAACGAATAGACTCAGACAAGCAGTCCCTAATCCTTGCCTAGATATAAATAACAGAGATGTTTTAAGAACTCTACTAGCTAGTAAAGATTTGAGAGATCGCAGAAACAAGGTTCTTCACAATAGAGGTGCTACAACTTTCAAATCTTCATAAAACCTTCCCTGTATGGCCTAGCATTGAAAACACTTGAAATTCAAGCCCTGTTTGTATGACACTCAGATCCAACAGACTAATCTACAAATCAAATATCACATAAAACACTTGCAATTTAAGCTTGATGGCATCTTCACAATGATAACAATTCAGCTGTATCTGCTGAAGTGCCCTCCCCTTCATAAAATAGCTAATTAAGCATATTAGAATTCATATGGTCAATAAAGTACATATGGCAGTAGATTCCTGGGCTTACTGTCAATATGAAAAATTCAATGTAAAGAAAAATAAAGGACTGATAGAAATGGGATTTGTGTTGCCCTACCATAAAACGTAGTAAAAAAACCTTCACAATAAGAAACAAATGTAATCGCTGTAAATAGATTGTCCAAAGGTTCTTCACCAGATAAAGGATTGATCGAAATCTAAAAAAATCGGTATGCCTACGAGACAAATGTAATCGTAGTTAAAAAAAGAAAAAAGAAAAAAACTGTCACAATAAGAAGAGAAATTTTCTCATGTCGAAGTTAAAAAACTGGAAATCTAATAAATTTTTTTTGTTTTGAAAACCTAATAACCTACGTCAAAGAGTTGTTGGAGAAGAACCTTTGCTTTGCTTGAGGGCTATCAATGATGAGGTTAAATGGAATCGCTGAGTGTCGAGGTCTCATTTTTGGAGAAGTTTGCTTCATTGTTGAGAGTGGCTGTTGACTAGGAGTTGAGAGTGGCTGTCGATTGAGAGTTGAGAGTCTTGAGATTTGAGAGAGGGCTGTAGAGGTGAGAGCTACAAATGCATTCGCTATCGATTCCGAGACAAGAGAGATCCAAGTCGAGGAGAGCAAGCAAGAAGAGCTCGAAGAGCCTTTCTACGTGTGTTTCTGTCGAAGAGCCCGCGTTTCCATTTCTCCCCAAATCTCTAGGTTTTTGGGTAGAAAATTTTTTAAAGAGGGAAAGAAAATTTTGTAGCCAAATTTCTTTCCATTTCCCTCTCTTTTACGTTTTCCAACCCTCACCAAACAGAGGAAAAGACTTTTTACCCTTTTTCTTTTCTTTTCTCCCCAAATCCAAACCTCCAAACACAGCCTAACCTTCTTGGGATCGTAACTAGACACATGGAACTCAATTTCATCCTGTCTTTCAATAAATTGTATACATCTATTAAGATCTTTATGGTCTACGGGGCCCACCGTTTATTGAATTTCTTTATTAATAGCACCTTAGGGCTGCCAATCTCGCACTGGGCGCCAACAATGGCATCTTGGTCCCTTCCCCTTCTCATATATGGAGTCCTCTTCTCACTTGCCTATGTTCGACGCCGGAGACATGACCAGCGACTACCACCAGGTCCCGAAGGCTTCCCCTTATTGGAAACCTACACATGCTGGGCAGCCTTCCACACAAGGAACTCCACCGTCTGGCCAAGAAGCACGGCCCCATCAAGTACGTGCAGCTTGGCCTCATCCCGGCGATGGTAGTCACGTCACCTGAAGCTGCCGAGCTATTCCTCAAGACCCATGACCTTGTCTTCGCCAGCAGACCCAGCGTCCAAACCTCTCAGTACATGTCTTACGGACGTAAAGGCATGGCCTTCGCCGAGTATGGCCCCTACTGGCGTAACACGTGCAAGCTCTGCACTATAGAGCTCCTCAGCAGCTCAAAGACTGAGATGTTCAAGCCCATTCGGAAGGAAGAATTGGGTCTCCTGGTTCGATCTCTCAAGGTTGCTTCAGACTCTGGAGCCATGGTCGACCTTAGCTCTAAGCTTAAAGATCTTGTCCAAGACATGACATACCGAATGGTTTTGGGTTGTTCGAGGGGCGTCAAAAGCTTTGAGATTGCTGAAATCACTGAGGAGGCGATTAAGTTGTTGGGAGCTTTTAACATAGCAAATTTCATTCCCTTTGTCGGTGCACTTGATCTCCAGGTATGATTTCTATCCTTTTTATACCGGGATGTATGGATCTGAAGTTTAAGAGTTTAGTGATGATTGACACTATGCGATTATGACCTTATATAATTTCCACCAAAAAACAAAAAAAAAATATATGACCTTATATTATAATCTAAGTGGCATTTTCACCTTTTTTCTTAAAAAAATCATTTTACTAATTAAATTATTCACATATTCAATTCGGAACTAGATAATTAAACAATCTTAACAAATGTTGACAAATTGCAAGCATGATTTTATTTAAACTAGCCAGGTGCACGTGCAGTACTACACATATGAAAAAAGAAAGGAGGAACAGTTTTATAACTGATTATTTAATTTTCAAAAAATTTCAATCAGTTTAAATATTGTACCCTTTTATTAATGATTCTTCACAATGATATATAAGGGTTGTTTTGGAAATTAACCATATTTTGTTGGCGCAATTCGAAGGGAGCACATCACGTTATATATGGTATAGATTATTGCAAGTAGTGGTGGCAATTGTGACCCTTGACCCGCCCGAACCCGCCGGTCTTAGGCGGGTTAGGGTCGACTGTTTCAATAAACGGGTTGGGTTAGGGTCATGAATTCTCAACTCGATTATAAACAAGTTGGGTTAGGGTTTGACCCCTCAACCCAAGATGACCCGATTACAACCCGTTTATTTTTTTGTGTAATAAAAGTCTGGAAAATTATAATAACAATACTTGTGGCTATTCAATCTTTCTTATTTTAATATAAATAATGACAAAGAATAGAGTAAAGAAAGACATTTTACGTATAAATATTTCAAATTTCTTAGCATCTACTAATATTAATTGACGCATTGATGACAAGTAAAGTCTTTTAAAACTTTATTATTATGTTTTAGTTCTTTTTTTCATGTTATTTTAGTTTTATCTTAATGATTGTTGTGTTATTATGCTTGTTAGGTGTCCTTTGATATTAGAATAAATTAGAAAATAGAATTTTTATAGACTTTGATATTAAAATGAATTAAAATTTTTAATTTTTAGCAGTAATTTAAATTATTTAAACAGGTTGGCGGGTTGAAGCGGGTTAGAGCAGGTTGGGTTAGTGTTGCGATATTCCAACCCGTTTATTACACGGGCGGGTTCGGGTTGAGCCTTGGCTTTTTAACCCCATACATCAACCCGACCCAAACCCAACCCATTTCCACCTCTAATTGCAAGCATTCATTTTGAAAAATTATTGTAAAAGTTGACTAATTATTCATTTTGAATAATCTTAACAAAAGTTGACTAACGATTGCAAGCATTTGTTTTGAATTGAACTCATTCCCCAGTGAGTTTGCAAAAATTGAAGGAGAGTTGCGTACGACGTTTGGTTAAGGATGTTCGGTTTGTTTAACTTAAAAGAAAGATTTCATAAATAACAAGTCTGTCATTGTCATATAAAAGAGTCTTTAAAACATCTTTCAAGTATATCCTTCACAACTTACACATATTGCAACTCTACCATCTACTTTTGCAAAACTCATTCTGAAAATCCGAAATCAGGTCTTAGGATATGATTCTAAGTTGTATAGTATTTTACAAAACTCATATGGAGAAAACTCATTCCCCATATGAAAACCAAACACCCATATAACCCTTCAAATACATTTTAAACCTTGGAACTCTTTTCGAGCTTTGGAATAAGTTCCATCCCAAATTGAACGCCAAAGGATGTATAAGTAAATTATGTAAATGGTGCGGACGAAATTGTTTAAAATCATTTGCTCCTTCTTCCTGTAATAGATGATGTTGTTTAAGTGAGAATTAGACAAGTGTAGCATCTTACCACTAATGTTTTTATAAATATAAAAAACATTTTTTTTATTGAAAAAGCACTTTGCTGCCTAACTTTTTTTTTTTTTTTTAAATGGAACTTAGCTACCTAACTCAAGTAGCAACATTTGCTAGAGGAGGCCGGAAGAAACATCCAAAAATAGTCATACTGTGGGACCCCAAGAAAAGACAAAAATAAAGTATAACTCGTGCCTATCGGGCCGGCCCAACATGATAGGCACGTTTAACTCATGCCTAGCAAGTCGCAGGCCGGGCACGGCATGGCCCACCTGGGAGATGGGCTGTGCAATGCTTGGCCCATAACCCAATATCCAAGGCACGGCCCAGCCCGTGGCACGCGGGACCCTACGGGCTGTATAATAAATTAATTAAAAAATCCAGAAAAATAGAAAATAAGGAAATAAATAAATAAAAATACAGAAAATTCTAAAAGAATATATTTATTATTCACAAACTTTTCTTACATATATAGGATACAATTTTCTCCAAAATTGTAAAAAAAAAAAAAACAAGGTTAAAAAACCCACTTCTTTTTAATACAGGCTGGCACGGTAGGGCACGCTTAAAGCATGCCGTTCCGCCCGTGTGCTTCGTAGGCCACGGCTTGCCGAGCTATCGTGCCTTGACGGGCCCAGTGCCCAATACCCTAGGCACGACACAGCACATTAATAGGTGCTAGGCCGTACCGAGCACGAGTGGGCATGTTTTAAGCATGTTGAGCCATGCCATGCCCGTGCCAACCTAACCCGATAAGCAACCCTATCCCCACGTCAAGAGAAACCACTACAGACCGATATCATTCATAGTAGCCAATCCAAACCTGAAAAAGTTTTTAAAAAAGATTTATTTTCTCAATGCAAACAACACCAACCCAAACATTAACTAAAACATCAACCAAATAAAAACCAAAATACTTTAGTTCACGCTAGAGAATTAGAATCCAAAAAGGAACTGAATGTTTTCAAATGCAAACAAAACTGACCCAAAGTCAAAGCATGGCATCCTGGAATTTGTTCAAAAGGATCCAACAAGGATTGAGATTATCCACTACATGTTGAGCATTTAAAGGGCTTAACAGTACTCAATAATTGCTTGATTTCTCTCTTTTTTCTTTCCTTCTTTATTGCAGCTACTTGCTAATGTAGCAAGTAGCTATTAAGTATTATCGAGCTCAACAATAGATTGTCTCAATCCCTCCTACGAAGGAAAAGGGGAGTACCGAATATATATATTACAAAGAACGGTCCAAATCAATGTCTAATATCTAATAATTCCACAGTTAATAATACTTACTCTAATAAGATTTTGAGAAAAAGCAATATTTTTTAGAAACAAGAGGATATGGACATAAATAAATCATAATATAAGGGTATAATGTAGAAAGATTGAAAGACAAAACGCTTGGAAGCAATTGAGATCCATCGCCACATATTGGAACCAAAAAAGAAAAGTTTCAGAAGCTTAGAAAAGCTTAGAACATTAGATTTATTATCAACTAGGTAACCCATTTGAATTCTCACTTTCAGGGACTCAATCGCTGTGCGAAGGCCATCAGCAAGGTCTTTGATCAGTTCTTGGAGAAGATGATTGATGAGCATGTAAAAGATGCTGCAGGAAACCAGTCTGGCCAACATAGGGATTTCATTGATGTAATGTTGTCCTTGATGAGGGAGACACAAATTGGAGAACATGAGAACCAATACAGCATTGATCGGACCAACATCAAAGCCATTCTCATAGACATGCTTGAAGGTGCAACCCACACGTCACTTACGGCAATCGGATGGGCCCTATCAGAACTCTTCCGGCATCCATTGGCAATGAAGAAGCTCCAAGAAGAGCTATCAAGTGTAGTTGGAACCGGTCGAACGGTAGAGGAGACAGATTTGGGGAAGCTCGGATACTTGGACATGGTGGTCAAGGAAACCATGAGATTGCATCCAATCGCTTCCTTGCTTGCTCCTCATGAGTCGATGGAGGACATCACCATTAACGGAATGTTCATACCCAAGAAGTCTCGGATCATGGTGAATGTGTGGTCAATGGGACGAGACAAGAAAGTCTTGTCTGATAATGCGGACGAGTTCTTCCCAGAGAGATTCATTGGTTGTGATGTAGATCTCAAAGGATGCCATTTTCAACTTATACCATTTGGAGCAAGTCGAAGAGGATGCCCAGGTTTGTAGCTAGGCCTTACTCTGGTTCAACTGGTGCTGGCACAGCTACTACATTGCTTCAACTAGCAACTTCCGCATGGTGTATCCCCCTTCTAACTTGGATATGAGTGAGAAATTTGGCCTTGTAGTTGGAAGCGCCACCCATCTATTCGCTATTCTGTCATATCGCCTACATATCAACAAAATCTAAGGAGACTTAGCTCTCAACTATAGATATTATTCGTATGGTACTAGCTGTTGTTGTGTGCACACGTCTTGTTTTGGTTTCCTAAATAAATTGGGAGGTGGGCATGGAAGGAAACCGTCTGCAATGCTTTACTGCATTGGATACTATTGGTGTATTCTGATAAAAATAAAATAAATATATAAATAAAAGGAATGTTTAAGTTTATTGAAACATTGCCTTCTTATCACCGTCTTCTGGGTGCGTGCGTAACCTGAACTGTAATGTTGTGAAGCATCTCTGTAGATGTGAGACATGGAAAAATCTCAATTTAATGATTTCCTCAATCATCACACGGGATTAAATAGAACAAAGAGTCGCCACCACTCAATTTAGGTGTGAATGGACACCAAAATATTAAATAAGCACAAAAGGCAATTTTAGGGCAAAATATCCCTCCTAAAAAAAACAACCAGAGATGGGTAAGGGGATTAAGTTATGAACAGGGGAAGGTGTTAGGCACCCCTATTCATCCACACAAGGTGGTTGCCAGGTATTGTTCATGTTTAAAATAAAGGAAAAAGCTTGCTATAAAAATCACACAAAATCACAAAAAAGGCACACTTGTATGGTTTTTTCATGTGAATAGTCTGATTGATCCAGAACTTTCAAATATGATCATACCATTCCTAGGGTTTCATGATCAAAACAAAATTGAGATAAAATCAAATAAAATCAATTTGAAGTGAAAAATCAAAAAATCTGGCTTCAAGTCAAAATTCTAGAAATCTGGAAAAATATGATTTTTATAAAATATTTCAAAATTGAACTTGAATAGTCCAGGACATAGATAAAACCCAAATTTCACATTAAATCAGAAAATAAAAACTAAAAATACCCACGTTGATGAAAAACACCAAAAGGGGAGAACTGAGACCGTAGGGTCTTCTCTCAATAATAAAAAAACAATTTAAAAACCACATCATGAAACCCTAGAATTTATTTTCAGGCTTCTAGATTCAGATCTACCATATTGATCATGATAAATCCTAGATCCTAGCCTAAAACCACAAAAATCACGAAAACAGTGCTGTAGGTGCAAAAGTGGCAAAAATCCAAATTTTGTCAAAAAGTGGGGATCTCATGCTATAAACATCATGGATTCATGTAATTCATTCAGATATATCATAAAAAGCATTAAAACATGATCAGGATATTCAAAATAGCCACATCTCACAAATTAGAGCACATGGGGGTCTACCCTACGGATCCACCTGTTCTCTTTTCCCCTAGTTCTCTCTTCACGTTTTACAGTTAGAGAGACTCTTGAGGTACTTAGAGATAGGTTTGGGTATACAAACACAATCACAGGCCTTATGTAACGCCCCGAACCCGGGTCAGTTCAAACCGACACCCGACCCGAACCCGGTTCGCTACTGTAACAACCCAAATTTAGTTCAACAACCAAATCCGAGGTGTTACTGGCCCATATCAATTACAACATCAATAACATACCAGACCAAAGAAAGCAAAATCCAATCAATTTATTATTCTATCAGAGTTGCGGAAACAAGTATGTGCGGAAGTGTAGATCAAAATCCTCAACTAAGCATAAAGCTTGACCATCAATCAATAGTATCAAAGTCTAGTAGAATGAACTGGTTACTAACTCTCTCTTGTCTCTCTCATACATCAAATCCAAATAAATGATAATAAACCAATTAAAAATGCTAAGTCTATAACATCAATCCACCTCAGACAAGATCTGGATAATAATAATCCTCCGGCGAATACTCGGCTATCTCTCCCTGGAAGTCTAAGAGATCCCCCTCTCGCGTATCAGCTGAAAAAAAAATGGAATAGAAGTAGGGTGAGATACGAATATCTCAGTAGGTAACACATGCATGACTAAACAGTTAATATAAGCAAAGTAACATTTCATGCACGATTAAGCAACATCGATAAATCAGGCTCGCATAATCATTTATACCCTTCATGAACACAAAACAGTTTGATAAACAGTTCTATATATAATTTTCAGCAAGTTTTAGTATAAGAACTCAATAGCCAAATCAGTAGCATAATCCATACATTGCCAGGATGTACTAAGCAGTCACATCCAACCAATATCCCAATCACATGCATCCCGCACGTGCACAATAATAATAATAATAATCATATCAAGTGTGTAGACACCCCAAATTGCACTAAAAATGAGAAAATAATTGAAAATATTAATTGGGATTTAAAACAGGCCAAAAATGTATGAAAATGGATAATTTGAGCCTGGACCGTATTTTATCTACGGGCTAAGTGCGCCCGAATTCTAAATACGGGCAAGCAGCGCCCGTAGTAAATATACGGACATCGTGGGACCGTAAATCATTTACGGGCATTCTAGACTCGTGCGAGTTTTATTCTTCTCTCGATTTCTGAGCCTTATCTTTAGCCCAATATCCCTTTAAATGAGCGAATTAGATGTTTTATTCGTGCGAAATATCTTTGTGGATAAAGGATGGGCATGATCTTGTGTTTAACTCAAATTGAAACTCTATCTTGCCAAACCTTGGACCAACCATGCCCCTGGGTGTGTCTATAAATAGAGGCTCTCTCCTCTAGCTAAGGGCCACGAAATTTTGAAGAATCAAAAGCTCCAAGAGAAGGAAAGGAATCCCTGCTGCTCTGCCTGCTCAATCCAGGTAAGTCCCCTATCCCTTTTTATTTTCTGTCTTCAATTCTAGATGTAATAGGATCATCTCTATTGCTGTAGAATAAGGCCATATCTGTTTTCGTATTCCTAAACTTGTCTCTAAGTACCTCAAGGGTCTCTCTAGCCGTAAAACGTGAAGAGAGAACTAGGGGAAAGGGGAACAGGTGGATCCCTAGAATAGAATCCCATATCTGTTTTTTCTTTTTTTCTAGAATAAGGCCTGTGATTGTGTTTGTGTAACCAAACCTATCTCTAAGTACCTCAAGGGTCTCTCTAGCCGTAAAACGTGAAGAGAGAACTAGGGGAAAGGGGAACAGGTGGATCCGTAGGGTAGACCCCCATGTGCTCTAATTTGTGAGATGTGGTTGTTTTGAATATCCTGATCATGTTTTAATGTTTTTATGATATATCTGAATGAATAACATGAATCCATGATGTTTATAGCATGAGATCCCCACTTTTTTCCAAAATTTGGATTTTCACCATATTTGCACCTACAGCACTGTTTTCGTGATTTTTGTGATTTTTGGTTAGGATCTTGGATTTATCATGATCAATATGGTAGATCTGAATCCAGAAGCCTGAAAATAAATTCTAGGGTTTCATGAGATGAATTTTAAATTGTTTTTCATTATTGAGAGAAGACCCTACGGTCTCAATTCTCCCCTTTTGGTGTTTTTCATCAACGTGGGTATTTTTGGTTTTTATTTTCTGATTTAACGTGAAATTTGGGCTTTATCTATATCCTGGACTGTTCAAGTTCAATTTTGAAATATTTTACAAAAATCATATTTTTCTAGATTTCTAGAATTTTGACTTGAAGCCAGATTTTGGATTTTTCACTTTAAATTGATTTTATCTTAATTTTGTTTTGATCATGAAACCCTAGGAATGGTATGATCATGTTTGATAGTTCTGGATCAATCAGAATATTCATATGAAAAAACAATATATTTTGTCTTTTTTTGTGATTTTGTGTGATTTTTATAGCAAGCTTTTTCTTTTATTTTAAACATGAACAATACCTGGAAACCACCTTGTGTGGATGAATAGGGGTGCCTAACACCTTCCCCTGTTCATAACTTAATCCCCTTACCCATCTCTGGTTGTTTTTTTTAGGAGGGATATTTTGCCCTAAAAATTGCCTTTTGTGCTTATTTGATATTTTGGTGTCCATTCACACCTAAATTGAATGGTGGCGACTCTTTGTTTTATTTAATCCCGTGTGATGATTGAGGAAATCATAATTTTGATTTTTTCCCATGTCTCACAACTAGCGACTCTGCTGGG
Source organism: Buxus sempervirens (assembly GCA_947561395.2). Taxonomy (NCBI): domain Eukaryota; kingdom Viridiplantae; phylum Streptophyta; class Magnoliopsida; order Buxales; family Buxaceae; genus Buxus; species Buxus sempervirens. Next base: position 53,894,466 of record OX387182.1, read on the forward strand.
GACTTGTGGATTTGAGCCTTTTGGTGTTTTAGTTCATGTTTTTGATTTTTTGATTTGCTTGCTATTTTGTTCTTAAGCATGTTGAGTATATTTTAAATCTGAATTATTGCTTAAGAATTCATGGGGGTAGAAACATGCTTAATTTTGATTTATAGGATTGTTTCTACAAACATGCGTAGGGGAGGTCCGTTTTTCTGAACCATGCTTATTTCTTGCTATATTTTTATGGTAGCATGTTTTAATTTTCAGCATGATCTCCATGATGATTTTGGGTGTATAACATGATCATATGTTTGCATGATAGATGATTTTTTTTATGAGCATGTTTTAGGTGCTATAGGATTGCTTTATTTACTTGTTTATTTTAAATATGCTTTCCTATTATGCCTTGGTTTGTTTATGCATGGCTGCGAAAAAAGTGGCAAGGGTTTGGGACGTTGTGAATGTAACCTATTTTTACAATGCACTGTGCACCTTTTATTTTTACACAGCCTACCCTTAACCTATAGGAAGTTGAACCCGAATGTGTGTAGCTTGGCGCAACGAGGTCGATACTTCGGAAAGCGAAAGTGAAAACATTCACCTTAGAACTTTGAGCTAATGATGTGATGATAATGTGGATCTGGGATTCTGGTCATCACTAGGCTTGAGTGCTAAGTTGCCATTAAGCCAAAACCCAAAACCCCTACGCTTGAAGGTGGAGTTACACGTTTTTGGCTAAAGTATACAATTACGTGGGGATATGGGTTTGTATGATTGTGGGAAGGCCGTGTGCATGGCTTACAAACCAGGGCATAATGCGGATGCCATATTGAAGGTAAACAAGGTAACAAGGTAATCCTATTGCTTTGCATTATTATCATGTCATAGGGGTGTCATGGTGCCCATTGGTTGGGGACAAAATTGGTCCCAAATATGTTTGTTCTTAAGCATGGTGTAGCCCATAGGAAGAGTCTCTAACTCTGTTTAAAATCAATCCTACCCTATGTACACACAAGAGGCAACAAAAGGGTACCGAATTCTCGAGTATGGTGTCAATTTGGAGCGTACATGTGCCTTCCTAAACATGTGTTCTAGCAAAAAGGTCAAGGTCCACTTTGGGACAGTGTAGAAGCTCTGCAATGGGTGAACCGTATGTTTGGATGAGCAATGAAGGTGATCAAACCATGTAAAAACTGGAAAAATAAAACAGAGTTCCGTAAAACCGCATTTAGTCCACGGGCTGGGCTTGCCCGTATTGGTTATACGGGCTAGGCTCGCCCGTGTTTTCCATACGGTCACGGCTTGCTCGTAATTTGAATACGGGCAGGGCTGGACCGTACTGTGTATACGGTTTTCTCGGAATATTCAACTTTAATCAGTTTTTCCCACTAAAATCTTCCTTTAACCTTTAAATAATGATAAAGGGAAACAAGTTTGAATAAAATGCTTCAAAAAAAAACAGAAAAAAAAATAAAACAAAATAAAACAAAATAAAAAAAAATGTGAGAGAAAGGTTCCTTGGGCTTCTGAAAGCCTTTGAATTTCAGACTTTTTCAAAACTCTTGGGCTTCTGAAAGCCTTTGAATTTCAGATTTTTCAAAAATCCTTTGGGCCTCTGAAAGCCTTTGAATTTCGGACTTTTTCTCAAAAACTCCTTGGGCCTCTGAAAGCCTTTGAATTTCAGACTTTTTCTCAAAAACTCCTCGGGCCTCTGAAAGCCTTTGAATTTCAGACTTTTATCAAAAATCCTTGGGCCTCTGAAAGCCCTTGAATTTCAGACCTTTTCCAAAAATATCTTTCGGCTTCTGAAAGCCTTTGAATTTCAGACTTTTTTCAAAAATATCCCTGGGCCTCTGAAAGCCTTTGAATTTCAGACTTTTTCCAAAAATTGCTTTGGGCCCCTGAAAGCCTTTGAATTTCAGATCCTTTTTCCTTTTCGGGACCTGTTGGAAGCCCTAGAATATTCCAACAAACCTTTTTTGGGCCGTCTATAAGCCTCTGAATTATAGACACATATCCCTTGGACCGTCTAAAAGCCTCTGAATTTTAGACAAATCACTCCTTTAGGCCGTCTAAAAGCCTCTGAATTTTAGACAAATCATTTCTTTGGGCCGTCTATAAGCCTCTGAATTATAGACACATATCCTTTGGGCCGTCTAAAAGCCTCTGAATTTTAGACAAATCATTTCTTTGGGCCATCTATAAGCCTCTGAATTATAGACACATATCCTTGGGCCGTCTAAAAGCCTCTGAATTTTAGACAAATCATTTCTTTGGGCCGTCTAAAAGCCTCTGAATTTTAGACAATCATTTCTTTGGGCCGTCTAAAAGCCTCTGAATTTTAGACAAATCGTTTCTTTGGGCCGTCTAAAAGCCTCTGAATTTTAGACAATCATTTCTTTGGGCCGTCTATAAGCCTCTGAATTATAGACACATATCCTTTGGGCCTCTGAAAGCCTTTGAATTTCAGACCTTTTTTCAAAAATATCCTTGGGCCTCTGAAAGCCTTTGAATTTCAAACTTTTTTCAAAAATACCCCTGGGCCTCTGAAAGCCTTTGAATTTCAGACTTTTATCAAAAATCCTCGGGCCTCTGAAAGCCTTTGAATTTCAGACCTTTTCTCAAAATATCCCTGGGCCTCTGAAAGCCTTTGAATTTCAGACCTTTTTCAAAAATATCCCTGGGCCTCTGAAAGCCTTTGAATTTCAGACCTTTATTTAAAAAAAAAAAAAAACCCCCCCCAGGCCTCTGAAAGCCTTTGAATTTCAGATCTTTCTCTCTTTTGTGGGACCTGTTGGAAGCCCTAGAATATTCCAACAATTCAAAAAAAAAAAGCAAATAAAGAAAAAAAAAATCCAAACTCGTGTTCACCCAGCTTGCACATAGGCATTCCTAAGCATGTGAATGAGATTAAATGGGCACTGATATTTTTCCTTTATTGTTTTGCCAGGTACCAAGTACACTTACAACCATAGCTCCTGTAACCAGATCAAGAGCTCGCGCCATGAATCCCATTGAGAATGAAGCTGATACTCCTCACCCAGATATGGTCCTGCTTCAGGAGCAAGTGGCAGGACTAGCCCAAATGCTAGAGAACATACTATCAGTGCAAGCCCAACAAGTTCAAGCCCAGAACCAAGCATCCACTTCCAACCAAGCACCTCCACCTCCAATCAATATCCCACCTCCGGTTCAACCCATTCCTGAACCCATTTCTGAACCTATACTGATCAGGGAGGAGATGGTTGAGTCTGAGAAAGAGAATGAAAAAGAAAAGATGAGGGATGAAATAGAAAGAAAATTCATGCATAGGCTGGAGATGATCCAGGATGAAATGAGGGAGGTGAAAGGGATACGTAACTTTGGGGGCACCAATTTTGAAGATCTGTGCCTATACCCCAATGTATGTCTACCGGCCAAGTTTAAATGCCCAGATTTTGATAAATATGATGGCACTGGCTGCCCAATGAGCCATTTGAAGTTATACTGCGGGGCTTTATGCCAGTTTGGCCGGGATGACGGCATACTAATTCAACTCTTCCAGAGGAGTTTAACTGGAGCTGCTTTGAAGTGGTTTACCACTTTGGATCATGGGAAAATCAGAAGATGGAAAGATTTAGCAGATTCCTTTTTGGCACAATACAGGTTCAACTCAGAGATTATACCAGATAGGTATGACATGATGAGGATGACAAAGAGAAATGATGAGATCATAAGGCAATATGCTAAAAGGTGGAGGGAGTTGGCTGCACAAGTCAAGCCACCCGTGGGAGAACCAGAAATGATTTCAACTTTCATCATGACATTGGGGCAACCCTTTTACAGTCACTTGGTGGGTCAAACTACCACCAACTTTGCTGCTCTAGTGCAAGTGGCAGACAGAATTGAAGATGGGATCAAGTCTGGGAAAATAGCTAATTACTCTGCAGTGTTGAACCAGGAAGCTTCCACCACTTTCTCTACACAGAAAAAGGAGAATGGTAATGGAAAAAGAAAGAATGAAGAAAGGATAGAAGCAGAAGTGAATATGTTGCAACTTCCCAGGGAACCTTTTCGAATCAATGTCCATCCACCTACTATCAAGCCAACCCATCAAGTTCCTTTGCTGCCTATTCAAATTAATGTCCCTTCTGCACAGCCTGTGAAGGAGGAAACAGAAGTAAGGAAGAGAAGGGAATTTTCTAAACTGCCTATGAGACCATCTGAGCTTTTGCCTACTTTACTTCAAAAGGGTTATGTGACTTTGAGGTTACCAAATCCTCATGCAAGTAAGGGGAAGGGTTATGATTCATCTGCAATCTGTGATTATCATATGAGCACTCCAGGGCATACCACAGATCGTTGCTTGGCCCTAAAGCATGCAATCCAGGATTTGCTGGATAATAACTCTTTATCATTCAATTCAGTCACTCCCATCCAACCTACCGATAACAATGGGGCAGGCAGCTCAAATGCAATAGGGGCAATTTTCTCTGGAGAAAGAAGATTTGACTCTTCTCAGCTTATCACTCCTATTGGTCCAACAGTCAGGGTTTATCTTGAAAAAAATGCTCCTGGTTATGAGCAGGAAGGCTTGCCTCACTCAGCAGGAGAAAGAAATTATCTGAAAAAGAAAGAAAAATCAGCTTTTGCCTTTAAGAACAGGGGCAGTTTTCGAACTCCCATGTTCTTTGAAAAGAAACTCCTATAAGAAGAATGCACATTTCCTGAGGATCCTAAGGAGCCTTGTTCTCAGGAAGTGATTTCAATAAAGGCTCTTCAAAAAAAAAAAAAAGATTTTTCCCTTTAACATTTTTCTAGAGAAAAAAAAAAGTTTTCATCAAGGTCCTTTTACTTATGAATCATATTTCTTATTGAATTTCATTAAGTTGAATATGACTTCGATATTGGGCTCAATTTTGAGACCAAAATCGAAGAAAAAGACATTTGATATGAAAATTCAAATCCTTTTAAGTGTCATGAGAAGAATATTCTGCACAATTATGAAGTGACCAATTTTATGGCCTTTGGAACCAAAGATGACCCACAGTCTTCAACAGAAAATATAGAAGAAGATTTGAAGTTTCTTCATTAGAATACAGAAAGGATCGCATCACTTGCTGATTCGTTCAAAAGGAAGTTGATAATATTGTTTGAAGAAATTTTGGAGCTTTGCACTCGGAGAATATTTGACCTTTTCGTTGGAAATAGAATTGGGCATCATTTGATGGAAAGAATCCAAATTCATAAGATTGATCAAAAGGTGAAGAACTTGTTCATAATAGAAATCCTATTTGAAGAGGCTTTTATCTTGATAGAAGTTGATTTAAAAAGAAGAAGAAAAAATCCTGAACTAGTCATGTAGTACAACTTTACCAAGTCTGAAAATTCAATTTTTTCTTAAAATGATAAGAGGCCTTTCTTTCTTATATCTCTAAAATTTTTGAAATCCCTAGTTAGACCCTTTGAGCTTGATACATTTTTCTAAGTAACCTAAACTGAGAATTGTAACCCCACACTGGGGCAAATTTATTAAGGCATAAAAAAAAAGGAATGAAGGGACAATTATTGAAGTTCAAAAGGGATTTTGAATATGTTTTCAGAAAATGGGGCAAAGAAATGAAAAAAAAAAAAAGAAAAAGAAAGAAAAAAAGATAATCAAATGCTATTTGGAGAATGTCTTCAAAATTGTGAAGAAAAGAATGGAAAAAAGAAGTTCAATACTGGAGAATAAGTTTCAAATGAAGAAATCAAATTGAGGGAAGAATTTCATTACGGGAGCAATTTTGTATTCATTCCCAAGGAAGAAATGCCTTAAAAATTACAATTTCAGTTAACCCATTTGATCATAGGGTATTTGAGCCTTTTATTCCTTTTCTTTCTAAACAAACACCAAGCCTTCATTTTGTCCCATTCATAAGTCCTCTTTGATTAAGAAATTTTGAATTAAGGTAGCTTTGACTACATAGTTGCTGATGATGAAGGAAAAAATAAAAAATAAAAAGAAAAAAAGAAAAAAGAAGAAAAAAAGGGAAAAAATGGAGAAAATGTAGTGAAAACCCGGAAGGGCTCTACATGGCAAATAATCAGCTATCTACAAGAAGGAAATCGTCAGAGAAGAAAGTCCAGAATTGGCATAGATCCAGGTGAAGTCCTCATGTTGGTGGTTATTTTGAGATACAGTCACTCTTCAAGTGATTGAGGAAAATTCTCTTTTCAAGACTGAAGCAACATAATCAGAACTATGATATGAATCATCTATGAACAAGTTGATGGCCATCAAAATTTCCATTAGGAAATTATTGCTGAAGTTGAAGTCATAAATTCCCATATCATGGATATAATGGAGAAACAATTGCTCTTCAATTGGATGAAGGAAAATGTCTTTCTAGACTGGGGCAAAATAGTCAGATTGAAAGAGTCGTCGTATCTGGAGCATCAATTGACAAGCCAATGGTCATGGGAATGATTCTAAAGGTTCCGAAGGCTTATTTTGGTCTTTCTTCATTTTCTGAAATAATCTTCTCATTATTCAACTTGATTTTAATTCTTTTGGACTATATGCTAATAAGTGATTGGATAATTTTTTCAAAAAAATATAAAAAACAAAAAAGAAAAAAAATATATTTTTGGCCTATGATGAGCATCTATATCTTTTCATAAAACATTGGTTTTGCAAGCATTAGAGGATTCTGAGGCCACTAGTACAAAACATATTTTCTTATGTTTGCATTTGCATTCTTCTATTAGGGTTTCTTTTTGGCAAAGGTAAAAAAATAAAAAATAAAAAGAAAAAAGAAAAAAAAAGAGAAAAAGAAAAAAAAAGAGGATCATCTCTGCTGAGGGGCAAATACTTCTTCAAACAGTCAAAACCGGGGCATGCTCAGTGTCTTTCCTGCTGGGTTTTCATTGGAATGAATTCCAACATCTGGAAGAAGCAATCAAGCTTTAGTCTTCGAACTTGAAAGAAAAAAAAAGGGCTTCGAAGCAATGGCATGTTAAACAAGGGTTCCCAATTCTTCAATCATGAAGAAGGATTTTACTGGGGCAGCAAGAAGGCATGAAAGACAGATCATGGGTCGTAAAGGCATGAGGTTAGATCAACAGATCATGATCCATCAATCAAGATGAGGGCATTCACTTGGGCAATTAAAAAGCATGAAGACAGGTTATGGGCAGTAAGGGCACATACATCGTTATTGTGAGAGCAAGAAGATAAAAAAGCAAAAGCAAGTTGCAGAACATTCAAGCACAGGTTCGGGCATCAAATGGCACCCAGGTATATCAAATAAGAAAATCAATCAGGAAAATTCAAAAGGTGAAAAACATCAAAATCAATTGAGTTTGCAGTGGTCAATTTTAAATCCACATTCTTTTCAAAAATTGCTTGTCTCAGATTTCTTTTCATAGCCACGAGAGCTCCAAGAAATCTGAGATAAGGAAGAGACGCCACCCCACTTCAAGCAGGGGTTTCATTGGCTATCTTCGAATCCATGTTTTTATCATTTCTTTGTTGGACCAAAGCAAGTTCAATTAATGAGATGTTTTTCAAATGTGCAATTTTGAGTTGTGTCTGTTCTTTGCTGTTCATTGTGCTACAACTGCAGGCCACCCAGAAAAATTGTCTTTTTTTATTATTTTCTCCGCACTTATCAAGAGATCAATGTCTATATTAGTTGTAAGTTGCAAGGATTGCCACCTTACCCACTTTTGTTTTAAAAATTTTGTCTCAAATCTCACTTCATAGCCACGAGAGCTCAGTGAGAGGAGAGAAGAGGATTTGGCCCTCAAGCTGAGGGACTTCTAGCAAATCTTCCGCAATAAATTCTTTTTTCCAAAATCTTCCACTTAATCCTTGCAAAGTGCAATTAGTCAGACAGAGATCTCAAAAAGTGCAATCTGTGGGGTCTTTTTGCTCTCTGCTGGTAATTGGTTCCAATCACCAGCAAAGAGGGGGCAGCTGTAGACACCCCAAATTGCACTAAAAATGAGAAAATAATTGAAAATATTAATTGGGATTTAAAACAGGCCAAAAATGTATGAAAATGGATAATTTGAGCCTGGACCGTATTTTATCTACGGGCTAAGCGCGCCCGAATTCTAAATACGGGCAAGCAGCGCCCGTAGTAAATATACGGACATCGTGGGACCGTAAATCATTTACGGGCATTCTAGACTCGTGCGAGTTTTATTCTTCTCTCGATTTCTGAGCCTTATCTTTAGCCCAATATCCCTTTAAATGAGCGAATTAGATGTTTTATTCGTGCGAAATATCTTTGTGGATAAAGGATGGGCATGATCTTGTGTTTAACTCAAATTGAAACTCTATCTTGCCAAACCTTGGACCAACCATGCCCCTGGGTGTGTCTATAAATAGAGGCTCTCTCCTCTAGCTAAGGGCCACGAAATTTTGAAGAATCAAAAGCTCCAAGAGAAGGAAAGGAATCCCTGCTGCTCTGCCTGCTCAATCCAGGTAAGTCCCCTATCCCTTTTTATTTTCTGTCTTCAATTCTAGATGTAATAGGATCATCTCTATTGCTGTAGAATAAGGCCATATCTGTTTTCGTATTCCTAAACTTGTCTCTAAGTACCTCAAGGGTCTCTCTAGCCGTAAAACGTGAAGAGAGAACTAGGGGAAAGGGGAACAGGTGGATCCCTAGAATAGAATCCCATATCTATTTTTTCTTTTTTTCTAGAATAAGGCCTGTGATTGTGTTTGTGTAACCAAACCTATCTCTAAGTACCTCAAGGGTCTCTCTAGCCGTAAAACGTGAAGAGAGAACTAGGGGAAAGGGGAACAGGTGGATCCGTAGGGTAGACCCCCATGTGCTCTAATTTGTGAGATGTGGTTGTTTTGAATATCCTGATCATGTTTTAATGTTTTTATGATATATCTGAATGAATAACATGAATCCATGATGTTTATAGCATGAGATCCCCACTTTTTTCCAAAATTTGGATTTTCACCATATTTGCACCTACAGCACTGTTTTCGTGATTTTTGTGATTTTAGGTTAGGATCTTGGATTTATCATGATCAATATGGTAGATCTGAATCCAGAAGCCTGAAAATAAATTCTAGGGTTTCATGAGATGAATTTTAAATTGTTTTTCATTATTGAGAGAAGACCCTACGGTCTCAATTCTCCCCTTTTGGTGTTTTTCATCAACGTGGGTATTTTTGGTTTTTATTTTCTGATTTAACGTGAAATTTGGGCTTTATCTATATCCTGGACTGTTCAAGTTCAATTTTGAAATATTTTACAAAAATCATATTTTTCTAGATTTCTAGAATTTTGACTTGAAGCCAGATTTTGGACTTTTCACTTTAAATTGATTTTATCTTAATTTTGTTTTGATCATGAAACCCTAGGAATGGTATGATCATGTTTGATAGTTCTGGATCAATCAGACTATTCATATGAAAAAACCATATATTTTGTCTTTTTTTGTGATTTTGTGTGATTTTTATAGCAAGCTTTTTCTTTTATTTTAAACATGAACAATACCTGGAAACCACCTTGTGTGGATGAATAGGGGTGCTTAACACCTTCCCCTGTTCATAACTTAATCCCCTTACCCATCTCTGGTTGTTTTTTTTAGGAGGGATATTTTGCCCTAAAAATTGCCTTTTGTGCTTATTTGATATTTTGGTGTCCATTCACACCTAAATTGAATGGTGGCGACTCTTTGTTTTATTTAATCCCGTGTGATGATTGAGGAAATCATAATTTTGATTTTTTCCCATGTCTCACAAAGTGTTGTGTTTTCAGTGTCATTGTAGGACTCACAAAGATAGATAAACCTTTTGAGATGATTCTCAACCAATTACTATACCACCGTGCGACTTAGGAGCGATGCTACTAATGATACTCAAGCCCCATGCAGCGCAGCTTAGACAAGAGCCGTAGTCACCGACTTATTGCACACGTACCCATCAGAGTTGGCATGTACCACCAGCATGCTGCACCAGAATCAATACATGGAGATGGTCGCTTATCCACATGTACAGGGAATCACCAGCGGCTCACCGGGGTGTCCCTCCAGACATAGGACCTTCCCAGACAAACTAACTTGCAAAGGAAGCGCGTCGCATATAAGAGTAACTCAACCCAAATGACATATCCCTCAGCTATCTAGCTACGACTATGGATCCATAACCAGCTATGCCCACTAGACTCCAAAATTCCCTAAAGTATCATAATTCTATAAGGGTTGGTGCCTAGCGGCATATAATGGTTATATCTGTGCATCTACTTCATTATTCAGTCATTCGGATTTTGAATTCTCTTTATAATGTCTTATGATTTATAATATCATTTAGAAGTGTTTAGATAATCAAATGGTAGTTAGGCTTTTCCAAAATCACATTTCTCCTTTTCCTTGAAAACTTGGCAACTAATGTCCTAAATATCTCCCTAATTTGTTTTTCTGTAAAACAGGGATTTAGGTAGTTTATTTTGGTCTTAAAGTACCTTAATTAATCATTAAAATTGTCTAAAAATAGTTTAGAATTGAATTAGGTTCGAAATTATGAAAAATTGGAAATTCTGCTGAGAGCGCCTGGGATCGCTCAGGATCGCTCCAGGCGGTCATCAGTCGGCGGTAGTGCAAATTCGAGCGCCCACGGTCCGTCGTCCCGCGGTCCACGGCGTCCTCAAATCTTTAACCAGCACCTAAGATCGCCGATGAGCGCCTCGCACAGTCGAGGTCGGCGGTCTCACCAAATCGAGCAGAAACAGTTCTAAATCACGATTTTTCTCGTCTAAACTCATTCTAATGTATTTATAACATGCTTAGCTAACTAAATACAACTTTACATATCATAGAAACATGCGTTTGCGATTAAACAGAGATAAATCCGAATTTAAAACCAAAACGGTGTCACCTACCTCTATACGCTGATTCCTCCTTCTCTATTCTGCACAATGGCGAAACTCCTGCACAGAGAAATCCTCTGGACGATGAACGCACGCCCAGCCCTTCCTTCTTCTTCTCCTTCTTCTTCCCTTGGTCGCTCGAACAGTCGTCGCTTGCGGCTCTTCAATACGCGCGACAATACATGTATAAGAATTAGGTTAATTCTTTATACATATTTATACCCCCTGATCCTATGCATCTCCCATGCAACTCTTCTATACACCTTGCCCAATCAGAATACATACCTCGATATCTCACGATCGGACGGTCAGATCTGCGTCTAATTCTGGATCTCCGCTAAGTTGATCACCCCCTACAATATTAAAATGTTTCTATCAATCATAACTTTGGGTAATATTATTTACTAATTTAATTTATTATTTAAGGAAAATTCGGGGTTTTACACCTTATTCTATGAAAAAAAAAGAAAAAAAACAGATATGGGGTTCTATTCTAGGGATCCACCTGTTCCCCTTTCCCCTAGTTCTCTCTTCACGTTTTACGGCTAGAGAGACTCTTGAGGTACTTAGAGACAAGTTTAGGAATACAAAAACAGATATGACCTTATTCTACAGTAATAGAGATGATCCTATTACATCTATAATTGAAGACAGAAAATAAAAAAGGATAAGGGACTTACCTGGATTGAGCAGGCAGGCAGCAGGAGTTCTTTCTCTTCTCTTGGAGCTTCTTAGAATTCCTTGGACTCAAAATTTCGTGGCCTTTTGCTTGAGGAAAGGGCCTCTATTTATAGGCAAACCCAGGGGTATGGTTGGTCCAAGGTTTGGCAAGATAGAGTTTCAGTTTGAGTTAAACACAAGATCATGCTAATCCTTTATCCACAAGGATAAATGAGATAATTCGAACAGATAAATAAGAGAATTCGCTTATCCAAGAGAGATATTTGGGTGCAGATAAGGCTCAAAAATCAAAAAGGTAAAATTCGCACAAAGACCCCCGTGCCCGTATATATATTACGGTCGCGCCCTGCCCGTATTATTAATACGGGCATGCCGTGACCGTATATTAACTGCAGGTATGACCAGTCCGTAGACAAAATACGGTCATGACCAATTTGGCCAGATTTTACACTTTTTTGACCTGTTTCAAATCCCAATTAATATTTTCAATTATTTTCTCATTTTTAGTGCAATTTGGGGTGTCCACAGTAGACACCCCAAAATTGCACGCTTTTTTATAAATCTTAAAGGAGAGAAATATTTTATTGGAATTTTCAATTCTTTGCATTGGATTTGAGATTTGAAAGAGTAGAGAACTACTCTTAAGGTCCACGATCTATAACAATTCAGAATTGAACAATGCGGAAACAGTACACAAAGAATTATACGAGGAAACCTGGATCCAGATCCAGGAAAAACCTCGAGTCTATATGAGGCGACTAACCCTTCAAAATCCACTATTGAATGAAAAGACAATTACAAAGGAGTACATACTTAACCTTTACAATTTGACTCACTCAACAGCAAACCACAGTTTGAATCCACGAACTGCTACACAGCTTGAATCCACAAGCTGCAGAACACGATCAGTCCAGATCGCAAACAATCACTTCTCAGTGATCCACAGTTCGAATCCACGAACTGCAACACAGCTTGAATCCACAAGCTGCAGGACACGATCAATCCAGATCGCAGCAATCCTCTCAGAATCCTCTGAGACGATCCAATGCAGTAGGAATCCACCTACGCATCAATCAAGGCCGATCACCAGTCCAGGCGATCACACGATCAGATGAAGTTCCGAATTGAAGAAGAATCCACTGTCTTCAATTCCAGGCGATCTATCTCAGATCTCCCCCTCACTCGATCGCCGACTCTCCAAAGAAGATTTGATCGAATCTCAAAAACCTCAAGATTCGAAAAACAAATAATCCAAAGAAAAAAGTCACAATTGAAAATTACAACTCGTCTATTTAAAGAATAAAACTCAGATCGCGTCGAGCGCTGGTAGCGTCGTGAAGCGATCGATGTAGACGGCTGGTAGCGAACTCATGTCCCGCTCAGAGTGAGTTGAACCAGTTAAAAGCGCGCTGCTAGCGAGCTGCTAGCGGGAGAGTACGCGGCAGGTGCACGAACCTTACTTTCGACACACGAATTCCCTTATGCGCTGCCAGCGGGGTGGCAGCGGCGTGGTAGCAGTGTGGTGGCACCAACTTCTTCTTCTTTACTGAATTTACTGAATTTTCATTGTTTAATCTGCACATCTTGAAGCTTCATTAGAAACATAATTTGTCAATCATTTGCCATAACAGGAGTGTGAGTTTTCACACTTACAATCTCCCCCTTGGCAAATGCCTGACAACAACCTTACACCAGAGTTTAATATCAACCTTAGTTAATGATGATTTCCATTCAAGAAATTTAAAGCCACACTGTTAACGAGAGACACAATGATTTGGACGAATCCAGAATTTCATTCATTTACAAACCGATATACAGATAACAAAATCATTTACACTGTTCAAGAAAGAAAGACAGACAGCAAGACAGAAAGACAGACATTAAGAAGGAAAGACAGACATTAAGAAAGAAAGACAGACATTATCTCCCCCTTACTTATCACTCCCCTTATACACCCATATTCAGGAGAAAACACCCAGAACAGAACATAACAAAAAAAACAACCATCATATCCACAGCAAAAAGAATAACAGGCAGCAGCAAACAGCAAGCATCAGCACCAACCCAGTCAAACCATCAACAGAACCAGAGACTCCAGTAGCTACTCCAGTAGCATCATCCAAATTTCTCCCCCTTTCTGGATGGTGGTTTGGGTTCCCAAGACCTTGAGTAGTGCTTGTATGCATCTTGGGATCTGGAGTGCAGCCAACTGAGCTTGTGCTCCATTTCCAGCTGAGTCTTCCGAATGCATTCCAGAAAATGATCCGCTTCATTTTGCATACGTTGCTGAGCAGCCACGTCCCTTTGTACTTCTCCACAAGTAAAATCGACATCCTTTATCAATTGCCCCAGCTTCTCTTGAGTCTCGGATTTGAACATGCTCATCATGAGCATGTGAGACCTAACCTCTGAATAGAAAGCCTCCTGAGAAGCTTGCATTGAATTCAGTTTCTCTATGATGGCCACAGCATCAGGGCTGGACAGAGAGGACTGAGAAGAGGAGGGATCAGAGGACATCACCCGAAATGGACTTGCTCGTTTACTTCGGGTCAGAGTGGAGGAAGCAATGGGAGGATGGGGATGAATAATCAATTCAGTAGGATCAGGAAGAACCCCCTGATGAACACACATGTACGAGATGAAAATTCCAAAAGGAAGAGCAGCAGTCTTGGATTTTAAATTCCGAGACTGAAGAATCTGATGGAAGATAATGGAAGGAATACAAATACTTTCTCTGTTCCAGATGGCATGAAGAAGTCTTGCCCGATGGTGAGAGATCTCTGAGTGATGATCAGAAGGAACAAGAGAAGCACAGACAAACAAGTTCAAGATCCGGAGAAGATCTTGAAGAGAGCCATGAGGCAAATAGTTGGGCTTGTTCTTAATAGAAGATGGAGCACCTTGAACGATTAGAGAGGGAATGATGGACTCCATAGGAGGATCAGTGTGTGACTCAAGAAAGTTAAAAGAAGGAGAGTCAACAAGAGGCAGTTCAAGAAGAGAGGAAATAAGCTCTTTCGAGAAGTCGAAAGAAATTCCCCTGACATAGGCTTTTACAGAGCCTTGACTGGCAAGATGGAGATGATGAAGATTAGAGTAAAATTCACGGACCAGGTTCGGATAAGCAAAACCACCAAGTAACGCAAATTTTTTCCAACCATTGTCCGAAAACAATGAGTAGAAAGGGGATTCAGAAAAAGAGTCAAGCTTGATGGCCCTTTCCAGAAGAAGAGGCCTGTGCTTAAAGAAGGTATTGAAATCAGATAAACCATTCCCCACAAACGGTTCAGAAGAAGGAGAAGGGGAAGGAGGTCTCACTGGAGGAGAAGGAATAACAGGAGAAGACCTCACATGAGGAGACTTCACAGGAGGAGACCTCACAGGAGGAGACGATGTTGAAGGAGAATCAGTTCTCGACTTTCTCTTGAGAGGCATGGTAAAAGAAATGGAAGAGAAAGAGAAAACAGACAGCACCAACCAACAAAACGAGAAAGCCCTAATGGCTGAAAAAACTACTAAACCCTAGCTTCGAATAAAGAGAGAAAACTACAGAACTAGGAAGCAGAAAAATGGAGAAGCAGGACGAAGATAGTAAAAAAAATTGTTACCTGAACAGTAGGCAGGAAGGAAGAAGGTGACAGCGACAGCAGCACCGGGACACGACGCGAGAGGCGAGGGAAAAGCGAAGAGGGTGAAAAAGAACAGGGGTAAAAAGAATAGCGCACTTTCACCTATATATAGACAAACAAAATACGCTGCCAGCGAGCAACTGGCGGCGTAGAAGGTGCACATGCACAAACAACAAAAACTACAGATTCAAAGCATAAAATTATAAAAGAGATTTGATCAATTTTTTCATGACATCCTCCTACTTCCAAACACACAGCTGAGATTTTAGCTAAACCAAAAATCATCAAGATAATCAACCCATTCAATCTAAGAAGTACTTATCACAAAACTGATCTTGAAGTACCTATCAAAGTTAATTCAGATGTGGTACATTTCATATCAAAGAGCAAAATTTCCTTTATGGTTTCTCATACTATAAATTTTCTTCAAGATATTAAGCACATATGCATACTAATGAGTCAATGCTTGAGAGAAATGAGCAACATTTTTGACTTTTACACTTCATACATATAGAAGGCTATTTCAGTGTACACAATCTTGAAAAGTATAGACATATCCAAACTTCCTTTTGGTGGCTTTCGCCCATCAGAGATAGGTAGCCTTTTCTGATCTCTTTTTCTTTTTAAAGAAGGCATTGACCCTTAAAAAACCTGAGTTTACAGTTCATTCCAAGAATATACCTTCTTTATCTTTTTCTTTTTGAGATTTAAAGTGGCTTTCACTCTAATCTCTATGGCAGCCATTTCCAAAACTTTTCTTTTCACAAAGGTGATAGCCTATAGATCCCAAGCTTTACCACACAATAAGCTTCAATACGTACAGGTGTTTCAGACAAAGTTGCTGGTTAAAATAAGACATTTCTGTCAATATGCATACACTCAATCTTCCTGAAAACAGATCTTAGTAATAAGAACACACAAATTCATTTTGAACAGATATGTGAGACATTTTACATCAAAATTAACTCAAAACAGAACCTGATTTTCAGTTTTGAGAGCATACTCCTAGGGATTTCCTAAGAGTTTCAAATCTGTTTTGATCTAAAGGTTTGGTAAAAATGTCAGCCAACTGTTTTTCAGTAGATATGTATTCAATCACAATAGTTTTGTCTTCAATCAACTCTCTTATAAAGTGATGCCTGATATCTATATGTTTGGTCCTTGAGTGTTGAACAGGATTCTTAGAGATATTTATGGCACTTTGATTATCACAGAAGAGAATCATTTGATCTTGATCTACCCCATAATCTGATAACATTTGTTTCATCCAGATAAGTTGAGTACAACTGCTTCCTGCAACAATATACTCAGCTTCAGCAGTACTCAGAGAAACACAGTTTTGTTTCTTGCTTAACCAGACAATGAGATTATTTCCCATGTAAAAGCAACCACCAGAGGTGCTTTTTCTGTCATCCATACATCCAGCCCAATCAGCATCAGTGTATCCAGTTAGATGTGGGTTAGTCTCTTTGGAAAACCAGATTCCCAGATCAATAGTCCCATTAACATATTTTATAATCCTTTTTACAGCATTCAGATGGGATTCTTTAGGATTAGCCTGATATCTAGCACACACTCCAACACTAAAGCTTATATCAGGTCTACTTGCTATTAAGTACAGTAAACTCCCAATCATTCCCCTGTACAGGGTAGGGTCTACAACCTTTCCAGATTCATCTTTTCCAAGTTTTAAACTAGTACTCATAGGAGTCCTAGCATGTTTAGCATGAGTTAAGCTGAATCTCTTAACAAGATTTCTTGAATATTTTGCTTGAGAGAAAAAAATTCCTTGTTGAGATTGATAAATCTGAAGACCTAAGAAAAAGTTCAGTTCACCCATCATACTCATTTCAAATTCACTTTTCATTAAATCAGCAAATGAGTGAGCATGATTTTCAGAAGTGGATCCAAACACTATGTCATCAACATAGATTTGAGCAATCAAAATATGTTTGGACTCTCTTTGAATAAAGAGAGTTTTATCTACATTTCCTCTCATAAAACCAGATTCAAGTAAAAAGAAGGTAAGTCTCTCATACCAAGCTCTAGGAGCTTGTTTGAGTCCATACAAGGCTTTGTTCAGTTTATAGACATATTTAGGATGATTTGTGTCCTCAAATCCTTTAGGTTGCTCTACATAGACCTCTTCATTCAGATATCCATTCAAAAAAGCACTCTTAACATCCATTTGAAACAGTTTAAATTTCAAGTAACATGCAATAGACAACAGTAATCTGATTGATTCTAACCTAGCTACAGGAGCAAAGGTTTCATCAAAATCTATTCCTTCTACTTGAGTATACCCCTGAGCAACAAGCCGAGCCTTATTTCTGGTTACTATCCCATTCTCATCAGATTTGTTTTTAAAAATCCACTTGGTTCCTATCACATTCAGATCAGAGGGTCTTTCAACCAATTCCCAAACATTATTTCTAGTAAATTGATTCAGTTCTTCATGCATAGCATTCAACCAAGAATCATCTACCAATGCTTCTTTATAAGATTTTGGCTCAAATTGAGAGAGATAAGAAGAAAATCTTACCTCATTATGTACCTGATGTCTTGTTCTGACACCATCTGAAATATTTCCAACAATTTGCTCAGTAGGATGATCTTTGAGAGTTTTTGTCAGAGGAACCACTTCAGTGCTTGAGGAAGCATCTCTGATTTCATCCTCTTCATCTACAACCTGCAAAACTTCACTGTCAATACTTTCATCATCAATTAGCACATTTATAGATTCCATTACAACAGATTTTTTCAAATTAAAAACTCTGTAAGCTCTACTAGAAGAAGAATATCCTAGAAAAATTCCTTCATCACTTCTAGAATCAAATTTTCCTAGATTTTCTCTGTCCCTTAAGATATAGCATTTACTTCCAAATACTCTGAAATATTTCAAATTTGGCTGTTTTCCTTTTCAAAGTTCATAGGAAGTTTGTTTCTATCCAGATCTGATATAAACTCTGTTACTAATGTAACAGGCAGTGTTTATAGCTTCAGCCCAGAATTTTGTTGAAATTTTCTTGGCTATCATCATGGTTCTAGCCATTTCTTGTAAAACTCTGTTCTTCCTCTCCACAACTCCATTTTGTTGTGGGGTCTTAGGAGCAGAAAATTCATGTTTGATTCCATGTTCTTCACAGAAATTGGAAAACATTTGATTCTCAAATTCTGTCCCATGGTCAGATCTGATTCTTACAATCTTTCCTATTTGCAAGTTCTTTTCAACTTGAATTTGGCAGCACAGATGTTTAAAACAGTTGAAACATTCAGATTTTTCTCTTAGAAAGTCTACCCAGGTATATCTGCTGTAGTCATCTACTGCAACAAATATATATTTCTTTCCTCCCAGACTTTCAGTCTTTGTAGGTCCCATTAAATCCATATGAATCAGTTCTAATGGTCTTGATGTTCCTACAGTGTTGGTTTTCTTGTGTGTGGCTTTGATTTGTTTTCCTTGGTTGCAAGGACCACACATTCCTTTCTTTTTGTTTTTCCCAAACTTGGGAATTCCTCTCACCAACTCAGACTTAGAGATTTTTGACAAATCTCTATAGTTAATGTGGCCAAGTCTCCTATGCCACAAATCAATTTCATTGCCTATGGAGGATTTTAAAGAACACTCATTGTTTCCAATAATCCCATAGCAATTATCACTTGTTCTTTCACCTACAAGAACAGTTCTACCAGATTTATCCAATATTTTGCATTCTTTTCTGGTAAAATTAACAAATAATCTGGAATCACACAATTGGCTAATACTGATAAGATTTGCTTTCAAACCAGATACAAATAGAACATTCTTTAAGCAGACTCCATTTGGACCTGTAACAGTTCCCTTACCTTTAACTTGGGAAGTGCTTCCATCACCAAATGTAACACTTCCACCAAAATATTCTTCAAAGGTACTGAACATAGCCTTATGACCACACATGTGTCTTGAACACCCACTGTCCAAGTACCACATGTTGACATCATGAGCTTTTAAAGCTACATGAACCACATTAGCAACTAATGAATCTTTTCTTACCCAAATCTGTTTCTCAGAAGTCTTCTGAACAGTACCTTCATCAACTACTTGAGTTTTTGAAGGAAGCTTCTTAGATAAATTTGAGACTTCCTGATTTAATGTTTCAGTCAATTTTAACAGAGAGTCAAATCTGTTGTATAAGTCCAGGGACTGACTTTGATTTACCTTTCTTTTATTTTCAAAATATCCATCAGGAAAACCATACAGTGCATAACACTTTGGTCTTATATGACCTTTTTTATTGCAGTGATGGCATACAGGTATAAACCTATTTTCAGAAAAATCAACATTTCTAGACTTGCTAGAATGTCTAAACTGTACAGATTTAGATTTCTCAGAAGTTGAAGATTTACCTGTTGATCTTACTTCTCCAGCAGAGATTTTCTGTGAAGATTCCTTGGTTTGATTACTTACACTCATTCTTTTTCCAGCAGAATTTGAGCTTTCAGGAACTTCCTTTGAAGTTGATTCCTCATCAATTTGAAGATTTCCTGCAGAAGAATTTGAAGCATTAGATTTACTTGAATTTGAAACTTTCTCAAGTTCAATCACTTTACCTTGTAGTTCAGAAATCTGAGCTTCCTTTTCTTTTATTTTTTCAGTTTTTTCAGTTAGAGAAGTTACCAGAGAATTGTCTTTAGCATGTTTTTCAAGTAACTTCTGGTTTATTGAATCTATTTCTGCAAGAGCTTTCTTTTTCTCTGTTTCTGATTCCTTCAATTTTTTACTCAGTTTCTTGATTTTTTTCTGAGCTCTATTGAATTCCTTATAGAGCTGATTGTATGCTTCTTGTAGTTCTTCTTCATCATCTGATAAATTCTTTTT
This sequence comes from Buxus sempervirens, assembly GCA_947561395.2. NCBI lineage: Eukaryota > Viridiplantae > Streptophyta > Magnoliopsida > Buxales > Buxaceae > Buxus > Buxus sempervirens. The sequence continues at coordinate 53,914,475 of OX387182.1, forward strand.
GTTATCTCCTGCAATTCCAGAGATTGAACTACCAGAGGAGGATGAGTAAAAAGAATTGAAAGCAGTAAAATTAGCAGATATATCCTCATCAGATTGTGAAGAATTATCAGTGTTACTGTCATCCCAAGTAACCTGATAATTAGTCTTTTTCTTTTTATCTTTTGAGGGACAATCAGAGGCAACATGTCCAAATCCTCTACATTTGTAACATTGAACCTCATCATTCTGAGAAGATTTCTTCTCCTTTCTTGGATCAGACATTTTCTTATCAGATCTCCAATTAGATCTCCAATTAGATTTCTTATCAGATCTCCAATTAGATCTTTCGATGGATGATGAAGAAGTGGATTGTCTCTTTTTAAACATTTTCTTAAACTTTTTGGCTAAGAGGACAAGTTCATCCATATCAACATCAGAATTATTTGATTCTTCAGTATTAACAGATTTTACAGATTTAAGAGCTATTCCTTTATTTCTTTTTGGAATATTCAGATCTAGCTCATAAGTCTGTAAAGATCCTACCAGATCTTCTATTCTCATGTTATCTACATCTTTTGCCTCTTGTATTGCAGTTACTTTAGGTCTGAATCTTTCAGGCAAAGATCTTAAGATTTTTCTAATAACCTTTGATGTAGATATTTTTTCTCCAAGATTAAAACTAGAATTAACAATATCAGAGAGTTTAGCATAAAACTCATCAAAAGACTCATCATCTTTCATATACAAAGTTTCGAAAGATGTAGTAAGTCTCTGAAGTCTGGACAGCTTGACAGCTGAGGTTCCTTCATGAGTGACCTCTAGGATGTCCCAAGCTTCCTTAGCGACTTCACATGAGGAAATTCTCCTGAATTCCTCAACACTAACAGCACAAAATAAGGCATTCATTGCCTTGTTGTTCCATCCACATTGATCAGATTCAGTTTTAGTCCACTGATCATGAGGTTTAGGGATCACAACACCTAATTCTGTTGTGATCACAGGTGGATGATAACCATTACAAACCGAGAGCCAAACACGCTCATCGATTGATTTCAGGTAAGCTCTCATTCTAGCTTTCCAGTAAGAATAATTGTTACCTTCAAATAAAGGAGGTCTAGAGGCAGATCCTCCTTCTTTTCCAAAATCCATGCTATAGATCTAGATCACACTATGTATAGCAATTCAAAGTGAATAGGCTCCGATACCACTTGAAAGAGTAGAGAACTACTCTTAAGGTCCACGATCTATAACAATTCAGAATTGAACACTGCGGAAACAGTACACAAAGAATTATACGAGGAAACCTGGATCCAGATCCAGGAAAAACCTCGAGTCTATATGAGGCGACTAACCCTTCAAAATCCACTATTGAATGAAAAGACAATTACAAAGGAGTACATACTTAACCTTTACAATTTGACTCACTCAACAGCAAACCACAGTTCGAATCCACGAACTGCTACACAGCTTGAATCCACAAGCTGCAGAACACGATCAGTCCAGATCGCAAACAATCACTTCTCAGTGATCCACAGTTCGAATCCACGAACTGCAACACAGCTTGAATCCACAAGCTGCAGAACACGATCAATCCAGATCGCAGCAATCCTCTCAGAATCCTCTGAGACGATCCAATGCAGTAGGAATCCACCTACGCATCAATCAAGGCCGATCACCAGTCCAGGCGATCACACGATCAGATGAAGTTCCGAATTGAAGAAGAATCCACTGTCTTCAATTCCAGGCGATCTATCTCAGATCTCCCCCTCACTCGATCGCCGACTCTCCAAAGAAGATTTGATCGAATCTCAAAAACCTCAAGATTCGAAAAACAAATAATCCAAAGAAAAAAGTCACAATTGAAAATTACAACTCGTCTATTTAAAGAATAAAACTCAGATCGCGTCGAGCGCTGGTAGCGTCGTGAAGCGATCGATGTAGACGGCTGGTAGCGAACTCATGTCCCGCTCAGAGTGAGTTGAACCAGTTAAAAGCGCGCTGCTAGCGAGCTGCTAGCGGGAGAGTACGCGGCAGGTGCACGAACCTTACTTTCAACACACGAATTCCCTTATGCGCTGCCAGCGGGGTGGCAACGGCGTGGTAGCAGTGTGGTGGCACCAACTTCTTCTTCTTTACTGAATTTACTGAATTTTCATTGTTTAATCTGCACATCTTGAAGCTTCATTAGAAACATAATTTGTCAATCATTTGCCATAACAGGAGTGTGAGTTTTCACACTTACAAGATTCTTAACCCATTTGAATCCAAAACCGCAAAAGAAAAGACCCGAATTCAATCTTTTATGCAAAATCAAACTTTTTCCTGTTGAATTTTGTTGACTTTTGACCCTAGAAAATGAAATATTTTTTAAAGCAAGATTTCAAGATAATTTTTCCCAGTAATCAGGTTTTTAGCAATGTTATTGCATAAATGAATTTTTTGAGATTTTAAATCTTGATGAATACCTTGGTATCAACATGTTGAATCCTTTTACCGGACCTGAAAAATCGGAATTTTTCCTTGAACTAGAAAGTTGACTTTTTTTCACTTGGAATTTGGGTCTGGAACTATTTTTAATGGATTCAAATTGGGGGGGGGTGGTGTTTTCTTATTTACATGTAATATCTTAGGTAAATGGAAATTAAAAAATACGAGGACATTTACTTAAATGATATTACATGTAAATAAGTATTGTCTGTTGTGAGACATGGATTCGTCATCTCGGATGACTTCCAATTATCGTCACGCGGGGATCGATAAAAGTATAGAGTCACCACCATCCAAGTTAAGGTGTGAATGGACACCAAAAGGTTCACAGATGTCAAATAGAGCCAAAGTAGCTCTAATACAAGGAAAATCCAGAGATTGGGTACGGGGAATTATTTATGAGCGGGGGAAGGTGTTAGGCACCCCCACTCATCCGTCTAAGACGGTTACCATATGCTTGCTCATACTATGAATTGTTTTTCTAACAAAATGGGCAAAAGGGTGCTCACAACAAGCACCATGTATGTGATCATTCCACATGAGAAGTCTAATGAACTTAGACTCTCTTTGTGGATTCATCACTTCTAGAACTTCATGATTGAAGGAAAATCAAAGTAAAATTGAAGAAAATCAAGCCAAGGCAAATCTGGAGAAATTCGGTCAAAAGAGCTTGAAAGCTTTGATAAACCATAACTCATTCAATTTAAATCCAAATCAAATGAAACCAAAGCCATTTGAAAACTGGTATATAGTAGAATATACAGTAGAAAATTCAGCTCGATCCGATTCAAAACTAGAGAGAAATCCACATCTGAAATCTGCTGTTATAACTCAGAAAAAGCGATAAGTCATTTTCAAAGCTCTATTCGTGGAGTTTGGCTCAATAAAAATCCATGAAAATTGGTATGGAGGAAGTATGTAGTGCCATCTTTCCAAAGAAAAAGACCTCACACCAATCTCTATCCGGATGTGACTTGTGTGCTCTCTTGAACAGGCCTAAAAGACCACAGATGAGCTCTGGACTATGCCAGCGAGCACTTCTGAGTCAACTGAGCACCCAAGACACAAAACAGATTGAAATCTGCTGAAACCAGTTGGAAATGAAAATAGACTTCTCAAAGAAAACTCAGAAACTGGAATCATAGGAAACGGATTAAAACTGAGCAAATAATGCACCATCAAAGCGGCAAGTTCAGCAATCTGGGCTGAACTGTCTTACAAACTTTGAAGAGATGGTGTCAAAAATTGGCTACATGAAAGTGAGTGAAAATTTCCAGATATTAAATAGACACATCCATCTATCACATGTCTTTGGAATCACTCAAAAATTCATCCGGAGGATGAAGTTATGAGTCTTCCAAGACATGCCACAGATCTGCCCTGTTTTGAAGATTTTTGGATAGAAAAACCAAAATCATTGCATGTGTGCAAGTGAATTCGACCAAAACTCTTAAAAATCAACAAAAACCATCTCATGAAGTTCTAAATTTCATTCGGAGGCCTGGGATCTCAGATTTTCCATATTGAACATGGAAAGTCCAAGATCTAGCCTATTTGATGTAAAAAGTGAAAAGTGTGTGAAGAGGTGTGGAAAATCACATTTCTAAGAGAAGATTGGGATCCATTGCTATTGAGAGCATGGATCCCTGCATCCTCTCCATATGCAAATCAAAATCACATCAAGCACAAAATTATCATAAGATCAACATGCCATTCAAAGTAGGTTCTAAGCCTAGAGGGTCCATTCCAACATCTTTTTCCCCAGGCTCTCTCTTCACGTTTTACGGCTAGAGAGGATTCCCAGGTACTTTGGATGTAGTTTGGGGCTACAAGCAATCACCAAGGCCTTACACTACAGAAAGGTAGAAGGAGAGATTGCTGGAAAAGTAAAGAGGAAGCTAGAAAGCCAAATGGAGCTTTACCTTTGGTAGCTTGAACAGTTGAGGCATCAATCCAGCAGAGTTTTCCCTCTTCTTCCAGAGCCTCCAAGCTTCAAATTCTCAGCCATTTGCAAGAGGAGGACCTCTCTATTTATAGGCCAAGCCAAGGGTAGAAGAGTCCCAAGGGTAGGCCTAAAAGTCCTTCTAGATTATTCCAATTCTCCTCCAAGGCATGAATTGGTGTAATTCAGCAAGTTTCTGAGGGTGAAATGGGGAGTTTAGGTCCTTGAGAGAGAGGTAATATGCGTAAATAAGGCTCAGAGATCGAGCCATTTCGCAAAGCCTCGAAACAGCCAAAACCGTATACTCAGTGCGGTTTCTACACAACCGTCCTATATGTGCGGTTTCTATGCAAATTCATCTCAACGGCCAAAGCTTCCGGAAGCCACGTGGCAGCTCACGCAACAAGCATGAACATCAACCGTGCTGTGTATGCGGTTGCAACCGTACATGCAGTGCGGTTCAGACCAAATTCTCAAAAACCGCACATATACCACGGTCAGCACACTTTTGGTTGGTTTTGAGCCTTAGCTGCACAGGCCAGGCTTATTTACATGTAATATCGTTTAAGTAAATGTCCTCCATTTACTTAAGATATTACATGTAAATAAGCAAATACCCCCCCATTTGAATCCATTAAAAATATTTCCAGACCCAAATTCCAAGTGAATAAAAAGTCAACTTTCCAGTTCCAGGCTAAATTTCGGTTTTTCAGGTCCGGTAAAAAGATTCAACATGTTGATACGAAGGTATTTGTCAAGATTAAAAATCTCAAAAAATTCATTTATGCAATAACATTGCTAAAAACCTAATTACCGGGAAAAATTATCTTCAAATCTTGCTTTAAAAAATATTTCATTTTCTGGGGTCAAAAGTCAACAAAATTCAACCCGAAAAAGTTTGACTTTGCATAAAAGATTGAATTCGGGCCTTTTCCTTTGCGGCTTTGGATTCAAACGGTTTAAGGATCTCAAACCCAATGCTAAGAATTGAAAATTCAATAAAATATTTCTCTCCTTCAAGATTTATTAAAAATCGTGCAATTTTTGGGTGTCTACAACTGCCCCTCTTTGCTGGAGTTGTAACACAATGAATAGCAAAGAATAGACACAACTGAAAATTGCACGTTTGAAAGACATCTCATCAGTTGAACTTGCTTTGGTCAAACAAATGAGTGATAAAAAACATGATTTTGAAGATAGCCAATGAAACCCCTGCTAGAAGTCTGATGGGGTGGCGTCTCTTCCTTATCTCAGATTTCTTGGAGCTCTCGTGGCTATGAAAAGAAATCTGAGACAAGCAAATTTTAAAAAAAAGGTGGATTTAAAATTGACCTCTGCAAACTCAATTGCTGTTGATGTTTTTCACTTTACAGCTGAACAAAAGGAAGGAAATATTCCATTGAATTTTCTATGATTTGATTTTTATTGATTCACCTGGGTGCCATGTGCTGCCCAAACCTGTGCTTGAATATTCTGCAATTTGCTTTTGCTTTTCCATCTTTTTGCTCTCTCAATAATGGTGTATGTGCCCTTGCTGCCCATACCCTGCCTTGATGCCTTTTAACTGCCCAAGTGTATGCTCTTTTCTTGATTGCTGGATTTGAGAATCATGATCTGTTGATCTAACCTCATACCCTTACTACCCATGTTCTCTCTTTCATGCCTTCTTACTACCAAACTGAATGCCATCTTCATGATTGAAAGATAAGGGCTCTTGTTTGGAGGCATTGCCCAATCTTTAGGATGATACGATTCCTTTCATTGAGGATTCAGAAGCACAGGAAATTGAGCATGCCTCAGCCTTGATGCTTTGGAAATGCACTTACCTCACAGCAGAGATGAATTTTTTTTTCTTTTTTTTTTTGTCTTTATAAAAAGAAATCATTATAAAAGAATGCAAAAGTGCATATATGTAAGGAAAATAGGTTTTATACTAGTGGCCTCAGAATTCTCTAATGCTTGCAAAACCAATGTTTTATGAAAAGACATAGATGCTCATCATAGGCCAAAATATAATTTTTGCCTTTTTTTTGTTTTTTCTTTTGTTTTTGAAAAAATGATCCAATCACTTATTAGCATATAGTCCAAAAGAATTAAAATCAAGTTGAATAATGAGAAGATTATTTCAGAAAATGAAGAAAGACCAAAATAAGCCTTCGGAACCTTTAGAATCATTCCCATGACCTTCAGCTTGTCAATTGATGCTCCAGATATGACAGCTCTTTCAATCTGACCATTTTGCCCCGGTTTGAAAAGACCTCCAACTTGAAAAAGTTGTTTCTTGCATCCATGATATGAAAACTCCCTCATATTTCATGATAATCAGGGACTTCTCTTCTCATATGACACCATTGGTTTTCTCCTTGTAGATGGTTGATTATTTACCATGTAGTGCCCTTCCAGGTTTTCACTACATTTTCTCCATTTTTTTTTCTTTTTAATCCTTCATTACCAGAAGCTGATGTAGTCATATTTGCCTTAATTCAAAATTTCTTAATCAAAGAGGACTTATGAATGGGACGAAATGTAGGCTTGGTTTTTGTTTAAGAAGAAAAGGGATAAAAAGACTCAAATATCATATGAACAAACGGGTTAACTGAGATTGTAATTCTTAAGGTATTTCTTTCCTTGGAATACAAAAATTGCCTCCAGTATTGAAGTTCTTCTTCCTTTAGAACTTTCACCTCGGTATTGAACTTCATTCTTTCTCTTTGCAATTTTTTATTGCCCCTTTCGGAAGACATTCTCCAAATATCCCATGGCATTTGATGATTTTTTTGTTCATCTTTCTTCTTCTTCTTTTTTCTTTTTCTTTTCTTTGCCCCCCTTTCTGAAAACATCTTCAAAATCCATTTTGAAATGCAATAATGCCCCTCCCTTTTTCTTCAAATTGTCCCTTCGTTCTTCTTTTTTTATGCCTCAAGAAATCTGCCCCAGTGTGGGGTTACAATTCCCAGTTTAGGTTATTTGGAAAAATTTATCAAGCTCAAAGGGTCTAACTAGGGATTTCAAAAATGTTGGGGATAAAGAAAGAAAGGCCTCTTATCATTTTAAGAAAAATCTGAATTTTCAGACTTGGTAGAGTTGCACTACATGACTGGCTCAGGATTTTTTTTCTTTTTCTCTTTTCTTTTTTTTTTTCTTTTTTGTTCTTTTTTTTTTCAAGACAAAATCTCAACCATAAAACATCCTTCTCACCAGATTAGCCTCTTGAATCAAGCTTCATTTCATTAGACTTTGTAGCTGAATCGCACTTCATATCTCAACCAAGGAACTAAATCTTTCCATATTTTCCAATGCAGAGTGCAAAGTTGGATTCATCTTCAGAGTTAAAAATTTCTTCCTTTAGTTTCTTCTTCATTTGTTTTTTCTTGACGAGCAAATGATTCAGTCCTCTCTGAATCCATATGAAATAAATTTCCGCACTTGCTGCTTTCAAGTGAAAACTACGGGTCATCTTTGATTCCAAAGTCCATAAAATTGGTCATTTCAAAATTTTTGCAAAATATTCTAAAAAAATCTCATGACACTTAAAAAGATTTGAATTTTCATTTAGAGTGTCGTTTTCTTCGATTTTGGTCTCGAAATTGAGCCCAATGTCGAAGTTATATTCAACTTCATGAAATTTAATGGGAGATATGACTCATAAGTAAAAAGGACCCTGTTGAAAACTTTTTTTTTTTTTTTTTTTTACTTCTAAAAAATTGTTTAAGGGAAAAATCTTTTTTTTTCTTTTCCAAGAGCCTTTATTGAAACCACTTCCTGAGAACAAGGCTCCCTAGGATCCTCAGGAAATGTGCATTCTTTTTATGGAGGTTTCTTTTCAGAGAACGTGGGAATTCGAAAATTGCCCCTGTTCTCAAAGGCAAAAGTTGATTTTTCTCCATTTTTGCAAAAATTTTAATCTTCTGCTGGTTGAGGCAAGAATTCCTTTCTTTGTTCAGCAATTTTCTTCATATTTAGGGCATCATGCTCAGCCCCTGGAAGAAGTGACGTTACTTGATCTGGGACTTGAATGACTGCCCAATCAATGAAAGGCATCTTTCTTTCTGCTTCTTCTTTTTCCTCATTCTCTGCCATTGCAAAGAATGCCCCGGCTCCTTCTGTAAAATCCTGTTGCTCTCGTGGCAGTGGCTCAGGCTCACCCGTGGCTTTGGGCAAAGAAGGTGGTTTGGAGGCATTGATTTGGGCCATGAAGGATGCGACCCGGACTGGAGAGGAGTCAATGTCCTCAGCAATCTTGCCATTTCTTTTCCTTCCAGGAATGACACTGATCTGTTCCTCTACCTCTTCCTTGTCAAATTAGACCTTAACGGACGTCCCTATGGGTGCAATTAACTGCGAGGGATCAAAAGTCCTAGGTCCAGAAGAGATGGCCCCCACGAAATTGGAGGGGCCTGCCCCATTGTGTTGGGGTAGAGGATTCTGACCAATGTCAGTCCCAGAGGGAGAGGGAGCAACCGTGTTAAACTGCAGGGTCTTCTGATCGATCAAATCCTGGATGGCATGTTTTAAAGGCCAACACTTGTCTGTAGGGTGTCCTGGTGCACCCATATGGTAATCACAAGTGGTGGAGGGATCAAAATTCTTTCCCTTTGAAGCATTAGGATATGGTTCTTTCAGAGTAACATACCCTGCGTTTAACAGGGTTGGCAAAAGCTGGGATGGAGTCACTGGAAGAGGGGAAAAGACCCTGTTCCTTCTGGACGCCATCCAAGCGTCTCTCTCCTCTTTCGAAAAGACCTTCCCTTGGTAAGGTATTGCTTGCTGAGGAACATTGACATTGAGAGGGTTTTGATAGGTGGCTTGAGGTGGCTGGACTAGCCTTGTTGGAGGAGCAGAAATGTTGATTTGGAGGGGTTTCTTTGCAGATTGGAGCTGTACCATATTCACATCCCCTTCTTTCATTCCTCCATTCCTTCTTGCCCCATTCCCCTTTTGTCTGAGCAAAGGAGGTAGATGCATCTGATTGGCCGGTTGCGGCAGAGTAGTCGATGATTCTCCCTGATCTTACTCCATCTTCAATCCGATCGGCCACTTGCACTAAGGCGGCGAAACTGGTGGTAGTCTGACCCACCAGATGATTGTAAAATGGCTGCCCCAGTGTGCCGATAAAGGTGGAGGTCATTTCGGGCTCCATCATTGGTGGCCTTACTTGGGAGGCAGCTTCTCTCCACCTCTTGGCATACTGCCTAACTGTTTCTTCCCTTCCTTTGCTCATCTTCATCATATCGTACCGATCTGGCACGATGTCTGAGTTAAAGCGGTACTGAGCTAGGAAGGCATCGGCCAGATCTTTCCACCTCCCGATCTTGCCATGGTCTACAGTCGCAAACCACCTCAAGGCTGCCCCAGTCAAACTCCTTTGGAATAGTTGGATCAAAATGCTGTCATCCCGGCCAAATTGGCACAATGACCCACAGTAGAGCTTCAGATGGCTCATTGGGCAGCCAGTGCCGTCGTATTTGTCAAAATCTGGGCACTTAAACTTGGCTGGCAGGCATACGTCGGGGTAGAGGCAAAGATCATCAAAGTTTGTGCCTCCGAACGTGTTAACCCCCTTGACTTCCCTCAGTTCCTCCTGGAGTGATTCCAGCCTCTCGAAAAATTTCTTCTCCATTTCTATTCTCAGTCTTTCCTTCTCCTTCTCTTTCTCTTTCTCAGATTCAGACTCCTCTTCCCTGATCAAGATAGGCTCAAAGATAGGTTGGTGGAATTCGGATTGAGATGGAATGGGTTGTGCTGGTGGTGGAGGTTGGATAGGTTGAGCTGGTGGTGGTGCATTGTGGGAAGAAGAGGCTTGGTGAACCTGAGCCTGAGCTTGTGCCTGCTGCGCCTGCATTTGGGCTCGGGCTGCTTGGTTAGCCAGTAGATTCTCCAGTAGTTTGGTCATCCCAGCCACTTGCTCCTGCAGTTGAGCAAAGGCTTCAGCAGACACATTAGATTGTTCTTCAATAGGATTCATGGTGGCAGATTTCAATCTCTGAGAACGTCGAGGAGCAATGGTTGCAGTATGAACCGAAGACCTTTGTAAAAGAAAAAGACAAAAGAGAGAAATGTTAGTATCCCATCAAATCAATTTTACACACCTATGCATGCATGCATGTAGGCTTAGTGAACATGAGTTTGGAATTTTCATTCATTTTTTGCTTCTCTTTTTTTTTTTTTTTTTTTTTTGGATTTTGGTTAAAATAACCTTATTAAAAAGGAGGGTGATTGATACGAAAAAGATCAATCAAAAGAATTGTTGGAGTATTCTAGGGCACCCAACGTCCCACAGAAAGATGATGTGCCTACAGTAAAAGCCTGTAGACAAATCAAGACTTGGAATCACGCAAGCTTCCAAGGGCTTATGAATTGGTTGGTACGAAAAAGACTAACCAATATTGGAAATTCTAGGGCTTCCAACATATCCCACAAAAATGAGATGCCTAAGGTAAAAGTCCTTAGACAAATCCCAACTTGGAATTACGCAAGCTTCCAAGGGCTTACTAATTGGTTGGTACGAAAAAGACCCACCAATGCTGGAATATTCTAGGGCTTCCAACGTCCCACAAAAATGAGATGCCTAAGGTAAAAGTCCTTAGACAAATCCCAACTTGGAATTACGCAAGCTTCCAAGGGCTTACTAATTGGTTGGTACGAAAAAGACCCACCAATGCTGGAATATTCTAGGGCTTCCAACGTCCCACAAAAATGAGATGCCTAAGGTAAAAGTCCTTACACAAATCCCAACTTGGAATTACGCAAGCTTCCAAGGGCTTACTAATTGGTTGGTACGAAAAAGACCCACCAATGCTGGAATATTCTAGGGCTTCCAACGTCCCACAAAAATGAGATGCCTAAGGTAAAAGTCCTTAGACAAAACCCAACTTGGAATTACACAAGCTTCCAAGGGCTTATGCTTTGGAATTAAGGCTTCCACAGCCTCTTGAAATTATGCAGGCTTTCAAGGGCCTATGAGTTGGTTGGTACGAAAAAGACCGACCAAAGTTGGAATTGAGGCTTCCACAACCTCCTGAAATTACGTAGGCTTTCAGGGGCCTATGATTTTCTAAATTCAGGCTTTAGAAGGCCTATGAAGATTTTGAAAAATTCTGGAATTTCAGGCTTCCAGGAGTCCTATGAGTTTCTAAATTCAGGCTTTAGAAGGCCTATGAAGATTTTGAAAAATTCTGGAATTTCAGGCTTCCAGGAGTCCTATGAGTTTCTAAATTCAGGCTTTAGAAGGCCTATGAAGATTTTGAAAAATTCTGGAATTTCAGGCTTCCAGGGTCCTATGAGTTTCTAAATTAAGGCTTTAGAAGGCCTATGAGATTTTGAAAAAAATCTGGAATTTCAGGCTTCCAGGGTCCTATGAGTTGATTTTCTGAAATTCCAAGGCTTTCAGATGCCTAAAATATTTTTTATTTCCCTTTAGGTGTTTTGAGTTAAAAAGAGACTCAATTTGCCTTTAAGGTGGTGATTTATTTGAAATTTTCTTTCATTGGATCTTTAAACGATCACTTGCTTGGAATTCAAAGGTTTCCAAGTGACCCAATGAGTTGAAATCTTAAAAGTTTAAATACTTTATGATTAAAGATTTCTTATTTTTGGTTGGAATTTGCTCCATTTTAAAAGAGTTGAGCTCCTTTTCCTTTTACTCTTGGTTTAGATCCCACTTTAGGCTTAAAACATGCTTTGGAAGCTTATTGTGATTTCCAAGTTTAATTCTTGAGGTTGAAGTATGATTAGGTTGGTTATTTGAACCAATTTTCTTTTAATCATTTACTTCAATTAAGATGGGTTAGGTGTTCAAATTAGGTAAAAAGAGCCTAACATGAGCTTAAACCCCAAAATTTAGTGCTTGACCTGATTTTTGGTTTGAGCCAACTTTTATTTCATCATTTTCACCTTCGAGTTGGATTAATTTGCTCAATTTAGGTGAATATGTTCAAAATGACCTTAATCTCTCTATCTGGGTGGATTTGGAATGGTTTAAATGCCATTTATCTTATTTGGAGTCACTGCACACTCGCTTATATAACTTAGGGATGAAAGGACCCAGAAATGTTTAATTAGCATGGCCAGAATGGGATTTCGGCTTAAAACCGCACACTCAGGACGGTTTGGCTCAAACCGTATGATACATGCGGTTGCAGCGAAAATGCAGACAACCGCATACTCAGGACGGTTTCAAGCCGAAAATGAGATTTTCGATTTGTTTCTTTTTCCAATTGGTTTTATTAGCTTAGTTAAATGCCCAAACACCTTGTTCACCATTGGGTGGCTTCCAGACTGCCCCAAATTGGGCATTTGACACATCAAACGGCTTGAAAAGATGCATGTATTCAATGTGACTTGTATAATTGATAAAAAAAATACAAAACATATGTACAGAAAAAAGCCTTCTCATGCCTTTAACAGAAGCCAAGAAAAGAAATACAAATTTGCCTCCAAGGGCCAGAAATGATTACAACTTCGCCTTCTTAGGCTTGAAAACCAAGATGAAATTCTTAAACTAAAATCAGAAAAAGGAAGCCTTCTGTAGCAGCATCTCTTGGATGTCATTTTCCTTCCATCTTCCTGCAAAAACAGGATTAGTAGCATTCATACAAAGGAGGGCATATGTTCCCACCAAAATTGGACACCCAATGCATGGAATTTTGACTTTGGGTTGCCTCCTATGGGCATTTGGGTAGAATGACACCTAAGAAGAGTGAAAACTCTCTTTAAGGGCTACACCAATCCTAGGATAACAGAAACTTTCTGGGAAAAACAAAATCCCAACAAATGGACATCATGACCATTACTTTACATGGTATGAAGGCAATCATAAAAACTGAAATTGAAATTACCTTGTTGCCTCATGTTTACCTTCAAAATGGTATCTATATCATACCTTGGATCACCTAAGCCATGCAAAACGGCCTTCCCTCTTTACAAACCCTTTTCCCATCGCATTTGGTTTACTTTAGCCAAAAAGTGTTTCTCCACCTTCAAGCGTAGGGGTTTTGGGTTTTGGCTTATTGGCAACTTAGAGCTCAAGCCTAGTGTATGACCAGAATTCTAGATCCACCATGTCATCACATCATTGGCTCAAAGTCTCTAAGGTGAATGTTTTCACTTTCGCTTTCCGAAGTAACGACCTCGGTGCGCCAAGCTACACACATTCTTGTTCAACTTCCTATAGGTGATAGGTAGGCTGTGTAAAAAATAAAAAAGTGCTCATGTGCATTTGAAAAAGTGGGTCACATTTATCACAACGTCCCACCCTTGCCACTCTTTTTTCGTAGCCATGCAAGCACAATCCAAAAGCCACCAAGGCATGATATAGAAATCAGATTTGTAGCAAACAAACATGAGAACCTCCAGTTAATAAAAAGAGAGCCTAGCATGCTCCATCTAGACATGCATTCACACAACCATACAAACATGAAAGCATGTTATCATGTTATACAAAAATAGCATTCAATTATGGTGAGCATGCTTAACATATTCAAAACATCTCTCAAAAAATTCAGATCTCATGCTCATGACATTTAATCACAAATCAAAGCATGCTATCATAACAACATAATGATCTAGCATAGTAAAACTAATTATGCCTTCCTAAGCATGGTTCTAAACACAACCAAGCATACATCACATATCCTATTCTCATGGGTCTCATATGCCCTAAAACAGAAGCACACAAATCAAATATGCTTATTACAAACAAACAAAAAGCAAACAATCAATAAAATCAATCAAGGCATGATCAAGCAATCAAAACATGGCTCAATTCCACTAGTCCCCAGCAGAGTCGCCAGTTGTGAGACATGGATTCGTCATCTCGGATGACTTCCAATTATCGTCACGCGGGGATCGATAAAAGTATAGAGTCACCACCATCCAAGTTAAGGTGTGAATGGACACCAAAAGGTTCACAGATGTCAAATAGAGCCAAAGTAGCTCTAATACAAGGAAAATCCAGAGATTGGGTACGGGGAATTATTTATGAGCGGGGGAAGGTGTTAGGCACCCCCACTCATCCGTCTAAGACGGTTACCATATGCTTGCTCATACTATGAATTGTTTTTCTAACAAAATGGGCAAAAGGGTGCTCACAACAAGCACCATGTATGTGATCATTCCACATGAGAAGTCTAATGAACTTAGACTCTCTTTGTGGATTCATCACTTCTAGAACTTCATGATTGAAGGAAAATCAAAGTAAAATTGAAGAAAATCAAGCCAAGGCAAATCTGGAGAAATTCGGTCAAAAGAGCTTGAAAGCTTTGATAAACCATAACTCATTCAATTTAAATCCAAATCAAATGAAACCAAAGCCATTTGAAAACTGGTATATAGTAGAATATACAGTAGAAAATTCAGCTCGATCCGATTCAAAACTAGAGAGAAATCCACATCTGAAATCTGCTGTTATAACTCAGAAAAAGCGATAAGTCATTTTCAAAGCTCTATTCGTGGAGTTTGGCTCAATAAAAATCCATGAAAATTGGTATGGAGGAAGTATGTAGTGCCATCTTTCCAAAGAAAAAGACCTCACACCAATCTCTATCCGGATGTGACTTGTGTGCTCTCTTGAACAGGCCTAGAAGACCACAGATGAGCTCTGGACTATGCCAGCGAGCACTTCTGAGTCAACTGAGCACCCAAGACACAAAACAGATTGAAATCTGCTGAAACCAGTTGGAAATGAAAATAGACTTCTCAAAGAAAACTCAGAAACTGGAATCATAGGAAACGGATTAAAACTGAGCAAATAATGCACCATCAAAGCGGCAAGTTCAGCAATCTGGGCTGAACTGTCTTACAAACTTTGAAGAGATGGTGTCAAAAATTGGCTACATGAAAGTGAGTGAAAATTTCCAGATATTAAATAGACACATCCATCTATCACATGTCTTTGGAATCACTCAAAAATTCATCCGGAGGATGAAGTTATGAGTCTTCCAAGACATGCCACAGATCTGCCCTGTTTTGAAGATTTTTGGATAGAAAAACCAAAATCATTGCATGTGTGCAAGTGAATTCGACCAAAACTCTTAAAAATCAACAAAAACCATCTCATGAAGTTCTAAATTTCATTCTGAGGCCTGGGATCTCAGATTTTCCATATTGAACATGGAAAGTCCAAGATCTAGCCTATTTGATGTAAAAAGTGAAAAGTGTGTGAAGAGGTGTGGAAAATCACATTTCTAAGAGAAGATTGGGATCCATTGCTATTGAGAGCATGGATCCCTGCATCCTCTCCATATGCAAATCAAAATCACATCAAGCACAAAATTATCATAAGATCAACATGCCATTCAAAGTAGGTTCTAAGCCTAGAGGGTCCATTCCAACATCTTTTTCCCCAGGCTCTCTCTTCACGTTTTACGGCTAGAGAGGATTCCCAGGTACTTTGGATATAGTTTGGGGCTACAAGCAATCACCAAGGCCTTACACTACAGAAAGGTAGAAGGAGAGATTGCTGGAAAAGTAAAGAGGAAGCTAGAAAGCCAAATGGAGCTTTACCTTTGGTAGCTTGAACAGTTGAGGCATCAATCCAGCAGAGTTTTCCCTCTTCTTCCAGAGCCTCCAAGCTTCAAATTCTCAGCCATTTGCAAGAGGAGGACCTCTCTATTTATAGGCCAAGCCAAGGGTAGAAGAGTCCCAAGGGTAGGCCTAAAAGGCCTTCTAGATTATTCCAATTCTACTCCAAGGCATGAATTGGTGTAATTCAGCAAGTTTCGGAGGGTGAAATGGGGAGTTTAGGTCCTTGAGAGAGAGGTAATATGCGTAAATAAGGCTCAGAGATCGAGCCATTTCGCAAAGCCTCGAAACAGCCAAAACCGTATACTCAGTGCGGTTTCTACACAACCGTCCTATATGTGCGGTTTCTATGCAAATTCATCTCAACCGCACATACAGGACGGTTCAAGTCAGTTACGCTCGCTATGATTGCTGTCGACGTGTCTCAACGGCCGAAGCTTCCAGAAGCCACGTGGCAGCTCACGCAACAAGCATGAACATCAACCGTGCTGTGTATGCGGTTGCAACCGTACATGCAGTGCGGTTCAGACCAAATTCTCAAAAATCGCACATATACCACGGTCAGCACACTTTTGGTTGGTTTTGAGCCTTAGCTGCACAGGCCAGGCTTATTTACATGTAATATCGTTTAAGTAAATGTCCTCGTATTTTTTAATCTCCATTTACTTAAGATATTACATGTAAATAAGCAAACACCCCCCCCATTTGAATCCATTAAAAATATTTCCAGACCCAAATTCCAAGTTAATAAAAAGTCAACTTTCCAGTTCCAGGCTAAATTTCAGTTTTTCAGGTCCGATAAAAAGATTCAACATGTTGATACGAAGGTATTTGTCAAGATTAAAAATCTCAAAAAATTCATTTATGCAATAACATTGCTAAAAACCTAATTACCGGGAAAAATTATCTTCAAATCTTGCTTTAAAAAATATTTCATTTTCTGGGGTCAAAAGTCAACAAAATTCAACCCGAAAAAGTTTGACTTTGCATAAAAGATTGAATTCGGGCCTTTTCCTTTGCGGCTTTGGATTCAAACGGTTTAAGGATCTCAAACCCAATGCTAAGAATTGAAAATTCAATAAAATATTTCTCTCCTTCAAGATTTATTAAAAATCGTGCAATTTTTGGGTGTCTACACCTGTGCAAACAAGGGTCAATGCCATGCAGAAACTGTGCAGAGAAGCTTTTTTTTGTATCCGACATTATATGTCGGATACAAGCATTTTTCTTTGTATCCGACATTATATGTAGGATACAAGCATTTTTCTTTGTATCCGACATTATATGTCAGATACAAGCCTTTTGCTTTGTATCCGACATTATATGTCAGATACAAAGGATTTTGCTTGTATCCGACCTAAGTTGTCGGATACAAGGTTTTTGCTTAAAATTATGGTTTTCCGAAAGTTTTCACTTTTTACTGTCTTATCCCTTGTTTAAGAACTGGAAATCTCGGAAATAACCTTAGGGTTAAGTAAGAGAATGCTAGACACTTCTTTGTATCTACCATTAGGGTTCCTCCTAACCCTAGCCTTTGCCTATAAATAGGAGGCCTCTCCTCAAGCAAATGGCCAAGAGTTTGAGATCCAGAAGTTGGAGATTGAAGAACTCCAAGTGAAGAAGGGAACTGCTGCCGCAATGCTCCCAGAAACCCAGGTAAGCTTGGAACTTCTTTATTTTTCTGTTTTACATTCTAGGGTTAGATCTTTCTTCTACCTTTCTATAGAATAATGGCCTACTCTTTGTGCTTGAAACCCCTTTCCCTACTCAAAGTACCTCGAGACTCCCTCTAGCCATAAAACGTGAGAAGGATCTAGGGGAAACGAGACTGAGAATTGATCCTTAGTCATAGAACCCTCTTAAAAGGCCTATTGTTGTGTGAAAACTCATTTCATACTCAAAGTACCCCAAGACTATCTCGAAACCGTAAAAACGGGGAGAGAGAACTAAGGGAAACGAGAATGGAATGGAACCCTAGTTTTGTATAACCCCTTTTGATTAATGTACTTTGAATGCTATATGTTGTTTAGAAAGATGATTTTTACACATGCACACATAGCACTCGTTTTGTCGGAATCGGCTTGTATTTTGGATCTATCGTATTCATTGTGATAGATCTGAAATAAATAGCCCCAAGCATTTCTGGGATATTTCTTTATAATTTTCAAGCAAGTTTATCTTTGAGTATTGAAGACCTCATGGTCTAATCTCTCGGTTTTGGGCTTTTTTTGCTCCATTTTAGGGTTTTTGGCATATTCTCTCCAATAGAAGAGAATGGTGAGCCAAATCCGTGCCCTATTTCCTCCTGGAGGTTTTTCAATACTTTTTAAATGATTTTGATTTAGATTGCACGGATTACACACACTTGATCACTGTTTTGGGTTGATTTTACTTAAAAATGGCAAAACTGGACAGCATCTGTACCCTAACTTCGGATGCTCATAACTTCATCGTCCGGATGAATTTTGGAGTTATTCCAAAGACATGTGAAAGGTGAGACTGTCTAGTTCATGTCTGTAAAATTTTAGGCATTTTTATGGAGTAGATTTTTACACCTTTCAATCGAAGTTGGCAGGTCAGTTCAGGCCAGATTGCTGAACCTGTCACTTCGAATGAACACCATCTGCTCGATTTAAGTCCGATTTGAGTGATTTTGGTTTTGTGTTTTCCTTTGGGAGTCTACTTTCAAATACAATTGGTTTCACAATTTTTTGATTTCATTTGTGTCTTGTGTAGCTGATTTACTCAGAACTGCCCTATAGCACAATTCTGTGCTGATCTGTGATCCTCTGGGCATGTTCATGAGGTCACACAAGTCACATCCGAATGGAGTTTGGTGTGAGGCCTATTTCATTTGAAATATGGCACTTCATAATTCTTTCATGCAAATTTTCATGGATTTATATGGAGCCAATCTCCCGAAATGAATTTCCAAAGTTGCCCACTTGTTACTTTTATCGGTTTACAACAGTAGATTTCAAATGAGCATAACTCTTAAGATTTTAACTGGATTTAATTGAAAATTGTCATGAGTCTTCTATTTATCATAATCTTTCAAATGGATTTGGTTTGATTCAATTTGAATTTGATTTGAATGATTTATGGTCAAATGGCTCCATCTTTTACCAAATTTTCCGGATTTGTCTTAACTTGGTTGTGTTCAAGTTTTGCTTTGATTTCTGTTTTTGAATGGAGATATCTCAGAAGTGATACTTCCATAAAAGAAACTCTAAGATTCATTGGACTTCTCATATGGGGGGATCATACATATATTTAATCTTTTTCAAGCCTTTTTGATTATTTTAGCAAGCTTTCTTTATTTTGAGCATGAACAATACTTGGCAACCACCTTGTGTGGGTGAATGGAGGTGCCTAACACCTTCCCCCGTTCATAATCTAATCCCCTTACCCATCTCTGGATTTTATTTTCAAGTAGAGTTCTTTTTACTCTAAATTTGCCTTTTTGCTTATTTTGATGATTTTGGTATCCATTCACACCTAAAAAGAATGGTGGCGACTCTCCCATTTTTTAGAATCCCATGTGATGACCGGAAAATCAATGGAATGATTTTTCTCCATGTCTCACAGTTTCAAATTTTGTACCTTTTTCTTTCCGAACAAAAATCTTTAAGCGAGCCATTCACCTATAAAATCCTCTAAAGGCAAGAATTTTAAAGATACAAAGCAAGTAATAAGATCACCCTCTCAGTCAACGGCATTATCCCAGGAGAAACCTCACAGGGACATCGTGGTTCTCAAGATAAAGTAATCAAAAAATATATGCTTGATTGGTGCAGGACCTTCGGGCTTGAATGGTTGCTGCAAGGGACCTCAAAAAAGGTCAAAATGTGGTGGTTATAGAACAAAACCAAGAAATTGGAGGGCAATGGCTCTATGAGTCTAATGTGCAACTTGAAGACCCTTCAGAAATGAGACATATTAAGCAATTTCTTGAAATAAATGCTACAATAAATACAAAATGCAAAAGCATTACCAATGAATTTAAAAGGTTTAGAAATCAGACCAAAGTTTTAAAATGTTGTTAGGACTTGAGTGCATTGACCTCCTAATCCCCTGCAATGATCAGCTGCAAACTGAGGATATTCAAAAGTCCGTATCAAACAAAACGAACACAAAAACCCATTTTAGGAACCTACTAACTAAATTAAAAAAAAAAAGACCAGATGAGCACAATCACTCATCGATTACATCAAATATCCAATGATGTAATATAAATTAAAAAGAGATTCAAAAAAATGATATAAATAAAGGGTTTAATAATACCGGATGGTTTTGGGTCGTTCGAGGAGCGCCCAAAGCTTTCAATTCGCTAAAACCATTGACGAGGCGATGAAGTTGGTGGGAGCTTTTAACATAGCAGATTTCATTCCCTTTGCTGGTGCACTTGATCTCCAGGTATGATTTCTATCCTTTTTATACCGCCATCGGCCGATGCTGGGACTTTAATATGGATCCGAAGCTTAAGAGATTAGTGACGATTGATACTAGGCAATTATGACCTTATATATTGTCCACCAAAAAAAAAATATATGACATTATATTATAATCTAAATGGCAATTTCACCTTTTTCTTAAAAAAAATTATTTTACTGATTAAATTATTCCAATTGAGATCCGGCCTTTATCTACAGCCTTATTTGCAACCTGCATAGGAATGATGCCATGTGTACTATGAATGGTATAACTGTAAATTTTTAAGCAATTCTATAGAAGCTGCAAATAAGGTTGTTGATAATTAAATAATCTTAACAAAAGTTGACTAATTGCAAGCATGATTTTATTTAAAAATAAAGCCTCGTTTGGTATTCATTTTGAAGGAGGGTTGGGTATTAAGTTTGGTTAAGGATGTTGGACTCTTGTAAAATTTATAGATATTACAAGTTTGCCATTATTTTAACTTAGAAGAGGATTTCATAAATAATAGGTTTGTCCTTGTCATATAAAAAAAGAGTCTTTAAAACATCTTTTGAGTATATCCTTCACAACTTACAGATAATATCAATATGCCATTGTTCTCTTGCAAAACTCATTCTCAAAATCCAAAAACGGGTCTTAGGATGATTCTGAGTTGTAAGCTATTTTGCAAAACTCATTTAGGGAAAACTCATTCCCCAAATGAAACCAAACACTTGTATAACCCCTCAAATACATTTTAACCCAAGCCTTGAAATGAGTTCTCAAAATAAACTTCAAACGACGACTAAGTAAATTATATAAATGGTACGAAAGAAATGGTTTAAAATCATTTGCTGCTTCTTCCTACAATAGATGGTGCTTTTTAAGTGAGAAGTAGACACGTGTAGCATCTCACAACTAGTGTTTTTATAAATTTAAAAAAAAACATTTTTTATTGAAAAACTACTTATCTGCATAATTACTTTCTTTTTCTTTTTTTTAATGGAACTTAAATAGCACCATTTGCTAGAGAAGGCGATAGGAGGCCGGAAGAAACGGCCCAGGATCCTCTGTGAAGCGCTTCACAGAGGATCCTCTGTGAAACAGGAAGGTGCCCCCTGTTTATGGGGGTACCTCAGGCAAACATGGAGTACCTCAGGCAAACATGAAGATGATCGAGTACCCCTATGTTTGCCTGAGGTACCCCATCCTGGGTGATTGTTTGCTTGAGGTACCCCCATAAATAGGGGATACCTTCTTGCTTCACAGAGGATCCTGTACCGGAAGAAACATCCAAAATGGTCATATCGTGGGACCCAACTCATGTCATTAGAAAAGACAAAAATAAAGTATAATGCTCCCACGTCAAGAAATTCTAGAAACTGCCACGGATTGTAATCATCCACAATATTCAATCCAGACCTCAAAAAGTAAATAAATAAAAAATTAGTTTCTCAATGCAAACAAAACCGACCCAAACATTAATTAAAACATCAACCACAAAACAATTTTAGTTCAGGCCAGAGAATTTGAATCCAAAACTGAACTAAATGTTTTCAAATGCAAACAACACCGATCCAAAGTCAGAGAATTTGTTCAAAGGACCCAACAAAGATTGGGATTATCCACGACATGCTGAGCATTTAAAGGGCTTAATAGTACCCAATAATTGCTTGCTTTCTCACTTTTCTCTTTCCTTCTTTATTGCAGCTACTTGCTAAAGCAGCTATTAAGTACATTAGATTCAGCATTACCAAAAAAAAAAGTACATTAGATTCATTATCAACTGGTGAACCATTCGAATTCTCACTTGCAGGGACTCAATCGCCGTGCGAAGGCCATCAACAAGGTCTTTGATCAGTTCTTGGAGAAGATGATTGATGAGCATGTAAAAAAACCTGCAGGAAACCAGTCAGGCCAACATAAGGACTTCATTGATGTAATGTTGTCCTTGATGAGGGAGACCCAAGTTGGAGAACATGAGAACCAATACAGCATTGATCGGACCAACATCAAAGCCATTCTCATAGACATGCCTGAAGGTGCAACCCACATCTCACTTACGGCAATGGGATGGGCTCTATCGGAACTCTTCCAGCATCCATTGGCAATGAAAAAGCTCCAAGAAGAGCTATCAACTGTAGTTGGAATAGGTCGAATAGTAGAGGAGACAGATTTGGGGAAGCTCGGATACTTAGACATGGTGGTCAAGGAAACCATGAGACTGCATCCAGTCGCTCCCTTGATTGTTACAAATGAGTCCATGGAGGACGTCAAGATCAACGGAATGTTCATAACCAAGAAGTCTCGGATCATTGTGAATACGTGGTCAATCAGAAGAGACACGGAAGTCTGGTCTGCTAATGCGGATGAGTTCTTCCCCGAGAGATTCATGGGTTCTGATGTAGATCTCCAGGGACGCCATTTCCAACTTACACCATTTGGATCAGGTCGTAGAGGATGCCCAGGTTTGCAGCTAGGCCTTACTCTGGTTCAACTAGTGCTCGCACAACTGCTGCATTGCTTCAATTGGCAACTTCCCAATGGTGTATCCCCTTCTAACTTGGATATGAGTGAGAAATTTGGCCTTTCAACGACTGGGGCAAGCCATCTTTTCGCTATTCCATGGTATCGCCTGCATGTCAATAACTTATAAGGAGAGTCAGCTCTCAACTCTAGATGCTATATTCTTATATGTTTTATCAAAAGTTGTAGTATAACGAAAGTACAAAACTATTGTTTCTTGAAGTGATTTTATTTCTTAAGAATAAAATTGGAAGAAGGTAAAGGAAAACAGTAAAAAAAATGAAAAGAGAAAAATAATCATACATTTGAGTGAAATGGAATAAGAGCTTGCTTAAATCATCTATTAGATATTCAATTCCATCTTCTGTTTTTTAGCCTCCACGATTTTCTCTTTCAATCTATTATCCTTCACAAAAGACCATCATAAAAGCAGAAAATGTGTTCCTTTTTTTGTTTTGAGTGCATAAATAATATCATAAAACTTCAGCTCATCAAAGACAAAGAAAACAAGGGAAATTGTTTCCCATCATACAATCATACCAACCTTAGCCTAATGCCAAAAGAGGGTGCAAAATAACCACATGATGTTAAGTAAGCTATCCCTTAACCAACATGAACTGCAATGGTGTGAAGCATCTCAAATTTGTGTACCTTGTTCTTTCTGAACAAAAATCTTCAAGTGAACCATTCACCTATTAAATCCTCTTAAGGCAAGAATTTCAAAGATACAAAGCAAGTACTACAATCACCCTCACAGTCAACGGCATTATCCCTGGAGAAACCTTGCCAGGCCACTGTGGTTCTCAAGATAAAGTATTCAAAACCAAGACATTGGAGGGCAATGGCTCCACAGTAACTTGAAGACCCACTAGAAATCAGACATATTAATCAATTTTTTGAAATAATTGATGACCTTGGCATAGAAATACAGTGGGTACAGCACATACAACAAGATGTTTCACAAGTTTGCGAAAAGGACTACAATCCATTAGACTTTGTCATATTAAGAAAGAAACGTTGTAACATGTGTGGAGGATAAATGAGGAAAAAATGTTATCCAAAAAGCCCAACAACCAAAAATGGCAACAAAGTCCTTAAATATATTCCAGAATGTATTTAATAAGTTTATGCAATCTTAATTGAATAATTAAATTTTAATACATTATATTAAATATATACCAGAACATGATTGTACTTCCAAGGAACTTGAATATGTTATGGTGAGAACCTCTTAGGCTCTGTTTTGTTTTCAAAACAGAACCTCTGTTCTGTTTTGTTTTCAAAACAGAATCTCTGTTCTGTTTTGAAAATGAGGACAGTTGTTTTGCAACCTCATCGGTTTAACCTTTTATGCATTATAAGAATACAAATGAAACCATAATAAACGTAAAAAAACACAGCTACCTCCATCATCTCCATCTTCCTTCTCTCCCCATCCTTCTTCTTCACAGGCAGCTTCATCTTTTCTTTTGTTTTTTTCTATGTCTGCTGATCGTACAGACTAAGAGATAATCATTTTTTGCTTCCTTTATTCTCCACTCTCTTAGTCTTCTTAATGACCTGTTTCATGCATACCAGTATGATTCTGTTCTTTTTTCCATCCTTTCTTTCTAATACTTATGTTGAAATATCATATTTGGGCCCTATTAAATACATAGTTGCGCCTTCACCTATCAGCTTAAGCTTTTAGGTGCAATGGTCGTTTAATATGATATGAGAGTGGAAGGTCTTATGTTCAACTCCCAGGTGCAAGTTGCCTTAGCATTTATTTGTTTACAGGATGTTCATTCCCTGTGTTTGTCCTCCCCACATATGTTCCCACTTAAATACGTAGTTGCACCTTCACATATCAGCTTAAGCTTTTAGGTGCAATGGTATGGTCGTTTAAGAACTTACTCCCCCTTCTTCCCTATTTGTTTTGCAACCTTCTTGACTCGTTCATATTCAACAACTGTTACGAGGCTTACCTGCATCTATGAATACTTTATTTCTAAAACCAGAGCCTTCTTTCTTTCTTTTTTTCTATTTCAAATACCTTGACGCTCTCTTGATCTTTCAGTGTTACCTAGACCTTTTTCACCGTGACTTGACTGTGTGAAGATATCTTTAATTTTCACCAAGTTCAATTTTGTTTATAAAAAGGTTTTGTCACCGAAATTATATCTTTAGTTTACCCGTAAAATAGCATTATTTACAAAGCTTGAATAAAAATTCATTTATACTTGGATCCATTGGTGTTCTTGCTAGCCTCTAGAATAAGTTTCCGTTGATAAATGGGCATTTGATTAGGTTGGGCATTCTCCTTAAACAAAGAATGAGAAAAAGTTTACTTCGCATGAAATCACATTGACCCTGATTTTGGATATTAAGAACGAGTTTCTGTTTTTGCAGCGACAAACATGTAAATAAACTTGAAAAGGGTAAATCCCCACTGTAAGAATTCTATTTTATCAAAAAGAAAGAAGATCATCAGACAGAAAATTCAGTAAACTATTGTAAGCATCAAACAAGTCAGTTGTGAAAAAAATGCAAAAAGAAGACACCAAAGAGGAATTTGCTCAAATAGATAACAGGTGTCAGTAAATTTACTCTAAACAATCCAAATATGAAAGAATCATGAACCACGTTCTGCTAGAGGCAAAATAAGATAGAAATCTGAAAATTCAATGAAGATTAAAATACGTCTAAAGAGCTGTACTTACGTGAAAATGATGGTCGTGCACAAAGAACAAGAGTAAATGAAAGACAGTGAGAGAAGGATACCAGAAAATCCAAGGCCGTGTGAGAATGGAACTTTTGGAGGAAGAGAAGAAAACCGATAGCGCGCTTTCCGTTTTTCTCCTCTGCCCATTTGAGTGGTCTTCCGTTTCGAGAGACCGATGGTGGCATTCCCTGTTTGCATATTCTACCGCTTGGTTGTCTTCTGTTATCGGTGTGAGGAACTTGAAAAGACGAAAGGAACAGGGGCTCTGAATAAGCAGCCACGTCAGACAATGACGTGGGACTACCAGGTGAAAAGAGTCCGACCTGATTCCTATAGATCGTTAGAAGCAATAACGAAGAAAAACAAACAGAAAAACACACAAATTTTACGTGATTCACCCCAGAATAGGACTACGTCCACGGCCGCCGTTTTCACTATGCAATGAATAGAAGAATACAATGAATGACTACAAGAACACGAATATACCCTAATACAAAACGAAATACCCAAAATACCCTCTTGCCAATTTTCATCTCGGGGCTCCGCGACTGGTGTGGCTAGTGTCCAGTATTATCAGGCTCCACAAACCTCAACACTAGGGTTCTATGTTTGAGGTTTCAAGCTCTCACAATGCTAGAAGGAAGAGGACCAGCCCTGAGAAGACGGATTTGACGTGATGGAAAGGAAGGGTTCCATGCTTGAGGTTTCTGCCAACTGATGAAACATAAGAGTATGACTAATCATTTGGCAAGTGTGCGCGCGTCGGAAACGCGGCACGGGAAAATTCGGAGTCGCCACCGCCTGATGGGGTGCAGGCGGACACCTGGGTGCCTAATCTTGTCTATTAGGGCTTTTGGTCTGCGGCTTGAGATTCTAAGTAGGGTCTTGGTTGTGGTCCGGGGAAGTCCGTAGACATCCCGGTCCACCCCGTCGGGTGACGGGTCCCTTAGGTTTATCCTGGTTTGAGTCAGCTTACATTGGTCTCACCTGATTCCTAATCCGATATGCAGTTTGGTTAAGTCTGGCGGGACCACCTGAGTGGTGTGGGTCCCTTTAATTGCTTTTATCTTGATTACTTAGGTGATCTGAGTCTAGTAGGGTGGGCCCCGTTGGAAGGCCCACGGTATCCTTGGTGGGCTTAGTCAAGCCCGTGTACCCTTGTGGACCTCAGTCTAGCCTGAGAGGTCCTTTGGGCTTTGGTTAGTTCAATTGATTTTACTTTAGGTTCAGATTTAAAATTTAAGTGTTTTTCATTAAAAGGTGGGCCGGATAGGTTCATGGGCCCCTAAGGTGGGCCCACATGGTGGCCAAGTATTTTTATTGGATTTATCTTTTTAATCTGCCAAAGTGAGTTGGACACTGGGCTTAGGGTCCGTAGTCCAAATCTGGGCTTGTGAGCCCAAGTTACCAGAAGTTAGGGTTTGCACCCTTCCTTGGTTCGGTTGGTTGGCTTTGGCAGGCCCGGTAGGCCCTTGTCCTTGGTCTCGGCCAAACCACGCAATTCATGCATCAATTTCACATAACAAGGCTCGGGTGGGCCGCATTGGGTTTGGCCCACCCGGTTCAAATTGTTCATTTTACTTAAGTTATTTAATGGCATGCTTTGGTGTTTATTGGGCTTGGTGGGCCCCGTTGGAAGGCCCACTGGAAGTCAAGTTGGACCGGGAGTCCAAGTCCCATGTCGGGTTTCCGGGTGACCCGGAAACCCTGTTGGTTTATCCGGTTTGGTTCGGAAATGGCACTCACATTCAGTAATAATCACAACAAGAAAATACACAAGATTGACACTCTATCAGGAAAAATTTGGCTCACTGTGCTGGGTCCAAGGGGAGGTACCCGGGGGCCCTGTGGGCGGAGCGAACAAAGGGGGTGGGGGGTGCGGGGGGCTTGCGGTACAGTAAAGGGTATTTTCGGAATTTTTCAAAAATCTAGCAATTCGGCATGTTTTGGGGGTATGCGCTCACTTCCTGAAGTGAGCGCCAGTAGGCGCTAAGAACCGGGCGAAATTTGAACCCGACGCTCACTCGATACTAAGTGAGCGCGAGCTGGGCGGGAGGTGAGCGCGAGCTGAGCGCGAGATGGGCGCGAGATGGGCGCCAGAATTACACATGGTTTTAAGTGAGCGCGAGCTGAGCGCCAAGTGGGCGCCAGCTCGGCGGGTAGTGAAATTAAAAGGGCGCCTACTTCCTAAGTGAGCGCCAAGTGGGCAGTGACTCACTGCGATTTTCAACTCTCTGTTATTTTGAGATCTCCATCTCTGGCCGATTTTTTTCGGTCTGTAATTGTTCCACTGGTCTCCTAATATGCCCAGAACACCTCCCAACTAGTTTTGGATTTAATCTAAACACATTTTATTTCAAGTTTTGAAAACCCAGAAAACTCACAATACAACCATGCATTCAAAATACTTCACGAATAATATGCCCAGAACACTTCCCCGGGCTTCGACCACTCCCCCGAAGGCACTTAAACTTGTATTGAAATTAATCTAAACATGCTTCATGCTTCATCCCACAACCCAAAATCTCTTAAAAGAAAAAAAAAACAAACCCGATAAAAAACAAACAGGTACAGATGCATTAACAGCTTAAAAAGGGGGGGGGGGTGACGGGAGCATGCTCAAGGGTGCACAAGCAGCAAATAGCATGTTAGCTAGTCCAGCAATGTAAAAAAAAACAACAAAAAAAACAACATGCAGACATTACATGCACTTTCCTGCCCCGACTGGACCTCCGAGCAGGCACACTAACATCCGAAGAAGGGAGAGAGGAGGGGGGTTTACAGGGATACATCAGATGAGTTAAATGAGGAGCTGGTTCTTTACAGGAGTGCCGGGTACCCCATGAGCACTCGGAGGAGCAACAAAACCCTTGTCTTCTTCACGGGGTCGTGCATGAGGTTTCCCTTACCCTGGAGACCTCCATGTCACCCAAAATGGGGGAGCAACAGAATGCGTAGCAAGGGAAGGAAACACAACAGTTGCGATGACATGCATACGACTCCCATTTTTATATATGTAAACAAGTGCGAAACATTACCTAGGGTTCCTACGTTCTGGTGCAAAGCGGCAGCTTCTCCTTGAGGTGGCCCGAGCGCTGGAACTCTCCTCTCTTGCACCTCCAATAGCAACCGGCCTTCGTTTGGTTGTGCGGGGACGAGGAAGAAGCAAGGATAGGGGGGGTTTGGATCAAGGTGGGGGGCTTGGGGAGGCCGAAGCCACTGAGACAGGTAGGGTTCAGGTGGGGAAGGGGCTTGGGCACGGCACCTGGAGCTAACCAAAATTCCCAAACCAAAAAAAAACTTCTAACCAAAATTTTTTCCAACCCCTTTGCGCGAGATTTCGCGCGGTTTATATAGACCAAGGAAAAAAAAAAGAGGACCCGCCCACTTAAAAAAAAAGGGGCCGCTCACTTAAAAAAGGGTATCCGCTCAGCTTGAGCTGAGCGCATACCCTGCTGCCACGTCCGCGCGAGCGGCATAATGATGAGAAATCATTTAATGCCGCCGCTCGCCGGTCGAAAAATCTAAAAAATTTAGATTTAGTCCCTGACAATTTTTGGTAAAATCCTATATTCTCGGATTTTTACAGATTAAGTCCCTGGGATATTTCGAATGTTCGGATATTTACGGATTTGATCCCCGAGATATTTTCCTGCGCAACTCGCCACGTGTGCAGCTTTTTGCCACGTGTGCAGATTGCCGGTTTTGCTGCTCGGAAACTTCATCAGCTCATATTTTCTTCATCCGGACTCCGATCTGGGCAAACTTAGTTTCATTAGAATCGTATCGGAGCCCTCCATCCCATGACCTAGGGGTAGGCCTCTGGATCGGATTTTAGCAGAAAGTCAACTTTTGGCTCTGCTCAAGTTTGACCGCCCACAGAACCTTCATCCGGACCCCGATTCCTGCAAACCCAGTTGCGTTGGAATCGCGTCGAGATTCTCTATCCAATGACCTAGGGTTAGGCCTCTGGATCGGATTTTAGCAGAAAGTCAACTTTTGGCTCTGCTCAGGTTTGACCATCCGCAGAACCTTCATCCGGACCCCGATTCCTACAAACTCAGTTGCGTTGGAACCGTGTCGAGATTCTCTATCCAATGACCTAGGGCGAGGTGGCCAATTTTCACTTGATCAAAAATTCAACTTTTCACCCCTTAGGGTTTGATTTTCTGTCCAGGGTTTGCATTTTTGGTTTTTCGGGGAGCGCAAAAATGAGGTGCTTACAGCAAGCTCGGGCAAGCCACAAGTCAAGTCAGATGGTATTTGTGCAAGCCTGCCAAGTCCGATTATTGGGTTTGCTAATGACCAAGCCTGTTCAATAAACACAGTTAAATGTCCAAGTCCGCTCAACTATAATCACTTAGACATCTAATTTTATACTTCAAAAGGAGGGAAAAACACTAATCTTTTCTTTTTATGATAATTAAGAACAATTGTTGTGTATAAATTCCACTTGCTAACAAAAAAATCACCATCTTGCAAAAGAGATGATAGAGTGAAAAATTATGGAGTAGATATGAGTAGGTTAGGTTTAGAAAAGAAAGTATGAATTAAATAGTAAAATTAAAAACCAATTAAATAGTTAAACTTCGGTCTAGGCTAGGTCGGCATGACAATTCTTATTTTTTTACCAACCCCGTCCGAATTTTTTTGGGCTTTTAAAAATTAATCCTAGCCCGGCCCTTGGATCAACTATTGCATCACCAAGCATCGGAAATCAAACAAATCATTGCACCTTGGCAAAATCAGTCCCTCATGGAGATAAACCTCGTAATCCAATATATTTCATCATAAATAAAGATCCCAATTACTTTAGGAATATATCATATTGTCATAAATCAAGAATTATCAACCAAGTTACCAAAATTGTTGTATATAAATTTATGTATTGCCAGAAACCAAGACATATTTAAAAAACACTATAGAAAACTATATAAATCAAATATAAGCAATAAAAAGCCCTTTAAGTCCACCAACTCCACTACTCTAGTCTTAAACCATCTATTCCACAAAAACGTACCCAAATCTTAAAACAATTGTATAAAATTATTTGGCCGAAAAAAACTCTTTCAAACACCTAAATCTTATTGGTACATGAGTTGGATTAGCTCAAAATTTAATTTAGATTTGAATTCTATGTTAAATTGTACAAAATTAGGAAATCTGATAATGAGCACTCGAGCTTAGCTCATGCGTTATATCGGGCGTCCTTTGGTTTATACAGGTCTATGCTCAACACGCAAGGTAACACTCGAGCTTTGGTCTTTCTGGGCTTGTGCGCTCAAAATATCGCTTGAGCAGAGGTCAAGCATCGGAAAACAGCTCTCAGGTTTCAGTTTACTCCTCAGTCAATCATAGTCACTCGAATGGGCGCTCAAACATGGATCATGCGTTCATATTTTGGCCTTGTCACTTGGTATAACGCTCAAGCAGAGCTTGTGCGTCTAAGCAAATTCGGCAATTTCTAGGTTTTATGAAAAACTCTGATTTTTTGAATTTAAATCAATTAAACACAATTCCATCACTCTAAATCGTGTTAAATACATCTAATATCATTCCTAAATTATGCCAAACCATTCTAAAAACAATAGTTCACGAAGAACATGAGATTTATCATCAAAAATTATTGGAAACTTATCGTATACTCATGTTCGAAAGCTTATAACAACATAACTTGTATCCAGATCATATTAATCATTCTAAACTCATCCAAAACATCCATGGAATCCATCAAGATCAAAGTTTATCGATTAACCAATAAAACTATGCAATTTTCCGAGTTAAAAGGCTACTACTTACCTCTTCTTGCTATAAATCCTATCCCACACTTTTTGATGATCACCAATCTTCCAAAATCCCTTTAAGCAAATCGTGGACCTCTCTCTCCCTTCTTCTTCTTCCAGCCGTGAACTCCCAGTCTCTCTCCTTTTCTCTATTTGATTGAACCATGGTTTACTGGACTGGCCGTTATCAGTCTGTACCAAGATTGGATGGTCTCAGTTCGGTATTCTGATCCGGGACCATCCCAGGTCCTTGACATGACATTTAAACTTGGGGGTCCAAAATTGGACATCCCAAGTCTTCTCTCTTCTTTTGCATTTTATTTCAGTACCTAGTACTAGGAAGAGAAGAGATAATGGGGGACCGATGGACTATCGAGTGTCGCCGACTCACCGATCAGACTGTAGGAGCGAGATGAGAAAGACAACAGGAAGCCATGGAGCTAGGTATTGAAGAGAGAGGGGGGACTCGTGGTTTGAAGGGTGTCGAGATCGTCTTACATCATTAATATAGACTTTTTTTTTAAATTTTGGACCGCCCGACCTGGGCAGTCCGGTCCGGTTTGTACTGGGAATGGTCCGATCTCCGATCTCAATACCGAAAAGCATGGATTGAACCAATAAGAAAGCCTAATTTATTTCTAACTTTCTCTTTTATATTTACACCCAATTAATTAAGAGTTCTTGTTTTACTTAGAAACTTTCCTACTAACCCACTTGCCTATTTTATCTCAACTTCCCTTCTAAATCCTTCTCCTAAATCCCATACAAAAGAAAGTTCTACTTTAATTTAATTTCGTTCTATTTTCATTTCCTATTTTTAAATATTACTAAAACACCCCATAACCTTACTTACTTTCCAATTTAAGGCTCCTAATTAAGTATAATTATCAAAAGGCCCTATTAAGCCATAAATCATGCTATTTAAATCCAAATTTAACCCGACTTTGATCTAATTAAATATTTCGGATTTAATAATTATTTAATTAATTAATTTACCAATTTGGCTAACTAGGAATAGACTAAAATACCCTTCCTTTATTTAAAATATATTTAACCATTAAGTTTCTTTCAAATTTTCGGATTTGATCTCCTTATTGTTCATGACTAAATTATATCTTTGGATCATAAATTTCATCCCCAAAGATCCTTATTTTTCAAATTTATTCCAGATTTATCCTCGAACATTCTGATTTAAATATTATCATTATTTCCCAAAAATTCAAGAGACTACAGCTCAAGCCTCTCTCGATGGCACCCAGATATAAGTATAAACCACAATCCAACAAATTCGAAGGCAAATCCCATGTTGCCTCATCCCATACTTCATCATCATATAACTGCAAATGTGGATGTTGGTTGACGGCCACTCTGAATCATCTTCTTATTTTTATAAGCAGCATTTGACATCTATCGATTGGTAGCCATTGGGAAAAGAGAAGAGTTTAAATGATTTTTTCATGCTTAATTTCAATTCCTTGCCGATCTTTCTATTCTTTGCTGATTTTTCAATTCTTGTTATCTAATTTACTATTTCAAGTTATTTTGTATCATTATTTCAACACATATCAAGCAAATGATCATGATTAATATATATCAATAAAATCCATGCTCGAAGTTTGTAAGAGCAAGTGACAAAGCCCACAAAAAAAAGGGAAAATTTCAGAAAGGTGCTACTTTACAGCTAATATTACAAAAACATGCCATAAAGATGCTTAATTTAAAAAACATGCCACTTTTGAGATTTAATGTCAGAAAGGGGTCGTTGCACGTTTGGCATATTTGCAATGCCCAAAAGGCCCTTGAATATAAGGGGGGGGGGGGGGGGAATATAGGGAAACGCGTGCGTGTTTCCCTCTCGTCGTCGTTCTCTCCTCTCCTCTCCTGTGCGAAAAACCCTGGTTCGACGAACGAACGCCGACGAAGAACGAACGCCGGCTCCTTTCTTCACCGGAGAATGAGGCTTGTTTCCCGAACAACTTTGCTTCGTCTCCAAGGCCGACGAACCCCCACGAAACCCGACCCCATTCTCCTTCCTTCCCCATTGTCATCTTCTTCTCCAAAAAACCGAAACCCTCTCCTTCCCCCATTCCTCTCTTCGCCGGCGAATGCGGGTGGTTTTCCCACTCAGAGTTTCGTCTTATTCAAGGCCGACGAACGCTGACAAACTTCCCCCACTCTCCTTCCCCATTGATCTCTTCTTCTCCAAAAACCCCTTTGCTATCTGGATGAAACCCTCTCCTCCTCCATTTGTTTCGCGCATTGTTTCCCTCTCCATCGTTCATTAACCCTCAAAAGGACGAAAACCCTTTGTCTGTTTGCACACATTGAGGCATTGGTCGTTGGAGAGCCACTGCAGTTGAAGTTTGTCGCCATGGGAGTGTTGCCGTCGACGACCCTGCTGTTTCATCGAAGTTGGTTTTCGTTGCGGTGTGGAGTGTTGCCGCGGGCAACCTTGCTGTCTCATCGAAGTTGCTGTTCGTTGTCGTAGGGAGTGCTGCCGTTGGCGACCAGGTAGCTGCCGAGTGCCTCCCTTGAATTTGATTTTCCCCAAACATTTGCATATGTAATTGAATTTGAATTTGCACATTTGCATATTTCCACCTATTTAAATGGTAATCTTGTTCCCAGTTCAAACTTTTCAGTCTGATATCAAAATTCCTATGATATCACTAAAACAGGTCAAGTAGGTAGGCATTGCATATGTTTTATGCAACTCTAAGATTGTTTTACCATCCAACACTGTGCATGGTCTGTGGAATGGCTTGATTCTCTGGAAAATGCTATGGATTTCAAATTGTAGCTATTTTTTGTCCCTTAAGCTCATTAATTGACACCCAGGTCCTAACCTAAATCTTAATGCCATATGATACTAACCTGAAAACAGAAGGAATGAACCAATTATATTCCTAGGCAATTGTTACATGTTTTTCTCATACAACTTGAAGCAAAAGTTTATGATCTGCGTAAGGGTTTAAAATTCCGAGGATTTCAGTTTGGGGACAGGATAATATTTGCAAATGTAGCATCAATTATCCAAGTAAAGTTGAGTTTCATCCCATGGAACAAGTTCTATGACTATTGCTTTGTGTGTTTTTTGTTGTGTATATTTTAGGATTTATTAAGTTTTGCAGTGCTGGTTGTTCAAGGTGATTTTGCTTCAATTAAAATTTCCTTTTTATAATCTGTTGTTTTATCAGGTGGTATACTTCTTTGTGGTCCACCAGGAGTGGGGAAGACATTGTTAGCAAAAGCTGTGGCTGGTGAGAGTCATGTGAACTTCTTCTCCATTTATGCTTCACAATTTGTGGAAATATTTGTTGGGGTTGGTGCTTCTCGTGTCCGAGCACTTTACCAAGAAGCAAAGGAAAATGTAAGCACTTAGTTTACTGGTTTCATCTCTATATCATGCAGTAATTCTCTTTCTATTGTTTGACTTTGATTTCAATAGATTCTTTTCTAAATTGACTACAATAGCTTGGAATAATATTTGAAAATTGAACTCTTAAAAGTTCAATGTGTCCTATGCCATTTTACTCTTTCTTCCCTGTTTAAGAAAGCCTAAGCAGATGCAGACCAACCCATCACCCTATGTAACTTAATATTTTTCTTGGTGGTTACCTACAATCTATCTTCTAGTCAACCATATCTAGCATACTTCATCTAAAAAGAAGGTCCAACTCCAAGTTACCATGTAGGTTGTGGGCATAGGATACTCTACAAATTTTTACCTTATATTTATCTGTTTTTCTTTGTTTTTACTTTAGGTTCCCCATATGCGGCTCGTGTACACAAGATAATCTATAGATGTTTGGTCCAATATATATAGACTAGACATGGACTTTGAAAGTGTAAAATCCCATAATTTTAATGAAATTAAAATTTATGATTTTAGTAATTAAGTAATGCAAGTGGAAAAATTTTACAGATTTGGAGAGTGGAAAGGGTTGACTTGAGTTGGGTGAACGGGTTGGTTAATTTTATTAAAATGGACGAGGGCTTGGCAAAGAATTATTATTGGTCGATTTTATGTTGATTCAGTGGAGGGCATGAGTAGAATCAAGATATCGAAATTGTGTTAGTATAAGAAGATGCTGGAGTGGCAACCATGGGATCAAGTTTTAATCAGCTCCTTGGCGGCATCTATAAAAAGAGTCTAGTTTCAGATTGGCAGTTTTGTTGGTTTGTGGTACAGCCGTATGTGAGATTTCAGAGAGAAGAAGAAGGAAAGCTGGGATTGAGAGGTTAGATCTGG
The DNA here is from genome assembly GCA_947561395.2 of Buxus sempervirens. Lineage (NCBI taxonomy): Eukaryota > Viridiplantae > Streptophyta > Magnoliopsida > Buxales > Buxaceae > Buxus > Buxus sempervirens. Next base: position 53,950,084 of record OX387182.1, read on the forward strand.
GAAGTAAGTGAGATCAGGAAGAGATCTGATCTGAACCTCTTCTCCGTTTGATGTGGAACTGAAATACATTTGCAGCAGCAACTTCAATTCATCCAGGAGCAGAAATCTCAGCAAGATAAATCAAAATTCAGGTAAGATTACTATAGTGAGCATGGTCTTACACTAGTTAAAGGCAGTCTTATTTCATGAGTCCTGTAGTGACTCAACGAATGTTGTTTTGATTGATACAGATATGTTCGTTATACTGGATTACCCTTGTATCTCATACTGATTGATTGGATTACTGTTGAATTACTCGGATTATTCGGAACTGAGGTGTTATCGTTTCTGTTGGATGATTTACAACTGTATCATATTTTAGAACTGATGAACTATATTTGAGCATGCATGTGCTGCTTACTGGGATATTCGTATCTCATTCTTTTCCGTTTTGTTTTGTTTTCAGATTCTGGTAAGGACGGGACCAGCGGGTATATACTTGGTTCATGCGAGTTAGCCTCGGTTATGGTATTTTATATTGGAGCTTGGGTTATAGTGCTCTCTGATTTTATAGTTATTGTTTAATTCATGTTTTTCCTTCACTCTGATTTGCTATCGTGGGTTATATAATAACCTTCGGAGATAAGTTACGATTTTACCTACGTAACTTGGATCCGGGGCGTTACAGAAAGTGTTTGGAAAAGGAGATGTTGACTTTTGATTAAACTGTATAATGAAACAAGATTCATCAAGCTCAATTAATAGATAAGATATTTTTCAATTCAAAATCTGTTTAAATCATTGTTTGGGATTTTTAATCCTCCAGTAAACTGCTATGTTTAAGTTGAGCACTTCAATTTGGTAGGTTATAATACTTTAAATCATTAAATTAACTTATAAAGTAGTTCTAATATTTAATTTTACTGTTACTATAATGCAAAAAATCAAATAATGTTGGAAACCATATGTTAACTTATTAAATTAATGGTAAATCATCATGAGAAAAATATATTGAATTGGCTTCAGATAATGATTTTATTAAGATCAATTTATACCATCAGTCATTTATAAAAGAACTTATAAAAGTTTCTTCAACAAGTTTTTGGTCACTTTTAACTTTGTTTATCAGGTTTTCCTACATAGGATAACTTTCCCACTTTAGTTTGATGTTTCTCCAATTGAACAAAAAAAATTTGGGAATCTGCAATCTTGAAAATTAGAAGCACAATTTTACCTCTTTAGATTCACAAACCAACCTTTTTCTTTCACGCATCACCACAAACCTTTTCTCTTGTAATATGGGTTCTAATCATTTATACATTCATATTGCTTGGATCCAACTATAATTGACTTCTTAATTATGTCAAAATTACAGGTGCTATTATAGCTTTTTATTTGCAGTGAGCTGACTCTTTATATTCATCTATGACAAAATTGTAGATTTCTAGAAGAAAGATTTGGTATTAAGTTCCTTGCATCATCTAAATCTTGTTTCTTTCTATGGTATAGTCTGCGATGGTCCTGATGGATCTTTAATGACTTCCACAAAATTTATAACCAATGGATCCTTGAAATATTTTTACAAAAGAAAGAATGGTAGATTGTGAAAATAATTCTTTGTTACCAAATATTTGTAAAGTATTTTTCTCTTGTTTCTATTTCTGGTAGTTGTTTTGAAGTGAAATCCTCCTACTAGGGAAATAGAATTAAAATTTAACTCTACTACCAGGTACCTGATGATCTCAATGTGACAAAACTACAGAAAAGCAATCCTATTGTTTTGGTAGCCTGGTCCATATTTACTCTTAATTTTTATTTTTATCCAGTTTGTGTATCTATGAACGAGTTGAAGATCCTGTAATGATTGGATTTTGCCATAATTGATAGCAACATTCTCCTTTTTGTGACGTTGTTTTACTTATTTCAAGTTGGATAAAACATCTTCATTTCATTCCATTTATTTATGTTTCTTCTCAATAGTTATAGGATAAACTGGAACATCTATTAGATGACAAATATGACATGGCTGAGCTATATTTGAAATTTAAAATTGTCTATCACCATTTGGATCAAAACTCTTAATGAGATGAATTGGATAATGATGCAATTGAAGAAGAGGATATATGAGTATAGTTGAAACAATTTGATCTCTTAATCTTTGTTCTGGGGATAAAAAATCTGAATGTGTGATGCATTCCATGCTGTTTTAGAGTTTTTCCGCAGGTCCCAATAGGACACTGGTTTCGAACACAGGTGCCACGGTGCCTCTAGGTGGCAACGTGGCTCTAGGTGAATGCACCCTAACTATTGTGAAGTTCAGACCATGGTGTTAGTCTAAAGCACAACCTTTATTTTTTATTTACAATTTTTTTTAGTCTAAAGTCTTCCCCAACATCTGTCTTCAATTAATTTGAGGGGATTTGAGGGGAATTGACTGACATACCTGATCTGTCTATGTATTCTTGTCTTGTGAGTCATATTTATTTTAGTATGTTGTAATATTTCAAATTAGATTTTTTTCCATAATATTTTGATATGAAGAATTGAATTCAATTCTGTGGACATTTACCTGATCTCTTAATCTTTTTTTCCATAATATTTTCAAATTAGATTTTTTTCCATAATATTTCCATAATATGTCAGGTGAGATTCTATTCTGTTTTTATCACATTGGAGGACAAGTAATCACCAAGGAAGATGGGTCAATGGGGTATAGTGGGGAAAGTAGTAAGGGTATCGATCTAAATAGCAACATGAATTATACTGAGGTAGTTGAAGCTGTTTGTCGGTTATTGAATATATCCCCGGTGAGTGTAAGTATGAAGTACTCAGTCAAGTTTGACAAGAGCGTTCTACTGGCACTCACTGATCAAGATGTGTTATCGTACCTATTTCGTTACAACAAGGGTTGGGCCAACATTTATGTCTATTATGATGAAGGATCATCACAAGAAAGAGACACTTGTCGGAGGTAATTTTCATTAACCGTACATGGGATTGTGTTTCCTCCATATTACATGTAGTGATAGTCATATATTTTGTAATTTCAGGACGAGTGTACCTTTAAGTGGTCACTCTGTACTTCCGTGCAATGACGATGAAGTAGAGGATCGGGAGGCTCCGCTTCTTGAAAGTTGCACTGAATTCAGCAGAGGTCCGCTTGTATCTAGCCTTTGGCAGGATGCAATTACTGAGGTCGACCAGATATTTAAGAGCCCTAAGGAGTTTAGAGAAGCAGTGTACAAGCATGCCATTGCCAATAGGTTTGAATATGTGATGAAAAAAAATTATCCAGCATACATTAGTGTCCGTTGTGCAGGCACGGATTGTCCTTGGAAGGTAACTGCAAGACGTGTGAGGGATACGAGTTTTATAAGGGTGATGAGTTTGTAAAGGAGCATAGACACTCAGCCCAAGATCAATTGTCTATGAAACCGGTTGTGAGAATGAAGTGGCTTTCGGGTGTGATTGAGAGGACAATTAAGAACACTCCAAGTTACTTGCCACGACAAATTGGCAAGGACTTTTATCATGATCATGCAATGCCATTGACATATCAGCAATGTTGGAGGAGCAAGGAAAAGGCAAAACAGAGGATAGATGGTAATGTGGAGGAGTCTTATAAGTTCATCCCATGGATGTGTGAACGGCTGCAAGAGACTAATCCTGACACAGTGGCAAGTTGGGCAGCAAGTGAAGATGGAAAATTTAAGCAATTGTTTATTGCTTATGGTTGTTCCTTGAGGGGATTTGCGATCGGTTGCAGACCACTGCTGTTCATTGATGGAAGTCATCTCAGCGGGCCATACCAGGGCACGTTGCTTTCTGCTACAGCCCTCGATGCTGATGACTTGCAATTGTTAGTGCTGAGAATAATGAGGATTGGATGTGATTTCTACAACTTCTTAAGTCATCCATAGATGTCAGAGAGGATTTAGTCATTGTAAGTGACAGGAATCAAAGCATTATAACTGCAGTAAGTGCTACCTTTGGCGCTAGGAACCACTCTCATTGTCTTCGACATCTGAAGGAAAACTTTAGTAAATTCGTTGGATCCTTTCATTTGAGGGAGGGAAAGAAATTTGCCTTACGGTTACTTGATGATATTGCTTACGCAAGGCTCCCTCGGGACTACGATAAGGCATTGGCTGCCATGCATGAATATGCACCTGATCTAGCTGATTGGGTGAGGAGAAATGGGCCCGAACATTGGGCCAATTCATTGTTCCCTATGAAACGGTGGGATAAGCTAAATTCAAATTTAGCGGAATCATTCAATGCTTGGATGGTGGAAGAAAGGAAATTGCCTGTAATGCGGTTTATTGATGCACATCGAGTGAAGGTGACAGAGCTATTGGTAAGGAAGCAGAGTTGTATTGACACGTGGGCGTCCAATGTCGGTGGTTGAATTGATGCCAAGATTCAGGAGAATCTTACTAGAGCATTGGGGCTGGGTGTCATCCAATGTGGGCAACACGAATATGAAGTTAGAGGTGATGAGATCTATATCATGGTGCATTTAACCCGTCGTGAGTGTACGTGCAAACAGTGGCAGATGGTGGGCATTCCTTGTGCACACGCATGTGCCGTCCTGAACTTGGTAAGGCTCAATGTGTATGACTTTGTCGACCTATGCTACCACGAGGCAACGCAAGGGTTGATATACGATGAATTGATGCATGTTGTGCCAACACATGACTTCCCCATGGTTGAGGACATCGACGTGGTTTCCATAGCAGATTCAAGTGAAAACCCATCTATCTCGTTCCCACCAAAGACAGCAAGGCGTCTAGGGCGCCCTAAGCAGAAGCGCATTGAATCGCAATTCCAAGACAAGCGACAGGTTCATTGTTCCAGATGCAAGGGTGTTGGACACAACCGAGCAAGTTGTAGAGCTTCAATATAGAGACTGGCATGGTATAATGTGCAGGTTGTTGTAGTCCACCTTACATCTATTCATGCATCTAAGTTCTTATTGTAGCCTGTAATTAACTTTGACTTACAGACGTCTAATTTGCAGGTTGGCGTGATGTGTTTTGCTGGGGGTTGTAGTATGTGGCAACATTTGATCAACAACCCCACGATTCCTTATTTTTATTACTGTTTTATGAAGAACTGGTTTGCCACATAGTCGTGTTAGTAACATTGTGAAACATGTTGGTTGTGAAACATATTTTTACTGCCAACGTTGGTGGTTTGTTAGTTGCATTGTGAAACATGTTTTTGTGTTTATTGCTTCTTTGGGTAGTTGTAATGTTGCCTTACTATGACTGTTTGTGTTTGTAATCTTACCTGGTATGTAATTACTACTAACCTTCCTTGGTTTTAGTATCCGTGAGTTATATTATTTTAGTTGCAGCTCAATAATGGGTAAGAACAAGAAGGATGTCGTGTCCGGTAGTTCTTCTAGTGGCCCATCGCGTCCTGCAAACGCCTTCCTCATATTCAGGTGATGAAGTATAAATTGATAAAGCATTGTTGTTTTACTCTCCAAACCCGAACTAAGTGGATTTCTAATGTTATGCTTACTTCTTACAGAAATGAGTACCTTGAAACAATTCGGAAGAGTAGGTCTTCCATAAATGTCACGACGGTGAGTTGGTTAAAGTGCTATATATTAGTTGATAATGTTTACAGTGTCAATTGTAATAAATACAGTTGCATCACTATTTTGTAGATCACGCAGGAGGCACAAGGGCTATGGAAAGCGATGGATGATAGTGCGAAGCAGAAGTATAAAGACTTATACAATGAACGAATGACAGAGTGGTTGGCAGCAGCTCCAACGCCAACAGGAAAAATAAGAGGAAAGGTATAACTTGATTTCTTGAACATTATGAATGTTTTGTATGCAGTTGCGTTATACTAACACATGTTTATCTAAGTGTAGGCGTCTCTGGGAACAAGATGCTCCCCAAAGCGATTTGTGCATTTCGTGACTTCGCTTGACGAGGACTAGCGACGTGTAGTTATGGAGATAGGATTTGGTTCTCTTCTCGAGATGCGCTGCACATCCCTATGTGTCAAGCTTTGCGCTTGGTTAGTAGACCACATCGATGTACATAGTCGTAGTTTGAGGATTGGTTCCTCGGTTGTCCCCATTACCCCGCCACTGTAAATACCATCTTGGGCCTTAGGAGCGAAGGGCCCAAGGTTGTCATAGATGGTCCCATTGAGCAGCTTGCCCAGCTTCGTGCAAGCTTTACTTTTGATAGGCATGGCATAGCACTAAACGATATAGAGTCCAGATTGGCCACTCTAGGTTCCGGCCATGCCTTTCAACAGGCATTTGTACTATTTCTTGTGGGATGTTTGTTATGCCCGGGTTCGAACCCACACGTGAAGCTTCATTTTCTGCATGCCGTAGCTAATATTAGTAGGGTTGGGCAGTACAATTGGGCTGCTTTTGTACTTGATGTGTTGTTTAGTAAAATTGTGAAATATCGGGAGAAAAAAAAACCAACATTGGTGGATGCCTCCTATTTTTACAGGTATGTTCGTCTTTGATTTATTTTTGGTTGTTTGGTTGTATTGGTTCAATGCGACAAGTATATGCTGAAAACACCATGACTTCCCATATTTTCTTAATGTTTCAGCTTTTCTACTATGAAGTTGTACGCCTTGGTGATATTGAATCAAGTCGTCCAACGCCACGTCTGGGGTGGTGGGACGACGATCGTGTGAAGTCACGGGAGAAGGCTGAAAAATCAGTGGGCGGCTATGGCATTGGGGAGGTAAAACATCATTTTCTATGCCCCTTCATATTCTACATGGTCTATTGTGGATGGGCTATTAATATAGTGTAGTCGATGCAGGTGGTGGCACTCACGGTGCGTGCTGAGGAAGGAGATAGAGATGTTGATGAAGGACCTATTCCAGGGATTGATCCGGTAAGACTTCTCACCCCCTACGTTGGTCGTCGGCGTTGTTGACATGTTTTAAAATGTTCTAAATTATGAATACTTTGTTGTTAGGCATCCCAACAAGCGTTGGATCGCATGCGTGCATCTTTGCGCATGATGCAGGACGAGTATAAGATGGCTATCGCTTATGTATCCCAAATGGGTAGGCAAGATGGTATGTTCCGCACTAGACCTGGTTCCGAGAACCAATTCTTGTAGAAACGAGATTGTAGTAGAATTGTATAATTAAGTCAATGTTTGTGTCTGTGAATGCAGGTCCAGCTGCAAAATGAGGAAGAACTGTGAATTGGTTCTCTCTGAGTGGCCATGAACCCTGGCAGATAGAGCTTCTCTCTGAGTTGGTCACTCTGTTGAGATTTTGAATTGGTTATTTTAAATGGTGTTACCTGAATTCAGTAACCTGATTTGAAATAAAGAACTGTGAATGGTCTTTTTCTTTCTTTCTTTAATACCTTTTTGTAGTTGTAATTTCTTCGGTGTTAAATTGAGAACGAGGATCCATTTCATGATCTGTTGCAAAGCACATTATATTCACTGTGAATAAGGTCAAACTTGCTATCAAGAAAATGCTTTTTTTTTCCTCCTTTTCTTCTTTTTTTTTTGGGATACAGTAAATCAACATTGTGCTTGCGTTTTGCTTCTTATTCAGGACCGCAGACCACACAAAATGGGTAGGAGCATTTCATAGAAAACAGGACTTCATTGATGCTGTAGAGGTATGTTATTTAGTAGTTTCAAAATTGTAACTGAAGAGTGACATGTGTGCATATCGGTGACTCATTAATAAATTTTGTTATCCACTACATCTAAAAATTAATGGCTCAAATTTTATTTATTTGTGTATTGTACTTGTATGCAAAAAATTCCTGCACCAGCTGTTATTCAAAGATGTGTAACCATTATATTATAGCTGTAAGTCCCTGATGTTCATGGCATATGTTTATTTGTGACCAGTTAGCTACTGCAAGTTCATATTCTCTTGCTTCAACCTTTGTAGACATGTCAGCAAAAGCATTGAAACTCTGTAGTCCCAACTATTTGATTATTAGGATGAGTTCTGCTGATATGCTATTTTTACTGACCATTCTCATCTCAGTTGTGCCCATATTTTGAATATATTTCTTCTTTTTTTGCCTTCATAAAGAATAGGTGTATACTTCTTCTTCTTTTTTACTGGTGATTATTTCTATGTGGTTTTGTGACAATCTCAACATGACTGTTGGCTTTGGTTCTTAACTTATGAATGATGGTACTTAAAGTCCAAACTTTTCCCCTTCATAGCAGGGAAAATCAAGTAAAATGGGTATCATTGAAAAGATTAAAGAAATTGAAGCTGAAATGGCTCGGACACAAAAAAACAAAGCCACAGGTTTTCCCTTACATTATCCATTACTGTTTGTTTAGAACTGGCAACAGCTGGAATCTCTTTTCTGAAATAACCTTTCTAAAATTATGGGTAAGAAGGGGTGCCTGTTGCATATTATCTATCCCAATGCTTGATGCAAGTGAAATTATTTCACTCTCAGTTTCCTCTATCCACTTGAGGTGTGGCTATTTCTTCATCCTTTTTATTATGTCAGTAATGTATAAAGTGATGTATCCTACCATGATGTTTTCCGAACTTGCTTGGAGCTGCATTTAAATGCATTTCTGTCAGATCGACTATTAATGAATCAACTCATATGCAATGCATTAGGAAGTCGAGAAAATGAGGAAAAATGTATGAAAAGTTACTTTTCCTATGTCTTGCATGTGTTTGGTTACCTGGAAAATAAAGGAAATGACAGGGCCCAGACCTCTTGTGAGAAAACAAGTGTGATTTTTTGTTGCAAAAAAGGATTGGGACCATTCCTTTATTTTCATTTCTTTTCTTTTCTCATGGGCGTGTTGTGCTAATAGGGTTTCCAAGGTTTGTCACTTTACAGAAATTTGCATATTTGATTTGATGTAAGAGTCAGCACACATCAGCTTTCCCACCTTATCTTATTCCTACCTCACAGAAAATGTGTCTTTATTTTACCACTTTATGTATTGCTTGATATTGGTACTAACTGAAGAACCTGAAGCACTAAAGGAAAATATTTTAATGCATTTGGTTTAATACGGCAGTCATTAGCATACACAAAAACACACTCTCTCTATCGCCTCTTTCTCTCTATTTTTTGATTATAGGCTTTATGACTTTATTAAGAAAGAATATAAACACAAAATTTGCCTTCTGTTTCAGCCTTCTATTTAAGGCTTTACCTTCACAATGATTTTTCCCACATTTTGTTCAATTGTCAGTGTGGGGAAGTCAACACTTTTAACGCTGCTAACTGGAACACATTCTGAAGCTGCATCATATGAATTCACAACACTTACTTGCATTCCTGGGATCATACACTACAATGACACTAAAATTCAACTTCTTGACCTTCCTGGAATAATTGAAGGTGCCTCCGAAGGCAAGGGACGTGGTAGGCAGGTAAAACCTAGCTTATTTATACTTTACTTTTGCATTATCATCTGGTTATATGGCAATATTGTTGAAATGTAGAAATAGAGCTGTAATTTCCCTTCTTTTTTTTTTTTTTGAAAATTTCCAAATAAATTGGGCATGGATTGATACTAGTGTTATGATGGTTTGTTCCACATCCACAATGAAGCAAAATGCTAACGGGAGAAACTAAACTTTGACATTTTTTTTAAAAATTTCTTCAGGTCATTTCTGTTTCCAAGTCATCAGACATTGTGTTGATGGTTCTTGATGCCTCAAAAGTAAGTCCTAATGTGTTGCTACAATGCCTTTGCTGCTACTATTATCAGCATATCTATGTTTGTGTTAGTAATCACCTTAAATCTCTCATAGTTGTATCATTGCTCATCAGTTCCAATCAAGATGATTGTGGATAATTCTGTTGTGGATGCTTCAATAGAATAGCACATAAAAGGAGCTTTCTTGTCATTTTACATGCTTGTCTTAGGTCATTTCCTTCGCACTTTCTGCTATATTTTTTTTATGTTTCAACTGTTAATTTCTTTTTGTCTAAGCTTATGCATGTCTAAGTTTACGCATGTCTGTCAAAAGCATTAATACTTCTATTCAATTTCTTTTTTGGGCTATCAATATTTTCTCTATCCCATTATTTATGTTGTCAGACTTTTTAATTCATTCCTTTGTTTAAATTATTGATAATTCCGTCTAGTCAATTGTCTTGTACTTTATGATGAAAATTGAGAAACAATGGCATGTTGTCATTATTAGAGATGTGAACTGTCCTTACAGATATAATATGATCTCTTAAAAGTGATACACATACTTTATACTTTTCTCCCATATAATATATATATATATATATATATATATATATATATACACTCATCTTCATTATGCATCAAAAAAAAAAAGTGTGATGCACATTGTGCTACATATTTTTGGTTTAAAGATTCCATACTTCAAAAATCTGGGTGAGATAAATACTTTGATGGTGGTACAGGAGAAGGACATGAATTTACGAGCTTATCAAAATCTTACAAATATATCTTATATGCAGTGTGCTTGGCCTCCAATTTACCTTTTACTTTATGACATCTTCCTACCTAGTTGTTTCAAGTTTCTGTTGAAGTGTTTTCACTTTCCAGATCTTAAATGTAAACTGACTGAATGGTATTCCAGAGTGAGAGTCATCGCCAGATATTGACAAAAGAGTTGGAAGCTGTGGGCCTCCGTTTAAACAAGAGGCCACCTCAGGTAATGCTTAGAAATTGTAATATTCGTTGTATATCTTATGTTAGTTATGGGCTGGATGTATATAAAGAAGGAATTGGTCTTTATCACAAGAAGTGCTTTGCAATTGGTCATCTGTAGCATTTATAGATTAATTTTTTTGGGTTTTGGTTTTTCTTATTGCTATATTATGTTATCTTCCCAAGGGTTTTTTGACTTTTTTGTTGTTGTGTTTTTTACTGTTTTTGCTCAATTCTTGTGGGTACCTTGTACTTTTTCCCCTTTTAATATTTAGGTTTCTGAAACATTCAAATGTACACATTTGTCGTAAGTGGAGTTTTCCAGTCAACTGCTATGGATTTCTGCAATAAGAAAATCTACAGAGTTGTGTGATTTAAATGCCTGTATCTAGCTGTGTGATTTAAATGCCTATATCTAGCTGTGTGATTTAAATGCCTGTATCTAGCTGTATCTAGATACAGGATTTAAATGCCTGTATCTAGCTGTGCGATTTAATAGGTTACTTCACAGTCTTTGGAACCATGGTCCGGCCAAATGAATTGATTACAGAATTTTTTTTTTATGTCCTGGTCCAAGAGGTGGTTGATTGGTTGTAGATTTGAGAATTCTGTTGGTTTACGCTGCCGTTGTCATCATACTTGCACATTTGCCACACCATTTATATTTCGTTTAGGTCCATATTGAAGTTAAATTTCATGGCTTAAACTTCTTTGTCTGAGTCATTAGATAAACCCAGAAAAATTGCTGAAGAAGATAAATCCTTTGTTTGTTGTTTGGAAATTTGTGTTATGTATTGACATTGTGAGATCCTAAGATAGTAAAAGAAAGGGCGTTTCTTTGTTTTTTTTTTTTTTTGGGTGGTACCTGCTGCATTTCTGAATGTGAGCTTCAATTGTGATACAGGTAAAAGCAACGGAGTTGATTAATCAAATGGAAGTCACAAGGCGTGGGCCATACAGTGGTGGACTTATACAGGGGTAGCGTTTTCACAATTTTGGGACAGGTTGCGAAGAACACTGGCTGTGTGAAATACTACATGTTTTGTTGCCAGTTCTTGCTTCATGTGCTCTAGTTTTTGCTTCCTAAATGAAGAGTGCTTGAGGCCTCCATTTTCACTTTTTCCTTTATTCCTATTTTCTGGGCACTATATGATGTAAGTTCTTTTTCATTAGACCTTTAGTGAATTTGAGCATTGTATCAAACATAATGTTCTTTTTTCATGAAAATGGAAATAAAACTACTTTTAGGTTCTCATACATGGTCTTTAGTTACATATTACATAATATTTACTAGGAACTTGTCTGACCAAATAAAACTACATTTAGTAGCACTTTTTAACCAAAACTCAACGATAACCACACCAAACATGCATCTCCATCACCGGTAAACCAATTCATTCGTCCAGTTTAACTTTGTCAATGTCGTGAAGCAACTCACAGTATATGTCGGACATCCTTCTCGCATGGTCACGCTCCTCCTACAATAGCCGTCGTTCTAGTTCCCATGCCCTTGGTTGTCTTTGTTCAGTGTTTTCTGCATCGCATGAATTCGACGATTCACCCTTTTCTACCCCAACTTCGTTCAACCAGGAGAAGAAATGGCAGCTTTGTTCGCCCTGGAAATACAATGACATGAAGATCAATTAGGAAGTCCCTATTTTGCAAAATATCTCATGTGGGAGGAACGTATTCGAGTGCTATACAACTCCACACATACTTCAAAAGGACATCAGTAAAATCTTCTCCCTTTGTTCGTTGGAGTTTTTGCAGTTAACACACGGCATGGTCCCCTCCCACATTCACACAGAAATAACTCATCGCACCAAACAAAATACCCACATCCATTCCCACCATTGCCTGTAAGAAATAATGCATTTAATTTAGACAGTCTTATAATAGTTGAATGGCCAGATTCATAAAAATGCATACTTACAGACGATGGACAAGTGAAAAAATAGTGCCCTGGATTACGTGAGGTGTGGGATAGTTTTTTTTTAAGCATCCATTTCCCGCATGGACATGGGACTCAAGTGTGGGGATCGGTAGCCTTTGGAGAAACTTCCATACTTCCTTCGCACAAAGTGTAGCACATAATTGACTCGCTTGAAACACTTGTATTTATAAACAAGTCGGAAGGCAGGCCCACGTGAAACACGTTGGTTGTATTAGGAGATGCGAGCGCCAAAAATATGAGGGGACTTGACCTATTTACTAAGGACTCGACCGTACTTGACGTACGACTCAAGCACACCAACATAGGACTTTTAGTAGGAGGGACTCGAGCAATTTTACATGGGACTTGAGATAAGGATAGGCGAGAGCACGGGACTCGAGCTATTTTACATGGGACTCGAGCAAGTATACGTGCGACTCAAGCAATTTTATATGGGACTCGAGCTATTTTACATGGGACTCGAGCTAAGTATACATGGGACTCGAACTAAGTATACGTGGGACTCGAGCAATTTTACATGGGACTCGAGTTAACGATAGGCGGGACCATAGGACTCGAGCTATTTTACATAGGACTCGAGCTAAGTTATATGTGGGACTCGAGCAATTTTACATGGGACTCGTGCTATTTTACATGGGACTCGAGCAATTTACATGGGACTCGAGCTAAGTATACATGGGACTCGAGGTAAGGATAGGCGAGAGCATGGGACTCGAGCAATTTTACACGGGACTCGTGCTATTTTACATGGGACTCGAGCAATTTACATGGGACTCGAGCTAAGTATACATGGGACTCGAGGTAAGGATAGGTGAGAGCATGGGACTCGAGCTATTTTACATGGGACTCGAGCAAGTATACGTTCGACTCAAGAAATTTTACATGGGACTCGAGCTAAGTATACATGGGAGTATACATGGCACTCGAGCTAAGTATACATGGGACTCGAGCAATTTTACATGGGACTCGAGCTAAGTATACATGGGACTCGAGCAATTTTACATGGGACTCGAGCTAAGTATACATGGGACTCGAGCACTTTTACATGGGACTCGAGTTAACGATAGGCGGGACCACGGGACTCGAGCTATATTATGTGGGACTTGAGCTAAGTTATATGTGGGACTCGAGCAATTTTACACAGGACTCATGCTATTTTATATGGGACTCGAGCTATTTTACATGGAACTCGAGCTAACAATAGGCGGGACCATGGGACTCGAGCTAAGTATACATGGGACTCATGCTAAGTATACGTGGGACTCGCGCAATTTTACATGGGACTCGATCTAAGTATACATGGGACTCGAGCAATTTTACATGGGACTCAAGTTAACGATAGGTGGGACCACGGGACTCGAGCTATTTTACATAGGACTCGAGCTAAGTTATATGTGGGACTCGAGCAATTTTACACAGGACTCGTGCTATTTTACATGGGACTCGAGCAATTTACATGGGACTCGAGATAAGTATACATGGGACTCGAGCAATTTACATGGGACTCGAGATAAGTATACATGGGACTCGAGCAATTTACATGGGACTCGAGCTAAGTATACATGGGACTCGAGCAATTTTACATGGGACTCGAGTTAACGATAGGCGGGGACCATGGGACTCGAGCTATATTACGTGGGACTCGAGCAATTTTACATGGGACTCGAGCTAAGTATACATGGGACTCGAGCAATTTTACATGGGACTCGAGTTAACGATAGGCAGGACCACGGGACTCGAGCTAAGTATACGTGGGACTCGAGCAATTTTACATGGGACTCGTGCTATTTTACATGGGACTCAAGCTAAGTATACGTGGGACTTGAGCAATTTTACATGGGACTCGAGCAATTTTACATGGGATATGGACCCCTACTAATACAATACCCTCTCTTGATACCAATATATTATATGCAAAGATAATAATAAAATATCAACAATTATAAATATCTGATAATCATTATCACATGGTTTTTGATCAGTAGACAATCTTAAAGTTATGCCAATTGGACTTTACATCCATCCCTTCTTCTCCCCCATTTCTGTAATCCCCGTCCTTTTCGTATGGAAAACAGTACGCATCCACATTCTCATGAACATTTAAGCATCTCAATTAACCGTACTGGATAGATCCACACTTGCTTGCATACACAGAAAAATGTTGTAAGCAGACAAAGAGACATCATGAAGGACACGTAAAAGAAGGTCGAAGCTAGCATCAGGATCATTGGTGCTAAGACAAATGACTTAAAGTGAAAATAGACTTACAATAGGGATTTTTCCTTATATTGATGTGGTAAACAATTTAAATAAACTATGCATACCTCAGACATTATAATCCACGGAATGGGTCCCATTCCTAACGAGAATGCTATTACAAAAGCCTGAAAGATAAAAGTTATGTAAAAATAATGTAAGAAATTATTAACAGAAAAACACTAACAAGGAAGACTTCAGAAAATTTCGCATAAATAGACATACCACGAGTCCAACTAGGGACAGTATGCTCATAATGCTATAAAAGTGAGAATCTTCTGATACAACACTCTGACAGCAACAGGAACATCAGAAAAGGCATTTCAAATAGAAGAATAGAAATCCCTTCTACTTAATTCCTGGATTTTTCATAATCTAATGCAAAAGTAAACAAAAATTAGAAGGTCGCAGAATTAAGAGACTTTAGAAAGAATGCAACTCAAGAAGGTCGAAATTGGTACGCATCCACATTCTCAGGAAGGTTTAAGCATCTCAATTAGAATGGGTACTTGATTCCGTTTGCAGGGTGGAGCAATAGGTATGCTAACAATTCCTGCCGAAAGTGTCCAATATTTTCCTGTTACAATTTAAATGAATCACTTGCTATAAAAAATTGTGTAAGTCTTAA
Organism: Buxus sempervirens; assembly: GCA_947561395.2. Classification (NCBI taxonomy): domain Eukaryota; kingdom Viridiplantae; phylum Streptophyta; class Magnoliopsida; order Buxales; family Buxaceae; genus Buxus; species Buxus sempervirens. Next base: position 53,965,553 of record OX387182.1, read on the forward strand.
CCACATCAAGTTGCATAGGAAAATATATACTTGCCTGCCCAAACCTAGTCGACAATTGATGCCCATCCCAATATTCCATGTACTTCATTACAAATACACCACAATCGTCACTACACAACAAATGGAAGAGATCAAGAGAAGGTAGACATGGCAAATAACTGGAAAATACAGGTGTTATTGGGGGTAAGGTAAAGCTATAATTCAATGTAGTAATTATTCATGATCGAACAATAATGATTTCATGTTTTTACCCACTGTATTTAATGCATGTAATATTATTGCAACAATGAGGATACTTTTAATTTCATTTCAAGATTTATTCTTCAATAAATATCACCATTATTCAGATGATAATACCCAATGAATCTAGCTAAAATAATTTTAATAATCGTAATTACTAATAAAATCCAAATAAATTAGACTCCTCCAATACTTATCTTGCTAAAGAATTTTAATAATTGGAATTATTTATATCATAATACCCAATGATATACCTATAATATTTGAGTTAATCTCAACGACTAAAAGAATGTAGCACCCCGGAACCAGGTCGACCCATATCAGGTTTATATTGGCTCCTAGGCGCTAGCTTAGGGCCCAAAGTAATGAAAACGGACTTCAAAACTAACCAAACACACAAAAATAACCTCCTAAATTTTGGCTATATAACGCCTGTACATACGAGTATGGGCTAAGCCCTCAAACACAAATGATCACCTGATAAACACAGTCTATATATCCACTCAAAAAAACTAAACCATCCAAATATACAACAAAAATAATCTCACTAAGTTTACATCCTCTCTCCATCTTCCCATCTACATCCTCTTTGAGCTCCACAGGTTGCTTATTTGGAAATAACCAAATAAGCAACCTAAGGGCATTATCCAATATCTGTATAATGCTCATGTAACTTATGGTAACATATGAGTAATAAAATTGGGAACTTACGAACTACTTTGACAGGGCACGGACACAGGCACCAGTGGCCACTCCTGCACTCTCTTGTCACAACCAGGTTTAAGCTCCTCAAAGACTTGCAAAAAACGTTGTCTACAATGAAAATTGAACCATTCAATATCAAATTATATAATACATTGAAACTATATAGTTCTTTACATACCAATTTCGTTGATACAGCATGATAATCAGCAGGCCGATTCTTCGGTACCGAATCTAGCACTTCGACCCGCTACTCCTTGATGTTCAAAACAACCAGGAACCAATGGCTCCTCCTCAAGATCGGTAGGAAAACCTATCAAATGACAATACAAGGTGTACTAGGCGTTAATAATTATGTAAATGAGAGTAATAAAATATTCAAATGACAATACCGTATGACATCGAAGCAAACTACATCCTAGAACATCTCGTGAAAATTGACTTTGTAAAGCATCTTCTACAGTCAATGTTCCTTTTAGGATTGGACCCTGTAAATCACAAGTACAATATATTAGTCCGCTGTAGTACTCCATATGTATTGATAATTAATTATTGTAAGCATCCTAACATACAATCCTGTATACGTACAGATGTGTAGGGTGTAATATAATGACGACGGATAGTTGATGCATGTTCCCGCGTAGATTTGACACGGGCAAGCACATACATGTGCATAACCTATTCCACAATCACCTTAGTGAGAAAACTAATCCAAGTACCATTGTAACCTAAAACAAATGATACACTTTTCAATACAAAAAACTGACCAGGTCGCTAACCCTTCGTCGTGGAAAAAGACCAAGTAGCTCAAATCGAGTCGCATAGCAATCACCGAAATCAACAAGTTTTTCCCTGCATGTGGGCATTCCACTTATAAGGCCAAAAAAAAAAAAACAACAACCAACTATGAACACAATATTGAATGGTGTAAATCTCTTAATTACTGTCAATCACAGAAGATATATACTTACATTGGCGACCCCCCTGTCATGGCATACATCCACGCTTTTGTCTCTCGTTCAGGTAATGGGGGGAATCTATGCGTCTCGACAAAGGGTGACCTCAATTTATGTACAAGGTGCTTTACTCGCTTCCCTCTACCTCTGGGACAAGACTACATCATACTTGGACCCTCAAATGTAGTTGCGGCTTCATCGTGTGGCACACTTCCAACAAAAGGAGGTGATGAAAACTCTGGGTGTGCATCAAAAGTGCCATCGGCATCTGGAGGTGGTGGAGGAGGCACATCATCACAAGAAGGCCGGTCGGGCTCTGAATTTGGAGGTGGTGGATGTGGCTGGGAGTGGCTTAAAGAGGCGGAAAAGTCAGTACAATGCCATGTGAAGTCACAGGCAAACCCGATCATACGAACAATATGACCTCGTAATACCTATGACAATGAAAACATATTGATGAAAGGTGATGTATAGAAGAATGTGTAAAATAAAAGAAATAATGCAATGGCTTGCCTTACCGGATCTATATCTGTCAGCACGTGACTCACATCATCTGCCCGCTCCACATCCCGTGCAAAATCCATGCCTAAGGCACATAACATTCACACACAAAATATGATTTTAAACTTTAATACAAGAGGCCACCTTGCCTCATTCCTGTTTAAACTCAAAAGAACATATCTCCGTCTATAAAATAGGCAAGCTTTAAGAAAGCAGGACAAAAATGTTAAATGGTGGAACTGTGCAATCGGATTTTGTTAAGAATAGATTAAAATGTTCCATTTGATTTCAAGTTTCTTTTGTCTGATGAATGTCTCTTAATTTATATATTTTAATTTAGATCAACATTATGAATTTTTATTTTAGTTACAAATGGAGTTTGATCCTTTTTGACTCTTTACATTTGAGTTACTGGATATCTTGCTAGATAGAAGCAACGATAAAGGAATGTGTCAAACTTAGATGGACAGCTTAATATATTGGAATGCTTCTCTAAATGCATGCAGGTATTCGACGGGTTTTGGGGTTTCTGGTGGTAGTGCATTGATTCATGAATTCTATTCTACAGAAGTACCAAATCATGTTCATTTGACTGTTGACACGGGTTTCAGAAATGGTGAGCCTACCATCAAAGCTTTTGTTTCTGTCAATTCGTCCCTTGGAGATAGGCAACTTGCAGCACAATTTCAAGAAATCCCTTTGGATCTACGTATGGTTGAAGCTGAGCGAGTTGGATGTATGTATATAAAGCTATATTCACATTCTGACTTGATCTTACTCACTTTTTTTGTTTATTGGTGTACTTCGTGACCTTGTATGTTTAAATAAAACTAAGTGAACATTTGCATTTTATGGCCAGTACTTAAAAAACTTAGTTACCATCAGACGTGCACTAATCCAACATGGGCTTAGAATTGCTATCTATGTCTGCATTGTGATATTTTCTTTGAAAATTAAGATATGAAATTTATTCTTGATCTCAACTCCATGGCAATTTTTAGTTGACTGAACCATTGGCCACTTCAACTGAAAAACAAATGTTTTTTACAGGATAGCTAGCTATTATGTTTACTATGATATATGGATTAGAATAGTGGGCATTATATGGTGAATTTTGCTAAAATGAGGACAATGAGATCAATGTGTAAGAAGACTAGATGAGCATTTAAGAGTGTATAGGTATTGTCCAATTAGGAGATCAAACAAACGAAAATAAATTCCTGATGTCCTATGGCCATCAGGAATTTATTACATGTTAAATTTCAAGTCTCAACGTATACTTAAGATGGCATAATTCTGATCCCAAAGCAGCAACTGACAACAAAATTAGGTAAGATGCCCTCTTGCTTGCCATGAGAGAAATGGAAAAGCATATTGCAGTAACATGGTAAGGAAATTAAATGCTTGCACATTTTGCAAAATGCAGTATAAACATCATGAACATCATCCGCTGTAGAAGTGTAACTTTGCATCAAGACCATCAGAAGCATTGCGCCCAAGACAGCAATTAAGGAATATTATCAACAATAAAGTAAATGAAAGTTAAGGAAATTCAATTAAATAATAGTTAGACAATGCTAGAAAAAGAGCACTACAAAAAATCCCAAATAAACAATACCAACAGAAAACCAATTAGCTTGTCAAGAAAACTCAACCAGAATCAACAACAAAAAATATTTATCATTCAAATATTTCTCTGGACAGCAAAAATCATCCACAACCATGGTCTGAAAATTTACAGCCAATATTAGAAAAACATGCCATAAACTCATATTCAAATTCGAAAAACCCCATTTCGCTAAGGCAAACAACCCATATTCAAATTCAAGCCTTTTTTGCAACAAGATTACCATTTAAATAGGTGGAAATATGCAAATGTGCAAATTCAAATTCAATTACATATGCAAATGTTTGGGGGAAAATCAAATTCAAGGGAGGCACTCGGCAGCTACCTGGTCGCCAACGGCAGCACTCCCTACGGCGACGAACAGCAACTTCGATGAGACAGCAAGGTTGCCCGCGGCAACACTCCACACCGCAATGAAAACCAACTTCGATGAAACAGCAGGGTCGTCAATGGCAACACTCCCACGGCGACAAACTTCAACCGCGGTGGCTCTCCAACGACCAATGCCTCAATGTGTGCAAACAGACAAAGGGTTTTCCTCCTTTTGAGGGTTAATGAACGATGGAGAGGGAAACAATGCGCGAAACAAATGGAGGAGGAGAGGGTTTCGTCCAGGTAGCGAAGGGGTTTTTGGAGAAGAAGAGATCAATGGGGAAGGAGAGTGGGGGAACTTTGTCGGCGTTCATCGACCTTGAATAAGATGAAACTATGAGTGGGAAAACCACTTGCATTCGCCGGCGAAGAGAGGAATGGGGGAAGGAGAGAGTTTCGGTTTTTTGGAGAAGAAGATGACAATGGGGTGTAGACACCCCAAATTGCACTAAAAATGAGAAAATAATTGAAAATATTAATTGGGATTTGAAACAGGTCAAAAAAGTGTAAAATCTGGCCAAACTGGTCATGACCGTATTTTGTTTACGGACTGGTCATACCTGCAGTTGATATACGGTCACAGCGTGCCCGTATTAATAATACGGGCCGGACGCGACCGTAATATATATACGGGCACGGGGGTCTTTGTGCGAATTTATCCTTTTTGATTTTTGAGCCTTATCTGCACCAAAATATCTCTCTTGGATAAGCGAATTCTCTTATTTATCTGTTCGAATTATCTGATTTATCCTTGTGGATAAAGGATTGGCATGATTTTGTGTTTAACTCAAACTGAAACTCTATCTTGCCAAACATTGGACCAACCTTGCCCCTGTGCTTGCCTATAAATAGAGGTGAGATTCTCAAGCTGAGGGCCACGAAAATTTGAAGTCTAAGAAGCTCCAAGAGAAGAAGAGGAACCCCTGCTGCATTGCTCGCTCAATCCAGGTAAGTCCCTTTTCCCTTTTATTTTCCGTTTTCAATTCTAGATGTAATAGGATTTTCTCTATTGCTGTAGAATAAGGCCATCTTTTATACTTGTATTCCTAAACTTGTCTCTAAGTACCTCAAGAGTCTCTCTAGCCGTAAAACGTGAAGAGAGAGCTAGGGGAAAAGAGAACAGGTGGATCCGTAGGGTAGACCCCCATATGCTCTAATCTGTGAGATGTGGCTGCTTTAAATATCCTGATCATGTTTTAATACTTTTTATGATGAATTTGAATGAATCACATGAATCTATGATGTTTATAGCATGAGATCCCCACTTTTTTTTAAAATTTGGATTTTCACCACTTTTGCACCTACAGCACTGTTTTGTGATTTTTGAGATTTTAGGCTAAGGTCCTGGATTTATCATGATCAATATGGTAGATCTGGATCCAAAAGCCTGAAAATAAATTCTAGGGTTTCATGATATGGTTTTTGAATCGTTTTTCATTATTGAGAGAAGACCCTACGGTCTAAGTTCTCCCCTTTTGATGTTCTTCATCAATGTGGGTATTTTTGGTTTTTATTTCTTGATTTAATGTGAAATTTGGGCTATATCTATGTCCTGGACTATTCAAGTTCAATTTTGAAATATTTTATAAAAATCATATTTTTCTAGATTTCTAGAATTTGACTTGAAGCCAGATTTTTGGATTTTTCACTTTAAATTGATTTTATCTCAATTTTATTTTGATCATGGAACCCTAGGAATGGTATGATCATATTTGAAAGTTCTGGATCAATCAGACTATTCATATGAAAAAACCATACAATTTTTGTCTTTTTGTGATTTTTCCTGATTTTTATAGCAAGCTTTTTTCTTTAATTTAACATGAACAATGCCTGTCAACCACCTTGTGTGGATGAATAGGGGTGCCTAACACCTTCCCCTGTACATAACCTAATCCCCTTACCCATCTCTGGTTGTTTTTTTAGGAGGGTTATTTTTACCCTAAAATTGCCTTTTGTGCTTATTTAATATTTTGGTGTCCATTCACACCTAAATTGAATGGTGGCGACTCTTTGTTTAATTTAATCCCGTGTGATGATTTAGAGGAAGTCAAAAGGATTTTTAATTTTTTTCCCATGTCTCACAACTTGCGACTCTGCTGGGGAGATTCTTTCCCAAGACATTGAGGGTTTGAGCCTTTTGGTGTTTTAGTTCATGTTTTTGATATTTTTGGATTTGCTTGCTATTTTGTTCTTAAGCATGTTGGGTATGTTTTAAATCTGAATTATTGCTTAAGAATTCATGAGGGTAGAAACATGCTTAATTCTGATATATAGGATTGTTTCTACAAACATGCGTAGGGGAGGTTCGTTTTGCTGAACTATGCTGATTTCTTGCTATATTTTTATGATAGCATGTTTTAATTTTCAGCATGATCTCCATGATGATTTTTTGGTGTATAACATGATCATATGTTTGCATGATTAGATGATTTTTTTATGAGCATGTTTTAGGTGCTATAGGATTGCTGTATTTCCTTGTTTACTTTAAATATGCTTTCCTATTATGCCTTGGTTTGTTTATGCATGGCTACGAAAAGAGTGGCAAGGGTTTGGGACGTTGTGAATGCACCTTATTTTTACAATGCACTGTGCACCTTTTATTTTTCTTACACAGCCTACCCTTAACCTATAGGAAGTTGAACCCGAATGTGTGTAGCTTGGCGCAACGAGGTCGATATTTCGGAAAGCGAAAGTGAAAATATTCACCTTAGAACTTTGAGCCAATGATGTGATGATAACATGGATCTGGGATTCTGGTCATCACTAGGCTTGAGTGCTAAGTTGCCATTAAGCCAAAACCCAAAACCCAAAACCCCTACGCTTGAAGGTGGAGTTACACGTTTTTGGCTAAAATACACAATTACGTAGGGATATGGGTTTGTAAATTGTGGGAAGGCCGTTTGCATGGCTTACAAACCAGGGCATAATGTGGATGCCATATTGAAGGTAAACAAGGTAACAAGGTAATCCTATTCTTCTACATTATTTTCATGTCATAGGGGAGTCATGGTGCCCATTGGTCTGGGATAAAATTGGTCCCAAAATATGCATGTTTCTAAAATTGGTGCAGCCCATAGGAAGAGTTTCAAACTCTGTTTAGAATCAATCCTACCCAATGTTCATACAAGAGGCAACAAAAAGGGTACCAAATTCTTGAGTATGGTATCAATATGGAGGGTACATGTGCCTTCCTAAACATGTATTTTAGCAAAAAGGTCAAAGTCCACTTTGGGACAGTTTAGAAGCCCTGCACTGGGTGAACCGTACGTTTGGATGAGCAATTAAAGTAATCAAACCGTGAACAAAACTGAGAAAACATAAAGGAGCTCCGTAAAACCGTATTTGATACACGGGCTGGGCTCGTCCGTATTAGTTATACGGGCGGGGTTCGCCCGTGAATGTCATACGGGCACGGCTCGCTCGTAATTTGAATATGGGCAGGGCTGGACCGTACTGTGTATACGGTTTTCGCGGAAAATTCAATTTTAATCAGCTTTTTCCCACTAAATCTTATTCCTTTAACCTTTAAATAATGATAAAGGGAAATAGGTTTGAACAAAATGCTTCAAAAAAAAATAATAATAATAAAAAGTGTGAAGAGAAAATCCTTTGGGCTTCTGAAAGCCTTTGAATTTCAGAATTTTTCTCAAAAACTCCTTGGGCCTCTGAAAGCCTTTGAATTTCAGACTTTTTCTCAAAAACTCCCTGGGCCTCTGAAAGCCTTTGAATTTCAGACTTTTTATCAAAAATCCCTGGGCTTCTGAAAGCTTTTGAATTTCAGACTTTTTCTTTTTGGGCTTCTGAAAGCCTTTGAATTTCAGACTTTTTCTTTTTGGACCTCTGAAAGCCTTTGAATTTCAGATCTTTTGGGCCTCTGAAAGCCTTTGAATTTCATATCTTTTTCTTTTGGGCCTCTGAAAGCCTTTGAATTTCAGATCTTTTGGGCCTCTGAAAGCCTTTGAATTTCAGATCTTTTGGGCCTCTGAAAGCCTTTGAATTTCAGATCTTTTTCTTTTGGGCCTCTGAAAGCCTTTGAATTTCAGATCTTTTGGGCCTCTGAAAGCCTTTGAATTTCAGACCTTTTTCTTTTGGGCCTCTTAAAGCCTTTGAATTTCAGATTCTTTTCTCAAAAACTCTTTGGGCTTCTGAAAGCCTTTGAATTTCAGACTTTTATCAAAAATCCTCGGGCCTCTGAAAGCCTTTGAATTTCAGACATTTTCCAAAAAAATCCCTGGGCCTCTGAAAGCCTTTGAATTTCAGACCTTTTTCAAAACCCCCCCGGGCCTCTGAAAGCCTTTGAATTTCAGATCTTTCTCTCTTTTTGTGGGACCTGTTGGAAGCCCTAGAATATTCCAACAATTCAATTCAAAAAAAAAAAAAACAAAAAAACAAAGAAGCAAATAAAGAAAAAAATCCAAACTCGTGTTCACCCAGCTTGCACATAGGATTCATAGGCATGTGAATGAGATTAAATGGGCACTGATATTTTCCCTTTATTTTTTCCAGGTACCAAGTACACTTACAACCATAGCTCCTGTAACCAGATCAAGAGCTTGCGCCATGAATCCCATTGAGACTGAAGCTAATGCTCCTCACCCAGATTTAGCCCTGCTTCAGGAGCAGGTGGCAGGACTAGCCCGAATGCTAGAGAACATACTATCAGTGCAGGCCGAACAAGTCCAAGCCCAAAACCAAGCCTCCACTTCCAACAAAGCACCTCCACCTCAAATCAATATTCCACCTCTGGTTCAACCTATTCCTGAACCCACCCTGGAACCTATATTGATGAGGGGGGAGATGGTTGAGTTTGAGAAAGAGAAGGAAAAAGAGAGAATGAGGGATGAGATGGAAAAGAAGTTCATGCATAGGCTGGAGATTATTCAGGACGAGCTAAGGGAAGTGAAGGGAGTTAAATCATTTGGAGGCATGAATTTTGAAGATCTGTGCCTATACCCCGATGTATGTCTACCGGCCAAGTTTAAATGCCCAGATTTCGATAAATATGATTGCACTGGCTGCCCAATGAGCCATTTGAAGTTATACTGCGGGGCTTTATGCCAGTTTGGCCGGGATGATGGCATACTGATTCAGCTCTTCCAAAGGCGCTTGACTGGAACTGCTTTGAGGTGGTTTGCCACCTTAGACCATGGAAGGATCAGAAGATGGAAAGACTTAGCATATTCCTTTTTGGCACAATATAGATTCAACTCTGAGATTATACCAGATAGGTATGACATGATGAGGATGGAAAAGAGAAATGATGAGACCATAAGGCAATATGCTAAAAGGTGGAGGAAGTTGGCTGCACAAGTCAGGCCACCCGTGGGAGAACCAGAAATGATTTCAACTTTCATCATGACATTGGGGCAACCATTTTATAGTCACTTGGTGGGTCAAACTACCACCAACTTTGCTGCCCTAGTGCAAGTGGCAGAGAGAATTGAAGATGGGATCAAGTCTGGGAAAATAGCTGATTACTCTGCAGTGTTGAACCATGAAGCATCCACCACTTTCTCTACACAAAAAAAGGAAAATGGTAATGGAAAAAGAAAGAATGAAGAAAGGGGAGAAACAGAAGTGAATATGGTACAACTTCCCAGGGAACCCTTTCAAATCAATGTCCATCCACCTCCTATCAAGCCAACCCATCAAGTTCCTTTTCTGCCTATCCAAATTAATGTCCCTTCTGCACAGCCTATGAAGGAGGAAACAGAAGTAAGGAAAAGAAGGGAATTTTCTAAACTGCCTATGAGACCATCTGAGCTTTTGCCTACTTTACTTCAGAAGGGTTATGTGGCTTTGAAGTTGCCAAATCCTGATGCAAGCAAAGGGAAGAATTATGATTCATCTGCAATTTGTGAGTATCATATGAACACTCCAGGGCATACCACTGATTGTTGCTTGGCCCTAAAGCATGCAATTCAGGATCTACTGGATAATAACTCCTTATCATTTAATTTAGTTACACCCATCCCATCTACCGATAACAATGAGGCAGGCAGCTCAAATGCAATATGGGAAATTTTCTCTGGAGAAAGAAGATTTGACCCTTCTCAGCTTATCGCTCCTATTGGTCCAACAGTCAGGGTTTATCTTGAAAGTAATGCTCCTGGTTATGACTAGGAAGGCTTGCCTCACTCAGCAGGAGAAAGAAATTATCAGAGAAAGGGAGAAAAGTCAACTTTTGCCTTTGAGAACAGGGGCAGTTTTCGAACTCCCATAAGAAGAATGCACATTTCCTGAAGATCCCAGGGAGCCTTGTTCTCAGGAAGTGATTTTAATAAAGGCTCTTCAAAAAAAAAAAAAGATTTTCCCCTTTAACATTTTTCTATAAGAAAAAAAAAGGTTTTCAACAAGGTCCTGTTTTACTTATGAGTTATATTTCCCATTGAATTTCATTAAGTTGAATATGACTTCGACATTGGGCTCAATTTTGAGACCAAAATCGAAGAAAAAGACATTTTATATGAAAATTCAAATCTTTTCAAGTGTCATGAGAAGAATATTCTGCAAAATTATGAAGTGACTAATTTTATGGCCTTTGGAACCAAAGATGACCCATAGTCTTCAACAGAAAAGATAGAAGAAGATTTGAAGTTCCTTCATTATAATTTAGAAAAGGATTGCACCACTTGCTGATTCGTTCAAAGGGAGGTTGATAATATTGTTTGAAGAAATTTTGGGGCTTTGCACTTGAAAATATGGGAGAATCTGACCTTTTCGTTGGAAATAGAATTGGGCATTATTTGATGGAAAGAATCCAAATTCATAAGATTGATCAAAAGGTGAAGAACTTGTTCATAATAGAGATCCTATTTGAAGAGGCTTTTATCTTGATAGAAGTTGATTTAAAAAGAAGAAGAAAAAATTCCTGAACTAGTCATGTAGTACAACTTTACCAAGTCTGATAATTCAATTTTTTCTTAAAATGATAAGAGGCCTTTCTTTCTTATATCCCCAAAAATTTTGAAATCCCTAGTTAGACCCTTTGAGCTTGATACATTTTTCCAAGTAACCTAAACTGAGAATTGTAACCTCACACTGGGGCAAATTTATTAAGGCATAAAAAAAAGGAATGAAGGGACAATTATTGAAGTTCAAAACGGATTTTGAATATGTTTTCAGAAAATGGGGCAAAGAAATGAAAAAAAAAAGAGAAGAAAAAGAAAGAAAAAAAGATAATCAAATGCTATTTGAAGAATGTCTTCAAAATTGTGAAAAAAACAATGGAAAAAAGAAGTTCAATACCGGAGAATAAGTTTCAAATGAAAAAATCAAATTGAGGGAAGAACTTCATTACTGGGGGCAATTTTGTATTCATTCTAAGGGAAGAAATGCCTTAAAAATTACAATTTCAGTTAACCCATTTGATCATAGGGTATTTGACCCTTTTATTCCTTTTCTTTCTAAACAAACACCAAGCCTCCGTTTCGTCCCATTCATAAGTCCTCTTTGATTAAGAAATTTTGAATTAAGGCAGTTTTGAATACATAGTTGCTGGTGATGAAGAAAAAAAAAGAAAAAAAAAGAAAAAAAAAGAAAAAGGAAAAAATGGAGAAAATGTAGTGAAAACCCGGAAGGGCGCTACATGGCAAATAATCAACTATCTACAAGAAGGAAATCGTCAGAGAGGAAAGTCTAGAATTGGCATAGATCTAGGTGAAGTCCTCCTGTTGGTGGTTACTTTTGAGATATAGTCACTCTTCAAGTGATTGAGGAAAGTCTTCTTTTCAAGACTGAAGCAACATAATCAGAACTATGATATGAATCATCTATGAACAAGTTGATGGCCATCAAAATTGCCATTAGGAAATTATTGCTGAAGTTAAAGTCATAAATTCTCATATCATGGATACAATGGAGAAACAATTGTTCTTCAATTGCATGAAGGAAGATGTCTTTCTAGACTAGGGCAAAATAGTCAGATTGAAAGAGTCGTCATATCTGGAGCATCAATTGACAAGCCGATGGTCATGGGAATGATTCTAAAGGTTCCGAAAGCTTATTTTGGTCTTTCTTCATTTTCTGAAATAATCTTCTCATTATTCAACTTGATTTTAATTCTTTTGGACTATATGCTAATAAGTAATTGGATCATTTTTTCAAAAAAATATAAAAGCACAAAAAGCAAAAAAATATATTTTTGGCCTATGATGAGAATCTATATCTTTTCATAAAACATTGGTTTTGCAAGCATTAGAGAATTTTGAGGCCACTAGTATAAAACATATTTTCTTATGTTTACATTTGCATTCTTCTATTAGGGTTTCTTTTTGGCAAAGGTTTAAAAATAAAAAAAAGACAGAGAAGAAAAAAAAAGAGAAAAAGAAAAAAAGAAAAAAAGAAAAAAAGAGAAAAAGGAAAAAAGATGATCATCTCTACTGAGGGGCAAATACTTCTTCAAACAATCAAAACCGGAGCATGCTCAGTGTCTTTCCTTCTGGGTTTTCATTGGAATGAATTCCAACTTCTGGAAGAAGCAATCAAGCTTTAGTCTTCGAATTTGAAAGAAAAAAAGGCCTCGAAGCAATGGCATGTTTTCTTCGTTAAACAAGGGTTCCCAATTCTTCAATCATGAAGAAGGATTTTACTGGGGCAGCAAGAAGGCATGAAAGACAGATCATGGGTTGTAGGGGCATGAGATTAGATCATCAGATTATGGTTCTCAAATCCATCAATCAAGAAGAGGGCATTCACTTGGGCAATTAAAAAGCATGAAGACAGGTTATGGGCAGTAAGGGCCCATACATCGTTATTGAGAGAGCAAGAAGATAAAGAAGCAAAAGCAAGTTGCAGAATATTCAAGCACAAGTTCGGGCATTAAATGGCACCCAGGTATATCAAATAAGAAAATCAATCAGGAAAATTCAAAAAGTGAAAAACATCAAAATCAATTGAGTTTGCAGTGGTCAATTTTAAATTCACACTCTTTTCAAAAATTACTTGTCTCAGATTTCTTTTCATAGCCACGAGAGCTCCAAGAAATCTGAGATAAGGAAGAGACACCACCCCATCAGACTTCAAGTAGGGGTTTCATTGGCTATCTTCGAATCCATGTTTTTATCATTTCTTTGTTTGACCAAAGCAAGTTCAATTAATGAGATGTTTTTCAAATGTGTAATTTTGAGTTGTGTCTGTTCTTTACTGTTCATTGTGCTACAACTGCAAGCCACCCAAAAAAATTGTCTTTTTCATCATTTTCTCCACACTTTTCAGGAGATCAATGTCTATATTATTTGTAAGTTGCAAGGATTGCCACCTTACCCACTTTTGTTTAAAATTTTTTGTCTCAAATCTCACTTCATAGCCACGAGTGCTCAGTGAGAGGAGAGAGGAGAATTTGCCCCTTAAGCTTAGGGACTTTTAGCAAATCATCCGCAATGAATTCTTTTTACCAAAATCATTCATTTAATCCTTGCAAAATGCAATTAGTTAGATAAAGATCTCAAAAAGTGCAATTGGTGGGTCTTTTTACTCTCTGCTGGTAATTGGTTCCAATCACCAGCAAAGAGGGGGCAGCTGTAGACACCCCAAATTGCACTAAAAATGAGAAAATAATTGAAAATATTAATTGGGATTTGAAACAGGTTAAAAAGTGTAAAATCTGGCCAAACTGGTCATGACCGTATTTTGTTTACGGACTGGTCATACCTGCAGTTGATATACGGTCACAGCGTACCCGTATTAATAATACGGGCAGGACGCGACCGTAATATATATACGGGCACGGGGGTCTTTGTGCGAATTTATTTTTTTTTATTTTTGAGCCTTATCTGCACCCAAATATCTCTCTTGGATAAGCGAATTCTCTTATTTATCTGTTCGAATTATCTGATTTATCCTTGTGGATAAAGGATTGGCATGATTTTGTGTTTAACTCAAACTGAAACTCTATCTTGCCAAACCTTGGACCAACCTTGCCCCTGTGCTTGCCTATAAATAGAGGTGAGATTCTCAAGCTGAGGGCCACGAAAATTTGAAGTCTAAGAAGCTCCAAGAGAAGAAGAGGAACCCCTGCTGCATTGCTCGCTCAATCCAGGTAAGTCCCTTTTCCCTTTTATTTTCCGTTTTCAATTCTAGATGTAATAGGATTTTCTCTATTGCTGTAGAATAAGGCCATCTTTTATACTTGTATTCCTAAACTTGTCTCTAAGTACCTCCAGAGTCTCTCTAGCCGTAAAATGTGAAGAGAGAGCTAGGGGAAAAGAGAACAGGTGGATCCGTAGGGTAGACCCCCATATGCTCTAATTTGTGAGATGTGGTTGATTTAAATATCCTGATCATGTTTTAATGCTTTTTATGATGAATTTGAATGAATCACATGAATCTATGATGTTTATAGCATGAGATCCCCACTTTTTTTTAAAAAATTTGGATTTTCACCACTTTTGCAACTACAGCACTGTTTTGTGATTTTTGTGATTTTAGGCTAAGGTCCTGGATTTATCATGATCAATATGGTAGATCTGGATCCAAAAGCCTGAAAATAAATTCTAGGGTTTCATGATATGGTTTTTGAATCGTTTTTCATTATTGAGAGAAGACCCTACGGTCTAAGTTCTCCCCTTTTGATGTTCTTCATCAATGTGGGTATTTTTGGTTTTTATTTCTTGATTTAATGTGAAATTTGGGCTATATCTATGTCCTGGACTATTCAAGTTCAATTTTGAAATATTTTATAAAAATCATATTTTTCTAGATTTCTAGAATTTGACTTGAAGCTAGACTTTTTGATTTTTCATTTTAAATTGATTTTATCTGAATTTTATTTTGATCATGGAACCCTAGGAATGGTATGATCATATTTGAAAGTTCTTGATCAATCAGACTATTCATATGAAAAAACCATACAATTTTTGTCTTTTTGTGATTTTTCCTGATTTTTATGGCAAGCTTTTTTCTTTAATTTAACATGAACAATGCCTGGCAACCACCTTGTGTGGATGAATAGGGGTGCCTAACACCTTCCCCTGTTCATAACCTAATCCCCTTACCCATCTCTGGTTGTTTTTTTAGGAGGGTTATTTTTACCCTAAAATTGCCTTTTGTGCTTATTTAATATTTTGGTGTCCATTCACACCTAAATTGAATGGTGGCGATTCTTTGTTTAATTTAATCCCGTGTGATGATTGAGAGGAAGTCAAAAGGATTTTTTTAGGAAGGAAGGAGAATGGGGTCGGGGTTCGTGGGTGTTCGTCGGCCTTGGAGATGAAGCAAAGTTGCTCGAGAAACAAGCCTCGTTCGCCGGCGAAGAAAGGAGCCGGCGTTCGTTCTTCGTCGGCGTTCGTTCGTCGAACCAGGGTTTTTCGCACAGGAGAGGAGAGGAGAGAATGACGACGAGAGGGAAACACGCACGTGTTTCCCTCTCTTTCCCCCCCCCCCCCCCCCACTATATTCAAGGGCATTTTGGGCATTGCAAATGTAACGCCCCGGATTCGAGTCACGAAATAACACCGTAACTCATCCCCGGAGGTTAATTTAAAACACAGGATCGCAATATCAGAGTGAAGGAAAAACATGAATACAACGATAGCTATATAACAGAGTGCGCTAAAATATTCCCAAACTAAAATAAAACTCACATGTCCAAATAACTACCCGCTAGTATCGAGCTCTCCGAGAGTATCTGAAAACAAAATGAAAGCAACGGGGTGAGATACGAATATCCCAGTGAGCAGCACATGCATGCACAAATACATTTAGTTCAGTTCTAAAACATGCCACGATTTCAAACCATATACAACGATGATAACACGTATAACCCAACAAAACTTCAACGATCCAAATTTCCATCCGTGAGGAAAAACCATCGCATAAACTAAGCGGTAAAGACGATATCAATCATGCATATAGCCGTAAAGTCACGTATAACCAGGTAGCAACATATCGAAGAAAACATAGTTCAACAACTCAAAAGATATAACTCGGGTCCCAACCCGTATCAACAATAAAGTCACATCATAACCGATGCCCACGCCTCCCAATGTATATCCGGCCTACTCAGGGTTTCGGATATTGAAATGACAGCGTCATCCAATGCCGGCATACTCCGGGTATCGGCATTGACAACACCATACCACTCAGGGTCATGATGCTGCTCTACACTGGCAGGAGGTACAATACCCAAAAATCGGTAAACAATATTCCATGAGCCATAGATACCAACAAACCAGCGAATAAAACGTATCACGTCAAACAAAATCAAATACCACATTGGTCAATGTCATGTAGTTGCTTGGATTGGTTAATCAACATGCCAGAGCAACATCCACACCTCCATGTACACAGTTCCGGCCTACTCAGGGTATCGGACACTCTGAAATGACGGCCTACTCAGGGTATCGTCATCCAATGCCGGCCTACTCCGGGTATCGGCATCGACAACCAGGCCTACTCAGGGTTTCTGGCTGCTCTACACCAGTCGTGGCAACACTCCATGGCCATGCCATTACACCAATAAAACAAAATACATTACATTACTAAGCTTAGACTCTGGATCCAGGACAAGCTAAACCAAAACCGATAAATAGCCGATAAAACACCGCATTCAGTATGCACATCACAAGTTGTTCCAACCAGAACAGTAATTCTTCCCAAGTGTTCCAACCAGAACATCAACTCACACCAGTGTTCCAACCAGAACAGCAACTCATATAATTCGAAGGTTCCCAATCTCACAACAACATTTTCATGCAATAACTTCCTTAAGTGCACCGTGCATTCAAAGGTGAACTAGCATAATAGTGTAGATGAAATTTCAGTAAAACAATTATGGTTTCAAAACTGACTTTTCAGAAGTAACACATTATACAGATTCTACTACAGCATCCAATCTTCGATTAAACATAAATCAGCAGAACATCTATATTCTCAATTTCGCTTTCATAATCCAATCAATCAAAACAAATGTTATAAAAACCTCAAAACACATTTTAGGTGAGTGGAATAGTCTTAGGATCCCATATAAGGTCACCATACCAAAAAGCAAGCAATTCTGAGATAAAAAGTTTTGGACCTCAAAATATTCTAAGTCTGGTTAAAAACGTTGACTTTTGGTATATAATTTTTCTAGACAAATCTACAAAGAGTTTCGGGCTCAAATTTTGGTTGTAGTCTATTGATGGGTAAACACATCTCCTAGAATTTTCTGGGCTCCTGAATCACTCATCTGGGTATTAAACCCAAACCGGGCTTTTTGATTAAAACCGGGATTTAGGCATGAACAGGAAAGTTGACTTTTTATTGGCTGGGAATTAGACCTTGGAAGTATTTTTATTGGTTCCAAATGGGGGGTAAAACCTTATTTACATGTAAAGACTTAAGTAAATGGAGCAATAAATACACAGAACATTTACTTAAATGTCTTTCATGTAATTAAGGGGGCTATTTAAGTGGTCGAAGACCCTCTAGCATCCAAAACCCCCTTGGTTTCACGAAATTATAGGATTCTGCAATAAAAACAACTGGGCGCTCACTTCCCTAAGGTGGGCGCCAGGTAGGCGCCAAGTGGGCGGTAAGTCCTTTCGTTTAACTGAAGCTAGCGCTCACCCGTGGACGAGTGGGCGCTAGCTAGGCGCCAGACGGGCGAGAGAAAAGCGCGAGCTAGGAGCGGGGTGGGCGCTAGCTCGGCGCCGGGTCTTCTTTTCTTGGTGCTCACCTCCTAGGTGGGCGCCAGGTAAGCGCCAGTTAGGCGGTAACCCACTTCGATTCCCAGGTCTCTGTTAACGCCAGAAATCCAACTCTGGCTGGAATTTCTCAGTCTGTAACCACTTATATAGCCTCCTAATACTCCCAGGATACATCCAAACCTAATTTGGATTTAATCTACATGATTTCCCAATTATCCCCAATTTCACTGTACAAAACCCTCCGTAACTGTTGTTGCCCAGAACACCGAGAAAATCTCAATCAATGCAATCAACACAATGAAATCAATCAACAAATACATGAATAAATCCGAAACCTCGGTTGTAAAACAATGCCACTCACCTTTCGATGCTCCCAAGTCCTGGAAACGAGAAACCCAGAAAACCCCGAACCCGATCGGCCGTCGGCTTGCTCTAGTCGAACAGAGGTTCGCTCGCGAGGGAAAGACTCCTCCGACTTCTGATCCGCGAAACTCACTGACCGTAAATCTTCTCCACCTCGACTCTCCCACAGCACTTCTCCTGCTCCTTCTCTCGAAGAGCCCTAAAGGAAACCGCAGCCGCAACCTTTCAACTCAAACTATCCGCAAATGAAAAGAAAACCCTAATTAACTCGCTAGGTATTTATACTTACCTTATATACACTTGATTTGGTGCAATGCTTGCCCATCAAGATTCCTACCTATTCAACTCATCTAAGTGTGCGATCAGGTAACTGCCACTCCACAGATAACCTACACCAACATCTTCCCCAAATAAATAAAATTTTCCCATTTTAAATAATTCATCCTATTTAGATTTTTGAAATTAACTCTAATTAATTTCCTTTTCTCTGTTTCTAAAGTTCTTCATTAATTAAATAAGTTTTAAAAGCATAAAATCCTAAATTTTAATGTTATTAAAATTCGGGATTTTACAGCAAATATGCCAAACGTGCAACGACTTCTTTCTGACATTAAATCTCAAAACTGGCATGTTTTTGAAATTAAGCATCTTTATGGCATGTTTTTGTAATATTAGCTGTAAAGTAGCACCTTTCTGAAATTTTCCCAAAAAAAAAAAACATTAGACAAATAAGCTGAAAACGAATGAGAGATTGCAATGATCGACCAAAAAAAATTTTTTTTGTAGAACTAGTTGGAAGGCACGTGCCCATGTTTTGTGCCGTATAACAAATTGGCAATTAAAAATTAATGATAATTTTTTCAAAATAACTGTGAATTTGTATCATTTTACTGATCATGAAGGATTTTTTTCAAAAAAAAATGCCCTTAATGTACTTGTAAAATAATTTGTTTATTATGAAATTTGTTTGTTAAGAAGTTTTTTGAGGGTATTTTTTGGAAAAAAGACTTATATGAATAGTAAAATGACACTCATATTCTAACTAAATCTTATTTATGTTTAAAGAGTATCACTTAAAGCCAAATTTCCAATTTGTTTCTTGGTTATTCTCTTCAAAACACAAGCTCATAATAACATTTTTAAAAGCATTTAACTTTTTAACACTAAAGCTATCTACATGTACATGAGAGGCATCATCAAATAGTTATGAGCCCCATGGTAAGATTATTTTCAAAAATCAATATTCGGGTACCTAAGTAGTAAGAAATAAAATGGTAAGAAAAAAGGTTAAGAACACAAGGTGGCAATTTTCTGTAATTTTTTTGTGCGTTAATTTTTGTTGTTGGTATAAAATGATGCCAAATGGAGCATTCCACAATTCGAAAACTCACTTTTGTTGTTCAAATGAGGCTATGCTTTTTTAAAATAATTCAGATCCAATCAACGACTTTCCTATAATTGAGAATTATTCAGAAGATCGAAGTACATAAAAGCAAACCCTTTTTATATGAAATACTTAAAATTAAATTACGGGAAAAACAGCAATAGATCATTAAATGCAATTGGTTTGTTTGCTTTTTTTTTTTTTGCAGACAAAACTGGTTTTTACTATGAATTTTTCTCACAAAAAATAGCCTGAAATTTTTCTCACCAAAAAAAATATATCGTGAATCTTTAAACATATTGAGTCACTAAGTTCTTAATAATTAGAAATTAGTGCTAGTTTTTATAAATAATTGAGAATGAATATCATTTTAATGTTAACATAGGTCTTGTTTCAAAAATAACCTCCAAAAACTTCCTAACTTCATTAAAAGTCTTAATATAACAAACAAATTATTTCCTAACTTCATTAAAAGTCTTAATATAACAAACAAATTATTTTACAAGTATGTTGATGGCATTTTTAAAATAAAGTTCTTTGATACAAAATACTTAAAATTAAAGGGTAAATTGGTTTTTAGTGATACCTTATCGAAATAACTCAAATTCAATCTGCCAAATCTTGGTAATTGGTTTTTAGTGATATGTTTTTAACATAATTAAGAATCAGTTTCATTTTACTATTCATTAACAAATTATTCCAAAAAATACCCCAAAAGACTTTAAAAACTCTTTTACTCATTTTGTTATAACTGAGATTTGCAAGTCTTTTGAGGGCATTTTTGAAGAAATTCTTAATAAATAGTAAAATACCATTGATTCTCAATTGTGTTAAAAAAGTATCACTAAAAACCAATTATCAAGATAGGGTCGACTGAATCTCAATAATTTTGAAAAAGTAACACTAAAAACCAATTTTCTCAAAATTAAATGAGTGCCTTTTTTCTGAAGAAATTGGTTTTTAGTGTAAATTTATAAAAAATAACTATGATTCAGTAGCTAAATTCTTGGTAATTAGAAATTAGTGATAATTTTCATAAATAACTAAGAATGCATGTCATTTTACTGTCAACATAAGTCTTCTTCCAAAAATACCCTCAAAACACTTCTTAACTTCATTAAAATCTCATTAAAACATGATAACAAACAATTTATTTTACAAGTATGTTTAGGGTTTTTTTGGAAAAAGAAAATCCTTCATGAAAAGTAGGACACAGATTCACAGTTATTTTAAGAAATATCACTAATTTTAATTACCAAAAAATTGATGACTAAATCTATTTTAAAAGGCAATTCTATATTTGTTGATTTCTCATTTTTCCTAAAATATCTTCACTAAGTTCTATGTATATTTACGAAGTTATATTAAAATTATATTACTTTTATTAAATTTTATATTTTTGATTTCTTAAAATTATAATAAGTTGTTCTCATTCAATAAATTGTATAGATTTCAAGAAATTTTTTATGTATCTATTAACATCCTAAGTTTACTCAACATTAAACACATATTTTTTTTTATTTATCTTGCTTATGTAGAAATTGGATCTAACAATTTGTTATTGACATTTTTTTATCCTTAATTTTTTGTGTTGGAATTGATTAGACAAAATGGTTCTTAATCACTGCTTCTCTTAATTCTTATAAGCAAGAGAAACATTGTTGTCACTTTATTTTACTATTTGCAAAAACTTTATTTCCAAAATACCCTTAAAAGAGTTAGACACCTTATAAAATACCTTAAACAAAACCATGATTACAAAGGGGTCATAAGGGCATTTTTATAAAAATTATGTGTCAAAAATTAAATGATACTTTTTTTAATAATTTTTAAAATTATTGA
The DNA here is from genome assembly GCA_947561395.2 of Buxus sempervirens. NCBI lineage: Eukaryota > Viridiplantae > Streptophyta > Magnoliopsida > Buxales > Buxaceae > Buxus > Buxus sempervirens. Next base: position 53,987,168 of record OX387182.1, read on the forward strand.
AAAAATCTCAATTTAAGTGAATTAAATGACTGAATTAAAATTTATTTTTAGAAAGCACCCCTCCTACCTCGTATGATGTCATGAGATTACTTGCGCAGAAAACACATCCACTAACAGTAAAGTGTCGCTATTTTCATTTATTTTTAAAATTTATCACTAATTTTTAATTTGAGATAGTTAGTTGACTGAATCTTAATTAGTTGTAAAAAGCGTTTCCCCCAAAAAGACTAATTCGGCCACCACACATAAAAGGGAGAAAAATTAGTTTTAAGTGATATTTCTTCTCTTTCTTGAGTTTTCTGTTCTTCATCATACATTGATGGCGTTGATGAACTTAATCTCCGTGTTGATGAATTTAACATGAGCAAGGTAATATCAAATACTTATCTTAAAAAGAAGAAAATAAATGGTAGCAACAAAGTTTATCTTAAAATTAAAATTAAGTAATATGAATTTCTCTTTCTTTCAATTGAATTAGCTCTTATTAGCTTTAATGTAAAGATAGTGTCATTGTGAACAAGACAAATATAAATGCTTGCGTTAATAGAAGTAAATAATTTGTTATTACAACATTATAATGCGTATTTCCTTGAAGGAGTAGTCTGGATTATCAGAAAATATCAAGATTACTCATTGTAGGCCTTCTCACCCTAGACTTGAGCAGTTGCAACAATTTTTAGATAAAATGCCTCCAACTTTCAGTAGTGCACCTTATAGTGTGTCCACTATTTATAAGCGGATTACAATTCTTGATGATCTTTTGATATCTATGAGATGCTCCGAGACTTATAAAACGATTTTAGGTAGTATTATGTTAGAGAGAGAAACGGATAAGTGGTGGTTTGCAATTTAAAAAAAAAAAGGTTTAAAAGTGTATTTTCCCTATAGTGCACATTTGTTGAAATGGTATTACAACAGTATGGTTTTGAGACAAATGTTACTCAGAGTGCGGAAACTTGACGTCTTTGGCCATGAGAATAAAATCATTACCGCTGTATTTATATGCTTTCTCTTGAAAGAAAGACAACAATGGAGAACTTGTAAAATGATATTGTGTTTTAGAATGTCTCTTTTTTTTAATGTACATAATGTTTTTTACTATGTAAATTTTTGTTTCTTAATAATATAATGCATGTAGTCTTTTTTCAAACTTAGAACTTTTTATGTCTATATTTTCCATTATTTTTTTCTTTTTATCTTTCATAACCGCGTATCACATGTAAATTTTTATGAAAGCTCATGAGCCTTCATTACAACTACAATCAATGATTCCTCCTTGCAATGCCTATAACCAATTAGTTAATTATTATATTCACTTAAAAACTAAACTGTTATAGTTCACTTGACTCAAAAATAATATTTTAAATTGAAATATTAATTACTTTGATGAAAATAGTTTGTACAAAACAATATTTACATGATTTAAATAACAATTCCAATGTCATGAACGCAAAACAATGTTCCAATAGTTCCAACTTTAAACTAATAGTTATAAAGTCTTTTGAAAAATTAATAATTTTAGATTATGACAACAACCTTTTTAATGAACAATATCATTTTCCTTATTTGTAATGGTGTGATCAGAATTAATTAAATTAAGTTGGTGAAGATGAGCAAAGAACGAGGCACAAAAGAACAAAATATAAAAGAGGAAATTAAATTTTAAGTGATACTTTTAAAACATATTCAAGATTCAGTCATATTAGTTTTAAGAATTAGTGGTCATATTAGTTTTAAGAATTAGTGGTGACGGTCTACTGCATGTACAAGAGGAAATTGATTTTAAGTGATATTTATAAATATAATTAAGATTCAGTTATATTAATTTTCCTGAGTAATCAAATCTGAGTTATTTGTAATTATAACTGAATTAATATGACAACTTAAATTATTATAATTAATAAAATTATATTGATTCTTAATTATGTTAAAAAAGTATAACTAATGCACATGCATCAATAATTTTATGACTGAATTTGAATTATTTGGTAAACAGAGAGAACAAAGGCTGGCATTTTAATGTGAGCTGGTTTGAATGTAAATAGCAACATAGTTAAGGAGAAAAGTGGAACAAAAATGTTGAAACGGCATTGGTTTTTAGTGAGCTGGTCTTGCATTTAATGCTCACTTTTTTTCGTACGAAATTCGTATTGCACAGGCAGTGTAAATAGCGATGCATTTAAGGACAAAAGTGGAAAAGAGACGTTAGAAACGTAGGTCAAAATGGGAAAAAAAATCAGGACAAAAAAAGTACAAAGAGTTTCTTTTATAATAAAAAATAATATAATAAATATATAAAAAAAATATATAATATAACTAGTGGTGGGCACGTGCTTCGCACGTGCAAATGCCCATACCCATATTAGACAGTACAAAGATAACTTCAAAAACAATTAATGTGCATGCCATGTTTGGGCGCTAGGCTTACAACAATTGATTATTGATGAGACCTATTAATTGCACAAAAGAATGAGATCATCAATACCCATCGAACATAACAGGAAGACAATAAAAAAGTTAGAAATAAAAAACAACAACAACATGAGTTTAATCAAGTCATTTTTGTCATCAAGCTTTTTACAATGTAAGGGCTTTGATTCAATTAATAGAAGATATTTAATCATATGAACTGAAGGATTACCTCATAATGTAGGAGGACATTAAACATCAGAACTTAGATTATTTTGTAACAGCTATAGCTTCAAGGAGAAAAAGCTACTTTGTAACACCTGTAGCTTAAAGGTACAAAAGGTACCTTAGCTGAAAGATTAGAACTTAGATTACTTAGTACAAATGTAGCTTAAAGGTACAAAAGGAGAAGAAGGTACTTAGTAACACCTGTAGCTTAAAGGTACAAAAGACTAACAAAAAGTAGCTTCAAGGAGAAGAAGCACAAGGGAAGATGAATGAAGCTACTTTGAAGCAAAAAAAAATACACTCAAACCAGCTTGAGTTTTGAACTAAGAAAGTAGAGTTACAAAAGATTTTGTTTCTTATGAAGAAAAGAAAACAAACCAAAAAACATTAGTCTTTATGAAGAGGCTTATAGGTCTGTGTTAAGATCATGGACTCCTATAACTTTCAGTTGCTTCATCCCATCTTTTTGCACTATTATTGTAACATGGAGAAGGTATTCTTTTTTTGTTCGTTGATTCATCCATTTCTCCATGAGATCTGATTGATCCTGCAAAATTGTAAAACATTTAAATTAGAAAGTTAATGTATAAACTACGTATTTTGAAGTTGTGTTACTAAATTTACCACAGTATTGACTATTGAATCTGTTGTATGAGAGAGAAGTCTTTCTGCTTCTTTTCCAAATACTATTGTTGGAACAGTGTTTGTTGAATCAATCAGCTCCACTTTGACTTTGCACCTATATTTGAAAGTAGTTACGGTTTTCATCAGGAATATAATTTGATGAAGTGAGAATTATAACAAATGTCTATTTCTGTTGTATTTGAAATTTTAATTATGTACTGACCTTGGTTCTGCAATGACATTGTCATTTTTGCACTGTTGACACGAGAAGATTGTACCTGCTGCAATAGTTTCTGAATGACTTTGAGCAGAGATTGCTCTTCGACAATGACTACAGGACATGTACCACAATTGCTGTTGTGGTAATATTCTGCTGATTGATGCATTTAACCAAAAGTTGTCACCCTGTGATGAATACAACTAATTAATTAATAACGTAATAAATTTTGGTTGACAGAAGTTGACTCATGTGACATACAAAACAAAACAAAAAACTAATACAGGATCTTAATGTTTAATCTCACATGGAACACAAAGCATTGTGAAATACTTAAACTAATCAAAAGCATCTTTCTTTTCATTGCAAAGGAAGCAACAAATTAGAACTGATGTTTATACAATATTTCTGTTAGATTTTGTTTAATGGTAGCAATTGTAGTTGCTTAATGCTTAAAGTGTTTTGTTTATACGATATTTTTGTTAGATTTTTGTTTTTTGGTACATTTGGGTTTGCTTCAAGTACTTTTGCATTTGTAGTTTTACCTGATGTTTAATACAAGTGTATGGATAAATGGAATGTATCATTGGATTCAGTCATCAGTTATTGGCAAAACGAATAAGTACTTGTAGAAACATATATGAGAAAAAGAAAAAAAGCTGCACCATCACATAGAAGAAGATAATATAACAATTTACCATTTGTCCAATATTGAGGATGTTACTGATGGTTGTTGTTTCAACTTTGCCAACTATGCTAGATGATGCATCTGCATGTTTGTGTGGTTCTTTGTTGATGAGGTCATTCAAGAGGCTGTCATTAGCAATTGACCTAAATAGATGACATATGAAATATTTATAAAACTATAAATGAATGTGTGTACATAAATAAAATAAATTAAGAAAAGAAGAGAACAAACCAGCTACGTAATTCACTTGCTTCTTCAGTATCTGCATTAATTGTGATCTGTGTGTATGCAGTGGTTGATAATTGCTTTCCTAAATCAAATTTTGAATATTAGTTGATAACAATAAACATAAATTATAAATGGAATTTGAATATGTGAATTTACCATTATAGTCCTTTATCAATAAAGAAGTTGCAGTAATGATTGGTTTTGAACTGATTTGTTCAGTTAGAGTTTTGCATTCATTATGCACGAACGATCCCCATGCTGACAAAATAGTGGGTTGACAACTGTTGCAATATTAGAGACGAGTAAAAATCAGTAAGAACAAAAAAGTACTACTTATATTGCAAAGTAACATATATAATGTTGAAAAAGTGAATCATACTGTTTGTCCACAATAGTTATTTCTTTTAAAGATGCATCAGTTTGATCTCTTTTTCTTTTGACTTTGATTTCTGCTGATATGCTCAAGACAATAGCTAAAACATCTGTTATTATTGCACAGGAAAAAAAATAGGGTTGAATAATCATTTAAGAGTACAAAATTTTTTCGTAATGGTAAGTGATACGAAGTAAAGAATATTTATACCAATTTGTGATGGAAATGAAGTTTGTTGGTTCAAGTTTTGCAAAGGAATGAAGTTCAGCTTCTTCGGTGATATTTGAAAGCAACTTGGTTTCACTTCTTCAATCTTTGTAAATCTGTTGATTATCATTTCATAGTCATTCTGCACCATTCGATAGGTGGGATTGCTCTTCTTTATCACTCCATTTGAAATGTGGTAACTGCTATTGACAAATAAGATGCTTTTGAAGTTATCAATATCAGTACCAAATATTACTGCCTGCATTTGTGTGTCTTGCATTTATTGAAAATATTTGAAATAAATTTATGAAAGTTTAAAAGGAAGTACGATAACATTAGTATAAATATACCTGCTCATCCGCTAAGATCAACTTTTGATAATTTGTTCTGCCATCTTTTGACGAGAAAGGACCTATCATGTGATTGATTTTGACTTTCACTTTCCACTTTAGTGTTTGATCACTAATTTCAGATAGTAAGTTGAGGCTTTGTGATGTAGACGAGGCCATGATTTAGAGGGAGCTACGACTCAGAAAACAAAAACCTGTATAGAAAAGGAATTTAATATATTTGGTCGGTTTAGAAAATAACAATGTAATTGATGAACAGTATTTTATTATTCAAAGCAAATAAGAAATAAGAAATAATAAGAAATGATTAGGTATGGTATGTGAGAATAAATGATGATATATGCAATAGAAGAAGTTTTGTACTTGATTATAAATGAACTATATAGATGATTGACTGAAAAGTAATAGAGAAAACAACTAATTTTCAGATGACTAATTGTTTTGAACTTGATGAGCAGGAGAAACCATGCTGGAATTCATTGGTCTTGTGAATTAGTCAAACATTAAACATCTCATTGTGTAGACTCACACATACAGAAGTTCTAGGTGTACAACTAATTTTCAGATGACTAATTTATAATAAAATATATAGCGCATTATCACTCCAAAAGTTGTTATGAAAATGTTCATGAAAAAGGAGTTTTCACAAAGTATGATGGGATTGATAAAGAAGCCAGGTTGTGTGGTGCAATACTCCAGATTTCAATACCCACTGAGGTGGGGATTTACGACCTCAACCATTGACACATACTTCTAGCTAGCTGAACCCTCAGATACTAAAGTTACGGCCCTAAAAACATTTTTCTATGACAAAAAGGGATATGCCAAATTTAATGTCGTTCTTGAGCAAACTTCGGGAAATATTAAAAAAAATTCAACAGCTGCTGTCGCGTAACTTTCCACAAGTGGTAATCAGGCTTATTTGGATTGAATCCACAAGGGCTATCAAGAGTATCTCAGTCACATGAAAAATCCAGATTGGCAACTCGATTGCTCTAAATGGCAGAAAATGCCACATCTCACCAGGCAACTAAACCCAGTAAGGCAGACCAGGGTACCATTAGCCACTCATGGTATTAATCAAAGCTGAAGATAGGTATCTACCTCAATAGAAAAATAAAAACAAATGGCATATTGGAGATAAAATCCTTGGATTACAGAGAAAGGTTCTTAACTTGTACCATTATTAATTTAACCATGCTGAAAATGGAATTCTGTTCAAGTTAATGAATCAAGGTCAATTTGAGGTTTTTTTTATGTTTAATGAAGAAATACATTAAGACAAAGGTAGGAAAAAATACAGGACTGTAGTAACAGGTTGGAAACCAGGCCATATACCTGAAAACAGAAACTGAAAAGCAAAAAAGTGAATCTGAAAAGTTGTTGGATGTCAATGGTTGCTTTCCTATAATGAAGATAAATAAACTGAAGTACTTCAGTAAATTGGTGGATGGAATTTCAATATAAGATGTAAGCAATATCTTTCTAACGGAATTCTGTTCAATAAACCTATGTTATATTTCATTATACCTTTTCATAGTGTCCAATGATAGAGCACCAAATCAAAAGGCAAGAAAAAAAAATTTTCTGGAAAGCAAGTTACAATATCTTTAATGTGGGATTTTCTTATCCTCAAGAAGCTATATTCTTTTGTAAGTTTTTAGTTTCATCACAAAAAAGCATAAACTTAAAAATATCTATGTAGAGTCACAAGCTTTCACTCCTTGGTTGACATCAGTAATCATGAATTTACTGTTAGGTAACAACAGATTTATATTTTTGAAGAATAATAGAACAGGATTCTATTAGAAAAGAAAGAGTAGCAAATTTAGATGGCAGATTAGGGAAAAAGAGTCTAACTTTGGCATTCCAATTGTTTGTTTTCATTGATAACTTCAATAGTTAGGAAAGCAATATAATTATTGACCTAAAGCAGAAAGTACTTTAAAGTCTCTTCCCAGTTAGCTTTAACATAATTCAAAACAATGCAAAAACATTCTTATTACAAGATTAACAAAGATGTTAGTAGAGCATACAATCACAGAATTTGGCAAAAGTTACATAGATTATGAAGAAAATGGAAAATATCAAATTTCTTAACAAATTAATGAAAAATCATATTTTCCAGGCAAAAATGATATTGAAGTCAAAAAGCATAACAAAGAAAATATTTACGAAAAATCAATATGATGAAGAGCATCCATCAAAAGTCAAATCAAATCAGTAATTCTCTTCCTATAAGAATATATAAAATAACAATAGAAAAAAAGGAACATATAAAATAAGCAAGTATGTAAGCAAATTAGTGTTAACACCCTAAAAATAGAATACATTAAATTACAAATGCATTACCTAGCCATTAACAGATTTAAATTAAAAACAAAAAATTCATAATAATAAAGTGTACGCTAATAAAGACATAATTGTAAAATAAATTATAAAGTTACTTAAGAGTTCAATGAATCTTTTCATGGATCTATATTATTTGTTAAGTTGTTATTGATCAAATCGGTAAGAAAACATTAGTTAAGAGAAGTTGTTACATAGGTTAACACACTTCGTTACATAGTTGGTTTTATCTACTTGTTACATCTATGGACGTGCTTTGAAGTTAACAAATTACTAAAATAAGGTCTATGCAAGCATCAAATTCATTTATTTAGAAAGTAGGATAATAGATAAATGAATCTAATTTAACTTTAATGATCTTAAATAATGTGTTTACCTGTGGATATAGATAAACATCTAATTGATGTTGGCCAATGATAAAAGTTGAGAATATACAACATTTCTTGTAGAGATCGCTTCTTCAAATTGAGCCAAATTTGATTTAACTAATATCTTGATTGCTTCTGCAGACTTTGCTCTTGATAAAGCAACATAGAGTTGTCCATGTGAGAACACAGGTTGTGGAAGATATATTCCAACATTATCCAGTGTTTGTCCTTGAGACTTGTTTATTGTCATTGCAAAACAAAGTCGAATTGGAAACTGCTTTCGTATAAATGGGAAAGGCAATTTCTCATTTTCAGATGGCTGCAAAGGAATTCGAGGTAGAAAAACTCTTTTGCCTTGATGTTGGCCGAGGGCAATTTCTGCATCAATTAGATTTGGTTGGAAATTTCTGCAAATTAATCTTGTACCATTGCACAGACCAGAAGATGGATCAATATTTCTCAACAAGATAACTGGACAATGTTTCTTCAATACTAATTCATGCGGAGGAAGGCCATTTGGAGTCAATGAATTGAGGAACTCGACTTCTTGATTATGTTGTGTTTCATCAATTGAAGAATCAAAACTGAAATATCTTACAATATTCCCAGGAAATTTCTGTATCAAGATTTGATTAAGTTCATCTACGAAATCATTCTTTGTAGTCAATATTGCTCTATTCGTAATGAACTCTGCATTATATCCATTTTGTACAAGATTTGGGAATATTGCATCAACAAGTTCCAACTTTGAATTGACTTCATCTTTATATGGGATGATCATAATTTGAGGAATGCATATCTCATCATCCTTGACAGTAGCCTCTGTTCCATTTCCAACACGTAAAAGGAATTGACTAAATGAAGGATTATATTTAGCTCTCATATTTTCTGTAAGTCGTAGCTTCTCTATTTTGTGCCAAAGGCTTGACATCACAAGGCTAGCATCAATTGTTTCTTCTTTGCCACCTCGTGTAATGACCGGAAGAACTTGTCGAAAATCACCTCCAAATACTATTACCTTTCCACCAAACAATAAATTAGAATCAGTAATATCTTGTAACATTCTGTCAAGGGCCTCAACTTCATATTTCTTGGCCATTGATGCTTCATCCCAGATAATTAGTCTTGTTTGTCGCAATAGTTCTGCCAAACTACCTTGTTTTCGAATGTTACATGTCATGCAATTCTCAAAATTTATTGGTATTTTGAATCTTGAATGTGCAGTACGACCACCAGGTAAAATTGAAGCAGCCACACCTGATGTCGCAGTTGCAAGAGCAATAAGGCCTTTAAGTCTAACCTTAGTGAACAAAGCACGGTATAGAAAAGTCTTTCCTGTTCCTCCTGGTCCATCAATGAAGAATGCACCATCTTTTTTATCTTTGATCCTTTGCATTATAATTCGATATGCTCTTCTTTGATCAATATTCAGATTTGATATTGTTGATCGATCATCATTTGTGATTGGCAGATTCAATTCTTCATTGACATCTTTCAAAATTGTTTCTTCATTTTCAGCAGTAAATGGAATTGGTAAATCGTAATCTGAGATGCTCTTGCCCATTGACTCCAAGAAATAGTTGATGCTTTCCAATACTTTTGACTCGATGATGATTCTGCTCATTGACTTCATATTATTAAAGTCTTCAGCCATTACATCTTTAAACTTCTCCCATAATAATCTAGGTTGTTGTGGTATACAATACACCAATATTGTAGCAAATAGTCGTCGCAGAATTGATGCCATTTGAAATATTGATGCCTCATGTAGACATTCCTCTAAACTATTGTCACATTCCAACAGACCCAATGCTTGAGCTGTTTCTTGAAAACTGGCATATTGAATACCATGAGTTGTTTTAAGTTTCTCATAGGAGGTGGCACCTTTGACATGATTCAACAATAACCGCAAATAATATCTTTCTCCTTCAGCTGGATTGGCAGTAACAACTCTTCCAATTGCATTTTTTTGCTTTCTATGTTTCCAAAATTTCCTTGTGTTGTTCCAAACAAAATGTTCTGGAAATTCTCGATATAAATACTTACATGCATCTTCATCAATTTCATTCATATGAAAATATTCGGTCAACATCGTTTTTGATGCACGCTCAACTTGGACCAATGTTTGTAGATCTTGATTTTCTCGAAATCCAATGACTTGCATATTTTGAAGATGAAGCTGCATATTTGTTACAGAAGGGTACATTTCATTTAAAGGAAACCTATAAATTCTCCACATTGCTTCCGGCGGAGATATCCATCTCGCAGATTGAAATCGTTCAATTTCATCAATATCTTCAGAATTGTCATTAGTGGCTAAATGAAAAGATACTCGATCATGTCCCTTATAGATGTACTTGTACAAATATTTGACAGCTTTAATTGAGGAACAAATTTTGACATTCATATGGCAATCATATTTAGCCAATAAGTATGGATTATGTGGAACAACCCAACGATTATCCAATAAACCATTTCTTACTTTCACTTGCTCTCTTGTATTTCTGCGTTTGTATATTGGATAAGAGTTCTTTGATTGGGTTGTATGCGTGCAGAATTCTCGAGGATAATGATTCTTGCAACGTCCATTCTGCATACAAACATTGCTTGGATTTAACTCACCACATGGTCCATGCATCATATGTTGAACTACCATTTTGTACAAATGTGGTTCTTTGTATCTATCTGGAAGTTCAGCAGATACAAACTTATCATATATATCTGGACTTCTGATTTTGAATTTCTTATCCAATATGATCAAGAAATGACCATGAGGTAGTCCTCTTTTTTGAAATTCAATAACATGAACATGTGCTGCCACATGACCAAATATATTTCTTTTGAACAAATCCTTTTTCAATTCTTCCACCTTTGCTTTAAATATCCTGGATATCAAATCTGGTCTGTTTTGAGCCTCTTCAACTTTGCTTAATTCCCTTTTTATTTCTTCCCATCTTGGATTGCAAGTCATTGTTAAGAAAATATCAGGCTTTCCAAATTTCTGAACCAAGCTCATAGCATCAAGATAGCGACGACGCATATCTCTTGGACCTCCAATAAATGATTTTGGTAGCACTATTCTTTTTCCAATTTTTGCAGCTCGAATTTCACCAGCGTTGACACTATCAACAATTCCCTTGTACAAATCAGCACGAATTTTATCTTGATCATTTCGAATGTAATCCAATCGACAACTCTCAACTTTTATGTACATATCAACAACAAATTGTTGCAGTAGTCGACCAGATTGTAATAAGATAGAATCCTGTTCTGGTCTGATCTGTAACTTGTAACTATAGTATTGTCGACAAGATATATTTTTCATTGAGCTTTTTGTCTGCAAAACTGGTTGACAATAATGATAATAAATATTTGTTTTTACATATTTGTAATAACGTAAAGTTAATGATAAAAGGTAAAAACTATATACCTCTATCTTCATTCTCCATCAATTCAGCAGATGATTCAAAATCTAAATTTGCTGACATTTGTTGAGAATGTTGAGAATAATTTGATTGAGAAATTTTGTAAATTTCTCTATGCCAACCAGAATCTCCATATGGAAATAGTAATGGATATTGTAGAGGATCATAACATCCAAAATAATGGTGCACTTTATGACTATTTCCATGATGATTGTAAACAATTATATCACGCTCCCCTGGTCTATTATCATCAGTGTTTTCAATCCAAATTCCTGCAACTTGTGATGCAGATGGAGCATTGTAAGTACGCTGATCTAGTGCTGGATCTGATTTTATGAAGATATGATTGCTTGGAATAGTTGGAATATCCTTCAAAGAATGAAAAAATTTGCAGTAGGGATTGATCATCAATATATCAATCAACTTCTCCGTTAAGTCAATCCTCAACTTCGACGATTGATAGATTATATTCTCAACTTTATGATCAGTATCATAAAAATATAACTGCAAATGCGAAGGATGTCCATCTGGAGGTAACAACTCATTTATAAAGTGATACATTTGTCCCTGTACCTTAAAAGTGTAAACACCTTTATTCCTCTGACAAAGATTCTTATCACACTTGACACCGATAGATGTAAAGGCAAATGTGTTATTGTATGTTCTAACACATTGTCGAAAATGTATAGCATCTTCAGATGTTGCATTAAATAATCGAACAAGTTCTTCAGGTACAGGATTTGAAGCAACAAACACCTTCCCATCAGAACAACAGAAGCCTTTAGGCTCATATGAAAATTTCTTAGCTCCACAATATTTGCATATGCAACGTTGTATCAAAACATCAGTTTTTGAAGGTATGACTTCATTTATCACATCTGCATAAATTACAAAATTTTTAATATTTGTTAATATATTTGAAAATACGAAGTCAGTGAAATAGCTGTGCAACTAAGTTCAGGTTTGTTTGAGTTGAATTCGACCTAAGCTCAAACAAACGTTTTTCATAGTCATTTGAAAACGAAACCGAACGTAATGGAAAACCGATCACTCAAACAAACGTTTTTCATAGTCATTTCAACGCATCGGTTTAGCTCGGTTTGGTTTGGTCAGTAAATTCTCGATCTTAGGCGAACTAATCAGCTGCATTCCTAGTGATGTGTGTTATAGGTCAACCTAAGTAAATAAATCAAGTAAATTTTGGCCTTTTTTGTAATATTGGTTACGTAAAAATTTTTGCCTGAATTCTTGCCTGCTTTTTTCCTCCTTTTTCTTCGAGAATGTTGCAAAGTATCTTTCACATTGGATGTTGATGAAGAACCTGCATTAATTCTGTAAATTAAGGATCTTTTTATTTAAAACAAATCATATTAAATTTCATATATTTTGAATGAATATTACCGAATTTGCTCTCATTAATTTCTTTTCTTCGTAAATATCTTTCTCTTTTGACCTCTGTACTTAACCTAGCATAATACTCACGCTGTTTTTGAGAGCGCATTGCCATTTTCTCTGTAAAAGAAATGATTATTAAAATTTATAAGAAGTTTGATTAAGTATCATATAGAAATTAGTGGTACCTTTCTTCTGTTGTTGTGGTTGCTTTGATCCTAAATCTTGCATTGATTGTGCAGAGTTATGTTCGGAATTTGTTTCAGAAATTATATTTCCAATAATTGATGCAGATGAAGAAGCAATATTTGCTGTAATTGCATCTATAAGCATAGAATGAAATGCCATTAACAATGATTTCATATAAAGCAAGAGCAGATTTACAGTAAAAAAAAATTGTAATGATTCTATGAAGAAAAAAACATACCTTTGCTTTTGTTGGTTACACATGTTTTGTTTTTGTTAAATGCTTTCTCAGTTGTAATCAATGAACTTTGTGACAGCTGAGAAATATTGACTAAAATAATGTTTTGTATTAGCACAACTGCTATAATAATATATTTACATTTTAATTTAGGGTAATTCATTCACTACAAGAATATTATTACATTAATAATAGTTAAATAATAATTATACATACCACTTTCATCAAATAGAGAGTTTTGTTTTCCTTGTGCTTCGTTTTTGTAACCTCCTGTTTCATGTTATAGACAGTTTGTTAAAATACAAATATAAAAATTAGTTATATTGTCACAATCATATATTATTACACTACCTTTTTCTTGATCCCTTCTTGGAGCAATTTCTTCACTTTGTTCAATAATGGATAATTTATCAAACTTTCTTTTCTTTTCAAGCTCCTTTCGTTTCAAGTATCTTTTTTGTTTTTCTTCTGTGCTCAATCTAGCATAATACTCACGTTGCATTTGACGACGATGAAGAACTTTATCTATAATAAATATTAGTATGTAATATATTTACAAATTAAAAAAAAAGCACTGTATGTATATGAAAAATAATTTAAAATCGATTACTACAAACCTGTCAACACATTATCCTTGTTGACGCAATGATTTTTTTTGTCATCCTCTCCCATGGTTATGCAAAATCTAAAATAGTACTCATAGATTAAATTAAAAATCATAACAAGACATTTGTTTAAAAGTTTATAAGAAAGGAACAATAAAAAGAATTGAAGAATAATAGGTCATAAATATTACTTATAATATGAATAAATTAAACATTATAAACAAATACTTCAATCTTAAATGTTAATGAGTGAAACACAACATTTGCACTACATATTTACTAACATTAGCCAACATTCATAAAAGATAACAAAAATAAAATTAAAGAATGAAACAAAATCATATAATTTAAATTTTCACTATGAAGTACACTGTCATGGATGGTTACTAAGATATTTAGGTGCAGGAAATAAATACCTCATACATATTCACAAAAAAATGAAAGTACAAAGTTAACAGAAGTGAACCTGAACTGGAACAAGCAACCTAAAACAAAAACAGAAGAAAACTTCTTTACAATTCATTTCACATCGCAATTATTCATTTTACATCGCAATTATAAAGAATTACTTCAATCTTAAATAAATGTAAAGAAATAATTTATTATGCTATAATCATATATAATAAATGATTTGTAGCACCAATATTTAAAAAGCTGAAAGAAAAAGAAATAAATAAACAAATTTTAAAATTTTAAAGCAATGTCAAATTATTATGATTTATTATTATAGAATGAAATAAAATATGAAGTCAAACTGATTTTGTATCAGTAAAAAGTCTGAAAGACAATGCAATTGAAGACATTCTACAAAATGTAACAGAGATTTAAAATAAATGTAGTACTTATCTACAAATGTAATATTTGCTTTCACGTGAATAATTATTCTCTCATCATTTTTATAGAAAATAAATGTTTACAGATTGAAACACAGCAGTTGCACTAAATATTTACTAATATTAACGAATATTAATAAAACATATGAGAGATAAAAGTAAATATAAAAGGAAAATATGTAAAATGAATTTTTAGTATCAAGCAAACTATCATGGATGATTATTAAGATATTTAGGTGTAGAAAAGCAATACCTCAGACAAATTCAGGAAAACGTGAAAGCAACAAGATAACAAAAGTCAACCCGTACTGTAACGATGGACCTGAAACAAAAAGACATAAAAGTTCATTAGAATAGAATCAATATGGTGCCAAGATGTTTTTTCCCATAGTGATTTTTTCTTTGATAAGGAGCAAAAAACTGGCAAAAAGATGTGTGAAGTTAAAGCAATATGGGCGAACACAAAAATGAGCTTTTGGCATATTATTTTGTCAAACACATATTCATCAAACTAAAGGAAAAAATATCCCAACGCTAAGATATCCATTATGTAGTAGGGCATGAGGCAAAGGATAAGTATATAATATGTAAGGGGGCTGAAACAGAATTTTGGAACACCATGAAGATAAGCTTAGAAAATAGTGCATCCAATGGAGTCTCATGTAAATATACACCATGTACGCACAATAACATTGGGTGAAGAGAACTGAGTACACTTATACTGTAGTGGAAAGAATAAGATTCGGATGATGTGTGAACATACTACTGAATTTGACTACGCAAAAAGGGATCCAGATGATGTGTGAACATAGTACTGAATTTGACTGTGCATAAGGAAAGAGAATTTCTTTGCTGTTAAGGAAACATGTTCCAGCTCTGTGGGCAGTGGAGGGACCCTGTTACCATGCCCAAAAGAATCTGAAGAAAGCTACACAATGTGTCTATGAGTGTAACAGGATGGTTGATTGCATTGTTCCGTTAGGTTCTGTTACTCATGGCTCGGTCAACCGAGGAAGTAAAGATGGCACAGAGTCTACATGTATGAAATCAAGCAAGCAAGCAAGTCTACATGTATAATAACAATTTTGTGAGGTGCTGTCTTAGCTACCTCTCTTAAGGTGTTGGTCTTTTAATCTTTAAAAGCTGCGTTTCAGAATACAGGTGATCATTACAAATTCACGTGTCTTTAGAAATGTCAAGCATTATTACGTGCGTTTTTTTATGGATAATTTTACACCATAATGCATGATTTTAATGAGATGAATTTCAATCTCTAAAATTCAGATTGTCCACTTTGTCAGTATCTATAAAATCATATATTAATGCATCACAAAAATATTTTTTTCATCTCCTCCTCTCCATAATGCATGATTTCTATAGTACTGTGCATTTTTTATGCCTTAAGTTCAATAGAGAAGATGAATTAATATATGTTCTGACTAAGCAAAGTCAGAAGCATCTGTAGAAGACAAGCTTACGTACCATCCCATGTTATTCACCATAACCTGATTCATAAGAAATAAAAAATGAAAAAAATTAATAATAAAAGGATTTAATTTTTATCATCTGATGGGAAGGTTTTGGTAATTTTTCAGTGTGAAAGCTTATGACAAATAGTTGAAAATTTCCTCTCAATAAAAAATTGAGCTCCCTTCTCCCTTCCACATGCTTTATTCCACAACAACATTGACATATGAGGATGTAGCCTCTTGTGGGGTATTCCTTTAATTAGAGAACTTCCAAATTTGAGATCTGAGATTCATCAACCAAACTGGGGTTCACAGCAATTTCTATGGATCATGATCTACACTCCCTGTCTTCCCTTTGATGCAGTGAGACTCTGTTGTTCCTATCCCACATCGGTTAAAGAAGGGGTTGTCTTATGTGTTTATATGTGGAGTGAGCAAACCTACCTAATAGGCTAGTCTTTTAGAGTAGTTAGGCCCATCTGCATCATTTGGTATCAAAGCCAGACCTTCATGGATGGTGGGTGCATGCGATGTGCATCTCACGTGAGACTCGTGTACACACGGGGCGTGTGTTCTTTAGGGAGAGAGGGAATTGATGCAGTGAGACTCTGTTGTTCCTATCCCACATCGGTTAAAGAAGGGGTTGTCTTATGTGTTTATATGTGGAGTGAGCAAACCTACCTAATAGGCTAGTCTTTTAGAGTAGTTAGGCCCATCTGCATCACCCTTTCTCTTTATAAAGCTCATTTGATTATTACATGTTATACCAATTCAGCTTACACGTACTTCAAAAGGTCTTCTATGGGTGTTCAGATTTTCAATCAAGCGTGTCTTCTTCATATTTAGTTATCTTCTCTTTAGAACATAAAAGTCACCACTGTCTTTTCTTTGAAAGTAAAAGGTCATGGGGTTGTAATGTTCAAGATAAAAATTTTGTCCCCACAAGTTTGAAAATAAGGTGGTAGGGGTTGGCGAGGGACACCTCTCACAAGCCAATATTGAGCTATATAATTATGCTCGCAAGCTGCTTCTGAGACAACAAAATAGTTTATTATCTATAAGATAAGCAGAAAAACGAGAGGCAGCCATGACGACAGAAAAAAGGTCCCACATACAAAACATAGGCAGTCATGACGACATATTCAACAAATACACATAAAGACAAGTAGCCATGACGATACAAAATCCTAATACGAAAGGTAAGCAATGAAAGTAAAATTTACTAACCAAGCGAAAGGAATTTAGGAAGTTAAAGATCGTAAAAACCAAATGAGCGAAGCAGTTTCAGCGAAGAAAAACTGAGAAGAAAACAATCAGAAGAAGTAAATAAAAATTGGTCAAATACCTGTCTTTCCGCATGTTGCTGCTTTCAACGTGCGGTCCAATCGTGAAGAAGCAACTCAAAAGTCACCTGCGATGAATAAATGAAGGCGTGAGATGAATATTCAGAAAATATGAAAAAGACAAGATATTTACAAATCATACAAGAAAACTGATATCAATTAACCTATTAAAATAATGTAAAAAGGAATTCAAAATTTACACGTAGGTACAGATTTGGACAAAAGAGAGAAAAATAAAAAACCTCGTCAATTTTTTTTTGTATAAGAGACGAATCTTCTCCATCGGTTCTCTTTTGCTGCCGAAAATCCGGAAGGTGGAGGAAATATAAACGAAGAACATAGTTTGAGATCTCAATCCTACTCAATGCAGCAGGAAGGTAAACCTTCTTCAACCTCATTATTTTTCGTATAAGACGGATCGTCTCCATCAAGCCTCTATTGTTGCCGGAAATGCGGAAGGTGGAGAAAATATAAACGAAGAACATACTTTGAGATCTCAATCCTACTCAATGCGGCAGCAAGGAAACCCTTCTTCACTTCTCAGATCTGAGACCTCAAAAACCCTAGACTGAAGAAGGCTTTCATCTCCTTATCTGTTCGATCTTAATAGATTCTCATCTTCATCTCTTGAATTGAAGATCTCAATCCCACTCAATGCGGCAACAAGGTAACCCCTCTTCACTGACGAAGAGATTCTCATCTTCATCTGACTTTAAGATCTCAACCCCACTCAATGCGGCAGCAAGGCTTCACTGACGAAGAAGGCGGCGATGCATTCTGGAGGTCGACGTAACCCCTCTTCACTGACGAAGAAGGCAGTGATGCAGTCTGGAGATGCATTCTGGAGGTCGACGTAACCCCTCTTCAATGACGAAGAAGGCGGCGATGCATTCTGGAGGTCGACGCTGGTGCTACAGAAAGAGGAAAGCTTTGTACAGAAAGAGGAAAGCTGCGATGCATTCTGGAATTGAGTTAATAGAAAAGACCAAAAGATAGATGGTCCTTGATGGAGGATAAATGAGGCATAAGAAACAAACGAATGGGTATAAGTGCCAAAAAATTTTAGAAAAGCAGGTGAAAAGGGGAAACAAAATCAGGCGAAAGAAACCCAAAGAGTTTCTTTTATATTAGGTTATTAGGTTAATAGAAAAATATAAATATAGATAATAGAATAGAAGAGATAATAGAAAAGTAAGAGTAATAGAAATTGAAAAGAGGAAGAAAACGATATGGGTGTTGATGTTGTAGATTCTTCTTAGATATTGTCTTCAATAAATTTAATAGAAGAAAGAAGGCACGAGAAAGAGAAGATAGAACCCTCGGAAGACGGGAGCGGCGAAAAGAAGGGCTCGAGGCAGGCGTCGCGTGTGGGAGAAGGCATCGTTCCCCGCTGCGATTCTTCCGTTTTTCCGATCGTCTCCGGCGAAAAGAGGTCCATCTCTCCGGTCTCGCTCTCTCCTTGACGACATCTTCTCGCCCTGCTCTCTTATTGAAGCATATGCTCGTGCTTTCCCCTAGAAGACGGTTCGTACCCCCAACGATGGAAGCGGGTGAAAATGATTCCGACGAGTCTGACGGGGATGACCATGGGGAGTTACCATCGTTTTTCTCCGATGCAAAAACCAATGGTCTTGCATATACCCTTTTTTGGTATAGTTTATCCCTTGTGGCTAGGGTTTATATGTGTATTTATATGTTTACTATGTTTGGTCCTGCCGGTGCTAGTGATATGGTGGGGTTTTTTGTTGTTGCTTATGGTCGTGTTGGTCGGGATTTTTATCTGCTTGTTTTTGTTGTCTCTTGGAATGGGATTGCCATGGTTAATCCTTCTAACCTATGTCTCCTTGCGTGGCTGAGAACCGGCTTGCCGGTTGCTCGTCCACTTCTTCTTACCTCGCCATTGGCGACGGTTTCCTCCCCTCTGTTGGGAGATTTCAGTTTAATCCGCTCATATGCGGACCCTTTGTCAGAATTAATTGCAGATTTCCAGCTGGTTACCGCGGCTCCTGCCGCTAATCTGACATTTTGTTTCCGAGATATAGGTGATGGGGTGGACACTATGGTGGTTCTGTTTCTTCTGTTTCTTGTAAATCCCTTTGGTATTTTGTATCTCCGGCAGGCTGTCTCTGTAATGTGGTCTTTGTTTATTGAATGTATGTAATCTCCCCCTTCCACCAAAAAAAAGGAGAAAGAGAAGATAGATTGGAAAAAGAAATTGAGAAAAATCATAAAGAAAACGAAAGAGAGATATAGGAGGGGCCTCATGTTGCAGATTTTCTTTCGTGAGATGATGTTGCAATAGGAAGAAAATGACATTGACCGCCTACCCCAAGCAAAGCCAACAACAAACCAACCGATTTCCTCTACGAGGAATTCCTCTGTGGATTCCTCTTGGGAGCGCCTGCGGACGACACGCGTCCCGCAGGGTCCCACTCCTCTTCAGCCTTTCGTTCGGCCCGGTTTTTAGCCGGCTCCAGAAACGTTGTGGCTTCGTTCGCCCTTAAATAAAGTAGCGACGTTGTGGCTTTTTGATGTACTTTTAAAAATAATCTAGATTCAGTCAATAATTAGAAATTGGTGATGCCTTTTTAAAATAATTAATAATAAGCGTCATTATACTATTTCCAACAGTTTCCTTCCGAAAATATTCTCAAAGGACTTACAAATCAAATTTCGTCAAAGTCCTTTAACTCTAGGTTAAGAAGTCTTTTAAGGGCAGTTTTGTAAGAAATCTATTGTCAATAGTAAACTAACACTAATTCTCAATTATTTTAAACAAGCATTACTAATGTTCAATTTCAGAGAATTAGGTTTAAATCTGGATTGTCTTCAAAAAGTATCACCAAAAATCAAACCACTCAAAAAATATAACCTAAAAAAAAGGATGAACCCTAAGGGAACACCTTCTTGTACATGCTTCAAATAACATTGTAGATAGAAACTGCACAATCTATCATTTGCATAATTGTTTTGTTGTCTTAGGTTTTGTTTTTTATTGATTTAGTCGTTGGTTGTTCGATCTTAGTTGCTGAGTAAGACACTCTGGGTTGATGCCCTTCTTAGTACTACATGATTAAATTTTGGGAAAATTATTGAAAGGATCGTATTTTTCCAAGTACTAGTTGGCCCCCACGTGCTACGCACGTGGAGGCCTTTGTATTAAAAAAATGAAAATAAAAAACTTTTTGAACTTTTATATAAAGGAGTTAAAATTTGTTAAATTAACTTTCTAATAGCTTCTTTAGTTAAGAAACTTAGTAAAAAGTACATTTAAAAACAAAGTGCTCAAATAATAAAGAAATATTATAATAAATAAAGATATGAAATACCAATGCAACAAGTCAATATATGAGAATACATATGGTCAAATATAAGATATTTAAGAGTATAAATCATTTGTAACAAGAATATGATATACAAGATTTGAGATGAGAAGTGAACAACATTTAGAGGCATGCTATTCCAATTGGGGATGAGGAAACCAACTACAACAGGAATCAACATGGGCTTCCCCTGGCTATCCCAGAGTTGGTGAGACACATGTAGACCACAAAGAAACCCATTTAGCACCCCTAGTGATAACGAGTTTTTTTTTTTTTTAGTTTGTTCAGTTCAGAAACTTTACTAATAGGTATATGAGAGTTCGTTTTATTTGATAGTTGATAGATTACTAATAGGCATTTGTTTTGTTCAGACACTTGCATCGCCCAAAAAAACAAAAAAAGTTTAGTTAAGAAACTTCACTAATAGGTTCATCGGTATAAATCCAATGATTATACATTTCTTCATAGGAGAGTTTTTCTTTGGCACACAAATATATCTTTCTTTGTATCATTTCCAAAAAAAAATTGACAAACTGGGTGGATATGTAAAAGATATTCTTTGTTTTCCATCATTTTTACAAGTATAAAAAGTAAACAGACCAAGGGAAAACGAGAATTGCACCAATGAAAAGTAAACAGACCAATGGGAACGCACACATAAGACATAAGTATAAATAAAAAGTACTTCAAAAAAGTTGGATTCTTTAAGTTACCGAAATTTAAACTATACATGTCTTGTGGATGTCAAAGACAAACAGAACCAATCCAGTTACAAATAACATGTACGACTAATGATCCAGGAATAACTTACAGTACACGTTTCGTTTTCGCTTATTTGCAAGATTATCAAATACCTCATGCACCTCAGCAGATATAATTGGCTTTGATGAATCAAAAGATTCTTGCAAAATACAAACAGAACCCAAATAAAATGATCACAAAAAAATTCAATCAATTACAACTTCCCTCGCACATTTAACTGATGACACTATAAAAGCACCATGAAAGAAGCCAAACCATGCCATCAAGATTATAGGTCCTTGACATACCAGAAACAATGGAATCTCATTCTTCATATCTGCAATGCCACTGAGAATCTCCATTTTTTGCACATGACCTAGATTGTTGAGAAAGTTTAATTCAACTCCCTCCTGTTGCTGGAATTTCTCCTCCCTTTTCTATTTCTCAATTTTCTCATATTCCATAATTGAGTCCTCCCTGTCAACAAGAAATCCAATACCTTTCTGCATATAAAATTCTGTACATTTTTCACACCTACACAGGATATCTCTCCAGTTTTTGGAAAGAAACATTCCACTATTCTTTTCCAATGCAGGTGGAGCTACCAGCAGATCCACTTCAAGGAAACATTTGCGACTCATGGCAGACTCTTTGGTGCACTGGTCAATAATCACATTTTTTTTAGTATTTTCTCCAGGCAACAATTCCTTTGCACCAGACACGGTTTCAGAATCAGCAATAGTGACTGGCAATTCCATTTTGGGATATGTACACCAATCCGACTTTTAAGATTCCCAGAAGCAGAAGTGGAAGGTTCATCTGCCAAAGAATTCTTGCCTTTCCCAGTATTTAATGAAGCACCACCTTGCCTAACCGTTGCCCAGATGGTTTGAGGATAGAGAGTTCAGAAAGAACAAACAGCTGCGCAAGCTTGGCAGATGAAATCCTCATACAAAGGTTCTCCTTCCTCATCTCTAGGTATCTAAGGCAAAAGCAAAGATACTGACATATAAATATCTGTAGAATATCAGTTAATTATAGAATTGATGAACATGAAAACTCAATTATTGGATAGGGAAACATCAGACAGAATCTTAAAGTAAATTTGGCAAAAATTTTACAATGGAATTTCATATTCATGTAAAGAAGTGTAGAAGTTGCATGATTTAAAGGGATAAGTTCCCAGACGTCCACTTCCACACATGAGAAAGACCAGGATTTCTTCTTCCCTTTTTAAGGGGTTTTGGTAGCCTATAGACATCTCACACAATAGGCAAAGGATTAAAGGAAACATAATAAGGTTACTAAAAATATTTCATATGGCATTTCGAACACCCCAAAAGGTAGATAGCTTATATCTCACAAGGAAAGAAAATGTGAACCATAATTATAGTAATAGTAGCAATTTTGTATTAATAATTAGGGGATTACGGAAGCTATAGTACTTAGCAGAGCAATTCTCAAATGTATTGTTTGCATCTAAAATGTTGAACAAATACCATCATCTATGTTTTTTAAATCTTCAACTGTGAATATATAATGATCAACAGTATTGTGTAGATCAACAGTATGCTTATCATGAATCACATATAATGATCAAGAATAATCCATTCATTGTTGGAGTGAAGAGGGAAACTTTCCTTGTGGAGCATAAGTAGGTATCAAGAAGGGAAAAACAGAGATCCATGATAAATACATCATTCAAATGCTTTGGTAGTGACCTTTGCAATATTATAGCATTCCTCTATACTTCCAAGGCCTTGCACGTTGAAATGAGACAATGATGAACTGACAGGAGGATTTAATGGGATGTGGAATTTTGAAGACTCAGAAGGATTAACTGGAACACTCATATCCTTATTGAAAAAAAATACTTTTTTCACGGCGAAATCTTGATGACCAAATAGTATTTTTCTCAATATCAGAAATTTTCAAATGAAAATTCTTTCCAAAGTTCACAAGCAAAAGAGACCATAAGAACCATTACGCACAAGAAAAAAGAACAACAACAACCGGGGAAAACGACAAAAAGAATAAAACCCTCACTATGCTACAACCCTGTAGCAAGCTGCAACTGTTTAAGCCAAAATCCTTCAGATTCCTTATCTCCCCATGGAAAAACGAACATTTTTCAATACACTTGGAGGGAGAAAACAAGCACTCTTTCCATGGATGAATCAACTGAAATGGATGAGGATTAGACTATCAAGAAAAAGGATTTGTTTTGTACACTTAAAAAAATTTGCAAAAATATATAGCAAGATCAATCCCCCGAAAGTTACCAAACTTTTTCAATACACTTGGAGGGAGAGAACAAACACTGTTTCCACAAATCAATCAACTGAAATGGATGAGAATCAGACTATCAAGAGAAAGGATTTGCTTTGTACACTCCAAAAAATGTGCAAAAATATATAGAGAGACCAAACTGAATTTGACAGTCATATAAAATTCAACCGAAAGGTACTCATCCTTCAAAGAACAGCTAGCATATCTATCAGACTTGATCAGTTGAGAAGACTTCTCCGTTTCTCCCTGTTGTCCCAGTATAGTGGTTTTGCGTAGTTTAATGTTTTCACTAAAAGCATCTCACAATGTTATCTATTGTGCTATATGCATACCTTGCCTAGTCATGCAGTTGACATAATTGTAATAGTTGTAGAAGTTTATTAGGATATAGTAGCTTCAGAAGAAAAGTTGGGCACAATAGGTACACTTAAAAAAAAAGAATTGGAAACACCGATTAACCTTGTGTTGGTATGTCGAACTGACAGCAGCAAGGGGAATCTCAGCATACTGTGTGTCGGCAGGGATTATTTGATAAGTCACCACAGCAATAACCTACAATTAAGCATTGAGAACCATGTATTATGTGTTTAGCCCAGAAGTTTTGTGTCCCTTGTTACACAATCTTTCAAAGTTTAACTTATGAAGGAAATAAGTAAATAAAACATACAATCTGGCTTCCAAATATTGTACAAATAAAAAATTAGTGAGTAGTAGGCTAAGCTTTGTTTTTTTTACTGAAAACACAAATATTTCCGTGTTGCAACCGCTGGATCTAAGCACATTCATTATCTTTGATGAAAGAAACTTATGTGAAATGTACAAAAAATAGAGAGAGAGTGATAGAGAAGTGGTGACAGATAAGAGCATGCTTGTCCTGAACCTCGCCTGGTATAAAAAAGAGTATACGGGTTTGGGTGCGGCCCACCAGCCCGGAGAACATTAAAGTTAATACATTTACAGATTGTGTAAAAATTCACCTGCAGATGCCCCTTTTGATGGGTTCACAGCGTGCACAGAAGTCAAAAACCAAAAGTTTAGGACGGATCTAAGCAAAAATTGAAAAGTATGACAGCAAGAACAAAAAAATAGTTCTTGCTGTATTTATCACAGAGTTCAGCCAAATAGTAGCTCTACAAATGGGAGAGTTAAAAGAACAATCAGTAATTACCAGAATTCTATAACTGATTAAAATTAAGATCTGAACCTACAGAATATATATGTTCAGTTATTTCTAATGGATTAAATAAAATCTGTCCCATTTAGTACTTCTAAACTTTTATTTAAGCAGAATGTTTCAGTTTCATTCATAGTTTTTGATGCAATGTAATTTCTGCAGTTTAGAAAAAAGTCAAATTAAACTCAAAAGATGACTTGGACGCTAAACAGTTGCTACTACTAAGAAGAACAACTTGTGGCAAAGTCCCTAATTTTTATTTAAGAATCATTATTTCATTATGAGATGTGATAGAAGTAGCAATATCTCTGGCAAACAACTAATTTTGTTTGAACATCTTATCCTGCTTGCAGACGCCTTCATATATCCACTTTGTCAAACCAAACCATGAAAGAATGGATGATATAAATGCGTATTTGAAGGATTACCAAAGTAAAGATGGAACCATAACTCCCATGGCATGACAAATACATGCTTACATTGGAAAAATTTATAGAAGTCCCACCAGAAACATCAAATGGCTTATTTTAGTCCTCAAAGGGATAAGTGTTTGAGTACATTGTTTGGTTGGCATCCAAATGCCTCCAAAGATGGTCATTTCTATAAAATCGAAGATGTGGAAAAAAAAAACAGAGGGTATCAAAGCTCAATAAAAATAGGGGCTAAAGCAAGCAGGTTTGTAAGCAGTAGCTTCACTTCATATTTATATTTTTCCTTTTATAAAAACATTAGTGCATTCCAATGAGCGAGTTCCTTTCGCCATAAGGTTCTATTTGTTTCTTAGTTACTTTAGGAAAGAAAAAAAATTCCAGAAAAATATTTTAGCCACAATGTTTATCTTTTCCATGATTCTGCATTATTGGGACAAACTGCATAGGAAGACTAATTTCCCCAATAAGCATATTCAGCAAGAAAACTGACCAAATTTTCAAAGTTGTCTCAATTATCCTATGAATTGGTTAAACAGGAAACTTTATATTAGGACGTTGCATGGGGTAGAGCCTCAAGTCTTTCTTTTTCTTGGTAGGCTCAGAGTTGATAATACTTTCAAACTCAATTGTAGTATAACAGCATAAGTATGAATTGGTGTTTTCTTACATAGAAGAGAGGCCAATATGTTTTCTTCAGAATTTATTTGTTTTCTTACATAGAAGAGAGGCCAATATGTTTCCATGGAATAAAGCTGTTTTAAGCAATGTTAGTCTCGAATTATACCAAAAATAGAAGGTAATTAAGATTTTAATTTGAAATATACATACCCATGTCCATGTGAAAAATGCCAGCTGAAAGGAATTCTGCACATCCATAGAAACTTGTTTCACTAAGAATAGTGATTGTGAAAATGCAAGGCATGTCAGCCGTGAAAATCAAATATTTCAGCTTTACCTGGAATATGATGAAATGCATGATGTGGAGAAGCAAATGGGATCGATGAAACCAAAAGTAGTCATCACTGGGTCTCACAAGCACTGTTCCCCTAACAACAGTATCCTTACCATGGTTGTCCAAACACATTTCAGTTATAATTACTTGCAGTTGGGTACCCACCACCAAAAGCATATGCAACAGAAGATGAAAATTGAAAATCATGGAAATGTTACTCTGTCTAATATCACAAATAGCATTGTCAGGTTGCAGTAATAGGCTTACCAGCAAAGGGAAAAATGGCAGGCACAAAGAATTATGGAATTTCTGCACATGGAAATATTGATAAAGTTAGCCTTAACAAGTTGACATTCTATAGAGGCTGTTATCGGAGAAAATATTAAGGAAACAAATTTTACCATGAGATATTACCTTTGATGACTGTTGTATATTATAAACTGAGATCATGATATGTTGACCAGCACTAACCTTGTAATTTCTTGGAAGCACATGAGCAGCTCTAGCTCGCCTTATCAAGACGTTGAGATTTTGAAGCACTGGATCATTAAAATTAGTTTCCAAGAAGATAACACAATAATTTGATACATAAAAACTTTTATGTATACAGGGTGAACAAGCCTCAGTCCCTGATCAACGAATAACATGGATGAGATAAGCTAACATAGATACGTATATAAAAGCACATAAAAAACAGAATAATATAAAAGCACACAGTAATATTAAAAAAGAAAATAATAATAATAGTGTGTGCAGGCAGGAATATTACAAGGGAGCAATAAGAAAATGCTAACATGTTGAGAATGACGCTTTGCAATGATATGATATCAACAATATATGAAAGAAGTAATGCATATGTAAATAAAGTATTAAATTGTAAGACACGGTGATGACAATACGAGGTAGATGAGTGATTGGAATAAGTATAACAACAAAACATGACAACATATACAATAAGCATAATGGAATTGTCTGGACAACTGGATAATGTGCCTATTCCATGAATCTCTATGCATCCTCCACTTGATTAACATTCCATATAGTTGATTGTCCAACATCACCTAGCCGTCCCACGCAATTCATGCGGAATAGGTACTTTTGCTGAATGCTGCGTGCATTGAACGTTGTGATTATATCGGCTCTTTCCTGATACACACACCACGTGCAGTTGTAAAACTTTGATAGTTCGAACGATGTTGAATGAATTGGTTGTCTAAGCATATGTAAAGGTTTTGTTGTTTAAAAAACCTCGTTGACCATTTGCATAAGATTCAATGCAGATTTCTGCAGGATCTTCTCTGCTCAATCTCCGAAAATGGTGACGAGTATGTTGCCTGTGTCATCTGCAAGCCTTCCTCGAAGTAGACACCTACATGGTAAGTTAAAGCCATATTAGGCAATAGGAACTGATTAAACGAGGTAGAATAAACTCACAAAATGTGCATGTGAACAGTAAAGAACATAATTTCATAGACACACACCTTGGTTCAGCAATGGAACAATTGTTGTTGCATTCTGGACAAGCAAACGTACTCCCATATTCTTCTTTGACACCACGCTTGCACTTGTTGCAAGACATGTACCAGAACCGTTGATCAACATCAAGCTCTGATACAATTGCTTTGACCCACCCACTTGCATACTAAAATTGATGGTCCATGTTATATAAATTTCAATCCGCAAAAATAACGGAATCAAATTTGAATTACTTACTGAGTCAAGTAACTTGTTGATGGGGACAAGTTCAAACCTATCAAGCGAATTGACTGGAGTTAGGTATGTCTTTTGTTCTTTAAGTTGAGTAATCATAGTTAAATTGTCATTCTGCAAATATTGGTTATAAGATGCAATGTGTAATAATCATGCACATGATAAAAAATTGGCATATTGTACGCATACCAAGAACGCAAAGCTGTAGCTTGCACGATGGAGGGATTTATTCGGATTGTTGTTGATGGGCGAGTTGTAAGTGACAAGCCTGGTTAATGTAACAAAGTTATTTCATATTCAAAAAGAATAACACAATTAATATATTTTCTTACCATTATAAACCCTAACTCGAATGTTCGTTGCAACAACTATAGGGAATGTATCCAGAATATTGCATATATCCTCACATTCAGAACTTGTAAATTGATCCCATGCAGAGAGAGTAAATGGCTTCAACCTAGAAGGAGATAGAAAGAAATACAGAGCAATTAAGTGACAAGAATCATGTCATATCATATAAATTGAACAATGCAATGCAATAAGACATACATCTTGTCAATGATAATTAAGTCGCGTACACGCACAGGCAAGCCTGTAGCTTTTGTAACCACATTTCTTATGGATAGGACATCAATAACCACAGCAAGAATATCTACCAAAAAAAAAAAAAACAAAGAGAGTGAAAAAAAACATTAGGAATTTGCTACATTAAAATAAAACAGGTTAAGTTACTATGATGGCTATATATAGGAAGGTACCTATCTGTGAAGAAGCAGTCAATTGGTTTGGCAAGTCTGCAAGTTCAATGAAATTATATGTTTGTTGAACACCATCCATTTTGCCATCAGTTGCTTCTTCAATGAGCGTACGTGCATTGATGGTTAGCTGGAAATCATTTTGCACAATTTGGTATTGCGGCAGTATTCGCTTAACAATAGCATTGGAAATATAGTAAACATGATCGACATTGAGCAAGCTATCGAATATGTCAATATCTCCACCAAATAATGTCGCTTGAATGCGAGTGCCCTACAAATGATGCATTTCATATGAGACACCCATAATAAGTATGGAAGATAATGCTAAAATATTTAAATTTTGAACCTGCTCATCTGAGAATATAAGTCGTTGGAAGTTGGTGCTGCCACTTCTAGACTGTCTTGAATGCCCTTTTTCAAGTAACCGTAATTTAACTTTCCAATTGCGCATGCGATCATGGATCTCCGAAAGCAGTTTGTATACAGGTGCCATCAAGCCCAATAGGATATGCCTGGAATACAAGTGAATGTTTTGGATATGTGTGAAAAAACGATCTATATTCAGCAATGAATCAAAATAGGTAAATATTTTTAAAAGGACGAAAATTAGACAGCATGGAATAAAATGTCATTCTATATAGCAACATAACTTAAGCAAGACTATTGAGAGGGTCACCAGGCTGCGGTTTTATCAATATTTTAATATCATCAGCTGACTTGGCTCTTGATAAAGCGACATATAATTGGCCATGTGAGAAAACCGGTTGCGGTAAATAAATGCCAACCTTCTCCAATGTTTGGCCTTGAGCTTTATTGATTGTCATCACAAAGCTCAAACGTATAGGGAACTGCTTTCTTTTAAACATAAATGGAAACCTATCATTTTCATTCGGTTGAAGTGGAATCCGTGGAGGGAAAACTCGTTTTCCCTGATGGTGGCCTGTTGCAATCTCGGCCTCAATAACATGGGTTTGAAATTCTTTACATATCAATCGTGTCCCATTGCACAATCCTGAAAACGGGTCGATGTTCCGCAACAATATTATTGGACAATTTTTTTTTAAGACTAATTCATGTGGTGGGAGCCCATTTGGGGCTAGACCATTTAGGAATTCTTCTGGGTAACTGCATCGAGCATTGTCAATTGCGCCATCGAAACTATAATACTTATATGGAACACCTGGAAATAAATCGATCATTATGCAATTAAGCTCATCAACAGTATCATTCTTAGGAGTGAGGATTGCTCGAGTTGTCATGGAAGATGTGCTCTGACAAATTTGCTCAATTCCTGGGAAAATGGTATGAATCAATGCTAACTTTGAATGATATTCATCATGATACGGTATAACCATGGAAGGTGGAAGCCGAATGTGGTCAGTCTTAACAAGATGCGCAGTTCCGTTCCCAACCCGTAATAAAAATTCGCTAAATATTGGGTCAGAAGATGCTCGCATATTTTGAACCAACCGTATCTTATGAAGCTGCGGCCAAAGATGAGACGAGACCAAACTTGCATTAATTGCCTGATGCTTAGTTGCACGAGGAACAACGGGTAAAACTTGCCGAAAATCGCCACCAAAGACAATGACTTTTCCTCCAAACAACAAATTACAATCACAAATGTCTTGTAGCATGACATTTAATGCTTCGATTGTTTGCCTTTTGGCCATTGAAGCTTCATCCCATATAATAAGTTTCGCAGTTCGTATCAAAAAGGCAAGGCTGCTTTGCTTTGATACATTGCATGTGGCGGAATCTTCAATGTTGATAGGAATTTTGAAACGGGAATGTGCAGTTCTGCCGCCAGGCAAAATTGATGCGGCCACTCCTGACGTTGCTGTAGCAAGTGCAATATCTCCATTCGACCGAATGGTAGCAAGTAGCACTCGATATAAAAATGTCTTACCAGTTCCACTGGGGCCATCGATGAAGAATGCACCGGGCTGACCATCTAAGACCTTTTGTAATATAGTCGTGTATGCATGATGTTGATCAGCATTCAAGTTGGCCACATCAATTAAATCATTGTCCAATACTGGTATACTTAATTCTTCAGCAACTTCATTTGACATAGATTCTTGAAAATCATGTGCATAGCTGATATTTGGTAGATCATAATCATGAATGCTTTTGCCCATCGACTCCAGAAATGCTGTTATACTTTGCAATGTTCGACATAAAATAGTTGTTGGTTGTAATGCCGGAAGACGAGCAAAGTCTTCTGACATTGGAATGAAGAATTTCTCCCATAAAAGCCTTGGGCTAGTGGGTTCACAATAAACAAGAATTGTTGCAAATAGGCGACGCAGCTCAAATGGCATTTGGAATAAAGAGGCCTCTATGAGACATTGTTCAGCACTGTTATCTAATTCCAACAACCCATGCTTTTCTGCGGCCTCACGAAATGTTAAATAAGTAGTGCCACAAACAGTTCGCAATGAGTCAAATGAAGTTGATCCTCTAATGTGATTGAGTAGTAATCTCAAATAGTAACGTTCACCTTCGGCTGGATTAGAGGCAACAACTCTGCCAATTGACATCTTCTTCTTTCGCTTACTCCAAAACCTATCATCTTTATGCCATATATAATATTCGGGGAATTCTCTGTATAAGTACGACCGAGCACTGACATCAACTCGATTCATTTCGAAGAACTCAGTCAACATTGTCAAAGATGCACGCTCATTTTCAACCACAGCATTAAGATTGTCGTTCTCACGAAATCCAACCACTTGCATGCCTGGCAAATGCAGCTGTAAATGTGTAACTGATGGATACATTTCATTAAGAGGGAACTGAAATATTCGCCACATTGATTCAGGAGGTGAAACCCACCTAGCTGCTTGAAATAGTTCGATTTCATCAATCACATCTTCCTTACATTCAGCAGATACATTGAAAGCTATTCGATCATGACCTTTATAAATATACTTGTATAAATACTTAACCACATTTATAGTTGAGCATATCTCGACGTTCATATGACAGTCAAACTTTGACAAGAGATATGGATTGTAAGGAATGACCCATCGGTTATCTAACCAACAGCGACGTACTTTAACTGTATGCCCTGTATCTCGGCGTTTATAAATCGGATAGGAGTTGTGGCCTTGCATGGTTATGTCTGAGAAATTCCGTGGATAATGATTTTTGCACCGTCCCTTTTTTCCCATACATACATTTTCAGGATTCAATTCCCCACATGGCCCGTGCATCATATGTCTGACAACAGTCTTGTATAAATGTGGGTTATGGTTTTTGTTTGGGAGTTCAGCAGAAACAAACTTATCATAATCTTCAGGTGACATAATTTTGTATCCGGATGCCAAAATAATCAAGAAATGAACATGCGGCAACCCTCTCTTTTGAAATTCGATAACATACACATAAGCGGCAACCTTCCCAAAAAATCTCTTCACAAGAATCTCATGTTTTAGTGCAACCAGTTTCGCATAGAAAATCCTCGAAACCAAGTCAGGCCTATTTTGAACCTCTTCACCTTCAGCAATTTCCCGTTTAATTTCAACCCATGTAGAATTACAAGTCATGGTTAAGAAGATATCCGGCTTTCCAAATCGGTGCACCAAAGCCATTGCATCAAAGTAGCGACGACGCATATCTCGAGGACCACCGATAAATGACGGAGGCAGAACAATTCTTCGACCAACCTGACTACCACGAGATTCACCGATTGCGATAGAATCAAGAAGGCCTTGATACAAGTCTGCACGAATTCTATTTTGATTATTTCGGTGAAAATCTAACCGTGTGCTCTCAATTTTAACATACATATCAACAACATATTGTTGTAATAATCTGCCAGACCGCAACAGGATGGATGTCTGATTAGGTCGAACTTGTAACTTGTAACAATAATATTCTCGACATGAAACAACTGTACGACTTTGGTTATTTATCTGCATAGCTAAAACAATGGGAAGGGAAAAGTATAATAAGCTAAAAGTGGCAAATCATGATAACTAAGATCTTTACATCAACCAATGCTACCGAATTTAAGATGTACCTGTGTATTCATCTTCTAATAATTGTTCAGCAGATGAATGATTGGTTGGATTAATCGATGAAGACACAGTAGAGAACATCATATTCATGCGACGGGGCACTCGTTGAATGCCTTGGTGCCAACCCATATCTCCGTAAGGAAAAAGCAACGGATATTGTAGTGGGTCATAACATCCATAGTAGTGCATAACTTTATGACCAATACCAGAATGGGTATGAACAACAATATCACGGTCACCTGGTTGACAAGGCCCATCATTCTCAATCCATATTGCAGCAACCTGGGATGCAGCTGGCATATTATGTGTTCGCTGATCCATACCAGCATCACATTTAATTATGATTTGATTGAGCTGGTCAACAGGCACATCTTTTAAGATTCGGAAGAATCTGCTGTAAGGGTTGACCTGTAGAATCTGCATTAGTAAATTTATTGTAGCTGCTTGTAATCTTGGGGCCTGTTGCAACCGATTCTCAACTTCATGCTCCGTATCATAGAAGTATAATTGTAGATAAGCAGGAGCTCTATCTTGGGGGAGCAAATTGTTAATATAATGATAAACCTGACCCTGCACCTTAAAAGTATATATGCCCTTGTTTCTCTTTGTAAGACTTTGATCACATTTGACACCAAGAGATGTAAATGCAAAAGTATTGTTATAAGTTCGGACATATGTTCTGAATGCTACTGCATCTTGATCACTTGAAGAAAAAAGTCGATATAGTTCAGAGGGGACATGGGTGGATGCAAGGCTAATTTGTCCATTGGAGCAGCAGAAGCCCTTGCGCTCATTAGCAAATCTCTTAGCACCACAATGTAGACAATTAGGAAGTATAGGCAATACGGTCGCTTCACTTGGGATTTCACTAAGCACATGCAGTGAAGTTTTTGAGCGACGTCGTCCTGCATGTTGGACACAAAATCAGTCGCATTCGCTAAAAATGTCATTAGATTGAAACATTATTCAATCGAAACGTTATGCGAATGCGGGTTGTCTACAAATTAGGCACAAACCTTTTGTCCGCGCTCGTTTTGGGGTAGAAGGTAACACAGATAGACTATCAATGTCATTACGATCTCGTCCAAAATAGGCATAATCACGACGAACCTCATCACTGTGCATATCAGATGAAGCTGCACGTTGATGAAAGTAAATTTTTGACATTAGGAGTTGACATCATAACAGAGACACATAGCTAGGCTTCCCATAATACCTTGGACTTGAATATAGGAACGTGGGCTGCTATCAACCTCCAACGCCCTTGATGAATCAATGTCTTGAATGATACCAAATTAAATAAATCTTTAATAATTTTGTATATTACAATAGACGAAGTAAGAGTAGCTGTAGATAAGCCACCATGAACTTATATTAGTAATTATGGTGGTTTCCAACCTCTTTTTTGAGCGTATAAGGCTTGCTTTCTTGAACGAAGCTTAGACCTTCTTTGTTCGCTAAGGTTATCATAATACCTTTGGTACTTTGTTTGACGGCCATGGTGTCTCTCTGAATTTAGAAGAGTCGAAACTATCAGTACAATACGGATAATAGTTATCAAGTATATATGATAATTGTAGACATGGTTTAAGACAAATTTGATACACTATTCAATGGCATGTTCGAGCGCCATCATGAATAGTCATGGGCATAGGTATTGGGCAATGAATATGTTGATAAGAAGATGGTGCACCTAGTATTGCATGTCGTAAAGGAAAAAAGAAATATAGACCAAACGGTAGTGGGAATATCCGGAACATATTCTATAAGTTGTATAGAAATAGAAGATGAATTACCACCAATAGATTGGTTGATATAATTCGATGGCATTGCAGAAACAGCATCTGGCGGTGTGGAAGATCGGACTGGCTCCTTTCCAGTATGTAATGCAGTTCTTTCATCAGTCATTGGAGTTTCTGATTGTTTCCTATAAAATATAGAAGATGGTATGGTCCGTAATAGCTACGAAAGTTTTATAGTTCGTGCATAGAGAATTTAATGTATAAATGATCACAAACACATATAAACATGCATTATATTTGTGTACAAATATGCACGTAGTCATATAGGTACATTTAATCGCAAACTAAAATATGCATGTACTCATATACATGCATTTATTTTTTGGGCAACTTGTCATTACCTTTCTCTATGCCATGTTTCTAACCTCTTATGAAACAAGAGAAAAAAACTTTTATGCCTGGTTGGTTTTTTTTTTACCTAGAATCCAAAGATCCAAACACAGCATTGAAATTATGACCACGAAAAAGAAACTATACTGAAAGAATTTAAAGCGATTTAGGGCTAGGAATATGGAGGAAGAGAGACAACATGTGCATGCATGTATGCACACACATTAGTGAGGGAGAAGGGCTATGCAGCAATCCTTTATACTTGCAAGAATTTTGTTATACAGGAAACCATATCGAGACCTAAGTAGAACCATTTGTCGGCATCCCTGATAGGAAGAGGGCGGTAATTCAAACTTAGAGAGGTGTTATAACAATGGATGTTGGAAGATAAATGTAGATGGCAAGTTAAGTCGGATGCAGAAAAAATTTTGATGAATACTCATGCTAACTCCAATGCAGAAGATCATATTGACGCCATCCTATAAAGAACCTAGGAAGAATGAATAAAGACACCTCACCATATTTCACCCATATAACAATTACACAGTGGAGATCCGAATCAATAATGGCACTTGGTAAAAATAGAGAAAACATGAATGGTACTAAACCAACCTTTATGAAAAGAGAGAAAGTGATATATGATCTACAATTACCTTGCTGAAAACAAGTACATAGACAATCTCCTTCGCTGAAAATGATGAAATGGGCAAGTCATGTTGCTTGGAAGAAATGCTTATATAAGTAAGTTGTGTAAATGACTTAGCCTTGCCAATATTGAACCACAAATAATTATGGCAGCAACCGGATCAAGTCT
This sequence comes from Buxus sempervirens, assembly GCA_947561395.2. Classification (NCBI taxonomy): domain Eukaryota; kingdom Viridiplantae; phylum Streptophyta; class Magnoliopsida; order Buxales; family Buxaceae; genus Buxus; species Buxus sempervirens. The sequence goes on from OX387182.1 coordinate 54,023,049, forward strand.
GTTCTGAATTATGTAAGTATCAGAATTGGTGGAATTGCAAAGGAGATCAAGTATGCAAGTTTTCGACATCAACAAAATGCAGTTTGAACCTAACCATATTTCACCAAAATAACTACGCATCAAGTGACATGACAAAGAAAAGGAGGGAGTCCAACACATGATGGGTTCTGATCGTATCACTTGTCACCAATATTGTCATTATAAATAGGAACACAAGCTGGTATGAAGGAACACAAGCTGGAACCAATATTTTTCAGATCTCTTGTAATAAGAGATCTGAAAAATATGAAATTGAAAGTTTAAAAATAATAAGGCAAACAGAAGATAGAAGCTTATTTGCTTCTATTATTATACTACTTATATTCCCCCCTGCAAACATAAATGGAATTCTCAATTTGCTATGAAGAATGTGAAATTGGAAGTTTAGAACTCTTGAATCCCGAAAGTTTCAGATATTTTCCAATAAGCCGTTCACTTCTAGTCGGCACACTTATGACACCATTGAAATGTTGACTCCACAATATCATACCAATGAAACGCCATATTGAAATTCTCAATGAAATTCTAGAAGCTTATTTGCTTCTATTATTATACTACTTTAATTCCCACGTGCAAACATAAATGAAATTCGCAATCTACTATGAAGAATGTGAAATTGGAAGTTTAACACCTTTGATTCTCGAAAGTTTCCCATATTTTCCAATAAGATGTTCACTTCTAGTTGGCACACTTATGATACTAATGAAATGTGATATTGAATTTTTGTTTGCTTTCACAATATGAATTATTGCATTACTCACAGACTATCATGGGATTTCACTCTTAATTTCTTTATGTACTATTGGCAAAATGTTATTTGTAACCGGTGATTTGCACCTTCTAATAAAGTAACAATCTGAAGAGTTTGAAAAAAGTTGTGAGTTTTCCTTTTCTTTCCTACATGGTTAATAGTATTGAGCCCCTGATCAATTCAATCAGCTCACAAGTTACAATTATGCTCTAGCACTGAAAATGGTGATCAAAAAGCTTTAAATGCAGTTGTATATTCACAATTGAAAAAGTTGGGAAATCTTGTCCTTTATCGAATGATCAGTAAATATTGAAAGGGGGAATTTGATTCACATAATATCTGTGCATATATCACTTCTGGTAAGTAACTATACATTGTGATAAGAGAGAGGTCTTGGAAATTGACAGTGTATATAATACATTGTGATAAGAGAGACGGTAACTGTTATTCTATACAGGTCAGCATTGTTGACAGTGTATAGAACAGATTGGGGAGCATTTAGTATTTGTTTGAAGGACATATTTTGTTTTCTGTTTTGAAATCCCATCCTTAGGCTAGAGTAATGTTGTATGTGCCAACATGCTTTCTTAACAGCCCTCTCTAAAAGTGCCCACATGAATGCCTTAAAATAAGAAATCAAAAGCATACAAAATTGTCAACATTGAGAGGTGGAGCTTTCTCAAATCATTTATCCTTGAACCCTAAGATGTAGAAGTTGTTTTTCCAATTTCGGAAAACTGGGCAAAATTTCTGAACTAATCAATGTTAGAATTGGTGGCAATTAGAAACAAACTTCTCTCCCTAATCACTACCTATGTTTTTCTGAGAACATGCTTTAGTTTATGAATTGGTAAATTAGCCTAAGGAAAAATCAGGCACCAGAAACAAACTTCTTTTCTCTAAAATAAGAAGGAATAATAGAGAAATCAAAAGCATAAAAAATTGTCGACATTGAGAGGCGGAGCTTTCTCAAATCATTAATCCTTGAACCCTAAAATATAGAAGTTGTTTTTCAATTTCGGAAAACTGGGCAAAATTTCTGAACTGATCAATGTTAGAATTGGTGGCACTTAGAAACAAACTTCTCCCCCTAATCACTACCTATGTTTTGCTGGTTTTTATTTTATTTTCTGGTGAATAGGGAGGACCTATTTATGGCCCAAAATCTCACGCTTTCTCTTATCTTTTATATGCTGACCAATAGAAGATTGTAATTAGATTTCAAATGGAAATTACAAGCTCACTAAATGATTATTCACAAATGATTAAATTGGTTCTTCTGCTTAAACCCGACATGTCTCCATCTCAGTCGTTTATATTTCTAACATCAACAAAATGATCTTTTTTGACAAATAAAATGAACATTTTATTACAATGCTATATTAATGATTTTTTGAGAACTTCAAAGTCTAATCTGTTTCTCTGTATTTATTACAAACAATTTACATAAGTAGTAATTATTTTTTGACAATGTTCCTGATTTAAGATGTATAGAAAGAAGTCAACATTTTGTAAATCAACTTTCTAATAGTTTCGTTAGTTAAAATTCAAGAATATAGACTGAAATTTAGAACACAACACTACAAAATCAGGCCAACTATTACAGGGTAAATCTTCACGAAATATATGGGGAAAAATGTGCAAATGAAAGCTATGGTCTAACTACCGAACTTCATTGGGAAAAAAAAATAATCCAAGCTCGCCACATTAGAGGCCTTGGTCGTTGGTCGGAAAAAAGGCCAAAGAAAGTGAAGGGAAGAGATTTAATTTGTTCTTCTCTAATAGGTTCTGGGTGACTGTTTAAGTATTTCTTTGAAATTGAATGACCAGCATGCTCTGCACAACTCTCTAATCTCTTCTTCTGTAATAGGCACGATGGAGGAAGCAGAGGATACAACGAAGAGGAATAACATTGCCGGGCAAGAGCAGTTGGTCAGATGCATACCTGGTAATGCAAGTGGAGCGGAAACTGGGGATGCTCTCGCTCAGGAAGAGAGCTGCACGAGATGGACTGTTGATCGGCAAGGTGAATGGCACGACCGCACTGAGGCTTTACCTCCATCCCTGACAGCAGCCGCTTCATCGCAGCCAATGGTAGAGGGAGGTCGCCCATGATGACTGGAAAAGGTCTCTGGATAACGTGGGGAAGAAGATACGTCTGGGTGAACGAAGCCCTTTTCTATATCTATATAATCCGTAGAGGAATAGGGCTGTGGATAACGTGGTGAAGAAGAGACCTCTGAGAGTGAGATTGAAAAAATAATTTGTGTAAGCCGTGTTTGGGATATTATTGGAGCCGTTCAGCCACGACCTCTCCACGAAATCCGACAAAGATTTTGGATTTTATTCCCTTAAAACCCAACTGGAAGGACACAGTTGTCCATCTTTGCAAATTGGACACAAAGATTTGCAAGTTGTTTAGAAAAAACAGCAACAACAAGTACTCTTGGAGGGCCTTTGAATAACAAAAAGAAAATAAAAAACTTTGTAAAGGAGACATTGCAGGGTCACGGCGGGTAGCGGCACATGGAAAATAAAAATTACATAGCTTTGTTTATATGATGGGGACATATCTCTGCCTCAGGTGAGCTAAGAAAGTCTCCAAATGTGGTCCATAGAGTGGAGAATTGTTGAGTGAAAATCATTTGAGCCTTGAGTATTTATGGGGAGTTTTCGATCATGTTTACCTTTAGAATAACTAAGGAAATTTCTATAGAAGAGGAAGATTTCGGATTGATTTCTCTATGGAAGAGTTCTAATTTATTTCTGTCGTAATTAAATTTGTGCTATTAATTTGCTTTATTTTGTGCGGAATTCTGATAAACTAAATGCGTGATGTTGTAGCCAAGTGTTTAATAATATGATTAGCTGAGAACACACTATTTTTTGTTAGATTAGTATCAGATTTGGCCCTTTTTCTTTTCTTTCTATAATCATAGGGATTCTTCATCAGGAGTAAGATCTTCTTTCATTTATTTTGGAATTCTCGTGCTATCTCAGAAAAGATTTATGATAAAGGGTACTGATCCAGTGATCGCTGTAGTAATTATTTTCATGGCTTTGGAAACTTTGAGATTCACATCTTTTGAAATTTTGGTGTAATCAGAATAACTTCCCCTTTGACACTGAAAACTGTATTTAAATTTTGGAAAAGGTCACGATATATTTCTTCACTATCTCCCTTCTGAAATTACTGCCTTTAGATCATGAAACTCCAGAAATGGAAAGAAGAATGGTTAAATTTGAAAGACAGTAACAATTTTCTCTTCTAAGGTAAGCTTGTACTGTCATTGCTGGCAAAGGTAGACCTTGGGATTCTTTCAGTTCTTCTAGTGGCTGATTGACTTTCTTTTTCTTCTTCTTAGCAGAAAAATGGTTCGGCTTGGAGTCATTTGGATCAGTAGGACACTTATGTTTCTGCAATTGCTTCAAGGAATTTTAGCATGGGGAAGTGAAGGACACTATGCAATTTGTAAAATAGCAGAGGTTCAGCCACATATTCTTGACCTACTTAGTTTTGTATTGGAGCAATTTGGTTGATATTATAGTGTGAAGGTTGAAAGTTTTTGAGGGCACTGAAAAATATTGAGGCATTTATTCCTGGGGATGTTTTTACTAAAATGAGACTCATACAACTAAAATTTGCAGGATGGCTAGATCTATCTTATATACAGACATATTTCAAGAGAAATGTCTGAATTTTGTAACTTGGCTTCTTATTTATAATTTAGTTTGTTGATCTTTTCTCCTTCTGAGTAAAACCATATATGACTTTGTAAATGCTATTTAGCTATGGGTGACAAAATAGACAAAGTGGATTCACACTGGGGCTGTATTATAGAATGAAGATATGAGTTGGGAAAATGTCAGACCTGTTGTCCCCATCCTCTAATTTAAACATAACAATCATACAGTATGGCAAGGTATCATCTTCTGTGGTCCTTCTGTAATTATAAGGTTACCTGATCAAATGCTTGCAAACATCTGTAGAATGTTCCTGAATTATTCAGGTACTTCCCTGTTGCTTTAAAATAATAAAGATATTGGGTAGTTAGACTCAACTTGGTAGTTTGACCTCTGAAGAGAGAGTTCTACTATTCAGGGCCCAAAAAGTGGGAAGTCATTTATTAAAAGATTGTTTAAAAAAAAAAACTTGTTTTATTTTTGACCAAATATATATTAGAGTTACTTCTTAAAAATTGTTGAGAATATTGGGTTTCCCTCTTGATTATGATCCTAAAATGAGTGAATGTGGGTCCCATGAAAATGTTCAATATCCATAGTGCTCTTAATAATACGATTACTTTATTTACTGTTAAAGGTAATTAGTTAAACATTAAAATGGTAAGGAAAATGATATTTAAAAAACAGACGAATTTTTAGAAATAAAATATCCAAGAAAGGACAATAAAACCATCAACTAATACAGTATTATCTAAATGTATTTTTTTTATTTTTGATATTATTATAATTAAGAAGGATCATTATGTAAAGACTAACTATAAAAATATGAAAAAGAAAAAGAAGCTGAAAAATTTGTTCAACTTTCATAAGTATTATGATTAATCCAAACGAGGCATAGACCTTACATTTTAGTCTGGTCAAACAGCTCACCTCATGCTTTAGTGTTTAATGGCATTGCAGGGATTTCTTAACGAAGATGCTGCTTCTGCCATAAAAGTATTACTTCCAGAATATACAGAAGGTTATCTTGCAGCTGTTTGTTCTTGGGCTGACGAGATAACTCATAAATTTCACTGGCGTTGGAATGGTCCTTTACATTATGTTGACACACCAGATTTCAGGTGTAACTACAAATACTGCAGTAAGTGCATTTTGTTGCTTATTCTGCCCCATTCGTCTCCACAGTTATTTTCATTTTATTCATAAAGATTTTGTGGCTTTTAATGAGAAATATTTCCATGACAGAATGGCTTTAGTCATGAGAAATGCTATAACCTTATGTAGAATGGAATATCCTACACTATCTACAAAGTTCAGTACTGGCTTTAATTCTTTGTGAAATGCAACTGAACTGATTTCCTCTTTTATGTGAAATTTCCGTTGTTGAGAGGAAAGGATTAAGAAAGGGCCTGAACTTGAAGGCCTTCACTTCCATCATTATTATTATGTTATGAAGATAAATCTTTTGATTTTGTTGGTTGGATGATAAAAGGAATATTAATTGACCAGAGTGTGGAGCAGTGTAGCATAGAGCAACAGCATGAGTGTCAAATATCACACAAGGTTTGTAATACATCCAAAGCACTTGTAGATATAATTATGTATTATAAATTATTTATTTCTAAATTATGTATTCAATACATAATCAAGGAAGCACAGTTGTAATATACAAGTTTCAACTAATAATTTAGTCTTTTTCAAATAAATTACAGATACATAAATAAGGGCTGTTATAAATTTTTTAATTATTCAATACGCACTTCAGCACAAAATATTGAATGAAATATTTGAAAAATGGTGTTCTAATTATTTCAAGTAGGAAATTCTGTAACATGGAAAAAGGCATGCTTTCTTTTTCCTATCCTTTTATTTTATCCTTTTTAAAATTAAGTTCATATGTATGAGATATATGGAGAACATGTAAGTAGAATGAAGAGAGTTGACATGAAAGTTGGCTTCAACAGCTTAAAGTGAGATGGAGAAAGTCAGCGGGATTGAAATAATTTATAGGTGAAATAATTGTTTTAGGGTCATGTGTGATGAGCCTTTCATTTATATATAAAAATTGGGAGGGATATTGCTCCATTATTATTGCAGCCAACAGTTTTATGTAATTCAGAATAAAATAAAGATCTATAAGGAGACAGGGAGGGGGGCATGAACAATTACTTTTTATATAATCGAATAATCATGAAATATGAGTTTTTGTTTCAAAATTTTAAAATCATTATCTAATCTAGGGAACGATTCACTATCAAATAAAAAATTTTGTGCTTTAGAGTGTTGCCTTCACCCATTTTGAAACTTTTTATCTATGTTCACGTATTATTTCATTTGTTATACCATTACTTTTTCAATCTATTTTTCTTATAGGAGATTGCCATGACTCTGCTGGACATGAAGATAGGACATGAAGATAGGTGTGTCACAGGAGCAATTTACAACTACACAATGCAACTAAAAACTTATCATGACTCTGTTTCAGAATGGAAATGTAATGATCATATTTCTCTTGATTTAATATTAATTAGCTGGTCCTTTTTATATTTAAGCTTCAACGGATTAAATGAATGAGAAAAAATTTCCTCTTTTGACCCATATTTGCAGATAATTTAACAGAGGCACTTATGTTTTTATCACATTTTATTGGGGATGTCCATCAGGTTTTCTCTTAACACTACCTTCAGAAGTCTAGAAAATGAACTGAAAATGTGCATCAAATTATTGACATCTAATAATCAATGGAAAGCATCTGTATTAAGGATTGGGCCCTCTAGAGGGATTGGTGCTGGGAAATACATGGATGGGGAAAGTCTCCCAACAGTCTCCTGAAGAAAAATTAAATTAAAAATAAAAGTCCAAAATATTGGAGGAGTCCTAGTATTATGATCACTTTAGGTGATTATCCATAAACCAGACATGTCCAGAGAAGGCTGAATTATTGAGCATTATGGTTATTTCATTGTGGATCTTGCTTTTCAATATGGCACATAAGGCAACATCTAATTTGTTCCTTGGAAACACTAAGTACTTTGAGCATATTCATAAGGTTTAATGGTATGCAATTATCTATTATATGGTATCTAATAATTATGAAAAAAGGATGCACAGAATTAGGCTATACTATTTGAATTGATTGGCCTAGTGCCTGTGGAATCACAATGATAATGATGGTCTGAAACTGAAATCAGCCAATACTGTAGATATCAAGTCACTATCCAGTTTAACATTAGTTCTGTGTCCATTATTGCAACACGTATTCCCTCTTTAATGTTCAATATGTATCGCAAATGTGACAACAAAATCAGCTCAATATCAGAAATTTTTATGTGAGACAGAAACCAATACATCCAATAATGAATTTTCAGTTTGTGATCCCAGCCTCTACATGTTGGTTTCACTGGAGATTTAGGTGGGAACACAATAACTGTGCGGTGGTACAGGAGGAAGACTAATTTACACCATGTAAGCACTAAGAATTTCATTTGTTATGGCACTTTATATAAATTGATATTTTCTTTGAGAATATATTTCTTCATGGATCACAAGTAATTTGGGATTTTTCTAAAGAGAAGCTTATTTATTCAAGAAATTAATTAGGTCCCTAATTTTATCCAAAAAGCCTTTTATATATATATTTAGGGGTTGGGTGTGTTGATTTATATATAATTTTATCCAAAAAGCCTTTTAATTAGGTCCCTATTATTGAGTGTGTTGATTTAGAAATTGCTGGCCTGAAAACTCTCAGCATTGATGAAGTTAACCTATACACAGAACAACACCGTATTTTCGTATTCATGCATTACCTGTCCAATATTACTGCATTCCACCTAAGGTTAAAAAAATAACTCTACATATCATATCCTTCTTAACACATCCCTCCTCCTAAATAAATAATCAAACAGGAAAAGAGGGGGAAGAATAGAGAGTTCGGTGAGCAACTTCAGTCACTCTAACAAGTCAATTATGCGCACAATTACTAACGAGGAGATGGTGCTGCAGACCAGTTGCTCATCTTCCACAAGCTTAGCTCATGTTAAGAATTTGAAGAAGCATGGTCATTGGATGTTTTACGATGGGGTACGATAGTTTGGATGTCTTACGATGGGGTACGATAGTCTACAAAATTGACTATAGATCCCAGGGACCATAAACTTCGACGCCACTATTTACTGTTAGCCTCCCCAAAAACCAGAGTTGAATAAGATCACTTAAGAATTTTATTGATCTACACATTGATAGAAACCTAGGGAAAATGACAAAAAGTTTTACCAAACCTAGGGATTGTTTGCATATACAACTCAAGAAATAGTTTTACCAAACCCTTATGCAGGCCGATAAGATATCAACACTTTTTGACATTTTAATTCAACTGAATGCTTAACAAAGATATGGTTATTGAACGATCAATTGATATGAATATTTTTTGGTTTATCGATACAAGTTTAAATATCCACCTAGAGAAAACAATGGAATATTTAAGCCTGCGTTTAAACTTCCAAGTATTTGATGCCTGTTTGAACATCCTTATCTCCCCTGCCACTACAGTTGAGCACAACCCTGGTTCCATTAGGTAGAGTAGGACATAACTTCTCCAAGTAAGCTAATGCGTGATTTGTCTCAAGAGCTCGGATTATTCCCTCCAGTCGAGAGAATCTGTTGAAAGCTGCAAAATACCACATAATGGTCACCAATAAGATTAGACCGATAGAGGTAATGAAATACATGACAAAATTATATATAATATTGTACTTACAAATGCAAAATCTTGATCATATAAAATTGGACCAACCTTCACATGCATCGAGTGTATTCCACTCTCGACAACTTTTGGAAAATGTAAAAGGGTAGCTGTAGAGAATAAACCTTCTCATCTCTTCAGGATCTACAGTTCTACCAGTAAATGGGCTAAGCAAAATAACACAAAGATTTGAACCATATAAATCCAGCCCAAAAAAAAGTTAACTGGTAACAGTAAAATGAAATGATGTAGGTCTCATTCCACCCTTCTGATTCATGACCCAGACCACAAAAACACAAAAAATAATTCAGCGACAAATTCAGTGTAAATCCTATATGCACTACAAAAGACAAAATTCTGTGCAACATCTCAAGAGGTTGTCCCCAATTAAAACAATGAAATATTTTAAAAAACCCCGCTTTTCCTATGCTATTATTTCTGCTGAAGTTACACTACACAAACCCAGCACAAGTTCTGATTCTTATAAGACCTTTTGATTCCAAGATACCTGTCATAACTACAATTTTGCATTCATTCCCTATTTAGTTTGATCTACCAAGACCATATCAACTGTAAATAGTACACACCAAGGAACCACTGATTGAGTATCAGTATTTAATTCATCCATAATTAAAGCAAAAATATAGGTGATAATTCTTTGATGTAATCCTATTGTTACTGGTAACGAACAGTGTAATTTACAATCAAACTACAAAGCAAACCATTGGACTTAGTCTTATCAAATCGATACAGTTCCATATTAATATATATTTATTACTGCTACAGTTCCATGTCACTATATATTTCACTATTACTGACAAAAGAATTACTTTATTTCTTCTATTTTTAGATGCCTCTGAAATTAACATCAGATTTGGAACAACTGCATTTTCAGCAAAGTCGTATTCCAATTGCCTAAAATGGTTGATGAAAAGACTTATAAGACAACCTTTAAGCCTTTAATCATAGAGAAATACCCTTAAAGGAGAGAGGTTGCAGTAGGAAAATTCCCAACAGAAAGAGGAGGCCAAGTAAGCTTTTGTGTGTGTGTGTAGGAGTTAGAGAACCATAATTAATGGACATACCCTCAGTATCTGACCTTCATAACACAGCTTTTCTTGAGAATACAACTCAATTTCTTTCTCAAGACGAGCTATATCCAGCTCCAGTTGTGGAGCAGGTGCTTGTCCCTGCATGGCTTTGAGAGTTGATAGTGTATCTTCACACCTTGATAAGTCCTAATTTTATATGACAAATATTAGGCATTAGCAGCTGGCCAGAAAAATCAGATTTTGTTAAAAAAATAAAAAAAAATCCAAATAATTGATGTCTGAACCCAATAGCATTAATGATCGAATCCAGAATTCAGCCAAAAGATTATTATAGTGGGTCTCTATACAGCACATATCAACTAAAATCTGTGCCAAAGAACCTCTGTTCAATAAAAAATTGTGCAAGAGGGAAGACAAACCCAATATTTGTTATAAGCATGCAGGCATTACCTGAACCAAATTCTTAAAGTCAGAAAATGCCTTTAACAAACCCAAATTAAGCATCCTTGCAGTCATAAAAAAACATTCACAGATGAATGTGTATTTAGCCTTTCTGCCACAAATTGACATTGGCTTGGCATCGGAGAGAAGAGATCCACCTGCAGTATTGCCAGAGCAAGAGGCTCCCTGAGACTGTAATAACGTGATATGCTGATTGCAAAGGTCACTACCAAAGCATTTGAATGATGTATTTATCATGGATCTCTGTTTTTTCCTTCTTGATACCTACTTATGTTCCACAAGGAAAGTTTTCCTCTTCACTCCAAAAGAAATCATTCCTGTGTTTATTGAGGTGAGAATATCAAATTTTTAAGTTCACAATGTATTCTTACTGACAATCGAAATCAGCATTGAGCGTTCCAAGAACAGAATCAAAGGGAAAAGATTCATGAAAGTATTGCAAGGATTATCCTGATTGGATACAGTTTCTACATTACTGTTAATGCATATGTAAATAAAGTATTAAATTCTAAGACACGGTGATGACAATACGAGGTACACGAGTAATTCGAATAAGTTTTCTATTAACCACAAAGATTGTCGGTCAAAGTGAGGCCATAAATCAAGGGAGCACCATATATTTGTCTAGAAAAATAAGAAATTGACCTTTAGTGTATTCGTCCACAAGCAAATAGGCCAAGGTATTTTAAAAGCTTCAATAAGCTCAGCAAGTTCAGCAACTGCAAACATCTGAAAGAAGATGACCAAAAATCAGAGTCCAAAGAGGTAGAATGACATTATAATGCTGACAGTTTCAAAAAATACCAGCTGCATATGGAGCAACAAATATGTCAATCGAATGCATTACCTCCACTAAAACCCCAATCAGGAATTTATTATAACCATAAGAAGAACCCAAATCCATCTGAAGCTGCTCAGTGTAATCCTTTCTTGTCAACCCTTCTTGCCTCAAAGATTTAAAGTTCAATGGAACCTGAACAACTAATAACAGCAAATATAGCATCAAGATTTCTATAAACTAAATTATTGGATCGAAAAGAAATTATTAAAAGAAGAAAAATGATGAATAAGTCAAGGGATAAAATTCCAAACAAACTGTCACCCACTCTCTTTTATTCTGTGTTGAAGAGGTGGGGCATGAAGGGCCAAAAGAACCGAGGGTGCCAAGTAGTTTAAGAAAGACATCAAAAGAAAACATTGGTTATTGTAGAACTGTCCACAAGATTTTTAATTGAGATGACATAATAGGAAACATCAAGCATAACTTCTTGCCTTGGAGCAATACCATACATTTAGCAAAAAATATTTAATGTTGCATGTAGCAAGACTAAAGCACAACATAAAACATAGAACATCCTAAAGCTTCCAAACACTACAATTGAACAAGGAATGTACTACACATTCGAAAAAAAGTTATGAACTTGACAATGAAGTCATCGAGGTCGAACGGGATACCAACACCCAAGCCGTTCATGAGCAACGATAGCAATGACCTCATCTGGTAAATCAGTAGCATTCCATCTATAATTTCCATGGCCACGGATTATCTGCCTGCAAAGCTTATCTGCCACCGTATTGGCCTCCCTATACACATGCGTAACTTTGTAATTCATAAACCCACGCAAACGCTCACGTATCTTAGAAATTAATTGCCTTGGGAACAAATGGAGGCGGCGATTCTCAAACACTGCCTGGAAAAGAAACAAGGCATCCCTTTCTATCCAAAGCGAATGCCAACGTTTCTCAGCAGCTAGTTGTAAGCCACGACACATACCAGACGCCTCAGCAAAATACGCATCATGATCTCCAACAAAATCCGCGAAGGCAAATAGACAATCACCATTATGGTCCCTGAATATTCCGCTACGTCGACTACATTTCCCATTAAATGACCCACCATCAAAGTTTAGTTTAATCCAACCGTTCTCAGGAGGCCCCCAATACACCCATCTAGGCATGTAATGCTGATTAACCATGTGAGTGGCTGTGTTGTTGGTAACACATACATGTGGAAGGCCAATCGGTGGCCAACAACAACGGTTAAACCACAAGTCATGCACAGGCAAATGAACCACTCCATTGTAGAAAACTAAAGTTTGCGAATCGACGCAAGGCACAACTTGTTGGGGATCACCGACAGAAATAAAACAAGCTGAATGATGCTGCCAATTGACAAGGGCTGGTGAAACTAAAGGCAAAGCTACTGATTCGGAGCCGACATCCATAGTTTGCGAATCGACGCAAGGCACAACTTGTTGGGGACCACCAACAGCAATAAAACAACCTGAATGATGCTCCCAATTGACAACGGTCGGTGAAACTAAAGGCAAAGCCACTGATTCCGAGCCGACATCCATAACGGCCAGTTGCAACGAAACAGGTTGTATCAATAATTGATGAACAAGAATGAGCAAGAAAATATTTTATGCTATAGAAATTGTTAAGAATAAGGCTTCATGCGCGATCAATCATATAAACTTTAGAATTATGAGCTGAAATGCATAAAGATTTAGAAGAACCTAAAAAAATCGTATAATTACAAAATATACAAAATTAACTCATATACAAGAAGAATCATATAATTACATTTCGCAACATAGAAATTTATTGTGAAACTCCCTGAGGAATGAATGAATGCTTCCCTTGTCGGGTAGTTTGTTGATCCCTGGCTCAGCAGGATGATGTTTTGTTGCTAGAATTGTGATTTATTGGGCATGGAATTTGAATTAGTAAAATGGCCTAAGAGACCTGATTGCTTTACAGAGCAGTCTATCCTCCAATGGTGTTGTATGCTTGTCAGGTTTTCCAGTTGACATCTATCATTAGATAGGTTTGATTAAGGGCATACCTGCAAGATGATTAGAATATTTGGGATTTTGGGAATTATATTTATAGAACTGGTAATAAGATCTCCAAGATTTGTAAATGCACATGGTGAATGGATTACAGGGATATTTGGGATAGCATTCAATTGATCTAGGCTTTGCTTGTTTACCCTATAGTTTTTTGCCATAAAAAAGGAAAAAAAAAAACTGGAGAGTTTAAAGTTCCTTATGTAACCTGCAAATCCCCTTGTTCATCTGAATGTATCTTCCTTTATTTTTCTCTCTAATATGCATTGTATTTGTTCAGATTCTTTCAATTTCACTATTACTAACAGTAATTTCTATTTTTCACAATTAACTCTGTTGTAAATGCAATTAACTCATGGAGATGAATGGGTGAGCTTCTGCATCAGATGAAGGAATAAAATTTAATAAATCAATATTCTAGTATATTTCGATTTAGACCCAAATTATCATATAATTAGGAGCGTTCCAGTCTAAATGTTAACGGAATGCATGGGAAAAAGACATTTACGAACGAAAGCTATGGTCCAACTACAGAACTTGATTCCAAATAAAAAATTTATCCAAGCTCGCCACATTAGACGCTTCGGTCGTTGGTCGGAAAAAAAAGACCAAGTGAGTTTTTGCGAAGGCAAACAAGAGTCAAAACGAGAAGAAGAGAAAGAGGCGTGTTCTTCCGTAATGAAAAAGGCCCAAGAGAGTCAAGAGAAGAAATCTAATCTCAACTCCTGTAATAGGTTCGGAGTGACTGTTATAGTAGTTCTTTGAAATTGGATGACCTGCATGCTATGCAAAACTTTCTAATCTCTTCTTCTCTAATAGGCGTGATGGAGGGAGCAGAGGATACAATCAAGAAGCATAACATTTCCGGGGAAGAGAGGTTGGTCAGATGCATACCTGGTACGGATAATCGAAGCTTCAAGGGGGGCGGAAATTGGGGATGCTCTTGCTCACGACAACAGGTGGACAAGACGAACTGTTGATCAGCTAGGTTAATGCCATTAACACATGGAGGTTTCAGCTTAATCCCAAACCAATGCAAGGGCATCCCTGGCAGCAGCCGCTTCCTCGCAGCCAATGGTAGAGGGAGGTCCCCCATAATGACTGGAACCCGGAGTCCAATGCGATTATGACAAAATCGATGGAGAAGAGACAATCGAAAGGATCTGCTGTGCAGCAAAGGCCAATGCGCGAAACTCGTTAACAGCGGAGGAGCTAAACCCGAAATAGACGTTAATGAATGTCAGGGATGAAATGATTCGTTGAGGAAAAGGCCTGTGGATGACGTGGGGAAGAAGACACTCTCGCTGAACAAAACGTTTTTTGTAACCCGTGGAGAAAAAGGGCTGTGGATAACGTGGGGAAGAAATACCTCTCGCTGAACATTGTAAAAGAGAATATTGTAATCCGTATATGGGACATTATTGGAGCAAGTTCAGCAAGAACATCTCCACGAAACTTGAAAACTGTTTTTGATTTTAATCGCTTTAAACCCAACTTCGTATGAATTGATATATGAAGGATGTATTCCAGAGGACAATGTCTCATGCGAATAGAAGTGTATTTCTTGAGTTTGTCTTGAGTTTGTACAGAGCACAACTTTGTCTTGAGTTTGTACAATAGACAATGTCTCATGCGAACAAAGCACAACTTTGTGTTGAGTTTGTACAATAGACAATGTCTCATGCGAACAAAGCACAACTTTATCTTAGTTTGTACAATAGACAATGTCTCATGCGAACAAAGCACAACTTTATCTTAGTTTGCACAACTTTATCTTAGTTTGTACAATAGACAATGTCTCATGCGAACAAAGCACAACTTTATCTTAGTTTGTACAATAGACAATGTCTCATGCGAACAAAGCACAACTTTATCTTGAGTTTGATTGCTACCATTTTCGCTCCATCACGCCACAGATTTAGAAGTGTATTTCTTCGGAAATTTGTGATCTGCTATTGGATTATTGGGATGATAGCTTATGACAATATCAGTTCAACCAAATGATTTCAGCCATCTGATTTCACATTCTATTCTTGGATTGGGGAATACTGTTGAGGAAACTCAGTAGAAATTCAGAAATAATGAAGTTCAAGTGTTTTATTTAAGTTCCACCTAATTTGTCATCCTTTGCATGGGAATGTCCCTGATCCCACTCATTATTGGGTCATACTTTATCTTTGATTTTTGAGAAAGAGTCCAAGTTGCCCCAACAATCAACAATGCATCCACCAACATGTGCAAATTGGGTGCAGAAATCCCATGCTCTTGTCCTTTTGGAAATTTATGCCTACACAAACCAAGAACCACTCATGATCATTGTTGTTTGTCTTTGTTAGGTATGGTCAAACTATTTAAGTCATCCCTCGATTATTTTATCCTTAAAGTGGCAATTCCCAAAAAACTCTAAAGTTTGTTAACTTCTGGTCTGTGTTTATATTCTTGAAGTCATCTATTTTAAGATCGTTAATCAAAAATTGTATGAGTGCTTTGTTCATTGGTTATATCGCTTTTTAATTCACAAGTTGGTCTTGATCATTTTGCATTTCATCAGAATCTATAGTTACATGATATGTCCAGAGCAAACCTCAACTTTAGATACTTAACTCTGATTCCTTATGCAACAGGGTCGAGTCACTGATGGCACATAAATAATCAAATCCAAAAATACTGCAAATAGTTGACTTTGGGTGTATTTTTTGGCCTGATTTCCTTAATTGAGCCTAATTTGTTAATCAAAGTGCCATTCTAATAATTATTGAATAAAGTAAATTGTATCTCATATTTCTTTATCGATTTGGCTGTATTCCAAATCGATATTTTCATCCATGAGTCTAGATTTTCATTTGCTGTTCATCCATGAGTCTAGATTTTCATCCATGAGTCTAAATAATCAAATCCAAAAATACTGCTTATATTCCAGTGCGTTCATCCATGAGTCTAGATTTTCATTTGCTGTTCTTTTGTATCCTTGATGTCTACATAGGTGCACAATCTATGTAGGCTTTCCATTTTCCAATAAATGTGCTTACCTTTAAATTTGTTTAGAGCCCAATGAGCTCATTAATCAGATCACTATAAGCATGTTTTTTTGCATTTAATAACCTGAAATTAGAATCTTGTATGAGGGCGTTAGCGGTTCCATTATTTTGTTTATGGGTTTAGAGGGAACTTCATTTGATTTGGATAGAAACCTTCAAGAGATCTGATTTAGTTTATATTCCTTAAATCTTGGTTTTAATAATTATATTGCCCTTCTTTAAAGAGACATGTTAAAGTTCAAGCTGCTTTGTACAGGAAGTAAAAAATACAGAAAAAAACAACTGAAGTGTGACTTTCTACTATTTTATTAGGTTCATACATGGAATGGAGGATCCAAGTTGCTTAACCCTAATAAATATGTTAAGTGCTTGACCCTGGTACAGGGGAAACTATACTGTGGATGCAGCGATAGTAGCATTCCGGTACCAAGTTCTTTGCGTTATCTTATATATATTGTTTTGATTGGCTAATTATTTCCATATTTAATTTTAAATTTGGTTAATTTTATTTTCTTATCTTTTCAGGAAATTGATTTGGCCACTGGAACTTTGATTACCATACAATCAGGTTCTAGAAAGTTACTCGGGAAATCTAATCCAATCTATGCAGTGCAAGTTCATAAAGGACTGATATATTCAGCTAGCACTTCTTTAGATGGAGCAGCTGTAAAGGTACTAATTGAAAATTATAGAAACAAAACCGCTTGGAGTTTTGATTGCTCTTTGTGTGTGTGTAGTAATTGATGCTGCACAGCAATAGGAAAGAAAACTGTAAATCTGAAATAGAAAATAGGGAAGAAAGTGGAAGAAGAAGAAGAAGAGAAGCAAAACTATAGAGGGAAGAAGTGCTGGAGAAAAATCAGCAGTCATATTCATTATTGAATAGATAATTATAGAGAGAGAGAGAGAGAACCATCTCCAATTTATCACCTGTTCTATTATATTCATAGTGTCAGCAAATCTCATTCTTCTTCCCCTTCACCAATTTTTCGTAAGCCATTGATGGGCTGGACGGCCAAGTGGAAGATGATGATGGATGAAATAATGAAAGACATCTGCTTTAGCGTGTTCCCAATTATATGCGTTGAGGAAGACACCTCATCCAGGGACATGTATCATGGATGAAACTTGATTGTTGAGAGAACATACTCTGAGCAACCAACCACTATATGAAGGGAGTTGTAATTTGAGAAATCTCGCCTCTCCCCGCCAGCTGCCCATTTTTGGGTCCCGATACAGCCATTCTAAAAGGGCTGCATCGGCAATGCTAAGAGGAAGTCCGAATAGAAATCAGGCACATATTTGTAAATGAAAAGTCTGATCTAAGAAGAAAATTAAACTAAATTGCATCAATATAAAAGCCTTGAAGCAAAAATTAAGAACTAAAGTAATTAACATGCCAAAACAAGAATCTTAGAGTTGAATGGTAAATCAGACAATTATACACGAAACACCGAATCGAAGAGAAAACTAAGATTACAATCGAATAATCCCAAAATCAAATATATCCATATCACAAACAATAAGTAATTGAAATTGAAAGCAGCACATAACAGAAAAAACTTGCACCAAACGATATCTAAGTGAGAGCAGATGCCTGTGGCTTGCTTAGAAGGAATGGCCATTGAACCCTAGGGAGTCAGTGAATGCTCATTCTCCATGAAATTCCGCTGCAAGATTATCCAAAGTTTAAAAGATATCCCACGTAAGTATTATGAATATTCCAATTTTAGTTTAAGCAATCATGGATCACAATAAAGGGCTCAATGAACCTATATTGTTGTATAAGTACTATTTATAAGAGAGCTGATCCTATGAATGGGTTCTCTTGCACACCATGAACATAAAAAGTACCATCCCAAACCTTAAAAAAACCAAAAAAGAAAGAGCGAGAATATAAAAAGAACTACAGTTCTTTTAATCTTAACATTTGGCAATCATATTCTTGATTGGAAAAAAAAATAGAGCTAACTAACTTAATTACTGTTCAAGTAAAAATATAAATAACAAATATTTTTTAAAAAACTCAAGGTTGCAACAGTAAAACTATAGTTAAGGCAATGAACAACCACAATAAACAATAGTAAACTAAGAAAGATAATCATAGATCGAGTTCTTCGGAGGTCGAGGATGACATCTTGATTTTTGTTGGGTTGATTTCAATTCTTCTATGTATAACTACAAATCCGAGGAATTTGCCAGACCTTACCCCAAAATCACGCATATTTGAGCGGGCTTATCTTGAGTTGATATTACCAAAGTTGATCAAAGATCTTCAGCAGGTCTTTCAACGCTATCAAAAAAACTAAGATATGTGCGAAGAATGAATAGCCCTTACAAATAGTAAATGAAGGAAATCAAGCTCCTATAAATAATTGTTCGTGGTCAATGAAATTAAACTCAGGTTATAAAATATAATGATGGAGTTTCTTGCTCTCACTCTCCTACACACTTACTCAAGATCAGACCCCTCAGTGAAATACAACAATTTCCAATAGCTTATAGACTAAAACTTATAACCAGGTAACCATCTAATTTAATAGATTGCAACATGGAATTTTTTTTCAAGCAATCAAAAAAAGCAAGAGTGATCTTAACCAACATCATGCTTGTAAACAATGTGAGAGAAAATTCAACAAGTAATATAGTAATGCCAATAAGAAGTGTAACTCACGTGGGAGCCATATATGCCAAGATGATCAGTTATGGGCTTCCAGCACCATTTGTTAGAGAAGATAAACCCACATGGGTGACACTCGAAATATAAGGATTCTGTTGGAAAAGCAAAGCAGGAAGATCTATCAGTACAAAATTTGGTTAACGTAAATAGGAGCTAACTGCTTGAACATAATATCATTGTATATATGCAGTAACCAAATATCATGCTCTGAAATCTTAATAGTGTTAGATGCATATGAAAACATATGTATTTTCGAAATAAAGGGTACAGTCAACAAAATGAAAGAAAGAGGAAGAAAAAAAACAAATGAAAAAACTGGAGCTAAAAAATGCATCAATTTTTCTTTATTAATTTGTTCTGAAACCAATCTAATTCAGTGAATAGAATAATTAGACAAGTAGCTATAATGATTTTCACCTTGTTTGATGGTGGTGAGACCTTCACGATCAATATCAAGGCATCCCATTACAATCAAATCTTCGAGATGCTCGAATTTCAAGAGAGATCAAAGGGCATATATTTGTGATAAAAAAAAATATAAAGTTAAATAAATTAAGAATCAGCTCAAAAAAAATTCCATATTTCCAAACAGAGGCAGGTTTCACTGCTTGAATGAATCTATCCGTTTTCCAATATCAAGTTCAAAACCATTAATTGATCTTCAAAATGACACAGATTTGTCCTAAAGAAACAACCATATTTTTTTACAACCGTGAAACACCACTCCTCTCTAAATAAGATAACATAAAATTCTTGACAGAGCTTTAGAAGCCCAAGTATCGTCATAAGGTTAGAAATCAATCCCCAACAAAAAAAGAACGGAAACTCTGTATTTTAATTTCTAACACCTCTTCCATTACATTACCGCTAACTCTCAATGATGGCTTCGCCATTCTCTCCGATAGACCATCACTCCATCCCCCACCTCATCGTCATCGTCAAACTACTGCCATTGGCATGCTCCTTATGTCAAACTGAAAGAGAGAGCAGAAGAAAGAATTAGTAATAAACATCAAAACAGAGTAGAGAACTATCACCAGATTTTTTTTATTTGATCATGAACTATCCCCAGATTTTGAATTATGTTATTTGATCATGAAGTATCACAATAATGAAGTCTGGAGCACTTATGAACCGTGACTGTGTACACTTTTTGAGATCTATGCCATGCACTTTTTTCTGCTGTACCACCAAATCACAATGTTGTTTACTGATCTTGGTTAAAACAACTAATCCATCATAGTCAATAGGTGAGAATTCAAAAAGCTATTCAGATTCCACGTAATGAAGTTTCCAATGAATGATGCATAGCTTTTCCGATGTGAAAAGAAGCCAGAAGAATATGCTACTTTCATAGAAAACCAATTATCATCCCACATGGTAATTTTGTTTAACAACAGCATTTATCATGTCTGACAACAAAACCCAAAAACAGATTTTCATGCATGCATGTGTGCACATATGGCAGAAGGTGTACCCAACTTGCTGTGTTTTATCTTACCTCCTATTGAAGCTACTCCCTGATGTGTTTCTTGCTTACCTTATCTCTTCTGCATTGTAAAGTGGCTATAACAAGGTAAGTGAATTGTTATCATATAAGAAATATTGGTCCTCAATTCTACAGCAATAAAAATTAAGCATCAACATAAGCACTCCCATGCATGTGTCTGAGTGTGTGTAGATCATCAAAAACAAAAGCCAGGAGCATAATTCCATCTACGCCACAGACATCCAGAATTACTAAATGAATGAAACTTTGCAAGCTAAAATAAAAGTAAGAATCAGAAAAGAGACAAAAAATGACCTAGAAACTTCAAATGGAACTAAAATAAATATTCTAAAACATAATTCATGGATAAATTTACCATGTTTTACATTGATTAAAACTTACAAAATTGAGGGGGAAAAATACTACGTAAGAGGATATTACATGTGTGATGGCAATCTGAAGTACAAAGGGAGAGAAAAAATGCAAACAGAATTTTCTTCCTAATTAACATTGTGGAAAAGCTTCCTTCTTCAACCAGAAACTGTTGCATAGAATTTAAAGTAACAGTCCACCTGATGATACTGACAGAAAACAGCCAAATCAAAAAGAGCCTGCTTTGAAGAAAGATATCTTAGATTTTCAGTAGTTGATGAATTGAAGGGGGAACTCTTCCCATAGTATCGATGCTCAGGAGAAACCACAGCAGCACCAAACTCCTTCGCTAACACCTGTTTGTTGCTACAAGATCAAGAAGTTACGCAGGGTTGGATATCACTACAAACCAAGAACTATAAACCTTTCTAGCTAGAAAATAAATGTTTCTAGGAGTTTGTTCAGAACAAAGTAGTCAATATTAAACCCATTACATAAGAAATGAAAATAAAATTAAAGTAGCCTAACAGCAATGTATAAATGGCCAAGAAACAAAATATAAAACCCCATAGAAAAAATAAAAGACAGCTTTAGGAGAAACAACTTCTGCTTTCAACTAAAGAAAATAATTATCAGTCAATCCATTCAACCATCTCATCATTTTTCTGCTACAAGCAATATATCTAATTGAAAAGAATAATAAAACACACAACCCATCGTGAGGATTCATACATATGCCTGTAAAATAACTCATATTTTCATTATTATCTTCGTTATAATAACTTGCAGTTGGGTACCCACCACCAAGAGCATCTGCAACACAAGATGAAAATTGAAAATAATGGAAATGTTACTCTGTCTAATATCACAAATAGCATTGTATTGATTAAATACAGAAAGCTGAAGTAAAAAAGAAACCTAAAGAAATAAAGCAAGCTGTATTGATTACTTGCATTGTATTGATTACTTGCATGGAGAAACCTAAAGAAATAAAGCAAGCTGAAGTGTTGCAATACTATATTGATTAAATACAGATTTTGTTGCCAATGTTAAAAAAGAAACCCAAGTAAATGCCCATAAGTTGTCATCAAGTAAAATGTTCCAGATGAGACACCTGTTAAGGCATCACTCAGAAAGGCCAATCTTAAAAGACAAAAAATAATAAAATAAGAAAGTAAAAAATAAAAATTTCTAAGCAATCTTCAAAATAACAGTTATTGGATATCTAGTCAAGCACTTGCAGCAGATATAAGGAGGTGGGTGAAACCACAGATTCCCCACATAAAAGGCATTTTTCGAAACACTTAAGCTCAAATTTAACTTCTATGGTTCCCACCAATCTTAGAAACTTTCTTATTGATTTAGAACTCAGCCAAGTTAAGTCATGAACTCAGCCATGTTAAAATTCTGATTTTCAAAACCAAGCCAATAGGAAGTTGCTTCATTTAACAGAAATTAATCGAAAAGATATAAAAAAAATTGCGCCAAATTAATAAAGAATTCAAGTATGGACATACAAATTAATAAAGAATTGCCCCAAATTAATAAACCAGCAGCTGCAAATATGATTACAGCAAGTCTCATTATAAAAGAAAAAAAATTACTCAAGAACCTGAGATAATATTGACAGTTCAGGTAATTGGAATGCTCAAATAGTATAAAGTAGGAATACATTTTCATAGCAATAGAATTCCATCTGTATAAAATTAAATTTAGCAAATACAACTTATAGTCACATACCGGTTGGCGACCCAACTGAATATGTAACTAAACAGGTTCATCATCATCCACAAAGACTGGGCGAACATATTTCTGCAGCATATACCGTGGGACCTGCAGGGAGAGGGGGTATCATCTATAAGCACAATTATACTCCACTAAGAAGAAATTGCAATTATCAACAGGGCAGATTTTACCTTATTTCCAAAAGCCACGAAGAATGCCAAAATTTCTGAAATCTGGCAAATTTTTCTTGTTTCCATTGCCACCTGAACCTCTTCAAAAGGAAGGTCTCTACCCACTTCCACTCCAGCTTGGCATCCTTAATGAAATATCCATCAGCATTTTCAGCTGAGGGCGTTCCTAGCAAGACATTCAAACATGGTGCAACCAAGCCAATGAAGTCAGCTACGGTGGCAGATGTTGCAACAACAGCTTTGACTATGTGTTTATAGGCTCAAACAACGATTTCATGCACACATAGTGACTGCAAATGAGGCAGTTTGTTGGAAAGTTCAACCTGGCACAACAGATGAAAGAGATAAGGCAAACCAAACTTTAGAACTTCTAATATGATGGTCTCTTTCTATTCTCACAACATACTGAAGCACCTATTGCATGTAGACGCTGTTGACCAAGATGAGGGGCTCATTAGCCCAGTAAAGAAGCGAGAGAGAAAAATCTAAAAAATATTTATGCTAGGGCTTTTGAGAAACCATAAATTCAAAAGATATAGGTAACTTACCAGGAATTGGCTGGCTTCCATGGAACGTATTAATTGAGACCCATTGTTAATGATTTACATGACTCATCAGGCATTTTAACAAATTAAGGAACTGCACAACCATAAATCCAGTTGTATTTCATTTTCATGATTTAAATGTATTAGTGCCACAATAAATGAAGCCTATGAAGTCCACATGTTATGAATTAACATAATAGAGAAATTACATAAGAGAATAAAGCCTATAAAGTCTACATGTTATGAAGTAACAACCATATCATCGATGATACTTTCAATTGAATCATCTGAAAGATCCAAACAAGATTCAGCAACCGTGGCAAGCACAATCTGTTTCACCTACAAGAGTTAAACAATCAACAAGAGAGTACCGGAACATCCCACAAAGATATACTAAATAGACAAGTTTGCCAAGAATTTCTGCTCCACCTCTACACAATAAAATGGCAAATAAAAGCTGAAAGGATAAAGCTAAGAAACAAATAACAAGCAGTAAGAAAAGGCCGGAAGTCGAACACTTATGTACAATGAACATGCGGCCAAAAAACGATATAGTCCCAAAAAGACACGTATGACACTGGTCAATATAACTCTTGGACACGTCGAGCGAATTCCCGCTGCTCGTAGGCAACCAAACACGTATTAGAACAACACTGCTTCACCAGGTGGACCAACGGGCCACCAAGCTGAATTGGGTACACAGTACCATAGCCAGCGCGCCGACAACGCCATCGAACAAAAGGCACGACCGTTGGGTCGTATATGTTGGGAGCCAAAGAACGAAGCAGACGTTCACGGAAATGATGGAGACTATCACCGCCATTCCTAGCCACGACACCGCTCAAGGACTCGACCGCCATATGACGCTGCCCCTCGTGATAAAAAAGCACCATCGATAAGGCATACATGGCATATTCATACCTCAAAGATGCCATAACAAGATAAGGGAAGCCACCACTAACGTCTCCAAGACAGAAACAGTAGCTCTACAAAGAACGAAGTTAGCGCGCGTGAGATAAATTGGAATCGGAGTCGAAATCGAAGAGTACCTAACAATTGAGACTGGGATTTAGAGATGGAACCCAATACCAAGCCAAGAACCAAAGATGCATCAACATTCCTCGCCACAACCAACCGCTCCAACAGCTCCCCATATGACCGATCGCAGAACGGAGTCATTAACTGTGCATTGTCAATGCGAGCTCGCTCCAGAACGTACTAAGCATGCGTAGCTGCATAAAGCCCTCGACACCTGATGGCACAAGCTGTTCATGAGAGCAGTAATAAAGTGTAAGAAATGGAACGTAGGTGAAGTTACAGATACTATACTAACGTCATGCTCAAAGAGACCCAATCTCGCAAACTCGGATCCGACTGAACCACACGCGACACAATGGCAACCATTACCAAATCTGTTGGTAGAGAATCAATCCCAACACCATGGCGCGTTGAGTCAGCACGAACAATAGGCTAGACACATGAGGACCGAGAACAAAGATGCCCATCACATCATATACTCATGGTATACATCTTAAAGCAATGAGTAAAAAAGTTATGAAACTATGCAATCACTCACCAACAAAGTGGCATTTTGATAATCACCAACAGGAGGCCGTAACACTCTTGGCGCAGGTGGATCATGTGATGGGCTATTGTGCTAAATGATTGTGTAAAGAGCAGCCGGTTAGACAGAATCGCATGTCATAACAAAAGCTATAAACTCGGAGAACACACAATATCATCAAGAATGTCAGGTATACAAACCAAAGCGCGGCGGGACACTCGACATCGCTTTGGGAGCACCATAATTGATCCAGGTACAACTGAAGATGAAGCAGAGGCAACTGCGTAGAACGGGGGCTCGGAATGCTGCAAAAAAAAAAAATCACTTCAACATCTATCGCATCCATTATCTTCTTCCCAAAAAAAGGATGAGAACGGAGAAAAAAAAGACCAAACAAATGATTTCCGTTTACAGAGACAGCAAGAGCGGTGTGGGGGAGGGAGGCAGTCATTTCCGCACTCCATAGCATGCGACGAGGGAGGGTCTTCAAAATCCCACCCCTTAACTGGTGCAAGGACGTCCCATAAAGCAAGCACAGTAAAAATGGGGTTGGAACGCTGTAGCAATCTTACTGATAAGCAGTTGTCCATAGGAAGATGGGAGTAAGAAGACGCCCAATTGACTGGACAACAACATCTAGTACTATAAGCTAGGTCGCAATCCATATCATGTATAGAGGAAAACGTAGCAATCAGAATGCCCTGATTCCCATCGATTGTGCATGCAGGGGTTCAATTAAAAATTAACATTGCACAACGCGTTATTTCCGTAATCCGAAAATTGGGAAGCGGAGGATACAATAAACAGGAAGAACACTGTCGCGAAAGAGGGGTTGTGCAGATGCATACCTGAGAGGAACGATCGAGGCTGCAATGGAGGCGGAAATTGGGAATGCTCTCCCTCACGACGACAGAAGCAAGCGCCCAACTGTTGATCGTCAAGTTGGAAGGCATGAAATGGCTGAGACGTTACCTCCATCCGAATCTTTTGCAAAGGAAGCCCTGGCAACAGCCGCCTCGTCGCACCCAATGGCAGAGGGAGGTCGGCCATAATGACTGGAACTCCGGAGACCAATGCAAATATGGAAGGTTCGACGGACAAGAGCGGAGCCGAAAGATTTGCTGTGCAGCAACGGCCAATGCGCGAATGCCGTTTACGCAGCGGAGAAGGGAAAGCTGAAAGAGAGATTAATGCATGTCAGGGAAGAAAAGACACTAACTTGGGCAAGAAGACATCTCGATAACAACTTGGGGAAGAAGACAAAGGGGAAGAAAACACGTTGGGAAGTCGGGGAATATGACAAAAACGTTCTAGAACAGTCGAAGGATCTGCTGTTCATCAATGGCCAATGCGCGAACGCGGTTTACGCAGCGGAGATGGGAAACCTGAAACAGAGATTAATGCATGTCAGGGAAGAGAATACGCTAACTTGGGGAAGAAGACATGTTGATAACAACTTGGGGAAGAAGACAAAGGGTAAAAAAACCCGTTGGGAACTCGGGGAAGATGAAAAAGACGTTCTGTAACAGTCGAACAACAACCTGATGGCAAGACGGTGAATATCATGGGGAGGAAGGGTAAAGCAGGTAGTTCGATAAGTGGGACGAAAGTTGGGACGGTTCTCTCTTTTATATACAGGTTTGTAGATTTACAAAAACATGCTTTGAAAAAGCTAAATATAAAAAAACGTGCAAGTTTTCTTGTGCAATTGCATTTCAGTCTGAAATCACTATAGCTTGATTAGTCGCATAATTTACGATTAATCGAAATCACTGTAACACTTTTCAAACTTTAAAAATTGTCCTTCAAAATAGAATGAATGTACGAAACGTTGAATCGGGCTTTAATCATGTGTTGATCATGCATCCATGAATTTCAATCAATTGGATACCTTTTGATTAATTACAAAACAACGATTGGAGCCGCCTTCAAAATTTCAAAGGCTCTTAGTTTTATGTGATACTCTATTAAAATAATTAAGAAAAAAGTGAAGAGTTTTTAAGTAACTAAAAATTACTGATATTTTTAAAATCTATTTAAAAAGCTGAATAATTATTTAGGCTATACCAAACCCCGTCCTAAACTCCAAAGGATCATTACTGGGGCGAGTTCAGGGTGCCTCCCATATGTTATATTTAAAAAAGTTTAATATAAGTCCTC
Source organism: Buxus sempervirens (assembly GCA_947561395.2). NCBI lineage: Eukaryota > Viridiplantae > Streptophyta > Magnoliopsida > Buxales > Buxaceae > Buxus > Buxus sempervirens. The sequence goes on from OX387182.1 coordinate 54,050,394, forward strand.
TCAAGCCCAGTTACAAGTCCTCACAAGCCCAATTACAAGTCCAGTTACAAGTCCTCTCAACCCCTGTTACAAGTCCTCTCAACCCCAGTTACAAGTCCTCACAAGCCCAATTACAAGTCCTCTCAGCCCTGTTACAAGTCCTCACAACCCCTGTTACAAGTCCTCACAACCCCGGTTACAAGTCCTGTCAAGCCCTTTTACAAGTCCTCACAACCCCTCTTACAAGTCCTGTCAAGCCCTGTTACAAGTCCTCACAAGCCCGGTTACAAGTCCTCACAACCCCTGTTACAAGTCCTCACAACCCCTGTTACAAGTCCTCACAACCCCGGTTACAAGTCCTCACAAGCCCGGTTACAAGTCCTCACAACCCCTTTTACAAGTCCTCATAACCCCTCTTACAAGTCTTGTCAAGCCCTGTTACAAGTCCTCACAACCCCTTTTACAAGTCCTCACAACCCCTCTTACAAGTCCTGTCAAGCCCAGTTACAAGTCCTCTCAAGCCCTGTTACAAGTCCTTACAACCCCAGTTACAAGTCCTGTCAAGCCCTTTTACAAATCCTCTCAACCCCAATTACAAGTCCTCACAAGCCCTGTTACAAGTCCTCACAACCCCTTTTACAAGTTCTCACAACCCCTCTTACAAGTCCTGTCAAGCCCGGTTACAAGTCCTGTCAAGCCCTGTTACAAGTCTTCACAAGCCCTGTTACAAGTCCTCACAACCCCAGTTACAAGTCCTCACAACCCCGGTTACAAATCCTCACAACCCCAGTTACAAGTCCTGTCAAGCCCTGTTACAAGTCCTCACAAGCCTTGTTACAAGTCCTCACAACCCCGGTTACAAGTCCTCACAACCCCAGTTACAAGTCCTGTCAAGCCCTGTTACAAGTCCTCACAACCCCTGTTACAAGTCCTCACAACCCCGGTTACAAGTCCTCACAACCCCAGTTACAAGTCCTGTCAAGCCCTGTTACAAGTCCTCACAAGCCCTGTTACAAGTCTTGTCAAGCCTTATTACAAGTCCTCACAACCCCAGTTACAAGTCCTCACAACCCCAGTTACAAGTCCTGTCAAGCTCTGTTACAAGTCCTCACAAGCCCTGTTACAAGTCCTCACAACCCCGGTTACAAGTCCTCACAACCCCAGTTACAAGTCCTCACAAGCCCTGTTACAAGTCCTCACAACCCCTGTTACAAGTCCTCACAACCCCAATTACAAGTCCTCACAACCCCAGTAACAAGTCCTGTCAAGCCCTGTTACAAGTCCTCACAACCTCTGTTACAAGTCCTCACAAGCCCTGTTACAAGTCCTCACAACCCCAAGCGCTCCCAAGAGGAATCGAAAGAGGTTTTCCTCATAGAGGAAAACGACTGGGTGGTAGATGTTAACTCACTATTATTAATTTTCAATGAGTTTGCTACAATTTAATGATAATAACATGCGACTTAATTACTTGAGAAATCCACAAGCTAACCCATCTAACTCATTATGGTAGACTAGACATGATTACCAATCGAGCCCAAACCTTTATTACAGCCCTGCAATCCGAGTAAATGATATCAGTATCTGCTATAAGACTATTTTGCTTGCTGCGAGATGTCATCTTTAGTTTTAAATGATGCAATGTTATGTTATATGGTTTCTCCCTGTGTGTGCTAATTAGTTTGTGATTGAAATCTCTGAAGTTTTACCATAAGTGTCATCAACCATGGCAAGAGCCCAGTTTGATGCAACTGAGAAGTTTCTTGGCAGAGTCTATCCCTATAATAAAAGGACTGATTCATTTTAGATGGAAGAGAAAGACCAAAAAAATAGAAAAGGTATGTGTAGATAAGAAGTTCCAATTAAGCTGAAACATGAAAGCATACCTTCTAAGTAGGCACGTGTCGTCCCTACTTAGAAGTGTTTAACATGAAAGCATACCCTCAAGTGTTTTAAACGGCTCCATCGACGTTGGCTTTGGCTGGCTCAAAAACCAGACTGAAGAGGCTGATGAGGAGTGGGACCGCCTGGGACGCGTGTCGTCCCCAAGCGCTCCCAAGAGGAATCGAAAGAGGTTTTTCTCGTAGAGGAAAACGACTCACAACAAACTGGTGTGCTTAGTCGGTGGAGTGTATACGTGTCGGTGCCTGGGTGGTAACCTGTCACGTAGTCCCAGGTCGTAGCCAAATTTCCAAATATATAAATAAGGACTGAATAATAATAATAATATTCTAAAATATCGTCTGCGAGCTCGGGGAAACGTGTCCTTCTCTGGTTGGCTCTGGCGTTCTGATATTTATCTTGAAAAGCTATTTACAAGAACCGTTCGATCACGACAGGGTCGGCTCACATGGTTAGGGACTCCGTCCACGCACCTAGACAATGATAGCTGTACACTGCACATTACCAAAAAAAAGATAGCTGTACACTGCAGGCACCGACACTTATACACTCCACCAGTTTGTTGTTGATTTTGCTTAGGGTAGGCAGAAGTTTGTAACTTACGTAAAAATGTTATATCTTTTTTCTTTATGCACCAAGAACTGTTGCACTTTTACCATCGGTAACGGTGATTTTAGAGGAGCTAATGCTTACCGCCATTAAGGTCCACCTTCAAAAACTCCATGTCTTGTAATGCTACTTGGGACTTAGAATATATAAAGAAAATTTATTCCCAATTGTAACATTTGTGTTTTCTATGCTATTCTCTTGTTTAAAAAACTTTGGGGAGGACACGCGCTATGCGCATAGCAGATGAATTAGAAACAAAGAAGGAGCATAATTTAAATTAGTATAGCAATAGTTTGTCATCTCTGCAAGTTTTACCCTAATCTTGTTCTTATATAAAATCAGTTGAAAACCACGTTTCTTTTATTATTTTCCGATGTTTGGATGTTAACCTGGGGCAGAGCTACATACATACAGGCCCAAATTATAATTTTCGTGTTAAAATTATTGTATCAACATAAAAAAGATCCCTAATGGTCCGTTTGGATCGCATGAATTGAAGGATGAGAATTGGAATTGAGACAAGGAAATTCCATTTCCAGTGTTTGGTTCACCAATTTTTATAAGAATTTAAAATCCCACGTGACTTTTTTAGACCTTAATTCCTGCACATCACGAGAATCATAAGTCAGACCTAGTTGGCTGTTTTTTCTAATTCACGTGAGTTATAAATCTCGCAGGAATTAGGTATCTCAAAATCTCAATTGATACTCGATAGACTTCTGAGAAGCCTTCCCAAGAACGTCTTCCCAGCACGTCTGTTCTCTATCAACATTCTGAGAGTTTTTCTTCGCAGAGGGGAGGTTTTCTTCACCACCGTCGCACGTTTGTCAACATTCTCTTCATCTCGAGAGTTTCTTCTTCATAGAAGGGGGGTGGTCTTCGTCGCCACCGTCGCACTCTGTTCACTTCCTCTCTCTCTCTCAGTCCGTTTTACCTTCTTCTTCATCTGCACTTTGCCGTTTCTGGATTTTCTAACAATCAGTATGTAATCCATGTCTTTTCTTCTTCGTCTGCACTTTATTGTTGTTTTATTTTTTTCCCCCTATTTAAAAGAATGTTATTCAAACCGTTTTACTTGCAATTTCGTTTTTATGTTTTTCGTGTTTGCTGTTTCTGAATTAGTTTGTTGGTGGAAGACTGAAATATTTTGTTAGCTTTGTTAATTTCATCATCTGGTTCTTTTGAGATGGTGATTTTACAGAGGGTTGATGCGGCTTCGAATTGAGTATTAATATTTAAAATTACCATCTGGTTCGTGTTCACTGTTACAGAGGGTTGATGCGGCTTAAAGTTAATCAATTCTATTGATTCTTGATAATTAGATCAGCAGTAAGATTTTTTTTAGCTTGATTTCGTATGTAACTTGCATTCCTCTCTCTTCATTTATTTATGTTCTTTCTTCATATCATTTTTTTGGGGCAAGAGTGCTACAGATCTTCTGTAAGTCTGTGTTGTTGTGAAGAGGAACCACATTGTCTTTAGTTGCAGTGAAAGTGGTACATGGAGGTGTAGACTTTGAGGAGCTTCACTGGGGAGAATTGAGAGCCGGGATTGAAGACATGGTTTTGGCCTGGAATAGCGATGGTGCCTGAATAACTCACATGGGTTCCTTTCTAATGTGTTTATGTCGGGAAATGAGCAGTCAATTTGTTTAGAAGTAGCCTATTCTTCCTAAACCCTGGACATGTAACTGGTCTGTTCTTTCTAGGGATTTTGTCTACATTGAGCTAATGAGGAAGTGAATAGGAACCACAACTTCTTATTAGTCATATTATTGCTGATGATCACAGTCAGCCTGTGCTTGCTTGCCATATTGGAGATTAAGTGATCTTGGATCACAGTCAGCCTGTGCTTGTGCAAATGTTTTTACTGTCTTTTAGTTCAAAGTTCAAACAACTTGTGAGTGTTGCCTGTAGATCAAGTTCTTATGAATGGATTTTATACTGAAATTATATCTATGGAAGTTGTTGCATTAACTGATTCTGAGACTTGTTCATGGATCAAACCCCAACAATCCCACTCCCTTGCACCAGTGATGCTCATCATTTTATTCAGTCCTAATTGCTTGTAATTAGTCCTAATGCATGATTCCCAAAACTCTTATGTTGTACATCTTGTCCTGTTTCGTTTCAGAATTCTTACTAGATTAACAAAATAGGTACCATCATCTTTCATCCAGAAAAGAAGGGGAAAATGAATTTCTGAGACAAATTAGGATTCTTTATCTCACGACAAATCTAGTGGAATGAGCTCAGGAAAAAAAATGGTTTTAGTCCAAGGCATTTACATTCTGGGGTTCTACCTCATTTAACATTCTGGGTTTTAGTCCAAAAAAATGGTTTATTTTTTCTTTAGCCTAGGAATTTTTTAATTGCAACAGATATTATTATTTAAAGTAAATATCACTCATGTCCAAATGTTATTTTCACAAGAAAGATGCGTTTGGTTAAATCAAAATTTTTGGATTTCTACCTCATTTAACTCCACAGCAAGGCGTTGGTGATTCCGGGTGATGGTAGGCAGCAGGGTGGTGGCGGGTGTTGCGGTGTTGGTAATGTGGTGGCGATAACAGTGGTGGTGCAGATGGCAGTGTTGTGGTGTAGCAGTAGTAGCGGCAGCAGTGATGGCGGTGGTATGGTTATAGTACCAGTGGTAATGGTGATGTGGTTGCGGTGGTTGTACTGGTGGTATGGTGGTGGTAGTTGTGGTGATGGTGTGGTTGTGGTGACAAAGGGGGTGGTTGTCAGTTGTGGTGGTCCTGAGCTGGCGACACTGGCGACTATGGTGGCAGTGGTACAGTGGTGGTGGTGACGGTGTCATGACACATTTTCATGATCATCTTGTATTGTGTGGGTTCGGCGAACTACGTATTGTTGTAAGTGCCTGCATCATATCATGCGTCTTGGTAAAATCAACAATAAAGATTCTTATGGATTTGTTTTCATCCAAACAGTAGAATTGAAATTCACGTGTGAATTTCAAAGAAATTCTATAACTTATCCAAACACAAAAATTTTAATATCTATGAATTCAAATTCATTGGATTTTGAATTCATGTGTGTTTGAATTCTCATGGATGTTTAAATTCACGCGATCCAAACGGACCCTAACATATTTTCTAAATACATAATACTAAGATATTTTTCCGATGTTCATCAACACATGTTTCATACGTTATGTTTATTTACACATGTTCACGATAGGGATTAGGGAACAGCCGACGTAAAGGGGGGCCCAACCTGCGGTTTTAAATTGATGGCAGGAGGAAACTTTTCTCATCATCTTTCTTTGCCGCTATCAAAAAAAAAATCATCTTTCTTTGCCCATCCCAAAGCTACAGTCGCCACAAATGTCTTCTTGGGCCCTTCTTCCCATTCTCATTGCCCTCTCCTCACTTGCCTATCTCCGATGTTGGAGACATGACCGCCGGCGACTGCCACCAGGTCCACCGCGGCTTCCCTTTCTTGGAAACCTACACATGCTAGGTACCCTTCCTCACCAGGACCTCCACCGTTTGGCCAAGAAGTACGGCCCCATCATGTACATGCAGCTCGGCCTAATCCCGGCGGTGGTGGTCTCGTCACCTGATGCTGCCGAGCTATTCCTCAAGACCCATGACCTTGTCTTCGCTAGCAGACCCAGCATCCAAACCTCTCAGTACATGTCTTACGGAGGTAAAGGCATGTCCTTCGTCGAGTACGGCCCCTATTGGCGTAACACGCGCAAGCTCTGCACTGTAGAGCTCCTCAGCAGCTCAAAGACTGAGATGTTCAAGCCCATTCGGAAGGAAGAATTGGGTCTCCTGGTTCAATCTCTCAAGGTTGCTTCAGACTCTGGAGCCATGGTCAACCTTAGCTCTAAGCTTAAAGATCTTGTCCAGGACATGACATACCGAATGGTTTTGGGTTGTTCGAGGGGTGTCAAAAGCTTTGAGTTCGTTGAAATCATTGAGGAGGCGATTAAGTTGTTGGGAGCTTTTAACATAGCAGATTTCATTCCCTTTGCCGGTGCACTTGATTTCCAGGTATGATTTTTATCCTTTTTATACCAGGATGTTAATATGGATCAGAAGTTTAAGAGGTTAGTGACGATTGACACTAGACGATTATGACCTTATATATTTTTCACCAAAAAACAAAAACAAATATATATATATATATATGACCTCATATTATATTCTAAGTGGCATTTTCACCTTTTTCTTAAAAAAAAATTTATTTTACTGATTAAATTACTCACATATTCAACACATAACTAGATAATTAAATAATCTTAACAAAAGTTGACAAATTACAAGCATGATTTTATTTAAACTAGCCAAGTGCACGTGTAGTACTGCACATATGAAAAAAGAAAGGAGGAACAGTTTTATAATTGATCATTTAATTTTCAAAAAATTTGAATCAATTTAACTATTGTACCCTCTTATAATGATTCTTCACAATGATATATAAGGGTTGTTTTGGAAACTAATCACATTTTGTTGGCGCAATTCGAAGGGAGCGCGTCAAGTTATATGTGGTATAGATTATTGCAAGCATTCATTTTGAATAATTATTGTAAAAGTTGAGTAATTATTCATTTTGAATAATCTTAACAAAAGTTGACTAATGATTGCAAGCATTCGTTTTGAATTGAACTCAGTCCCCAGTGAGTTTGCAAAAGTTGAAGGAGAGTTGGGTATGACGTTTGGGCAAGGATGTTGGGTTCTTGTAAAACTTATAGATGTTATAATTTTGACATTGTTTAACTTAAAAAGAAGATTTTATAAATAACAAGTCTGTCATTATCATATAAAAGAGTTTTTAAAACATCTTTCAAGTATATCCTTCACAACTTCCACATGTTACAATTTTGATGCTGTACTTTTGCAAAAGTCATTCTCAAAATCCAAAAACAGGTCCTAGGATGATTCTAGGTTGTAGAGTATTTTACAAAATTCATCTAGAGAAAACTCATTCCCCAGATGAAACCAAACACCCATATAACCCCTCAAATACATTTTAACCCTTGAAACTCATTCCGAGCTTTGGAATAAGTTCCCAAATTGAACGCCAAAGGATATATAAGTAAATTAAGTAAATGGTGCGGAAGAAATTGTTTAAAATCATTTGCTCCTTCTTCCTGCAATAGACTATGTTATTTAAGTGAGAATTAGACAAGTGTTGCATCTTACCACAAATGTTTTTATAAATTAAAAAAAAATTTGTTTTTATTGAAAAAGCACTTTGCTGCCTAACTGTTTTTTTATTTTAAATGGAACTTAGCTACCTAACTCAAGTAGCAACATCTGCTAGAGGAGGCCGGAAGAAAAATCCAAAATGGTCATTATAAAAGACAAAAATAAAGTATAACTCGTGCCTATTGGGCCAACCTGGCACGATAGGCACGTTTAACTCATGCCTAGTGGGCCGCAGGCTGGGCACAGCACGGCCCACCTGGAAGATGGGTTATGCAATGCTTGACCCGTAACCCCAATACCCAAGGCACGGTCCAGCCGATGGCACAGCGAAGGCTAGGCCATGGCACACGGGACCCCAAGGGCTGTATAATAAACTTATTAAAAAATTCAGAAAAATAAAAAAAAACAAGGTTAAAAAATTGTAAAAAATAAATAAGGTTAAAAAACCCATTTCTTTTTAATACAGGTTGGCACGGTAGGCCACGCTTAAAGCATGGCGTTCTGCCCATGTGCTTCGCAGGCCACGGTCTACCGGGCTATTATGCCTTGACAACCCCAGTGCACGATACCCTAGGCACGGCACGGCACATTAATAGGTGCTGGGTCGTACTGAACACAAGCAGGCATGTTGGGTCGTGCCAACCCGACCCGATAAGCTACCCTATCCCTACGTCAAGAAATTCTAGAAACCACTACGGACTGATATCATTCACAATAGCCAATCCAGACCTGAAAAAGTTTTTAAAAAAGATTTATTTTCTCAATTCGAACAACACCGACCCAAACATTAACTAAAACATCAACCAAAAACCAAAATAGTTTAGTTCACGCTAGAGAATTAGAATCCAAAACGGAACTAAATGTTTTCAAATGCAAACAAAACCGACCCAAAGTCAGAGCATGACATCCTGGAATTTGTTCAAAATGACCCAACAAGGGTTGAGATTATCCACTACATGTTGAGCATTTAAAGGGCTTAACAAAACTCAATAATTCCTTGATTTCTCTCCTTTTTCTTTCCTTCTTTATTGCAGCTACTTGCTAATACAGCAAGCAGCTATTAAGTATTATCAAGCTCAACAATAGATTATCTCAATCCCTCCTACGAAGGAAAAGGGGAGTACCGAATATATATATTACAAAGAATGATCCAAATCAGTGTCTAATATCTAATAATTCCACAGTTAATAATACTTACTCTAATAAGATTTTGAGAAAAAGCAAGATTGTCTAGAAACAAGAGGACATAGACGTAAATAAATCATAATGTAAGGGTATAATGTAAAAAGATTGAAAGACAAAACGCTTGGAAGCAATTGAGATCCATCGCCACATATTGGAACCAAAAAAGAAAAGAAAAAGAAAAGTTTGAGAAGCTTAGAACATTAGATTTATTATCAACTGGGTAACCCATTTGAATTCTCACTTTCAGGGATTCAATCGCCGTGCGAAGGCCGTTAGCAAGATCTTTGATCAATTCTTGGAGAAGATGATTGATGAGCATGTAAAAGACGCTGCAGGAAACCAATCTGGCCAACATGGAGACTTCCTTGATGTAATGTTGTCGTTGATGAGGGAGACCCAAGTTGGAGAACATGAGAACCAATACAGCATTGATCGGACCAACATCAAAGCCATTCTCATAGACGTGCTTGAAGGTGCAACCCACACATCACTTACGGCAATCGAATGGGCCCTGTCTGAACTCTTCCAGCATCCATCGGCCATGAAAAAGCTCCAAGAAGAGCTAACAACTGTAGTTGGAACAGGTCGAATAGTAGAGGAGACAGATTTGGGGAAGCTACAATACTTGGACATGGTGGTGAAGGAAACCATGAGACTGCATCCAGTTGGTCCCTTGCTTGTTCCTCGTGAATCCATGGAGGACATCACCATCGATGGAATGTTCATACCCAAGAAGTCTCGGATCATGGTGAATGTGTGGTCAATGGGACGAGACAAGAAAGTCTGGTCTGCTAATGCGGACGAGTTCTTCCCAGAGAGATTCATCGGTTCTGATGTAGATCTCAGAGGACACCATTTTCAACTTATACCATTTGGAGCAGGTCGTAGAGGATGCCCAGGTTTGCAGCTAGGCCTTACTCTGGTTCAACTGGTGCTGGCACAGCTGCTGCATTGCTTCAATTGGCAACTTCCGCATGGCATATCCCCTTCTGACTTGGATATGAGTGAGAAATTTGGCCTTGCAGTTGGAAGGGCCACCCATCTGTTCGCCATTCCGTCATATCGCCTACATATCAACAAAATCTAAGGAGACTCAGCTCTCAACTATAGATATTATTCGTATGGTACTAGTTGCTATTGTGTGCACAAGTCTTGTTTTGGTTTCTTAAATAAATTGGGAAGTGGGCATGGAAGGAAACCGTCTGCAATGCTTTACTACATTGGATACTGTTGGTGTATTCTAATAAAAATAAAATAAATATATAAATAAAAGAAATGTTTGAGTTTGTTGAAACGTTGCTTTTTTATCACCGTTTTGTGGGTGCGTGCGTAACCTGAACTGTAATGTTGTGAAGCATCTCAAATTTGTGCACCTTTTTCTTTCTAAACAAAAATCTTCAAGTGAATCATTCACCTATAAAATCCTCTGAAGCCAAGAATTTTAAAGATACAAAGCAAGTACTACAATTACCCTCTCAGTCAATGGCATTATCCTGGGAGATACCTCACAGGGACATCGTGGTTCTCAAGATAAAGTAATCAAAAAATATATGTGTGATTGGAACAGGACCTTCGGGCCTGCATGGTTGCTGCAAGGGACCTCAGAAAAGGTCACAAGGTGGTGGTTATGGAACAAAACCAAGAAATTGGAGGGCAATGGCTCTATGAGTCTAATGTGCAACTTGTAGACCCCTTAGAAATCAGACATATTAACCAATTTCTTGAAATAAATGCTACAATAAATACAAAATCCAAAAGCATTACCAATGAACCTAAAAGGTTTAGAAATCAGACCAAAGTTTAAAAATGTTGTCAGGAATTGAGTGCATTGACCTTCTAATCCCCTGTAATGATCAGCTGCAATCTGAGGATATTCGAAAGTCCGTATCAAACAAACAAAGCGAACACAAAAACCCGTTTTAGGAACCTAGTAACCAAATTGAAAGAAATTTTTTTTAAAAAAAATAGAAAGACTAGATGAGCACAATCACTCATCTATTACATCAAATATCCAATGATGTAATATAAATTAAAAAGAGATTCAAAACAATGATATAAATAAAGGGTTTAATATTACCCAAAATGTAATATTTGGGATTCACATCCAGGTAGGGATGCTTAGCCCGGCACGGCCCAGCACGCAGCCCGTTTGGCACAGCCCACTATGGGGCATGCCCAATTAGGCTAAATAAAACCAAAAAACGTCTATAGCAAGGTTCAAACCTAGCCCAACAGATTTTAAATCTGTCTCCTTAACCACTTAGACATAGCAACTTCTTACATCAATAGTATCATAATTAAATTATTTTAGCTAAAAATTAATGATACCCCCACGATTGTTGGAAAATATAATTATAGAAGCTCTTATATAATCAATCAAAACTAAGAAAATAATTAGGTATAAATAAGCCCAAAAAACTGTTATAAAATCTCCAATTAAATATATTTGTTAAGTCTATGGTTTTTAATTAGACTACTTTAAGTCTCTAATGGGTGTAATTTATTTATTTTTTTTGAGCAAAATCTATCCCAATAAGTGTAAAACAATTTTGTGAATAATAAAAATATTTTTTAGGATTTTTTGGGTTTTTTTTTTAAAAAAAAGGGGTCTAATAACTCTAGCCCGCCGGGCAGGGGTCTCGGCTAAACAGGCCGCGCGTGCCGCGGCCCGCCTGGCCCGTGGCATGCCAGGCACTCCCTAGGCGTGCCAGGCCGGCCTGACTATCAACCCTACATCCAGGTTCTACCACTCAGGGAAACCTCTGTGGTCCCATCTTTCAGTTTGTTAGAAATCTAAAATGCTACCCAATCTTGTAACTTTAACTGGCTATTAAAGCAAATGCAATTTTTTTTCCGGTTCAAGAAATCATGAACAAGGTAAACATTGAATTAAAATATCTTGAACCTATGAACAAAATCAACAATGGCTGGAACAAGAGGCTCAAGAAATCATGAACAAGGTAAACATTGAATTAAAATATCTTGAACCTATGAACAAAATCAACAATGGCTGGAACAAGAGGTTCACCTGATTTATAACATGTTTACTTCATTTTATTTAAGAACTAAATACATAGCAGCTTTTATCTATATTAGAAAGTCTCACCTCTTCGTTTTTGAACGAGAATGTCACCTTCTCAAGCTCCAATCAAATCTATTTGAACGAGAAAGTTACCTCCTTCTACCTTCAATTAAACCTCCAATTTTTCTTTGGCGTTTCCTTCGAAAAAAGTCAGCAATGGTGGAATGGATTCAGCAATGGCGGAGTGGAGGTATCCCAAACCGAATAGATTCAACAATGGCGGAATAACGGGAAAGTTTAGCGCCCAACCCTGTTTCGTTCAAAAAAAGAGTTTGGGTTTTTAAACTTCGTTTTATATATGTTTACTTATTACGTTTCCGAAGACGTCAGAAGAGTTTTGCTTTTGATGTTAACCGCTTCCGGTGGATCCTTTATCTCGGCCAGTGCGTGAATGAGTTCCTAAACATTTTATCATACCATTCTCAAGGCTGAGATGTTATATTTCCATAAATTTTTCTGTTTCCTAATTTTCATTTTTTTCTCTGATGAATGACTTCTTGTTTCCTTTGCTTTGTGTTAAACCAATACATTTATGTCATCCGACCATACACTCCATTTAGACATTCAAGAATCACAGTTACTAAGCAACCAGATGAGATACAAAGTTAAGAACATACCATTAATTTGAAGAACGAGATAATCACAGGTGCTCTAAGATTTGGAAAAAAACCAAAAAAATACCTCGGATTTGGGGAAGACGCCTAAATGCTTCTCAGATTTGGGGAATGCCACACCTCACGAACAGCCGCTCTGAGCTTTGGGGAAGATGAACAGGAGCTCATGAACAAGGGCGCTCAACCTTGGAGGGATTTCAGAGGAACACTAGAAAAGACGAATGCGCTCTCAGAGTTGGAGGGATTTCGGAGGGAAGACAAAATCAGCTGTGGGATGTTAATGAAAACATTAACACGATCTCCGTTTTTTCTGTTCGCACGAGTTGTGCGATCCGAGCTAGGGTTTGGACAAATGAGTTTTGGTGGATCCTTTATCTGATCTTTTATGTAGACCCTAATGCAGATTGCAACACGTGGCAAGTTGGCTCTCCCTTACGCCCACAGCCAAACGCACTTCTCGCCCAAATCGACCCCAGCCAAAATCAAAAAGCTTCCCAAAATGTTTTGGCGCCAGCCCCATTAATCAACCCCACGAAATCAAAAAACTTCCCCAACTCAGATTGCAAAACCTTCCCCAACTCAGATTGCAAAACCTTCCCCAACTCAGATTGCGAACTGGCTGTGATCTCTGATATTGGCGCGGGAGCCGAAGAAATGGACACTGCACTCTTCTCTCCGTCTTCTCTTTTCGCCGATGAAGATGATAGGTGCACTGGTAGGTTTTCTCAGATCTCTGTTCCGTTTATTTTCATCTGTTTCTGTTAATATAAATAGCTTAAAGTCTTAAACAAATGGTTTTTACGTGCAGGGGTGGAGGGGGAAGAGATCCATCAGAACCATGTGGAGAGAATACACGCATTTCCTGGAATGGTTAGTTGCTTAGTTCGGCTATAAATTTAGGTCACTGATAGTGTAAATTGTACGAAGAACTAAGAAGGTTTTTTTACCAAACCAAATGATTCAAGATACATATTTATTTATTTATGAGCTTCTTTTTTTTCATTTTATATCTGTTAGGTTTATTTTTCAACCTTGAATCCACCAGGAAGTAGAGAAGAAAAGAAAATTTTGAATTCATGTGGATCCCTTGTACTTTATATATGAACTTCTTAAAATTCACTAAACAAGGTACGAATTTATAAAAGTTGGATCCCAACATATAATTCCAAACTAGGAGTTAAATTCCATCTCTAAAATAACTGAAAGACCGGATAAAATTTGAAGAAAGCAAGTCTAAGAATATAAAAAGATAACTCCAGTTAAATCATTACTTGTGAGACCTTTGTGGGATGCTATGTCATTGACTCGTATTGCCACTTGCCCTGCATCAAGAATTGAATGCTTGTATGGTTATTGAGGGGAGATAGTATTTGAACCTTTGCCAATGGTAACAAAACTAATCATTTGAAAGGCTGATTTCACATAATAGTTGTGCATTTGAAAGGCTGATTTAACAAAAACTAGGCCTCCACTGAACATTGTTTATTATTAGCAGTTCATTAAAAAACTAGTTAGGATACGGAAATTAAGTTTATAATGCTGAATGCTTTTTCTCCACTCTACATTAGTTAGTGTTTGTCTTCAATTATATATTGTGGGACTGCTCTGTTTATTTGTATGTCCCCACCCAAATTTCATTGGTGCATGCACTATATTTAGAGTTCTAGATATTCTACCTAGAGACATATGTTATCAATTTTTTCCTTTTTTTTATGATAAATTAAGATGTATTAAGTTCAGTGAATAATAAAGTGTGGCCCTAGACCTACAACAAGTGCATGTATTTGTGCTCTTAACTGAGTTGCAATCGTTATTGAGACCAGAATATTCTTGAATAATATGTCTAAATGATCTCTGAAGATGCTCCTAATGCCAAATGGACCTTGGCTGTCCATAGGGCACCCATCAACATTTATCCATATTGACATCTCTCTCCAGCGCAGGTGATGAGATGATTGTTGTCACTCACTGTCAATGACATTTCAAACTAAAAGTCCTCTGGAATCTGAAGATTCACACACACCCCTGAACTTCTAAAACTGAAATCCACTATCATTCCACAAGCTCTGACGTTTGAAATAAAATCCTTACGAAATATGAAAGGTGTATTGGCCCATGGTTCTACCAGCTTCGTTATGATTGAATCCAAACTCCAAAGAGAATTTATTGGATTAGGAGGCTCCAATAGAGCAAGACAACCACAAGCTATCTCTAGCACTTTTGAGAATGAGAGATGTTCATTGAGAATCAAGGTCCAAAATTTTCTCATCTCATGATGCAGACTCTAGTAATTCCTGAGGGATCTCTGAATAGATGTGCCTATTTTAGGTTTAAAAACTATCAGTGACAATCTCATGAGATTGAAAGCACCAAACAAACTAATAATGGCCTTGAATATATCAGTGGAGCTTGCTCTAAACATGTCAGATGCAACGGCAAAATTTGACCTGATCTATAATCTTAGCAATGATAAATGATGCTGGAACTCTCCTATCTCCAAGAATTCAGGTGTTATCTGAGAACTGCATTTCATAGATTTTTTGGAGGCTTTTCTTTATGTAATCATATTGCCTTTTTATCCTTCTCTTTGCCCTGTTTTTAGTGATATGTTATAGGTTAATATGTCCATGTTATATAATGATAATGTATTGAATTATTTTTCACTGAAACTATTTTATGGAGCACTGTGAGGTCAATCCTCAGTAATCTGCACGAATGTGTTATTGTTGTAGCTCTTTTGTGCCAACTTTAGAGATAATGTTGTTCTCATTTTTTCGTTTTTCATGACATGAGTTGTCAGCCAATTTGAAGTTTTGATGAATCTCTAGTTTGAGAGCAACAGCTTAGAATCAACATGCATTGCACATACTAGTACAGATCCACCATCTTATGGATCTTAATTAGATGATGAAAGTTTTCCATGGAAAGTCAAGTTTTAGTGATAAAACTTGTAGGGGTTTGTTGAGTTTGTATTTTACCCCTCATAAATTTTCTGATCATCATATGTGACCCATCTGGTTAATGGGTCTATATTCCATGCCTTCATCTGCCATTTCTTTGTATGGTAATTGAAATGGTAACAACATCCTTTTATTTTCATACTATAGTATTTTTTGGCGGAAGCTAGCATCTTCTGTTATAATTGTGATGATCCAGATGATTTTAGAAACTTTTTAGTCAATTACCTGAGAATGCTTCTTGGACAGTTGCAAGGATCTTCTCTTGAGTCATTCTTAATCATTGGAAGAGTTTCATCTGAGGCAGTTGCGGAGATCAAATTTTTGCAGAAAAGGTCATTCTTGAATGGGCTGAGTATTTGGTTGGAGGAGCTGTTGTTAGAAGCTCGACTTTTCAGTATGCAGATAATAATGTGGCTCCTATGGCTTAAGAAAGCCTTAGCAGGTTGAAAATCCGGATAAGAAACTTTAACCTTGTTGTTGAAGATTTTCAGCCACCCCATATTCTTTGTTTTCATGCTTACTCCTTCTTCGAGCAGATGGTGACCGCGGATTGAGCTCTTGATTACTTATTTTATTTTTTTGCGTTTCACACCCCCCCCCCCCCCCCCCCCCCCCCCGGGCAATAAAAAATGTATTTTTTTTTTCTTGAAGCTTAAAAGAGCTTCTTATTTACATTTTTAAAATCCCATCAAATGGGGAAAAAAGGGAATTTTGCCAAACCACTTCAACAAATTATCTGAGACATTTTATTAGGTAATGCTTGTTAAGTTGATGACTGTTTCCCGTGCAGTGTGTGTGAGACATGGAAAAATCACCGGGATGATTCCCTCCATCATCACATGGGCTCAACGTAAAATGGGAGAGTCGCCACCATTCAGATTTTTGAGGTGAGAATGGACACCAAAAGATTCAAAATAAGCAAGAAAGCTAAAAGGCAAATACTAGAGTAAAAATAACTCTACTTGTAAATCAAATCCAAAGATGGGTAAGGGGATTAGATTATGAACGGGGGAAGGTGTTAGGCACCCCCATTGACCCACACAAGGTGGTTGCCAAGTGTTGTTCATACTAAAAAATAAGAAAGCTTGCTAAAATCATTAAAAACCTTGAAAAAGGATAAAACAAATGTATGATATCTTTACATGAAAATCCAAATGAATTCCAGATCCTCTTTTATATCAATATCACTTCTGGAATATCACCAATAGGTGGAAATCAAAGTAAAAGTTGCACAAAACCAAGTTGAGTCAAATCCGGAAAATTCAGTAAAAGCAAGAACCATTTGTTTTGAAATCATTCAAATCTAATTTAAATTGAATCAAAACAAATTCATTTGAAAGATTATGATAGATAGAAGACTCATGCAAATTTTCAATCCATTCCGGTTAAAATCCTAGGAGTTATTCTCCTTTGAAATCTGCTGCTGGAGATAATTAAAAGTGACAAGTGGGCAAGTTTGGAAAATCATTTAGAGAAATCGGCTCCATATAAATCCATGAAATTTGGTGTGAATGAAGTATGTATGGCCATCTTTCAGATGAAACTAGCCTCATACAAAAATTCATTCGGATGTGCCTTGGGTGGTCTCCCGAACAGGCCCCAAAGATCACAGATTTACCCAGAACAGTGCTGTTGAGCAGTTCTGAGTAAATCTGTTACCCACAACACAAATGGAGTCAAAAAATTATGAAACCAACTGGATTTGAAACTAGACTCCCAAAGAAAAACTCAGTAACAAAAATCATTTGAATCGGACTTAAAACGAACACATGGCGCTCAGTCGAAGTGACAGGTTCTACAATCAGACCTGAACTGACCTATCAACTTCGACAGAAAGGTGTCAAAAATCCGCTTGATAAAAATTAATGAAATTTTACAGGCATCAACTAGACAGCCTCACCTTTCCCATGGCTCTAGAATCACTCCAAAATTCATCCGGACGATGAAGTTACGAGTGTCCGAAGTTGGGGTACAGTTGCTGTCAAGTTAAGCCTTTTTTAAACAAAAATCAACTCAAAACAGTGATAAGGTGTGTGGAATCCGTGCAAGACAAATCAAAACCATTTTGAAAAGATATTGAAGAACCTCTAGGAAGAAATGGGGCACAAGTTTGGCTCACCATCCTCTCTGATTGGAAAGGATATGCCAAAAACCCCAAAATTGAGCAAAAGTGCCCGAAACCGAGAGGTTAGACCTAGAGGTCTTCAATACTTGCTTGAAATCATGTTGAAAATCAATAAGAAACATCCCAGAATTGTTTAGGGCTATTTATTCCAGATCTACTACAATGACGGCAATAGATCCAAAATACAAGCCAAATCCGACAAAACAAGTGCTTTGTGTGCATGTGTAAAATTCATTCTTCAACAATATAACAACATATGGCATGCATTCATATCAATTAAATAGGGTTCTAGAACAACCTAGGGTTCCGTTCCATTATCGTTTTCCTTAGTTCTCTCTCCCCGTTTAACGGTTCTTCAAGATAATCTTGGGGTACTTTGAATATGAAACGGTTTTCATAGAATCAAAAGGCTTATTCCAACAAGGTTCTAACACTAGGATCAATAACCAGTCTCGTTTCCCCTAGATGCTGCCTTCACGTTTTACGGCTAAGGGAAGTCTCAAGGTACTTTGGGTAAGGGAAGGGTTTTCATACACACAGATTAGGCCTTATTCTACAGAAAGGTAGAAAAAGAGAGCTAGACCTAAAATGTAAGAACAGAAAAATAAAGAGAGGTTTGAGGCTAACTTGGGCTTCTAGAAGCAGTGCAGCAGCGGTTCCCTTCTTCACTCGGAGCTTTGATCTCCAACTTCTTGGCAAAAGTTATTGGCAAGAGTTAATGGCCATTTGCTTAAGGAGGGTCCTCCTATTTATAGGCAAAGGCTAGGGTTAGGGTTTACATGATGCTAGACACAAAATAATGTCTAGAGCCCACCAACCTTAACCCTAAGGCTATTTCCGAGATTTCCACTCCTTTAATGAAGGATATGATGGTAAAAAGTGAAAACTCTCGGAAAACCCTAATTTTGAGCAAAAATCATGTATCCGACACATCAAGTCGGATACACGAGCATCTATATGTATCCAACATATGTCGTCGGATACATTAAGAGCTACTTATATCCGACAACTTATGTCGGATATAAAGGGGTATGCTTGTATCTGACCTGAGTTGTCAGATACAAGAAGAAATGCACATTTCTCAAATTTTGTGCTGGTTTCCAAGGAGGTAATGATTTTTGCCAATTATTCTTCATTTTTATTGTGCAATTTGGGGTGTCTACAGTGTGCGGAACTGTGGATGATAAAAAATGTGATGACTTGGTCAGCAAAAATGGTTTGAGCTTTCTAGGGCTTATGATTTGCAGTCTTTTATCACCGGTTATGCAGAGCTGATCTGGGGAGAAGTTTGTTTACGCTCACTACTGTATTTATAGTGAATGGTGAGGCATCTTTCTTTCTTTCTTGCAAAAGGGCAGGCATGTATTTCACCATAAAAAAATTCCCCTTCGTACAAATCATTCTAACAAGCTTCTACAACCATCTTCAGCTAGGAAATATACATGCACCATGACCATTGTAGTAGCTTCACGATCTAAAACCAAAGAATCAACTACAAGATTGAACCACCTTGTGTATCATGCGATTCATTAAGGGCACAATGATCTATGGATCCATGAAAGTGTTTCATGACCGCAATTTCTGTAGTACATTCCCTGGGACCCTGTTACATTGACAGTTTTGTCATTAGACACGACATTTATTGCCGTTGATTTGTCATAGTTATCTTCCTGAGACTAATGTAGTATACACGGGATCCAAGATGCTCCAAAGTCAGACCAGCATCCTCACAACCAGTGAAAAAGATTGCTTCATCCTCTTTCCCTATTCTGCGTCTCCAACTCATAAGAAAAGCTGGTTGTGGAAATTTTACATCTGTTCCTGGAGCAAGGGAATCAATGTTAGCAAATGATAAATTTCAGTTTCTGTTGCTCTCAAATTCTAATTGAGTGGAGCAAATCCATCATTACCTTTAACTCCATGGCCTGCTTTGCCATCCACTGGCTTGTATGATTTAAGAAGAAAAGTCAGTGTCTTTATCAGATTTTTGTACTGCTTCACGTCTACAAGCAGCAAGAGAGGCGTGGAATGCTTAAGCAACCAAATGTGTGCAATAAGAATTATGAAACTTGGAAATCAACTCAAGACTAATTTGCCATTAACAAGTCCATTTTGGAAGAGGACTTGGTTAACAATCAAGTTTCAGTCTACCAGGTGTTCAAAAGATGCATGAACTCTCTACCATAATGCTTTGACTGAATCCAACTTTCCAATGTTTTCAAACTAGTAGATGGGGGGGGGGGGGGGGGGGGGGCGCGGGAGGAAAGAAACTTACATAGCAGTATATCGCTAGCAATGATCAAGTTCCCAGTTGGGGTCAGTAGTTGGAAAAGTGTCTCCCCATGAATCTGAAGAACATAAAAATGAGGATCTACAGTAAGTACTAGACTGACGTAAAATGACCAGGAAGATGACGTTGTAATCATCTACCTGCAACCAAAAAAAAAAAGGGAAATGGAAAAAGTGGAAATGGGAAACATAAATAAAAAGACCAAACAGCATATTGACACTATCAACTCATCTGAATCAATTTTGGTGTTGATCTCCAATATGGGGAATGCCAATGAGACACATTATAACATTCTATGCAAATGGCAGTTATGTTTTTCATACAAAGAAAGACAACGCACGTCTGATGTGTGGCAAAATAGGTATTACTTCATTGGCCCTGCAATTATAGGCTATGTTCTCTTCAATTTCCACATCATCAAAATCTAAAGTTGTGATGTCAACTCCAAAAGATTTGCGCAGAAATATTTCCAAAGCCCCAGTGCCACTGCCATTGTATCCAGAGAGAAATGTCAGCTAGAGAAATATAAAGAGGGATACCCAAAACACATTCGATCATAATATAAAAGCAAGATGCATAGCAGAAGCTGGATGATAATTGTCCACAAAGCCAAAAGAATGGCTACAGCATAGCATCAGGAAGCAATACATTACTAGGGGGTCAATGATTCAATATAGATTAAATGATATCCTGAACCGTAAATGGTTCAAGTAGCATCTTATGGCAGACAATAGTTTGGTATGCACAGCAATGCCTAAATGCAAGAGGAATGAATCAGAACTACTATAAACATTTATTGGATATCCAATGGAAACATCAAATAGATGGATCATTTTGAGTAACCAATTCATACAGCCTCTTGAAAAATGTAGACAAAATCAAAGATTAGTTCCAAGGAGAGAAAAAATAGTAGTCAATGGATGTCATGTCTGAGAGCAGCCTGTAATATTGATTTTTGAACACAATACAATTGCTGGCATACACTGAATGAGTAAGGCCCACTTAGCCTTAAAAACAAAGGTAAATGCTGGAAGTGTGTCATGTGCTTTGGCCATTTACGGTGCAATGTCAATTACTATGATTTAAGTTAGAATCACATATACGGATGAGATATAAAAAAGCTACAATCCATATATCAAATTCTCGAGTATCTTAAGAGCAATAGATTCAATTAAAGTTAGTTAGGCATGCCTTCCCAATTCAATGATGTGTCTTCCTTCCAGCCAAAATCGATGTTGAACTAACCATTCTGCAAATAAAAATGTTCCCGGCCAAAGTAAGTTGGCATTTAGTTGGTGAAATGAAAATTCACGGATAAGTAAGTCCTGTAGAGGAAAAAAAGTATAGAGAAGGTTATAACTCACAAAAAACATTATGACAGCAAAAGGTCAAAGCTGAAGAACGAGGAAAAATATACTCAAGAAAAAGTTCAAGATACATACTAATATGGCAATATCCTGAGCAACTGTAATAGAGCACTACATTTCAGCAGGACACCTCATTGAACTATGTTACTCAGGCCATGATCATATAATCAGAATACTAATGATAAGACGCACTAAGTTCAACTCATCTATAAGCCAGGACAGGCCTAAAGTAAAGTCAAAACAGATTCCTGTTCACAAAATGATTAAAAAAATTTTGAATCACCAAACGGAAAAACATGTTGTCTATGCCGGTTGGATTCTTGGGAATGCCATGGCATCACTAAATGTTATGTGGAGGAAAATGCACAACTCTTATGTGAAATCAGCCTTTCAAATGACTAATTTTGTTACCATTGGCAAAGGTTCAAATACTATCTCCCCTCAATAACCATACAAGCATTCAATTCTTGATGCAGGGCAAATGGCAATACGAGTCAATGACATAGCATCCCACAAAGGTCTCACAAGTAATGATTTAACTGGAGTTATCTTTTTATATTCTTAGACTTGCTTTCTTCAAATTTTATCCGGTCTTTCAGTTATTTTAGAGATGGAATTTAACTCCTAGTTTGGAATTATATGTTGGGATCCAACTTTTATAAATTCGTACCTTGTTTAGTGAATTTTAAGAAGTTCATATATAAAGTGCAAGGGATCCACATGAATTCAAAATTTTCTTTTCTTCTCTACTTCTTGGTGGATTCAAGGTTGAAAAATAAACCTAACAGATATAAAATGAAAAAAAAGAAGCTCATAAATAAATAAATATGTATCTTGAATCATTTGGTTTGGTAAAAAAACCTTCTTAGTTCTACGTACAATTTACACTATCAGTGACATAAATTTATAGTCAAACTATAAATTTACCATTCCAGGAAATGCGTGTATTCTCTCCACATGGTTCTGATGGATCTCTTCCCCCTCCACCCCTGCACGTAAAAACCATTTGTTTAAGACTTTAAGCTATTGATATTAACAGAAACAGATGAAAATAAACGGAACAGAGATCTGAGAAAACCTACCGGGGCACCTATCATCTTCATCGACGAAAAGAAAAGACGGAGAGAAGAGTGCAGTGTCCATTTCTTCGGCTCCCGCGCTAATATCAAAGATCACAGCTAGTTCGCAATCTGAGTTGGGGAAGGTTTTGCAATCTGAGTTGGGGAAGTTTTTTTATTTCGTGGGGTTGATTAATGGGGCTGGCGCCAAAACATTTTGGGGAAGCTTTTTGATTTTGGCTGGGGTCGATTTGGGCGAGAACTGCGATCTTTGCTGTGGGCGCAAGGGGGAGTCAACTTGCCACGTGTTGCAATCTGAGTTAGGGTCTATATAAAAGATCCAGATAAAGGATCCACCAAAACTCATTTGGGGTTAGGAAGTTAGCGGACGCGTCGTGCGATCCTACCTGGGGTTCACGCACAGGTCCAAATAAAGAGAAGCAGTTCGATTAACATTTTGTTGCGTTGGCGTTGGCGTGTCCTCGTGGGACCCACGAGAACACACGGCATCCTCTCCTCAACGTAGTAAAACTGGAGAGTGGGTCGGAGAGGGTGCCGCTCCGTGGTGGAGAGGAGTGAGGGAGACACCTCCCTTCATTTTTGGGACGCCACGAGGGACAATCTTGCTCAGACCAGCGATTCTAATTCACTGACGGATTCTACATTTGACGATAATGGGAAAATCATGGACCCACCACCAAGACCCATTTTTTTTATAAAAATATTTTATCACCGAAATTATATCTTTAGTTTACCCAAAGAACAACATTCTTTGCAAACTTGATTAAATCATTTATATTTAGATCCATTGATGTTCTTGCTAGCATCTAGAATAAGTTTCCGTTGATAAATGGGCGTTTCATTAGGTGGGTTGAATGAAAACGCATGAAGGAAAGCTAGATTTTCTTTTCTTTTCCTTTTTTTATGTTTTAGGCACATGCTTAATCCATAAACAAGAAAATCAAACCACGTAACCTTCTGGCTTCTTCTACGAGATTATGAATTTTCCAAGGAGATAATTCTTCCTTCAACAAGCCGCCCACTATGACTTTGGAGTAACTTCCTTTCGATGATAATCTTTCTCTAAGGAGAGCTAGCTACTTTATAATGTATGGAGAACCTTTTCTTGTCATCTTCATTTGTGGCCTTCCCAAGCTTACACCGCCACCAATGTCATTTTGGGTCCTTCCCCTTCTCATAACCCTCTGTGGAGTCCTCTTCTCACTCGCCTATCTCCGACATAGGAGACATGACCAGCAACTACCACCAGGTCCCCGAAGGCTTCCCCTTATCGGAAACCTACACATGCTGGGCAGCCTTCCACACCAGGACCTCCACCGTCTAGCCAAGAAGCATGGCCCCGTCATGTACATGCAACTCGGCCTCGTCCCGGCGGTGGTGGTCTCGTCACCTGAAGCCGCCAAGCTATTCCTCAAGACCCACGACCTTGTCTTCGCGAGTAGACCCAGCGTCCAAGCCTCTCAATACATCTCTTATGGGCGTAAAGGCGTGGGCTTCGCCGAGTACGGCCCTTACTGGCGTAACATGCGCAAGTTCTGCACTATAGAGCTCCTTAGCAACGCAAAGATTGAGATGTTCAAGCCCATTCGGAAGGAAGAACTGGGTCTCCTGGTTCGATCTCTCAAGCTTGATTCAGACTCTAGAGCCATCGTCGACCTTAGCTCTAAGCTTAAAGATCTTGTCCAGGACGTGACATACAGGACGGTTTTGGGTTGTTCAAGGGGTGCCAGAAGCTTTGAGTTCGCTAAAACCATTGAGGAGACGATTAATTTGGTGGGAGCTTTTAACATAGCAGATTTCATTCCTTTTGCCGGTGCACTTGATCTCCAGGTATGATTTCTATCCTTTTTATATCGGGGCATTAATATGGATCCGAAGTTTAAGAGGTTAGTGACGATTCATACAAGGCGATTATGACCTATATATTTTCCGCTAGAAAAAAAAAAGGATTATGACCTTATATTATAATCTAAGTGGCATTTTCACCATTATCTTAAAAAAATTATTTTACCGATTAAATTATTCATATATCCAATACTGAATTAGATAATTAAATAATCTAAACAAACGTTGCCTAATTTCAAGCATGATTTTATTTAAATTATTGCAAGCATTCATTTTGAATAATTATTGAAAAAGTTGACCAATTATTAGGGTTGGGTATAACGTTTGGTTAAGGATGTTGGGTTCTTGTAAAGCTTATCTATATTACAAGTTTGACATTTGTCAAACTTAGAAAAAGATTTCATAAATGACAAGTCTGTCATGGTCATATAAAAGAGTCTTTAAAACATCTTTCAAGTATATCCTTCACAACTTACACATATTACAACTCTACCACTGCACTTTTGCAAAACTCATTCTCAAAATCCAAAAACGGATCTTAGTATGATTCTGGGTTGTATTGTATTTTATAAAACTCATTTGGAGAAAACTCATTTCCCAAATAAAACCAAACACCAATATAACCCCTGAAATACATTTTAACCCTTGGAACTCTTTCCAAGCTTTGAAATAAGTTCCCAAAATGAATGCCAAACAATGTATAAGTAAATTATGTAAGTGGTTCGGAATAAATGGTTTAAAATCATTTACTACTTCTTCTTGTAATAGATGATGTTTCTTAAATGAGAAGTAGACACGTGTAGCGACCACTAATGTTTTTATAAATTAAAAAAACATTTTTTATTGAAAAATACTTTACTACCTAATTCCTTTTTGGTTTAATGGAACTTAGCTGCCTAACTCAAGTAGCATCATTTGCTAGAGGCACGAGCTTGGAAGAAACGAGATGAATCGTCTACTACCTACATGCTACAACAGACCCTATAGCCACCTTGGGATGTTGCCACGTGTAAAATCCAACGGTGGTTGCTTTTTACAATATCAGATGTCATTGAAGTGATATTTTACATCGTAAAATGTGAAAAAGAAGCCACCGTTGGATTCTGCATGTGGCAGCATCCCAGGTGGCTGCATGCTGCAAGGTGGCTGCAAGGTCTGCCGCAAACGATTACATTCCGGAAGAAACACCCAAAATAGTCATATTGTGGGACCCCACCTCATGTCATTAGAAAAGACAAAAATAAAGTATAATGCTCCCCACGTCAAGAAATTCTAGAAATTACCATGGATTGATATCATCCACAGTAGTCAATCCCAGAAAAAGTAAATAAAAAAAATTTATTTTTTCAATTCAAACATAACGTACCATATTGAAAACCAAACTATTTTAGTTCAGGCTAGAGAATTTGAATCCAAAACGGAACTGAATTTGAATCCAAAACTGACCGAGAGTCAGAGTATGGCATCCTGGAATTTGTTCAAAGGGACTCAACAAGGATTGAGATTATCCACTATATGTTGAGCATTTAAAGGGCTTAATAGTACCCAATAATTGCTTGATTTCTCTCTTTTTCTTAATTTCGTTCTTTATTGCAGTTACCTGCTAATGTTGCAAGCAACTATTAAGAACCATCGAGCTCTACAATAGATTATCTCAATCCCTCCCACAAAGGAAAAGGGGAGTACCGAATATATATATATATACAAAGAATGGTCCAAATCAGTGTCTAATATCTAATAATCCCAAAGTTAATAATACTTACTCTAATAAGTTTTTGAGGAACAAACTTCATTTAGTAGCCAATAATCCCTAATATTTGACATATCATAGTTAATAGCTTTTTTGAATGCTATAAACTTTTTCAAAAAGCAAGATTGCCTAGAAACAAGAGGATATAGACATAAATAAATCATAATGTAAGTGTATAATATAGAAAGATTGAAAGAGAAAATGCTTGGAAGCAATTGAGATCCATGGCGACATATTGGAACCAAAAAAGAAAAGGAAAAAAAAAGCTTGAGAAGCTTAAAACATTAGATTCATTTTCAACCGGGTGACCCATTTGAATTCTCACTTGCAGGGAATCAATCGCCGTGCGAAGGCCGTCAACAAGGACTTTGATCAGTTCTTGGAGAAGATGATTGATGAGCATGTAAAAGACAACGTAGGAAACCAGTCTCGCCAACATATGGACTTCATTGATGTAATGTTGTCTTTGATGAGGGAGACCCAAGTTGGAGAACATGAGAACCAATACAACATTGATCAGACCAACATCAAAGCCATTCTCATAGACATGATTACAGCTGCAACAGACACATCGTTTACCGCAATCGAATGGGCCCTGTCGGAACTCTTCCGGCATCCAGTGGCAATGAAGAAGCTCCAAGAAGAGCTATCAACTATAGTTGGAACAGGTCGAATGGTAGAGGAGACAGATTTGGAGCAACTCAAATACTTGGGCATGGTGGTCAAGGAAACCATGAGACTGCATCCAGTCGCTCCCTTGCTTGCTCCTCATGAGTCCATGGAGGACATCACGATCAACGGAATGTTCATACCCAAGAAGTCTCGGATCATTGTGAATGCATGGTCAATCGGACGAGACACGGAAGTCTGGTCTGCTAATGCAAACGAGTTCTTCCCTGAGAGATTCAAGGGTTCTGATGTAGATCTTCGGGGACACCATTTCCAACTTATACCATTTGGAGCAGGTCGTAGAGGATGCCCAGGTTTGCAACTAGGCCTTACTCAAGTTCAACTGGTGCTAGCACAGCTGCTGCATTGCTTCAATTGGCAACTTCCGAATGGCATATCCCCTTCTGACTTGGATATGAGTGAGAAATTTGGCATTACAGTTGGAAGGGCCACCCATCTGTTCGCGATTCCGTCATATCGCCTACATATCAACAATTTCTAAGGTGACTCAACTCTCAACTATAGATTTTGTTCTTATGGTACTAGGTGCTATTGTTCATGTACACACATCTTGTTTTTGTTTCCTAAATAAATTGGGAGGTGCGCATGGAATGAAACCGTCTGCAATGCTTTACTGCATTGGATGTACTGTGTTGGTGTATTTTAATAAATATATATATATAAAGGAATGTTTGAGTTTGTTGAAACGTTTCTATCGCCGTCGGATTGACATCTTCTATAGCATGCGCTGTAGCCAGCACCTCACATTTCGTGTGTGGGGCCCCCCAAATGAATGGTCGATCCCTCAAATAAATGGTGGGCCCTCCCACTAAATGTGAGGGGGTGTATACAGCATTTGTTGTAGGGGATGTGAGTCCATCGCCGTCTTCCGGATGCGTGCGTAACCTGAACTGCAATTTTGTGAGGCATCTCAAATTTGTGTACCTTTATCTTTCTAAACAAAAATCTTCAAGTGAACCATTCACCTATAAAATCCTCTGAAGGTAAGAATTTTAAAGACACAAAGCAAGTAAATCACCCTCTCAGTCAACGATATTGTTAGTTTTAATATTTTAGTTTGGCTTAATTCAGTGTCAAAAAGAAAGTGTTTAAGTGTGTTTAGAATGCTTAGTTTGAGTCCAAGAAGACATGGTTCAAACGGCGTCAAAATCATAGTCAAATTAAAGAAGTTATGCCCAACGTTTGATCAAAGTTCTCTGGCCGTTAGAACGTTCAATTTCTGGAGAGTGGCGTTTGACCAACGTTCTCTGGCCGTTCGAACGTTCATGTTCTGCAGACAAACCCGAGACTAGCGTGAGACCAACGTTCTCTGGCCGTTCGAACTTTCAATTTTTAAAGGGTAGCGTTTGCTAAACGTTTGCTGAGCGTTCGAACGTTCAAACAGCAAAATTTCCGAAAAGTTACGAAAAATTACATAACTTACTCGTTTCAATTCAGATTGACTTCAAACTTTTCGAGGAACCTTTAAATAGGATTAGGGACCTTCTAAACCTAAGAGAGCAACGTTTTAGAAGCCCTAAATATCCTTTTCTCTTCTGAAAACCCTTCTTCTAGGTTTTCATCTTTTGAGCAATAAAACCTTTCTTTTCTTCTTCCTTCCTCTACCTTGGAGTTCCGGGTTGGGGAGATTGATCGTGGGAGTTCCTACGGATACCAGAAGAGTTCGTTTGGGTTATCGTGTGAGAAGATCTTCAGAGTTCTGAAGTGTTGCTGTGGAGCAAATCTGAGGAGTTCCTCAGATACTTTCAAGCCTGTGAGTTGCAGAGTCTAGCATAGGGATGTTGAGTCGTCTGAACTACAGGTTGTAAGTCTTCTTTTCATATTGGATCTTTTAGGTGGCTCCTGCATAGCCCGGAGGGTTTTTCTCTTGTGAGAGTTCTCATAGAGTTTTCCCTTCGTCACCAAATTGCTTGTTTTGTCTTACTTTACATGCTTTAATTATTTGCTTGCAATTTGGGTGGACTGTTAATTGCTTTTGATTAGTTATTTGATTTTCTGGAATTACCTTGAGGATTTGTTCATGCCTATTAATTAATGACTTTTCTTTAATTGATAGAAAATTTTTATTCCACTGTGCTACACCTATTCACCCCCCTCTAGGTGTTGTTAGATTCAAAACCCTGTTTTTCAATTGGTATCGGAGCGGGTAACCAGATCCTTGACTCTGTTAGTCATGGATAAGTCTTCTTCTGCCCCACCCTTCTTTGATGGTGGTAAGTATGCATATTGGAAAGTTCGTATGAGAGCCTATCTTAAGGCCATTGATGAGAGGGTATGGGGAAGTATTGAGAGAGGATGGTCTCCACCCACTATTACCATAGATGGTGAGATTAAACCCAAAGACCCAAGCCAATACACTAGGGAAGAGTTAATTGAAGTCAACCACAATAGTAAAGGTGTCAATGCACTCTTTAGTGCAATTTCTGTTGATGAGTTCAAACGGGTGTCCACCTGTCAGACCGGTAAAGAAATTTGGGAAATTCTGGAAACCACTCATGAGGGAACTGTCCTCGTGAAGAATTCTAAGTTACAGATGCTCATCACTAGATTTGAAGAATTGAAGATGGGAGAGGATGAACCCTTTGATGAGTTCTATGCTAAACTCAGTGACATAGTGAATTCTAGTTTCAACCTTGGTGACAAAATTCCTCCAAACAGAGTTGTGAGAAAAATCCTTAGGTCTCTCCCTGAGAGGTTTATACCCAAGGTAACAGCCATAGAGGAAAGCAAAGACATTGACAAAATTAGGGTTGAAGACCTAATAGGATCAATTCAAACCTATGAGCTTACCTTACCTCAAACCAAAAAGAGCAAATCCATTGCTCTTAGAGGACACCATTTTCAACTTATACCATTTGGAGCAGGTCGTAGAGGATGCCTAGGTTTGCAGCTAGGCCTTACTCTAGTTCAACTGGTGCTCGCACAGCTGCTTCATTGCTTCAATTGGCAACTTCCGCATGACATATCCCCTTCTGACTTGGATATGAGTGAGAAATTTGGCCTTGCAGTTGGAAGGGCCACCCATCTGTTTGCCATTCCGTCATATCGCCTACATATCAACAAAATCTAAGGAGACTCAGCTCTCAACTATAGATATTAGTCGTATGGTACTAGTTGCTATTGTGTGCACAAGTCTTGTTTTGGTTTCTTAAATAAATTGGGAAGTGGGCATGGAAGGAAACCATCTGCAATGCTTTACTACATTGGATACTATTGGTGTATTCTAACAAAAATAAAATAAATATATAAATAAAAGGAATGTTTGAGTTTGTTGAAACGTTGCTTTTTTATCACCGTTTTGTGGGTGCGTGCGTAACCTGAACTGTAATGTCGTGAAGCATCTCAAATTTGTGCACCTTTTTCTTTCTAAACAAAAATCTTCAAGTGAACCATTCACCTATAAAATCCTCTGAAGCCAAGAATTTTAAAGATACAAAGCAAGTACTATAATTACCCTCTCAGTCAATGGCATTATCCTGGGAGATACCTCACAGGGACATCGTGGTTCTCAAGATAAAGTAATCAAAAAATATATGTGTGATTGGAGCAGCACCTTCGGGCCTGCATGGTTGCTGCAAGGGACCTCAGAAAAGGTCACAAGGTGGTGGTTATGGAACAAAACCAAGAAATTGGAGGGCAATGGCTCTATGAGTCTAATGTGCAACTTGTAGACCCCTTAGAAATCAGACATATTAACCAATTTCTTGAAATAAATGCTACAATAAATACAAAATGCAAAAGCATTACCAATGAACCTAAAAGGTTTAGAAATCAGACCAAAGTTTTAAAATGTTGTCAGGAATTGAGTGCATTGACCTTCTAATCCCCTGTAATGATCAGCTGCAATCTGAGGATATTCGAAAGTCCGTATCAAACAAACAAAGCGAACACAAAAACCCGTTTTAGGAACCTAATAACCAAATTGAAAGAAATTTTTTTTAAAAAAAATAGAAAGACCAGATGAGCACAATCACTCATCTATTACATCAAATATCCAATGATGTAATATAAATTAAAAAGAGATTCAAAACAATGATATAAATAAAGGGTTTAATAATACCCAAAATGTAATATTTGGGATTCACATCCAGGTAGGGATGCTTAGCCCGGCACGGCCCAGCACGCCCAAGGCCTGTTTGGGCACGGCCCGTCAGGGCAAGCACACTGTAGCGTGCCGTGCCGGGGCCGGGGGTCTTAAGGCCGCAACCCGTTTGGGCACGCGGCCCGGCGGACCGGTGTGCCCGTTTGGGCACGGCACGCAGCCCGTTTGGCACAGCCCACTATGGGGCATGCCCAATTAGGCTAAATAAAACCAAAAAACGTCTATAGCAAGGTTCGAACCTAGCCCAAGAGATTTTAAATCTGTCTCCTTAACCACTTAGACATAGCAACTTCTTACATCAATAGTATCATAATTAAATTATTTTAGCTAAAAATTAATGATACCCCCACGATTGTTGGAAAATATAATTATAGAAGCTCTTATATAATCAATCAAAACTAAGAAAATAATTAGGTATAAATAAGCCCAAAAAACTGTTATAAAATCTCCAATTAAATATATTTGTTAAGTCTATGGTTTTTAATTAGACTTAATTTGAGCAAAATCTATCCCAATAAGTGTAAAACAATTTTGTGAATAATGAAAATATTTTTTAGGATTTTTTGGGTTTTTTTTTTAAAAAAAGGGGTCTAATAACTCTAGCCCGCCGGGCAGGGGTCTCGGCTAAACAGGCCGCGCGTGTCGCGGCCCGCCTAGCCCGTGGCATGCCAGGCACTCCCTAGTCGTGCCAGGCCGGCCTGACTATCAACCCTACATCCAGGTTCTACCACTCAGGGAAACCTCTGTGGTCCCATCTTTCAGTTTGTTAGAAATCTAAAATGCTACCCAATCTTGTAACTTTAACTGGCTATTAAAGCAAATGCAATTTTTTTTCCGGTTCAAGAAATCATGAACAAGGTAAACATTGAATTAAAATATCTTGAACCTATGAACAAAATCAACAATGGCTGGAACAAGAGGTTCAAGAAATCATGAACAAGGTAAACATTGAATTAAAATATCTTGAACCTATGAACAAAATCAACAATGGCTGGAACAAGAGGTTCACCTGATTTATAACATGTTTACTTCATTTTATTTAAGAACTAAATACATAGCAGCTTTTATCTATATTAGAAAGTCTCACCTCTTCGTTTTTGAACGAGAATGTCGCCTTCTCAACCTCCAATCAAATCTTTAATTATTTGCTTGCAATTTGGGTGGACTGTTAATTGCTTTTGATTAGTTATTTGATTTTCTGGAATTACCTTGAGGATTTGTTCATGCCTATTAATTAAGGACTTTTCTTTAATTGATAGAAAATTTTTATTCCGCTGTGCTACACCTATTCACCCCCCTCTAGGTGTTGTTAGATTCAAAACCCTGTTTTTCAATTGGTATCGGAGCGGGTAACCAGATCCTTGACTCTGTTAGTCATGGATAAGTCTTCTTCTGCCCCACCCTTCATTGATGGTGGTAATTATGCATATTGGAAAGTTCGTATGAGAGCCTATCTTAAGGCCATTGATGAGAGGGTATGGGGAAGTATTGAGAGAGGATGGTCTCCACCCACTATTACCATAGATGGTGAGATTAAACCCAAAGACCCAAGCCAATACACTAGGGAAGAGTTAATTGAAGTCAACCACAATAGTAAAGGTGTCAATGCACTCTTTAGTGCAATTTCTGTTGATGAGTTCAAACGGGTGTCCACCTGTCAGACCGGTAAAGAAATTTGGGAAATTCTGGAAACCACTCATGAGGGAACTGTCCTCGTAAAGAATTCTAAGTTACAGATGCTCATCACTAGATTTGAAGAATTGAAGATGGGAGAGGATGAACCCTTTGATGAGTTCTATGCTAAACTCAGTGACATAGTGAATTCTAGTTTCAACCTTGGTGACAAAATTCCTCCAAACAGAGTTGTGAGAAAAATCCTTAGGTCTCTCCCTGAGAGGTTTATACCCAAGGTAACAGCCGTAGAGGAAAGCAAAGGCATTGACAAAATTAGGGTTGAAGACCTAATAGGATCAATTCAAACCTATGAGCTTACCTTACCTCAAACCAAAAAGAGCAAATCCATTGCTCTTAGAGCCATGAAAGGAAAGACTTTTAATGAGTCTGATGATGAGGTGGATGATGAGGAGATTGCCCAATTTGTGAAGAGTTTTAGAAAGATGTTTAAGATTAGGAAAAACAAAAAGGGCAATGAATGGTCCAGGGGGACTTCTAGCAAGGAGAGGAAATTTTGGAAAGAACCTAGGGAAACCAAAGACATTCATGAAAACACAACTCAGCAGGTAAAGTGTCATGGTTGCCAAGGGTTTGGCCACATAAGAGCTGAATGTCCTACTTACAAGAAATTGAAAGGTAAGGGAAGTGGGAAAGCAATGAATGCTAC
Organism: Buxus sempervirens; assembly: GCA_947561395.2. Classification (NCBI taxonomy): domain Eukaryota; kingdom Viridiplantae; phylum Streptophyta; class Magnoliopsida; order Buxales; family Buxaceae; genus Buxus; species Buxus sempervirens. Next base: position 54,083,496 of record OX387182.1, read on the forward strand.
CCTGTCTGATAGTGAGACTGAATCTGAACATGAGAAGGACTTTGTATCTAAAGAGGGTTCAAACTACATGGCCTTCACTTCTATTGTGGGAAGTGATGAGGGAAACACTCTTCAAGATTCAAAACCACTTGAGAATAATATTGGTTCTCAAAGTGAGTCTGAAGATGAGGAAAGCCTTGAAGAGGCTTATGAAATGCTTTTTAATGAAAGCCTGAAAATAAAGAAACAAAACAAGGCCTTTCTCAAAAAGCTCAATGAAGTAGAACTTGTCAAGGAAGGGCTTCAAGTTAAATTGGATGAGTCTACTTCACATGTTGGTGAGTTGAAGTTGAAGATTGAAACCCTTGAGTCTCAAAACATGTCTCTGAAATCTGAGTTAGAAAAGTCCAAATCTCAGTTGCAAAACTTCTCTTCTGGTTCTCAAAAGCTTGATCACATGCTTGGTATGAGTCAAACAGTGACTGATAAGAGAGGTTTAGGATTTCAGGATGTTCCTTCATCTTCAAAGACCAAAAAGGCAAAAAGGCCTACCCAAAAGTTCAAAAGGTCTAAAGCTAAGGCATCTCTTCCTAGGGAATCTCAATCTCAGAAATTCATTCCCACTTGCCACCATTGTGGTGTTCTAGGTCACATAAGACCTAATTGCTGGAAATTAGGAGAAGAGCTTACTAAATCTTGGAATTATCCTTCTAGACAATCCAATGTGGATTTGTCTAAACAAGTCAAGGTTTTAGCTGAACAAACTAGGCTTCTTTCTGAACAACTAGTGTCCTTGACCAAGAAATCCTCTTCTAACCAACAAGTTTGGGTGAAGAAGAGTGATTTGACTACTCTTCCTTGAGTAGGTTTTGTGTTGCATGCATTGGCCCTGTTTATATTGCCTATCTTATCCTTTGCATGCATGTTTTCTTTTGTTTTTATTTTTCTGGTTTTTGATTTTAGTTTAATTGTTTTTTGATTTAAAATTTTTCAGAAAAAATACAAAAAGATTTTCTATTCTTTTTATTTTTGGTGATTTGTGTCATGAGCATGTGTTTTTGAAAACAATACATTTTTATATTGAGAGAATTAATTGCTTAAAAGAATTGTTTTGCAAAATCTATTTCAATGATCTCATATAAATGCACAAAGGTTGATTGATCTCTTAGTGTGTTTTACACTTCAGTTACACACACCAAATACAATTAAGCAAGCTTAATTTTTTCTTTTTCGGTTAGTGTGTGGATAGGCAATCCTTGATTTACTCTTGTCTATCTTAAGTTAAAAAGATCCTAGCATGTGACCTTGTGTTAAAAAGAGATTTCTCCCTTTTGTTTAAAAGAAAAAGTTGTATGAAAAGAACTCTGGGATGAGCTGTAAACCCCAGACATCTTGAGTTCTAAAAGAAATACAAGGATTACAACTATGGCATAAGCTGTAAACTCAGATATTCTAAGGAACACTACTCTTTGTGGAAAAAGAATTGTAAGAAACAGGGGGAGAAAGTTTCAAAAACAGAGTTTTTTTTAAGGTCTCAAAATTCATGAAGGGAGTTCTTTTTAATTCATAGAGAGACTTGAGTAATATTGTGATTTCTTGATAAATGGCCAAATCCTCCTTACCAAGTTCCTATTTAGGCAAACTTGTTGTATTTGGTTTTGCACTTACACACAAGCACACTTAGTGATTTAATTACATTATTGTGTAGTTATTTAGGATTATTGTTTTGAGTTTTGTAAAAACTTGAATTTTGGCTGAAAAAGTTCTCAAAAATATGAAAATTTTGAGTTTTTATGAAATATTGCTTGGGGCAATATTCATCATGAAATATTGCTTGAATTTCATGTTTTTATGAAATATTGCTTGGGGCATGAAAAAGTTCCAAATGTGTTTTGTCTTCAATTCTTGGTTCAATTTTGCTAATTTGGTTCGAATATGTATTCCTTAAAGTATTTCCAACTTTGTTATCTATTCTAGCCAATTGAGTTTATGCTTGTGCTTCTTCCAAACTATATCAAGTTTTGAGGGGGAGTTGGTGTTTCTGGCCTCTCTATTTCCTTTGGGGATTAGGTATTTCTGGCTTCTCTGTTTTCTTTTGTCTATTTCTATGACAAAAAGGGGGAGTAGGTATTTCTAAGGGGGAGCTTTGATAATTGAATTGAATGTGAATTGCATATTGTTATTTTTTTGTTCCTCATGCGTTTCACAAGGTATTTGTTTTCTTTGAGTTGTTTTGTTACAGGTTACAGGTTTCAAATTCAAGCTTGGTCTATCTAGGTTAGTGTAGATAGGTTGTGTGAGTTTGTTTAATCCAAGACATTGCTTGGTAGTTCACAATGTCATGGATTCTCTGTTTTTTATATAGAGTATAGGTTTTGTCATTGAATAGCCAAAGGGGGAGTTTTTTAGTTTTAATATTTTAGTTTGGCTTAATTCAGTGTCAAAAAGAAAGTGTTGAAGTGTGTTTAGAATGTTTAGTTTGAGTCCAAGAAGACATGGTTCAAACGGCGTCAAAATTAGAGTCAAATTGAAGAAATTATGCCCAACGTTTGATCAACGTTCTCTGGCTGTTTGAACGTTCAATTTCTGGAGCGTGGCATTTGACCAACGTTCTCTGGCCGTTCGAACGTTCAATTTCTGGAGAGTGGCGTTTGACCAACGTTCTCTGGCCGTTCGAACGTTCATGTTCTGCAAACAAACCCGAGACTAGCGTGAGACCAACGTTCTCTGGCCGTTCGAACTTTCAATTTTTAAAGGGTAGCGTTTGCTGAGCGTTCGAACGTTCAAACAGCAAAATTTCCGAAAGTTACGAAAAATTACATAACTTACTCGTTTCAATTCGGATTGACTTCAAACTTTTCGGGGAACCTTTAAATAGGATTAGGAACCTTCTAAACCTAAGAGAGCTACGTTTTAGAAGCCCTAAATATCCTTTTCTCTTCTGAAAACCCTTCTTCTAGGTTTTCATCTTTTGAGCCATAAAACCTTTCTTTTCTTCTTCCTTCCTCTACCTTGGAGTTCCGGGTTGGGGAGATTGATCGTGGGAGTTCCTACGGATACCAGACGAGTTCGTTTGGGTGATCGTGTGAGAAGATCTTCAGAGTTCTGAAGTGTTGCTGTGGAGCAAATCTGAGGAGTTCCTCAGATACTTTCAAGTCTGTGAGTTGCAGAGTCTAGCATAGGGATGTTGAGTCGTCTGAACTACAGGTTGTAAGTCTTCTTTTCATATTGGATCTTTTAGGTGGCTCCTGCATAGCCCGGAGGGTTTTTCTCTAGTGAGAGTTCTCATAGAGTTTTCCCTTCGTCACCAAATTGCTTGTTTTGTCTTACTTTACATGCTTCAATTATTTGCTTGCAATTTGGGTGGCTTGTTAATTGCTTTTGATTAGTTATTTGATTTTCTGGAATTACCTTGAGGATTTGTTCATGCCTATTAATTAAGGACTTGTCTTTAATTGATAGAAAATTTTTATTCCGCTGTGTTACACCTATTCACCCCCCTCTAGGTGTTGTTAGAGTCAAAACCCTGTTTTTCAGATATTATCCCGGGAAAAACCCTACCGGGGACACCATGGTTCTCGAGATAAAGTAATCAAAAAATGCATGCGTGATTGGTGCAAGACCTTCGGGCTTGGGTGGTTGCTGCAAGGGAGCTCAGAAAAGGAAAACAAATCGTCTACAACGCAGTTCTTTACGACGAGCTTTACTATGCTCATATCTATTCGACGCGTGGCAATCTTTAACTCAATTATTAACCATAGTTAGTCGATTGAACAAAGGAAACTGAGGAAAGCATTCGGCAAGATGAAGCTGTCGGCACCGGAACTTGCCGGCGGGAGAGAAGGACAAGAACCAGAACCCCTTCCCCTTTTATTGGTTCCATGACCGATGACAGTCGACCCCGTTTTCTTGTTCGTATCTCATCCCCAAGTCCTCCAGTGATCTCTTTGGGTACTGTAGACACCCCAAATTACACAAACAATCATCAAAAATCATTATCTCCTTGAAAGCCAGCACAGAAATTAAAGAAAATGAATTTTTACCTGTATCCGGTAACTCAGGCTGGATACAAGCAGGCCTTTTCGTATCCGGTAACAAGTACCGGATACAAGCAGTGCTTAGTGTATCCGGTACCATGTACCGAATACCTTAAGGCCCTTGTGTATCCGGTCTGATATACCGGATACATTAAGTTTGCTCAAAATTAGGGTTTTCCAAGAGAAATCACTTGTTACCATCATGTCCCTCATTAAATGAGGGGAAATCTCGGAAATAACCTTAGGGTTAAGGTTGGGGGGTTCTAGACATTAAGTTGTGTCTACGAATGACCTTAGCCTTTGCCTATAAATAGGAGACTCCTCCTTAAGCAAAAGGCAACCAACTCTTGTTTTGAATTCTCGCAAAGAAGAACTCCATGAGAAGAAGGAAATCGCTGCGGGAGTGCTTCCAGAATCCAGGTAAGCCTCAAACTTGTCTTTTATTTTCTGTCTTTACATTCCTAGATCTAGATCTCTTCTTCTACCTTTCTGTAGTGTAAAGCTTTCTTTGTGTGTGGAAATCCTTCCCCGGCTCAAAGTATCTCAAGACTCCCCTAGCCGTAAAACGTGAAGGCGGATCTAGGAGAAACGAGACTGGGGATTGACCCTAGTACAAGAACCCATGTAGCATAAGGCTTTTGAATGTTTGAAAACCGTTCTATAATCAAAGTACCCTTGATTATCTCGAAGAACCGTGTTTAACGGGGAGAGAGAACAGAGGGAAACGATAATGGAACGGAACCCTAGGCTATGCTAGAACCTCTCTTGTTGAATTTATATGCATGATATGTTGTTGTATTAATCTTGCTTGGTTTTTCACTCTTGCACACATATTACACTTTTTTGGTGAATAGGCTCACATTTGGGGATTTATTACATTCATTGTGATAAATCTCCAATAAATGGCCTCAATCAAATTCTGGAGTGTTTTAAATGTTTTTCAAAGGTTTTGGATTCATCTCACACGAATCTCACACACTTTATAAATTTTCGGATTTGATTTTCTTCAAAAGTGGCCTAACTGGACAGCACCTGTACCCTGAATTCGGACGCTCATAACTTCATCGTCCAGATAAATTTTGGAGCAATTCTAGAACCATGGGAAAGGTGAGGCTGTCTAGTTTATGTCCACCAAATTTCATGAAGTTCCATCAAACGGATTTTTGACACCTCTCTGTCGAAGTTAAGTGGACAGTTCAGGTTCAAATACAGAACTTGTCACTTCGACGGAGCGCCATGTGTTCGTTTTAAGTCCGATTCGAGTGATTTTTGTTTCTGAGTATTCCGTTATGAGTCTATTTTCAAATCCAGTTGGTTTCATAATTTTTGGATTCCATTTGAATTATTGGTAGCCGATTTATTCAGAACTGTTCATTTGTACTTTTCTGGGTAAATCTGTGATCTTCGGGGCCTGTTCGGGAGACCACCCAAGGCTCATCCGAAGGGATTTTTGTATGAGGCTAGTTTCTTTGGAAATATGGCTATACAGACTTCAATCACACCAAATTTCGTGGACTTTTATGGAGTGGAGTTTTCTAGACAATTTTCCAAAGTTGTCCACTTACCACTTTTAAAAATCCCCAGCAGCAACTTCAAAGGAGCATAACTCCTAGATTTTTCATCGGAATGAAGTGAAATTTTGCATGAGACTCTTATTTACCCTAATCTTTCAAATGGATTTGGTTTGATTTGATTTAAAATTGAATTTGATTAATTTCAAGAGAGATTGCCTTACTTTTACCAAACTTCCCGGATTTGATGCAACTTAGTTTTATGCAACCTCTACTTTGATTTCCATCTTTTGAGATATTCCAGCAATGATATTGACATAAGAGAGGATCTAAAATCCATTTAGATCTTCATGTGAAAATATCATACATTAGTCCTTTTTCAAGGTTTTCTATGATTTTAGCAAGCTTTCTATTTTTTTTTGCATGAGCATACACTTGGCAACCACTTCGTGTGGATGAATGGGGGTGCCTAACACCTTCCCCCATTCATAATCTAATCCTCTTACCCATCTCTGGATTTGATTTTCAAGTAGGGTTATTTTTACCCTAGAATTGGCATTTTTACACTTTTTGCATATTTTTGAACTCTTTGGTGTCCATTCTCACCCCAAAATCATGAATGGTGGTGACTCTCCCAATTTTGCGTTGAGCCCGTGTGTTGACGGAGGGACGATCATTCCGGTGATTTTCCCATGTCTCACAACTGGCGACTCTGCTGGGGACTTGTGGATTTAAGCCTTTTTGTGTATATTCATGCTTTTTACTTATTTTTGAATGCTTGCTACTTTATTTAATTCATTGGTATATATTCTTGTATTTCAAATCAGATTGGGATGCTTTTGAATTTTATATGAATCAAGTTATGTATGTTTTGCTTGATGTTGCCTAAAGGTTGATTTAGGAGAAGCCTATCTTGAAGCATGATTTGGTTGTATTTGGTGATAACATGCTCTAATTTGAATTTTGAATACCATGGTTTGAATATGAGAATTAGTAGCATGAAATCTAGGAGTTCAGAATTTGTGGGTATTCAAACATGATTCCTATAAAGCATGCTTTTTTGTGCTTAAAAATTTTTGTTATGCCATGCCTTTGATTTGGGGTACAGGGGGATTCAATTTGAGCATGAAAACCAAGAGCATGAAATCTGGAATTTTAGTGCACATTGGGGTTTTTTTTTAGTATGTTCACCAATATACCATGTCAAGTAGTTGCTAAACTTTTAGGCATTAATTTGGGGTATAAAGGATGCACTTTTGGGCATGAGAAATCTGAAAATTTTAGTGCATATTTCTGGAGATTTTAAAGCATATTTTACCTCATTGAAACACTTTTGAACCATGCCAAGTAAGTGCTAAAATTTTAGGCTTCAATTTGGGGTAAATGGTACACTTTGAGCATGAAAAAGAGCATGAAAATCTGGGATTTTAGGGAATGCTTTTGGGTTTCAAGCATGCTTCCATGGTTTAATTGTTGTTTGTATAAATAACATGTTTTGTATACCACTTTTTGGGCATGTAATATTTTTGTACATATTTGGTGCTTGCTTGCTTGTATTTAGCTTCATTATTTTGTCATATATGCCTTGGCTTGGAATGAATGCATGGCTACGAAAAAGAGTGGCAAGGGGCTGGGACGTTATGAATGTTACCACAATTTTAAAATTGCACTTGAGCACTTGAAACAATTTGCACAGCCTACCCTTTACCTATTAGGAAGTTGAACCATGAATGTGTGTAGCTTGGCGCACCGAGGTCGTGACTTCGGAAAGCGAAAGTGAAAACATTTACCTTAGAATTTGGGTCAATGTTGTGATGACAATGGGATCTATGATTCGATTCCGGGCATCACTAGACTTGAGTTCTAAGTTGCCAATTAAGCCAAAACCCAAAAACCATACGCTTGAAGGTGGAGAAACACGTTTTCAACTAAAAGCACACAATTGCGTTTAGGGAATTGGGTATAAATGTGGGAATGCCGTTTGCATGTTTTACAGGCCAAGGTATAATGTGAATACCATATTGAATGAAGGTAATACAAGGTAGCAAGGTAAAGCCGTGTTCTTTTCATGAATGTATGAATTGTGGATAATACCATGTCCAAGCCCGATCTGGGGCAAGTTTTGAAGGTCAAATTAAGGTGAACATCAGGTGGGAATGAAAAAAAAACTAATCTGGTGAAAAAATGAGTCAAAAAGGGCCATTTCGGCAATAACCGGCAACTCAGGCCGGTTAATAACAACTGTTTTCATATCCGGTACATATTTCCGGATACAAAGACATATGCGTGTATCCGGTTAGGGTTACCGGATACAATAAGACATATTCTTATCCGGTATATTATACCGGATACATTCAAAAAATGCACAAATTGGCTTTTCAGCCCAAATTTTCAGAATAAAATGCCTAAAACACTGTGGATAATCCTTAGGCACCCCGAAAAGAACATAAGAAATGTTCCAAAAATACAAAATCAAAAACAAAAAAAATACAAAAAAAAAGAATAAAATAAAATATTCTTTCAGGATTTAACCTAATTTTAAAAATCAAAGAGGGAACCAAGGTGTCATATTTTTTGATACCAATTCAACTCAAACATATTTCAATCAAGCTTTTGCATTTGAAAACTGAGAAAATTCAGAAGAAAGAAACCTTTGGTTGGTTATTTTTATCAATCAAAGTCAATTTTTTTAGGACATTTGGAAGCCTCAGAATATTCCAAGAACCTTTGTTTGGTCACGAGAACCACTCAAAGTCAAAAAAATTTTAGGACCTTTGGAAGCCTCAAAATATTCCAAGAACCTTTGTTTGGTCACGAGAACCACTCAAAGTCATTTTTTTAGGACATTTGGAAGCCTCAGAATATTCCAAGAACCTTTGTTTGGTCACGAGAACCACTCAAAGTCATTTTTTTAAGACCTTTGGAAGCCTCAGAATATTCCAAGAACCTTTGTTTGGTCATGAGAACCACTCAAAGTCAATTTTTTTAGGACCTTTGGAAGCCTCAGAATATTCCAAGAACCTTTGTTTGGTCACGAGTACCACTCAAAGTCAATTTTTTTAGGACCTTTGGAAGCCTCAGAATATTCCAAAAACCTTTGTTTGGTCACGAGTACCACTCAAAGTCAATTTTTTAGGACCTTTGGAAGCCTCAGAATATTCCAAAAACCTTTGTTTGGTCACGAGTACCACTCAAAGTCAAAAATTTTTAGGACACTTGGAAGCCTCAAAATATTCCAAAAACCTTTGTTTGGTCACGAGTACCACTCAAAGTCAATTTTTTTTAGGACCTTTGGAAGCCTCAGAATATTCCAAGAACCTTTGTTTGGTCACGAGTACCACTCAAAGTCAATTTTTTTAGGACCTTTGGAAGCCTCAGAATATTCCAAAAACCTTTGTTTGGTCACGAGTACCACTCAAAGTCAAAAATTTTTAGGACATTTGGAAGCCTCAGAATATTCCAAGAACCTTTGTTTGGTCACGAGTACCACTCAAAGTCAATTTTTTTAGGACATTTGGAAGCCTCAGAATATTCCAAGAACCTTTGTTTGGTCACGAGAACCACTCAAAGTCAATTTTTAGGACATTTGGAAGCCTCAGAATATTCCAAGAACCTTTGTTTGGTCACGAGTATCACTCAGAGTCAATTTTTTAGGACATTTGGAAGCCTCAGAATATTCCAAGAACCTTTGTTTGGTCACGAGTACCACTCAAAGTCAATTTTTAGGACATTTAGAAGCCTCAGAATATTCCAAGAACCTTTGTTTGGTCACGAGTACCACTCAAAGTCAATTTTTTAGGACATTTGGAAGCCTCAGAATATTCCAAGAACCTTTGTTTGGTCACGAGTACCACTCAAAGTCAATTTTTTTTTAGGACCTTTGGAAGCCTCAGAATATTCCAAAAACCTTTGTTTGGTCACGAGTACCACTCAAAGTCAATTTTTTTTTAGGACCTTTGGAAGCCTCAGAATATTCCAAAAACCTTTGTTTGGTCACAAGAACCACTCAAAGTCAAAACTTTTTAGGACATTTGGAAGCCTCAGAATATTCCAAGCAAAAAAATAAAAAATAAATAAAAATAAAAAAAACAAAGAAAAAGAAAAATTTTTTGGACTGGTGTTCACCTGACCTATTTGTCTACATTTATAAGGGTGTGTTTCAAATTAAATGGAAGCTGACTTGTGTCTTTGTTTTTCTTACCCAGGTGCACTTATTTGTAGTCATTGCTCCCGTGACCAGATCCAAAGCAAGAGCAATGAATACTGAAGAGAACCAAGCCCAAGCTACTGTCCCTGCTCAGGACTTTACTCAACTGCAGGAGCAAGTGGCCGGTCTGGCCAAAATGCTGGGGGACTTACTGGCGGCTCAGGCCCAACAGGCCCAAGCCCAAAACCAGGCCTCTACCTCCCATCAGGCACCACCACCTCAGGCCTACATACTGCCTCCGGCTCAGCCCATGCCTGAGCCCATTTCTGAACCAGTCCCTGAGCCCATTCTAATCAGGGAAAATACAGTAGAGTCTGAGAAAGAGCTGGAAAAAGAAAAGGCTAGGGATGAGATGGAAAAGAAAATGCTGCTGAGGATAGAAAGAATCCAGGCAAAGCTGAAGGAGGTGAAGGGGGGAAGCAGCCATGGAGGCACCACCTTCGAAGACCTGTGCATGTACCTGGACGTCTGTCTACCGGCTAAGTTCAGGTGCCCAGACTTAGACAAATTTGATGGCACGGGCTGCCCATTAAGCCATTTGAAACTATACTGCGGGGCCCTATGCCAGTTTGGCCGGGATGATGGCATACTGATCCAGCTCTTCCAAAGGAGTCTGACCGGGTCAGCCCTTCGGTGGTTCGCTACAGTGGACCATGGAAGGATTAGGAGGTGGAAGGACCTAGCCGACGCTTTCCTGGACCAATACAAGTTCAACTCTGAGATCGTGCCGGACCGGTACGACATGATGAGGATGACCAAGGGGAAAGATGAACCGGTACGGCAGTACGCCAAGAGATGGAGAGAGGCCGCCTCCCAGGTCAGGCCACCTATGCAAGAACCGGAGATGATCTCCACATTCATGGGCACACTGGGGCAGCCCTTCTATAACCATCTGGTGGGTCAGATAACCACCAACTTTGCAGCCCTGGTGCAAGTGGCAGACCGGATCGAAGAGGGGGTCAGGTCAGGAAGGCTGATAGACTACTCTACTCTGACTGGGCAGTCTGATTCCTCGGCCTCCATGGCCCAAAAGAAGGGAACTGGGTTCAAGAAGACAGGGGCCCGAAAAGAAGGGGAGGTGAACCTGGTCCAGGCTCCTCCAGCGAAGAAGCCACTTCATGTGAACATCTCGGCACCCCAGCAAGCCCAACAAGCCCAGCAGTCTTATCAGACCCCACTAAACGTCAATTTCTCCCCTTCCGTGCCTGCAAACCAGAGGAGGGCCTTTACTAAGGAGGAGCGGGATGCCTGGATGGCAGCAAGGAGGAATAGAGTCTTTACTCCTCTCCCGATATCTCTGTCCCAACTACTGCCAACCCTGCTGAAAGGGGAATACTTGACTTTGAAGGAGCCTAACCCAAATGCCCCGAAGGGTAGAAATTTTGATCCAGCCATCACATGTGACTATCACATGGGTGCACCGGGGCACTCTACTGACACTTGCTGGATGCTGAAACATGCGGTCCAGGACCTGTTGGACCAGAAGGCTTTGGTCTTTAACACTGCTGCACCCGCCCAGTCGGGAAATGATATTGGGCAGAACCCTCTGCCGTACCACAATGGGGCAGGCCCATCCAACTCCATCACAGCCATATCCACCACGAGAAGGGCCTTTGACCCATCTCAGCTTATAGCACCCGTGGGGACCACAGTCCAGGTCCATTTCTTCCAAGAGGAGGACGAAGAGGAGATCAACATGGTTTCCCAAAAAAATAATAATCTTGCTGCGGAGGACATAAGTTCCTCTCTAAACCGGGTCTCTTCACTCATGGCCCAGATAAATACTGCAAGGCCCCCATTGGTCTTCAATTGCAGTCCACCCACTTATTCCCCATCCAAGCCGTCTAAGGCTCCACTGGTCATCAACCTTGACCCCACCACTGCTTCCATCACTTCTTCTGTCCCCACAAAATCCAAACTTCAACCCTTGGTTGTAAATGTGCAGCCAGCCCATACTATCCCTAAACCGGCCCATACATCCCGGTCTAAACTCCAGCCATTAGTGGTTAACATCCCCAAACTAGCCTATTCTGAGGCCGCTATACCATGGAATTACAGCGAGGGAATCACGGCTACGGTTCCAGTGGTCAAGGACCAGAACCAGGAGGAGGTGAACCTCATGACGAGGTCAGGGAGATGTGCATGGGGTGAAGAGAAGGAGAAGGAGACAGAAGCAGAAAAAGAAAAAATAGAAAAAGAAAATGAAAAAAGAAAACAAAAAGGAAAAAATAAAGTGGGAGAAGACACCCCCCAGGGTGCAGAAAATGAGGCAGCCGACCTCATAAAAATAATAAAAAAGAGTGAATTCAATCTTGTGGATCAGCTGAACAAGGTCCCAGCCCAGATTTCAATACTGGGCCTTTTGCTGAATTCTGAAAAGCACAGGGATGCATTGTTAAGGGTGCTACAGAGTGCACACGTATCCCAAACCATTGATCCAGACCAGCTTGGCAAAATGGTTGGTCAAATCTTGTCACATAATGTGATAAGTTTCTCAGAGGGTGAGATTAGCCCAGGTGGGTGTTATCATGTGGACCCTTTGCACATCACTGTGCTTTGTAAGGGCTGCATGATTGCACGGGTTTTAATTGACAACGGGTCGGCATTAAACGTTTGCCCGTTAATCACTTTTACTAAGCTGGGTCTGGACCAGTCAAGGATCAAACGAAATGGGCGGATAGTGAGGGCTTTTGATAGCTCCAAGACCCACTCCCTAGGGGAGATTGAACTGCCGGTCACAATTGGGCCGAATATCTTTAACATCACATTTGAAGTGATGGATATACCCGCAGCCTTCAATCTGCTCCTAGGAAGGCCGTGGATACATTCGGCTAGGGCAATACCATCCACGCTCCACCAAAGAGTGAAGTACATAAGAGGGCAAAGGGTGATAATGGTCCTAGCCGAAAACTTGGTGCCGCCCATCGTGTCACCTGATGTACCCTTGATCAATGTGGACTTGACTGTTGACAAGATTGCATTCCACTCATTCCAATTTGAGGCGGTAAATTTCATACCTGGGGGGTGTGATAAAAAGAAGGAAAAGGGGACCACTGCAGAAAAAATGGTCAAGAAAGTGATGGAGAAATACCACTTTCACCCAGGGAAAGGCTTGGGGATCAATCTGCAGGGGATGGTGGAGCCAATCACGGCTAAAAAACTGATCCCCAAGATAGGGTTGGGCTTCAAGCCCAGAGGCTGGAGAAGAATGAAACATGAAGAAGGGGAGAGCAGAAGCAAAGGAAAACTCCCGCATCTGAGGGTGAACTTTCCAAAACCCTCCTATACAATCCAAATAACTCCTCCCATGGACCAGTCCAAGCCTCCATACCGAAACATTAACCCATTTCAAAAGCCTTTTATTTTGGCCCTACAACCCTATAACCCATCTCCAATACCGGGAGCAGCAGATGGGCCTGGGCCACAGCCCGAGCAGCAGTTGGACTATTCTGAATATGTTGGGGCCTTCTTCGCCATGACTGAAGGCGAAAAGACTGATGGTGACATGGACCTGCCGTTCATTGACTGGGCCGCAGTCAAGATCCCAGAGGAGGTCATTTCTGGATTGGGCCCCGTAGCAGAAAAGGGCAGTACCCACCCGGTGATGATGGCATCGGATTCTGGGTTTGAGGAGCAGGCTTTCCCTATTTCCCCTGCTCCCAAAAATTTTGTATTAAACAATTGGGAGGAAACTCCCCTTACCTTTGAAGCAGCGTTAGTTCGGCAAACTGAAGCGGCTTCCAAAAAAAAAACTCCAATAGTGGATTGCCATTTCCCTGAAGGTCCTAATGGGCCTTCGTCTTCAGGGGAATTATGTTTAGAAGGCCCACAAAAAACCCAAAAAGATTTTTCTATTTTTTCTAGAAAATTTAATTTTTTCAAAAAGGTCCAAACCACTTATGAACCATATAATCAGACCGAATTGGACCAGGTTGAATATGACTTCGACCTTGAGCTCGACTTTGATCTCATGGGGTCGAAGAAGAGACCGAGGTCGAAGAAGAAGACGTTCCAAAAGAAATTGAATACCAATTGGAACGTCATGAAAAGGGGGTCCAACCTAATATTGAGGAGACCATATCCATAAACCTTGGGACCGAAGAGGACCCAAAAATTGTGAAAATCGGGTCATGCTTGTCTGATGTGCAGAAAAATTAAATGTCACAATTCTTGGCAGATTACAAGGATGTGTTTGCTTGGTCGTATCGGGACATGCCGGGGTTGGACACTGACATGGTGGTGCACAAGTTGCAAATTTTGCCAGGGGTTAAGCCGATTAAGCAGAAGCTGAGAAGATTGAAGCCTGAATGGACCTTAAAGGTCAAGGACGAAGTGGTCAAACAATTTCAAGCCGGATTTTTGGCAGTCTCTACGTACCCAGAGTGGCTCGCAAACATAGTGCCAGTACCAAAGAAGGACGGGAAGGTCCGAATGTGCGTGGATTATAGAGACTTAAACAGGGCAAGCCCAGAGGACGATTTTCCGCTTCCACACATCGACATTCTGGTCGATAATACTGCGGTACATAGCCTGTTTTCCTTAATGGATGGTTTCTCAGGATATAATCAGATCAAGATGGCTAAGGAAGATCAAGAGAAAACAGCATTTATCACACCTTGGGGCACATTCCACTACACGGTCATGCCGTTTGGGCTCAAGAACGCTGGGGCAACATACCAGCGGGCCATGACTGCACTATTCCATGACATGATCCACAAGGAGATGGAGGTCTATGTGGACGATATGATTGTCAAATCATGCAAAGAGGAGGACCACTTGATCAATCTGAAGAAAGTGTTTGATCGGCTTAGGAAGTACAGTCTACGGCTTAACCCGGCTAAGTGCGTCTTTGGGGCTACATCAGGGAAGTTACTGGGGTTTATAGTGAGCCGAAGAGGAATTGAAATTGACCCGGCTAAAGCCAAGGCCATAATTGAAATGCCAGCACCCAGAACCGAGAAGGAGGTCAGGGGCTTTCTTGGAAGGATTCAATACATAAGCCGGTTCATAGCACAGCTCACTGCTATCTGTGAACCAATTTTCAAACTTTTGAGGAAAGATAACCCGACGGTCTGGAATGAGGACTGCCAGCAGGCATTTGATACAATAAAGAGGTATTTACTGAACCCGCCGGTACTAATGCCACCAACTCCAGGAAGACCACTGATCCTGTACTTGTCAGTGTTGGAAACGTCGATGGGATGTGTCTTGGGGCAGCATGATGAGACTGGTAGAAAAGAAAGGGCAATTTACTATTTGAGTAAAAAATTCACGGAATATGAAGCTAAGTACTCATCATTGGAGAAGACTTGCTGTGCTCTAGTGTGGGCCACTCAGAGGCTAAGGCATTACTTCCTTAGTCACTCCACACTATTGATATCCCGGATGGACCCGCTTAAGTACTTATTTGAGAAACCGGCACTGACTGGCAGAACGGCTAAGTGGCAACTACTACTGTCCGAATTTGACCTCACGTACATCACTCAGAAGGCGATCAAGGGTCAAGCCATAGCTGATCACCTGGCTGCACATCCTTTGCCAGAATATCAACCCTTGAAGACCAACTTCCCAGATGAGGCAATTCTGTACACTGAAGAGGAGGAGAGTGAGAGTTCTTGGCAGATGTTCTTTGATGGGGCCGCCAATATGAATGGTAATGGAATAGGGGCAATCTTGGTTAAACCAGATGGTTCACATATCCCGATTGCAGTAAAGCTGAGATTCCAGTGCACTAATAACATAGCAGAATATGAAGCATGCATAATTGGATTGCAAGCAGCCATGGATCATGGAGTAGAGGAACTTGACGTATACGGGGATTCGAGTCTTATTATCTTCCAAACAACTGGTGAGTGGAAAACCAAGGATCACAAATTGATCCCCTATCACCAGTATTTGGAAGAAATAAGCACAAATTTCACTCGAATTTCCTTCAACTATATGCCAAGGGCCAAGAATCAATTTGCAGATGCTCTAGCAACCTTGGCTTCAATGGTCAGCATACCAGAAGGGGTAGACATCAGACCACTGGAAATTGAGGTCCGAGATGAACCGGCTTACTGTCTTATTCTAGAGGGAGCACCAGAAGAAGAAGCTCCGTGGTTTCAAGATATCAAAAATTTCTTGAACAATCGGAGTCTGCCAGAGAATGCCACTGCTACTAAGAAAAGGACAATACAGAGATTGGCTGGTCAATTTCTGCTAAGTGGTGGACATGTGTACAAAAGGTCACATAACGACATTCTGCTCAGATGTGTTGCCAAGGCTGAATCGGAAAGGCTGATTGAGACTGTACATGGAGGAGTTTGTGGGCCCCACATGAGCGGGCACATGTTGGCAAAGAAGATCTTGAGGTTGGGCTACTACTGGACGACCATGGAGCATGATTGCTGTGTACATGTCAAGAGGTGCCACCAATGTCAGATATATGCAGATAATAAGCATGCACCCCCAGGTGAGCTGCACAACATGACATCACCCTGGCCCTTCTCTATGTGGGGCATAGATGTCATCGGCATGATCTCCCCTAAGGCATCGAACGGGCACAGATTCATCTTGGTGGCAATTGATTATTTCACTAAGTGGGTGGAAGCAGTATCATATGCAAATATCACAAGCAACCATGTTATGAAATTTTTGAAGCACAATATCATTTGTCGCTATGGACTGCCAAGTGCCATAGTATCAGACAATGCTTCAAATATTAAGAAAAAGGACATGAAGAAAATGTGTGAGTAGTTTCAGATCACCCACCATAAGTCAGCTCCGTACAGGCCAAAGACGAATGGGGCAGTGAAAGCAGCAAACAAGAACATAAAGAAAATCATTCAGAAGATGGTAGTGAGCTACAAGGATTGGCATGAAATGCTGCCACTTGCTCTACATGCCTACAGAACCTCGATCCTGACCTCAACTGGGGCAACCCCGTACTCCCTAGTCTATGGGATGGAAGCAGTCTTGCCCGTGGAAGTGGAGATCCCATCACTCCGAGTGCTCACGGAAGCAGAACTAAAAGAAGCCGAATGGGTCCAGTCGAGACATGATCAACTTAACCTGATAGAAGAAAAGCGGTTGAAAGCACTTTGCCATGGCCAGTTGTACCAGAAGAGAATGGCCCGAGCCTACAATAAGAAGGTGAGGCCCAGAACTTTCCAGGAAGGAAACTTAGTGCTAAAGAAAATCTTACCATTTTTGGAAGATCCTCGTGGTAAGTTCAAGCCCAATTGGGAAGGCCCATATGTAAAACCCCGAATTTTTAGTAATAATTAAAATTTTGATTTCTGAGATCATTAATTTATTTAAGTGATGGAAAATCCAGAAAAAGAGTTTAAGTGGTTAAACCGAAATTCTCAAGTGAACCCGAGTGGAAATTCTAATTTATAAAATATAGAAGCAATAATTACATTTTAATTTATGCAAAAAGGTAAGTAAGGTGATATTATAATTCCATTAATTAATACATGTTATTCAGAAATCTTTATTAGTTGCAGTTAAATAATATTGTATTTGGTTAGTAGGATAAATCAGCTGATCAAAAGTCGATAGAGTGTTGGTGTAGACATTCGGTGTAGTTGCGTTGCGGCGGATCATGAGGGAAGTTGAAGAGGCTTTGAGCGCTAGTATAACTTGTCTCTCTAGGCACATGTTCAGGTTTTCAATAGTTCATTGCCTGAGAAGCCTAAACAGCGGGAGAGTGGGATCTAAAAGCTTGAGAAGAAAGGATAATCGGATCATTGGGGGTATGTTGGAGTGAGTCCGATATGAGGAATTGAAGTGGAGAGAGAGTTCTGTTCTTGGAGAAAGTAGCGTGTGGTTCTGCTACTCATAAGTGTTCATTCAAATCTCAGTTCAAGTTAGGTAAGGATCAAGTAGATGATTGCTTTAATTGATTTTAATGAGGTTTTACTTCAGAATCTGTGAAGATAATAGATCAGCCGTTACAAAAAAAAAAAAAACCCCAGATTTATGAAATTTCAGCAATCGTTGGAGAGTTTCTGGTCATGGAGGAATCTGAGCAACCTTGCTGATTTTGATGGAGTTGGATTCCAGGAAGTCTCAGGCAAGTAGCACCTTCCAAACACCGTTATTCATAAGATTTGTGTATTTACAAAATTCAGATTTGAAGAAATCAGAAATTGCTGTGTTCTGTTCGTATATGTGTGATTGAGATGTGTTTTTAGTTGTAGCATGTCTAGATTTAATTGGGATAGTTTAGTTGTGTTATTTGACTTCCATGAGATTAGAAGTGGTTGGAATGAAGAAAATTGGTTCTGGTGTTTAAGAGATTGAGTTGCAGCAAAGAGTGCGGCTGTGGGGTTTCAGAACTACTGGGCGCCAAGTGTGGCTGACCTCAAGGAGGTCAGCGGTGGTTCACAAAATATGGGAGGGCTGACTGGCGCCAACCTCTTCAGGTCAGCCCAGGTCAGCGCCCATGCACATTTGTTATGAAAGGTGCGGCTGTTTTTGATATAACCCGAATAATATGATTCTACCTTATTATATCTTCCCAAACTAGTAAATCTAGGTTCAATATAACCTTCAATTACTGTTATACACTTCAGGGGAGATAATTATAATCATGATTTAAAGGATGGTTGGGGAACATATTACGAATGCATGATAAATTTCTGCAAACTTGTGGTTGGGTCTTATTGAGCATATCTCGTTTTTAGTATATTATACCACCTCACCCAACGTTGTTCAATGGTCAAGTTTAGAAATTAGTTGTTGAAATTAATCTTTGCCGAAGTGGGTGGCTATTGTGCAGGGCAAAGCTTTTGTAACTGAAATCCTTAATACCAATTCATACAACCTCGATAGAGGTTGGCATTGTGCTGTAGGGGTCTTTAGTTAAAATTTTTATATCGAAATAAGGTGGGAAATATACCAACAAATGTATAATATAATTTCTAAATTAGGTAGAGGAAAACTCTTTGAGTCTATGTTGTGTTCAAGTATATTTTTATTCTCTCACCTGAGTTATCAAAGAGTTGTTAGTAACCTATAGAAGTTAATTGGACAAAGGGGATTAAGGACTAATTAGAATTGGGATCACTTAATAGAAAATTTTAAATCTGAATTTATGCATTAAGAAGATTGGTTATTCAATAAACTCTTGAACCGATTTTAATCTCATTGAATTAGTTAAAATTCTTTTATAATGAGTTAACTTGATTAAGTTCCTTAGTATGTTTGCTGGTTCTCATTTAAATTAAAGGCTTATGGGCACCAACCTCTAGTAGTTGGCGCCCCGCTAATGAAATCAGCCATGTGTGGCTGATCTCATCATAGTCCTTTTTCAATGTTATTCAATATAAAAAAAAAAAAACTGACCTATTAGATTTTAAATAGAGGTAAGCAACCTTTGGTTTCAGAATTTAATCAAGAAATTATACTATTAGGAGTTGGAAGGATTAAAGGAATGATTTGAGTTTTATTGGTGAAAGCATGATCTACAAAAGTGGGCGGCTGCTGTTGGGAATTAAAAATTTAAGGTTTCTATCTTTAAACCCTACATGCGAAACCTCATTTATCACTAGCAAGGTGCTGCAGGGACTTTTAAGTGATTTCTTTATACTAAATTAATATGGGGAAATTTCAGTAGATAATCTGGTTGGGCTTTAGTTTCAACAAAGATATAACATAAGAATTCTTCGGTAAATTTGGTTGATGCATGACCAGATTAACTTTGATTATTAATAAATTTTACAATTGAAGAGTGAAGTATAAATTCAGTTTTATTAAGCATGAATTTAAGTTCAGACCTATAGAAATTTTGACTCGTGAACTCTGAAGGGCTAACTTGGCCAATAACCGCCATGTGTGGCTGAGTTCCTATTTGGGCATAATTTTAGTTCTAGGTGATTATACTTATCCCACCATGCTAATTTAAGCTCAATCAGCCTTTAGGAGTAATTAGAACTTTATGGAGAAAAGTAAATAATCTTGAATAATGAATTATTGTAAGCTAGGTTTTAGTAAATGTATGTTAAAAATTCTGCAGCACGTAATTGAGCCCATAGATGTAGATTTTTGGGTTCTATTCTATAGTATCACTTCACCTAAATTATCCAAAATTCACACTGAGATTTAAGAACTGTTAGTAAACCATAAATATTAATTTGACATTAAAGAATAAGGATAAATGGATATTGGGATCAATTAGTAGAAGTCTAGAAAAATCTGTTTTTCCAGCTCTAAGGAATTTTTGCTAATTGGAGAGTTATTGACCTAATTATAATATTATTGAGTTGCTGTTTTCTATTGTGACCTGAATAGTAATTGTGAGATATGGGAAAAAATCAATCTAAATGATTTCCTCAATCATCACACGGGATTAAATTAAACAAAGAGTCGCCACCATTCAATTTAGGTGTGAATGGACACCAAAATATTAAATAAGCACAAAAGGCAATTTTAGGGCCAAATATCCCTCCTAAAAAACAACCAGAGATGGGTAAGGGGATTAGGTTATGAACAGGGGAAGGTGTTAGGCACCCCTATTCATCCACACAAGGTGGTTGCCAGGTATTTGTTCATGTTAAAATAAAGGAAAAAGCTTGCTATAAAAAAATCAGGAAAATCACAAAAAAGACAAAAATATATGGTTTTTTCATATGAATAGTCTGATTGATCCAGAACTATCAAATATGATCATACCATTCCTAGGGTTTCATGATCAAAATAAAATTGAGATAAAATCAAATAAAATCAATTTAAAGTGAAAAATCCAAAAATCTGGCTTCAAGTCAAAATTCTAGAAATCTGGGAAAGTATGATTTTTATAAAATATTTCAAAATTGAACTTGAATAGTCCAGGACATAGATAAAGCCCAAATTTCACGTTAAATCTGAAAATCAAAACCAAAAATACCCACGTTGATGAAAAACACCAAAAGGGGAGAATTGAGACCGTAGGGTCTTCTCTCAATAATGAAAAACAATTTAAAAACAATTTCATGAAACCCTAGAATTTACTTTCAGGCTTCTGGATCCAGATCTACCATATTGATCATGATAAATCCAAGATCTTAGCCTAAAATCGCAAAAATCACGAAAACAGTGCTGTAGGTGCAAAAGTGGCAAAAATCCAAATTTTAGCAAAAAGTGGGGATCTCATGCTATAAACATCATAGATTCATGTAATTCATTCAGATATATCATAAAAAGCATTAAAACATGATCAAGATATTCAAAACAGCCACATCTCACAAATTAGAGCACATGGGGGTCTACCCTACGGATCCACCTGTTCTCTTTTTCCCCTAGTTCTCTCTTCACGTTTTACGGCTAGAGAGACTCTTGAGGTACTTGTAGATAGGTTTGGTTACACAAACACAATCAAAGGCCTTATTCTATGAAAAAGACAAAAAAACAAATATGGGGTTCTATTCTAGGGATCCACCTGTTCCCCTTTCCCCTAGTTCTCTCTTCACGTTTTACGGCTAGAGAGACCCTTGAGGTACTTAGAGACAAGTTTAGGAATACGAAAACAGATATGGCCTTATTCTACAGCAATAGAGATGATCCTATTATTTCTAGAATTGAAGACAGAAAATAAAAAGGGATAGGGGACTTACCTGGATTGAGCAGGCAGGCAGCAGGAGTTCTTTCTCTTCTCTTGGGAGCTTCTTAGAATTCCTTGGACTCAAAATTTCGTGGCCCTTAGCTAGAGGAGAGAGCCTCTATTTATAGACACACCCAGGGGTATGGTTGGTCCAGAAGGATATAGCCTGGTCTTTAGGATAGAGTGAAATACAGAGATAATGCCCATCCATAGCTAACCAAGGTGGCTTCAGCGAATAAAACACTTAATTCGCTCGTTTAAAGATATATTGGACTTCAAATAAAGCTCGGAAATCGAGAGAAGGACAAAACTTGCACGTGTCTTTAATGCCCGTAAATGATTTACGGTCCAATGGTGACCGTATTGATACTACGGGCGCGCCTGCCCGTAGATAATTTTCGGGCGCGCTGGGCCCGTGAAGAAAATACGGGCAAAGCCTGTTCATTCTATTTTTAGGCTTTTTTGACCTGTTTTAAGCTCTAATTACAGGTTTTTATTATTTTCTCATTTGGCAGTGCAATTTGGGGTGTCTACAGCTGCCCCCTCTTTGCTGGTAATTGGAACCAATTACAAGCAGAGAGCAAAAAGACCCACCAATTGCACTTTCTGAGATTTTTGTATAATCAATTGCACTTTCTGAGATTTTTGTATAATCAATTGCACTTTGCAAGGATTAAAGGGATGATTTTTGAAAAAAAGAATTGATTGTGGAAGATTTGCTAAGAAATCCCTCAGCTTAAGGGCCAAATCCTCCTCTCTCCTCTCACTGAGCACTTGTGGGCTATGAAGTGAGATTTAAGACAAAATTTTTTTAAACAAAGGTGGGTAAGGTGGCAATCCTTGCAACTTACAACTAATATGAACATTAATCTCCTAAAAATTGTGAGAAAATGATAAAATACGCAATACTTGGCTTTGCCCGTATGGTGCTTACGGACAGACCCTGCCCGTAGAGGATTCACGGGCGACTGGGACCGTAGTACTTTCACGGGCGGCTGATGCCCGTACTGATTTTACGGATTTTGAACTCCTTCTTAAGCTTGCGAACGCGACTTTTCCTTCTCTGCTCGCATTTTGCCCTAATTTTCTGCTGTCCGTATCCTCTCTTACGGACGTCTCTCTTCCACAATCCTCCGACGACCACTGTTCTCCGGCCATTCTCTCTTCTCCGGCAACTCAAATTTCCGGCGATTCTCACTGTTCTTCGGCCATCTTCATTATTGGCAACGACTTGCTCCTTCCGGCGACTGTGGGCTTTTGCATTTTACTCCGGTGAGGCACGAATTGATCTTCTGAAATCTCCTTTTTTCTGCGAACAGGTATGTTTCTTTCCATCAATTAGTACTTTTATTCCATAGTTGCGTGGCTTGGTTGCTGCCCTTGAACGAACTCATACAATGCCTCTGATTTGCTATATCATTTCTACTCATAAATGGCTAATTTCACCAATGGCCGAAATTTGCAATTTGCTGTCGATTGTGATTGTAACTAAGCCATGCATATCTTTGATTGTATTCTGTTTTGACTCCCATTTGATTAATAACCAAATTGCATCTTGGAGAATTTTCTGTCTATATTGAGAATTCTATTGTCTGTATTATTATGGTTTGTTCAAATTCTCATTTCTTGACCAATCCTTGACCAATTTCTTGCAATTGTGCTGATAAACTGTTTGCTGGCTTACTGATCCCTTTTGCACATCCTGTATGATGCTTGCAGCATTTTTTCCTTATCCTGGCTTGATTTCTATTTTGAATTCCTGCTTTTGATCTTGTATGCTTCCTATTGAAATTCTGTCTTCCTTTTCCATTAATTATCATGAAGCAATTTGCCATCAGTATTTTGTTTGTATCTTGGTGTTCTCATTGTAGTAAACTCAAGCTAATGATTGATTTTGCTTTGAAACTTATCTTGAGTTGAACACTCGTGAGTTTGAACTTGATTCTTGATCAGTGGGATGTTTGAACCTCTTATCCACATTTTTGAATTTTCTCATGAACAAGTCTAGATTTGCTAGGCATTTTCCTTATTAGACTTGACCTCCTGTTCACAACCTCAGGTCAATTTGAACATGTCCTGACTGTCCTGAAACCCAACAGAAAAAATATGAATAAGTAACTGATAAAATAGGTCATTAAAGATAATTGAGCTTCTTAAAGAATTTCTTGAAATCAAAGAGATAATAATTATTTTTATTGAACCCTGATTTGGTTAGGAACTTCTGAAGTATTTTTTCTATTTTCCATTTTTCCTTTTCCTATAAATCAATTAGACTAGGTTAGAATGGAAATCAAGCAATAAAAATTTTAACCAGAATAATTAACCAAGTCCCTGATTTGAACCGTAGATGGCCCGCCTTAGATCGGCTTCCCGAGATCCTGCAGATGAGCCTTCCTCCTCGAGGGTTAGGCGAGATCCTGCTGATGTGGCCTCGTCTTCGAGGACCGAGAGGGATTCTGATTCTGATATCCCAGATTTCCCTTCTGGGGATTCGCGTGAGGCGACCCCAGAGGTATACTCTAACCTTTCTGCAATTTTATATCCTTTCCTAAAATACATCTTCCTGATTCTTCAATTATTTTCTTTTAGCCGGCTGTTGAGGCTTCTGGCAGAGATAGGAGCCGTAGCAGACGCAGAGCTAGAGGCAGAGATGGAGGCCATGATGAGGGCCATAGAGGAGGCCGCAGAGGGGGCCGTGGCAGGGATGAGGCCAGGACCAGGGTTGAGATCCCTGAGGAGGTGGCTGCCCAGATTAGGGATACCGATCTTCTGCATGGTTTGAGGACTCATCCCTCAGCATGCGTTAGGGCGGATATCCCTTTGGAGTATCCGATGTCCCATTATAGAGGGAGCTGGGCCAGCTTTACTAGATTCTTGAGAGCTTGCAGTTCGGCCTACCGTCGGGAGCTAGGATTGTATGGCTTCGGCATGTTTATCACTATCCCGGACGTACGCTTGGATCGAGCCCTCATTGCCGCATTGTTGGAGAGGTTTTTCCCAGAGACATTGAGCTTCCACTTCCCAGATATTGAGATTGGGATCCGGCCTTCTGATTTCACGCTCATCACCGGGATTAGGATGATCGGTGATGTTATTACTGAGATGGCGATGCCAGAGGCCGATGAGATTGCTGGTTATCTTGGATACATTGTGCTGCCTCCTGAGGCATGGGATCGGGGGAGAGCTAGATTGTCTCTGACATGGTTGAGAGAGACTTTCCGGAGGAGGCAGTTTGGCCAGCTTGCTGCCGGTGACCATGTGTTTCCATTTGCCTTCAGATTTCTTTTTCTGTATATGATGGGATCCTGCTTCTTCCCAGAGGACACGACCTCAGTTAGTCCTCACTTCTTGAGTCTTCTGGGAGATCTGCAGCGGGCGAGGAGGTACGCCTGGGGCCCTCTCATATTTGGTACCATTCTGGCCGGCCTACGCCGATCAGTGAGTGGCCTCTCTACATCCAGAGGGGCTGGAGTTGGATGCCGGTTCTTCTGGCCTTTTCTGCAGGTGAAATGTTTATTTCCTTTCTTTTTCACTCTTTCTCTTTTCCTTATCTCTCTTTTTCTATTCTTCTGACTATTTTCTTCTTTCTTGCAGTTTTTTGCTAGGGTTTATATACCCTATTTCCGCCCTACCTCTACGATGCCTGAGGAGACGTATCCTATGGCACTTAGATGGTGTCATGTAGAGCATGACTCTGAAAAGAGTCGTCCCAGGTCCGCCCGGGCCCACTTAGACAGGTTATACCGGTCTGAGGTAATCTTCTTTAATTCCTCTACTTCTTCTTTTCTTTTCTTCCTGGATCGCATATCTGATGTCCTGTTCTGTTTTTCAGCTATTTGTCCCCAGGATGGAGGACATTCATGAGGTGCTGGCCCTGCAGGCAGCCAGAGATGATGCATTTGTCCCTGACCAGAGACGACAGAGATACCAGTTCTTTATTGGTCAGCTGGGCAGTATCTGGTATTGCGGCGAGCGCTTCTTTTTTCAGCATGTGGGAGAGCCACGGATTCCTGCCATCCCGCCAGATACTACTCCTTCCTATCCTCCCATGCCTGCTGATCCTGCCCAGTTCTTAGATTGGACTGAGGCAGAGACATTATTAGAGGAGGGTGACTATGATGCCTGGTTCAGACGAGCTTCTGTTGGGTGCCTCATGTCACCCATGCCTGTCCGTGGCGGAGTCACAGAGATAGGAGGGGTCGTGATTAGGTCCTACGACACCACGGTATGCCTTCTTCCTTTTCTGATCTTCTATTTCTATTTCATTAACATTTTTCTGACTTCTTTCTTTGCTATTTCAGGAGGCTCAGTTGGCAGAGATCAGGTCTCGCTATGCTGATTTAGAGCGCCAGCGTGATGCCGCGATCGCTGAGCGGGACGCCCTCTATATCACTATTTCAGATCTCCGGGGGCAGCTAGCCAGAGCCCAGGGCCAGGAGGGTCCATCTGATGCACAGGACCAGGCGGGTCCATCTGATACTCAGGTTAATTTCTTCTTTTATTTCCATTCCTGCTTTTGTATTAGCCTATCTTGTTCTGACTGAATTTTTCTCTTAGTTTCAGGAGTACACAGCTGGTCCCTCTTCACCTACTTCACCCGTGCCTATGCATTTCCGGGATGAGGTGTTTTCTGTGGCACGGGTGGAGTTCGTGACGTCTCCCAGTCCAGTGGAGGTTCCTGCAGCAGAGCCCGAGGTCAAGGCTGATATTGTACCTGCTGCTGAGGACGTGCCAGAGTCTGCCCCAGTAGCTGAGACTGCTCCTGCTGCATCTGCTGATGTAGATATGGATTCGGCTATGGACGCCGCTGTGGTAGAGCCTACCGTGGAGACTGCAGTGATGGTGGAGGCTACAGCTGATCCTGTAGAGCCCGAGGTGGAGATGACTGCTACTGAGCCTGTGGAGCCGGAGGTTGATGTACCTGGGACATCTGCTCCTGCTGGTCCTGCTATGGAGGCTGTAAGGGAGACGCCTGCTGCTGTTGATCCCTCTGCGGATTCTTCCCGTACAGAGTCTGATCCCGATTCTACGGGATATGTAGATACTTCAGGGTACGTCCCTCCTGATCATCCCACTGCTGGCCTTGTGCCTCTATATATGTGGTATGATATTCAGTCTGTTTTGAGCAGGATGACGCGTAGCACGGCCCGCAATGTTGTGCGGCATGTCTTTGAGCGCAGGCGATCTACAGGCTGTGGTCGAGGCAGAGGACGAGGCCGTGGCCGTAGGGGCGGACCTGCATGGCCATTAGATTAGGATTCTTCCATGTATCTTTGTATTTTTTTGGCAAAAGTGATGTAAACATTCATATATATGAAAGAAGTTTGATTTATTTCCATTTGTGTTCTTTCTTCTTTATTTTCAGTATTTATTACCTGATTAATGTTAAAACAGGGACAGGTGAAGCTTAGGGAAACAAAGAAATTAAAACTTCCCACTTTTTTGCATTTTTTCGAAGGAACCGTACTTATACTACGAGCAGGCTGTGCCCGTAAAGTTACTACGGGCGTGCTTTGCCCGTGAAGTTTCAATGGTTAGCCGTGTCCGTAATTCCTATACGGGCGCGCCTTGCCCGTAGTATAATTACGGAATTTACTGTCTTACGATTTTTTCTATATAAACTCCTAGGGAACATCATTGTAACACTTTTATTAATTGAAAAACTCCCTGAGCACGTCTTTTCTCGCTTTCCTTGGCTCCTTTGACACTTCCATGGCCTCCCCTACGCCGCTTTCTCCTGCCGTTGAATCTCCTCCTGCAAGACAACCTGTTAGATCAAAACCTCCTAATCTTACCAGGTACAATATTGTGGATTCCTTTTATGATAGATGGGTTAACTCCATGACCCTTGATGAGGAGATTCGTTGGGATTCCATCCACTTAGGGCACATCCTACACCTCCCTAAAATTCCCTTTAAGTGGGAAATCATTGAAGCTTTGATTGGCCACTGGGTACCTGAGCTGAATCTCTTCCGTTTTGATGATAAAGAGATGACTCCCACCATAGAAGAAATTGAAACCATCCTTGGCCTAAGATTTTCTGAAAAAGTTGTGAACCCACCCCTAAAGCTTAGTTATAAAAAAGAGGCTTCCACTTTCTTGGGTATAGGGAAGAAGGACTTAGGAAATTCTGATGCACTATTGACCTTGTCCAAGACCTTTTTGACTGAAAAACTTCTGAGGAGTAATGACAAGGACTCTAGGTTTAATGCATTGACCCTGGTAGTGGTCAATCAGCTGCTTTTTCCACGGGGTGATGACCAGGTTGATTTGGCTCTCATCTCAGTTATCTGTCAGGTTAGGGAACGCGAGAGGTTAGCCCCTATGATCCTAGCAGAGATATATCAGGCTCTTACTGATTGTTATTTCAGGAAGAAGAAGCGCTTCCTTGCCTGCGCCCCTATCCTACAGGTAAAAAATATGCATATATATTTTTTTTTCTTATTTATTCTTTTTTCCTTTCTTTTTCTTCTTTCTGCTTCTTCTTATTCTTTTTTTTTTCTTTTTCCTTTTTTATTGTTCTTTCTCTCTTCTTTTTTTTTCTTTTTTTTTCTTTTTCTTTTTTTTTCTTTTTGGAAATAAATTGAAATACTCCCTTTTTCTGCAGCTTTGGTTGCTTGACCATCTTAGCCAGGTTGAAGAAATAACTCGCCGCTTCTTTCCAAGATTGAAAGTTCCTGTTTTGATGAGCAATAGGGGATGTCCTAACATCCAAGGTGGCAAGCAAGGCTGGTTCACTTTCTTGGGTACTCTCCAGGATGATCAAGTGAGATGGCCTGGCACTTATCAGCCTACTCCAGAGACAGTGATTAGCTTTAGGGATAAAAACTTTCTGGCCCTAGCAGGCTTGAAATCTGCTGTTCTCTATCTTCCTTTGCGGGTTCTTCGGCAATTTGGAGCGACCCAGGGAATTATGATCCCCACAGGTTATGAGAGCTTTGTAGGGCCACTTACATCAGCCACCATGGGGCTAAATGCTCAATTAATGAAAGAGTGGTCCTATGTTTGCTTTCTGCGGGGTCCAGTCTTTTCTGAGTTCCATGTGAAGGACTATCATTTCTGGATCAAAGAACAGGTGCAGAGTCATGCCCCAGTACCAGAGGATCCTCCTGCAGTTCTTCCTCCTACTTATGAAGATATTCTGGAGTCAGAAAGGGCAACCCATAAGCGGCTTCAACAAATATGGGTACGGGAGGCTCAAGAACTTAGGATAAAAGTCCTTGTTCTGGAGAGGAAGCTTGAAGAGCAGAAGTCTGGCCGCATTGCCATGGAGAAGAAACTTGAAGAACAAAGGCAGGCTCGTCGCTTTGAAGTCCGAGTGATGCGGAAGAAGTATCAAGATTCCTTGGCTGACCTTAGGGCGTTGAAGAGCAAGCTTTCTTTTTCAGATGAGGTCATCTCCTTTTTGAGTGATCCTGATGCAGAGGGTGCTTCTGGAATCATTGCAACTCAGGCAGCTAGGATTAGGGAGCTTGAGGAGCAGTTAGGGATTAGGGATTAGATTCTTTCATCTTTTTTTTTTCTTTTTTTTCTTTTCATTTTTTTCCATACTTTTTTACAAAAGCGAACTCCATTAGTGGAAAGATATTAGATTTAATTCAAAAATAGGTTTTATATTATTGGCCTCAGAATTCTCAGATGCTTATAAAAACAGAAGTTTTATGAAAAAGTATTTGATTTCTCATCATTGGCCAAAGTATAGTTTTTTTTTTTTATTTTTTTTTTATTTTTTTTAAAGCTGATCCAAAACACTTAATCACGTATAATTAAAGGAATTAAAATCAGGTTGAATAATGAAAAGGGTAGTCCAAGCAATAGGGAGAGACCAAATTTGTCTACCCCGTGACCTTTAGAATCATCCCCTGATGATTTTTCCTTCATGATTGGCCTTGCTAATCTGCTCAGTTTCCAGTGCTCATGCTGATTTGAAACTTAGACCACATGATCAACTCAACCCTTGATTCTTTTCTCTTTTTTTTTTCTTTTTTTTTTCTTCTTTTTTTTTTTCTTTTTTTTTTCTTTTTTTTTCTTTTGCCCTTCTTGCCCCTAGTGCCAATTACGGTTTTCACTAGGGTTGGCCTTTGTATTCCGTCATCACCAATCTTACTCTGAAAGTTGAATGAATATACTAAAATCACCGAGGGCTTAATAATAGGACGAAACAAAGGCTAGGCTCGGTTAATGAAAGAAAAGGTATTAAAGGCTCAAAATTTTCTAAGTGTAAAAAAATGGGTCAACTGGACTTACAATCATGATGAACTCGATCCCATTCTTCTTATTTTGTATTTGGCTTTTTTTTTTTTTTTTTTTTTCAATTTTTTCTTTTTGCCCCTATTGGCCTTGCCCTTATTGGCTTTGCCCCAGTATAAGGCTGTAAGTCCAGTTTGGGTTTAACAAAAAAACGAACAGGCTCAAATTGGTTTGACTAGGGATTCAAATTTTGGGATATAAAGAACGATGGCCTCCGATCATTTCCTAGTAATATTCATTCATGGAAAATATCTCTTTACTGCGTCAGAGTTAATTGGCTCAGGAAAATCCTTCCCATCCATTTCTGTTAAGATGAGAGCTCCCCCTGATAGGACCTTCTTAACCACATAAGGTCCTTCCCAATTTGGTTTAAACTTTCCACGAGGATCCTCCAAAAAGGGTAAAATTTTCTTTAATACCAAATTTCCTTCTTGGAAAGTTCTGGGCTTCACCTTTTTATTGTAAGCCCTGGCCATCCTCTTACGATATAATTGGCCATGACTAAGTGCCTTCAAACGTTTTTCTTCTATTAAATTGAGTTGATCATGTCTTGATTGTATCCATTCAGCTTCTTCTAATTCAGCTTCCATTAGTACTCTTAGTGAAGGTATTTCCACTTCCACTGGTAAAACTGCTTCCATTCCATAGACTAAGGAGTATGGGGTTGCCCCTGTAGAAGTCCGGATTGAGGTTCTGTAAGCATGTAGAGCAAGTGGCAGCATTTCATGCCAATCTTTAAAACTCACTACCATTTTCTGAATAATCTTCTTTATATTCTTATTTGCTGCTTCCACTGCCCCATTCATTTTTGGTCTGTAAGGCGCTGACTTGTGGTGGGTAATCTGAAATTGTTCACACATCTTCCTCATGTCTTTGTTCTTAAGGTTTGAAGCATTGTCTGTTACTATGGCACTTGGCAAACCATAGCGGCAAATGATGTTGTGCTTTAAAAACTTAAGAACATGGCTACTCGTAATGTTTGCATATGAAGCTGCTTCTACCCACTTGGTGAAGTAATCAATTGCTACAAGTATAAACCTGTGTCCATTTGATGCCTTTGGAGAGATCATTCCAATGACATCTATACCCCACATAGAAAAAGGCCACGGGGATGTCATACTGTGTAATTCACTTGGGGGTGCATTCTTGTTATCCGCGTACACTTGGCATAAATGACACCTTTTAACGTGCATATAGCAATCATGCTCCATAGTCGACCAGTAATATCCCAATCGCAGAATCTTCTTGGCAAGCATATGCCCATTCATATGGGGTCCACACACTCCTCCATGTACGGTTTCAACTATCCTTTCTGACTCAGTTTTTGCAACACATCTAAGTAGTATATCATTGTGTGATCTTTTGTATAACTGCCCACCACTTAGTAAGAACTGTCCTGCCAGCCTCTGTATTGTTCTTTTCTCTGTAGAGGTGACATTTTCTGGTAAACTTCGATCATTTAGGAAGTTCTTAATGTCTCGAAACCATGGTACTTCTTCTTCTGGGGTTTCTTCTAGAACAAGGCAGTAAGCTGGTTCATCTCTGACTTCAATTTCCAATGGTCTAATATCAACCCCTTCTGGCATACTGACCATTGAAGCCAATGTTGCTAAAGCATCTGCAAACTGGTTTTTGGCCCTTGGCATATAATTGAAGGAAATTCGAGTAAATTTATTGCTTATTTCTTCCAAATACTGGTGATAGGGGATCAATTTGTGATCCTTGGTTTTCCATTCACCAGTTGTTTGGAAGATGATAAGACTCGAATCCCCATATACATCAAGTTCCTCTACTTCATGATCTAAAGCTGCCTGCAACCCAATTATGCATGCTTCATACTCTGCTATATTGTTCGTGCATTGAAACCTTAACTTCACTGCGATTGGGATATGTGCCCCATCTGGCTTGATCAGAACAGCCCCTATTTCATTTCCATTCATATTAGCGGCCCCATCAAAAAACATTTGCCATGAGCTTTCATCTTCTTCCTCTTCAGCAAACAGGATTGCCTCATCAGGGAAGTTGGTCTTTAAGGGTTGGTATTCTGGTAAAGGGTGTGCAGCCAAGTGATCTGCAATGGCTTGACCCTTAATGGCCTTCTGTGTGATATAGGTGAGGTCAAATTCAGAGAGTAACAACTGCCACTTTGCTGTTCTGCCAGTTAAAGCCGGTTTCTCAAATAGATACTTCAAAGGGTCCATACGGGATATCAGTAAGGTGGAATGACTAAGGAAATAATGCCTCAGTCTCTGCGTTGCCCATACTAAAGCACAACAAGTCTTTTCTAGAGGGGAATATTTTGCTTCATATTCTGTAAATTTCTTGCTTAGGCAGTAAATCGCCCTCTCCTTTCTGCCTGTATCATCATGCTGTCCTAAGACACACCCCATTGATGTCTCCAAAACTGACAAGTATAGAATTAATGGCCTTCCTGGAGTGGGTGGTACTAGCACAGGTGGGTTCAATAAATACTCCTTTATTGTGTCAAAGGCTTCTTGGCAATCATCATTCCAGACTGTCGGGTTATTCTTTCTTAGAAGTTTGAAAATTGGCTCACAGATAGCGGTGAGCTGTGCTATGAACCGGCTTATGTACTGGATCCTTCCAAGAAAACCCCGAACTTCCCTCTCGGTTCTAGGTGATGGCATTTCTATGATGGCTTTAGCTTTAGCTGGGTCAATCTCAATTCCTCTTCTGCTTACTATAAAGCCCAACAATTTTCCTGATGTAGCCCCAAAGACACATTTCGCAGGGTTAAGCCTTAGACTATATTTCCTAAGCCGGTCAAATACCTTCTTCAAGTTGATCAAATGGTCTTCTTCCTCACATGATTTGGCTATCATATCATCCACATAAACCTCCATCTCCTTATGGATCATATCATGGAATAAGGCTGTCATGGCCCTCTGGTAGGTTGCCCCAGCGTTCTTAAGTCCAAATGGCATGACAGTGTAGTGGAAGGTACCCCAAGGGGTGATAAAGGCTGTCTTTTCTTGGTCTTCCTTAGCCATCTTAATCTGATTATAACCAGAAAAGCCGTCCATGAATGAGAATAGACTATGTACAGCGGTGTTATCCACCAAGATGTCTATGTGTGGAAGTGGAAAATCATCCTTTGGACTTGCCTTATTCAAATCTCTATAATCTACACACATTCTGACCTTTCCATCCTTCTTTGGCACTGGCACTATATTTGCAAGCCATTCGGGGTATGTGGAAACTGCTAAGAATCCGGCTTGGAATTGTTTAACCACTTCATCTTTAACCTTTAATGTCCATTCAGGTTTTAACCTTCTCAGTTTCTGCTTAACTGGCTTGGCATCTGGTAGAATGGGTAGCCTGTGCACCACCATATCTGTGTCTAACCCCGGCATATCCCGATACGACCATGCAAACACATCTTCATAATCAGCCAAAAATCGCATCATTTCATCCCGCTGTACCTCAGATAGGCATACCCCAATCTTTACTATTTTTGGGTCATCTTCGGTCCCTAGGTTGATAGATATGGTCTCTTCAATATTGGGTTGGACCCCCTTTTCATGACGCTCTAATTGATATGTGATTTCTTTTGGAACGTCGTCTTCTTCGTCCTCGGTCTCTTCTTCAACCCCCATTAGGTCAAAGTCGAGCTCAAGGTCGAAGTCATACTCATCCTGATCAAATTCCGTTTGCTTATGTGGTTCATAAATGGTTTGGACCTTTTTGAAAACTTTATCTTTTCTAGAAAAAACTGAAAAATCTTTTTGTGTTATTTGAGAGCCTTCTACAAAATCTTTCCCTGAAGACGAAGGCTCATTAAAACCTTCAGGAAAAGGGCATTCCACTAATGGAGTTTTTTTTTGGAAGCCATGTCTGTTTGCCAAACAAACGCGGTTTCAAAAGTAAGGGGAGTTTCCTCCCAATTATTCAGAATGAAAGAATCTGGGGCAGGGATACAAGCCTGCTCCTCGAGCTCATGGTCTGCATCAGAAATCACCAGTACTGGGTGAGTTGCATTGCCTGTTTCTTCTGTAGGGCCAGTTCCAGATGGAACTTCTACTGCAGCCCAATCAATAAAAGGTAGCTCCTCCGCTACTTTTTCTTGGTTGCCTTCGGTCATGGCAAAAAATGCCCCTACGTCCTCGGAAAAATCCTGCTTTTGTTTTGTCTGTGGCCCAGGCCCACCAGATGCTTGTGGAGGTGGAGGTGGAACATATGGTTGTACTGTTGAGGGTTTGGGTTTCTGGAATGGGTTAACATTGTAGTATGGGGGTTTGGCCTGATCCTCAGGAGGAGACAGCTGAATCATGTGAGACAGCTTAGGAAAAGTTTCCCTGATGTGCGGGAATTTCATAGCCTCTATCTGCCCCTGTCTTCTCCATTTCTTTGGCTTGGACCCCAATCCTGCTCTGTGAACCATCTTCTTAACCTGTACTGGTTCTATCCTTCCTTGTAGGTTAACCCCTAGACCTTTTCCAGGGTGAAAATGGTACTTTTCTAATACATTTTTGACCATTTTTTCAGCACAGGTCAATTTTCCTTCTTTTTGCTGATACCCCCCAGGTATATAATTCACAGCTTCAAATTGAAAAGAGTGAAACGTCATCTTATCTACTGTCATTTCCGTGTTAATACAGGGTACGTCAGGGGATCACATGGGGGGAACCAAGTTTTCGGCCAGGACGGTAATCACCTTTTGCCCTCTAATGTACTTGACTCTTTGGTGGAGGGTAGATGGTATAGCCCTAGCTGTATGAATCCACGGCCTTCCTAGGAGTAGGTTGAAGGCTGCAGGTATATCCATCACTTCAAATGTGATGTTGAAAATATACGGTCCAATTGTGACCGGCAGTTCAACCTCCCCTAGGGAGTGTGTCTTAGAGCTGTCAAATGCTCTTATAATTCTTCCATTTTGCTTTATTTTGTTTCGCTCCAGATTGAGCTTAACAAAGGTTACTAAAGGGCAGACATTGAGGGCCGACCCATTGTCAATCAAGACCCGGGCTATCATGCAACCCTTACTGAGTACAGCTATGTGCAATGGGTCTACATGATGGTATCCTGCTGGACTAATTTCAGTTTCAGAAAAGGTTATGACATTATGGGATAAAATTTGACCAACCATCCGGCCTAATTGGTCTGGTTCAATATTTTTAGGCACATGGGCCCCCTGGAGTATCCTTAACAAGGAGTCCCTATGTTTTTCAGAATTTAACAATAGGCCCAGTATTGAGATCTGTGCAGGGACTTTGTTCAACTGTTCAATAACATTGAACTCACTCTTTTTTATTACCTTAATGAGGTCAGCAGCCTCACTGTTAGTTACCTGAGGGGCCTCTTCCCCTACCTTGGCCTTGCCTTTATTTTTTTCTTCTTCCTTCTCCTTTTCTGTTTCTTTTTGTTTTTCTTCCACCCCTATACATTTTCCTGACCTCATCATGAGGTTCACTTCTTCCTTGTTTTCAGCTGCAGGGCATGTAGTGGTAAATGTTTCACTGTAGTTCCATGGTACAGCCGATTCAGAGTAGGAAGGCTTGGGGACATTCACCACCAATGGGGGAAGTTTGGGTTTGGTGATGGAAGTCTGAGTAATAGGAACATTAACAACCAATGGAGGAAGTTGTTTTGGTTGGGGGTTTGCAGAAGTGACTGATGCACTAAAGGGGTCACAATTTATGACCAATGGTGGCTTAGACTGCACGGGCGGAGTAAAAGTGGATGGATTGTAATTAATGACCAAAGGTGGCTTGGTGATGTTCATCTGGGCCATGAGGGATGAGACCCGGTCCAAAGATGAGCTAATGTTCTTTGCAGCACTATCATTCCCCTTTGAAATCATATTTATTTTTTTGCCTTCACTTCTCCTGTCAAAATATACTTTGACCGTTGTCCCTATGGGAGCAATTAATTGGGATGGGTCAAAGGTTATTTTGTCAGAAGAGATGACTCCTATGATATTAGATGGACCTGCCCCATGATGCTGGGGCAGAGGGTTCTGTCCAATATTGGTTCTTGGAGGATTGGGAGCCCCTGTATTGAAAGACAGGGTATTCTGGTCCAGTAAATCCTGAATGGCATGTTTCAAAGGCCAGCACTTGTCTGTAGGGTGCCCAGGTGCACCCATATGGTAATCGCAAGTGGTGGAGGGGTCAAAATGTCTCCCCTTAGATGCATTCGGATTAGGTTCTCTTAAGGTGATATACCCTCCTTGCAATAAAGTGGGCAGCAATTGAGAGGGAGTCATTGGAATAGGGGTGAAAACCCTATTTCTCCTTGCTGCAAAATAGGCATCCTTTTCCTCTTTGGTAAAAACCCTTTTTTGGTCTGAAGGTGCTGTTGGAACATTAACCCTCATAGGGGCCTGGGTAGGTGTAGATGGAGTAGGAAAATGAGCGGGTATGTTGATTTGTATGGGCTTGTTAGGGCCAGATGGTGGCTGTACCATGTTTACCTCACCCTCCTTCTTGTTCCCATTCTTTTTTGTCCCGCTTCCTTTCTTTAGGTTGGGGTCCTGCTGGCTAACCATGGCAGAGTGGTCAATTATCTTACCTGACCTTATTCCATCCTCAATTCGGTCAGCCACCTGAACCAAAGCTGCAAAATTAGTGGTGGTCTGACCCACCAAGTGGCTGTAGAATGGTTGACCCAAAGTGCTTATGAAAGTAGAAATCATTACCTGTTCTAGCATGGGTGGCCTGACCTGGGAGGCCGTCTCCCTCCACCTCTTGGCATATTGCCTTATAGTCTCTTCCCTTCCTTTGCTCATTCTCATGACGTCGTACCTATCTGGCATGATCTCTGAATTGAACCGGTATTGAGCCAGGAAGGCATCGGCTAGGTCTTTCCATCTTTTGATCTTTCCATGGTCCAGAGTGGCGAACCATCTTAATGCAGTTCCAGTCAGGCTCCTTTGGAAAAGTTGGATCAAGATACCCTCATCCTGCCTGAACTGGCATAGGGCACCGCAATACAACTTTAGGTGGCTCATGGGGCAACCAGTGCCATCATACTTGTCCAAGTCTGGGCACTTAAACTTGGCCGGCAGGTTAACATTGGGGTATAGGCACAGGTCTTCAAAATTGGTGCCTCCAAAGTTGTTTACCCCTTTGACCTCCCTAAGTTCATTTTGGATCATTTCTAGCTTATGCATGAACTTCTTTCAACCTCTTCCCTTATCCTTTCCTTTTCCTTGTTTGATTCAGCTGTCTCATCCCTGGTCAGTATAGGTTCAGGGGTGGGTTCATAGACGGGTTCAGGAGTTGGTTGCACTGGAGGTGGAACGTTGACTTGGGGTGGAGGTGCAGGGTTAGATGTGGATGCCTGGTTCTGGGCCTGCATTTGTTGGGCCTGCACTTGTTGGGCCTGTACTGACAGTATGTTCTCTAGCATTCGGGCTAGTCCTGCCACTTGTTCTTGGAGTAGAACAACATCTGGATGAGGAGCATCAACTTCATCTTCAATGGGATTCATGGCTCGAGCTCTTGATCTGGTTACAGGAGCTATGATTGCAAGTGTATTAGTACCTGGAAAAATAAAGAGAAAATATCAGTGCTAATTTAATCTCATCCACATGCCTAAGAATGCCTATGTGCAAGCTGGGTGAACACGAGTTTGGATTTGTTTCTTTTCTTTATTTGCTTCTTTTTTTTTTTTTTGAATTGTTGGAATATTCTAGGGCTTCCAACAGGTCCCACAAAAGAGAGAAAGATCTGAAATTCAAAGGCTTTCAGAGGCCCGGGGGATTTTTGAAAAAAGTCTGAAATTCAAAGGCTTTCAGAGGCCCAGGGATATTTTTGGAAAAGGTCTGAAATTCAGAGGCTTTCAGAGGCCCAGAAGTTTGATAAAAGTCTGAAATTCAAAGGCTTTCAGAGGCCCGGGATTTTTGGTGAAAGTCTGAAATTCAAAGGCTTTCAGAGGCCCAAAAGTTCTGAAATCAAAGGCTTTCAGAGGCCCAAAAGATCTGAAATTCAAAGGCTTTCAGAGGCCCAAAAGGAAAAGTTCTGAAATTCAAAGGCTTTCAGAGGCCCAAAAGGAAAAGTTCTGAAATTCAAAGGCTTTCAAAGGCCCCAAAAAATCTGAAATTCAAAGGCTTTCAGAGGCCCAAAAGGAAAAGTTCTGAAATTCAAAGGCTTTCAGAGGCCCAAGAGTTCTGAAATTCAAAGGCTTTCAGAGGCCCAGGGATGTTTTGATAAAAGTCTGAAATTCAAAGGCTTTCAGAGGCCCCGGATTTTTGAAAAATCTGAAATTCAAAGGCTTTCAGAGGCCCAAGAGTTTTTTGAGAAAAAGTCTGAAATTCAAAGGCTTTCAGAGGCCCGAGGAATTTTTTGAAAAATCTGAAATTCAGAGGCTTTCAGAGGCCCAGGAGTTTTGAAAAAGTCTGAAATTCAAAGGCTTTCAGAAGCCCAAGGAACCTTTCTCTCACATTTTTTTCAATTATTATTATTATTATTATTTTTTTTTTGTTTTTTGTTTTTTTCTTGAAGCATTTTATTCAAACTTGTTTCCCTTTATCATTATTTAAAGGTTAAAGGAATAAGATTTAGTGGGAAAAACTGATTAAAATTGAATATTCCGAGAAAACCGTATACACAGTACGGTCCAGCCGTGCCCGTATTCAAATTACGAGCAAGCCGTGACCGTATGCAAAACACGGGCGAGCCTAGCCCGTATAACCAATACGGGCAAGCCCAACCCGTGTACTAAATGCGGTTTTATGGAACCCTGTTATGTTTTTCCAGTTTTTACATGGTTTGATCACTTTAATTGTTCATCCAAACATACGGTTCACCCATTGCAGAGCTTCTAAACTGTCCCAAAGTGGACCTTGGCCTTTTTGCTAAAACACATGTATAGGAAGGTACATGTACCCTCTAAATTGACACCATTTTCTAGAATTTGGTACCCTTGTGTTGCCTCTTGTATGAACATTGGGTAGGATTGATTCTAAACAGAGTTAAGAACTCTTCCTATGGGCTGCACCAATTTTAAAAACATGTAAATTTTGGGACCAATTTTATCCCGAACCAATGGGCACCATGACACCCCTATGACATGAAAATAATGCAAAACAATAGGATTACCTTGTTACCTTGTTTACCTTCAATATGGCATCCGCATTATGCCCTGGTTTGTAAGCCATGCACACGGCCTTCCCACAATCATACAAACCCAGATCCCCACGTAATTGTGTACTTTAGCCAAAAACGTGTAACTCCACCTTCAAGCGTAGGGGTTTTGGGTTTTGGCTTAATGACAACTTAGCACTCAAGCCTAGTGATGACCAGAATCCCAGATCCACATTATCATCACATCATTAGCTCAAAGTTCTAAGGTGAATGTTTTCACTTTCGCTATCCGAAGTATCGACCTCGTTGCGCCAAGCTACACACATTCGGGTTCAACTTCCTATAGGTTAAGGGTAGGCTGTGTAAAAATAAAAGGTGCACAATGCATTGTAAAAATAGGGTGCATTCACAACGTCCCAAACCCTTGCCACTCTTTTCGCAGCCATGCATAAACAAACCAAGGCATAATAGGAAAGCATATTTAAAATAAACAAATAAATAAAGCAATCCTATAGCACCCAAAACATGCTCATAAAAAAAATCATCTAATCATGCAAACATATGATCATGTTATACACCCAAAATCATCATGGAGATCATGCTGAAAATTAAAACATGCTAAAATATAGCAAAAATAAGCATGGTTCAACAAAACGAACCTCCCCTACACATGTTTGTAGAAACAATCCTATAAATCAAAATTAAGCATGTTTCTACCCCCATGAATTCTTAAGCAATAATTCAGATTTAAAACATATTCAACATGCTTAAGAACACAAAATTGCAAGCAAAACAAAAACATGAACAAACACAAAAAAGGCTGAAATCCACAAGTCCCCAGCAGAGTCGCCAGTTGTGAGATATGGGAAAAAATCAATCTAAATGATTTCCTCAATCATCACACGGGATTAAATTAAACAAAGAGTCGCCACCATTCAATTTAGGTGTGAATGGACACCAAAATATTAAATAAGCACAAAAGGCAATTTTAGGGCCAAATATCCCTCCTAAAAAAACAACCAGAGATGGGTAAGGGGATTAGGTTATGAACAGGGGAAGGTGTTAGGCACCCCTATTCATCCACACAAGGTGGTTGCCAGGTATTTGTTCATGTTAAAATAAAGGAAAAAGCTTGCTATAAAAAATCAGGAAAATCACAAAAAAGACAAAAATATATGGTTTTTTCATATGAATAGTCTGATTGATCCAGAACTATCAAATATGATCATACCATTCCTAGGGTTTCATGATCAAAATAAAATTGAGATAAAATCAAATAAAATCAATTTAAAGTGAAAAATCCAAAAATCTGGCTTCAAGTCAAAATTCTAGAAATCTGGGAAAGTATGATTTTTATAAAATATTTCAAAATTGAACTTGAATAGTCCAGGACATAGATAAAGCCCAAATTTCACGTTAAATCTGAAAATCAAAACCAAAAATACCCACGTTGATGAAAAACACCAAAAGGGGAGAATTGAGACCGTAGGGTCTTCTCTCAATAATGAAAAACAATTTAAAAACAATTTCATGAAACCCTAGAATTTACTTTCAGGCTTCTGGATCCAGATCTACCATATTGATCATGATAAATCCAAGATCTTAGCCTAAAATCGCAAAAATCACGAAAACAGTGCTGTAGGTGCAAAAGTGGCAAAAATCCAAATTTTAGCAAAAAGTGGGGATCTCATGCTATAAACATCATAGATTCATGTAATTCATTCAGATATATCATAAAAAGCATTAAAACATGATCAAGATATTCAAAACAGCCACATCTCACAAATTAGAGCACATGGGGGTCTACCCTACGGATCCACCTGTTCTCTTTTTCCCCTAGTTCTCTCTTCACGTTTTACGGCTAGAGAGACTCTTGAGGTACTTGTAGATAGGTTTGGTTACACAAACACAATCAAAGGCCTTATTCTATGAAAAAGACAAAAAAACAAATATGGGCTTCTATTCTAGGGATCCACCTGTTCCCCTTTCCCCTAGTTCTCTCTTCACGTTTTACGGCTAGAGAGACCCTTGAGGTACTTAGAGACAAGTTTAGGAATACGAAAACAGATATGGCCTTATTCTACAGCAATAGAGATGATCCTATTATTTCTAGAATTGAAGACAGAAAATAA
Source organism: Buxus sempervirens (assembly GCA_947561395.2). NCBI lineage: Eukaryota > Viridiplantae > Streptophyta > Magnoliopsida > Buxales > Buxaceae > Buxus > Buxus sempervirens. Next base: position 54,124,225 of record OX387182.1, read on the forward strand.
AAAGGGATAGGGGACTTACCTGGATTGAGCAGGCAGGCAGCAGGAGTTCTTTCTCTTCTCTTGGGAGCTTCTTAGAATTCCTTGGACTCAAAATTTCGTGGCCCTTAGCTAGAGGAGAGAGCCTCTATTTATAGACACACCCAGGGGTATGGTTGGTCCAGAAGGATATAGCCTGGTCTTTAGGATAGAGTGAAATACAGAGATAATGCCCATCCATAGCTAACCAAGGTGGCTTCAGCGAATAAAACACTTAATTCGCTCGTTTAAAGATATATTGGACTTCAAATAAAGCTCGGAAATCGAGAGAAGGACAAAACTTGCACGTGTCTTTAATGCCAGTAAATGATTTACGGTCCAATGGTGACCGTATTGATACTACGGGCGCGCCTGCCCGTAGATAATTTTCGGGCGCGCTAGGCCTGTGAAGAAAATACGGGCAAAGCCTGTTCATTCTATTTTTAGGCTTTTTTGACCTGTTTTAAGCTCTAATTACAGGTTTTTATTATTTTCTCATTTGGCAGTGCAATTTGGGGTGTCTACAGTAATTGGTTATGTTTCCTTCGAAGGATCACTGGCTTTCAATTTTGGTTAATTTATAAAGTGCTTTAACCGGTTGTGCTGAATTATGGGGATTTTATTGTTTGATGATTCTAGTGACTATTCGAGCTGAAATTGGTATTGCTGATTATACACGACTTCATTTGCTTTGAGCAATATTTTGATTTGATTTGAGTTAAATTTTTAGTAAATTTGGACGGCTTGAATAAAAGGGATTTCATGCTTGGATTGTCTAATTCATTTTGATTTATTCTTGGGATTTACTTGAGAATATTTTGGAGACTTCATGAGGGAGTAGGATGGTCCTGAGGGACCTATGCTATGTTTAATCGCACTCAGTGATATGTTGTTTTACACGTCGGAATACCTTTTGACTTAAATGGAAGTTTATGTTTCACTTGTTGGTTTTATTTAAGCTATTTAGGGCATAGCACATTATGGATCCATAATCTAGCTAGTAAGTGAAGTCGGTCTATTTTGTTTGGTTAAAGTCTAGTCTCCTTTGTGCATTTCCTCTATATGGAGAGGCCTTCCATGAGGGAAGTACTGCATTTGGTTAAGAGAAATTTTTAATGCCTTTCCTCCAGTATAGAGAGGCCTTCCATGAGGGGAGTGCTGAAGCAGCTCCCTTTCCACCCCAGAGGGGGTGAGGTCTTTTGTTGACCGGGGATTCGACAGTGCGACAGTGGTTCTCAGACTGGATGGTTTTCCCTTTCCACCCTTGAAGAGGGTGAGGTCTTGTGTTTTCCACTAAGAGATGACGATTTTGGAATCAAATGTTTCAGAGGTAGCATATTTGGCAGAGGATTTCGGACTGGAACTGTTTGGAGCTAGAACTTAACCTTACAAAGTGGTCAAATTTCACGAGTCCCACCTTATTATGTGGCTTGATATTGTTTTGCCGGATTGGTTGGATTAATCGATTTATTCGTGGTTAGTCGTTGAGTATGTTTTAATCGTGCATGTTTTAGAAATTAAATTAAATATGTTTGAGCATGTATTGCTACTTGCTGAGATAGTTGTATCTCATTCCTTTTGTTTTGTTTTGTTTCAGATCTCAGAGAGGACGATACAGACGGGTTTATGCTTGGTTCAGGTGAGTTAGGGAAAATTTTAGTTGACTCTGATTATGTTATTGCCATTTCATGTTTTCCTTACTCTGATATAGCGATCCTGTATAGAAAGGCTAACTCCTTGGGGACAAGTTACGGTTCCATTACGTAACCCAGTTCCGGGGTGTTACACCATATGTCGTCAAGAAAGTCCTATCAAGGGGAGCACTCATCTTAGCAGAAAAGGATGGGTCAGATTTTCCTGAGCCCATTAACTCTGATGCGGTAAAAAGGTATTTCCCTTGAGTGAATATTTCTAGGAAAGGATCCGAGACCATTTTTCTTTATTTCCTTCAAAATTCAAATCCCTAGTCTAGCCAAATTGAGCCGGTTCGTTTCTTTGATAAACCCAAACCGGATTTACAGTCAAATTGGGGCAAAGTTAAGGAAAAAAGAAAAAGAGAGGAAAAGCAATGGAAATGGCAAATGAAAGCCAAGTGCGAAAAAGAGATGCAAAAAATGCAATTTGGGGAAAAATGGATAAATTCATCATGACTGTAAATCCGGTTGACCTATTTTTGCACTTGGAATGTTTTGGGCCTTTAATACCCTTTCTTTCATAAACTGAGCCTAGCCTTTATTTCGTCCTATTTTTAAGCCCTCGGTGATCTTAGCTTGTTCATTCAAATATCAGAGTAAGATGGGTGATGACGGAATTCAGAAGTCGGCCCTAGTGAAAACCGTAACTGGCGCTAGGGGCAATATTGGCAAAAAGGCAAAAAGAAAAAATAAGAAAAATAAAGAAAAATCAGAGGTTGAGTTGATCATGGAGATCTGAGCTTGAAGCAAAGTTGGCATAAGCAGAATGGGTCAGTTTTGGCAGTTGGGGGGATGACTCTAAAGGTCCTAAGATGGACGGTTCTGATCCCTCAGTATTTTGTGGACTACCCTTTTCATTATTTAACCTGGTTTTAATCCCTTTAATTATAGGTAATTAAGTGCATGGACCAAATTTCAAAAAAATACAAAAAAAAATATAAAAAGGAAAAATTATACTTTGGCCAGTGATGATAAATCAAATACTTTTCATAAAACCTTCGTTTTTACAAGCATCTGAGCATTCTGAGGCCAATAATATAAAAATTTTATTTTGAATTAAATCCTTTGTCTTTCCACTATTGGAGTTCGCTTTGGTACAAAGGTAGAAAAAAATAATAATACAGGAAATAAAGCTAGTCTCTGTCTCCTAGCCGCTCCTCAAGCTCCCGAATCCGAGCTGCCTGAGCTGCAATGACTCCTGAAGCCCCCTCTGCAGCGAGATCACTCAAGAAGGAAATGACCTCATCTGAAGGGGCCTGCCTGATCCGCATACTCCTAAGGCTGGCCAAAGTATCCTGGTACTTCTGCCGGATCATACGGACCTCGAAGCAACGGGCCTGCCTCTGCTCCTCCAGCTTCTCTTCCACGGCAATACGGCGTGAGATCTGCTCCTCAAGCTGCCTCTCCAGATAAGTGCCCTGTATCCTGAGCTCCTGGGCCTCCCGTACCCATATCTGCTGAAGCCCGCTCAGACTCTAGAATGTCCTCATAGGTGGGAGCCAAGACTACAGGAGGATCTTCGGGTACCAGGGCCTGACTCTGTATCTGCTCCTTGATCCAGAAGAGATAATCCTTCACATGGGCTTCTGAGAAGACTGGACCATGCATGAAGCGGACATAGGACCACTCCTTCATCAACCAGGCGTTCAACTTCATAGTAGCTGGGGAAAGGGGCCCAAGACGATCCTCATATCCACATGGGATGATAATCCGCTGGGTCGCACTGAACTGTCGAAGGACCCGCAGAGGAAGATACAGCACTGCATGCTTCAGGCCCACTAGGATCAGAAAGTTGCGGTCACGGAAGCTAATCACTGTCGCTACATTGGGCTGATAGGTGCCAGGTCATCTCACCTAGTCCTCTTGAAGTGAGCCCAAGAAAGTAAACCAGCCCTGTTTGCCCCCTGGAATATCGGGGCACCCCCTGTTGCTCATCAAGAAGGGGACTTTTAGACTCGGGAAGAAGTGTCGATTGATCTCTTCAATCTGGCTCAAATGATCAAGTAGCCAAAGCTGCAAAGGAAGAGAGATATGTCAGCACATTGTTAAAAAAAAAAACAACAAAAAAAACAAGAAAAAAGCAAAAAAGGCAAAAAGAAAGCCAAAAAGCAAGAAAAAAAAAGAAATAAAAAAAAATTTTTTTTACCTGCAAAAAAAAAAAAAAAGAAAAAGAAAAAAAAAGAAAAAGAAAAAAGAAAAAGAAAAAGAAAAAAAAAGAAAGAGCAAAATTGTGCTACAACTTCTATTTTCTCACAAAAATCCTATTTTTGTCTTGAAATCCACCTCACAGCCACAAGAGCTCTGTGGAATTTGGGACAACCTTGGGAAATGTGCCTGGCCAAAAGGAGGATATCCACTCAACTTTTAACTTGGTTTGATAAAAAAATCAGTTTTCAAAAAAATCCTATTTTTGGGCTTAAAATCCACTTCATAGCTACGAGAGCTCAGTGGAATTTAAGAACTCTTGGAGAGATGCCCCCTTAAAGTTAGGGCTTTTTGGCAAATCTCCACTCAAAAATTGTTTTCTACAAAATTGAATTGAACCGAGCAAATCATGCTCAAGGGAAATGCAATTTGGGCTTGTCTACTCTTTGCAGCTCACTGCTTCGCAGCTCCCGCAAAGAGGGGCAGTTGTAGACACCCCAAATTACACAAACAATCATCAAAAATCATTATCTCCTTGAAAGCCAGCACAGAAATTAAAGAAAATGAATTTTTACCTGTATCCGGTAACTCAGGCCGGATACAAGCAGGCCTTTTCGTATCCGGTAACAAGTACCGGATACAAGCAGTGCTTAGTGTATCCGGTACCATGTACCGAATACCTTAAGGCCCTTGTGTATCCGGTCTGATATACCGGATACATTAAGTTTGCTCAAAATTAGGGTTTTCCGAGAGAAATCACTTGTTACCATCATGTCCCTCATTAAATGAAGGGAAATCTCGGAAATAACCTTAGGGTTAAGGTTGGGGGGTTCTAGACATTAAGTTGTGTCTACCAATGACCTTAGCCTTTGCCTATAAATAGGAGACTCCTCCTTAAGCAAAAGGCAACCAATTCTTATTTTGAATTCTCGCAAAGAAGAACTCCAAGAGAAGAAGGAAATCGCTGCGGGAGTGCTTCCAGAATCCAGGTAAGCCTCAAACTTGTCTTTTATTTTCTGTCTTTACATTCCTAGATCTAGATCTCTTCTTCTACCTTTCTGTAGTGTAAAGCCTTCTTTGTGTGTGGAAATCCTTCCCCGGCTCAAAGTATCTCAAGACTCCCCTAGCCGTAAAACGTGAAGGCGGATCTAGGAGAAACGAGACTGGGGATTGACCCTAGTACAAGAACCCATGTAGCATAAGGCTTTTGAATGTTTGAAAACCGTTCTATAATCAAAGTACCCTTGATTATCTCGAAGAACCGTGTTTAACGGGGAGAGAGAACAGAGGGAAATGATAATGGAACGGAACCCTAGGCTATGCTAGAACTTCTCTTGTTGAATCTATATGCATGATATGTTGTTGTATTAATCTTGCTTGGTTTTTCACTCTTGCACACATATTACACTTTTTTTGTGAATAGGCTCACATTTGGGGATTTATTACATTCATTGTGATAAATCTCCAATAAATGGCCTCAATCAAATTCTGGAGTGTTTTAAATGTTTTTCAAAGGTTTTGGATTCATCTCACACGAATCTCACACACTTTATAAATTTTCGGATTTGATTTTCTTCAAAAGTGGCCTAACTGGACAGCACCTGTACCCTGACTTCGGATGCTCATAACTTCATCGTCCGGATGAATTTTGGAGCTATTCCAGAACCATGGGAAAGGTGAGGTTATCTAGTTTATGTCCACCAAATTTCATGAAGTTCCATCGAACGGATTTTTGACACCTCTCTGTCGAAGTTAAGTGGACAGTTCAGGTTCAAATATAGAACTTGTCACTTCGACGGAGCGCCATGTGTTCGTTTTAAGTCCGATTCGAGTGATTTTTGTTTCTGAGTATTCCGTTATGAGTCTATTTTCAAATCCAGTTGGTTTCATAATTTTTGGATTCCATTTGAATTATTGGTAGCCGATTTATTCAGAACTGTTCATTTGTACTTTTCTGGGTAAATCTGTGATCTTTGGGGCCTGTTCGGGAGACCACCCAAGGCACATCCGAAGGGATTTTTGTATGAGGCTAGTTTCTTTGGAAATATGGCCATACAGACTTCAATCACACCAAATTTCGTGGACTTTTATGGAGTGGAGTTTTCTAGACAATTTTCCAAAGTTGCCCACTTACCACTTTTAAAAATCCCCAGCAGCAACTTCAAAGGAGCATAACTCCTAGATTTTTCATCGGAATGAAGTGAAATTTTGCATGAGACTCTTATTTACCCTAATCTTTCAAATGGATTTGGTTTGATTTGATTTAAAATTGAATTTGATTAATTTCAAGAGAGATTGCCTTACTTTTACCAAACTTCCCGGATTTGATGCAACTTAGTTTTATGCAACCTCTACTTTGATTTCCATCTTTTGAGATATTCCAGCAATGATATTGACATAAGAGAGGATCTAAAATCCATTTAGATCTTCATGTGAAAATATCATACATTAGTCCTTTTTCAAGGTTTTCTATGATTTTAGCAAGCTTTCTATTTTTTTGCATGAGCATACACTTGGCAACCACTTCGTGTGGATGAATGGGGGTGCCTAACACCTTCCCCCACTCATAATCTAATCCTCTTATCCATCTCTGGATTTGATTTTCAAGTAGGGTTATTTTTACCCTAGAATTGGCATTTTTACACTTTTTGCATATTTTTGAACTCTTTGGTGTCCATTCTCACCCCAAAATCATGAATGGTGGCGACTCTCCCAATTTTGCGTTGAGCCCGTGTGTTGACGGAGGGACGATCATTCCGGTGATTTTCCCATGTCTCACAGGTACTCGCTTTCTCTTCACTTTACCCAAATCAAAAGAAAGATCAACTCTTTTACTCTCTCTCTGATCAGTCTATATGATATCGATTGCAGAGCTTAATGGATGTAGAACAAGTGCTGAAGCTCTTCAATTCTTACGAATTCAACAGTTAAATCTTAGCAAAACAACTGTCTTCATTACCTCCTCCAAACGCCACAACTCTACACTTCGAAGAAGAACACGAAGAATTTCCCAAGAGCTTAATCGGAAGAGCTAAAAGGGTTCATGGACCTGGGTTTTGTTTTCTCGAAAGAAAATAAGAATTCGAGATTTGCTGGAATCACTAGGCGGAATCCAAACTTGTAGGAATTCCGGGAAACTTGTCGTAATCAATTAAACAAAATAGTCGGAATCGAGATTCGCCGGAATCACTGAGACCCTCAAGATATATGTTGTTTAATATCAATTATATTTGAATTCTTTCTCATATTAAATAGAGAAAGCAGGAATTTGGAATTGATAAAATTAACCAGCTGCATGCCCAGACCATCGAAATGAATAAGATCAGATGTCTCTTCGCAGTAATCACTTCCATACGAGTCTGCATTCAAATGAATTCAGATATTAGAGACTTGAAAGAATTTTGTTGACAAAACGCAAGGAAGGTTTGAACGTATTTGAAGAATCTACACATTTCTCCATAAATGACAATATATAGAAAGGTTTGCTGCCATGGAATGAATGATATAATAATCTAGTAGCTTAATATTTTTCATTAAAACACAGCAGGAAGCAGCTACCAAGGCCGTGTACAAAGCAATATTGTTTATATGAGAAGGGGTGCATGGACCAGCTTTTGATAAAGCAAAATTTCTTTCTATGTTATAAAGCAAAAGATTCCATAGCAGTATATCGCTAGCAATGATCAAGTCCCAATTGGGGTCAGTAGTTGGAAAAGTGTCTCCCCATGAATCTGAAGAACATAAAAATGAGGATCTACAGTAAATACTAGACTGATGTAAAATGACCAGGAAGATGACGTTGTAATCATCTACCTGCAACCAAAAAAAAAGAAGGGAAATGGAAAAAGTGGAAATGGGAAACATAAATAAAAAGACCAAACAGCATATTGACACTATCAACTCATCTGAATCAATTTTGGTGTTGATCTCCAATATGGGGCATGCCAATGAGACACATTATAACATTCTATGCAAATGGCACTTATGTTTTTCATACAAAGAAAGACAACGCACGTCTGATGTGTGGCAAAATAGGTATTACTTCATTGGCCCTGCAATTATAGGCTATGTTCTCTTCGATTTCCACATCATCAAAATCTGAAGTTGTGATGTCAACTCCAAAAGATTTGCGCAGAAATATTTCCAAAGCCCCAGTGCCGCTGCCATTGTATCCAGAGAGAAATGTCAGCTAGAGAAATATAAAGAGGGATACCCAAAACACATTCGATCATAATATAAAAGCAAGATGCATAGCAGAAGCTGGATGATAATTGTCCACAAAGCCAAAAGAATAGCTACAGCACAGCATCAGGAAGCAATACATTACTAGGGGGTCAATGATTCAATATAGATTAAATGATATCCTGAACCGTAAATGGTTCAAGTAGCATCTTATGGCAGACAATAGTTTGGTATGCACAGCAATGCCTAAATGCAAGAGGAATGAATCAGAACTACTATAAACATTTATTGGATATCCAATGGAAACATCAAATAGATGGATCATTTTGAGTAACCAATTCATACAGCCTCTTGAAAAATGTAGACAAAATCAAAGATTAGTTCCAAGGAGAGAAAAAATAGTAGTCAATGGATGTCATGTCTGAGAGCAGCCTGTAATATTGATTTTTGAACACAATACAATTGCTGGCATACACTGAATGAGTAAGGCCCACTTAGCCTTAAAAACAAAGGTAAATGCTGGAAGTGTGTCATGTGCTTTGGCCATTTACGGTGCAATGTCAATTACTATGATTTAAGTTAGAATCACATATACGGATGAGATATAAAAAAGCTACAATCCATATATCAAATTCTCGAGTATCTTAAGAGCAATAGATTCAATTAAAGTTAGTTAGGCATGCCTTCCCAATTCAATGATGTGTCTTCCTTCCAGCCAAAATCGATGTTGAACTAACCATTCTGCAAATAAAAATGTTCCCGGCCAAAGTAAGTTGGCATTTAGTTGGTGAAATGAAAATTCACGGATAAGTAAGTCCTGTAGAGGAAAAAAAGTATAGAGAAGGTTATAACTCACAAAGAACATTATGACAGCAAAAGGTCAAAGCTGAAGAACGAGGAAAAATATACTCAAGAAAAAGTTCAAGATACATACTAATATGGCAATATCCTGAGCAACTGTAATAGAGCACTACATTTCAGCAGGACACCTCATTGAACTATGTTACTCAGGCCATGATCATATAATCAGAATACTAATGATAAGACGCACTAAGTTCAACTCATCTATAAGCCAGGACAGGCCTAAAGTAAAGTCAAAACAGATTCCTGTTCACAAAATGATTAAAAAAATTTTGAATCACCAAACGGAAAAACATGTTGTTTATGCCGGTTGGATTCTTGGGAATGCCATGGCATCACTAAATGTTATGTGGAGGAAAATGCACAACTCTTATGTGAAATCAGCCTTTCAAATGACTAATTTTGTTACCATTGGCAAAGGTTCAAATACTATCTCCCCTCAATAACCATACAAGCATTCAATTCTTGATGCAGGGCAAATGGCAATACGAGTCAATGACATAGCATCCCACAAAGGTCTCACAAGTAATGATTTAACTGGAGTTATCTTTTTATATTCTTAGACTTGCTTTCTTCAAATTTTATCCGGTCTTTCAGTTATTTTAGAGATGGAATTTAACTCCTAGTTTGGAATTATATGTTGGGATCCAACTTTTATAAATTCGTACCTTGTTTAGTGAATTTTAAGAAGTTCATATATAAAGTGCAAGGGATCCACATGAATTCAAAATTTTCTTTTCTTCTCTACTTCCTGGTGGATTCAAGGTTGAAAAATAAACCTAACAGATATAAAATGAAAAAAAAGAAGCTCATAAATAAATAAATATGTATCTTGAATCATTTGGTTTGGTAAAAAAACCTTCTTAGTTCTACGTACAATTTACACTATCAGTGACATAAATTTATAGTCGAACTATAAATTTACCATTCCAGGAAATGCGTGTATTCTCTCCACATGGTTCTGATGGATCTCTTCCCCCTCCACCCCTGCACGTAAAAACCATTTGTTTAAGACTTTAAGCTATTGATATTAACAGAAACAGATGAAAATAAACGGAACAGAGATCTGAGAAAACCTACCGGGGCACCTATCATCTTCATCGGCGAAAAGAGAAGACGGAGAGAAGAGTGCAGTGTCCATTTCTTCGGCTCCCGCGCTAATATCAAAGATCACAGCTAGTTCGCAATCTGAGTTGGGGAAGGTTTTGCAATCTGAGTTGGGGAAGTTTTTTTATTTCGTGGGGTTGATTAATGGGGCTGGCGCCAAAACATTTTGGGGAAGCTTTTTGATTTTGGCTGGGGTCGATTTGGGCGAGAACTGCGATCTTGGCTGTGGGCGCAAGGGGGAGTCAACTTGCCACGTGTTGCAATCTGCGTTAGGGTCTATATAAAAGATCCAGATAAAGGATCCACCAAAACTCATTTGGGGTTAGGAAGTTAGCGGACGCGTCGTGCGATCCTACCTGGGGTTCACGCACAGGTTCAAATAAAGAGAAGCAGTTTGATTAACATTTTGTTGCGTTGGCGTTGGCGTGTCCTCGTGGGACCCACGAGAACACACGGCATCCTCTCCTCAATGTAGTAAAACTGGAGAGTGGGTCGGAGAGGGTGCCGCTCCGTGGTGGAGAGGAGTGAGGGAGACACCTCCCTTCATTTTTGGGACACCACGAGGGACAATCTTGCTCAGACCAGCGATTCTAATTCACTGACGGATTCTACATTTGACGATAATGGGAAAATCATGGACCCACCACCAATTAGAATCCTCACCACCAAGACCCATTTTTTTTATAAAAATATTTTATCACCGAAATTATATCTTTAGTTTACCCAAAGAACAACATTCTTTGCAAACTTGATTAAATCATTTATATTTAGATCCATTGATGTTCTTGCTAGCATCTAGAATAAGTTTCCGTTGATAAATGGGCGTTTCATTAGGTGGGTTGAATGAAAACGCATGAAGGAAAGCTAGATTTTCTTTTCTTTTCCTTTTTTTATGTTTTAGGCACATGCTTAATCCATAAACAAGAAAATCAAACCACGTAACCTTCTGGCTTCTTCTACGAGATTATGAATTTTCCAAGGAGATAATTCTTCCTTCAACAAGCCGCCCACTATGACTTTGGAGTAACTTCCTTTCGATGATAATCTTTCTCTAAGGAGAGCTAGCTACTTTATAATGTATGGAGAACCTTTTCTTGTCATCTTCATTTGTGGCCTTCCCAAGCTTACACCGCCACCAATGTCATTTTGGGTCCTTCCCCTTCTCATAACCCTCTGTGGAGTCCTCTTCTCACTCGCCTATCTCCGACATAGGAGACATGACCAGCAACTACCACCAGGTCCCCGAAGGCTTCCCCTTATCGGAAACCTACACATGCTGGGCAGCCTTCCACACCAGGACCTCCACCGTCTAGCCAAGAAGCATGGCCCCGTCATGTACATGCAACTCGGCCTCGTCCCGGCGGTGGTGGTCTCGTCACCTGAAGCCGCCAAGCTATTCCTCAAGACCCACGACCTTGTCTTCGCGAGTAGACCCAGCGTCCAAGCCTCTCAATACATCTCTTATGGGCGTAAAGGCGTCGGCTTCGCCGAGTACGGCCCTTACTGGCGTAACATGCGCAAGTTCTGCACTATAGAGCTCCTTAGCAACGCAAAGATTGAGATGTTCAAGCCCATTCGGAAGGAAGAACTGGGTCTCCTGGTTCAATCTCTCAAGCTTGATTCAGACTCTAGAGCCATCGTCGACCTTAGCTCTAAGCTTAAAGATCTTGTCCAGGACGTGACATACAGGACGGTTTTGGGTTGTTCAAGGGGTGCCAGAAGCTTTGAGTTCGCTAAAACCATTGAGGAGACGATTAATTTGGTGGGAGCTTTTAACATAGCAGATTTCATTCCTTTTGCCGGTGCACTTGATCTCCAGGTATGATTTCTATCCTTTTTATATCGGGGCATTAATATGGATCCGAAGTTTAAGAGGTTAGTGACGATTCATACAAGGCGATTATGACCTATATATTTTCCGCTAGAAAAAAAAAAAGGATTATGACCTTATATTATAATCTAAGTGGCATTTTCACCGTTATCTTAAAAAAATTATTTTACCGATTAAATTATTCATATATCCAATACTGAATTAGATAATTAAATAATCTAAACAAACGTTGCCTAATTTCAAGCATGAGTTTATTTAAATTATTGCAAGCATTCATTTTGAATAATTATTGAAAAAGTTGACCAATTATTAGGGTTGGGTATAACGTTTGGTTAAGGATGTTGGGTTCTTGTAAAGCTTATCTATATTACAAGTTTGACATTTGTCAAACTTAGAAAAAGATTTCATAAATGACAAGTCTGTCATGGTCATATAAAAGAGTCTTTAAAACATCTTTCTAGTATATCCTTCACAACTTACACATATTACAACTCTACCACTGCACTTTTGCAAAACTCATTCTCAAAATCAAAAAACGGATCTTCCTATGATTCTGGGTTGTATTGTATTTTATAAAACTCATTTGGAGAAAACTCATTTCCCAAATAAAACCAAACACCAATATAACCCCTGAAATACATTTTAACCCTTGGAACTCATTCCAAGCTTTGAAATAAGTTCCCAAAATGAATGCCAAACAATGTATAAGTAAATTATGTAAGTGGTTCGGAATAAATGGTTTAAAATCATTTACTACTTCTTCTTGTAATAGACGATGTTTCATAAATGAGAAGTAGACACGTGTAGCGACCACTAATGTTTTTATAAATTAAAAAAACATTTTTTTATTGAAAAATACTTTACTACCTAATTCCTTTTTGGTTTAATGGAACTTAGCTGCCTAACTCAAGTAGCATCATTTGCTAGAGGCACGAGCTTGGAAGAAACGAGATGAAATCGTCTACTACCTACATGCTACAACAGACCCTATAGCCACCTTGGGATGTTGCCACGTGTAAAATCCAACGGTGGTTGCTTTTTACAACATCAAATATCATTGAAGTGATATTTTACATCGTAAAATGTGAAAAAGAAGCCACCGTTGGATGCTGCATGTGGCAGCATCCCAGGTGGCTGCAAGGTCTGCCGCAAACGATTACATTCCGGAAGAAACACCCAAAATAGTCATATTGTGGGACCCCACCTCATGTCATTAGAAAAGACAAAAATAAAGTATAATGCTCCCCACGTCAAGAAATTCTAGAAATTACCATGGATTGATATCATCCACAGTAGTCAATCCCAGAAAAAGTAAATAAAAACAATTTAGTTTTTCAATTCAAACATAACGTACCATATTGAAAACCAAACTATTTTAGTTCAGGCTAGAGAATTTGAATCCAAAACGGAACTGAATTTGAATCCAAAACTGACCCAGAGTCAGAGTATGGCATCCTAGAATTTGTTCAAAGGGACCCAACAAGGATTGAGATTATCCACTATATGTTGAGCATTTAAAGGGCTTAATAGTACCCAATAATTGCTTGATTTCTCTCTTTTTCTTAATTTCGTTCTTTATTGCAGTTACCTGCTAATGTTGCAAGCAACTATTAAGAACCATCGAGCTCTACAATAGATTATCTCAATCCCTCCCACAAAGGAAAAGGGGAGTACCGAATATATATATATATATACAAAGAATGGTCCAAATCAGTGTCTAATATCTAATAATCCCAAAGTTAAGAATACTTACTCTAATAAGTTTTTGAGAAACAAACTTCATTTAGTTGCCAATAATCCCTAATATTTGACATATCATAGTTAATAGCTTTTTTGAATGCTATAAACTTTTTCAAAAAGCAAGATTGCCTAGAAACAAGAGGATATAGACATAAATAAATCATAATGTAAGTGTATAATATAGAAAGATTGAAAGAGAAAATGCCTGGAAGCAATTGAGATCCATGGCCACATATTGGAACCAAAAAATAAAAGGAAAAAAAAGCTTGAGAAGCTTAAAACATTAGATTCATTTTCAACCGGGTGACCCATTTGAATTCTCACTTGCAGGGAATCAATCGCCGTGCGAAGGCCGTCAACAAGGACTTTGATCAGTTCTTGGAGAAGATGATTGATGAGCATGTAAAAGACAACGTAGGAAACCAGTCTCGCCAACATATGGACTTCATTGATGTAATGTTGTCTTTGATGAGGGAGACCCAAGTTGGAGAACATGAGAACCAATACAACATTGATCAGACCAACATCAAAGCCATTCTCATAGACATGATTACAGCTGCAACAGACACATCGTTTACCGCAATCGAATGGGCCCTGTCGGAACTCTTCCGGCATCCAGTGGCAATGAAGAAGCTCCAAGAAGAGCTATCAACTATAGTTGGAACAGGTCGAATGGTAGAGGAGACAGATTTGGAGCAACTCAAATACTTGGGCATGGTGGTCAAGGAAACCATGAGACTGCATCCAGTCGCTCCCTTGCTTGCTCCTCATGAGTCCATGGAGGACATCACGATCAACGGAATGTTCATACCCAAGAAGTCTCGGATCATTGTGAATGCATGGTCAATCGGACGAGACACGGAAGTCTGGTCTGCTAATGCAAACGAGTTCTTCCCTGAGAGATTCAAGGGTTCTGATGTAGATCTTCGGGGACACCATTTCCAACTTATACCATTTGGAGCAGGTCGTAGAGGATGCCCAGGTTTGCAACTAGGCCTTACTCAAGTTCAACTGGTGCTAGCACAGCTGTTGCATTGCTTCAATTGGCAACTTCCGAATGGCATATCCCCTTCTGACTTGGATATGAGTGAGAAATTTGGCATTACAGTTGGAAGGGCCACCCATCTGTTCGCTATTCCGTCATATCGCCTACATATCAACAATTTCTAAGGTGACTCAACTCTCAACTATAGATTTTGTTCTTATGGTACTAGGTGCTATTGTTCATGTACACACATCTTGTTTTTGTTTCCGAAATAAATTGGGAGGTGTGCATGGAATGAAACCGTCTGCAATGCTTTACTGCATTGGATGTACTGTGTTGGTGTATTTTAATAAATATATATATATAAAGGAATGTTTGAGTTTGTTGAAACGTTTCTATCGCCGTCGGATTGACATCGTCTATAGCATGCGCTGTAGCCAGCACCTCACATTTCGTGTGTGGGGCCCCCCAAATGAATGGTCGATCCCTCAAATAAATGGTGGGCCCTCCCACTAAATGTGAGGAGGTGTATACAGCATTTGCTGTAGGGGATGTGAGTCCATCGCCGTCTTCTGGATGCGTGCGTAACCTGAACTGCAATTTTGTGAGGCATCTCAAATTTGTGTACCTTTATCTTTCTAAACAAAAATCTTCAAGTGAACCATTCACCTATAAAATCCTCTGAAGGTAAGAATTTTAAAGACACAAAGCAAGTAAATCACCCTCTCAGTCAACGATATTGTTAGTTTTAATATTTTAGTTTGGCTTAATTCAGTGTCAAAAAGAAAGTGTTTAAGTGCGTTTAGAATGTTTAGTTTGAGTCCAAGAAGACATGGTTCAAACGGCGTCAAAATCATAGTCAAATTAAAGAAGTTATGCCCAACGTTTGATCAACGTTCTCTGGCCGTTCGAACGTTCAATTTCTGGAGAGTGGCATTTGACCAACGTTCTCTGGCCGTTCGAACGTTCATGTTCTGCAGACAAACCCGAGACTAGCGTGAGACCAACGTTCTCTGGCCGTTCGAACTTTCGATTTTTAAAGGGTAGCGTTTGCTAAACGTTTGCTGAGCGTTCGAATGTTCAAACAGCAAAATTTCCGAAAAGTTATGAAAAATTACATAACTTACTCGTTTCAATTCGGATTGACTTCAAACTTTTCGAGGAACCTTTAAATAGGATTAGGGACCTTCTAAACCTAAGAGAGCAACGTTTTAGAGGCCCTAAATATCCTTTTCTCTTCTGAAAACCCTTCTTCTAGGTTTTCATCTTTTGAGCAATAAAACCTTTCTTTTCTTCTTCCTTCCTCTACCTTGGAGTTCCGGGTTGGGGAGATTGATCGTGGGAGTTCCTACGGATACCAGACGAGTTCGTTTGGGTTATCGTGTGAGAAGATCTTCAGAGTTCTGAAGTGTTGCTGTGGAGCAAATCTGAGGAGTTCCTCAGATACTTTCAAGTCTGTGTGTTGCAGAGTCTAGCACAGGGATGTTGAGTCGTCTGAACTACAGGTTGTAAGTCTTTTTTTCATATTGGATCTTTTAGGTGGCTCCTGCATAGCCCGGAGGGTTTTTCTCTAGTGAGAGTTCTCATAGAGTTTTCCCTTCGTCACCAAATTGCTTGTTTTGTCTTACTTTACATGCTTCAATTATTTGCTTGCAATTTGGGTGGCTTGTTAATTGCTTTTGATTAGTTATTTGATTTTCTGGAATTACCTTGAGGATTTGTTCATGCCTATTAATTAAGGACTTTTCTTTAATTGATAGAAAATTTTTATTCCGCTGTGCTACACCTATTCACCCCCCTCTAGGTGTTGTTAGATTCAAAACCCTGTTTTTCAATTGGTATCGGAGCGGGTAACCAGATCCTTGACTCTGTTAGTCGTGGATAAGTCTTCTTCTGCCCCACCCTTCTTTGATGGTGGTAATTATGCATATTGGAAAGTTCGTATGAGAGCCTATCTTAAGGCCATTGATGAGAGGGTATGGGGAAGTATTGAGAGAGGATTGTCTCCACCCACTATTACCATAGATGGTGAGATTAAACCCAAAGACCCAAGCCAATACACTAGGGAAGAGTTAATTGAAGTCAACCACAATAGTAAAGGTGTCAATGCACTCTTTAGTGCAATTTCTGTTGATGAGTTCAAACGGGTGTCCACTTGTCAGACCGGTAAAGAAATTTGGGAAATTCTGGAAACCACTCATGAGGGAACTGTCCTCGTGAAGAATTCTAAGTTACAGATGCTCATCACTAGATTTGAAGAATTGAAGATGGGAGAGGATGAACCCTTTGATGAGTTCTATGCTAAACTCAGTGACATAGTGAATTCTAGTTTCAACCTTGGTGACAAAATTCCTCCAAACAGAGTTGTGAGAAAAATCCTTAGGTCTCTCCCTGAGAGGTTTATACCCAAGGTAACAACCATAGAGGAAAGCAAAGACATTGACAAAATTAGGGTTGAAGACCTAATAGAATCAATTCAAACCTATGAGCTTACCTTACCTCAAACCAAAAAGAGCAAATCCATTGCTCTTAGAGCCATGAAAGGAAAGACTTTTAATGAGTCTGATGATGAGGTGGATGATGAGGAGATTGCCCAATTTGTGAAGAGTTTTAGAAAGATGTTTAAGATTAGGAAAAACAAAAAGGGCAATGAATGGTCCAGGGGGACTTTTAGCAAGGAGAGGAAATTTTGGAAAGAACCTAGGGAAACCAAAGACATTCATGAAAACACAACTCAGCAGGTAAAGTGTCATGGTTGCCAAGGGTTTGGCCACATAAGAGCTGAATGTCCTACTTACAAGAAATTGAAAGGTAAGGGAAGTGGGAAAGCAATGAATGCTACCCTGTCTAATAGTGAGACTGAATCTGAACATGAGAAGGACTTTGTATCTAAAGAGGGTTCAAACTACATGGCCTTCACTTCTATTGTGGGAAGTGATGAGGGAAACACTCTTCAAGACTCAAAACCACTTGAGAATAATATTGGTTCTCAAAGTGAGTCTGAAGATGAGGAAAGCCTTGAAGAGGCTTATGAAAAGCTTTTTAATGAAAGCCTGAAAATAAAGAAACAAAACAAGGCCTTTCTCAAAAAGCTCAATGAAGTAGAACTTGTCAAGGAAGGGCTTCAAGTTAAATTGGATGAGTCTACTTCACATGTTGGTGAGTTGAAGTTGAAGATTGAAACCCTTGAGTCTCAAAACATGTCTCTGAAATCTGAGTTAGAAAAGTCCAAATCTCAGTTGCAAAACTTCTCTTCTGGTTCTCAAAAGCTTGATCACATGCTTGGTATGAGTCAAACAGTGACTGATAAGAGAGGTTTAGGATTTCAGGATGTTCCTTCATCTTCAAAGACCAAAAAGGCAAAAAGGCCTACCCAAAAGTTCAAAAGGTCTAAAGCTAAGGCATCTCTTCCTAGGGAATCTCAATCTCAGAAATTCATTCCCACTTGCCACCATTGTGGTGTTCTAGGTCACATAAGACCTAATTGCTGGAAATTAGGAGAAGAGCTTACTCAATCTTGGAATTCTCCTTCTAGACAATCCAATGTGGATTTGTCTAAACAAGTCAAGGTTTTAGCTGAACAAACTAGGCTTCTTTCTGAACAACTAGTGTCCTTGACCAAGAAATCCTCTTCTAACCAACAAGTTTGGGTGAAGAAGAGTGATTTGACTACTCTTCCTTGAGTAGGTTTTGTGTTGCATGCATTGGCCCTGTTTATATTGCCTATCTTATCCTTTGCATGCATGTTTTCTTTTGTTTTATTTTTCTGGTTTTTGATTTTAGTTTAATTGTTTTTTGATTTAAAATTTTTCAGAAAAAATACAAAAAGATTTTCTATTCTTTTTATTTTTGGTGATTTGTGTCATGAGCATGTGTTTTTGAAAACAATACATTTTTATATTGAGAGAATTAATTGCTTAAAAGAATTGTTTTGCAAAATCTATTTCAATGATCTCATATAAATGCACAAAGGTTGATTGATCTCTTAGTGTGTTTTACACTTCACTTACACACACCAAATACAATTAAGCAAGCTTAATTTTTTCTTTTTCGGTGAGTGTGTGGATAGGCAATCCTTGATTTACTCTTGTCTATCTTAAGTTAAAAAGATCCTAGCATGTGACCTTGTGTTAAAAAGAGATTTCTCCCTTTTGTTTAAAAGAAAAAGTTGTATGAAAAGAACTCTGGGATGAGCTGTAAACCCCAGACATCTTGAGTTCTAAAAGAAATACAAGGAGTACAACCATGGCATAAGCTGTAAACTCAGATATTCTAAGGAACACTACTCTTTGTGGAAAAAGAATTGTAAGAAACAGGGGGAGAAAGTTTCAAAAATAGAGTTTTTTTTAAGGTCTCAAAATTCATGAAGGGAGTTCTTTTTAATTCATAGAGAGACTTGAGTAATATTGTGATTTCTTGATAAATAGACAAATCCTCCTTACCAAGTTCCTATTTAGGCAAACTTGTTGTATTTGGTTTTGCACTTACACACAAGCACACTTGGTGATTTAATTACATTATTGTGTAGTTATTTAGGATTATTGTTTTGAGTTTTGTAAAAACTTGAATTTTGGGTGAAAAAGTTCTCAAAAATATGAAAATTTTTGAGTTTTTGTGAAATATTGCTTGGGGCAATATTCATCATGAAATATTGCTTGAATTTCATGTTTTTATGAAATATTGCTTGGGGCATGAAAAAGTTCCAAATGTGTTTTGTCTTCAATTCTTGGTTCAATTTTGCTAATTTGGTTCGAATATGTATTCCTTAAAGTATTTCAAACTTTGTTATCTATTCTAGCCAATTGAGTTTATGCTTGTGCGTCTTCCAAACTATATCAAGTTTTGAGGGGGAGTTGGTGTTTCTGGCCTCTCTATTTCCTTTGGGGATTAGGTATTTCTGGCTTCTCTGTTTTCTTTTGTCTATTTCTGTGACAAAAAGGGGGAGTAGGTATTTCTAAGGGGGAGCTTTGATAATTGAATTGAATGTGAATTGCATATTGTTATTTTTTTATTCCTCATGCGTTTCACAAGGTATTTGTTTTCTTTGAGTTGTTTTGTTACAGGTTACAGGTTTCAAATTCAAGCTTGGTCTATCTAGGTTAGTGTAGATAGGTTGTGTGAGTTTGTTTAATCCAAGACATTGCTTGGTAGTTCACAATGTCATGGATTCTCTGTTTTTTATATAGAGTATAGGTTTTGTCACCGAATAGCCAAAGGGGGAGTTTTTTAGTTTTAATATTTTAGTTTGGCTTAATTCAGTGTCAAAAAGAAAGTGTTGAAGTGTGTTTAGAATGTCTAGTTTGAGTACAAGAAGACATGGTTCAAACGGCGTCAAAATCGGAGTCAAATTGAAGAAGTTATGCCCAACGTTTGATCAACGTTCTCTGGCTGTTCGAACGTTCAATTTCTGGAGAGTGGCGTTTGACCAACGTTCTCTGGCCGTTCGAACGTTCAATTTCTGGAGACAAACCCGAGACTAGCGTGAGACCAACGTTCTCTGGCCGTTCGAACTTTCGATTTTTAAAGGGTAGCGTCTGCTGAATGTTTGCTGAGCGTTCGAACGTTCAAACAGCAAAATTTCCGAAAGTTACGAAAAATTACATAACTTACTCGTTTCAATTCGGATTGACTTCAAACTTTTCGGGGAACCTTTAAAAAGGATTAGGAACCTTCTAAACCTAAGAGAGCTACGTTTTAGAAGCCCTAAATATCATTTTCTCTTCTAAAAACCCTTCTTCTAGGTTTTCATCTTTTGAGCAATAAAACCTTTCTTTTCTTCTTCCTTCCTCTACCTTGGAGTTCCGGGTTGGGGAGATTGATCATGGGAGTTCCTACGGATACCAGACGAGTTCGTTTGGGTTATCGTGTGAGAAGATCTTCAGAGTTCTGAAGTGTTGCTGTGGAGAAAATCTGAGGAGTTCCTCAGATACTTTCAAGTCTGTGAGTTGCAGAGTCTAGCATAGGGATGTTGAGTCGTCTGAACTATAGGTTGTAAGTCTTCTTTTCATATTGGATCTTGTAGGTGGCTCCTGCATAGCCCGGAGGGTTTTTCTCTAGTGAGAGTTCTCATAGAGTTTTCCCTTCGTCACCAAATTGCTTGTTTTGTCTTACTTTACATGCTTCAATTATTTGCTTGCAATTTGGATGGCTTGTTAATTGCTTTTGATTAGTTATTTGATTTTCTGGAATTACCTTGAGGATTTGTTCATGCCTATTAATTAAGGACTTGTCTTTAATTGATAGAAAATTTTTATTCCGCTGTGTTACACCTATTCAACCCCCCTCTAGGTGTTGTTAGAGTCAAAATCCTGTTTTTCAGATATTATCCCGGGAAAAACCCTACCGGGGACACCATGGTTCTCGAGATAAAGTAATCAAAAAATGCATGCGTGATTGGTGCAAGACCTTCGGGCTTGGGTGCTTGCTGCAAGGGAGCTCAGAAAAGGAAAACAAATCGTCTACAACTCAGTTCTTTATGACGAGCTTTACTATGCTCATATCTATTCGACGCGTGGCAATCTTTAACTCAATTATTAACCATAGTTAGTCGATTGAACAAAGGAAACTGAGGAAAGCATTCGGCAAGATGAAGCTGTCGGCACCGGAACTTGCCGGCGGGAGAGAAGGACAAGAACCGGAACCCCTTCCCCTTTTATTGGTTCCATGACCGATGACAGTCGACCCCGTTTTCTTGTTCGTATCTCATCCCCAAGTCCTCCAGTGATCTCTTTGGGTACTCGCTTTCTCTTCACTTTACCCAAATCAAAAGAAAGATCAACTCTTTTACTCTCTCTCTCTGATCAGTCTATACGATATCTGTAAGCACCTCATTTTTGCGCTCCCAAAAAGCCAGAAATGTAAAAACCCAGACAAAAGGTCAAACCCTGAGGGGTGGAAAGTTAACCTTTTAATCAGATAAAATTTGGCCACCTTGATCTATCTCATTGGATAAAGACTCTCAACACGGTTCCAGCGCAACTGGGTTTCTAGGAATCAGAGTCCGGATAAAGGTTCTGCGGGCGGTCAAACTTAAGGAAAATCCAAGAGTTGACTTTTCCTCGATTTCCGTGCCAAATAACTTACTTTAGCCCAATGGATAGATAATCCCGACACGATTCCAGCGCAACTGGGTTTGCGGGAATCGGAGTCCGGATGAAGGTTCTAAGGGCAGTCAAACTTAAGGGAAGGCCAAAAGTTGACTTTTTCTCGAAACCCGCGCCAAGTGTTTAGCCCTATGTCATTGAATGGAGGGCTCCGATACGAGTCTAACGCAATTGAGTTTGCTCAAATCGGAGTTCGGATGAAGGAGATATGATCTGTCGAAGTTTCCGAGCAGCAAAGCCGGAAACTGCACACGTGGCGCAGGAACTGCACACGTGACAGCCAACGCAGCAAAATATCTCAGGGACTAAATCTTAAATATAAAAATTTCATACGGGCGATCCGTAGATATCAAAAAGGGTCAAATCGGTCGAATTGGTCAAGTCGAAGGGCAAATCCGTAATTTTTCGATTTGTATCCGGTCACCTATACCAGATACACTAGCTCCCCTTCATAGCCGGACTTGAAGGCCGGATACATAAGGATATTCGCGCGAAATTCGCGCCACTTGGCCGACAGATTCGCGGCGGCATTAAATTTCGAAATGATTAAGTCATGTATCCGGCCTGAGTTGCCGGACACAAAGGGAAGCCAGTGTATCCGGACTTGAAGTCCGGATATGAAGAGGCCTTAGTGTATCCGACCTGAGTTTCCGGATACATTAAGTTGCCTATAAATAGCAAAACAGCAGCTCAGTCCGGGGTTGGCTTTCATTTCTTCTTTTCCCCTGCTCTCTTCTCTCACCTACCCACCCCGAATCCCACCTCTCTCACCTTTCTCAACCCTCTTTCACCTCCCAATACCAATCAAAACCCCACCCCACCTCTACCTTCTTCTTCTCCACCTTCTCAAGCAAACCCAAGGAGGACATCTGCTGAAGGAGTGAAGTTTGAGTCTCATTCGACTTTCCAGCAACTTCCGGGTCTCAAGGAGGAGGCTCCACCTCATGTAGAAGTCCAAGGGAACACTCAGGTAAGGCTCCTCACCATCTTGTGTTGGACATATATTAAAATGAGCATTTTCTGAATTTTTTTTATCAAGTTGCCTTCACCTCTCTGCATGGGCTGATCTTCATGTCATTTTATGCATGCCTCTGCTATTTTGTATGTTATGAGATCTTGCACCGTTTAGGAGTCCACGTAGGTCTTTTTCTTCCGGCATGGAAGTTTCCTTTGTTACCTTTCTTAGTGTTAATTAGTGTGCTGTTTTGAGAAGCTATAGGAGGAGAGTGTTCCTCCCATTTTCATCCATTGTATCCCCATGATAAGCCCCCTCCTCTCTCCTTTCTTCAAGTTTTTACTTGTTTAAGGCATGTGGCTCGTTTTAATACTTGGTTGCTGTGGTTAAGTGATGAACATGATCCCCCACCCCCAGCCCTTCCATTGTAGCATGCTTCCTTTATGTATACTAGTGATTAGGCATGTGGACTTAAGGTTTGGCCGTTTATGTTTTGCTGTTTCGTGCAAGCATGATCCCCACCCCCCTCACCTTGCTGTTGTGATGCTTGGAAAAAGGGAAGAGAGGGGCAGAAAGCCCCACGCCTTCCCAACACCCCCATGTCTTGATAAGGAATCAGAAGAGAGGCCAAAGGAGGCCTCTCCCCAAATCTGAAACAATGCGGGCCTTCCCAGGGGCCCACAAAACCTTTAGAAGACCCTAGGAGCCCCCTGGAAACATCCCGGATGGCAGAAATCCAAAAAGTGGCCATTCTAGGGTGATCCGGTAACTCAGGCCGGATCACCTGGGGCCTAAGTATATCCGGCAACCAAGGCCGGATAACCTAGGGCCTCTGTGTATCCGGCCACTCTGGCCGGATCATCTGTAGACCTTGTGTATCCGGCCTGAGTTGCCGGATACACACAGAAAGCATGTTTTTCGTATATTGAGATATATTGCCGAATTCTGGGATGATTTGCTTTAAAACCAATGAACCAACAGGGTTTCCGGGCCAACCGGAAACCCAAGATGGGACTTGGACCACTGGTCCAAACTTGGCACACCCGTGGGCCTTCCAACGGGGCCCACCAAGCCCAATGAACCCGGAAACATGCAATTAAGCAAACTAAGCAAAAGGGAACTAATTAAACTGGTTGGGCCTAACTCAAAGCGGTCCACCCGAACCTTGCCATGTGAAATGAGTGCATGAACTGTGTGGTTTGGCCGAGACCATGGGCTAGGGCCTTTCGGGCCCGCCAAAGCCAGCCAACCGAACCGAGTTAGGGAGCAAGCCCTAAACTCCAAGGAACTGGGCTTTCAAAGCCTAAAGCCTGGATCATGGGCCCCAAGCCCAATGACCGGCCTACTTTGGCAAACCAACGAAGATAAAAGATGCAAAGTCACTTGGCCACCATGTGGACCCACCTAAGGGGCCCACAAACCAATCCGGCCCACCACTCGCATGAAAACCATTTAAGCTTCAAACTTGAACCTTAATAAAAAACCAACTCATTAACCAAAGCCCACAGGGCCTCCCAGGGCTAGACAGAGGCCCATCAAGGGCACACGGGCTTACCCAAGCCCACCAAGGATAGCGTGGGCCTTCCAACAGGGCCCACCCAAACAGACCCAGATCACTTAAATTAAGCAAAGATAGAATCCACTAAAGGGAGCCACACCAACCCAGGTGGTCCCGCCAAGACCTAACAAAAAAGCATGCTGGATTAGGAATCGGGTGAAGACCAAGCTGACTTAAATCAGGGAACCCACGGGACCCGTCATCCGACGGGGTGGATTGGGGTGTCTACCGACTTCCCCAGACCGCAACCGAGAACCATACTTAGAATCTCAAGCCGCAGACCAAAAAGCCCTAATAGACAAGATTAGGCACCCAGGTGTCCGCCTGCACCCCATCAGGCGGTGGCGACTCCGAATTACCCCGTGCCGCGTTTCCTACGCGCGCACAATATCGATTGCAAAGCTTAACGGATGTAGAACAAGTGCTGAAGCTCTTCACTTCTTACGAATTCAACAATTAAATCTTAGCAAAACAACTGTCTTCATTACCTCCTCCAAACGCCACAACTCTACACTTCCAAGAAGAACACGAAGAATTTCCCAAGAGCTTAATCGGAAGAGCTAAAAGGGTTCATGGACCTGGGTTTTGTTTTCTCGAAAGAAAATAAGAATTCGAGATTTGCTGGAATCACTAGGCGGAATCCAAACTTGTAGGAATTCCGGGAAACTTGTCGTAATCAATTAAACAAAATAGTCGGAATCGAGATTTGCCGGAATCACTAAGACCCTCAAGATATATGTTGTTTAATATCAATTATATTTGAATTCTTTCTCATATTAAATAGAGAAAGCAGGAATTTGGAATTGATAAAATTAACCAGCTGCATGCCCAGACCATCGAAATGAATAAGATCAGATGTCTCTTTGCAGTAGTCACTTCCATACGAGTCTGCATTCAAATGAATTCAGATATTAGAGACTTGAAAGAATTTTGTTGACAAAACGCAAGGAAGGTTTGAACGTATTTGAAGAATCTACACATTTCTCCATAAATGACAATATATAGAAAGGTTTGCTGCCATGGAATGAATGATATAATAATCTAGTAGCTTAATATTTTTCATTAAAACACAGCAGGAAGCAGCTACCAAGGCCGTGTACAAAGCAATATTGTTTATATGAGAAGGGGTGCATGGACCAGCTTTTGATAAAGCAAAATTTCTTTCTATGTTATAAAGCAAAAGATTCCATAGCAATATATCGCTAGCAATGATCAAGTCCCAATTGGGGTCAGTAGTTGGAAAAGTGTCTCCCCATGAATCTGAAGAACATAAAAATGAGGATCTACAGTAAATACTAGACTGATGTAAAATGACCAGGAAGATGACGTTGTAATCATCTACCTGCAACCAAAAAAAAAGAAGGGAAATGGGAAACATAAATAAAAAGACCAAACAGCATATTGACACTATCAACTCATCTGAATCAATTTTGGTGTTGATCTCCAATATGGGGCATGCCAATGAGACACATTATAACATTCTATGCAAATGGCACTTATGTTTTTCATACAAAGAAAGACAACGCACGTCTGATGTGTGGCAAAATAGGTATTACTTCATTGGCCCTGCAATTATAGGCTATGTTCTCTTCGATTTCCACATCATCAAAATCTGAAGTTGTGATGTCAACTCCAAAAGATTTGCGCAGAAATATTTCCAAAGCCCCAGTGCCGCTGCCATTGTATCCAGAGAGAAATGTCAGCTAGAGAAATATAAAGAGGGATACCCAAAACACATTCGATCATAATATAAAAGCAAGATGCATAGCAGAAGCTGGATGATAATTGTCCACAAAGCCAAAAGAATAGCTACAGCACAGCATCAGGAAGCAATACATTACTAGGGGGTCAATGATTCAATATAGATTAAATGATATCCTGAACCGTAAATGGTTCAAGTAGCATCTTATGGCAGACAATAGTTTGGTATGCACAGCAATGCCTAAATGCAAGAGGAATGAATCAGAACTACTATAAACATTTATTGGATATCCAATGGAAACATCAAATAGATGGATCATTTTGAGTAACCAATTCATACAGCCTCTTGAAAAATGTAGACAAAATCATAGATTAGTTCCAAGGAGAGAAAAAATAGTAGTCAATGGATGTCATGTCTGAGAGCAGCCTGTAATATTGATTTTTGAACACAATACAATTGCTGGCATACACTGAATGAGTAAGGCCCACTTAGCCTTAAAAACAAAGGTAAATGCTGGAAGTGTGTCATGTGCTTTGGCCATTTACGGTGCAATGTCAATTACTATGATTTAAGTTAGAATCACATATACGGATGAGATATAAAAAAGCTACAATCCATATATCAAATTCTCGAGTATCTTAAGAGCAATAGATTCAATTAAAGTTAGTTAGGCATGCCTTCCCAATTCAATGATGTGTCTTCCTTCCAGCCAAAATCGATGTTGAACTAACCATTCTGCAAATAAAAATGTTCCCGGCCAAAGTAAGTTGGCATTTAGTTGGTGAAATGAAAATTCACGGATAAGTAAGTCCTGTAGAGGAAAAAAAGTATAGAGAAGGTTATAACTCACAAAGAACATTATGACAGCAAAAGGTCAAAGCTGAAGAACGAGGAAAAATATACTCAAGAAAAAGTTCAAGATACATACTAATATGGCAATATCCTGAGCAACTGTAATAGAGCACTACATTTCAGCAGGACACCTCATTGAACTATGTTACTCAGGCCATGATCATATAATCAGAATACTAATGATAAGACGCACTAAGTTCAACTCATCTATAAGCCAGGACAGGCCTAAAGTAAAGTCAAAACAGATTCCTGTTCACAAAATGATTAAAAAAATTTTGAATCACCAAATGGCAAAACATGTTGTCTCTATGCCGGTTGGATTCTTGGGAATGCCATGGCATCACTAAATGTTATGTGGAGGAAAATGCACAACTCTTATGTGAAATCAGCCTTTCAAATGACTAATTTTGTTACCATTGGCAAAGGTTCAAATACTATCTCCCCTCAATAACCATACAAGCATTCAATTCTTGATGCAGGGCAAATGGCAATACGAGTCAATGACATAGCATCCCACAAAGGTCTCACAAGTAATGATTTAACTGGAGTTATCTTTTTATATTCTTAGACTTGCTTTCTTCAAATTTTATCCGGTCTTTTAGTTATTTTAGAGATGGAATTTAACTCCTAGTTTGGAATTATATGTTGGGATCCAACTTTTATAAATTCGTACCTTGTTTAGTGAATTTTAAGAAGTTCATATATAAAGTGCAAGGGATCCACATGAATTCAAAATATTCTTTTCTTCTCTACTTCCTGGTGGATTCAAGGTTGAAAAATAAACCTAACAGATATAAAATGAAAAAAAAGAATCTCATAAATAAATAAATATGTATCTTGAATCATTTGGTTTGGTAAAAAAACCTTCTTAGTTCTTCGTACAATTTACACTATCAGTGACATAAATTTATAGCCGAACTAAGCAACTAACCATTCTAGGAAATGCGTGTATTCTCTCCACATGGTTCTGATAGATCTCTTCCCCCTCCACCCTGCACGTAAAAACCATTTGTTTAAGACTTTAAGCTGTTGATATTAACAGAAACAGATGAAAATAAACGGAACAGAGATCTGAGAAAACCTACCGGGGCACCTATCATCTTCATCAGCGAAAAGAGAAGATGGAGAGAAGATTGCAGTGTCCATTTCTTCGGCTCCCGAACTAATATCAGAGATCACAGCCAGTTCGCAATCTGAGTTGGGGAAGGTTTTGCAATCTGAGTTGGGTAAGTTTTTTTATTTCGTGGGGTTGATTAATGGGGCTGGCGCCAAAACATTTTGGGGAAGCTTTTTGATTTTGGCTGGGGTCGATTTGGGCGAGAACTGCGTTTGGCTGTGGTCGTAAGGGGGAACCAACTTACCACGTGTTGAAATCTGCCTTAGGGTCTACATAAAAGATCCAGATAAAGGATCCACCAAAACTCAATTGGGGTTCGGATGTTAGCGGACACGCCTTACGTTGGCGTTGGCGTGTCCTCGTGGGACCCACGAGAACACACGGCATCCTCTCCTCAACGTAGTAAAACTGGAGAGTGGGTCGGAGTCGGAGAGGGTGCCGCTCCGTGGTGGAGAGGAGTGAGGGAGACACCTCCCTTCATTTTTGGGACACCACGAGGGACAATCTTGCTCAGACCAGCGATTCTAATTCACTGACGGATTCTACATTTGACGATAATGGGAAAATCATGGACCCACCACCAATTAGAATCCTCACCACCAAGACCCATTTTTTTTATAAAAATATTTTATCACGGAAATTATATCTTTAGTTTACCCAAAGAATAACATTCTTTGCAAACTTGATTAAATCATTTATATTTAGATCCATTGATGTTCTTGCTAGCATCTAGAATAAGTTTCCGTTGATAAATGGGCGTTTCATTAGGCGGGTTGAATGAAAACGCATGAAGGAAAGCTAGATTTTCTTTTCTTTTCCTTTTTTATGTTTTAGGCACATGCTTAATCCATAAACAAGAAAATCAAACCACGTAACCTTCTGGCTTCTTCTACGAGATTATGAATTTTCCAACGAGGTAATTCTTCCTTCGACACGCCGTACACTATGACTTTGGAGTCACTTCCTTTCGATGATAACCTTTCTCCAAGGAGAGCTAGCAACTTTAGATTGTCAAGAGAAACCTTTTCTCGTCATCTTCATTTGTGGCATTCCCAGGCTCACACCGGCACCAATGTCATCTTGGGCCCTTCCCCTTCTCATAACCCTCTGTGGAGTCCTCTTCTCACTCACCTATCTCCGATGCCAAAGGCATGACCGGAGACTACCACCAGGTCTTCGAAGGCTTCCCCTGCTTGGCAACTTACACTTGCTAGGCAGCCTTCCTCACCAGGACCTCCATCGTCTGGCCAAGAAGCACGGCCCCATCATGTACATGAAGCTTGGCCTTGTCCCGACGGTGGTGGTCTCGTCACCTGAAGCCGCAGAGCATTTCCTCAAGACCCATGACCTTGTCTTTGCCAGTAGACCCAACAACCAGGTCGCTCAGTACATCACTTATGGGCGTAAAGACATGGCCTTCGCCGAGTACGGCCCTTACTGGCGTAACATGCGCAAGCTTTGCACTATAGGGCTCCTAAGCAACTGCCCATTCGGAAGGAAGAACTGCGTCTCCTGGTTCGATCTCTCAAGCTTGATTCAGACTCTAGAGCCATGGTCGACCTAGCTTAAAGATCTTGTCCAGGACGTGACGTACAGGACGGTTTTGGGTTGTTCAAGGAGTGCCAGAAGCTTTGAGTTCGCTAAAACCATTGAGGAGACGATGAATTTGGTGGGAGCTTTTAACATAGCAGATTTCATTAATTCCTTTTGCCGGTGCACTTGATCTCCAGGTATGATTTCTATCCTTTTTATATCGGGGCGTTAATATGGATCCGAAGTTTAAGAGGTTAGTGACGATTCATACAAGGAGATTATGACCTATATATTTTCAGCTAGAAAAAAAAAAAAAAAAAAGAGGATTATGACCTTATATTATAATCTAAGTGGCATTTTCACCTTTATCTTAAAAAAATTATTTTACCGATTAAATTATTCATATATCCAATACTGAATTAGATAATTAAATAATCTAAACAAACATTGCCTAATTGCAGGCATGATTTTATTTAAATTATTGCAAGCATTCATTTTGAATAATTATTGCAAAAGTTGACCAATTATTGCAAGAGTTGAAGGAGGGTTGGGTATAACGTTTGGTTAAGGATGTTGGGTTCTTGTAAAGCTTATCTATATTACAAGTTTGACATTTGTCAAACTTAGAAAAAGATTTCATAAATGACAAGTGTCATGGTCATATAAAAGAGTCTTTAAAACATCTTTCAAGTATATCCTTCACAACTTACACATATTACAACTCTGCCACTGCACTTTTGCAAAACTCATTCTCAAAATCCAAAAACGGATCTAAGTATGATTCTGGGTTGTATTGTATTTTATAAAACTCATTTGGAGAAAACTCATTTCCCAAATGAAACCAAACACCAATATAACCACTTAAATAAATTTTAACCCTTGGAACTCATTCCAAGCTTTGGAATAAGTTCCCAAAATGAATGCCAAACAATGTATAAGTAAATTATGTAAGTGGTTCGGAATAAATGGTTTAAAATCATTTACTGCTTCTTCCTGTAATAGACGATGTTTCTTAAATGAGAAGTAGACACGTGTAGCGACCACTAATGTTTTTATAAATTAAAAAAACATTTTTTTATTGAAAAATACTTTACTACCTAATTCCTTTTTTGTTTAATGGAACTTAGTTGTCTAATTCAAGTAGCATCATTTGCAAGAGGCACGAGCCCGGAAGAAACGAGATGAAATCGTCTACTACGTACATGCTACGGCAGACCCTATAGCCGCCTTGGGATGCTGCCACGTGTAAAATCCAACGGTGGTTGCTTTTTATAACATCAAATGTCATTAATTGAAGTGATATTTTACATCGTAAAATGTGAAAAAGAAGCCACCGTTGGATGTGGCAGCATCCCAGGTGGCCCAAGGTCTACCGCAAACGATTACATTCCAGAAGAAACATTCAAAATGGTCATATTGTGGGACCCCACCTCATGTCATTAGAAAAGACAAAAATAAAGTATAATGCTCCCCACGTCAAGAAATTCTAGAAATTACTATGGATTGATATCATCCACAGTAGTCAATCCCAGAAAAAGTAAATAAAAAAATTTTATTTTTTCAATTCGCTAGAGAATTTGAATCCAAAACGGAACTGAATTTGAATCCAAAACCGACCCAAAGTCAGAGTATGGCATCCTGGAATTTGTTCAAAGGGACCCAACAAGGATTGAGATTATCCACTATATGTTGAGCATTTAAAGGGCTTAACAGTACCCAATAATTGCTTGATTTCTCTCTTTTTCTTAATTTCGTTCTTTATTGCAGTTACTTGCTAATGTTGCAAGCAACTATTAAGAACCATCGAGCTCTACAATAGATTATCTCAATCCCTCCCACAAAGGAAAAGGGGAGTACCGAATATATATATATATATATACAAAGAATGGTCCAAATCAGTGTCTAATATCTAATAATCCCATAGTTAATAATACTTACTCTAATAAGTTTTTGAGAAACAAACTTCATTTAGTAGCCAATAATCACTAATATTTGACATATCATAGTTAATAGCTTTTTTGAATGCTATAAACATTTTCAAAAAGCAAGATTGCCTAGAAACAAGAGGATATAGACATAAATAAATCATAATGTAAGTGTATAATATAGAAAGATTGAAAGGGAAAATGCTTGGAAGCAATTGAGATCCATGGCCACATATTGGAACCAAAAAAGAAAAGGAAAAAAAAGCTTGAGAAGCTTAAAACATTAGATTCATTATCAACCGGGTGACCCATTTGAATTCTCACTTGCAGGGAATCAATCGCAGTGCGAAGGCCGTCAGCAAGGACTTTGATCAGTTCTTGGAGAAGATGATTGATGAGCATGTAAAAACAACGTAGGAAACCAGTCTCGCCAACATATGGACTTCATTGATGTAATGTTGTCTTTGATGAGGGAGACCCAAGTTGGAGAACATGAGAACCAATACAACATTGATCAGACCAACATCAAAGCCATCACTACAAAAAAGACAACTTTTACCGGCGGTAGAGAACCGCCGGTAATAGCAAGGTTACCGCCGCTAAAAGAATTACCGACCGAAAGACAAAGTGTCACTGGCGATGCCGTCGGTGATTGAATTAGCGGCGGCAATATATACCCACCGGCATTGAGTGCAAATCCACGACCGGAACAACTTTCCGCCGCAAAATGTTGAGACTTTACAGGCCCTAAGATTTCCGCCGGTTATACTATTTATCGGCGGTAGAGTTACCGCCGCCGATTCGCCCCCATTTACGGCAGGAAATATTACCGCCGCTTATTGCTTATATGTTCCGGCGGGAATCTTGACCGCTGGTTTTGCTCTTAAATTTACCGGTGGGTAATATTACCGCTGGTAAATATTCCAAACTAATACCGGGGGTATATTTACCGCCGGTATATAGACTTTAGTGTCCAAAATTGAACCGCCGGTAACACCTGCACTTGCAAAACAGTCGTTAGTTAGTCTATTCCATTCATTCTAAATACACCTGATATAACCTGTTAGCAATAAAAAAAACCTTCCCCACTACAATAAATTTGTAAAAGGTAAAAAATAAATAATGAAAAGTAATCGAACTATATACAGGATTCCACCACTAACTATTCATTCATATTAGAACATTTTGGAATTAATAAGAAATTATATAGAAGAGTTATACTTGTTTCTAAGGATGTAGAGAAGGTTGATTATGATGAATTCAAAAAAATACTCCAATAGATCATATGCATCCATAATGATTTGGTCCTTGAGGAGCTGCTCAACCTGAAAAATAAAACAAAAATCAGTAATACAAGAAGGCCAAGCAAAGCTCAATAATGGCATGCAATCCCATTTAAGCTAACTAGAAAATTGTCTGCAAATGAAAAAACTTAGTATACAAGGTCCATTTTAAGTCACATTGAGAAAAACTTGAAAATAGACCAAATTTAGAAAAGTACGGAAAAAAACCAATAGGTAAAATAACTAAAATTACATCCAATAGCTGAAAAAATGAGATTAAATTTGAGGATATATACACACGAGATCACATACCTCAACAGGCGATTTCAAATGTCTAAAGGGAGCAATTCACATAATAAACACTGAATCTAAGAATCAAAATGAAAATATAATATAAAATGCCCCTATAATGGACACTATTAGTGAGCTACTAAAAATTTAGGGATTGTTTAGGAACCTAAATAAGCATTTAAATGGGCACAGAACTAGGACTATAATACAATAAGTTCCCTAAACAATAAATCTACAAAAGAGTATCAAATTCAGCCAAAGAAAACAAAAATAACTCTAACACGTGCAGAAATCAATAAGAACTCAGATCTACCATTAGGAACCCATAAATGGAGTTAGACAGAAAAGTTTGGATACTAATATTGACTGAAGATAAAGTTTTCAAACAAATTGTGATGAAAATACAGGATTCTTTTTGCCGACACAATTAGTTGCAATAAGGCAATTTTTTCTTATTCTATTGTTAACCAATGAAAATATAAATATCTGCTATGCTGCAAAACCAGATAAAGAAACAAATGATGAGCAGTAACACACCTATGAACAATTTTAAAATACCAAATTTATTCAAATCCCAACTTTAGCATGATAAAACAACAATGATATAGGACACAAGCATAACCAATAAAATGAGAATTACTTGCTACCATGTAAAGCAGATCGCTCACTTTGCGGAAAGAAGGAGAGATTAATACGTTGTATTATGGTGTTGTCCTCGTTTTGCAAGAATCGAAGCTTAGAAAAAGGCATCACCACACCATGCCACAACCCAAATTAAGCAATCTTGACAGATAATGTTAATGAATTTCACCCATCTACCAGTACCTAGTAAGTGGAGGCCAAGCTTGTGATCACCATTTCTGCAGCACTTCGGAACCAGATCCACCAGTTTCGGGTTTATATTGGCTCCTGAGCGCTAGCTTAGGGCCCAAACTGGTGAAAATTAACTTAAGAACTAACTAGACACAAAAATAACATCCTAAAATTTTTCAGAAAAATGGCTATATAACGCCTGTACATACGAGAATGGGCTAAGCCCCCAATCACAAATAATCACCTAATAAACACAGTTTATCATACAAAACATAATAAGATATGAGTATTCTAATAAATTTCTCATGCATATACTTCAAAATTCCAATGACAGTTCTAGAATATTGAAAGGACTGTAATTAATCTGACAATTAAATCCCCACACAGGAGATATCACATGAAAAAAAAATGGCCTTCAAATATACTAACAGGTAAATTCTAATTCCTTTAGTAACTAAATTTTGCACTAGTCAAAATGATGGTCATAAATTTTGAAACGTTACATTAAGTCTTAAATTAAACCCAAAGAGCAGTTGAAAGGCTAGGTATACGACATGACTTAATATTTAATCTCTTCATAAAGAAGCTAAGCTGGAGAGGATTCAAGTTGAGAAAATGGAATTCCATCAACTACAATGATAATGCTCAATGAAGTACTCTACTAGTTCTATCAAAACATAAAAATTGACTCTATGTGGACAAGAAAAATGTAAAAGTAGTAATCTCACATTTGGTCGCATGGATATTCTAAACATGCCATACCCACGTTCGAAACATGTCGAATTTTGACAAGAAACTTGAAATCTAATTATTTCTACTACATTATTAAATGCCATGTCATGTCCACATCAACAAACGTCAACAAAGTGCCACTGTCCAACTACTTAAAAACCAACTTTTGCTATCTAATTTTTCTTTCAAAAGCCGAACAGATCATGCATGTTGAACACAGCATGGATCACTATTGTTCCTCCCCTCGTTCTCAAAGTTCGTCTAAAATATATCCTCTCACAGAAACCTAGGTCTCTATTCATGTTGGTTTATGAACAAACCATCATTAAAGTCCTCAAGAAATGGATCCAATTTTGGTTTATGAAAAAGAAATTAGAAATAAAAGCACCCACATACACAAACGAGAAAACAGGTGTCTGAAGTAAAACCTCCTCAACATTTCATAACAAAATGATGAGCTTAAATACACAGATGCACTCACACACATAAATGTAGATATAATCACTCATACAAAACTATATTGAATAAACTAAACTGAAAAAATACTCACTTTCTAGGAAATGTTCTAGCAATGATCAGGAGGGCTGTCTGGCATTTGGTGTGGAGTATCATCCCCACCTGATGATTGTTCAGCCTATAATATAAGTAATTATTTTTCATTTAATGTACATATTAAGATAATGTAAAAAAGTGAAAACTATTTTAATTATTGTATGCATACTACCTGTCCCGTAAATGAATAAAATAAACGTTGAAGCTCTGTTATCTGTCTATTAGCCCGCTCCATATCTCTGTTAGACCGCTCAGCTTGTTCCTCTCGTAGTCGCCTCTCCTCTTGCAATTGTTCCTTCAGTTTATTTAGTTCTTGCGCATCAACGCCTTGACGGCTTGAGGAGGAGCCCCACATTTTAGTTGGAGTAACGCCCATCCCACAAAATCTTACCCGACCATGGGCGTCAGGTCCCATGACCTGTGTGTAGATGTCATCACAAGAGGTACCATCTGGTGTGCCAGCAACCATAAGATTTCTCATTTGCTCTTGCAAAAAATATGTGA
The DNA here is from genome assembly GCA_947561395.2 of Buxus sempervirens. Taxonomy (NCBI): domain Eukaryota; kingdom Viridiplantae; phylum Streptophyta; class Magnoliopsida; order Buxales; family Buxaceae; genus Buxus; species Buxus sempervirens. Next base: position 54,159,705 of record OX387182.1, read on the forward strand.
ATAACTTTAAAAATATGCTGTTCATGAAATTATTGCATCTAATTAACTGATAATTTTAATTCAACTTACTATCTTATTTCCAGCATCCTCGCTAACCGAGGAACCGTCCTTCCGTAGATGCGTATGGATGAAGGTCTCTGCTCGCCCCGACAATTCCTGCATGAAAATGATGCAAAGGTATAAGTCATCCGTAGTTAGCTTGAAGTCATTAACAAGTGTGTATACCTTCTCCTTTCGAACTCGAGCAAAACTTCGAGTGCCAGCTGTATGTGCTAGCGTCTGCTGAGCACGATTGTTATGATTTCGATCTAACAAGTCCTGATACATAAAAAAAATTAATTAATTAAGGCTTTACAAATCTACTATATGCTAAAAACCTACAATAGCAAATTTTTTTTTTTTGGTATAAACCTACAATAGCATTTAGAAGAAAAATATTTACCTTAGCTTCTTGTTCACCCCAGTGGTACACAAGTACACTCCATTGTGCTTCAACCACCGATGGAGGACCATTTCTAAATCTTTCCTCATTTGTTGCATACGGATCATAATACTTCCGCTTCAACTCTGATTGTGGTCTTTCCATTTTTTATTTATAGAACGAAAAACGAAGTTCTTCAAGCTATCATCAACGTCAAATTTACTCTGCATAAAAATGCATGACATAACAACGATTATAAACAACAAACAACAATTGAAACAAGTAGTGAACAAATTCAACACATTTACAATAGGTTGCGAATGTTTTACCTGTACACGATTCCATGAGCTCATTTTGGCATCATCAGATACCTCTCTCCATGTCTTGTGGATCAATGGTATTAACGAACCATCTCAGGCTAATATCCCCAAATAATTCGATAATTTGGAGACATGCTCTCCAACCGGCTGTCCCATATCATCAACCTCGACATGGAATTTCTGACCAGGTGGTAGACGATATACATCTACACACCTCGTGGGACCTCTAGTCCTTCTCGTAGAAGATGAGGAGGCCTCAGCCGCATCGGTTGATCCATCCATCACACCTGTATAATCACAAGCCTTATAATAAATACAATAGAAGTTGCAAAAAATCAAAGGGAATGACATTCTGGAGCTAAAAGGAATTTCCATCCTTATACAAAGCATTGTTAGTTGACCTTTATACAATCCATATATCAATAATCATCTTCAACATTATCTGAATCGTCTTCGTTTGAAGCATCGTGAGTGGGAGGAATTTGTTTCTCCAACATTTGAGGAGCATCAACTGTTATTGCAGGTACATCTGCTCTCGCCCAGCTCACACCATCTAAATCATCTCCACGACCCGCTAGATCTTGTGGACTGTACGATTCACATTCCATATATTGATCATTGACGACTTCTCTAACATCAAAAAGTCCCTAGGCTTGGTCTTTACAACAACGTTCCATTCTTCATCGACTGGATCAGGTACATAAAAAACTTGCTCAGCTTGGGTTGCAAACACGAATGGGTCGTCCGACACTTGCTGCCCCGTATTCAATAAGCGCTTGAAATTCACAAGTGTGAACCCCAGCTCATCAGTCTTAATTCCCTTTCCTTGTGCCGTAACATCTACCCAATCACACTTAAATAATATGTATGTGAGGCACTCCGAATACACCAACTCGATTATATCAGTTAGACGTCCGTAGTAAGAGATGTTGCTTGTTATTGGCCGTTTGTCCTTAGCACTTGCATAACTAGTAGTGCTTGCGTTCACAACAACACCACTGTTTTGACTTTTTGCTGATCTATCTTTCTCATATGTGCAAAACTGAAATCCATTACTTATATAACCCTTAAGCCTTTTTGCATAAGAGTATGGGCCCTGCGAGAGCAACACAACTTCCTCGGGTACACTAGTTTTTGAATTTTTCAATGTTGCAACCTATTCACAGGGACCAAAGATGTTAAAACATTCAAAGGGAAAAAAATTAATAATAACAACTATATGAACACCAACCGGACATGGAAATTTTTACTCACATGGTTCCTAAACCACTGTGGAAATTCTTCATTTTGCTTCTTTTGTAGTTCATGAAGACTTGCTTTAGGCTTAGACATCCTAAGAAGAGCAAGATGAGTCCTGCAAGTTAATAAAAATAAGACAATCAATCCATCCAATCGAAGCATCGCATTAGGTTATGCAATGGAGGTCATAAGCATCAATATCTTACTGTTGATATGATGCAACCCTGTCATCATTGAAAAGCACATAACGATTTATTTGTGCCCATTCAATATTTGATAGTTTAAAGGACTGGGCACCGCCAATCGCACTATCATCAACATTTCTCACTGGTCGGTTTGTTTTAGATTCCACATTTGAGAGGTATCGAGAACAAAATATCAGACACTCTTCTGCAATGTATCCTTCTGCAATTGATCCTTCCAGGTGAGCTTTGTTTCGTACATACGACTTCAAAGTAGATAAGTACCTATAATTTAGAAGAGTTCCATTTTCAAATTTAACGGATAACAATCAATTAATGGTACAATCTGGTGTAACTTGAAATTGTGCATAACAAACCTCGCAATTGGATACATCCAGCGGTAATGAACAGGTCCACCTAGCATCACCTCATCCGCTAAATGAACTGGCAAGTGCACCATAATATCAAAGAACGCTGGAGGAAAAATCCGTTCCATCTCGCACAGCACGTGCGCTATACGTTCCTGAAGTCGCCTAAAGTCATCAGCATCGCAAACTTTAGAGCACAACTCTCGGAAGAAGTTGCTCAACTCTATTAGAACAGCTGCTACATTCTTCGGCAATGCCTTTTGAATAGCAAGAGGCAAGATTTGTTGCATTAGCACATGGAAATCATGGCTTTTAAGTCCGAAAATCTTAGGCTCTTTAATACTTACATGCCTTGAAATGTTGGAGGCATATCCATCAAGGACTTTCAAACTTTTCAATACTTTGCAGAAAACATCTTTTTCACGCTTATCCATCGAATAACATGCGGCTGGCAAACATGCTTTCTTTCTATCAGGCAATATAACTGGATGAAGTTCATGTCTAACACCAAAATCTATCAAATCCAAGCGTGCTTTGAGATTATCCTTAGATTTCCCCTCGATATTCAACAATGTACCAATTATATTATCACAGACATTTTTCTCAATATGCATTACATCCAAATTGTGCTTTAAGGAGTTATCTGCCCAATACGACAATTCAAAAAAGATACTTTTTTTCTTCCAATTATATGGCATGCCACTTTCCGCAGTGTTTCTTCCACGCTTACGCTTTCCAAATATATTTGAACTGACCCTCAGTTGATCCAATATCTGGAAGCCTGCTAATGAACTAGGAGCTTCCCTTGTCTCAATAGTACCGTCGAAAGATTGTTTTTGCTTTCGAAATTTGTGATTAGGAAGCAGAAACCGACGATGACCCATATAACAGTGCTTTCTTCCGTTACGTAAATAATAGCTGCATGTATCCTTGTGACAGGAAGGACATGCATATCGTCCTTTTGTGCTCCATCTGGAAAGCATAGCATACCCAGGAAAATCACTGATCGTCCACAACAATGCCGCACATAAAGTAAATTTCTCCTTCTTCAATGCATCATAGGTCTCAACCCCAGAAGTCCACAAGTCTTTCAACTCATCTACTAAAGATCTCAAGTAAATGTCAAGGTCGTTTCCTGGACCAAGAGGCCCTGGTATCAATAGAGAGAGAATCATATTAGGTTGCTTCATGCATAACCACGGTGGCAAGTTGTACGGGATCAAAATAACAAGCCAAGTGCTATGCAATATACTCATCGTCCGGAATGGGTTAAACCCATCAGTTGCTAAACCAAGCTGAATATTACGAGGATCCGAATTGAACGTATGGTTCATCACATCAAGAGATTCCCAAGCAAAAGAATCTGCTGGATGCCTCATCATTCCATCGACAGTGCGGCCCTCTGCATGCCATCTCATATCATTAGCAATTTTGGACGACATATACAACCTCTGGAGACGTGGTTTTAACGGAAAGTGCCTGAGAATTTTCGCTGGCTTCTTCTTACCCTTCTTATTCGAGTACGCGTCCTCAGATTTCCATCTAGATGTACCGTAGATATCACAAGATTGTTTCTCAGATGAATCTTTCCAAAACAACATACAATCGTTCGAACATGCATCTATTTTGTTGTAAGTTAAACCTAAATCTGATATCATTTGCTTCGTCTGAGAAAAATTCTCTGGCAACGTTGACCCCTCAGGAAATACCTCTCTCAAAGCATCAAGCAATTCACTGAATGAATTATTGCTCCACCCACCTCGACACTTTATTTCATAAAATTTGAGGACGAATGACAATTTTGTGTGTCTTTTACAACCAAGGATTACCTCTTTATCAGCATCCGATAAAAGTTTTTCATATTTACTATAATCCTGGTTTGCAGTGTCTGTTGATGGACACTGCGGTGAACTTGCAGACATTCTTTCACCACCTTCGCCATGGACCCCAAGAATATCTTTTAACATAGTCTTCATTTCATCACCACCTTCAAAATGTGCATCATGACCACCGTCTCTAGTATCATCTCGAGATGAACTTGCTAGATGGAATTCCTCTCCATGATGATACCAGTTTGTGTAATATTTATCAAACCCGTTGCATATCAGATGATCATATACAGCCCCATCACTTTGAAGCAATACATTATTGCATTTCGGACAGGGACACTTGATCATCCCATTAATGGTTGCTCTACGATCATAAGCAAACTTGATGAAATCCCGAACTCCAGTTTGATATTCTTAACTAATCCTATTTCACCAACATTACATCATTATTTATTTAATTTATATATGACGCTTTGGGATTGAATTTAAAACCTTTAAATAATAACATAATGAATACCTAGACAACTGAATCCAACTTCTATCCATTTGTTCGTACACTTGTAGAAATATGTTGAATTTCCTTCTGCAAAATTTCAAACCATTGTACAAGCCTTACACCAAACTTTGCATATATATTCAACTTCAAAACTTTGTCCACAATTTGTCAGTTAAGTCTTATTGTTATCATGCTAAAAAATATGATAAAATTAAAATGCTAAATTAAGTTGATTATGTCTGGTAAAATTATCTCCTAAATGGGACCATTGGATGGTAGCTCACAATTATTAATGTGGAAGAGACACATCTCACAATTTGGTGTGCTTATTTGGGGATCCCTACTTCATGTGTATGATTTAGGGACAGATGTACTATGGCATATTCCTTTGGTATCTACAGGGTGGTTGATGTTGGAAACTTAAACAAAAAGGAAAATCAATTTCATAAGTTATCAATCATAATAAGCAATCATATAAAAAATGTACATCAATTTGATCTACCATTTGATGGATTAGTGTACTCATCAACAATAATGAAATATATGGAGTATAATTTAAAAATAAGTAACAAAAAAATTGTTCATAATTTGTTGAGGAATTATAATTGAACATAAGACTGTTAGGTAGTAAGGATAAAAAGTTCATAAAATAAAATGATTACTTTAATTACATCTTAGTATTTAGACTTGGATGTAAATACATGTAATTAACGGAAAACTTTTCAAAATTGTAATTGAACATAGGATTTTTAGGTAGTAAGGATAAAATTTTCATACAATAAAATTGTTACTTTAATTACGTCTTAGTAATTAATGGAAAATTTTTTGTAACTGTAATACAGTTGAAATTTGTTAGCCTTGGCATTTTTAGACAAAATGATTGGAATGAGCCGTGCCCTAACTGGCATCTTAATTAGGTAACAAAAATATCGACTACCTTTTTAATCAATTAATTAAAAACACAAAAGTATACTATTAATAGAATCAAAATTACCTAGAGTTTTTTCTTTTCTAATTTCATACATCAATGGAATTTTTACCAACTACCTTAACTGGAAACCCAATTTCATATATACAAAGACCAAAACAGTTATATTCTAATCCTAAATTTTCGGAAAAACGGCTATATAATGCCTGTATTTATAAGAATGGGCTAAGCCCTCAAACTCAAGGCCCAAGAAGAAAGAATTGTACAAAGCCTCACATTCATCATCTACTCGACCTCTAACTTCTCCAGAACAAATATCCACAAACTAAAAATGCAGGGGGCAGCCTATCTACATATTGGAATCCAGCATAGCCTCTTGTTATCACAAATTGACAATATTCAGAATCATGGCAGTCATAGAGAATCAAAACAAGTTATTGCCAATGGAAACCAGATGTCATCTCTAAACAGGTTATTGCCAATGGAAATCAGGTTATTAGGAACATAGAGCACATCACCAATGACATGGTTTACCTGAGTTGATGAAGGACGTGAAGGCAAAACCCTTAATCGGTGATGAGCAAGGCAGCGATACCGGAGGTGACGAGCAACGGCGATGGCGATGGCGACGAGCAACGGTGTTGTCAAAAACTGCGACAGCGATGGCGTCGGAAAGTGCGACAGAAAAAAAGGACTGCGACAGCAAAACCCTTATAGATCGAGTAGAAACGAAAGCACATTAAGAAGACAGGACTGCGACAAAAAAAAAGGAATCACCGAGGACATGGCTTACCTGAGTTAACGAAGAACATGAAGGCAAAACCCTTAATCGCTGATGAGTAAGGCAGTGATACTGGCTGGAGACAACGAGCAATGGCGATGGCGACAAGAGCAACGGTGGCGACGACGACGGCAATGGGCTCCAGCGATGGCGATGAGCGACGGTGACGGAACGTGCGACGGCAGGAGGCAACGAGCAATGGCGACGAGCAACGACAGCAACGGTGGTGACGACGACGGCAATGGGCGACGGCGACGGCGACGGCGATGGCGATGAGTGACAGTGACGGAACGTGCGACGGCAGGAGGCAACGAGCAATGGCGATGGCGACGAGCAACGACAGCAACGGTGGCAACGGCGACGGCAATGGGCGACGGCGACGGCGATGAGCGACGGCGACGGCGATGAGCGACGGTGACGGCGACGGCGACAAGCAACGGGAAGTGCGACAGCGACAGCGCGGAAAAACCAATTTTCACGCAAGAAGAAATGAAACAGAGTCTAAATTAGGGATTTTACTCGAATGGACTTTTAGCGGCGGTAATATTTTACCACCGCTAAAAGTATAATTACCGTCAATTACACGAATGACTTTTAGCGGCGCTAAAATATTACCGCCGTTAAAAGTATAATTCCGGTCAGCCACTTACTGCTGGAAAAGGGTTTTCCTTTGGCGGGAGTTCCCGCCAACTTATTACTGGCGGTAGCTATTTTACCGCCCCTAAAACTTGATATAGCAGCGGTAGTTCCCGCCGCTAAAGGATATTCGCGCTCAAAAAACTCGCGCCTTATGGTTCTCGCACCGGTATTAATTTTCAGGGGCGGAAATCATAATTACCACCGGTAATTATTCTTTTAGTGGCGGAATTTTCTTACCGCCGTTAATGCTCCACTTTTTTGTAGTGCATTCTCATAGAAAAAGATTTCATAAATGACAAGTCTGTCATGGTCATATAAAAGAGTCTTTAAAACATCTTTCAAGTATATCCTTCACAACTTACACATATTACAACTCTACCACTGCACTTTTGCAAAACTCATTCTCAAAATCCAAAAACGGATCTAAGTATGATTCTGGGTTGTATTGTATTTTATAGAACTCATTTGGAGAAAACTCATTTCCCAAATGAAACCAAACACCAATATAACCACTTAAATAAATTTTAACCCTTGGAACTCATTCCAAGCTTTGGAATAAGTTCCCAAAATGAATGCCAAACAATGTATAAGTAAATTATGTAAGTGGTTCGGAATAAATGGTTTAAAATCATTTACTGCTTCTTCCTGTAATAGACGATGTTTCTTAAATGAGAAGTAGACACGTGTAGCGACCACTAATGTTTTTATAAATTAAAAAAACATTTTTTTATTGAAAAATACTTTACTACCTAATTCCTTTTTTGTTTAATGGAACTTAGCTGTCTAATTCAAGTAGCATCATTTGCTAGAGGCACGAGCCCGGAAGAAACGAGATGAAATCGTCTACTACGTACATGCTACGGCAGACCCTATAGCCGCCTTGGGATGCTGCCACGTGTAAAATCCAACGGTGGTTGCTTTTTATAACATCAAATGTCATTGAAGTGATATTTTACATCGTAAAATGTGAAAAAGAAGCCACCGTTGGATGTGGCAGCATCCCAGGTGGCCCAAGGTCTACCGCAAACGATTACATTCCGGAAGAAACATCCAAAATGGTCATATTGTGGGACCCCACCTCATGTCATTAGAGAAGACAAAAATAAAGTATAATGCTCCCCACGTCAAGAAATTCTAGAAATTACTATGGATTGATATCATCCACAGTAGTCAATCCCAGAAAAAGTAAATAAAAAAATTTTATTTTTTCAATTCGCTAGAGAATTTGAATCCAAAACGGAACTGAATTTGAATCCAAAACCGACCCAAAGTCAGAGTATGGCATCCTGGAATTTGTTCAAAGGGACCCAACAAGGATTGAGATTATCCACTATATGTTGAGCATTTAAAGGGCTTAACAGTACCCAATAATTGCTTGATTTCTCTCTTTTTCTTAATTTCGTTCTTTATTGCAGTTACTTGCTAATGTTGCAAGCAACTATTAAGAACCATCGAGCTCTACAACAGATTATCTCAATCCCTCCCACAAAGGAAAAGGGGAGTACCGAATATATATATATATATATACAAAGAATGGTCCAAATCAGTGTCTAATATCTAATAATCCCAAAGTTAATAATACTTACTCTAATAAGTTTTTGAGAAACAAACTTCATTTAGTAGCCAATAATCACTAATATTTGACATATCATAGTTAATAGCTTTTTTGAATGCTATAAACATTTTCAAAAAGCAAGATTCCCTAGAAACAAGAGGATATAGACATAAATAAATCATAATGTAAGTGTATAATATAGAAAGATTGAAGGAGAAAATGCTTGGGAGCAATTGAGATCCATGGCCACATATTGGAACCAAAAAAGAAAAGAAAAAAAAAAGCTTGAGAAGCTTAAAACATTAGATTCATTATCAACCGAGTGACCCATTTGAATTCTCACTTGCAGGGAATCAATCGCCGTGCGAAGGTCGTCAGCAAGGACTTTGATCAGTTCTTGGAGAAGATGATTGATGAGCATGTAAAAGACAACGTAGGAAACCAGTCTCACCAACATATGGACTTCATTGATGTAATGTTGTCTTTGATGAGGGAGACCCAAGTTGGAGAACATGAGAACCAATACAACATTGATCGGACCAACATCAAAGCCATTCTCATAGACATGATTACAGCTGCAACAGACACATCGTTTACCGCAATCGAATGGGCCCTGTCGGAACTCTTCCGGCATCCAGGGGCAATGAAGAAGCTCCAAGAAGAGCTATCAAGTGTAGTTGGAACAAGTCGAATGGTAGAGGAGACAGATTTGGGGAAGCTCGAATACTTGGACATGGTGGTCAAGGAAAGCATGAGATTGCATCCAGTCGCTCCTTTGCTTGTTCCTCACGAGTCCATGGAGGTCATCACGATCAACGGAATGTTAATACCCAAGAAGTCTCGGATCATTGTGAATGCATGGTCAATAGGACGAGACACGGAAGTCTGGTCTGCTAATGCAAACGAGTTCTTCCCTGAGAGATTCAAGGGTTCTGATGTAGATCTTCGGGGACACCATTTCCAACTTATACCATTTGGAGCAGGTCGTAAAGGATGCCCAGGTTTGCAACTGGGCCTTACTCAAGTTCAACTGGTGCTAGCACAGCTGCTGCATTGCTTCAATTGGCAACTTCCGAATGGCGTATCCCCTTCTGACTTGGATGAGTGAGAAATTTGGCATTGCAGTTGGAAGGGCCACCCATTTGTTCGCTATTCCGTCATATTGCCTGCATATCAACAATTTCTAAGGAGACTCAGCTCTCAACTATAGATGTTATTCCTATGGTACTAGCTGCTGTTGTTCGCACACATCTTGTTTTGGTTTCACAAATAAATTGGGAGGTGCACATGGAACGAAACCGTCTACAATGCTTTACTTCATTGGATGTACTGTTGGTGTATTTCGATAAAAATAAAATAAATATATAAATAAAAGGAATATTTGAGTTTGTTGAAATGTTGCCTTCTTATCGCTGTCTTCTGGGTGCATGCGTAACCTAAAACGCAATTTAGTAAAGCATCTCAAAACTATGTACCTTTTCTTTTTGAACAAAAATCTTCAAGTGAAACATTCACCTATAAAATCCTCTGAATGGAGGAATTTAAAGACACAAAGCGAGTACTACAATCACCCTCTCAGTCAACGATATGTATCTCTACGGGCCCAGCAACCAACAGGATTGGGCTCTGGCGCTATGCTGTACCGGCTTAATTAAAACGGTCCCTTGATTTAATTGAATTCTTTTTCATATTAAATTGAGAAAGCAGGAATTTGGAATTGATAAAATTAACCAGCTGCATGCCCAGACCACAGAAATGAATAAGATCAGATCTCTCGTCGCAGTAGTCACTTCCATACCATCAGCGTTTAATTTTGATCGAGACTTCTTGGCTTGCATCCAAGAAGTCTTGACGCATGGTCCCCTTGAAGCTATGAATTTTCCAAGGAGGTAATAATTCTTCCTTCAACAAGCCGCACACTATGACTTTGGAGCCACTTCCTTTCGATGATAACCTTTCTCCGAGGAGAGTTAGCTACTTCAGAGAAACAATTTTTTGTCATCTTCATTCGTGGCATTCCCAAGCTCACACTGCCACCAATGTCATCTTGGGCCCTTCCCCTTCTCATAACCCTCTGTGGAGTCCTCTTCTCACTCGCCTATCTCCGACGAAGAAGACATGATCAGCAACTACCACCAGGACCCCGGAGGCTTCCCCTTATCGGAAACCTACACATGCTGGGTAGCCTTCCACACCGGGATCTCCACCGTTTGGCCAAGAAGCACGGCCCCATCATGTATATGCAGCTTGGCCTCGTCCCGGCGGTGGTAGTCACGTCACCCGCCGAGCTATTCCTCAAGACCCATGACCTTGTCTTTGCTAGTAGACCCAGCATCCAAACCTCTCAATACATGTCTTACGGACGTAAAAGCATGGCCTTCGCCTAGTACGGCCCCTATTGGCGTAACACGCGCAAGCTCTGCACTGTAGAGCTCCTCAGCAGCTCAAAGACTGAGATGTTCAAGCCCATTCGGAAGGAAGAATTGGGTCTCCTGGTTCGATCTCTCAAGTTTGCTTCGGACTCTAGAGCCATGGTCAACCTTAGCTCTAAGCTTAAAGATCTTGTCCAGGACATGACATACCGAATGGTTTTGGGTTGTTCGAGGGGTGTCAAAAGCTTTGAGTTCGCTGAAATCATTGAGGAGGCGATTAAGTTGTTGGGAGCTTTTAACATAGCAGATTTCATTCCCTTTGCCGGTGCACTTGATCTCCAGATATGATTTTTATCCTTTTTATACCAGGATGTTAATATGGATCAGAAGTTTAAGAGGTTAGTGACGATTGACACTAGGAGATTATGACCTTATATATTTTTCACCAAAAAACAAAAACAAAATATATATATATATATGAACTTATATTATAATCTAAGTGGCATTTTCACTTAAAAAAATTTATTTTACTGATTAAATTATTCACATATTCAACACGGAACTAGATAATTAAATAATCTTAACAAAAGTTGACAAATTACAAGCATGATTTTATTTAAACTAGCCAAGTGCACGTGTAGTACTGCACATATGAAAAAAGAAAGGAGGAACAGTTTTATAATTGATTATTTAATTTTCAAAAAATTTGAATCAATTTAACTATTGTACCCTCTTATTAATGATTCTTCACAATGATATATAAGGGTTGTTTTGGAAACTAATCACATTTTGTTGGCGCAATTCGAAGGGAGTGCGTCAAGTTATATGTGGTATAGATTATTGCAAGCATTCATTTTGAATAATTATTGTAAAAGTTGACTAATTATTCATTTTGAATAATCTTAACAAAAGTTGACTAATGATTGCAAGCATTCGTGTTGAATTGAACTCATTCCCCAGTGAGTTTGCAAAAGTTGAAGGAGAGTTGGGTACGACGTTTGGTTAAGGATGTTGGGTTCTTGTAAAACTTATAGATATTATAATTTTGACATTGTTTAACTTAAAAGAAGATTTTATAAATAACAAGTCTGTCATTATCATATAAAAGAGTTTTTAAAACATCTTTCAAGTATATCCTTCACAACTTCCACATGTTACAATTCTGATACTGTACTTCTGCAAAAGTCATTCTCAAAATCCAAAAACAGCTCTTAGGATGATTCTAAGTTGTAGAGTATTTTACAAAATTCATCTGGAGAAAACTCATTCCCCAGATGAAACCAAACACCCATATAAACCCTCAAATACATTTTAACCCTTGGAACTCATTCCGAGCTTTGGAATAAGTTCCCAAATTGAACGCCAAAGGATATATAAGTAAATTAAGTAAATGGTGCGGAAGAAATTGTATGTTATTTAAGTGAGAATTAGACAAGTGTAGCATCTTACCACTAATGTTTTTATAAATTAAAAAAACATTTCTTTTTATTGAAAAAGCACTTTGCTGCCTAACTGTTTTTTTTTTTTTAAATGGAACTTAGTTACCTAACTAACTCAAGTAGCAAAATTTGCTAGAGGAGGCCGGAAGAAACATCCAAAATGGTCATTATAAAAGATAAAAATAAAGTATAACTCGTGACTATCGGGCCAACCTGGCACGATAGGCACGTTTAACTCATGCCTGGTGGGCAGCAAGCTAGGCACAGCACGGCCCACCTGGAAGATGGGTTATGCAATGCCTGACCCGTAACCCAATACCCAAGGCACGGTCCAACCGGTGGCATAGCGAAGGCTAGGTCGTGGCACGCGGGACCCCAAGGGCTATTTAATAAACTTATTAAAAAATTCAGAAAAATAAAAAAAACAAGGTTAAAAAATTGTAAAAAAGAACAAGGTTAAAAAACCCACTTCTTTTTAATACAGGTTGGCACGGTAGGCCACGCTTAAAGCATGCCGTTCTGCCCATGTGCTTTGCAGGCCACGGTCTACCGGGCTATTATACCTTGACGACCCCAGTGCACGATACCCTAGGCACAGCACGGCACATTAATAGGTGTTGGGTCGTACTGAACACAAGCGGGCATGTTTTAAGCATGTTGAGTCGTGCCAAGTCGACCCAATAAGCTACCCTATCCCCACGTCAAGAAATTCTAGATACCACTACGGACTGATATCATTCACAGTAGCCAATCGAGACCTGAAAAAGTTTTTAAAAAAGATTTATTTTCTCAATTCAAACAACACCGATCCAAACATTAACTAAAACATCATCCAAAAACAAAAATACTTTAGTTCACGCTAGAGAATTAGAATCCAAAACGGAACTAAATGTTTTCAAATGCAAACAAAACCGACCCAAAGTCAGAGCATGGCATCCTGGAATTTGTTCAAAATGACCCAACAAGGATTGATATTATCCACTACATGTTGAGCATTTAAAGGGCCTAAGAGAACTCAATAATTGCTTGATTTCTCTCCTTTTTCTTTCCTTCTTTATTACAAAGAATGATCCAAATCAGTGTCTAATATCTAATAATTCCACAATTAATAATACTTACTCTAATAAGATTTTGAGAAAAAGCAAGATTGTCTAGAAACAAGAGGACATAGACGTAAATAAATCATAATGTAAGGGTATAATGTAGAAAGATTGAAAGACAAAACGCTTGGAAGCAATTGAGATCCATCGCCACATATTGGAACCAAAAAAGAAAAGTTTGAGAAGCTTAGATTTATTATCAACTGGGTAACCCATTTGAATTCTCACTTTCAGGGACTCAATCGCCGTGCGAAGGCCGTTAGCAAGGTCTTTGATCAGTTCTTGGAGAAGATGATTGATGAGCATGTCAAAGACGCTGCAGGAAACCAATCTGGCCAACATAGAGACTTCATTGATGTAATGTTGTCCTTGATGAAGGAGACCCAAGTTGGAGAACATGAGAACCAATACAGCATTGATCGGACCAACATCAAAGCCATTCTCATAGACATGCTTGAAGGTGCAACCCACATGTCACTTACAGCAATTGGATGGGCCCTCTCAGAACTCTTCCGGAATCCATTGGCAATGAAGAAGCTCCAAGAAGAGTTATCAAGTGTCGTTGGAACCGGTCGAATGGTAGAGGAGACAGATTTGGGGAAGCTCGGATACTTGGACATGGTGGTCAAGGAAACCATGAGACTGCATCCAGTTGCTCCCTTGCTTGTTCCCCATGAATCCATGGAGGACATCACCATCGATGGAATGTTCATACCCAAGAAGTCTCGGATCATGGTGAATGTGTGGTCAATTGGACGAGACAAGAAAGTCTGGTCTGATAATGCGGACGAGTTCTTCCCCAAGAGATTCATGGGTTCTGATGTAGATCTCATGGCGTATCCCCTTCTAACTTGGATATGAGCGAGAAATTTGGCCTTGCAGTTGGAAGGGCCACCCATCTGTTTGCTATTCCATCATATCGCCTACATATCAACAAAATCAAAGGAGACTCAGCTCTCAACTATAGATATTATCCGTATGGTACTAGCTGCTATTGTGTGCACACATCTTGTTTTGGTTTCCTAAATAGATTGGGAGGTGGGCATGGAAGGAAACCGTCTGCAATGCTTTACTGCATTGGATACTATTGGTGTATTCTAATAAAAATAAAATAAATATATAAATAAAAGGAATGTTTGAGTTTGTTGAAACGTTGCTTTTTTATCACCGTTTTGTGGGTGCGTGCGTAACCTGAACTGTAATGTTGTGGAGCATCTCAAATTTGTGTACCTTGTTCTTTCTGAACAAAAATATTCAAGTGAACCATTCACCTATAAAATCCTCTTAAGGCAAGAATTTTAAAGATACAAAGCAAGTACTACAATTACCCTCTCAGTCAACGGCATTATCCCGGGAGAAACCTCGCACGGACACCGTGGTTCTCAAGATAAAGTAATCAAAAAATATATGCATGATTGGTGCAGGACCTTCGGGCTTGAATGGAGTAATCAAAAAATATATGCATGATTGGTGCAGGACCTTCGGGCTTGAATGGTTGCTGCAAGGGACCTCAGAAAAGGTCACAATGTGGTGGTTATAGAACAAAACCAAGAAATTGGAGGCCAATGGCTCTATGAGTCTAATGTGCAACTTGTAGACCCTTCAGAAATCAGACATATTAACCAATTTCTTGAAATAAATGCTGCAATAAATACAAAATGCAAAAGCATTACCAATGAATTTAAAAGGTTTAGAAATCAGATCAAAGTTTAAAAAGTTGTTATGACTTGAGTGCATTGACCTCCTAATCCCCTGTAACGATCAGCTGCAAATTGAGGATATTCAAAATTCCGTATCAAACAAAGCGAACACAAAAACCCATTTTAGGAACCTACTAACCAAATTTAAAAAAAAAAGAGAGATTCAAAAAACAATGATATAAATTAAAAAGAGATTCAAAAAATCCAATGATGTAATATAAATTAAAAAGAGATTCAAAAAACAATGATATAAATAAAGGCTTTAATAATACCGAAAATGTAATATTTGGGATTCACATCCAGGTTCTACCACTCAGGGAAACCTCTGTGGTCCCATCTTTCAGTTTGGTAGAAATCTAAAATGCCACCCAATCTTGTAACTTTAACTGACTCTTAAAGCAAATGCAATTTTTTTTTCCCGGTTCAAGAAATCATGATCAAGGTAAACATTGAATTAAATATCTTGAACCTATGAATAAATCAACAATGGCTGGAACAAGAGGTTCACCTGATTTATAACATGTTTACTTCATTTTATTTAAGAACTAAATACATAGCAGCTTTTATCTATATTAGAAAATCTCACCTCTTCGTTTTTGCTGCTTGAACGAGAATGTCACCTTCTCAACCCCCAATCAAATGCGCTCGGATCCTCTGCGAAGCGCATCGCCTGTGAAGCAAAGACATCCTCTGTGAAGCGCAATCCAACGAACCAGAATAAGCGAAGGTTATAATAGTAATTTTGAACGAAACGCTTAAAAAACTATTAAAACTCTCCTCGGCTCTCTCCTCGGCAATCTCCTCGTCTCGATGAAAACGTGCGAAACATAGTATTTAATTTTGGATCCTCTCCACGTCCGCAACGTGCGAAACATATTATTTATTTTTGGATCCTCTCCACGTCCGCACTTTACCCGACATTGCGCCATTTCTGGACCTTCTTCGTCTTCATCATCCTCATCGCATACGAAAGGGACAGGATCATACTCCATTTGCTTCACAAAGGTTTCCCTTTCTTACAAACGCGCGCGCCCACTTGATGAAAGAAAGGGACCACCACCATCACAAGAACTTCGTAAGTGAGGGACCACCACGACAGCCACCAGCCTCATTGAAAGACGACTGTAAGTCGTTATTTAATTTTATAATATAATGAGTCAATGACCAAATGTATCATAAGGAGCCATGGGTACCAGGCGAAATAAGCCAAAGGTACTGCTCCAAATAACGATGGGTACCTGCCGAGTTAAGCTTTAGGTACGCCCGAAGAGCTCCCCAAAAAACATTTTCGTAGTCAACAAATAAACCTAAGGTACCCCACAAATCAGATTAAGGTACCCCACTCTAAGCCCAAGGTACCACATATAAGCCTAAGGTAGCTCCCATATAAACCTAAGGTACCCCATGGTAAGCCAAACCCACTCACGAAAATTAGCCTAAGGTACCCCCTAAACCTACAGTACCCACAATATAAGCCCAAGGTATCCCCAATATAGGTCTAAGGTACTTCCTGAAATCGTGATTCGGCGATTTGTCCTGAGACCTAATCGCTACGAAACAGAGACAATGTTTCACTGCTTACAGTTAATCGCAAATCTGCGATTCGTCGTCTGATTAATCGCCGCACCTAATCGCCAGGTCACGATTAATCCTGTACTTAATCGTGATGAAAATCTTGGGAAGTAAGGCTTAGATTCCTCTCCCCTCCCCAATTAATTCATAATTGGTGGGTTACCCAAGGCTTAGGGGGCTGGTACCTAAGGCTCACTTGTTTGTACCAAGGCATTTTTGGGGTGTACCTAGAACATTTTCGGTGGGGTGGGGTGGGGGGGGGGAGGATATTTGGGGATACCCAAGGCTTATTTGTGGGGTACGAAAGCCTTATTTTGTTGGGGGTACCGAAGGCTTAATTGGGTTTTGGTAAGCCAATTTGTAGGTGTACGTAAACCAATTTAGGGGGCCTATTTGTGGGTACCCAATTCTTATTTGTGGGGTACAAAATGCATATTTGTGGGGTACGTAAGGCGTATTTCAATTTACATTTTGATTTTATAGATGGCACATGTAAATAGTCACATTGCAAAGTTTTTTTTATCAATTTATGTATTTATTTGTAGATAAATGACACCAAGCGGGGAAGGAGTTCGCAATAGATGTAGTCCTCAACGACTTCTAAAAATTATCAAAAGGTTGAACGAGTCCCAGAAGCTAGCTGTTAGAGAAATTGGGCTGGGAAGCCTTCTGGATATGACGATTAAACACTGTTATAAGGGCAACATTGTGTCCTTATTGGCTTCATTTGATCCCGAAAAATGTTGCCTTGAGGTAAGTGGAAGGACGTTTGAGATATCACCTCCTGATTTTCAGCGGATATTGGGGGTGACCTCTGCCGGGGAGAGTATAGAAATCGATGAGGTGGAAAATGACCTCACAGAATTAAAGAAAATGTATTGTGATGATAAGGGTAAGATACCTTTAGGAGAGCTGGAGAGAAGACTGCAAGAGAAGGAGACGGCGGATGAAGATTTTTTGAGGCTTTTTGTATTGCTTGCATTGGGCTCATTTTTATGCCCTCAAGCTAAGCCGGAGGCCAGCACAAAGTTCTTAAATCTCATAATGGATATGGAGGGACTCCGTACCCTCAACTGGTCGAAGTTGGTTCTTGATTGGCTCATTGCTGCAATCCGCCGATACAAGGAGAAGCACCAAATATATGTCGGTGGTTGTTTGGTTTTTCTAAAGGTAAATTATTGTTATACACACATTTCATATATTTGGTATGCTTAAATTGTAATGGAAGAAATGTTTAATCAATCGTAGATGTTCTATTATGAATGCTTGCGCATGGATGGGAGCGAGATAGAGTTGGATGCAACAGCTCCTCTCATCACCGTGTGGAATGATGAGGATGTGTTGGAAAGGGAGAAAGAAGGAAAGGAAAAGGACATGAATATTCCGGAACATATTGAATATGAAAATGTTCCGGAGTCCGATAAATCAAAGGGAAGGAAGAAGGTATATTATATTGTATTGTATTTATATTTTCGAATAGGGGGTACTCAATATCAATATTCATTATACGTACATGGACATAAATTTTACTTGATTGTGTGTTTTAGCAGGATAAACTGAGGGCAGCGATAAAGAAGCTAACAAAGGTAGTTGCTGCCCTTCAGCGTGAGGTAGCCAAATCCCCGAGATTGAAGGCTTTGGAGAAGGAGGTAATGGAAATCGGTTTTTTTCATTATTCATTATAAGTTCCAGATCTTATAGAAATGCAAATGTTTGTGGCTTGATTTGTTTAGGTGGAGAGATTGAAGTTGATGATAAGCAATCTTGAAGTAGGGCAAGCTGAACTAAGAGAGATGGTTCTCGAGCTTGTTGGATATGCTCGTGACTACCGAAGCTACCCTACCCCTGAATGTCCACGTGAACCATTTGAGGTTCCAGTGAACGTTGCTTCTGCACCGGAGGGCCCTTGCCCGGTGTCGCCGATGGAAGATATTGAACCTAGGGCGGAATGTATCCCGGATCCAACAGCGGGAGAATATGAAGGTTCAATCGTTCCATTTCAACCCGTTGAGGCTCCGAGATTGAAACGAATGAAGATGCCCGGCAAGGCAAAAATGAGTCCTTTTACAACCATCACCGGGGAGAAAAAGAAGAGGGCCAGAAAGAGTAAGCAACCGCTCGATGCTGAGAGGCCAACGCAAATGGTAAGTAGTATATAATTGGATGTCTAATTGCATGTCAACCATTGTAAAACTTTACCATAGTAGATTGAAGAGCAAAATTGTCGATGTAATGATCGTGTGACCTACATGAAATATATTTCAGGTACCATCTTACGATGATGATCGTGCGGAGGCTAGGTTGTTGCTGGATCTGAACACTGCAGATCCGTCCATACAGCCATTGGTATGTTTGTTCTCAGTTTTTCTGAAGGAATTGTTTTTGTTTTTCGGTTAGAATTAGGTTGACAGCCATATATTCATTTTTTGGAATTTTTAATAAACTTGTAGGCAAGCGAACCAGTGGATGCATCTTCTAGTAGGACGCCTGTGGATGCTGGAAGTGCGGTCTGCAACTATGCATTCCGTGAGGACCTCGATCCAGAGTACGTACTTTCGCATATTTATGTTTGACGCGTTGTTTCTTTGTAAATTGTTGCGTATGGTTTGACTGTTTCTTTTGTGGGATATATATGTAGGGAGGTTTTGGTGAGATTCTTTGATGTCTTCATTGCCCACGGTGAGTTCGAATGTTTGAAGCCTGAGAAATGGGTTACCAACTGGGTAGGAGTCTAACAACCTAAGTATCTTGTCAGATCGCATAAATATTTGGATTCTTAGATTTTATTTTTTTCTATGTAGATCTTGGATTGCTACATGCGGATGCTGAATTTCCAGGAACAGCAGGTTGGAGGCCCATGTTACTTCTTCCTGTCAGATATTGGGGTAATTATTACGACATTCTTCAAAAGAATTTGACACTGTCTGTAATACTCCTGTTGAACCTATATTATAACTTTTCAGACTTTTGCCGCGGCAGAAGAAAACCGAGAACTTACCAGACTTAATGATCAATTTGATCCATCGTACCTACTGAATATAGTGAACTACAAAATGGTAAGCTTAACTCACCATTGTTGTTGGGATCTTTTAATAGGGTAGGGCTAATAAATATGTTTGTATGCAGTTGTTTTTCCCTATATTGGAGCAAGAACATTGGTACATGTGTGTTGTTGACATGAATAAAGCGAAAGTCTTTTTTTTGAACTCGATGAAGGTGTGGAGAACCCGTGAAGTTCTCACTGGAGTGGTAAGTGATCAGCGTAATAATTTCTTGTGTCACTAATGTTGTTATTAAGTATCAATTTTTATATTTCAGCTAAAAGCAGTAGATATTATATGCACCTGGCAATGGGAAAAGGAAGTTTTAGTAAGCAAATTTCCAAGGACGAAAGCAGATGCTCTTAAGCTTCCTCGGCAAGGCAACCCGTACGTTTTCCACCTATTCTTTCTTTTCTATACTTACTACAATATGATATTAATAGCATTAACTTGTACTCGCATCTTTTGTAGCCATGACTGTGGAATCTTCGCCATGAAGTTCGCCGCTTTCTGGAGAGGAGAACTTTCTCCTCGATTCACGCAGGTACGCTACAACTCCTAACCTATCCAGTTGTGTTTTCAAAAGCTCCAAATGATCACATTATTAATATAGTTTTGTTAATTTTGAATAGAATGATATTCCGGGCTTCAGAAGAAGCATTGTGAGTGAGATGATCCTCCACGAAGAAAACACGGTGAAGGATGATATTGTGAAGAAGAGTTCTACCTAGGGGGAGAGTTCGATGTATTAACATTTTTATATTATACATGCGTCAAACTACAAACTAAAATTTTAATTTTTGGGGAATCTGTATGTATTTATTTGAGGACAAGGATGTTCCTGTAATGAATGCTGTAGCTGAATCAAGCATTCACTTGGATTTTACTTTTATGGCATGTTTAGTTTTTTATGATGTTTCACGATCATATTTTTGTAAAGTATTGTGTACATAGGACATTGTATCCATTGAATAAAAGCTTGGTTATTTTGATTGCTTAAGTTCTACCACAGATTCGTCAAACTCGTTGATTGTAAATTATGCCAAATTTTAAAACAAGTTACTATACATTAGGTACTCTGTAAAACCCCGACCCGGATTTTACTTTAATTATTCAGTTTAATTACTTAAAGTGTGATTATTAGGCTAATTAAGTACTTGTGTTATGAAGGTGAGGTGGATGTGGATCAAGCTTAAGGAATTAGGGGAAATCAAATTGATCTCTATTGAAGGTTATTAAGGTAAGCTTAGATAATGTTATTTCTCAATTTCAATTGGCTAAGGTACCCTCCCGAATAACACTAGAAGTACACCTATACATTACCCAAAGTACCTCCCAAGTGTACCCAAATTATCCCCTAAGAGTACCTAAAGTAACTCTTAAGAATACCCAAGGTACCTCTCAAGTGTACTATAAGTGTCTCCCAAGAATACCCAAATAACCTCTTAAGTGTACTCAAGGTACCTCACTTTTATACTTAAGGTACCCCCATTTTATGCCCCAAGTACACCTAAGTATTACCCAAGGTATCCCCATTGTATGCCCCAAGTACACCTAAGTATTACCCAAGGTACCTCCATTGTATGCCCCAAGTACCCCAAAGTATTACCCAAAGTACACCTAAGTATTACCCAAGGTACCCCTGTGTTCATCTACGGTATCCCCTTGTGTTTGCCTATAGGTACCCCTGTGTTTACCTAAGGTATCCCCTTGCATTGCCTAAGGTACCTCACATGTATACCTAAAGTACCCCCTTATATTACCTAAGGCACCTCACTCATATTGGCTAAGGTACCCCACTGTTTTGCCTAAGGTACCCCATTCGAATACTTAAAGTACCTCCTAATTATACTTAAGGTACCTCACTTGTATTGCCTAAGGCATCCCTTTATTTTAACTAAAGTACCCCACTATTTTACTTAAAGTACCCCCTTGTTTACCTAAGGTACATTCCCTTATATAGCTAGGGTACCCCTTTTGTATAGCTAGAGTACCCCCTTATATTACTAAGGTACATCCCTTACATTACCTGGGGTATATCCTTGTATTTCCTAGAAGTACTCCACTCATATAAGTAAGGTATCCCCACTGTTTTACCTAGGGTACACCCCCTATATAGCCAAAGTACCCCCTTTGTCTCACTAAAGTAACTCCTATATAGGTAAGGTAACCCCCCACTGTTTTCCCTAAGGTATAGCCCCTTATATAGCTAAGGTACCCCCTCTTGTAGCTAAGGTACACCCATTCTACAACTCAGGTAACCCTCTTATATTATTAAGGTACGCCCCTCATGTTACCAAGGGTACACCTCCTTGTATTTCCTAAAGGTACCCCCTGTATAACTAAAGCACACCCCTCAATAATCAAGGTACCCCTCCTCAATATAACAGAGGTACACCTCCCAAGCATTCCTAAAGCATGCCTTTTGAAGTGGCTAAGGCAAACACCCCACTTAACACTAAGGTACCCCACTTAATACTAAGGTACCCCCTCGAATGACACTGAGGTACCCCTGATATGCCTTAGGTACACCCTAGGGTTTAGTTGAATAAAAGCTTTGTTTAGGGGCAGATTTGAAAGACCAAAAGCTTGGGCATATAAAAGGATGCCCTAATTTCTAATTAAGTGTTTGAAAATACTTCCTCTTGTCTTGATCGTATAGAACAAGAGAGAGAGTTGTGGGAGCTTGCTTCAAAGCTTCAAGAAGAAGGAGAAGAAGAGGAAAGCTAGGAGAGGAGGTTGCTTCTCCATTAACAAGTAAGTAGCAAACCCTTCCAAACAAAATGAATTACCAAAATTCGTATTCTCTCTCTAGGGTTTGAGTTATTTGAAGAAATAATCTTGTATGTTGCTATTTGTTTCTATGCTCTTGCTTAGTTTCATAATGATTTGCCATGGATTTACAACCTCTATTGATTATATTTCAGATTGGGGTTTGAGATTTGTGTCTTGAATGAGGTTTCATGCGTTTGATTTGTGTTCATGTAGATGTGAGATGAATCTTTGTTTCAAAAGATGTTTTTAAGTGTGTTGGGATGTTTTGTGATCACCTACTTTGATGTTGGAAAGGTTGAGAATGATTTCTATGAGTTGTGTGTTGAAAATACCCAAAATTTTGTAAGAACCCGAGCCGGCGATTAATCCTGCAGATTGGCGATTAATCCTGAGCCAAGACCCCCAAAAATCAGGTTCTGTTAAAATAAATCGCGAAACAAGATTAATCGCCCAAGGCTAATCGCAACCTTAGCACGCGAACGTTAAACCTTACCGTGCGCGCGCTGAACCTATTTTAAACCTGGGCGCGCGAACCTATAACCTGAACGCCCGAACTTTAAGCTAATCGCCCATGGGCGATTAATCCAGGGGCTAATCGTGGACCCTGTTTCTTGAGTTGTTCATCCTTTTTCTCCTCAACCCTTTTTCTTGAGTTGTTCATCCATTTTCTCCTCAACCCTTTTCCAAACAACTTAAGCCACTCGCATAGCACCCTTATTACATGAAAGAGACTTAAGTAAATGTCCTGTGTATTTATTGCTCCATTTACTTAAGTCTTTACATGTAAATAAGGTTTTACCCCCCATTTGGAACCAATAAAAATACTCCCAGGGCCCAATTCCCAACCAATAAAAAGTCAACTTTCCAGTTTGTGCCTAAATTTCCAGTTTTCCCGATTTTCAAATAAGAACACTTTTTGAGTTTGATATCCAAATGAATGATTCAGAAGCCCAGAAAATTCTAGATGATTTGTATACCCTCCAATAGACTATAACCAGAATTTGAGCCCCAAAACCCTTGTACATTTGTCTAGAAAAATTCGACACCGAAGAGTCAACGTTTTCAACCAGACTTAGAATATTTTTGAGGTCCAAAACTTTTTGTCTCGGAATCCATTGAATTTTGGTATGGTGACTTATTTGGGATTCCTAATATCATCCCACTCACTGAAAATGTGTTTGGAGGATTTTACGACGTTCATTTGGATTGGCTTGGATTTATGAAAACAATGTCGAAAAACTCTTGTATGATTTGGCAAGGCTTTTGACTTATGTTATGATTTGGCGGTGGATGGGGAATTCCACTTGGTCTTGGTTGATGTGATAGTGGATGGGGAATTCCACTTGGTTTATGTTGTGATTTGGCGGTGGATGGGGTATTCCACTTGGCCTTGGAATGAACACCGGTTATGGATTTGATTTGATTGGTTTGTTTTGAGTTGTGAGTCGTCTAATTGGACATTGTTCTTAGTGTGGATCCACAGTGAGTCTAGTAGTGTACTGGTGTTGGCTTGTTAGCGTTAATCTTCCTTGTCCATGTAGCTTTCCACTGTGGGGAATCAGTGAGGCCCTCTCGGGGAACAGAGGTGCTGCGGCAACCACCCGTCGCAGGGAACCGGCGGGAGTTCTTGTGATTCATATGGTTTGGTTCGGCAGTGGATGGGGCATTCCACTAGCCTTGATTATTACTTTGGTTGTCACTTGCCAACCCATACGTGGGTGCTCCGCTTGCTGAGATGTCCCTAGCTAGGCTTCTCTCTGTAAGTCATGTAGGTGGCAAATGGACAGTGTACATGTGAGACATGGATTCGTCATCTCCGATGACTTCCGATTATCGTCACGCGGGGATCGATCAAAATAAGAGTCGCCACCATCCATTTTAAGGTGTGAATGGACACCAAAGGGTTCATAAATGTCAAATAGAGCCAAAGTAGCTCTAATACATGGAAAATCCAGAGATTGGGTACGAGGAATTATTTATGAGCGGGGGAAGGTGTTAGGCACCCCCACTCATCCGTCTAAGACGGTTACCATATGCTTGCTCATGCTAAGAATCATTTTCTAACAAAATGGGTAAAAGGATGCTTACCACAAGCACCATGTATGTGATCATTCCACATGAGAAGTCTATTGAACTTAGGCTCTCTTTGTGGATTCATCACTTCTAAAACCTCATGAGTGAAGGAAAATCAAAGTAAAAAATGAAGAAAATCCGGCTAAGGCAAATCTGGAGAAATTAGGTCAAAAGAACTTGAAAGCTTTGATAAACCATAACTTCCCCAATTCAAATCCAAATCAAATGAAACCAAAGCCATTGGAAAACTGGTATATAGTAGAGTATATAGTAGAAAATTCAGCTCAATCCGATCCAAAACAAGAGAGAAATCCACATATGAAATCTGCTGTTATAACTCAGAAAAAGTGTTAAGTAGGCATTTTCAAAACTCTATTCGTGGAGTTTGGCTCAATAAAAATCCATGAAAATTGGTATGGAGGAAGTATGTGGTGCCATCTTTCCAAAGAAAAAAACCTCACACCAATCTCTATCCGGATGTGACCTGGGTGCTCTCTTGAATAGGCCTAGAAGACCACAGATGAGCTCTGGACTATGCCAGCGAGCACTTCTAAGTCAACTGAGCACCCAAGACACAAAACAGATTGAAATCTACTGAAACCAGTTGGAAATGAAAATAGACTTCTCAAAGAAAACTCAAAAACTGGAATCGTAGGAAATGGATTAAAACCGAGCAAATAGTGCACCATCAAAGCGGCAAGTTCAGCAATCTGGGCTGAACTGTCTTACAAACTTTGAAGAGATGGTGTCAAAAATTGGCTACATAAAAGTGAGTGAAAATTTCCAGATTTTAAGTAGGCTTTCCAATCTATCACATGTCTTTGGAATCACTCAAAAATTCATCCGGAGGATGAAGTTATAAACATTCCAAGACAGGCTACAGATCTGTCCTGTTTTTGAAGAACTTTGAATAAGAAGCCAAAATCAGTGTATGTGTGCAAGTGGATTCGACCAAAACAATTTAAAATCATGAAAAACAACTCATGAACTTCTAAAAACTCATTCTGAGGCCAATGATCTCAGATTTTCCATATTTACATGGAAATCCAAGATCTAGCCTATTTTGATAAAAAAGGTGGAAAGTGGGTGCAAAGATGTGGAAAATCACATTTCTATGAGAAAGTTGGAATCCATGGCTATTGAGAGCATGGATTCACATCTTCTCCAAATACAAAAATGATCAGAGAAGCATTCAAGGGCTCAAAATAACCATATAGCATGCTTGCACATCATTTGAGGGTTCTAAACCTAGAGGATCCATTCCACCTTCCTTTTCCCCAGGCTCTCTCTTCACGTTTTACGGCTAGAGAGGATTCCCAGGTACTTTAGAAGGGGTTTGGGGCTACAAACAACATCAAAGCCTTACACTACAGAAAGGTAGAAGATGAGAGATTGCTAGAATGTAAAGAGGAAGCAATAAATCAAAATGGGCTTTACCTTAGTAGCTTGAGCAGTTGAGTAGCCAATCCAGCAGAGGTTCTCCTTCTTCTTGCAGAGCTTCTAAGCTTCAGATTGTCAGCCATTTGCAAGAGGAGGACCTCTCTATTTATAGGCCAAGCCAAGGGTAGAAGAGTCCCAAGGGTAGGCCTAAAAGGCCTTCTAGATTATTCCAATTCTCCTCCAAGGCATGAATTGGTGTAATTCAGCAAGTTTCGGAAGGTGAAATGGGGAGTTTTAGGTCCTTGAGAGAGAGGTAATATGCGTAAATAAGGCTCAGAGATAGAGCCATTTCGCAAAGCCTCGAAACAGCCAAAACCGTATACACAGTATGGTTTACACACAACCGTTACAAAAAGTGCGGTTTCTTACAAATTTGATCAAACCGCACATACAGGGCGGTTCAATTCAGTTATGCTTTAATTGAGTGCTGTCCACGCGGCTTAACGGCCGAAGCTTCGCGAAGCCACGTGGCCGCCAGCGCAACAAGCCTTGATGTGAACCGTGCTGTGTGTGCGGTTGCAACCGCACATACAGAGCGGTTGAGACCGAGATTATAAAAAACCGCATACACAATGCGGTTGGCACTGATTTTGAAAGTTTTTGAAAGTTTGACATATGTCAAGGCTCAAATAAGACATTTAAAGCCCATCTTAGTTAATCTCTTATATTGGGGTGCAATTTGAGGTGTCTACAACTGCCCCCTCTTCACCGGAATTGGAATCAATTGACGGCGGAGAGCAAAAGACCCGCAAATTGCACCCCTCAGGGTCAGGTCCATTCGATTATGAGCTGCAAGAACTCCAATATGGTTTTCGAAAAAGAATTTGTTTAAAGGATTTGATGAAAAGTCCCTAACCTTAAGGGTCAAATCCTCTCCTCGCCTCTCACAGAGCACTCGTGGCTATGAAGTGAGATTTGAGCAAATTTTAAAAGCAAAAGTTGATAAGATGGTGTTTCTTGCAATTCACAACTGCCCTGCACATAGATCCTTTGAGAGAGATTGAAAAGGTTTTGAAAATTCATTTTTGGGTGCCAACCGTACTGAACATGCGGTTTTTAGCATTTTCAATTTCAACCGTGCTGTATGTGCGGTTTTCAACAATATTAATACCAACCGCTCTGTGTGTGCGGTTTTCTAGGTTTCATATAACCGAGGCCGCGACCGCGGCTGGCTTCATTTCGCTCGCGAAACCCTTGACTTTCGGAACTCTTGCGTTCTCTCTGGCGACCGTGCGTTCTCTCCGGTCTTCATTCTTCCTTCTCCGGCGAAGTCAGTCTTCTTCCGGCCAACTCTTCTTTTTCCGGTGACCTTGCTTTTCCGGTGGTTCTTCTATTCTCTTCCGGCGACGTCCGTTTTGACAAGGGATCGATGACTTCCTGTGGTTGGTGATTCCGTCAAGCTCTTACCGACTTAGCATCCGCTTCCTCATTGATTGAGGTTTTTCGAAGTCGCCCAATCGTCCAGCCAGTTTCCTCTGGAGTTCCAGTGAGGTCAAGACTTCATTTCCTTTGCAGGCTTATTTTTCGGCAGATACAGGTAGGTAGCCGAATCCTTGTCCGAATAACTTGCTTAAACGTTTTGTGCTCTGATTCCATGATTGAATGCCTTTATGCATGAAATTTGCCATCGATTTAATGCCTTAGTTACCTTGTGGTCAATGGGATAAGAAAATCCCCAATCTTGTATGTGCCCACTGCCGGTGTCGATTTGCACTTGGCCATGGCTTGCATTGCTCCAATTTTTACCCAAGTTCTTCTTTGGAATCAATCATGACTTTTGTTTATCCAATTTCGAACCTTTACATGCTCGCTCCTCATTGGCATGAGGATTTCTTTTCTGCGGTAGTATAATACTTGGCATGCTCACTCTGTAATGTATGTTTTCGCCCATTTGGTGTAATCCTTAGGTGGTCCGATTTCAACCAACATACTGTTTGTCCTTTTAAATGCCTTGGTTGTTTTCTTTATTGATTCTTGCTCTCTAGCATGACATGGCACGCTGTAAATCTGATCTTTTCTTGTGACCTGCTAATTTGCTAGACTTGCTTGGGCTTGACTTGATAGTTTTAGCTAGGCTTGAACAATTGCATAGCTTTGTATGAGCTGAATGAACTCGGCTTTGTCGGGCATTTTCCTTGTTAACTTGAACATGCTTTGGATACCCTGAAAACCAAATTAGATGGTTAGGCCCTTTTTTTTTTTTTTTATCGTATGAGAAGAGTATACAGGAACTTTCACATTCTTGTATATAATTCTTATGTACAACTAAATGAATAATAATAAAATAAAAATGACAATAAAACTTCTAAAAGAACAAAAATTTTGAAGAGTAGAATAGCCAGATCATGGTTTGGTTGAGAATTTTCGCAGTGTTTTCCGCGATCTCCATTTTTCTGTAATTGGTCCTATAGATGGCTCGCACACGTCGCGCTTCCCGGGGTCCTGCAGATGAGCCTTCGTCTTCGAGGGTTCGGAGGGACCCGGCCGATGTGGCCTCTTCTTCTAGGGCCGAGCCGGACCCTGAGCCTTCTTCTCCCAGTAGTTTGGAGCTCTCAGATTCAGACTCTGGAGCGTCTGGGGATTCGCTGGAGTCGATCCCAGAGGTATTCCCTTTTCCATTTTTTTTTTTTTTAAATCCGGCCTTTCTTTTATCACATTCAACTTAAACCCTTTTTATTCGCCTTTCTAGCCTACTGGTGAGGTCCGTGAGCGTAAGGGAGCTCGTCGTAGAGGTAGGGCGGGGGCCCGGGCGACTCGTGTCGCCATTCCTGCAGAGATAGCAGATCAGATCCGGGACACCCCTCTCCTTCATAGTTTGACGACGCATCCTTCGGCAGGCGTCAGGGCAGACATCCCTCTTAGATATCCTTCTTCCCATTTCCGAGGGAGCTGGGCCCTTTTTGCCGATGTTGTAGCTGCCTGCTCGACCTCTCTGCGCCGAGAGATGGGCCGTTTTGGATTTGGCCCCTTCATCACCATCACCGGCGTTCGTCAGGATCGGCCTTTGATCTTGGCTTTGTTGGAGCGCTTTTTCCCGGAGACCCTGAGCTTCCATCTGCCTGATGTGGAGATCGGTATTCGTCCTTCCGACTTCGCTCTCATTACCGGGATCAGGATGACTGGAGATGTCATTACTGAGATGGATCGACCGGCGGACTTGGAGATTGCCGAGCTGTTGGGACATGACGAGATGCCCGTGGAGGCGTGGGATCGGAGCAGGATCACTCGTATTTCCCGGACATGGTTGAGGGAGGCATTTGTGGAGAGCGGATTCAGCACCCTAGCAGCGGAGCATCCCAGTTTCCCGATAGCTTTCAGATTTCTTTTTCTTCTGATGATGGGCTCCTGCTTCTGCTTGGAGGATACTACTTCAGTCAGCCCTCATTTCTTGAGTCTTCTCCGGGATCTGCACCGAGCGAGGGACTATGCTTGGGGCCAGCTGGTTTATGGCACCTTGCTAGCGGGCCTTCGACGAGTGGTTTCCAGCCTGTCTTCTCCCAGGGGAGCCGGAGTGGGTTGCAGATTTTTCTTGCCCTTTCTGCAGGTATAAATTCTTTTCTTCTTCCTTTCCTTTCTTTTCTCTCTTTTTTTTTTTTCTCTTCTTTTCTCTGCTTAACCTCTTTTTTCTTTTTTTCTCTTTTCTTCTTCTCTTCTCTTTTTTTTTCTTTTTCAGTTCTTTGCTCGGGTCTATGTGGCCCACTTTCGCCCTACCTCCACCTTGTCTGAGGGGACGTTTCCCTTGGCCCGTCGGTGGAATCAGATTAGGCGTGACTCAGAGAAGAGTCGCCCTAGGTCGGCCAGGGCTCACCTGGACAGGACCTTCAGGAGATAGGTAAGCACTTTCTCCATCTCTCTTTTCATCACTTCCTTTTCTCCTTTCTATCAGATTCTGATATTCTTCTTTTTTTTTTTTTTGCTTATCCTCAGCTGTCTGTTCCCCGCCTTGACGGCCTGCATGACGAGTTGGCTTTTCAGCCCTTTGTGGATGCCGCTTTCGCCCTGGATCAGCGACGCCAGAGGTACCCATTCTTTATTGGGCAGTTGGGCAGTATATGGTACCTCGGGGAGCGCTTCTTCTTCCAGCATACTGGCGAGCCCCGGATCCCAGTGGCTCCTCCAGCTACAGCACCTTTCACCCCTCCTGGTCCATTCGACCCTGCCCATTTTGGCGAGTGGGAGGCAGGAGATGGCCTTCTAGTCGATGGTGACTATGATACCTGGTTCGGGCAGGTCTCAGTGGGTTGTCTGATGCAGCCCATGCCCGTTCGAGGTGGAGTTACTGAGATAGGAGGGGTAGTGATCCGCCTCTATGACACCACGGTCTGAATCTCCTTTCCTCGTGCATTCCTTTATCCTTCCTTTCTTATTTAAAGTTTACTGACATTTTTTTTTCTTCTTTTTTTTTTCTTTTCTTCTTTTTTTTTCTTATCTTCTTTCCAGGAGGCACAGCTAGAGGAGATCCGGGCTAGGTATGCGGATCTGGAGCGCCAGCTGGCTGAGAGGGATGCTGCTATTGCTGAGAGCGACGTCATTATTACTGGGCAGGCCGCTCTCATTGCCGACTTGCGGGCCCAGTTGGCCAGTGCCCAGGGCCAGGCGGGGCCTTCAGGAGCTCAGGTCTGTCTTCTTTAGTTTCTTGTATTTTTTCCACTTTATCTTTCCTGCTTCTGATCAGTCTGTCTTTGTCTTCCAGGAGGATGTGGTGCCTTCACCATCCAGTTCCCGCACTTTGTCCTTCTCTTTAGGAGATATAGAGATCCCGGAGAGAGAGAGTGAGGTGGCGGCCGAGGCTACCTCTGCTGGTGTAGTTCCTGAGTCGGCCGAGATGCCCGAGGCTGCACCTGTATCTGAGACCGCTCCTGCATCTAAGCCAGAGACTGCTCCTGAGACAGCGGAGGGTGACTTGGAGGTTCCCGCGGTTCATGAGGCGGCCGAGCCTACGAGAGAGGAGGATGTTCCCGGCGTAGCAGATCCAGAGGCGGCCGAGCCTATGAGAGAGGAGGATGTTCCCGGCGTAGCAGATCCATCTCCTCCTGTCGAGGACTCTCGGGTTCTGGAGCTGGTTCCTTTGGCTGCGGACACTTCAGTCTCCTGCTTCATGGACCTGACCCGGGATGATCCAGTTCCAGCCTCAGCCTTGTCTACCGATCCTGCTCCTCCTGCAGACCCGGTGCCTCCTGTTGGTCCATCCTTGCTTGGTGAGCCTTCTTCTCCCAGTAGCCAGCGCTTTTCCGACCACTTTTTCATCCGGCAGCGTCGGCGGGGTAGAGGCGATAGGGATTGACCTGTAGGAGATAGATCTAGATTTAGGATTTATCTGACATTTGTATATAAACTTGATGTATCCACTTTCAGTTATATATGAAAAGAGAAGATTATTTGGTTTTGTTTCTTTTTTTGTAGATTTTTTTGTTTATTTTTGTATGTTTGTCATGTTACAATTGTTATACAGGTAACAGATTTTCTGGGGAACATGACTTGTTAAAAGAAAGAAGTAAAACCCCTTTTTGTGCAAAAACCGTACATTCAGGGCGGTTGTGCCAGAACCGCACTTATCCCGCGGTTTTTAAACCTTGCGGGAATGTAACTGCATATTAAGTGCGGTTCAGGCACAACCGTTCTGTGTATGCGGTTTTCGCCCTTAGGTTATTTTAAAACCGCGAATTGCGGGCAGGACGTGATTTTGACGTATTGCTTAGGTCAGAAACCCCCTGTTTCGACGATTTTCTCTCTCCTAGCTGCCTTTAATCCACTTTTGCCCATTAATGGCTTCTGGTTCAGCTTCTGTGCCTTCTTCATCTTCCGTACCTGAAATACCAGCACCTAGACCAAAAATTAGGTCCAAACCTCCTAATTTGACTAGGTATGCCATTGTAGATACATCTTATGAGAAGTGGGTTTCCTCAATGACCCCTCAAGATGAGATGGATTGGGCTTCTGCCAATCTAGGCCACCTCCTCTCAATCCCAAAGATTCCCTTAAAATGGGAAATCATAGAGGCATTAATTGGGCATTGGGAGCCTCAATTGAACCTCTTCAGGTTTGGGGAAAAAGAGATGACCCCTACAGTCGAGGAGGTTGAAACCATCCTCAACCTTAGCTTCTCCAAGAAAGTAGTCAACCCACCTCTCAAGCCGAGCTTCAAAAAGGAAGCCTCTACCTTTTTAGGGATTAACAAGAAAGAGTTAGGGGAAGCCGACGCCTTATTGACCCTATCCAAGTCATTTTTGACTGAAAAGCTGTTGAATAGCCCAAACCAGTCGGCCCGGTTCAATGCTTTGACCTTGATAGTGGTCAATCAACTTTTGTTCCCCCGAGGTGATAGCGAGGTCGATTTATCCCTCATTTCAGTCATCTGCCAAGTTAGGGAGCGTGAAAGGCTCGCCCCTATGATCCTGGCTGAAATATACCAGGCCCTGACTGACTGCTATCACCGGAAGCAGAAAAGTTTCCTTGCATGCGCCCCTATACTTCAGGTAAAATCTGACCCTCTTTCTTTGAATTGTAATTTTTATTGCAAAATTGAAATTTTCTAAGGTTGGAAATGCTTCCCTTTTATTTGCAGCTCTGGCTACTTGACCACCTGAGTCAAGTTGAAGAGATCACCCGCCGTTTCTTCCCTCGGCTAAATATTCCTGTTTTGATGAGCAACAGGGGGTGTCCCAATATCCATGGTGGCAAACAGGGATGGTTTGCTTTCTTGGGGACGCTTCAGGACGACCAGGTGAGATGGCCTGGCGCCTATCAGCCTTCTGTCGAGACAGTGATCAGCTTCTCCGATCAGAATTTCGCTGTGCTCATGGGCTTGAGGTCTGCCTTACTCTATTTGCCTTTGAGGGTCATCCGGCAGTTTGGGGAGGAGGTGCAGGGGATTCTGGTACCTCAGGGATATGAAGAGCTCATAGGTCCGCTCACACCGGCTACCATGGGGTTATGCTTCCGCCTGTTGAAGGAATGGTCGCAGGCCTGCTTTTTGAGAGGTCCTGTCTTCTCCAAATTGCATGAGAAGGACTACCTCTTTTGGATTAGAGAGCAGGTGCAGAGCTGTGCTTCTGTACCGGTTGATCCTCCTGCTATCCCGTGTCCTACTTATGAGGACCTCTTGGAGACCGAGCGGGCTTCTCATAGGCGGCTTCAGCTCATATGGGTGGAGGAGGCCCGAACCTTGAGATTGGAGAAGGAAGATCTGGAGCGGCGATTATCTGAGCAGATACAAGCCCGTCGCTTCGAGGTGAGAGCTGCATGGCGCAGGCATGACGAGACCATGGCCAGGCTTAGAGATATGAGGACCAGGCAGACCCTCTCCGATGACGTCATTTCTTTCCTCAGTGACCCAGATGCAGAGGGGGCTGAAAGGCTTGTGGCGGTTCAGGCGGCTCGAATCAGAGAGCTTGAGGAAAGGCTAGGGGATAGAGATTAGCCCCTTTCATTGTATTTTTTTCTTTTTTACACTTCTGTACAAAGAGAAACTCCACTAGTGGAAAGATAGAGAATACAAAATAGGTTTTTATACTATTGGCCTCAGAACTCTCATGTGCTTGTAAAAACTGACAGTTTTAATGAAAAGTCACTGATTTCTCATCATCGGCCAAAATATAATTTTCATTTTTGTGTGTTTTTATTGTAAATTGGTCCATGATGCTTTAATCCCATATAGTTGGATGAATTGAAGTAAGTTGGGCAAAAAGGGTATTTCAGTTAATGAGGAGGAAGCCGATCCGTCCCCCTTGGAACCGTTAGACTCATCCCCAAGTTTCTTTCCCACTTCCAGGGGGCCTGTCCCAGCCTACTGGTTCAGTCCTGTGCAGAAAATCTGCTCAATTCAATTCTGCTGCATAAAACCGCGCATTCAGAACGGTTTAGCCAAAACCGTCTTCAATATGCGGTTGTATAGCCCTTCTGCCAAAACCGTAGAAAAAGGGCGGTTTCGTTCAAACTGTATCCCAAGTGCGGTTGGTGACCTTTTCCTTGTTTCTTTCTTTTCTTTTATTCTTTTTTCTTTCGCCTTCTTTCTGCCAATATTGCCCCTAGTGCCTGTTACGGTTTTCACTGGGACCGGCTTACTTATTCCGTCATTGCCCTTTCGACATCTCGAGCTTGAAGGAATACACCCAGATCACCGAGGACTTGACCAATAGGACGAAATGAAGGCTGGGTTGAGTTTATGAAAGAAGGTTATTATAGGCTCAAAATTTTAACATCTTGAAAATGGGACAACTGGGCTTACAGTCATAATGGATGCGACCCCCCCATTCCCAATACTGGCCTTTTTTTCCTTTTCTTTGTATTTGGCCTTTCTTTGCTATTTCCCTTTTTGTTTCTCTATTAACCCTGCCCCTATCGCGACTGTAAGCCCCAGTTTAGGTTCTTTAAAACACGAACAGGCTCAACTTGGTTTAATCTAGGGATATTAAAATTTGTGAGGGATGAAGAAAAATGGCCTCGGATCATTTCTTTGTGATACTCCTTCAAGGGAAATATTGTTTGACCGCATCGGAGTTGATTGGCTCAGGAAAATCTGCCCCATCCATTTCTGTCAAGATAAGAGCGCCTCCTGACAAGACCTTCTTCACTACATAAGGTCCCTCCCAATTTGGCTTAAACTTTCCACGAGGGTCTTCCAGAAATGGTAATATCTTCTTTAAGACTAGATTACCCACTTGGAAAGCTCTGGGCTTCACTTTCTTGTTGTAGGCTCTGGCCATTCTCCTCTGATACAGTTGACCATGGCAAAGCGCATTCAACCGCTTTTCTTCTATCAGATTAAGTTGCTCATATCTAGACTGAACCCATTCAGCCTCTTCAAGCTCTGTTTCCATAAGCACTCTTAATGAAGGGATTTCTACCTCAACAGGTAAGACTGCCTCCGTTCCATAAACCAAGGAATAAGGCGTTGCCCCGGTAGAAGTTCGGATCGAGGTTCTGTAAGCATGGAGAGCAAATGGTAACATCTCGTGCCAATCTCTATAGCTTACCACCATCTTCTGGATTATTTTCTTTATATTCTTATTTGCCGCTTCTACTGCTCCATTCATTTTTGGCCTGTAAGGGGCTGACTTGTGATGAGTTATCTGAAATTGCTCACACATCTCCTTCATATCCTTGTTCTTAATATTTGAAGCATTGTCTGAAACTATGGCTTTTGGCAACCCATAGCGACAAATTATGTTGTGCTTCAGAAACTTAAGAACATGGTTTCCCGTGATATTTGCATACGAAGCCGCTTCAACCCATTTTTGTGAAATAATCAATTGCCACTAGAATGAACCGGTGTCCATTTGACGCTTTAGGAGAAATCATCCCGATGACATCAATACCCCACATAGAGAAAGGCCATGGAGAGGTCATGCTGTGCAACTCACTGGGTGGTGCATGCTTGTTGTCAGCGTATATTTGGCACAAATGGCATCTCTTCACATGTAGGCAGCAATCGTGCTCCATCGTAGACCAATAATATCCCAATCGCAGGATTTTCCTTGCGAGCATGTGTCCATTCATGTGCGGCCCACAGACTCCTCCATGCACTGTTTCGATCAACCTTTCTGCTTCAACCTTGGTGACGCATCTGAGTAGAACATTATTGTAAGATCTTTTGTATAGCTGCCCACCACTTAGGAGGAACTGCCCTGCTAACCTCTGTATTGTTCTTTTTTCAGTGGGACTAGCGCTTTCTGGAAAATTTCGATTATCCAAGAAATTCTTGATATCTTGGAACCATGGTATTTCTGTTTCTGGCGCTCCTTCCAAAACAAGACAGTAAGCTGGCTCGTCTCTGACTTCAATTTCAAGTGGTTGTATGTCTACCCCTTCTGGAATACTAACCATTGAGGCCAATGTCGCCAAGGCATCCGCAAACTGATTCTTAGCCCTTGGCATATAGCTAAAAGAAATTCGAGTAAATTTGGTACTTATTTCTTCCAAATATTGGTGATATGGGATCAATTTATGATCTTTGGTTTTCCATTCCCCAGTTGTTTGGAAGATGATAAGACTCGAATCTCCATATACGTCAAGTTCTTCAACATCATGGTCTAGAGCAGCTTGTAATCCGATTATACATGCCTCATACTCTGCTATGTTATTCGTGCACTGAAACCTCAATTTCACTGCGATTGGGATATGTGAACCATCTGGCTTTACTAATACTGCGCCGATCCCATTTCCATTCATGTTTGTAGCCCCATCAAAGAACATCTGCCAGGAGTCTTCACTTTCTTCTTCTTCAGCAAATAAGATAGCCTCATCAGGGAAATTCGTTTTGAGAGGTTGATAATCTGGCAATGGATGCTCAGCTAGATGATCAGCAATTGCCTGACCTTTGATTGCTTTCTGAGTGACATATGTCAGGTCAAATTCTGAAAGCAAAAGCTGCCACTTCGCTGTTCTACCAGTTAAAGCCGGCTTCTCAAACAGATATTTTAGCGGATC
The DNA here is from genome assembly GCA_947561395.2 of Buxus sempervirens. Taxonomy (NCBI): domain Eukaryota; kingdom Viridiplantae; phylum Streptophyta; class Magnoliopsida; order Buxales; family Buxaceae; genus Buxus; species Buxus sempervirens. The sequence goes on from OX387182.1 coordinate 54,196,403, forward strand.
CATCCTTGAGATCAGCAAAGTCGAATAGCTTAAGAAATAGTGCCTAAGCCTCTGAGTTGCCCAGACCAAAGCACAACAAGTCTTTTCCAAAGGCGAATATCTCATCTCATAATCTGTGAACTTCTTGCTCAAATAGTAGATAGCCTTTTCTTTTCTGCCTGTTTCATCATGCTGCCCCAATACGCATCCCATTGATGTTTCTAGAACTGATAGATACAGAATCAGTGGTTTCCCTGGGATTGGTGGCACTAGAACAGGTGGATTTAACAGATAATCTTTTATTTTGTCGAATGCTTGCTGGCAATCCTCATTCCATATAGTTGGGTTATTCTTCCTTAGAAGCTTAAAGATCGGCTCGCAAATAGCAGTGAGTTGTGCTATGAACCGGCTGATATACTGAATTCTTCCTAAAAAACCCCTAACTTCTTTTTCAGTCTTAGGAGATGGCATCTCAATGATTGCCTTGGCTTTAGACGGGTCTATCTCAATCCCTCTTCTGCTTACAATGAAGCCTAACAATTTCCCTGATGTGGCTCCAAAGACACACTTTGCTGGATTAAGCCTTAAGCTGTACTTCCTTAGACGGTCAAATACCCTCTTTAGATTGATCAAGTGATCTTCCTCTTCACATGATTTGGCAATCATATCATCCACATAGACTTCCATCTCTTTGTGGATCATATCATGGAAAAGGGCCGTCATGGCTCGCTGATATGTTGCCCCGGCATTCTTTAATCCGAAAGGCATGACCGTGTAGTGGAAGGTTCCCCAAGGAGTAATGAAAGCGGTTTTCTCTTGATCCTCCTTTGCCATTTTGATTTGGTTGTATCCGGAAAAGCCATCCATAAAGGAGAACAAGCTATGCACTGCCGTATTATCAACCAAGATGTCGATGTGTGGCAATGGAAAATCATCCTTCGGGCTCGCCTTGTTCAAGTCTCTGTAATCTACACACATCCTGACTTTTCCATCCTTCTTTGGAACTGGGACTATATTGGCCAGCCAATTAGGGTATGTGGACACCGCCAAAAACCCGGCTTGAAACTGCTTTACCACTTCATCTTTGACTTTCAAAGTCCATTCTAGTTTCAACCTTCTCAATTTCTGCTTAATAGGCTTTACTCCTGGCAGGATCGGCAGCCTGTGTACAACCATGTCTGTATCCAACCCTGGCATATCCCGATAAGACCATGCAAACACGTCCTTGTAATCAGCCAAGAATTGGGACATTTCCTTCCGCTGCATTCCAGACAAGCATGCACCAATCTTTACAATTTTTGGGTCCTCTTCGGTTCCCAGGTTTGTGGAAATGGTTTCTTCAATATTAGGTTGAATACCCTTTTCGTGACATTCCAATTGATATGATATTTCTCTTGGAAGGTCATCGTCTTCGGCCTCGATCTCCTCTTCGATCCCCATTAGGTCGAAGTCGAGCTCGAGATCGAAGTCATATTCAACTTGCTCTAATTCAGTCTGTATATATGGCTCATAAGCAGTCTGGACCATTTTGAAAGCTTTAGATTTTCTAGAAAAATTTGAAAAATCTTTTTGGTTTTTTTGAGAACCTTCTAGAGAGGCTTTTCCTGAAGATGAAGGTTCATTAAAACCTTCAGGAAAAGGGCAATCCACTAATGGAGTTTTTTTTTGGAGGCCGCAGCTGATTGCCAACCATATGCAGCCTCAAACGTCAAAGGGGTCTCTTCCCAATTTTTCAGTACAAATCCCTCTGGAACAGGTGGTATAGTGCAAACCTGTTCTTCCTCAAACTCTTGATCCGATACCATCATTACCGGATTTGAAAAACTGCCCTTTTCTGCTTCGGGGCTGAGTTCAGAGGTGACTTCATCAGGAATCTTGATTAAGGCCCAGTCGATAAAAGGAACCTCTTCTTCTGCTTTCTCTCTTCCTTCATTCTCTGTCATTGCAAAGAATGCCCCTGTCTCTTCTGTGAAATCCTGCTGCTCTTGTGGCAGTGGCTCAGGCTCACCCGCGGCTTTGGGTGCCAAAGTGGGGGAAAATGGGGTAAAAGGTAGAAGGGTTGAGGTAAAAGGTTTTCTAAAAGGGTTATCATTAAAATACGGAGGCTTGGAGGAATCTGTAGGAGGAGCCAATTGAATGGTATGAGAGGGCTTCGGGAAAGTTTCCCTTAAATGAGGGAACTTTCCTTGATTCTTTTCCCTCTCATTTTCTTTCTGTAGTCCCCTCTTCCATCTTCTCATTTTCATCCCTAGTCCTACTCGTGGGACTAGCCTCTGTGCCTCTATGGGCGTCACCCTTCCTTGCAGGTTAATGCCCAACCCCTTTCCTGGGTGGAAATTGCAATCTTTTAAGACTTTCTCCACCATCTTATTGGCGCAGGTCAACTTCTCATTCTTTTTTAGACACCCCCCAGGTATGAAGTTGACTGTCTCAAACTGAAAAGAGTGAAAGGCAATTTTGTCTGCCGTTAACTCTACATTAATGAAAGGTACGTCAGGCGGTATGACGGGAGGGACTAGACTCTCGGCTAGGACCGTTATCACCTTCTGGCCTTTTATAAATTTTACTCTTTGATGAAGAGTAGAGGGTATAGCCCTAGCTGAGTGGATCCATGGCCTTCCCAGAAGTAGATTGAAGGCAGCAGGAATATCTATCACTTCGAATGTGATATTAAAGATATTCGGTCCGATGGTAATCGGCAATTCAATCTCCCCTAGGGAGTGTGTTTTGGAGCTATCAAAAGCTCTCACTATCCTCCCGTTCTGTTTTATCTTGGATTGGTCCAGACCAAGCCTCACGAATGTTACCAGGGGACAGACGTTTAAGGCTGACCCATTGTCGATTAGGGCCCTGGCTATCATGTTATCCTTACAAAGCACAGTGATGTGCAAAGGGTCCATGTGATAACATCCGCCAGGGCTTATCTCGCTTTCCGAAAAGCTTATTACATTGTGAGATAAAATCTGACCGATCATCGTGCCGAGCTGGTCTGGCTCAATTGCTTTGGGCACGTGGGCGCTCTGGAGTACTTTCATTAATGAGTCCCTATGCTTTTCTGAATTAAGCAATAATCCCAGTATTGATATCTGGGCAGGGACCTTGGTTAATTGGTCGATAATATTGAATTCACTCTTTTTCAGTGTTTTTAGGAGGTCTTCTGCCTCCTTACTGTCGACCTGAGGGGTGTCTTCCCCTATTTTGGCCTTGCCCTTCTGGACTTGATCTGCCTCTTTTTTTTCTTGTTCTTTTCCTTCCACACACCTCCCTGATCTTGTCATGAGGTTTACCTCTTCCTGAGCCTGATTCCTGACCACTGGGATAGTGGTCGTATAACCCTCGCTATAGTTCCAAGGTACAGCAGTTTCTGAATAGGAGGGTTTAGGAACGTTAAATACCAAGGGCTGGAAGTGAGGCCTTGGTTCAGGAGTTGATGCGGGAATAAGGTTAGAAGAAGGCGCCTCAATAACCAGAGGCGAAGATTGCCTGGGTTCCTTGGATTGAGAGGATTTTAAGGCCTGAGAAGAAACAGATGTAATTGAAGCGGTGGTGGGGTCATAATTAATGACCAAAGGTGGTTTGGATGATGGAGTAGGTGGGGAAGCAACAGCCTGGTTGCAATTAATAATGAGAGGGGGTTTGGTCACATTAAGCTGGGCTATGAGGGAAGCGGCCCGGTTTAAAGAGGCATTAATGTCCTCTGCAGTCTTGCCACTTCCATTATTTCCAGAAATGACATTGATTTGTTCCCCTATCTCTTCCTGGTCAAAATAGACCCTAACGGACGTCCCTATTGGCGCAATTAACTGCGAGGGATCAAACGTCCTAGGTCTAGAAGAGACGGTCCCCACAAAATTGGAAGGACCAGCCCCATTATGCTGGGGCAGAGGGTTCTGACCAATGTCAGTCCTGGCGGGAGAGGGTGCAGCCGTGTTAAAGAACAGGGTTCCCTGATCGATCAAATCCTGGATGGCATGTTTTAATGGCCAACACCTGTCTGTAGGGTGTCCTGGTGCACCCATATGGTATTCACAGGTGGTGGAGGGATCGAAATTCTTTCCCTTTGACGCATTCGGATTTGGTTCTTTCAGGGTGACATACCCCGCGTTTAACAAAGATGGCAAAAGCTGGGATGGAGTCACAGGAAGAGGGGAAAGGACCCTGCTCCTTCTGGACGCCATCCAAGCGTCTCTCTCCTCTTTCGAGAATACCTTTTTTTGGTTGGGCATTGCTGCCTGAGGAACATTAATGTTGAGAGGGTTTTGATAGGTCGATTGTGGCTGCACCGGACTGGGTGGAGGTGCAGCAATATTGATCTGGAGGGGTTTTTGTGGTGGTTGGGGTTGTACCATGTTTACTTCCCCTTCTTTCTTTCCTCCATTCCTTCTTGCCCCATTTTTCTGCTTCTGGGCAGAAGGATCAAAAGTTGGCTCCTGCTGACGAGCCGTGGCAGAATGGTCGTGGATTCGCCCGGATTTGATTCCATCTTCAATCCGGTCCGCAACCAACACTAGGGCAGCAAAACTGGTGATAACCTGACCCACCAAGTGATTGTAAAATGGATGCCCCAGTGTGCCAATGAAGGTGGTAACCATCTCTGGCTCCATCATGGGAGGCCTGACTTGAGAGGCGGCTTCTCTCCACCTTTTGGCATACTGCCTGACTGTCTCCTCTCTTCCCTTACTCATTTTCATCATATCGTACCTATCTGGCACGATGTCAGCATTGAAACGGTACTGAGCAAGGAAAGCATCAGCTAGGTCCTTCCACCTTCTGATTCTGCCGTGGTCCACAGTTGCGAACCATCTCAAGGCTGCCCCAGTTAGGCTTCTCTGGAATAGCTGGATCAGGATGCCATCATCCCGGCCAAATTGGCACAACGCCCCACAGTAGAGCTTCAGATGGCTCATTGGGCATCCGGTGCCGTCATATCTCTCAAAGTCCGGGCACTTAAATTTGGCCGGTAAGCATGCGTCGGGGTACAGGCAGAGATCTTGAAAGTTGGTACCACTCAACGTGTTGATCCCCCTCACTTCTTTCAGTTCCTCTTGAATGGACTCCAGTTTGTCCAAAAATTTTCTTTCCACTTCTGCCCTCAGTCTCTCCTTCTCTTTCTCCTTTTCCTTCTCACCTTTAGATTACTCCTCCCGGATCAGGATAGGCTCGGGGTTTGGATGAGAGAGTTCAGGTTGAGGTGGGATAGGTTGGATTGGTGGTGGAAGTTCAGTCTGGGGTGGAGCCTGTGGTGGTGCATTGTGGGATGATGAAGCCTGGTGAACCTGAGCCTGCGCCTGTTGCGCCTGCACATGAGCCTGAGCGGCTTGGTTGGCCAGCAAATTTTCTAATAGTTTTGTCATTCCTGCCACTTGCTCTTGCAGTTGAGCAAAGGCCTCAGCCGAAACAGTAGATTGTTCTTCAGCAGGGTTCATGGTGGCAGCTTTTAATCTCTGAGACCGTCGGGGAGCAATGATTGCAGTAAGAACTTAGTACCTTCGTAAAAGAAAAAAGACAAAAGAGAAAAATGTCAGTACCCCCTAAATCAATTTTAGACACCTATGCATGCATGCATGTAGGCTTGGTGAATCATAAGTTTGGGGTTTTCTTTGTATCCATATTTTTTTGATTTTTGTATTTATGGTTAAAATAACCTTATTAAGACGAGGTGATTGATACGAAAAAGATCAAACCTCAGAAATTTTGTTGGAGTATTCTAGGGCCTCCAACATGTCCCACAGAAATGATATGGCTATGGTAAAAGCCCGCAGTCAAATCAAGCATTGGAATTACACAAGCTTCCAAGGGCTTACGAATTGGTTGGTACGAAAAAGACTAACCAATATTGGAAAATTCTAGGGCTTCCAACATATCCCACAAAAGATGAGATGTCCAAAGTAAAAAAGACCTAAGACGAACTCGAGACTTGGAATTACGCAAGCTTACAAGGGCTTATGCTTTGGAATTAAGGCTTCCACAACCTCCCAAAATTACGCAGGCTTTCAGGGGCCTATGATTTTCTAAATTCAGGCTTTAGAAGGCCTATGAAGATTTTGAAAAATTCTGGAATTTCAGGCTTCCAGGGTCCTATGAGTTTCTAAATTCAGGCTTTAGAAGGCCTATGAAGATTTTGAAAAAGTCTGGAATTTCAGGCTTCCAGGAGTCCTATGAGTTCCTAAATTCAGGCTTTAGAAGGCCTATGCAGATTTTGAAAAAGTCTGGAATTTCAGGCTTCCAGGAGTCCTATGAGTTTCTAAATTCAGGCTTTAGAAGGCCTATGAAGATTTTGAAAAAGTCTGGAATTTCAGGCTTCCAGGAGTCCTATGAGTTTCTAAATTCAGGCTTTAGAAGGCCTATGAAGATTTTGAAAAAGTCTGGAATTTCAGGCTTCCAGGAGTCCTATGAGTTTCTAAATTCAGGCTTTAGAAGGCCTATGAAGATTTTGAAAAAGTCTGGAATTTCAGGCTTCCAGGGTCCTATGAGTTGATTTTCTGAAATTCCAAGGCTTTCAGATGCCTAAAAAAATTTTTTGATTTCCAGCCTTAGGTATTTTGAGTTAAAAAGAGACTCAATTTATCTTTAAGGTGGTGGTTTATTTGAAAAAAAAATTTTTTCATTGAATCGTTAATTGATCACTTGCCTAGAATTCAGAGGTTTCCTAGTGACCCAATGAGTTGAAATCTTAAAAGTTTGAATACTTTATGATTAAAGATTTCTTATTTTTGGTTGGAATTTGCTCCATTTTAAAAGAGTTGAGCCTCTTTTCCTTTTACTCTTGGTTCAGATCCCACTTTAGGCTTAAAACATGCTTTGTAAGCTTATTGTGATTTCCAAGTTTAATTCTTGAGGTTGAAGTATGATTAGGTTGGTTATTTGAACCAATTTTCTTTTAATCATTTACTTCAATTAAGATGGGTTAGGTGTTCAAATTAGGTAAAAAGAGCCTAACATGAGCTTAAACCCCAAAATTTGGTGCTTGACCTGATTTTTGGTTTGAGCCAACTTTTATTTCATCATTTTCACCTTTGAGTTGGATTAATTTGCTCAATTTAGGTGAATATGTTCAAAATGACCTTAATCTCTTGATCTGGGTGGATTTGGAATGGTTTAAATGCCATTTATCTTATTTGGAGTCACTGCACACTTGCTTATATAACTTAGGGATGAAAGGACCCAGAAATGTTTAAGGCGAAGGTACCCAATACGTAAGGCGAAGGTACCCCATACGTAAGGCGAAGGTACCCAATATGAGGAATTACTAAGAAAAGTTAACGCGCAGACGTTAAAGTCAAACGCGCGAGCGTTAAAGCTAATAAAGCGACAACGGTCTTCTTCGGCCGGAACGTTCGCGCGTTAGAGACCAACGTCCGCGCCTTGACGTCGGTTCCCCTTTCCCTCTACTGGGTACCTTTGTTTTGAAGCCAGGGTACCTTTGTATTATATTGTGCGGTACCTTTGTTTTAATTGGGGTACCTGTGGCCAACCCTAATATACCCTTCTGTGCATGTCCATACATGTGTACATGTGTAAACATGTATGTACATGTACATGTGTACACACATGTACCTTTACCTTTGTACATACATGTACATGTTTATACCTGTACACACATGGGAACATGTTTACACACATATACATGTGTGCACATATACACATGTGTACATGTCTACTCATATATACATCTACATGTTTACACATATACACATGTGTACATGTGTGTGCACGCATATATACATGTACATGTGTACACATATACACTTTGTACATATGTAAACAAACGTACATGAACACATGTACATGGCTCAGGGACCCAAGAATTACGACCAGGGCGCGCCGCCTTGAATAACTCTAAGGTACATCAGAGAATAAGCCAAAGGTGCGCCCCAATATTGCCTTACGGTGGCAACAATTAAGAAGCCGGGAATTGTATGGGTACCCCCCATACATGCCTTTAGTTGTCCCAAAGAAAAAAAGTTAAAAAATCCGATATGGGTACCCCTGTAAAATTCAGGTACTCCCCAAGAAATATTGGTGTACACTGCATTACACCGAAGGTACCTCAGGATATGCTCTGCGTAAAGAACATTAACGCGCGGACGTTCTTCTAAACGCTCGCGCGTTAACTTCCCTTATAGCTTAAACGTTCGCGCATTGAACAATAACATCCGCGCGTTAATGTTTCTTAGTTATTCCTCTTTCGGGTACCTTCGCCTTTCCTATGGGGTACCTTCATATTATTTGTTGGGTACCTACGTAATATGTGGGGTACCCATACAATTCCTGGCTTCTTAATTGTGGCTACCGTAAGGCATCATTGGGGGGAGGACCTTTGGCTTATTCTCTGTGTATATGTGTAAACATGTGCATTTATATATGAGTAGACATGTACCAATGTTTACACATGTATATGTGTGTAAACATGTGCCCATGTGTGTACATTTGTAAACATCTAAATGTGTGTGCACAGGTACAGGTAAATGTGTGTACACATGTACATGTACATACATGTTTACACATGTACAGACATGTGTGTACATGTCTACACATTTCTGTACATGTAAGCACGTACAAGAACATGTACTTGTGTACATGTAAGTGTACCCACGCACACACATGTGTGTAATTGTGTGCACACATGTAAGTACATTCTTTGATGTGTATAGGCTTGCTTGTATGTATGTGTACACATGTAAACACATGTACCGAAGCAATTATTAGGGTAGGCCGCAGGTACCCCACTTAAACCTAAGGTACCACAAGATATAATATGAAGGTACCCAGGTGTTAAGGCGAAGGTACCCCAGTAGAAGGAAAGGGCAACAGACGTTAACGCGCGGACGTTGGTCTCTAACGCGCGAACGTTTCGGTCGAAGAAGAGAGCTGTCGCACGCGCATTAATAACTTTCACGCTCGCGCGTTCGACTTTAACGTCCGCGCGTTAACGTTTCCTAGTAATTCCTCATATTGGGTACCTTCGCCTTACGTATGGGGTAGCTTCATTCCCTATCCTTGGGTACCCACGTATTAGTTGGGGTTCCTATGACATTGTCATCTGTGCACACATGTTAGTACATTTTTTGATGTGTATCGGCTGCTTTCATGTATTTGTACACATGTATGTACAAGCACAGGTGCGTAAATTAGTGTAGGACACAGGTACCCCAAATAAAAATAAGGTACCCAAGGATATAATACGAAGGTACCCCTGTTTTAAAAGCGAAGGTACCCTGTAGAAGGAAAGTGGAACAGACGTCAACGCGCGGACGTTGGTCATGAACGCGCGAACGTTCCTGCCGAAGAAGACAGCTGTCGGGCGCGCATTAATAGCTTTAACGCTCGCGCGTTGGACCTTAACGTCCGCGCGCTAATGATTCCTAGTAATTCCTTATATTGGGTACCTTCGCCTTCAGTATGGGGTACCGTCATGTTATTGTTTGGGTACCCACGTTTTATGTGGGGTACCTATGACGTACTTGTTTTCGTAATTGTGCCTACCGTAAGTTATCATTTGGGGGCACCTCTGGCTTGTTTGCTGATGTACCTTGCAAATGTACACATGGACATTGTCATCTATGTACACATTTACACATGTGTATATGTGTACACATGTGCATGTGTGTACACTCATGTGCCCATGTGTGTGCATGTGTACACGCTTACACTTGTCAATATGAGCACACATGTACATGTGTGTACATTTGTACACATACATGTACATTTACATGCATTTAAACAGATGTAGACATGTGTGTACATGTGTACACATGTCTGTACATGTACACGTAAAAGAACATGTACTTGTGTACACATATATCATGTACATGTGTACACATGTACACACCTGGGTACATGTGTGTTCTTGTTTGCACACATGTAAGTACATTGTTTGGTGTGTACCGGCTTGCTTGTATGTATGTGTACACATGTATGTACATGCATAGACGCGTATATTATGGTTGGCCCCAGGTACCCCAATTAAAACTAAGGTACCGCACAATATAATACGAAGGTACCCCGGTTTCAAAACAAAGGTACCCGGTAGAGGGAGAGGGGAACAGACGTTAACGCACGGACGTTGGTCTCTAACGCGCGAACGTTCTGGCCGAAGAAGACCGTTGTCGCTTTATTAGCTTTAACGCTCGCGCGTTTGACTTTAATGTCCGCGCGTTAACTTTTCTTAGTAATTCCTCATATTGGTTACCTTCGCCTTACGTATGGGGTACCTTCATTCCCTATGCTTGGGTATCCACGTATTAGTTGGGGTACCTATGACGTACTTGGCATGTGTACACATGTCTGTACGTGTACCCACGCACACACATGTATACTTGCGTTTATATGTGTGTGTGTTCTTGTTAGCACACTTGTAAGTACATTTTTTGTTGTGTATCGGCTGCTTGTATGTATTTGTACACATGTATGTACAAGCACAGACGCGCATATTAGGGTAGGCCACAGGTACCCCAGTTAAAACTAAGGTACCCAATGATATAATAAGAAGGTACCCCTGTGTTACAGGTAAGGTACCCCGTAGAAGGAAAGGGGCACAGACGTCAACGCGCGGACGTTTGTCTTTAACGCCCGCATGTTCCGGCTTAAGAGGACAACTGACGCGCGCGCTTTCTAAAGGACCGTTCGCGTGCTATTGTATGGGGTACCTTCATATGATTTTTTGGGTACCTGCATGTTATGTGGGGTACCCATACAGTACCTGGCTTCTTAATTGTGGCAACCGTAAGGCATCATTAGGGGGCACCTTTGGCTTTTTTCCTGATGTACCTTAGAATTATTTGAGGTGTGCCGTGGTCGTATTTCTTGGGTTACCTCGCTACAACTCTGTGCTATTGGTGCTCTCTTCATGGGGTCACGTTTTGGAAAACTTTGCACAGTACCTTGGGCTTAAGTCTGGGGTAGCATGGCCTTCTTTAGGGGGTACTCAGATTTGTATGTATTGAAGGTTCAAAAATACGTGCACATATCTTACATGAGTCACATTCATAACGTGACATGAATGTTATAAACTCTCACATCATTCAATCCCTTTCCCATGATTTCTAGACACATTATTATATCATAAAAATATAATATTTTCATACAGCAAGTCGCTGTTTCATCTGGGTTAGGTCCCATGCGTAATCGGAACATGGCGATTAAGCATGCGATTAATCTATTGATTTGTACGACTAATCGTGCGGCCGTATGTATTATTTGTATGCGCACAAGCGAGTGTTTATGTTTGGGTGTATAAATAGAGGGTTTCGCTCCACTTCGTACTCACGAGTAATCTAGGGTTTCCTACGCATGGGTCCCCTTATTCCACTGTTCTCCTGCTGCCTCTCGCCTCCAAATCACGATTAATCTACGGTATACGCACTTCCTGTTTCTTCCAGGGTTCTCCAAGTCTGTATACTCTCCAACTCAAGGCCAAATATACGGGGTTTACGGTTTGGCTCCACCAAGTTTCCACTGTGAGTTGTGTCGAACATTGTTTTGTTCTCTGTCATTTTCTCAAATCATGCCTCGAACAAAGAATTCTAGCATGCGCCATAAGAGGAGAAGGGATAGGACTCCTGCACCTGCAAGTCCCTCATTATCTTCCGGCTCTCATTACAGCCCTTCTGAGACAGAGGAACCCAATCCCTCTCAGTCTACCATCCACAGGGAGCCTTATTCTCCTGATAATTCATCGTCTGCACCTTCTGAAGCCGAGCAGATTCGGCAGCGACCCTTGATTGTTGAGAAACCGGTTCTTAGATCATGTTTAGAACCATATGGTATTGTACAGATTCTGGAAGCTATTGGTTGGTCCGGCATTCTAGATTGGGGGGATGCTGCCAACTCCTCGACTGTTGCTCAACTTTATGCCGGATCCCGTAACTTGTCCACCCCTCCTTTTCGTGAGCCTGCATTTGAGATCAAAGTGGCAGACTCTACCTATACTGTCACACCTGACTTGATAAGTGATCTAATGGGTATACCTAGATCAGAGATCCGTTTCCTGAACCCACCAACGCAAGAGGAACTTGCTGAGGCCACTCAATGTCTGTGTGGGATTGATGCACCATGGAAAAAGACTGTGCTTCAAGCTAATCAGCTCTTCCCTGCGTATAGAATACTCCATCTCATCTTCACATTCAATGTCTATCCTAGGTGCGGTAATAAGTTCGAGCTGACCAAGCCATGGGTCTTCCTTCTCTACCGTCTCATTACTCGGACACGCCTTTGTCTGTTCACATTCATTTGCAGACATATATGTCAAGTTGTCCATTCATCTCGTCCCAGAGCCCTTCCGTTTGCCTATCTTATGACCAGGATTGGGATGAGGTTTGGTTTACGTGGAACTCCTGATTCCATGGTTATTTCAAGGCAATTTTCACAGATGAATCTAAATCAAATGCAACTTGCACCTTTGCACCACCACTGTCACGCGGCTCAGAGATCCAAAGAATCAATGGCGCACCAACAGCAGCCACAACAAAGAGAGGAAGCAGAGCCAGCACAACCTTCGTCATCACATCCTCGTCCACCCACTTCTCAACCCAGCTCTTTCAAGACATATTCACGACGTGGACCGTCGTCAGAAGCCTTTCGTAGGCTTAGCCAAGACGTTGGAGAGATTCGAGAGGATTTTGGCAGTCTACGACGTGATTTTGGAATGTTTCAGGAATCTATCACTCATGAAGTTGGTGGACTAAAGAAGCTGGTCAAGAAAGCCGTGAAGATAGTGACTCATCTTTTCACTTGCTCCACTCAGCAGACTCCATCCCTCCCACCACTTCCCGGGTCTGATGACGATGACATTGCACCATAGTGTGCTGATTTTAGACGTACTTCTATGTTTTGGATATAAATGTATTTATCTCAACGCAACTCAGATGTGTAGAATGTACTCATTTCCCATAGTAAAAGTATTCGTAATTACAGCATCATAATCCTCTGTTGTTTCCATTTGATATAACTTTGTCCATCAATCTACTCCGAATCAGTTCCTTCTTTGAAAAGATGATTGGTGGTGCACCGTAGGCCTCATTTTGGGGCTACCTAAGGCATCATTGGGGGGATTCCTTGAGGACAAGGGCATAATTACAGGGAACAAAGTGGTACGTTAGGAAGTAGGAAGAATTTCCTTATAACGCGCGGTCTTTACGAACCAACGTTCGCGCGTTGAAATCTCAATCACCAATTCGTACTGCAACGTTCGGGCGTTGATATCCCAGGTACGCGCGTCATGCTATTTGTGCAGAGGGTACCTTGCGCTTATTTGTGGGGTACCTAAAGCATGATTGTGGGTACCTAACGCTTAATCTACGGTACTTAAGGTCCAGATGGGTGGGTTCTTATTGTTGTTTGAGGGGATACCTTAACTCTTCAATTGGGGTGTACAAAATATATATATTGGGGGGTTTTGGGAGCCATTATGGGTGGCGCCTAAGGGTTGATTTTGGAAGTACCTATGTTATTAATGGGGGAACCTTATTTTGATTTGGTATGTACTTGCAAGAGGAACAGCAAGAAGCTCTGAAAATATTAACCAATTAACGGAACTAAATAATTAACTCAAAATTGCGATTCTCATTCCACTGGAAGTATACATTTGGTACATACACATCCTTGTACAATTAGAAAAAATGAACACTTACATTGCACTATAAGAACAATATAATTACAGGACTAACACTGTCAACACATTCAATACACACAATTCACTCCCCCTTTCTTGTCGTACCAATATACAAAAGAATCACAAATCTCCAGGGAAATGATCTAAATCTCCTTCTTGACGATATAAGCTCCCATCTCGACTATAAACTTTTGGAGATCTCCCTACAGTAGAGCTTGAACAGGATCCAAATTGATTCTGGCCAACAGTATTGCTTGAGTTGGATTCTTGGAATATGTTTGGACTCATTGATTCCTGTCATTAATGGAATGTCATTGCAAAGCATTGAAAGTCTTCAAAAAGTATTGAAGAGTAGGATCTTCTAGAAAATATACCCGCAGTAGCTGTGTGTAAGTACCAGGTTGTTGGAATGGAGACAAAATTGCATATTCAGCCATAGGATATGTTCTCGATTGCATTCCCGTCACCACTCCTTCTGTTCGAAACTGATGAGAGGCCTATGGAATACATAAAATTCATAAAAAATAAGAAATCCCCCATAAAACCATAATCATGATATGATAAAACAAATACATTAGTATGAGGTAAGTATTATACCATTGTCTCACTCCATCCAGAGCTTTGACTTGCATATTGTGTTTGTGGTGGAGTTTGAGTCTGAATTGTATTTGCCGTTTGAGTTGGTCTGTCATGGTTCCTCTTGCTCTTTGGAGCCCTTTCTGAAAAATGTTTTGGTCGACGTCCACTACGACCTCGACCCGGCTTCCTCTTCAGTCCAGCAACGGTGATTTGGATATTTTCAGATAAATTCTCTCCTTCATTCACATCCACTGTGCTCGGAGGCTTGTTCTTCAGCACATTTCCAACTTCAGTCATTAAAATGGCCAGCCCATTCGCAGCACATTCATATGCCTCGAAAGTTTCGGCAGCAATTGCTGATAATTTAACGGCATTATGGCAAAGTTCTCTGTACCGTTTAACCATGGACAGCTTTGCCACTTCCTCATCTGACATACGACTATAACTTGGGCTGCAACCCTTTGCATCCTTTGTCCACCGCTTTAATATGTATTGACTTGGGATCCTCTTAATATTTCGCATGTCAAGTACTTTGAGTGCATGGCTACACAAAATCCCAACAAATTCAAACTTACGGCAACTGCATTTCAACATATCATCCTCAGTGTTAACTGTAACAACATGCCCTCGAGGATTATCAAATAAGCTAACTTTATAGATTTTGGATGTCTCAGTATGTGAAGTCTCATTAACAACAAGATTCTGAGCTTTTGCATATTCCGATTGAAAAATCTCAAACAGCTTCGGTGTGTATACCTCCCTTGCATGCTTTAATATGATGATTTCCGCCATCATTCTTGGAATACGCTGGCTCATATTATAATTGTCTTCCTGTTCCTTGTAACGGATATCATCCAAAAGCCTTGAAAAATGCTGGAAAAAACACGAGACGTCCATGTTGTACTTCGTGTATTTCTTTAACCGGCTGTTGAAGCTTTCACTCAGTTGGGTGCTCTTCATGTCAGCACAAAATGTAGTTCTTCCATATACAAGGGCCCATTTCTCCTTTATCTTAAATTTGCCCTTCAGCCACTCATTGTCTTGGAGATCGTATTTTTGAATCATTGCATCCCACGCTTCCAAGAACTCAGCCTCTTCCTCGTAATCATATATACACCGATTGAAATCAGATGAAAAGGAGGTTCTCGTTTGGAATATGTGACCGAGATGCTTCAATGAATTTTGGTGCAAATGCCATACACATAACCGATGATAGGTGTTCGGCAAAACAAAAGCAATTGCAGCTGACATAGCTGCATCTTGGTCTGTCAAGATGGTAACTGGCCTTTTCCCATTCATTGCCTTTATAAATGTTTCAAACAACCAAACAAAGGATGCCTTCGTCTCATCATAAAGCATTGCGGCTCCGAACACTACCATTCGTCTGTGATGGTTGACTCCAACCAATGGTGCAAATGGCCTTTGAGCTTCGTTTGTCCTATAAGTTGTATCAAAACAAACAACATCTCCAAAATTATTGTAGTCTTCTTGCATCTTCCGATCAGCCCAGAAAAAGTTTGTTATTTCATTGTTCTCATCAACTTGTACAGCATAAAAGAAAGACGGATCGTCAATCAGTTGTCCTTCAAAATAAATTAATAACCTTGATCCGTCTCCTACTTTCATTGCTCTCCGTCTGTCACGAATCTGGTTCTTATGGTCAATAGGTAGGAAGCCCAAATTCTCTCTTCCGCCGGCTTCTCTACCCATGAACTCAAAAGCATGCTTTGGTCGTATGCCACTGCTTTCTGCTAATACAATTTCTGCTAATTGCGCCTCTGTAACTTTCCTCTGTGAAGGTAGCATGTGGACCTTACTTGGGGTAACAACCTCATGATTATGCTCGTCCTCAAAGCTCGCTACAAAATACATGCCATTGTCTTGAGCTTTCACACTCATGTGTGCCAAACAACCCGTACGTGTTTCCTTTCTAGGGTTCTTCACATCTTTATCCCGTTTGTCTATTCCCTTCTTCCCTTCTTTATAGCAACAAAACTTCCTACACAACCCCTTACCATCTTTCCGACTTTTCCATCTCGTACTCTTTCGAATACTGAAGGCCTTCTGTGCTGCATAAGCATTGTAAAATCTATACGCTTCATCGGTAGATGGGAACTCCATTCCCACGGATGGCCTAAAATTTTGAGTATGCCCTTCGCTGTCATCGAACCTTAGTGCTCTTACAACTCTAGGCACTGTATTTATATCCGCTATATCATCACTAACCTCATCTCCACTTAATTGCTCACTTCCACTTGTACAAATGACTTGCTCCATTTGTCCCTACAACATAAAACAGATATTCCACTTAGAATATCATACTAATAACAATATATAGTACCCATGAACATCACAGGGTAACCATTCTCTTCAACCATGTGCCAAGTTGGTGTATTTTGAGGGCTTATTACAAAACTTGAGTACGTCGGAATAATTTCTTAGTACCTACACACATGGTACCTACGAATTATTTTTACGGTACGCCAAGGGTACGAAGGTGGTACATAAGTTTTGGACCTTCTTCATTCCCATAGGTTTGGTTAAAATAAGATAGAATATACTGGCAAAAAATAAAGTCAAAAAAAAGACAAAACATGTCCGCGCGATTAGCCCAGAGATTAATCGTGAGATCCGCGATTAGCATCCACGACTAATCGCCCAGTCAAGATTAGGTCTCGCGATTAATCTCAAGATTAATCGCGACCGTCCCGATTAACTTTCCAGAGAACATGAAGTCTCGGTTTCATCACGATTAAATCCCAGGATTAATCGGTGCCAGACGATTTGGGATACCTACGAAAATTTCTTGGGTACCTATGCCTTATTTTGGCTTAATTGGGGGTACCTAGGGCATTATTGGCGGTTTTTTGGTGGGTACCTACAGGTTCTTATGGTGTGTACCTAAGGTTTAATTGTGGTGAACCTCACATTTTTTCGGTGGGTACCTAAGGCTTGTTCGGGGGTGGTAATGGCTTATTTGACAGCTGTTTATTTCTGGGTGTACCCTGTCGATGTGTGGCGGCGCGGCATTGTTCGCCTGACCATCATTTCAATTTATTTAAGGTTCCACCATCTTCGGGGGTTGACATTAATGGAAAAGGCCAAAAATCTGTTTATGTACCTGGTTTACATTGGTTGTTGGAGTCTTAAATAGAAAACCATAATGGTGGAGTGAGTGGTGGTCCCTTCTTCTTTAATACTTGGAAGTGGAACTGTGGTAGCTGCCTTCCTTTACTTCGAAGTGAGAGTAAAGACAGCACCTTTCCCGCCAATGTCGGAGTAAACACAGAAATGTCTGAGTAAGTGTGAGACATGGGAAAAATCACCGGAGTGATCATCCCTCCGTCAACACACGGGCTCAACGCAAAAGTGGGAGAGTCGCCACCATTCATGATTTTGGGGTGAGAATGGACACCCAAAGAGTTCAAAATAAGCAAAAAGTGAAAAAAGAAGCATTCTAGGATAAAAATAATCCTACTTGAAAATCAAATCCAGAGATGGGTAAGGGGATTAGATTATGAACGGGGGAAGGTGTTACGCACCCCCATTCATCCACACGAAGTGGTTGCCCAGTGTATGTTCATGCAAAAAATAGAAAGCTTGCTAAAATCATAGAAAACCTTGAAAAATGACTAATGTATGATATTTTCACATGAAGATCTAAATGGATTTTAGATCCTCTCTTATGTCAATATCATTTCTGGAATATCTCAAAAGATGGAAATCAAAGCACAAGTTGCTAACAAACCACGTTGAATCAAATCCGGAAAATTCAGTAAAAAGTATGCTATTTGCCTTGAAATCATTCAAATACCATTTTAAATTGAACCAAACCAAATCCATTTGAAAGATTAGGGTAAATAAGAGTCTCATGCAAAATTTCACTTCATTCCGATGAAAAATCTAGGAGTTATGCTCCTTTGAAGTTGCTGCTGGGGATTTTTAAAAGTGGTAAGTGGGCAACTTTGGAAATTTGTCTAGAAACATCCACTACATAAAAGTCCACGAAATTTGGTGTGATTGAAGTTTGTATGGCCATCTTTCAAAAGAAACTAGCCTCATACAAAAATCCCTTCGGATGTGCCTTGGGTGGTCTCCCGAACAGGCCCCGAAGATCACAGATTTACCCAGAAAAATGCCATTGAGCAGTTCTGAGTAAATCGGCTACCAATAATTCAAATGGAATTCAAAAATTATGAAACCAACTGGATTTGAAAATAGACTCATAAAGGAGTACTCAGAAATAAAAATCACTCGAATCGGACTTAAATCGAACACATGGCGCTCCGTCGAAGTGACAAGTTCTGTATTTGAACCTAAACTGTCCACTTAACTTCGACAGAGAGGTGTCAAAAATTCGCTTGATAGAACTTCATGAAATTTGGTGGACATAAACTAGACAGCCTCACCTTTCCCATGGTTCTGGAATCGTCCCAAAATTCATCCGGATGATGAAGTTATGGGCATCCGAAGTAAGGGTACAGGTGCTGTCAAGCTAAGCCACTTTTGAAGAAATCCAAATCCGAAAATTGACAAAAAGTGTGTGATTCGTGTGAGATGAATCCAAAACCTTTAAAAAACATTTAAAAACACTCCAAAATTTGATTGAGGCCATTTATTGGAGATTTATCACAATGAATGTAATAAATCCCCAAATGTGAGCCTATTCACCAAAAAAGTGTAATATGTGTGCAAAAGTGAAAAACCAAGCAAGATCAATACAACATGCATATAGATTCCACAAAATAGGTTCTAGCATAGCCTAGGGTTCCGTTCCATTATCGTTTCCCTCTGTTCTCTTTAAGATAATCAAGGGTACTTTGAATATGGAACGGTTTACAATCAATCAAAAAGGCCTTATGCTACATAGGTTCTAGCACTAGGGTCAATCCCCAGTCTCGTTTCTCCTAGATCCGCCTTCACGTTTTACGGCTAGGGGAGTCTTGAGATACTTTGAGACGGGGAAGGATTTCCACACATACAAACAAGGCTTTACACTACAGAAAGGTAGAAGAAGAGATCTAGATCTAGGAATGTAAAGACAGAAAATAAAAAGAAAAGTTGAGGCTTACCTGAGTTCTGGAGGCGATTCCACAGCGGTTTTCTTCTTCTCTTGGAGTTCTTCTTTGCGAGAATTCAAAACAAGAGTTGTGTGTCCATTTGCTCAAGGAGGAGGCTCCTATTTATAGGCAAAGGCTAAGGTCATTGGTAGACACAACTTAATGTCTAGAACCCCCCCAACCTTAACCCTAAGGTTATTTCCGAGATTTCCCCTCATTTAATGAGGGACATGATGGTAACAAGTGATTCCTCTCGGAAAACCCTAATTTTGAGCAAAACTTGCGTATCCGGTATATCAGGCCGGATACACAAGGTCCTTAAGGTATCCGGTATACAATGCCGGATACACTAAGCACTGCTTGTATCCGGTATGTTCCACCGGATACAAAGAAAGGTACTTGTATCCGGCTTGAGTTGCCGGATACAAGGAAAAAAGCCTTTTTTCCAAATTTTAACACAGGCAACACTTATTTACATGTAATATCGTTTAAGTAAATGTCCTCGTATTTTTTAATCTCCATTTACTTAAGATATTACATGTAAATAAGCAAACACCCCCCCATTTGAATCCATTAAAAATAGTTCCAGACCCAAATTCCAAGTGAATAAAAAGTCAACTTTCCAGTTCTAGGCAAAATTCCGATTTTTCAGGTCTGGAAAAAAGGTTCAATATGTTAAAACCAAGGTATTCGCCAAGATTTAAAATCTCAAAAAATTCTTTTATGCAATAACATGGCTAAAAACCTGATTACAGGGAAAAATTATCTTGAAATCTGGCTTTAAAAAATATTTCATTTTCTGGGGTCAAAAGTCAACAAAATTCAACCGGAAAAAGTTTGACTTTGCACAAAAGATTGAATTCGGGCCTTTTCCTTTTCCGTTTTGGATTCAAATGGGTTAAGTATCTCAAACCCAATGCAAAGAATTGAAAATTCCAATAAAATATTTCTCTCCTTCAAGATTTATCAAAAATCGTGCAATTTTGGGGTGTCTACAACTGCCCCTCTTTGCTGGAGTTGTAGTACAATGAACAGCAAAGAATAGACACAACTCAAAATTGCACGTTTGAAAGACATCTCATTAATTGAACTTGCTTTGGTCAAACAAATGAGTGATAAAAAACATGGATTTGAAGATAGCCAATGAAACCCCTGCTGTGTATAGTCTGACGGGGTGGCGTCTCTTCCTTATCTCAGATTTCTTTGAGCTCTCGTGGCTATGAAAAGAAATCTGAGACAAGCAAATTTTGAAAAGAATGTGGATTTAAAATTGACCTCTGCAAACTCAATTGCTTTTGATGTTCTTCAACAATAAGGAAGGAAATACTTTATGGAATTTCCCTGATTGATTTTCTTATTTGATTTACCTGGGTGCCATTTGATGCCCAAACCTGTGCTTGAATATTCTGCAACTTGCTTTTGCTTCTTCCTCTTCTTGCTCTCTCAATAATGGTGTATGTGCCAGTGTTGCCCATAACCTGCCTTTATGCTTCTCAACTGCCTAAGTGACTGCCTCTTCTTGATTGATGGATCATGATCTGTTGATCTAGCCTCATGCCCTTACAACTCATGACCTCTCATTCATGCCTTCTTACTGCTCCAGTAAAATCCTTCTTCAGAATTGGAAAAACATGCAACTGCTTCGAAGCTTCTTTTTTCAAATCCAAAGACTAAAGCCTGACTGCTTCTTCCAGATGCTGTAATTTATTCCAATGAAAACCCAGAGGGAAAGGCGCTGAGCATGCCCCAATTTTGATTGCTTGAAGTATTATTTGCCCCTCAGCAGAGATGATCCTCTTTTTTCCCTTTTTTTTTCTTTTCTTTTTTCTTTCTTTTTTTTCTTTTTTTTTTTAATCCTTTTTTTTCTTTTTTTTTTTTTGCCAAAAAGAAACCCTAATAAAAGAATGCAAATGCAAAAATCAGAAAATATGTTTTATACTAGTGGCCTCAGAATTCTCTAATGCTTGCAAAACCAATGTTTTTATGAAAAGACAGACGCTCATCATAGGCCAAAAATATATTTTTTTGCTTTTTTGTGCTTTTTTTTTTTTTTTTTTTGAAAAAATGATCCAATCACTTATTAGCATATAGTCCAAAAGAATTAAAATCAAGTTGAATAATGAGAAGATTATTTCAGAAAATGAAGAAAGACCAAAATAAGCCTTCGGAACCTTTAGAATCATTCCCATGAACATCAGCTTGTCAATTGATGCTCCAGATATGCCGACTCTTTTAATTTGACTATTTTGCCCCAGTCTAGAAAGACATTTTCCTTCATCCAATTGAAGAGCAATTGTTTCTCCATTGTATCCATGATATGAGAATTTATGATTTCAACTTCAGCAATAATTTCCTAATGGCAATTTTGATGGCCATCAACTTGTTCACTAATGCTTTATACATTAGCTCTGATTATGTTTGCTTCAATCTTGAAAAGAAGACTTTCCTCAATCACTTGAAGAGTGAAAAATAACCACCAACTTGAGGATTTCACCTGGATCTATGTCAATTCTGGACTTTTCTCTCTGACAATTTCCTTCTTGTAGATAGCTGATTATTTGCCATGTAGCGCCCTTCTAGGTTTTCACTACATTTTCTCCATTTTTCTCTTCTTCTTTTTTTTCTTCTTAATCCTTCATCACCAGCAGCTATGTAGTTAAAACCGCCTTAATTCAAAATTTCTTAATCAAAGAGGACTTATGGATTGGACGAAATGAAGGCTTGGTGTTTGTTTAAAAAGAAAAGGAATAAAAGGCTCAAATACCATATGATCTAATGGGTTAACTGAAATTGCAATTTTTAAGGCATTTCTTCCCTTGGAATGAATACAAAATTGCCCCCCAGTAATGAAGTTCTTCACCCACTTTGATTTCTTCATTTAAAACTTGTTTCCCATTATTGAACTTCTTTTCTCATTCTTCCCTTCACAATTTTGAAGATATAGCATTTGATGATCTGTTTTTCTTCTTTCTTCCCTCTTTTTTTTTCATTTCTTTGCCCCCTTTTCTGAAAACATCTTCAAAATCCCTTTTGAACTTCAATAATGCCCCCCTTCTCTTGTCCCTTCATTCTTTTCTTTTTCATGCCTTAATAAATTTGCCCCAGTGTGGGGTTGCAATTCTCAGTTTAGGTTACTTGGAAAAATTTATCAAGCTCAAAGGGTCTAACTAGAGATTTCAAAAATTTTGGGATATAAGAAAGAAAGGCCTCTTATCATTTTAAGAGAAGTTTGAATTTTCAGACTTGACAGAGTTGTACTACATGACTGGCTCAGGATTTTTCTTTTTCTTTTTTTTTATCACCGCCACCTGGGAAGATAAAATTTCAGCCATAAAACATCCTTCTCACTGAATCAGCCTCGTAATTCAAATCTTTCCATATTTTCCAATGTAGAGTGTAAATTAGGAGTCATCTTCAAATGCAAAAATTTCATCTTTCAGTTTCTTCTCCATCTGCTTTTCCTTGACGAGCAAGCGATGCGATCCTCTGCATTTTTATGAAATAAATCTCTGTACTTGCTGCTTTCAAGTGAAAAATTCGGGTCATCTTTGGCTCTAAAGTCCATAAGATTGGTCACTTCAAAATTTTGCAGAAATATTCTTCTCATGACACTTAAAAAGATTTGAATTTTCATATAAAATGTCTTTTTCTTCGATTTTGGTCTCAAAAAATTAAGCCCAATGTCGAAGTCATATTCAACTTAATGAAATTCAATAGGAGATATGACTCATCAGCAAAACAGGACCTTGTTGAAAACTTTTTTTTTTTTTTTAAATGTTAAAGGGAAAATCCTTTTCTTTTCTACAAAAATCTTAAAGGAAAAACTCAAATTTTTTTTTTTTGAAAAAGCCTTTATTGAAATCACTTCCTGAGAACAAGGCTCCTTAGGATCCTCAGGAAATGTGCATTCTTCTTAAGGGGGTTTCTTTTCAGAGAACAAGGGAATTTGAAAATTGCCCCTGTTCTCAAAGGCAAAAGCTAGCTTTTCTTTCTTTTCAGAAAATTTCTTTCTGCTGCTGAGTGAGGCAAGTTTCTCTTTTCATGAATGGGGATGATCCCCTTCTCTGGGGTATTGTGCTCAGTTTCTGAAAGAAGTGACATTCCTTGATACGGAATCTGGATAGCAGCCCAGTCAATCAATGGCAGCTTAAACCTGGCCTCAATCTTTTCTTTTGATTCTTCTTCTTTCTTTTCCTGGGATTCTCCTTTTTCAGTTGCCTCTGCTTCATTTTCTTCTTGTATGAAGAGTGATTCCATACCCTTCAGACAATCATTATCGTCCATACTGAATTCTTGTTCAACATCCCGTGCTAGGCCACTTGTTTGCTCAAACTGCTCAAATGGAATTGTTTGCACCTCCTTTGCCCTTTCACTTGTCATTTCATTTTCTTTCACCTTCGGCTTAAAATCTGCCCCTGTGTGAGTCTCTTTCTCCACATGGCCCCCTTCATCTTCTTTTTCAAAATAAACCTGGATTGTGGTACCAACCGGAGCAATAAGTTGAGAAGGGTCAAATCTTCTTTTTCCTGAAAAAATTGACCCTATTGCATTTGAGCTGCTTGCCCCATTGTTGCTGGTGGGAGGAGGAGTGGGTGTGACTGAATTGAATGATAAAGAGTTATTATCCAGCAAATCCTGAATTGCATGCTTTAGGGCCAAGCAACGATCAGTGGTATGCCCTGGAGTGCTCATATGATATTCACAGATTGCTGATGGATCATAACCCTTCCCCTTGCTTGCATGAGGATTTGGCAACCTCAAAGTCACATAACCCTTTTGAAGTAGGGTAGGCAAAAGTTCAGATGGTCTCATAGGCAGTTTTGAAAACTCCCTTCTCTTCCTTACTTCTGTTTCCTCCTTCACAGGCTGTGTAGAGGAGACATTAATTTGGATAGGCAGCAAAGGAACTGGATGGGCATTGATTTGAGCGGGTCCCTTGGGAAGCTGCACCATATTCACTTCTGCTTCTCTCCTTTCCTCAGATTTTTTCTTTCCATTTCCATTTCCCTTGTTATGAATGGAGTCTTGTTGATTGACCAGGGCGGAATAATCAATTATCTTGCCAAATTTGATCCCATCCTCAATCCGACCGGCCACTTGTACCAGGGCAGCAAAATTGGTGGTGATCTGACCCACCAGGTGATTGTAGAAGGGCTGCCCCAGCGTACCCATGAATGTTGAGATCATTTCAGGTTCCAGCATAGGCGGCCTGACCTGAGAGGAAGCCTCTCTCCACCTCTTGGCGTACTGCCGTACCGGCTCATCTTTCCCTTTGGTCATCCTCATCATGTCGTACCGGTCCGGCACGATCTCAGCGTTGAATTTATATTGGTCCAGGAACGCGTCGGCTAGGTCCTTCCACCTTCTGATCCTTCCATGGTCCACTGTAGCGAACCACCTGAGAGCTGACCCGGTCAGACTCCTTTGGAAGAGTTGGATCAGAATGCCATCATCCCGACCAAATTGGCACAAAGCCCCGCAGTATAGTTTCAAATGGCTCATAGGGCAGCCTGTGCCGTCGAACTTGTCGAAGTCCGGGCACTTGAACTTGGCCGGTAGACATACGTCAGGATACATGCACAGGTCTTCAAAGGTGGTGCCTCCATGGATGCTTCCCCCTTTCACCTCTTTCAGTTCTTCCTGGATCCTTTCTATCTTGAGCAGCATTCTCCTTTCAGTTTCTTCCCTGGCTTTTTCGTTCTCCAGTTCTTTCTCGGATTCTGCTGTATTTTCCCTGATCAAAATGGGTTCAGGGACTGGTTCAGAAATGGGCTCAGGCATGGGTTGAACCGGAGGCGGAATGTAGGCCTGAGGTGGTGGTGCTTGATGGGAAGTCGATTCTTGGTTTTGGGCCTGGGCCTGTTGGGCCTGAGCCGCCAGTAGGTCTCCCAGCATCTTGGCCAGACCAGCCACTTGCTCCTGCAGCTGAGCAAAGTCTTGAGCGGGTACGGTGGCTTGGGCTTGATTCTCTTCAGTGTTCATAGCTCTGGCTTTGGATCTGGTCACGGGAGCAATGATTGCAAATAAGTGTACCTGGGTTGAAAGTAAATGTACATGAATTAAGAAAATTGGGACCCTTGGAAGCCCTAGAATATTCCATAAAAAACCCTTGATTGGTCTCTTAATTTGAAACACACCCCTATACATGTAGACAGATAGGTCAGGTGAACACCAGTCCAAAAATTTTTTTGTTTTTTTGTTTTTTGTTTTTTTTTTGTTTTTGTTGTTTTGATTTTGTGTTGGAATATTCTAGGGCTTCCAAGGGTCCCAAAAATTTTTTTTTTGACTTGATTGGTAAAAAGGAGACCAATCAAGGGTTTTTTATGGAATATTCTAGGGCTTCCAAGGGTCCCAATTTTTGATTTGATTTGATTGGTAAAAAGGAGACCAATCAAGGGTTCATGGAATATTCTAGGGCTTCCAGAGGTCCCACTTTTTTTGACTTGATCGGTAAAAAGGAGATCAATCAAGGGTTTTTTTTTTTTTTGGAATATTCTAGGGCTTCCAAGGGTCCCAATTTTGATTTGATTTGATTGGTAAAAAGGAGACCAATCAAGGGTTCATGGAATATTCTAGGGCTTCCAGAGGTCCCACTTTTTTGACTTGATTGGTAAAAAGGAGGCCAATCAAGGGTTTTTTTATGGAATATTCTAGGGCTTTCAAGGGTCCCAATTTTTGATTTGACTTGATTGGTAAAAAGGAGACCAATCAAGGGTTCATGGAATATTCTAGGGCTTCCAGAGGTCCCACTTTTTTTGACTTTGTTAGCACCTGATTTTTGCACCCCCAAAATAAAGAAAAATGAAAAGTCAAACTAAAAGTCAAACCCTGAGGGGGTCAAAAATTGACTTTTTGATTCAAGTGAATTTGGCCTTCGAACTTCATCTCATTGAAAAGAGCATTTCGACACGATTCTAACGCAACCGGATTTGCTGGAATCGGAGTCCAAATGAAAAAGATATGAGCTGGTCAAACTTTTGGGGAGCGAAAAGTTGACTTTTTGCTCGACCCCAATTCAACTGCCAAACTTGATCCTAATGGATAGGTGGTTCCGAGCTGATTCCAACGACACTAAGTTTGTTGAAATCGGACACCGGATGAAGAAGTTATGAGCAGTTGAAGTTTCAGAAAAACTGCCCATGTGGCAAAAAGGCAGCAAAAATGGACTAAACCAAAAAAATAAATAAGATAAAAGTGTTTAATAAATATTTTAATAAAGGAATCTCATTTATATAATAAAATAATCATAAAATCGAATGTAAATCTTGCAAAAAACCAAATTGAATAAAGGTTTGAAATCCACACATTTTTAAAACGTGCGGGACCGTATTTACATTACGGGCAGGGCATGCCCGTATTTAAAGTACGGGCACGCTTCTAGAAGGAAACACGCGTCGCCGTACGGCGGGACACGGCCGAATCTGCGATAATTACAAATATTCGTTTTTCGCCCGTATTTGAATTACGGGCAAGGCACGCCCGTACTTGAAGTACGGGCAAGGCATGCCCGTAGTTCAATTACGGGCACGGGATTTTTGCCTATAAATAGAGAGGCCACCCCCCTTCATTTGGACAAGCCTTCCTCCTTGCTGGCTCCCCTCTCCCTCCTGGTGAACTCCACGACCAAATGCTGCCCAACCACCACCCTTCCAAAACCTAAACCTCTTTTTATACCCAAACTACCCCCATGCTTTAAGATTACCTAAAACCATGCCCAAATCCACTTCAATTTGGCCTTGGACCCATCCATCTTAACCAAGCTCATCCCATTTCACCCTAACAAAATTTGAAGGACGCGGAAGCGCTGCCAAATTCATCGGAGAATTCACCACCAACAAAAACCATATTGTAAGTATGTTGAGTTTTACAATGTTCCCATTTTCACTTACTTCTCTAAGTCTCCTTTGAATACTTTTAATGTTACTGACTCCATTGCTGTTTTGAGTGTCATGGGGAGATGATATCAAAAGAATCGATCATTACGAGAAAGGAAGAAAAGAAGTGTATAAAAAATACACTTTGATTAACTAATCCAATAACCTTTTTTAAGTGTTTGACATAGAAGGATTGATCCCTTCTTGAAATTAAAGAAGTGTGTTGTAATTTCCCACTTCCCCACTCCAAAATGTGATCACGAATCACCCCAAAAGATGCTGGTCTTCCTGTTAGAAGAAGAAGAAAGGAGAAGAAGGCCTTGTAGGCCAAAAGAGGAAAAGGAAGGACTTTGAAGAACCCAGAATTCCAACTGAAGTCATCAAAGCACTTAAGAAGACCACGGAAATGATCCCAGGAAGAATCGGCGTCTAAAATGCAAAACTGGAGGTGCCCGTAAACTCAGAACGGTCCCATCTGGACCGTGTTTACTTCACGGGCAAGGCCAACCGGATTCCATTCACGGGCGATGGTGGACCGTAGAGAAAACACGGGTGAAGTGTAAGAGTGATGAAAAATTGTAATTCCTTGGTTCGGTTGGACCGGATCCGGCCTAAGCCAGCTTGAACCATTCCCTTAAACCATTTGGGCTACCTTAAGCCCATTTTTGGACTTTGGGCCTAGATAGGCCCATTAGGATCCCTTTGGCCCACTTGTGGGGCCCATCTTAGACCGGCCCAAACCCGGCCTGTTTTCAATAAACAGGCCCAGGCCATTGGACTTTGGCTAATGGGCCCATTCCAAGCCCACTAAGCCCAGACTAAAATTGTAAATATATAAAATTTAATAAAATAACCAAATGGGTTACCCAATAACCCAACTGGGCCCACGGCCCAACCATGGCAGCCCACGGGTCTTCCAACGGGACCCGGGTCCGACCCACTTCACTTGAATAAATAAAAAGATAAAATCAAGCTAAAATGGACCCACACCTTCAGAGGGTCCCGCTAGACCTAATAAGGCAGCATGCTGGTCTAGGAAGGGTGAGATTGACTCAAAAACCAGGGAGACCCGAGGGACCCGTCAAACCGACGGGGCGGACCGGGGTGTCTTTAGGACTTCCCCGGATCGTAACCGAGGACTTAGCTAGAACTCTGAAAAGCCGCAGACCAGACTTAGACCCAATTAGGGCAAAACCGTGTCTGCCTGCACTCTCAGGCAGTGGCGACTCTGAATACCCCGAGGTACGCACCAAAGGTGCGCCCGGTGTGCGATCTAGGATCCAGGTTTAGGTGCGCACAGCTTGGCGACTCTGCTGGGGAACCCTCAACCCAGTCGGACCCTGGTTATCAAATGAGTCAACTTAGGAGGATATAGGCTAATTCAGGAAGTACTTCTTGTCCAACCTTAGTAAAGTATGGAACTCATGTAATTACATGATATTGGGGGATCCTGTCAAACGGACATGATAATCGCCTAAGGCAAGTGGTTTTTAACAGGGACCAATGTGACCCGCCCACTTACCTGGGGATCCACCCAGATCTTGTATTACATGCTATTCTGCACTTTTACTATAAATGTGACATTAAGGAACCCTTTGTTGGCCCTTATTCGAGAATCACCCGAATAGACACAGCACTTGACCCCATTGCATATACAAGCACTTCACTACACCGTGAATGAATTTTTTAACTGCATGGGGTGACATGCACGAGGGAGTCTGCATGGATGATCTGAACTGAATGCTGTCTACAACATGTGAATGCTCTTCTTAACCAAAACCTAGATCTCTCTAGCAGCCACCCTTCTTCAATCGAGAAACTTACTTTTGGGATGGTATTAGCCCTACGCTCCCGTGGCTTGCCGGGGAAAGCAGGGTAAACCCATCTCCCCAGGTTTCTAGATTCTTCAAGCGCCATTGGTTTCTTGCCATGGTACGCGAAGGGTCTAGTACTTGGCTCAGACCCTTGAAGGCAGGTGCCTTGGGCTGGGTATCCTTCCCCACCTATTACTTCTGATAAACCTTGATGTGAGCATGAACATGAATGAACAAATAAGGGTAAAATTAATCTGGGGCATTAACCCCCGCCTTTGTTGGTCTTAACCCTAATTTAAGGAAATTAACCCGATTCAATCCGTGCATTCAAGTCGATCTTAGTTCAGTCGAAAGCCGGCCAGATCAGACAGAAATGGGTCAGAACAGAGGTAGAAAAACCCTAGAGATAAGATTTCAGCCCACCTGTTGAGTAGCAAATTTGTACCCTCCTTTTGGGTTCCCAACAACCCTAAAGGTGATTCTCTTTTCAGATTTATTTTTGTAAATTTCGCCCTCGAAGGCAAGTTGTAAATATTGTGTTTAGTCCGACACTAGGGGCAGATGAAAGAGCAGATGAAAGAACAGATGAAAGAAAAGGCCGGCTAAGACCTGAACATTTAAAGGACATAACCCTTAAAACCCATAACTTGAGTGTTTGGATTTGATTTTGGATTGCATAAACTGCTTAGGCATTGATTTAATTTTTGCATATCCTGTTGCATGCCTTAGACTAATTTAGAGTTTTTGGTGGAAAACCCTAAATTGACTTGGAATTTCAATCGGATAGTCGGCATGGCATCTTCATCCTCGACTGAGAGAGTTCGCTTCCCTAGGATAGAGAAGTGTGCCTTTGATACCCCTTGGATCCGTTCTTGGACAAGGCAATTGCAAGGAGATGAGCAAATTCAGTGGGAACAGAAATACCATATGGGACAAACTCTGTCTCTGTTAAATGTGCCCATTAATTGGGACATGATTCAGGCGTCCCTACCTTTCTGGGATCCCCAACTTTCACTCTTTAGGTTTGGAACTAATGAGTTGACACCCACAATTGAGGAATTTGAACTATTCCTCCAATTGCGTGACCATGGAGAACCAGCTAGGCCAAGTCTCAAAGATAGCTACAAGAATGAAGCTTGTACTTTCTTTGGCCTACCAAGAGGAGAATTCCAGACCTTAGGAGGTGACCAAGCATTCACGCGGGTCTCTAAAACCTTCCTGGCTGAAAAGATAAGGGATAAAAAGCAGGAAAGACCCCGTGTTTGGTGGGACACCTTCACCCTCGTGGTTCTGTCACAGCTCTTCTTTCCCACTGGGGGAGACACCATTAATTTGGCCCTCATGGAAATTGTAGACCAACTCCAAGTGAAATTCCGAATTGCACCACTGATCCTTGCTCAGCTATATCATGCCTTGACCATGACCAAGAACGGAACTAGGAGGTTTCAGGGGTGTGCTCCTCTCCTACACATTTGGCTCCAAGATCACCTGATGGTTGCTGAACCTATCAGCCCACGTTATGGGTACGTCCGTGACAACGTCACATTGATGGCCCGAAGAGAGATTAGACCAGACTTACCCTCCAGAGAGGACTGGTTTGACCACTTTCTCCAACTGAAAGGAGAAACGGACATAAGATGGGGAGGCACATTTGACCAGACATATACCCCCGTCATAGCTTTCAGGAAAAGACATTGCCTAGCCTTGATAGGCTTGACTCATGCCATGCCATACTATCCGGTTCGAATTCTGAGACAGTTTGGGAAGTCTCAGAGAATACCGATCAAGGATGAGGCGGAAGGATTAACTGGCCCACTTACATGGGAATTGAAGAAAAAATTGGTGAAGGAATGGCAACACGTGCACATACTCCAAGAGGACATTTTCACTGCATCCGATGTTCGTAATTACGAACAATGGATTGCTCGAGAAACTGGCCTAGACAGCCCACCTCCTCTCCATATCGTCACCTCTGACGATATCCCAGTTCCGCCCCCTGACACATACAGGGATAGGGTGGCCGAACTGCGGGAATCTCATTCTCGGATCCACCGTGCATACATGGATTCCGAGCGTAAAAACAAGCAGGCCAATGAGGCCCTTCAACAGCAGCTTGACACCATGCGCAGACGCGCAAAAGAGGACCGACGTCTGCGGAATAAACTTCTGCATGCCTTAAAAAGGCGAGACGTGTCCTCTCATTTTGATGATGACCAACCTAGCTAGACTCTGGGTTTGTTTGTTTTTTAATCATGTAATTGCTTTTGTCATTGTACTTCTTTTTTCATAAAGAATTTTGTAAAGTCAATTA
The DNA here is from genome assembly GCA_947561395.2 of Buxus sempervirens. Lineage (NCBI taxonomy): Eukaryota > Viridiplantae > Streptophyta > Magnoliopsida > Buxales > Buxaceae > Buxus > Buxus sempervirens. Next base: position 54,227,632 of record OX387182.1, read on the forward strand.
AACAGTCTGGCCCAAGTCCTTTCAGGCAATCTGAATAAAGAACTCGCCAAATCCTTAAACCCAAGGGTTCTGAATAAAGAACACCCAATTCTTACCAACTTCCCCATATTCCGAAATTATCAATTCCAAATTTAAGTCTTAAATCTTTAAGGGTTCTAAATAAAGAACACCCAATTCAAAATTTTCAGGCGATCTGAGTAAAGAACTCGCCAAATTGTTAGAATCTCTAAACTAGAGGGATCTAAAGAAAGAACACCCCATTTTTACCATCAACTCTAAAAACTTTCAGGCAATCTGAATAAAGAACTTGCCAAAAGAATCTTTAAAATCCAAGGGGGTCTGAGTAAAGAACACCCCGTCCTTGTCAACTCTCAAACCTTCAAATTTCAAACTTAAGCCTTAAAACCCCAAGGGTTCTGAATAAAGAACACCCTATCCCTTGAGCTCAGATCACACCCGTCTGATTTAAAAGATCACACGGTCAGCCTATGGGGCACTGAAGCCACTGGTGTTTAAACCAAAAAATTGGCAGAGGATCGTCCTGGCATAGCATACCCCGTTGTGTGGCACCAAGGTCAAGCAACTAAGCTAACGACTAAGGTACGCTCGGGTATCCCTAGCCGAACTCTTGGGGCACTGAAACCACTGGTAATTAAACCAGAAAATTGGCAGAGGATCGTCCTGGCATAGCATACCCCGTTGTGTGGCACCAAGGTCAAGGAACTAAGCTAACGACTAAGGAACGCTCGGGTATCCCTAGCCGAACTCTTAGGGCACTGAAGCCACTGGTGTTTAAACCAGAAATTTGGAGGAAGATCATCCTGGCATAGCCTTCCCCGTTGTGAGGCGTCAAAGTCAATGGTGACTAAACCAAAGACTAGCTAAGACACGCCCGGGAACTACTAGCCGAAGTTAGGTGCTAAAACCATCAGAGATTAAACTGAAAATTGGTTAAGGTACACCTGGATGTTGCTGTTTAGCTCATCCCCTGCGGAGACTTAACATAGTCCAACCTCGTGATACTGAGCTCAAACCAACCTTTTAAATTTGGGTTCTCTCTCCCAACCATTTGGTTAAAATAGATCAGTCTAGGGTTCCCTTTCCCAGCTGTTTGGCTAAAACAGACCAGTCTAAACCGGGTTCTCTCTCCCAACCATTTGGTTAAAACAGATTAGTTTATGGTTCCCTTTCCCAGCCGTTTGGCTAAAACAGACCAGTCTAAACCGGGTTCTCTCTCCCAACCATTTGGTTAAAATAGATCAGTCTAGGGTTCCCTTTCCCAGCCGTTTGGCTAAAACAGACCAGTCTAAACCGGGTTCTCTCTCCCAACCATTTGGTTAAAACAGATCAGTTTAGGGTTCTCTTCCCCAGCTGTTTGGCTAAAACAGACCAGTCTAAACCGGGTTCTCTCTCCTAACCATTTGGTTAAAATAGATCAGTCTAGGGTTCCCTTTCCCAGCCGTTTGGCTAAAATAGACCAGTCTAAACCGGGTTCTCTCTCCCAACCAGTTGGTTAAAATAGATCAGGTTCTAGGTTCCCAATCATTCTCAAAATAACTCAAATAAATCAATCTTTAAATTCATTTGGGTTCTCTTTCCCAACTATCCTAGGATAGTTAAAATAGATCTATAATCATTTAATTGATAATTTGACTACATGAACCATGTAAAAATTGCACTAATTAATTGTTGTTTCAAGCAGGTACCAAAATTGCTTTCCGAAGCCCGTATCTCTTAAGATCCAGGAAAAGGCTTGAAATGGAACAGTCAAGGGAACAGACCTCGCCAGGGCAGGACCAGGCAGAGTCCAGCCAGGCACAGACAGTGACTGATCTGCAACAGAGGATAGACAGCATGGGGACTATTATTCAAGAGTTAATGACAGAATTAAGATAACTCAGGATGGCTCCCCCTGCTGCACCAGTGACTTTGCAGCAGCCAATTGTTCCACCGCAGATGGATGCTCCACCACCATACCCTGCGTACCCAGCTCCGTTGGTACCACCTCCACCTCCGCAAGCTGTGCCTCTTCCACAGATTATTGCACCTGCCCAACTGGGGCAAGAAGAGGAAGATTGGTATAGAACACAGCAGGCCCAGTTTGATGAAAAGATGGCAGTCACTAAATCAGAGGTAGATGCTTTGCGTGAAGAGCTGAAAAGCCTACAACCCAGTGCGGTCCCCATGGAGGCTACTTTAGACAGCCTTTGCTTCTTCTCCGATGTTCAACTTCCACCGAAATTTAAATGCCCTGACTTGCATCAGTTTGATGGCACCGGGTGCCCATTAAACCACCTAAGGTCATACTCTGGAGATATGTGTCAATACGCCAAAGATGAAAAAATTATGATACAGTTCTTTCAGAGATCGCTAACAGGAGCAGCATATACTTGGTTTTTGAGTCTGGACAAAACCAAGATCAAGACTTGGAATGATTTGGCTGCAGCATTCATTCAACAGTACCGTTTGAACAGTCAGATTGTACAGACCAGGGCAGAGCTGCAGAGGCTGACAAAGAAGAATCAGGAATCAGTTAGGGAATATGCCAAGCGTTGGAAAGAATTGGCAACTCTAGTCCAACCACCATTACTTGAACAAGAGATGACTTCTCTGTTCATTGCCTCCCTGGGACAGCCATTCTTCTCTTTGCTACTGGGGCAGAGCACATCCAATTTCAATGACCTGATTCTGACAGCAGATAGGATTGAAGATGCTGTAAGGGCTGGCAAGATAGATGGCAGTGGCCAAGGTCCTACACAGAGAAGGGCAGCAGCAGGACAGAGTAGTAGAAACCCGGGGCAGGAGCCCAGAAGGCAGGAGACCCAGGTAGTTAATTATGTCCAGCCAACGCAGCCTTACCACATTTCTCAGAGGCCCGAAGGCCAGGGACAACCCATGAGAAGAACCAGAGAAGAAACAGAGGCAAGAATGAAGAGGGTTTTTACCCCGCTGCCTTATGCACCTGCGGAACTATTGGCTACACTGCTGAAGAAGGGGTACCTTCAAATCAAGCCTCCTAACCCCAGAATGATCAACTCACGAAGTTATAATACAGCAGAAAAATGCGAGTATCATTCTGGAGCTCCCGGGCATTCAACAAATCGATGCTGGGATTTGAGGCATGACATACAGGATCTGATAGATAGTAAGAAGATCTCTGTAGATCCCCCAGCACCAGCAGCACCTACTCCACCTACTGGCACAGCCACTAACCCCCTCCCAGACCATAATAAGGCTTCTGGCAGCGGAACAGTACATCAAATCACTAGTGATCAAGGAAGTGAATTACAGGTTCACCCGTCCTTATTGATCGGACGACCGGGGCAAGTTGTCAGGATTCATCTCCATGAAGGGGCAATCTATCAACAGATACATGTCATTAATGAAGAGGAGGAGGAAGAAACCTTCTTGGGATTCCCTCTGGTGCATTTCAACTTTCCCGAACCAGAGCCTTTCTATCCTCCGCCCGTCCCAAACTCACCCCCATTAAATATCTTCGACATGATGAACCCATTCAACGAGCCTGTGGACTTCCTACTAGAACCACCCACCCTAAACTTACACCACCTTCACCTTAACCCAACCTACTCCGCTGTGCCTCCACCTTACCAATTCCTACCCATGTACCATGATTCTATCATCACTTCCACTGAAAGAGAAGTCGATCGGATCACCCGTTCTGGTCGATACATAGACCCTAACCCTCCACCTGCACAAGAGGGAGAAACTAGTGAAGAAAGGACAAGGAAAGAAAAAGGGAAGGATGTGGCTACTGAATTGCCACAGACCCATAAGAAGAAAGGGAAGGCCCCAGAAGAAGAGATTGAAAAACTCCACTATAGTGCCTTCACTCCAGAGTATGATTTAGTGCAGCAGTTGAATAAGACACCAGCCCAGATATCCATTATGCGTCTCTTATTGGATTCAGACAAACATAAGGACGTACTTACTAAAATACTGGGTGATACTCATGTGCCTGACGACATCAGCCCTAAGCAGCTGGAGACAGTAATGTCTACAATTGCTACGCCAGAAGCTATCTCCTTTTCCTCAGCAGACTTGCCCCCTGAAGGTTATAATCACACAGAGCCTCTGTTTATCACAGTAAGGTGCTCCGACTTGATGGTGAGACGGGTCATGATCGATAACGGGTCAGCTCTGAATATTTGCCCTGTCAGGACCTTCCACAATCTGTAGCTGAACGCTGAGTTAATCAAACCTAGCTCCAACAATGTCCGCGGGTTTGACAATGCCAAGAAGGATTCCCTTGGGGAAGTTACTCTGGAAATTACAATTGCTGAAAGGGCCTTCTTCATTACCTTTGAGTTGATGGACATCAATGCCTCCTTTAATTTGCTGATTGGAAGACCTTGGTTACATCAAGCAGGGGCAGTCCCGTCCACCCTACATCGAATGATCCGATTCATCTCGGGAAATCAATTGATCACGGTGCATGCAGAAAATCACAGAGAATTTGAACAAGGAGGGGTACCCGTGATTGATTATGAGCTGCCTACTTCCCTGAACTTCCAAGCCATTGAAATGGTGCAAATAAACCGCATTCCTACTCCTCTGCAATCAGACTTGTCCCGCAGAAGGAAAAGGAAGAGTATGTTCGGTGCTGCTGAATGCGCCGACTGGGGTCTCCGAGTAGGAGAAGGTTTAGGCAAATACAAGCAAGGCATCAAGTCTGCAATCCAGCCCTGTGACAAATCTGTGGGCTTTGGATTGGGGTTTGTTCCTGAACCTGAAGACTATGCCAGGCTATTTGGTAGGAAAGCTGAACGGAAGAGGGCACGAGCAGAAGGAAGAGACCCACACTGGCCCATTTGTGTACAGGGCCAGCTATACCATCACTTTGCCAATATGGAGAAGGAAGCTGCACAAGCCATTCAGAACATAGTCCCCCAGGGATGGGGCGATGAGTTCAATGATCTAGTTGAGCAAGCGGAAGCTGATTATCTGCAAAGGTTATGGGATGAACCTCCCTTGCCCCAGGAGACAGTTACAGAAGAGAACTCAGAGGCTCTCAGTGGGATGATGGAAGAACTGTCTGCTTTGTTCTCTTGGCAGTCAGTTGATACCGAAATACCGGCTATCCCAGAAGAAGCATACACATATCCGTCAGATGATGTTGAGGCACCGCCAACTGAGGCTGAAGAAGAAGAGCCAGCTCAGTACATCTACATGATGGAAAGCCAGGATAGTTCAGGAGAACCCACTCCAAGGAAAAGGTCTCCCCCACCTCCTATCTGCATTATACACCCTAGTACCAAGGATGGTTTGGGTCAGATGTTCCAGAATATGCCCCAAGTACTGGGACTGCCTACTGAGCTGGCTTACCATGAAACTTATGGTAACTGGGCCCCTGACGAACATTCTTCCAGCAAGAGGGATGAATCATCAGGAAAATCTGTAACCAAGGCATTGCCTAAGGTGGAACCACCCCACGAAGTCACTATTCTGGTACCAGGGACTGTCATCCGCCGCGGGGTATGGATAAGTGTATCATCAGAGAATTCAAGTCAGAATCAACCAAAGAAGGGCACAGCTAATGACCCCATCTACATCTCCTCTGACAGCAGCATCAGCATGATACAAACTGGAAAGGTGAATGCGGTGACCGCTGTAACCAAAGACAAGCACGCATTACAGAACTGGAGTTCGACGCCACTTGCCACTCGCAAAGCCGAACTACCACAGGGAGTTTCTTCCACTTCTGAAATTCCCCCTGTAGATATTGCTGCACTTTTTAATAAATGTGTGAAGTCTTTTGATTATTTTTCTGCTTCTGTGAATAATTCTGCAAACAAGCAAACCCAAAATCGCAACCTTAGTATCAATCTCGACGCACACCCGAAAAATTCGGAGCACGAGATAGATAATCAGGCTGCCAAAATCAAACAAAAACAAAAAGGTCAAAAAGAACAAAAAGAAATCCATAGTGTCGAACAGGAATTAGGTAACGACACTTGCTCATCACAACCCGATGATTCAAAAATTATCCCCAGTGATTCTTTTGAACTTGAGGATAATGATGAATCATGGGAGACCCCACCTGAAATCCAATTTGCCTTGGACAGACATAAAAAAGGTCTCCAGGCTAATATTGAGGAAACTGAACCTATCAACATAGGTGACACAGCACAACCAAGGATTCTCCAAGTTGGTAAAAAGCTGTCTCAATTACAGAAAACACAGATAACTGATTTTCTAAAATCCTACATTGATGTGTTTGCATGGTCATACGAGGATATGCCTGGGTTAGACACGGATTTAGTTGTGCACCGGTTACCTATAAAGTCTGAGGCCACACCAGTGAAGCAAAAACTCAGACGCATGAAACCAGAATGGGCCCTGAAGATCAAAGAAGAGGTCACCAAACAGTTAAAAGCTGGGTTCTTGAAAGTTACAGACTACCCAGAATGGTTAGCAAACATCGTGCCAGTCCCCAAGAAAGATGGAAGGGTCAGGATGTGTGTCGACTACAGGGATCTGAACAAGGCAAGCCCGAAAGATGACTTCCCGCTGCCACACATTGATATACTAGTTGATAATACTGCAACTCATTCCATGTTCTCCTTCATGGATGGATTCTCTGGGTATAACCAAATCAGGATGGCACCTGAAGACAGGGAGAAGACTTCCTTTATTACACACTGGGGCACATACTGCTACAAGGTGATGCCTTTTGGCTTGAAGAATGCAGGCGCTACATACCAAAGGGCGATGACTTTGCTCTTCCATGATCTGATGCACAAAGAGATGGAAGTATATGTGGATGATATGATTGCAAAATCAAAAGAAGAGGAAAGTCATTTGGTGAACCTTAGAAAGGTGTTTGACAGGCTCAGGGAATGCAAGCTCCGATTGAACCCTAATAAGTGTGTATTCGGCGTTACCTCAGGGAAGCTACTCGGATTCATTGTTGGAAAACGAGGAATTGAGGTTGATCCTATCAAAGTGAAGGCAATTCTGGAGATGCCTCCCCCATCCACAGAGAAAGAAGTGAGAGGTTTCCTCGGCAGATTACAGTACATCAGTCGGTTCATAGCACAGATGACTCCCGTGTGCGAGCCAATATTCAAATTGCTAAAGAAGGATAACCCCGTGATCTGGAATGAGGATTGCCAAGAAGCATTTGACAAAATCAAGGCCTATTTGATGAGCCCGCCGACTTTGGTCCCCCCTGTACCCGGACGACCTCTGATCATGTACTTATCAGTTACAGAAACAGCGGCTGGATGTGTCCTAGGGCAGCACGATGATACAGGAAGAAAGGAGCAAGCAATTTATTATCTGAGCAAGAAATTTACCAATTATGAAGTAAGATACACATTGCTTGAGAAGACCTGTGGCGCATTGGTATGGGCAGCTCAGAAGCTCCGGCACTATCTCCTCAGTCATACTGTCTTTTTGATCTCAGATGCAGATCCCTTGAAGTACATTTTTGAAAAGCCTATCTCCACTGGAAGGATAGCCAAGTGGCAGGTTATCTTATCTCAGTATGATATTGTCTACACCACGAGAAAGGCAATAAAGGGACAGGCAATAGCAGATCATCTGGCAGAACACCCTGTGCTCGACTATCAACCACTTCTCACCAGGTTGCCGGATGATGAAATTATGTGTGCCGAATCAGCAGAAAAGGAAACCCGATGGAAATGTTTTTTGATGGGGCCATCAACATCAATGGGAAAGGGATTGGAGCAGTAATCATTTCCCCAGAAGGAGTCCATCATCCAATAGCAGCAAAACTCTTGTTCGATTGCACTAACAACATGGCAGAATACGAAGCATGTGTGTTAGGCCTGCGAGCCGCAATCGAAATGAATATTCAAGAGTTAAAAGTTTATGGTGATTCCTGTCTAATCATCTACCAAGTAATGGGAGATTGGCGGACTAAAGATCCTAAGTTGGTGCCATATCAGGAACTGATTAAGGAATTGGAAGGACAGTTCAAAAGCGTGACGTTTGATTATATGCCGCGAGACAGGAATCAGTTTGCAGATGCCCTGGCAACACTGGCATCTATGGCAGCCGTCACTGGGGACACTTGGGTACAACCATTGGAGATAGAAATGCGGCATTCTCCTGCCTACTGTTTTAATATTGAAAGGAGCACACCAAAAGGGGAACCCTGGTATGCAGACATAATGAGGTACCTGAGAAACAGGACTTTGCCAGAAAATGCCACAGCATCTGAAAGGCGCACGATTCAGAAACTGGCAGGACAGTTCTTCCTCAGTGGAGACAAACTATACAAGAAGTCCTACAATGATTCATTGTTGCTATGTGTAACAGAAGAAGAGGCACAACAGCTGGTTGATGAAGTCCATGGGGGACAATGTGGCGCACATATGAACGGACATATGCTAGCAAGGAAAATTTTGAGAATGGGTTATTACTGGTTGACTATGGAACGTGATTGCCACATCCACGTAAGGAAGTGCCGGTTATGCCAAGTTTATGCTGATAACATTCATGCACCGCCCAACACTTTGTACTCAATGACTTCTCCTTGGCCCTTCGCCATCTGGGGAATTGATATGATTGGAGAAATCCATCCAAAGGCATCAAATGGGCATCGATTCATCTTGGTTGCAATAGACTATTTTACAAAGTGGGTAGAAGCCGTATCCTTTGCAGATGTCAAAGGGTCTCATGTACTGAAATTCATCAGAAACAATATTGTTTGTCGCTATGGTGTACCTGAGGCACTTATCACAGACAATGCCAAGAATTTGAATAACAAGGACATGGACAAAATGTGTGAAGATTTGAAGATCAGACATCTGAATTCTACAGCATACAGACCCAAGATGAATGGAGCAGTAGAAGCTGCCAACAAAAATCTGAAGAAGATATTGGAGAAGATGGTAGTCACCTACAAAGACTGGCATGAGAAGCTGCCATATGCTTTGCATGCATACCGAACCTCAATCAGGGTCTCAACCGGAGCAACTCCTTTCTCTCTTGTATATGGAATGGAGGCAGTCCTTCCCGTGGAAGTGCAGATCCCTTCACTCAGAATCCTGAAGGAAGCAGAGGTTGATGACATTGAATGGGAAGAATCAAGGTTTGACCAGTTTCAGTTGCTTGACGAGAAAAGGATTAAGGCTTTGTGCCACGGGCAACTCTATCAGCAGAGAGCAGCTCGAACTTATAACAAAAAAGTAATACCACGACACTTCAAGGTGGGCAACATTGTTATGAAAAAGATATTCCCCCACCAAGAAGATAATAGAGGGAAATTCAAGCCAAACTATGAAGGACCTTTCATAGTACACAAAGTTCTGTCCAGAGGAGCACTAATCCTACAAGAGATGGACGGGACTATGTTTCCTGAGCCAATAAATGCAGATGCAGTCAAACTGTATTATCCTTGAGATCGTTCCAATTGGGAAATGAAGAGAGGCCATCTTTGACTCTCCCCCAAACCTGTAAATCCTTTCAATTACCCCCAAAAAAGTTCTCCCCTAGTCAGATACTTTTGGGCCTGAAAATTTCTTTTCAAACCTAGTACAGGTGTTCCTTCGCATCAAAATGGGCATTCCTGGCCCTAACTCAAAAAAAAAAAAAAAAAAAAAGAGCAATTGCGAAGAAAATCAAGAAAAAGAATGTCAATATGAATTCCATAAGCCAGGATGTAAGCCCCAACAATAAAGGGAGCACTGTACAGACCTATAAAATCACAGCCTTCTTGAGCCACTTATATTTCTTTCAAAACCCCGACCTAGCCTACATTTCGTCATATCTTGAAAACCTCTCAGATCCTAAAGTGAATGATCTTGAGCAAAACAGTCAAATCTGTGTTTTCTGGCAATGACGGAATTGAATTCTCCCTGAAAGGACCAGACATGGTGAAAACCCAAAAAGGGCGCTATGTGCAAAAAGGGTCAGTCGTGGTCAAAAAAAAAAAAAAAAAACTGGTCATTCCTCGATTAGAAAGGGAAATACAGCAAAAACAGAAACAGGTTGGACAGTGCACTGAGTGGGGACAGCCAAGTGATCTGAAGGGCCCAGACTGGCAGACCGTGTTTAGGTTAACGCTTCACAAAGGCCTATGATGACAAGGCTAAAGATACCAAGCACTCTAATCTGTGTCTGGCTTAAGGATTGACTTTTGTGATAATTGCAGGCACAAACACACACTACCACATCTGTGTTTTTCCGTAATTATTCTGCTTAACTACTCTTGGAATTTCCTAGCTATGCTGCTAACCCATGAAGAGGGGCTCATTGCCTTAATCAATAGCCACTTTTTGATTGTGATGAATCAAAGGCTTAGAATAAACCAATCCTGCATATTCCCAATGGAACAGAACAAGCACTGACATTTTGTTCCTTGTGCAGGTTCAAAGGAGGAAGAAAAATGTAAGATAAACATGAGGAGGATACTTTGATCCTTCATTCCCCAGCAGAGGTTTCTTTCCTTTCATCTCCAGCGGAGCTCAGAAGAAAGAAGATTGTCAAGATCCTCAGACCCTCCAACAAAACTTCAAGAGCAAAGAGGGACATCACAATTATCCCCAGAGAGTCGTCTTGACAGATCATACTCTCACCAAATCCCCAATGGATACTCATAAGTGGGAAGAGAAGCTCTAATACCTCAACAAGAGAAAGAACCTGGCAAGAAGAAGCAACAAGAAAGAGCAATAATGGGCCAGTTCGCCCCTTTTTGTAAATTTTGATTCTCACTTTTGTAAATAGCATAGGCTAGAATAGGTGTGTGATCTCCGAGATGATGGACAGCAGCGCGAAAGCTTCCTCCCGTCCTCCTACCAAGCACTCCCAGTCCCAAACCTTGGCCTAGTACCCTTAAAAAAAAAAAACAAAAAAAAAAAAAACAAAAAAAACAAAAAAAAAAAAAAAGAACTCAGAGAATCAAGAATTGAAGTCACTAAAAGCTTTAAAGGAACAAACAAAAAGAAAAGAACATTGTTAAGTGCCTTGCATCAACGCCGAAACAGGCTGATGAGCTCAAAATTTAATCCTATCTTTCTAAAAAAACTAAGGAACAACCCTATTCAAACCCGAAAGAGGGTATAGGGATTCCCCAAAATCAGGAAGTGATACCAGACATCTGACGCTTCCCTTTTAAACAATTCAGTGATTGAGCTCGTCGACCATGTCGACAGAAATGCAAGGTGCACAAATAAGGTTCTTCTTCTTCTTTGCCGTTCATCCCCTAAGGTGACTCCAGCAAAGAGGGGCAGTTGTTAGCACCTGATTTTTGCACCCCCAAAATAAAGAAAAATGAAAAGTCAAACTAAAAGTCAAACCCTGAGGGGGTCAAAAATTGACTTTTTGATTCAAGTGAATTTTGCCTTCGAACTTCATCTCATTGAAAAGAGCATTTCGACACGATTCTAACACAACCGGATTTGCTGGAATCGGAGTCCAGATGAAAAAGATATGAGCTGGTCAAACTTTTGGGGAGCGAAAAGTTGACTTTTTGCTCGACCCCAATTCAACTGCCAAACTTGATCCCAATGGATAGGTGGTTCCGAGCTGATTCCAACGACACTAAGTTTGTTGAAATCGGACACCCGATGAAGAAGTTATGAGCAGTTGAAGTTTCAGAAAAACTGCCCATGTGGCAAAAAGGCAGCAAAAATGGACTAAACCAATAAAATAAATAAGATAAAAGTGTTTAATAAATATTTTAATAAAGGAATCTCGTTTATATAATAAAATAATCATAAAATCGAATGTAAATCTTGCAAAAAACCAAATTGAATAAAGGTTTGAAATCCACACATTTTTAAAACGTGCGGGACCGTATTTACATTACGGGCAGGGCATGCCCGTATTTAAAGTACGGGCACGCTTCTAGAAGGAAACACGCGTCGCCGTACGGCGGGACACGGCCGAATCTGCGATAATTACAAATATTCGTTTTTCGCCCGTATTTGAATTACGGGCAAGGCACGCCCGTACTTGAAGTACGGGCAAGGCATGCCCGTAGTTCAATTACGAGCACGGGATTTTTGCATATAAATAGAGAGGCCACCCCCTTTCATTTGGACAAGCCTTCCTCCTTGCTGGCTCCCCTCTCCCTCCTGGTGAACTCCACGACCAAATGCTGCCCAACCACCACCCTTCCAAAACCTAAACCTCTTTTTATACCCAAACTACCCCCATGCTTTAAGATTACCTAAAACCATGCCCAAATCCACTTCAATTTGGCCTTGGACCCATCCATCTTAACCAAGCTCATCCCATTTCACCCTAACAAAATTTGAAGGACGCGGAAGCGCTGCCAAATTCATCAAAGAATTCACCACCAACAAAAACCATATTGTAAGTATGTTAAGTTTTACAATGTTCCCATTTTCACTTACTTCTCTAAGTCTCCTTTGAATACTTTTAATGTTACTGACTCCATTGCTGTTTTGAGTGTCATGGGGAGATGATATCAAAAGAATCGATCATTACGAGAAAGGAAGAAAAGAAGTGTATAAAAAATACACTTTGATTAACTAATCCAATAACCTTTTTTAAGTGTTTGACATAGAAGGATTGATCCCTTCTTGAAATTAAAGAAGTGTGTTGTAATTTCCCACTTCCCCACTCCAAAATGTGATCACGAATCACCCCAAAAGATGCTGGTCTTCCTGTTAGAAGAAGAAGAAAGGAGAAGAAGGCCTTGTAGGCCAAAAGAGGAAAAGGAAGGACTTTGAAGAACCCAGAATTCCAACTGAAGTCATCAAAGCACTTAAGAAGACCACGGAAATGATCCAAGGAAGAATCGGCGTCTAAAATGCAAAACTGGAGGTGCCCGTAAACTCAGAACGGTCCCATCTGGACCGTGTTTACTTCACGGGCAAGGCCAACCGGATTCCATTCACGGGCGATGGTGGACCGTAGAGAAAACACGGGTGAAGTGTAAGAGTGATGAAAAATTGTAATTCCTTCGTTCGGTTGGACTGGATCCGGCCTAAGCCGACTTGAACCATTCCCTTAAACCATTTGGGCTACCTTAAGCCCATTTTTGGACTTTGGGCCTAGATAGGCCCATTAGGATCCCTTTGGCCCACTTGTGGGGCCCATCTTAAACCGGCCCAAACCCGGTCTGTTTTCAATAAACAGGCCCAGGCCATTGGACTTTGGCTAATGGGCCCATTCCAAGCCCACTAAGCCCAGACTAAAATTGTAAATATATAAAATTTAATAAAATAACCAAATGGGTTACCCAATAACCCAACTGGGCCCACGGCCCAACCATGGTAGCCCACGGGTCTTCCAACGGGACCCGGGTCCGACCCACTTCACTTGAATAAATAAAAAGATAAAATCAAGCTAAAATGGACCCACACCTTCAGAGGGTCCCGCCAGACCTAATAAGGCAGCATGCTGGTCTAGGAAGGGTGAGATTGACTCAAAAACCAGGGAGACCCGAGGGACCCGTCAAACCGACGGGGCAGACCGGGGTGTCTTTAGGACTTCCCCGGATCGTAACCGAGGACTTAGCTAGAACTCTGAAAAGCCGCAGACCAGACTTAGACCCAATTAGGGCAAAACCGTGTCTGCCTGCACTCTCAGGCAGTGGCGACTCTGAATACCCCGAGGCACGCACCAAAGGTGCGCCCGGTGTGCGATCTAGGATCCAGGTTTAGGTGCGCACAGACTTGATTGGTAAAAAGGAGACCAATCATGGGTTTTTTATGGAATATTCTAGGGCTTCCAAGGGTCCCAATTTTTGATTTGACTTGATTGGTAAAAAGGAGACCAATCAAGGGTTCATGGAATATTCTAGGGCTTCCAGAGGTCCCACTTTTTTTCACTTGATTGGTAAAAAGGAGACCAATCAAGGGTTTTTTATGGACTATTCTAGGGCTTCCAAGGGTCCCAATTTTTGATTTGATTTGATTGGTAAAAAGGAGACCAATCAAGGGTTCATGGAATATTCTAGGGCTTCCAGAGGTCCCACTTTTTTGACTTCATTGGTAAAAACGAGACCAATCAAGGGTTTTTTATGGAATATTCTAGGGCTTCCAAGGGTCCCAATTTTTGATTTGATTTGATTGGTAAAAAGGAGACCAATCAAGGGTTCATGGAATATTCTAGGGCTTCCAAAGGTCCCACTTTTTTGACTTGATTGGTAAAAAGGAGACCAATCAAGGGTTTTTTATGGAATATTCTAGGGTTTCCAAGGGTCCCAATTTTTTATTTGATTTGATTGGTAAAAAGGAGACCAATCAAGGGTTCATGGAATATTCTAGGGCTTCCAGAGGTCCCACTTTTTTTGACTTGATTGGTAAAAAGGAGACCAATCAAGGGTTTTTTATGGAATATTCTAGGGCTTCCAAGGGTCCCAATTTTTGATTTGACTTGATTGGTAAAAAGGAGACCAATCAAGGGTTCATGGAATATTCTAAGGCTTCCAGACGTCCCACTTTTTTTTGACTTGATTGGTAAAAAGGAGACCAATCAAGGGTTTTTTTTTTTTTTTTTTTTTGGAATATTCTAGGGCTTCCAAGGGTCCCAATTTTTGATTTGATTTGATTGGTAAAAAGGAGACCAATCAAGGGTTCATGGAATATTCTAGGGCTTCCAGAGGTCCCACTTTTTTTTGACTTGATTGGTAAAAAGGAGACCAATCAAGGGTTTTTATTTTTTTGAAATTTGATGCATTTTAGAAGATTTTCAAATTCTAAAGCTTGATTGACACATGTTTGAATTGAATTGATGTCAAAAAATATGACACCTTAGCTCATTCTTTGAGTTTCAACCTTAGGTTTAATCCTAAAAGAATATACATTTTTTTATTTGTTTTATTTTATTATTTTTTTTGACATTTTTATATTTTCTTTGGGGTGCCTAAGGATTATACACAGTGTTTTAGGCATTTTGCTCTGAAAATTTGGGCTGAAAAGCCAATTTGTGCATTTTTTGAATGTATCCGGTATACTATACCGGACAAGAATATGTCTTATTGTATCCGGTCACCCTAACCGGATACACACATATGCCTTTGTATCCGGAAATACATACCGGATATGAATGGAGTTGTTATTAACCGGCCTGAGTTGCCGGTTATTGCCGAAATGGCCATTTTTGACTCATTTTTTCACCCGATTATTTTTTTTCATTCCCAATTGATGTTCACCTTAATTTGACCTTCAAAACTTGCCCCAAATTGGGCTTGGACATCATACTTGCAAAATTCCCTAAATTTAGGAATAGAACATGGCTTTACCTTACCACCTTGTATTACCTTCATTCAATATGGTATTCACATTATACCTTGGCCTGTAAAACATGCAAACGGCCTTCCCACATTTACACCCAATTCCCCAAACGCAATTGTGTGCTTTTAGCCGAAAACGTGTTTCTCCACCTTCAAGCGTATGGTTTTTTGGGTTTTGGCTTAATTGGCAACTTAGAACTCAAGTCTAGTGATGCCCGGAATCGAATCACAGATCCCATTGTCATCACATCATTGACCCAAATTCTAAGGTAAATGTTTTCACTTTCGCTGTCCGAAGTCACGACCTCGGTGCGCCAAGCTACACACATTCATGGTTCAACTTCCTAATAGGTAAAGGGTAGGCTGTGCAAATTGTTTCAAGTGCTCAAGTGCAATTTTAAAATTGTGGTAACATTCACAACGTCCCAGCCCCTTGCCACTCTTTTTCGTAGCCATGCATTCATTCCAAGCCAAGGTATATATGACAAAATAATGAAGCTAAATACAAGCAAGCAAGCACCAAATATGTACAAAAATATTACATGCCCAAAAAGTGGTATACAAAACATGTTATTTATACAAACAACAATTAAATCATGTAAGCATGCTTGAAACCCAAAAGCATTCCCTAAATTCCAGATTTTCATGCCTTTTTCATGCTCAAAGTGTACCATTTCTACCCAAGTTGAGGCCCTAAAATTTAGCACTACTTGACATGGTCCAAAAAGTGTTTCGATTTGGTAAAATATGCTTGAAAACCCCCAAATATACACTAAAATTTCCAGATTTTTTGTTCCTCATTTTTTGTGCTCAAATGACATTGTTTTATGCCCAAATCCAAGCCTAAAACCCAGAAGCTAACAACATGACATAAAAAGCTTTTAGCTTGGGAAACATATGCTTGAAAATCCCCAAAATTCCCACCAAGCATTTCAGATTTTTTTTCATTGTTTTCATGCTCAACTCATTTCATCCCATACCCCCAAGTCCAAATCATGGCATAAAACAACCATTAAGCACAAAAAGCATTATTCATGGGAAACATGCTTGAATACTCAAAATTTACACCAAATTTCCAGATTTCGAAAATTTCTTTTTCATGGCATAACAACTTAAATCAGAGCATGTTATCACAAAACACATCCAAATCATGTTTCAAAATAGGCTTCTTCTAGACACATTTCTAGCCAACATCAAGCCACACATACATGCTTTTGATACATACAAATTTCTAAGCATCCTAATCTGATTTGAAATATAACAATATGCACAAATGAAGCAAACAAAATAGCAAGCATTCAGAAGTAGAGAAAAGCATGAACAAATACACAAAATGGCTTAAATCCACAATTCCCCAGTGGAGTCGCCAGTTGTGAGACATGGGAAAAATCACCGGAGTGATCATCCCTCCGTCAACACACGGGCTCAACGCAAAAGTGGGAGAGTCGCCACCATTCATGATTTTGGGGTGAGAATGGACACCCAAAGAGTTCAAAATAAGCAAAAAGTGAAAAAAGAAGCATTCTAGGATAAAAATAATCCTACTTGAAAATCAAATCCAGAGATGGGTAAGGGGATTAGATTATAAACGGGGGAAGGTGTTAGGCACCCCCATTCATCCACACGAAGTGGTTGCCCAGTGTATGTTCATGCAAAAAATAGAAAGCTTGCTAAAATCATAGAAAACCTTGAAAAATGACTAATGTATGATATTTTCCCATGAAGATCTAAATGGATTTTAGATCCTCTCTTATGTCAATATCATTTCTGGAATATCTCAAAAGATGGAAATCAAAGCACAAGTTGCTAACAAACCAAGTTGAATCAAATCCGGAAAATTCAGTAAAAAGTATGCTATTTGCCTTGAAATCATTCAAATACCATTTTAAATTGAACCAAACCAAATCCATTTGAAAGATTAGGGTAAATAAGAGTCTCATGCAAAATTTCACTTCATTCCGATGAAAAATCTAGGAGTTATGCTCCTTTGAAGTTGCTGCTGGGGATTTTTAAAAGTGGTAAGTGGGCAACTTTGGAAAATTGTATAGAAAAATCCACTACATAAAAGTCCACGAAATTTGGTGTGATTGAAGTTTTTATGGCCATCTTTCAAAAGAAACTAGCCTCATACAAAAATCCCTTCGGATGTGCCTTGGGTGGTCTCCCGAACAGGCCCCGAAGATCACAGATTTACCCAGAAAAATGCCATTGAGCAGTTCTGAGTAAATCGGTTACCAATAATTCAAATGGAATCCAAAAATTATGAAACCAACTGGATTTGAAAATAGACTCACAAAGGAGTACTCAGAAACAAAAATCACTTGAATCGGACTTAAATCGAACACATGGCGCTCCGTCGAAGTGACAAGTTCTGTATTTGAACCTGAACTGTCCACTTAACTTCGACAGAGAGGTGTCAAAAATTCGCTTCATAGAACTTCATGAAATTTGGTGGAAATAAACTAGACAGCCTCATCTTTCCCATGGTTCTGGAATCGCCCCAAAATTCATCCGGATGATGAAGTTATGGGCGTCCGAAGTAAGGGTACAGGTGCTGTCAAGCTAAGCCACTTTTGAAGAAATCCAAATCCGAAAATTGACAAAAAGTGTGTGATTCGTGTGAGATGAATCCAAAACCTTTAAAAAACTTTTAAAAACACTCCAGAATTTGATTGAGGCCATTTATTGGAGATTTATCACAATGAATGTAATAAACCCCAAATGTGAGCCTATTCACCAAAAAAGTGTAATATGTGTGCAAAAGTGAAAAACCAAGCAAGATCAATACAACATGCATATAGATTCCACAAAATAGGTTCTAGCATAGCCTAGGGTTCCGTTCCATTATCGTTTCCCTCTGTTCTCTTTAAAATAATCAAGGGTACTTTGAATATGGAACGGTTTACAATCAATCAAAAAGGCCTTATGCTACATAGGTTCTAGCACTAGGGTCAATCCCCAGTCTCGTTTCTCCTAGATCCGCCTTCACGTTTTACGGCTAGGGGAGTCTTGAGATACTTTGAGACGGGGAAGGATTTCCACACATACAAACAAGGCTTTACACTACAGAAAGGTAGAAGAAGAGATCTAGATCTAGGAATGTAAAGACAGAAAATAAAAAGAAAAGTTGAGGCTTACCTGAGTTCTGGAGGCGATTCCACAGCGGTTTTCTTCTTCTCTTGGAGTTCTTCTTTGCGAGAATTCAAAACAAGAGTTGTGTGTCCATTTGCTCAAGGAGGAGGCTCCTATTTATAGGCAAAGGCTAAGGTCATTGGTAGACACAACTTAATGTCTAGAACCCCCCCAACCTTAACCCTAAGGTTATTTCCGAGATTTCCCCTCATTTAATGAGGGACATGATGGTAACAAGTGATTCCTCTCGGAAAACCCTAATTTTGAGCAAAACTTGCGTATCCGGTATATCAGGCCGGATACACAAGGTCCTTAAGGTATCCGGTATACAATGCCGGATACACTAAGCACTGCTTGTATCCGGTATGTTCCACCGGATACAAAGAAAGGTACTTGTATCCGGCCTGAGTTGCCGGATACAAGGAAAAAAGCCTTTTTTCCAAATTTTAACACAGGCAACACTTATTTACATGTAATATCGTTTAAGTAAATGTCCTCGTATTTTTTAATCTCCATTTACTTAAGATATTACATGTAAATAAGCAAACACCCCCCCATTTGAATCCATTAAAAATAGTTCCAGACCCAAATTCCAAGTGAATAAAAAGTCAACTTTCCAGTTCTAGGCAAAATTCCGATTTTTCAGGTCTGGAAAAAAGGTTCAATATGTTAAAACCAAGGTATTCGCCAAGATTTAAAATCTCAAAAAATTCTTTTATGCAATAACATGGCTAAAAACCTGATTACAGGGAAAAATTATCTTGAAATCTGGCTTTAAAAAATATTTCATTTTCTGGGGTCAAAAGTCAACAAAATTCAACCGGAAAAAGTTTGACTTTGCACAAAAGATTGAATTCGGGCCTTTTCCTTTTCCGTTTTGGATTCAAATGGGTTAAGTATCTCAAACCCAATGCAAAGAATTGAAAATTCCAATAAAATATTTCTCTCCTTCAAGATTTATCAAAAATCGTGCAATTTTGGGGTGTCTACAACTGCCCCTCTTTGCTGGAGTTGTAGTACAATGAACAGCAAAGAATAGACACAACTCAAAATTGCACGTTTGAAAGACATCTCATTAATTGAACTTGCTTTGGTCAAACAAATGAGTGATAAAAAACATGGATTTGAAGATAGCCAATGAAACCCCTGCTGTGTATAGTCTGACGGGGTGGCGTCTCTTCCTTATCTCAGATTTCTTTGAGCTCTCGTGGCTATGAAAAGAAATCTGAGACAAGCAAATTTTGAAAAGAATGTGGATTTAAAATTGACCTCTGCAAACTCAATTGCTTTTGATGTTCTTCAACAATAAGGAAGGAAATACTTTATGGAATTTTCCTGATTGATTTTCTTATTTGATTTACCTGGGTGCCATTTGATGCCCAAACCTGTGCTTGAATATTCTGCAACTTGCTTTTGCTTCTTCCTCTTCTTGCTCTCTCAATAATGGTGTATGTGCTAGTGTTGCCCATAACCTGCCTTTATGCTTCTCAACTGCCTAAGTGACTGCCTCTTCTTGATTGATGGATCATGATCTGTTGATCTAGCCTCATGCCCTTACAACCCATGACCTCTCATTCATGCCTTCTTACTGCTCCAGTAAAATCCTTCTTCAGAATTGGAAAAACATGCAACTGCTTCGAAGCTTCTTTTTTCAAATCCAAAGACTAAAGCCTGACTGCTTCTTCCAGATGCTGTAATTTATTCCAATGAAAACCCAGAGGGAAAGGCGCTGAGCATGCCCCAGTTTTGATTGCTTGAAGTAGTATTTGCCCCTCAGCAGAGATGATCCTCTTTTTTCCCTTTTTTTTTTCTTTTCTTTTTTCTTTCTTTTTTTTCTTTTTTTTTTTTTTTTTTTGCCAAAAAGAAACCCTAATAAAAGAATGCAAATGCAAAAATCAGAAAATATGTTTTATACTAGTGGCCTCAGAATTCTCTAATGCTTGCAAAACCAATGTTTTTATGAAAAGACAGACGCTCATCATAGGCCAAAAATATATTTTTTTGCTTTTTTGTGCTTTTTTTTTTGAAAAAATGATCCAATCACTTATTAGCATATAGTCCAAAAGAATTAAAATCAAGTTGAATAATGAGAAGATTATTTCAGAAAATGAAGAAAGACCAAAATAAGCCTTCGGAACCTTTAGAATCATTCCCATGAACATCAGCTTGTCAATTGATGCTCCAGATATGCCGACTCTTTTAATCTGACTATTTTGCCCCAGTCTAGAAAGACATTTTCCTTCATCCAATTGAAGAGCAATTGTTTCTCCATTGTATCCATGATATGAGAATTTATGATTTCAACTTCAGCAATAATTTCCTAATGGCAATTTTGATGGCCATCAACTTGTTCACAAATGCTTTATACATTAGCTCTGATTATGTTTGCTTCAATCTTGAAAAGAAGACTTTCCTCAATCACTTGAAGAGTGAAAAATAACCACCAACTTGAGGATTTCACCTGGATCTATGTCAATTCTGGACTTTTCTCTCTGACAATTTCCTTCTTGTAGATAGCTGATTATTTGCCATGTAGCGCCCTTCTAGGTTTTCACTACATTTTCTCCATTTTTCTCTTCTTCTTTTTTTTCTTCTTAATCCTTCATCACCAGCAGCTATGTAGTTAAAACCGCCTTAATTCAAAATTTCTTAATCAAAGAGGACTTATGGATTGGACGAAATGAAGGCTTGGTGTTTGTTTAGAAAGAAAAGGAATAAAAGGCTCAAATACCATATGATCTAATGGGTTAACTGAAATTGCAATTTTTAAGGCATTTCTTCCCTTGGAATGAATACAAAATTGCCCCCCAGTAATGAAGTTCTTCACCCACTTTGATTTCTTCATTTAAAACTTGTTTCCCATTATTGAACTTCTTTTCTCATTCTTCCCTTCACAATTTTGAAGATATAGCATTTGATGATCTGTTTTTCTTCTTTCTTCCCTCTTTTTTTTCATTTCTTTGCCCCCTTTTCTGAAAACATCTTCAAAATCCCTTTTGAACTTCAATAATGCCCCCCTTCTCTTGTCCCTTCATTCTTTTCTTTTTCATGCCTTAATAAATTTGCCCCAGTGTGGGGTTGCAATTCTCAGTTTAGGTTACTTGGAAAAATTTATCAAGCTCAAAGGGTCTAACTAGAGATTTCAAAAATTTTGGGATATAAGAAAGAAAGGCCTCTTATCATTTTAAGAGAAGTTTGAATTTTCAGACTTGACAGAGTTGTACTACATGACTGGCTCAGGATTTTTCTTTTTCTTTTTTTTTTTATCACCGCCACCTGGGAAGATAAAATTTCAGCCATAAAACATCCTTCTCACTGAATCAGCCTCGTAATCCAAATCTTTCCATATTTTCCAATGTAGAGTGTAAATTAGGAGTCATCTTCAAATGCAAAAATTTCATCTTTCAGTTTCTTCTCCATCTGCTTTTCCTTGACGAGCAAGCGATGCGATCCTCTGCATTTTTATGAAATAAATCTCTGTACTTGCTGCTTTCAAGTGAAAAATTCGGGTCATCTTTGGTTCTAAAGTCCATAAGATTGGTCACTTCAAAATTTTGCAGAAATATTCTTCTCATGACACTTAAAAAGATTTGAATTTTCATATAAAATGTCTTTTTCTTCGATTTTGGTCTCAAAAAATTAAGCCCAATGTCGAAGTCATATTCAACTTAATGAAATTCAATAGGAGATATGACTCATCAGCAAAACAGGACCTTGTTGAAAACTTTTTTTTTTTTTAAATGTTAAAGGGAAAATCCTTTTCTTTTCTACAAAAATCTTAAAGGAAAAACTCAATTTTTTTTTTTTTGAAAGAGCCTTTATTGAAATCACTTCCTGAGAACAAGGCTCCTTAGGATCCTCAGGAAATGTGCATTCTTCTTAAGGGGGTTTCTTTTCAGAGAACAAGGGAATTTGAAAATTGCCCCTATTCTCAAAGGCAAAAGCTAGCTTTTCTTTCTTTTTCAGAAAATTTCTTTCTGCTGCTGAGTGAGGCAAGTTTCTCTTTTCATGAATGGGGATGATCCCCTTCTCTGGGGTATTGTGCTCAGTTTCTGAAAGAAGTGACATTCCTTGATACGGAATCTGGATAGCATCCCAGTCAATCAATGGCAGCTTAAACCTGGCCTCAATCTTTTCTTTTGATTCTTCTTCTTTCTTTTCCTGGGATTCTCCTTTTTCAGTTGCCTCTGCTTCATTTTCTTCTTGTATGAAGAGTGATTCCATACCCTTCAGACAATCATTATCGTCCATACTGAATTCTTGTTCAACATCCCGTGCTAGGCTACTTGTTTGCTCAAACTGCTCAAATGGAATTGTTTGCACCTCCTTTGCCCTTTCACTTGTCATTTCATTTTCTTTCACCTTCGGCTTAAAATCTGCCCCTGTGTGAGTCTCTTTCTCCACATGGCCCCCTTCATCTTCTTTTTCAAAATAAACCTGGATTGTGGTACCAACCGGAGCAATAAGTTAAGAAGGGTCAATCTTCTTTTTCCTGAAAAAATTGACCCTATTGCATTTGAGCTGCTTGCCCCATTGTTGCTGGTGGGAGGAGGAGTGGGTGTGACTGAATTGAATGATAAAGAGTTATTATCCAGCAAATCCTGAATTGCATGCTTTAGGGCCAAGCAACGATCAGTGGTATGCCCTGGAGTGCTCATATGATATTCACAGATTGCTGATGGATCATAACCCTTCCCCTTGCTTGCATGAGGATTTGGCAACCTCAAAGTCACATAACTCTTTTGAAGTAGGGTAGGCAAAAGTTCAGATGGTCTCATAGGCAGTTTTGAAAACTCCCTTCTCTTCCTTACTTCTGTTTCCTCCTTCACAGGCTGTGTAGAGGGGACATTAATTTGGATAGGCAGCAAAGGAACTGGATGGGCATTGATTTGAGCGGGTCCCTTGGGAAGCTGCACCATATTCACTTCTGCTTCTCTCCTTTCCTCAGATTTTTTCTTTCCATTTCCATTTCCCTTGTTATGAATGGAGTCTTGTTGACTGACCAGGGCGGAATAATCAATTATCTTGCCAGATTTGATCCCATCCTCAATCCGACCGGCCACTTGTACCAGGGCAGCAAAATTGGTGGTGATCTGACCCACCAGGTGATTGTAGAAGGGCTGCCCCAGCGTACCCATGAATGTTGAGATCATTTCAGGTTCCAGCATAGGCGGCCTGACCTGAGAGGAAGCCTCTCTCCACCTCTTGGCGTACTGCCGTACCGGCTCATCTTTCCCTTTGGTCATCCTCATCATGTCGTACCGGTCCGGCACGATCTCAGCGTTGAATTTATATTGGTCCAGGAACGCGTCGGCTAGGTCCTTCCACCTTCTGATCCTTCCATGGTCCACTGTAGCGAACCACCTGAGAGCTGACCCGGTCAGACTCCTTTGGAAGAGTTGGATCAGAATGCCATCATCCCGACCAAATTGGCACAAAGCCCCGCAGTATAGCTTCAAATGGCTCATAGGGCAGCCTGTGCCGTCGAACTTGTCGAAGTCCGGGCACTTGAACTTGGCCGGTAGACATACGTCAGGATACATGCACAGGTCTTCAAAGGTGGTGCCTCCATGGATGCTTCCCCCTTTCACCTCTTTCAGTTCTTCCTGGATCCTTTCTATCTTGAGCAGCATTCTCCTTTCAGTTTCTTCCCTGGCTTTTTCCTTCTCCAGTTCTTTCTCGGATTCTGCTGTATTTTCCCTGATCAAAATGGGTTCAGGGACTGGTTCAGAAATGGGCTCAGGCATGGGTTGAGCCGGAGGCGGAATGTAGGCCTGAGATGGTGGTGCTTGATGGGAAGTCGATGCTTGGTTTTGGGCCTGGGCCTGTTGGGCCTGAGCCGCCAGTAGGTCTCCCAGCATCTTGGCCAGACCAGCCACTTGCTCCTGCAGCTGAGCAAAGTCTTGAGCGGGTACGGTGGCTTGGGCTTGATTCTCTTCAGTGTTCATAGCTCTGGCTTTGGATCTGGTCACGGGAGCAATGATTGCAAATAAGTGTACCTGGGTTGAAAGTAAATGTACATGAATTAAGAAAAACAAAGACACAAGTCAGCTTTCATTTAATTTGAAACACACCCCTATACATGTAGACAGATAGGTCAGGTGAACACCAGTCCAAAAATTTTTTTGTTTTTTTGTTTTTTGTTTTTTTTTTTGTTTTTGTTGTTTTGATTTTGTGTTGGAATATTCTAGGGCTTCCAAGGGTCCCAAAAATTTTTTTTTTGACTTGATTGGTAAAAAGGTGACCAATCAAGGGTCCCAATTTTTTATTTGATTTGATTGGTAAAAAGGAGACCAATCAAGGGTTCATGGAATATTCTAGGGCTTCCAGAGGTCCGACTTTTTTTGACTTGATCGGTAAAAAGGAGACGAATCAAGGGTTTTTTTTTTTTTTTTTTGGAATATTCTAGGGCTTCCAAGGGTCCAAATTTTGATTGGATTTGATTGGTAAAAAGGAGACCAATCAAGGGTTCATGGAATATTCTAGGGCTTCCAGAGGTCCCACTTTTTTGACTTGATTGATAAAAAGGAGACCAATCAAGGGTTTATTATGGAATATTCTAGGGCTTCCAAGGGTCCCATTTTTTGATTTGACTTGATTGGTAAAAAGGAGACCAATCAAGGGTTCATGGAATATTCTAGGGCTTCCAGAGGTCCCACTTTTTTTGACTTGATTGGTAAAAAGGAGACCAATCAAGGGTTTTTTATGGAATATTCTAGGGCTTCCAAGGGTCCCAATTTTTGATTTGACTTCATTGGTAAAAAGGAGACCAATCAAGGGTTCATGGAATATTCTAGGGCTTCCAGAGGTCCCACTTTTTTGACTTGATCGGTAAAAAGGAGACCAATCAAGGGTTTTTTTTATGGAATATTCTAGGGCTTCCAAGGGTACAAATTTTTGATTTGACTTCATTGGTAAAAAGGAGACCAATCAAGGGTTCATGGAATATTCAAGGGCTTCCAGAGGTCCCACTTTTTTTGACTTGATTGGTAAAAAGGAGACCAATCAAGGGTTTTTTTATGGAATATTCTAGGGCTTCCAAGGGTCCCAATTTTTGATTTGACTAGATTGGTAAAAAGGAGACCAATCAAGGGTTCATGGAATATTCTAGGGCTTCCAGAGGTTCCACTTTTTTGACTTGATTGGTAAAAAGGAGACCAATCAAGGGTTTTTTTTTATGGAATATTCTAGGGCTTCCAAGGGTACAAATTTTTGATTTGACTTCATTGGTAAAAAGGAGACCAATCAAGGGTTCATGGAATATTCTAGGGCTTCCAGAGGTCCCACTTTTTTTGACTTGATTGGTAAAAAGGAGACCAATCAAGGGTTTTTTATGGAATATTCTAGGGCTTCCAAGGGTCCCAATTTTTGATTTGACTTGATTGGTAAAAAGGAGACCAATCAAGGGTTCATGGAATATTCTAGGGCTTCCAGAGGTCCCACTTTTTTTGACTTGATTGGTAAAAAGGAGACCAATCAAGGGTTTTTTATGGAATATTCTAGGGCTTCCAAGGGTCCCAATTTTTGATTTGACTTGATTGGTAAAAAGGAGACCAATCAAGGGTTCATGGAATATTCTAGGGCTTCCAGAGGTCCCACTTTTTTGACTTGATTGGTAAAAAGGAGACCAATCAAGGGTTTTTTTTATGGAATATTCTAGGGCTTCCAAGGGTCCCAATTTTTGATTTGACTTGATTGGTAAAAAGGAGACCAATCAAGGGTTCATGGAATATTCTAGGGCTTCCAGAGGTCCCACTTTTTTTCACTTGATTGGTAAAAAGGAGACCAATCAAGGGTTTTTTATGGAATATTCTAGGGCTTCCAAGGGTACAAATTTTTGATTTGACTTGATTGGTAAAAAGGAGACCAATCAAGGGTTCATGGAATATTCTAGGGCTTCCAGAGGTCCCACTTTTTTTGACTTGATTGGTAAAAAGGAGACCAATCAAGAGTTTTTTATGGAATATTCTAGGGCTTCCAAGGGTCCCAATTTTTGATTTGATTTGATTGGTAAAAAGGAGACCAATCAAGGGTTCATGGAATATTCTAGGGCTTCCAGAGGTCCCACTTTTTTGACTTGATTGGTAAAAAGGAGACCAATCAAGGGTTTTTTATGGAATATTCTAGGGCTTCCAAGGGTCCCAATTTTTGAT
Organism: Buxus sempervirens; assembly: GCA_947561395.2. Lineage (NCBI taxonomy): Eukaryota > Viridiplantae > Streptophyta > Magnoliopsida > Buxales > Buxaceae > Buxus > Buxus sempervirens. The sequence goes on from OX387182.1 coordinate 54,254,113, forward strand.
TTGATTTGATTGGTAAAAAGGAGACCAATCAAGGGTTCATGGAATATTCTAGGGCTTCCAGAGGTCCCACTTTTTTGACTTGATTGGTAAAAAGGAGACCAATCAAGGGTTTTTTATGGAATATTCTAGGGCTTCCAGGGGTCCCAATTTTTGATTTGATTTGATTGGTAAAAAGGAGACCAATCAAGGGTTCATGGAATATTCTAGGGCTTCCAGAGGTCCCACTTTTTTTGACTTGATTGGTAAAAAGGAGACCAATCAAGTGTTTTTTATGGAATATTCTAGGGCTTCCAAGGGTCCCAATTTTTGATTTGACTTGATTGGTAAAAAGGAGACCAATCAAGGGTTCATGGAATATTCTAGGGCTTCCAGACGTCCCACTTTTTTTGACTTGATTGGTAAAAAGGAGACCAATCAAGGGTTTTTTTTTTTTTTTTTTTTGGGAATATTCTAGGACTTCCAAGGGTCCCAATTTTTGATTTGATTTGATTGGTAAAAAGGAGACCAATCAAGGGTTCATGGAATATTCTAGGGCTTCCAGAGGTCCCACTTTTTTTTGACTTGATTGGTAAAAAGGAGACCAATCAAGGGTTTTTATTTTTTTGAAATTTGATGCATTTTAGAAGATTTTCAAGTTCTAAAGCTTGATTGACACATGTTTGAATTGAATTGATGTCAAAAAATATGACACCTTAGCTCATTCTTTGAGTTTCAACCTTAGGTTTAATCCTAAAAGAATATACATTTTTTTTATTTGTTTTATTTTATATTTTTGTTTTGACATTTTTATATTTTCTTTGGAGTGCCTAAGGATTATACACAGTGTTTTAGGCATTTTACTCTGAAAATTTGGGCTGAAAAGCTTATTTGTGCATTTTTTGAATATATCCGGTATACTATACCGGACAAGAATATGTCTTATTGTATCCGGTTACCCTAACCGGATACACACATATGCCTTTGTATCCGGAAATACATACCGGATATGAATGGAGTTGTTATTAACCGGCCTGAGTTGCCGGTTATTGCCGAAATGGCCATTTTTGACTCATTTTTTCACCCGATTATTTTTTTTCATTCCCAATTGATGTTCACCTTAATTTGACCTTCAAAACTTGCCCCAAATTAGGCTTGGACATCATACTTGCAAAATTCCCTAAATTTAGGAATAGAACATGGCTTTACCTTACCACCTTGTATTACCTTCATTCAATATGGTATTCACATTATACCTTGGCCTGTAAAACATGCAAACGGCCTTCCCACATTTACACCCAATTCCCCAAACGCAATTGTGTGCTTTTAGCCGAAAACGTGTTTCTCCACCTTCAAGCGTATGGTTTTTTGGGTTTTGGCTTAATTGGCAACTTAGAACTCAAGTCTAGTGATGCCCGGAATCAAATCACAGATCCCATTGTCATCACATCATTGACCCAAATTCTAAGGTAAATGTTTTCACTTTCGCTGTCCGAAGTCACGACCTCGGTGCGCCAAGCTACACACATTCATGGTTCAACTTCCTAATAGGTAAAGGGTAGGCTGTGCAAATTGTTTCAAGTGCTCAAGTGCAATTTTAAAATTGTGGTAACATTCACAACGTCCCAGCCCCTTGCCACTCTTTTTCGTAGCCATGCATTCATTCCAAGCCAAGGCATATATGACAAAATAATGAAGCTAAATACAAGCAAGCAAGCACCAAATATGTACAAAAATATTACATGCCCAAAAAGTGGTATACAAAACATGTTATTTATACAAACAACAATTAAATCATGTAAGCATGCTTGAAACCCAAAAGCATTCCCTAAATTCCAGATTTTCATGCCTTTTTCATGCTCAAAGTGTACCATTTCTACCCAAGTTGAGGCCCTAAAATTTAGCACTACTTGACATGGTCCAAAAAGTGTTTCGATTTGGTAAAATCTGCTTGAAAACCCCCAAATATACACTGAAATTTCCAGATTTTTTGTTCCTCATTTTTTGTGCTCAAATGACATTGTTTTATGCCCAAATCCAAGCCTAAAACCCAGAAGCTAACAACATGACATAAAAAGCTTTTAGCTTGGGAAACATATGCTTGAAAATCCCCAAAATTCCCACCAAGCATTTCAGATTTTTTTTCATTGTTTTCATGCTCAACTCATGTCATCCCATACCCCCAAGTCCAAATCATGGCATAAAACAACCATTAAGCACAAAAAGCATTATTCATGGGAAACATGCTTGAATACTCAAAATTTACACCAAATTTCCAGATTTCGAAAATTTCTTTTTCATGGCATAACAACTTAAATCAGAGCATGTTATCACAAAACACATCCAAATCATGTTTCAAAATAGGCTTCTTCTAGACACATTTCTAGCCAACATCAAGCCACACATACATGCTTTTGATACATACAAATTTCTAAGCATCCTAATCTGATTTGAAATATAACAATATGCACAAATGAAGCAAACAAAATAGCAAGCATTCAGAAGTAGAGAAAAGCATGAACAAATACACAAAAAATGGCTTAAATCCACAATTCCCCAGTGGAGTCGCCAGTTGTGAGACATGGGAAAAATCACCGGAGTGATCATCCCTCCGTCAACACACGGGCTCAACGCAAAAGTGGGAGAGTCACCACCATTCATGATTTTGGGGTGAGAATAGACACCCAAAGAGTTCAAAATAAGCAAAAAGTGAAAAAAGAAGCATTCTAGGATAAAAATAATCCTACTTGAAAATCAAATCCAGAGATGGGTAAGGGGATTAGATTATGAACGGGGGAAGGTGTTAGGCACCCCCATTCATCCACACGAAGTGGTTGCCCAGTGTATGTTCATGCAAAAAATAGAAAGCTTGCTAAAATCATAGAAAACCTTGAAAAATGACTAATGTATGATATTTTCACATGAAGATCTAAATGGATTTTAGATCCTCTCTTATGTCAATATCATTTCTGGAATATCTCAAAAGATGGAAATCAAAGCATAAGTTGCTAACAAACCAAGTTGAATCAAATCCGGAAAATTCAGTAAAAAGTATGCTATTTGCCTTGAAATCATTCAAATACCATTTTAAATTGAACCAAACCAAATCCATTTGAAAGATTAGGGTAAATAAGAGTCTCATGCAAAATTTCACTTCATTCCGATGAAAAATCTAGGAGTTATGCTCCTTTGAAGTTGCTGCTGGGGATTTTTAAAAGTGGTAAGTGGGCAACTTTGGAAAATTGTCTAGAAACATCCACTACATAAAAGTCCACGAAATTTGGTGTGATTGAAGTTTGTATGGCCATATTTCAAAAGAAACTAGCCTCATACAAAAATCCCTTCGGATGTGCCTTGGGTGGTCTCCCGAACAGGCCCCGAAGATCACAGATTTACCCAGAAAAATGCCATTGAGCAGTCCTGAGTAAATCGGCTACCAATAATTCAAATGGAATCCAAAAATTATGAAACCAACTGGATTTGAAAATAGACTCATAAAGGAGTACTCAGAAACCAAAATCACTCGAATCAGATTTAAATCGAACACATGGCGCTCCGTCGAAGTGACAAGTTCTGTATTTGAACCTGAACTGTCCACTTAACTTCGACAGAGAGGTGTCACAAATTCGCTTGATAGAACTTCATGAAATTTGGTGGACATAAACTAGACAGCCTCACCTTTCCCATGGTTCTGGAATCGCCCCAAAATTCATCCGGATGATGAAGTTATGGGCATCCGAAGTAAGGGTACAGGTGCTGTCAAGCTAAGCCACTTTTGAAGAAATCCAAATCCGAAAATTGACAAAAAGTGTGTGATTCGTGTGAGATGAATCCAAAACCTTTAAAAAACATTTAAAAACACTCTAGAATTTGATTGAGGCCATTTATTGGAGATTTATCACAATGAATGTAATAAATCCCCAAATGTGAGCCTATTCACCAAAAAAGTGTAATATGTGTGCAAAAGTGAAAAACCAAGCAAGATCAATACAACATGCATATAGATTCCACAAAATAGGTTCTAGCATAGCCTAGGGTTCCGTTCCATTATCGTTTCCCTCTGTTCTCTTTAAGATAATCAAGGGTACTTTGAATATGGAACGGTTTACAATCAATCAAAAAGGCCTTATGCTACATAGGTTCTAGCACTAGGGTCAATCCCCAGTCTCGTTTCTCCTAGATCCGCCTTCACGTTTTACGGCTAGGGGAGTCTTGAGATACTTTGAGACGGGGAAGGATTTCCACACATACAAACAAGGCTTTACACTACAGAAAGGTAGAAGAAGAGATCTAGATCTAGGAATGTAAAGACAGAAAATAAAAAGAAAAGTTGAGGCTTACCTGAGTTCTGGAGGCGATTCCACAGCGGTTTTCTTCTTCTCTTGGAGTTCTTCTTTGCGAGAATTCAAAACAAGAGTTGTGTGTCCATTTGCTCAAGGAGGAGGCTCCTATTTATAGGCAAAGGCTAAGGTCATTGGTAGACACAACTTAATGTCTAGAACCCCCCCAACCTTAACCCTAAGGTTATTTCCGAGATTTCCCCTCATTTAATGAGGGACATGATGGTAACAAGTGATTCCTCTCGGAAAACCCTAATTTTGAGCAAAACTTGCGTATCCGGTATATCAGGCCGGATACACAAGGTCCTTAAGGTATCCGGTATACAATGCCGGATACACTAAGCACTGCTTGTATCCGGTATGTTCCACCGGATACAAAGAAAGGTACTTGTATCTGGCCTGAGTTGCCGGATACAAGAAAAAAAGCCTTTTTTCCAAATTTTAACACAGGCAACACTTATTTACATGTAATATCGTTTAAGTAAATGTCCTCCATTTACTTAAGATATTACATGTAAATAAGCAAACACCCCCCCATTTGAATCCATTAAAAATAGTTCCAGACCCAAATTCCAAGTGAATAAAAAGTCAACTTTCTAGTTCTAGGCAAAATTCCGATTTTTCAGGTCTGGAAAAAAGGTTCAATATGTTAAAACCAAGGTATTCGCCAAGATTTAAAATCTCAAAAAATTCTTTTATGCAATAACATGGCTAAAAACCTGATTACCGGGAAAAATTATCTTGAAATCTGGCTTTAAAAAATATTTCATTTTCTGGGGTCAAAAGTCAACAAAATTCAACCGGAAAAAGTTTGACTTTGCACAAAAGATTGAATTCGGGCCTTTTCCTTTTCCGTTTTGGATTCAAATGGGTTAAGTATCTCAACCCCAATGCAAAGAATTGAAAATTCCAATAAAATATTTCTCTCCTTCAAGATTTATCAAAAATCGTGCAATTTTGGGGTGTCTATAGTAAGAACAGAGAAAGTTCGGACGTGGACAAGATTATAAGTTAAATAATATAAATGTTTCGCGCGTTTTCGTCTTGCCGAGGAGAATTTTAATAGTTTTTAAAGCGTTTCGTTCAAAATTACTATTATAACCTTCGCTTATTCTGGTCCGTTGGATTGCGCTTCACAGAGGATGTTGTTGCTTCACAGACGATGCGCTTCACAGAGGATCCACGCGCCAATCAAATCTATTTGAACGAGAAAGTTACCTCCTTCAACCTTCAATAGAACCTCCAATTTTTCTTCGGTGTTTCCTTCGAAAAAAAGTCAGCAATGTTGCAATTAATGGATTCAGCAATGGCGGAGTGGAGGTATCCCAAACCGAACAGATTCAACAATGGCGGAATGGCAGGAAAATTTAGCACGCAACCCTGTTTCGTTCCAAAATAACGATTTAGGGTTATATATGTTTACTAACGTTTCCGAAGGCACCAAAAGAGTTTTCCTTTTGACGTTAACGTTTTGCTACGTTGGGGTGTGTGGGTTCCTTAACCAAAAACATGAAAATCTATCAATACTAAAATTGGCCAAAAAGTCCGCAGCTCTATTCCCTTCACGGTAAACATTCTTTACAAACTTGATTAAATCATTTATATTTAGATCCATTGATGTTCTTGCTAGCATCTAGAATAAGTTTCCGTTGATAAATGGGCGTTTCATTAGGTGGGTTTCTCCATAAACAAAGAATGAAAACGCATGAAGGAAAGCTAGATTTTCTTTTCTTTTCTTTTTTTATGTTTTAGGCACATGCTGAATCCATAAACAAGAAAATCAAACCACATAACTGTTGCTCCAAAAATGGGCCGGTGTGGACACGTGTCTGTGTTGATGATGTGTCTCTACGCGGGCGTGCCAGTATCGTTTGATACAATTATTTTCGAGTCGATTCCTGACCCCGGGCACCTGTTCCGAATCTGAACCGGGATCGGTTCAGTCGTACTGCAAGTCACCTGTAATAAAATCGGTCAAGCGATGGTATGAAGACTAGGGGTTCGGTCTTCGTTTCGGGTTCTTGTAAGTGTTTGAAAGCGAAAGCAATTAACGGCACACAAATCCTTTATTAATAAATCGGCCGAATAGCCGAAAGCGACAACAGATAATCCTCAAAATGGAAACAAAAAGTACAAAAGAAAACCGACAGGGCTCGCAGGACCGGCCTGTCCTGGTCTTATAGCCGTAATCGGGTATAAGCGCAGGAGGAAGGGGGCGGCTGCTAGCAAAGCCAGTTCAGGAGGTTCACCTTGGATTGCTGCTTACCCGAAAATACACAAGTCACCTGGCGTGAACAGAGCGAGTCTCGAGACCGGCTGCTCGGGATTCTGTAAAGACAGAACTGCGAGTCAGGGGCGGCCTCAACTTACTCTCCGGTGGCAGGATTCTGGTGTTAATCGGAGTAAAGAGGGGTCGAAGATGTCACTGCGACTGGAAGCAGTGAGAGAAATCCTAATTTATCCGTCTGTATTAGAGGGGATAAAGGATCACGGATGATCAAAATAATATAATAAACGGTTGCGGTTGTGTGGATTGTGTCCCTGAGCTCTTTGAATTGGGGCCTTTTATAGCCGCTCCTTGACGGTTGCTCAACGTCCTACTCTCGCACGATCTTCATGGCGGTTGGTTATCTTCAGTTCTCTGTTTCAAAGTGATAACCACCCGGCCATGATCTAAAAATAGTTTTATTCTTGAACGGCCGATGGCACGATCTTCTGATATTTATGGTTTTGTCGTATTGGCTTGCGTGGTTCGAACCGCATTCTTCTGTATGCGTGCTGATGTGGCCTGCTCAACCCTTCAAAGTCTACGGGCCTTGATGTCGTGGCCTAATCAAGCCACCTAGGCACCATGTGTCCTTCTCTTATTCGTCGGTTATATAGGGTGTAAACAGTAACCTTCTGGCTTCTTCTACGAGATTATGAATTTTCCGAGGTAATTCTTCCTTCGACACGCCGTACACTATGACTTTGGAGTCACTTCCTTTCGATGATAACCTTTCTCCAAGGAGAGCTAGCTACTTTAGATTGTCTGGAGAAACTTTTTCTTGTCATCTTCATTTGTGGCCTTTCCAAGCTTACACCACCACCAATGTCATTTTGGGCCCTTCCCCTTCTCATAACCCTCTGTGCAGTCCTGTTCTCACTCACCTATCTCCGACGCCGAAGGCATGACCGGAGACTACCACCAGGTCCTCGAAGAATGAACCCTACACAAGCAATGTGGATTTATGTTTGTAGCCCCACTGTTTGTTAAAGAGCAGGCGCCGCCGGCGCGTGATGGAAAGCTAGATTTTCTTTTTTTTATTTTTTTTATTTTAAGAAATGAAGAAAATTTACTACTAATTAGTCAAAGAAGATACAAAACAGGGATGAGTGAAACCAAGGAAGTCTCCATGCATGTTCCCCCAAATAGAAATAGGCACACGCTTAATCCATAAACAAGAAAATCAGATCACATAACCTTCTAGCTTCTTCTACAAGATTATGAATTTTCCAAGGAGGTAATTCTTCCTTCAACAAGCCGCACACTATGACTTTGGAGTCACTTCCTTTCGATGATAACCTTTCTCCAAGGAGAGCTAGCTACTTTAGATTGTCAAGAGAAACCTTTTCTTGTCATCTTCATTCGTGGCATTCCCAAGCTTACACCGGCACCAATGTCATCTTGGGCCCTTCCCCTTCTCATAACCCTCTGTGGAGTCCTCTTCTCACTCGCCTATCTTCGACGCAGGAGACATGACCAGCGACTACCACCAGGTCCTCGGAGGCTTCCCCTTATCGGAAACCTACACATGCTGGGCAGCCTTCCACACTAGGACCTCCACCGTCTAGGCAAGAAGCACGGCCCTGTCATGTACATGCAGCTCGGAGGCTAACCTCTTGAGGTTGGCGCAAGGTTAGCACCAAGCAGATTTTGAATTGGTGCTAACTCTTATAGGTTAGCGCCAAGTTAGCTGAGGTTGGCGCCAAGGTGTTTATCAACACGGAGACTTGTAAACACTGCTGAGGTGAATTTCGCCAAGTCTGAACCCAATTTAAATGTCAAAACCCACTCCAATCCCATCCTTTACCTCCTAATATACAGATTAACCATAATTGAATTTAATCCAAACAGAAATCACATGTAAATCACTCATTCTTCAGTAACAGGTCATAAGCAGAACTCTCGACGTAATCGATTTCAATTCAAATTCTAAATCATTTCATATGCCAAAATCGAAGAAAACCGAGTGCTACTCACCTGCTGTGGGATTCCTCTAGCTCAACTCCTCAAATCTTGACTAAGCACACCCAGCGGATATTCCAACCTCCAAATTCTCTGCCACTCACCTCTAATTTCTAATTCCTCTGCCAAAAGCTCCAGATCTGATTAGATCTGGACTCTATTCCATTTCCTTAAGAGATCAGCTACAAATTAAACTCGAACTTGACTTACCAGAACATTCCTTGTTCTACGATCAATCTGAATATCATTCCCCACCACTACAGTCGCTCAAACATAGATCAGATCTTACCTCAATTTGATCTCCGACCACCTCCATTGCTGATCCTCAATTCTCCTCCTTCTCCTCTCCACAGACCTTGTTGAACTCCAGCAGCAACAACCTCCTCCGACCAATTCAAGCAAAACCCTAGAACTCCAACACAGCTCTATTTATAAACTTCCGATGGCACTCATATGCCAACTCATTTCATAATCCCCCGCGTGCTCGCCTACCGAAGCTTCATACATGACCAACCTCTTAAGCTCATGATTCAATGCTTGCCTCGATACCGCACTACCTATATTAGTCTCTCATTTGATCATATCAAATTTTATACATATTATTATTATTAAATTAAAACTTACCCTCGCTCACTCCACCACCGAACCACCAATCCTACCAATGAAACTAAATTAACAAATTTGCTCATTTAAATAATTCCTCATTTTTAAATCTTACTCTAACTAAATTCCTTTTCTCTATTTCTAAAATATTTCCATTAATTAAATAAATTAACAACAAAAATCTCATTTTTAATGTTATTAAAATTTTGGGATTTTACAATAGACCCACGTTTAATTATATCTACATTTTTCAAATCCTAACAATTTCAATGATGTGGTTGAAGCTTAGATAATGTTTTAATTTACCTTTTTACCACCAATTTAAAAGAAGTATTAAAATAAATAATTATTCAAATAAATATATTCTATTTATAATGGATAAAAATTTTGTTTCTATTAGAATTTTATTTTGTAAATACATAATTATCATTTAACGATTGACTTAGAAAAAGGAAAATTAACATTTTTGTTTTCCTATTTCAACATGTGCTTCCCTCTTAAATACTAAAGGCCAGAGGATATAAATGTAAACCCATACTATTATAAATAAAGCCAAGACCTTCTTTTCTCACTAACACTTCGTGGCAAAAACGCCCTTCATTTTTTTTCTAATTAACTCCTATACCCGTTTATTAACACCAACAAGTATATCAGGATAAAGATGAAAAAGAGTCCTATTTAAAAAGAAAAAATTGAAAGAGGAAAACGCTTAGAAGGTACTTCTATCATGGGCAAATAAGAACAAAAGGAACAAACATGAAGTCTGAGAAGCTTACTGACGTTAGATATATTATTGACATGGTAAACCATTTGAATTCTCATTTTTAGGGACTCAATTTCAGAGCGAAGGCAGTCAACAAGATCTTGGAGAAAATGATTGATAAGCATGTAAAAGACGTGGAAGGAAACCAATCTGGGCAACATAGGGACTTCATTGATGTAATGTTGTCCTTGATGATGGAGACCCAAGTTGGAGAACATGAGAACAAATACAGAATTGATCGGACAGACATCAAAGCCATTGTAATAGACATGCTTGCAACTGCAATGGACACATCACTTACCACAATCAAATGGGCCCTATCGGAACTCTTCCAGTATCCATTGGCAAGGAAGAAGCTCCAAGAAGAGCTATCAAGTGTAGTTGGAATAGGTCGAATGGTGGAGGACACAGATTTGGGGAAGCTCAGATTCTTGGACATGGTGGTCAAGGACTACAAGAAATGTGGGCATTAGTGACATTTATTTGGTGATGTTTAAGATAAAACGTCACTAAAGTTAACTTTTATGATGTTTACAATGAAACGTCACTAATATCACCTTTTTAATGACGCCTAAATGGAAAATGTCACAATAATATTAAATTATGGTGACATTTATTGCAAAATATCACAAATATTAAATTATGGTGACGTTTGCTATAAATCGTCACAATAATATTAAAAATTATGATGATGTTTGCTAAAAAACGTCACAAATATAAAATTATAGTCATACCCAGTGCAAAACATCACAATAATATCATAAATTATAGTGATGTTTACTGCAAAATGTCACAATATTAACCTATGGTGACATTCACTACAAAATGTCACAATATTGTTTAAACTTATGGTGATATTTGCTACAAAACGTCATAAATAATAAATTATAGTGATATTCAGTACAAAACGTCACAATAATATTGAGAATTGTCGTGACGTTTGGTACCAAACGTCACAAATATTAAATTATAGTGATATTCGTTACAAAATGTTGCAATATTGTTTAAACTTATGGTGATATTTGTTAGAAAACGTCACAAATAAAAAATTATAGTGATGCTCGGTCCAAAACGTTACAATAATATTGAGAATTGTTGTGACGTTTGGTACCGAGCGTCAAAAATATTAAATTATGGTGATGTTTAGTATAGAATGCCACAATAATATTAAAAGTTGCAGTGATGTTTACTAAAAATTGTCACAAATATTAAATTTTGGTGACATTTGCAGAAAACGTCACAAATAGTAAATTGTCACAAACATTAAATTGTAGTCATGTTTGCTAAAAAAAGTTGTTTAATTATTATAGTTACATGTGTTTATATGATATACTTCACAATTAAGGTGACTTTTATATGAGAAGTTAACGTTGAGTTGAAAAAAAAATTGAAAAGAAAAAAAAGATCCGATTCTCGCCTTCTCAGTGGCAAGCAAACTCCATATTCCTAAACTGGAGTCTGTGTAATATATATCAATGATCAAGGCGTCAAAATTAATTATATTCTCATTCGATGTGAATAATTTACTCAATCTTTTGATATTCTAGAGGGATTAATACCTCCAGTTTCTCTCTCTTTGCTTTATTCATTTGGGGAAGTGTTCATTAATTGTTCAACCCTGAGCTTCTTATCTTATTATTATTAGTTTTTTTTATTCACATGAGATGGCTTGGAAATAAATAATAAATTTCTTCTTTCGAATTTCATACCTTGCTATTTGCGATAACCAGCATGTTGACATCTCATTTGCCAATAATATTGGAGAGGAGGTGAACTCAACATAAAAATGAAGGTCTCAAAGAGTTTAAATCAAAGAGGTAGTATTAGAAAATTGATTAATTTATTCACACATGCCATCTGCAAAAGGGTGTAAACTTAGCTAGGGGTTCTAGTTGGGATTTTTTTTTACTCACATCGAATGTGTCTGAAATAAATATTAAACTTATTCTTTCGAAGCAATTAATTACCAAAATGTTGATATCTCATCCACTAATAATATAGGAGAGGAGGTGAGCTCAAAATACCAATAAAATAATAAAGGTCTTAAAGGAGTGAAATCAAAGAGGTAGCATTAAAGAAATGATTATTAATACATATAAACTATAAAGGGTTGTAAACTCAACTCAGGCTTCTTGACGGAAAAAATATTTTGCTCAAACTCACAGTTTTTAATCAATTGAGCCTAAAGTTGGCAAGTTCTGAACCGACCTGTTGATGCAGAAGGATCCGAGACAGAGGATGTTGAGCTCTTAGATTGCATGTTGATGGTGCTTAAATACCATGAGTTGATAGATGAGCACAAAAGGTAGGAAGTGATTGTGAAATTTTCCTGATTAGGACGGTTTTGGATACGTTTTAGTGTTTTGGCCATAACTTTGGTTACAGTTATCGGAATCACGCATATGACCCAAATTCAGAAAGTTCTTTTCAGCGCGCACGCCGTGGGCACCTAGCACAGCTTGGTGGGCATTGTTTACACCCTCAAATTCTACTGTTTTCCCCTCAGAATACCTAATTTTAGTTATTTTTTGTTATTTTTAGTAAGTCTTGGATTGTCAGCCTGATTTGGGCTAGATTTTTGGTAGAATGCTTATTTTATTCCTTATTTCCTTTTAAGGGCCTATTGCTATTTTTGGTTACGGGTGAGTTTTGGTTATATAGTCCGGTTTGTGGACTGTTTTTTTTTTTATCATTAATTGATTAAATAATATTCAGTTGTATCTCATCTGTGCTTTTGGGCAAACTATTTGTGATTTTCCCTGTCAATTATCTATTCAAACTAGCCTGCAAAATAAAGGCTATTTTGTCCGGCGTCACCTATCAACCCACCTTAACCCAACTACTTAACGGGTTCGTGTTGACTTATTTATAATTAATTGGTTGGGTTTGAATTTGTGTTGACCAATTTATAATTAATTGGTTTTGGTTTTCAAGTCACTAATCTGCAACGGTTTTGGTTTGCTTTTGGTTTTATTGTAAACAAGACATTCAATTTGGGTTATCCTCAAAACCGAACCAAAATCAAACCCTTGATATCCCTAAACACAATGCATGGAAACTAACTATTTTAATTTTATTTACGTATATTTAATTTCTTTTACATATTTCTAAGTTTCTTTACAAGTTAAATGTGCATTTTTTTTGTTTTAAAAAAGAATTCTTGTTTAAATAAAAATAAAAAATAGAAACCCTTCCCGCCATGTCATCCACGGGTAAATTGCACACATTCAAAGGTAGTTCACTGATGATCGCCTCATTGTGTAATCGCTCCTCAAGGCTATTCACGCATCTTCAAAGCTATCCACTTCCCGCCATCCCACCATCTTCGCAGCTATTCAATCTGTAATCGCTCTTCACGGCTTATTTCGTCTTGCTCGTTCGAGATCGAGGTAGTTCATACTTGCAATCCATGTAAGTTCTCTTAAACTCTGATTTTTTATTAGGATTTTGGTTGATGTTGCTCTTCATAGTTCTTCTTGGTTGATTTGATTTGGATCGTGATTGGGATTTTGGAAGAGGTACCCATCTTCTTGGGCGATTTTATTGTAATATTACTTTCTAATGTTCGTTTCGTGTGTCTGTAATTCAAAACCCCTCAAAATCGTTTGGGTCTAGATCACGTCTTTTTCCAGAAATTTTCCAAGACAATCGTCCAGATTGTCGTACTTATTGACTTATGTGAGGATTTGATGGCCTGAGATTCCTTTTAATAGACGACGAAAATACAAGTTTGGTTGTTTCCCGGCCAATCCAGAAGTTATCAATCAAGTGACATCAGTCATGTTGCAAGCTTTCTGAAAGAGACGATGGGGTCATCAGACCCACTTGCAAGTTAATTCTGCAACTGGGTAATATTTATTCTGAACCCCCTCTTCAAACCCAATTTGTTTTCTTCTTTTCTGATTTCTGTTCCGGGGATTGGTGTGAAATTCCAGCCCCCACCGAGTTTATTTGCAAAATGCAATTGATTCTTTGTAGGTGGAAGCCTTTTAAGACCAGAATAAATGTGGGGTGTTCTTCACAAGCCAAGTTTAGACAGAGAGAATGAAAGGCTATTGTCGTTTCAATTGACAGATTCCACCACCATTCTGTCATCTTCCCAAACTACTATAATTCCCCAGGAGGCCTCTGTTGAAGTTAGGAAACTACAGCACTCTGAATTTGGCAGATGGGTCTACTAAAGACCCTTCCTCTCTTTGTTTGTTGCAAGTATCGAACATTAGGTTTAACCTTCAAACACCACTCTCTTTTTTGAAGTCACCCCAAAACACAGAATATTCCATCCCATCAAGACTTTCTACTTACCACATTAACCATAAAAACATATCCCGTCCAGGTTTTTCAACTCTTTAGATTTACTGGCACTGCCCTGCCCTGCCTCATCCCCTTCAGATATTATTTCCTTCTAAACCACTATTCCTCTGGATTCCGTTCTAAACATTGAGATCATACTTTTGATTCTGGCCCATACTGATTTCACCTCTTCCCATGTCTCAACATTCTGATCATTGACAGGTGGTAACTGATTCCTGATAGAATATCTAACAATGGCAGGATGACCTGCAAAAACGAATTCCTCAGAGCAAGAGCAAAGGGGAAAATATTGCAAGCATGTAAAAAGCAAAGTAGCACTACATTGTGCGAAGTGGAAGAATTCTGACCTATAAATGATGCACAGTCAATCTGTCAGATGACCTGGTTATGGCAATTTCTGCGATAGTATGTGTCAACCTGCTTTGATCAGTACCTTAGTCGCAGTGTCACCTACTTCTGGTCCAATTTGCTTTGATTATGCTATTTATCAAAACCAAATTCTCGTAATTGTTATTTGTCACCACAATTACCAGTTTAAGCATGAAAAGATTTTTATTGCTAAAGCTACTTAACCTTGGTATTTGTCTTTGACCTAGATTGTATGACTACCTAAGAAGGGACCATGTACAGTTAAAATAGTTTTGAATGGTTGTTTATTAGACTAGTCTTGTGAAAACTGTAAAATTGAAACAAATTGATAATATATGAAAATAAGTAGATAAAAAAAATCGTATAATGTGTACAATGAAAGAAATAATTTAGATAATTTATATGTTTGAAATGGTTTCAACTGTCTTGTCCTCAGCAACTTATAAGATACTGATCAAATGAATTTTCTTAGCTTGTTGCTTGTTTTAATGCATGGTTAAATGTGATGATTTGTGCAATCAGAGTTGTGGTGCTGTTGACGCTTACAAAGGCAAAAATCAGAAGCCAAAAGGGGGTTGTTAACTTCTAGTATCACTAGTCTCTGATATGATAGTCTCTGATCTAACCTACAAAGGTCAGGCTCATTTTATTTTTTACTATTGATATGATAGTCTCTGATCTAACCTACCAAGTCCTGGAAAAAGAAAGTAGATTTTTTAAATTTCCCCAGTCTCTCAAATCTTCCACCACGACCCTGTCTTACTTTTTAGTGGGTTTTGACATCATCATTACCGTCAAATTCCTCTTCCAGGTCTGCAAACAGTTTTTTTGAAGCTATGTTTCATGATCAAAATGTACACTTTTTGGTGCCCAATAAAAATAGTTTATTTGTATCAGATGGGCAATGTAAGATACTTTACTTTTGCTCTATGAAATATTGTTGAACAGCTAAAGGCTATGCTTCCTATCCTGAATTGAAAATTCTGGGTCAATTTCTATTGTTATAAGAGTCAAATGGCATTCTTGTCTTCGGAGCCTTTCTCAGTTAGGTTACACCTGTACTACAATTGCTTGATTGGTTTATGAATTTCAATATTTCAGGTTATATTTGAGTTTTTTTTTTTCTTTTTTTATAGATCTTATATTATGCTTTGTTCATTTGAGACAGTTGTTCTTGTTTAATATGATTTGTATTTGAAAAACTTGGATGTTTCTTGTGTCTTGATTGATCTCTAAGGAAGATATGTTTTCACTAGTTGTGAGTCTTGATTCATCTTTATTGATTTAGAGTTTTAACAAGCGTGTTTTTCTTTATCAGTAAAGAGTAAAGATTTTATTGCCAAGTTTGTGGCATGTGCATTTGTCCTATATGCTATTGTTATACCTCTGTTAGCACTAGTCATATTTTTTCCAGTTAGTTACTCCTTGTCACGTCTTTGGCATATGCATTTACTCCAAATGCTCTTGTTACACATTATAATGGATTACACCATGGATAAAAGCTGCATGCTGATTTCCCACATTGTGAATAAATCTCTAAAATGAGTAGAATGCTTTTTGCATACTTTTATTACATAGAATACTTATTGATATGGTAGGCAACGGGTTGGTTTGTGTTAGTGGAGCATTGATATTAATGGGCATTGATATTAATGGGTCTTGACGTATATGAACCAAAATTGTTTAGAAGTAACTAAAGCCTACCATTTTCAACTCCTTTTTATATTTATATTTTTAATGACTTCCATTCTTTACATTAAGAGGTCATGCTGAATTATATATCTTTCTAACTAAATTTAAAGCCAATTCGTTTTTGGACTTGAGTTAATTGTGAATTAGGAAGATGTTACCCTTTTGTACCTTTCACACATCTTTCTTACTTGGAGCAGGCATCTATAAAAGTGGTGAGACATTTGGTATCTGTGAAATTGTAATACTAGATGGATAAAAGTTGGATTGATAAGCCAAGGTATAAGAATTTGTAATTTTAGGATCAAAATTATTGAAGAACATTAATGAGATAGTTTAATAACTAATTCGGTTTCTTCTTGGGTTGTATAGGTTAAGTCCTGAATATATGCTTGGAGCAGAAAGTTTCATCAATTTTGCCATTGAACAGAATGTAATTAGTGATGGAAAATTAAAGTGTCCATGTATGAGATGTTGTAATGTCTTGTACCAAGGTCCAGTTGAGGTGTTCAGTAACATTATGAGTAATGGTTTCCTACCAAGTTACAAGCATTGATATTTTCATGGTGAACAATCATTACATTCGGCATCCGTTATCCGTTAGTGTTGATACCTCACATGAGACATCAGAACATAGAGATGATATACCTGGACTTTTGAATGATGCACCATGAGTATACCTTCCAAACCCAAAATCAATCTCCCCAAAAGGTAGTTTCCACCAAGCTGATATATGAAAGTTTCCTTCACCAGTTGCAGGAATCACTTTATAAACTTCCAACCAGGCTATAACTGACCTTATACATTCATCTGTTATCCTTTACCTTGCTTCCTTCATCATATCCATAGAAAAGGAGAAAGGCTTCTCAAGCAACTTAATCACCTTAGCAGTGGGGCAGATTTTTCTTAGTAATCTAAGATCTGGGGCAGATTTTGTGTTCTTCTTGGTCGGGCTCTAGCCCAAACCTTGAGAAATTACTTGGATTGGGTTCACACTCTAGGTATCTGGGTTGAGTTTACATCCAAGTTTGGTTTTGATCCACAAATTTTAAATTGAACTAATACAAAAATGATTAGAGTCTGGCACAACCCACCAATGTACAGCTCTAATTCCTGATCTCAGGTGATTTAATTTAATGCATATAGCTCCTTGGCTTGATGGAAATATTGAATACAACAGAGGATACTGATCTATCAACATAACATTGCTCTTAAATTTGAGCTCTTTAAGATTTACAATTGCTTTTACATACAAAATTTCCTCAAACTTGCACCTCTACTTGGTAATGATCTCAGACGAGTCTCCTACTAAACCAACACCAGAACACTTGTTGTTACCCCCACATTCCTTCCTAAAGCTCTTGCAACACCCACCAATCTGAAGTCTTTCTCTGTGTATGTGTGTGTGTGCATTTTCACACATGCAGTGCATCTGGTTCATACCTTGGTTTGACCATCTATGCAGAAATATCTTATTTATTTGCTTCTGTTTGTTGGATTTTTGTCTATTTAGAACAGAATATTTCGAATTGGTTTTAAGGTTGACTCATTGGACATGTATAGTTGTTGTTTTCATCAGGGTACCCACCTACAAAGATTAAAGAATGAAATATTTAAATTTGAACTAGCATTAAATTATACTAGGCTGCTGGACGGCACACTCCTTAGGATGAAAAAGAAACTTTTATTTCTTTAACTTTTATTTCTAATTATGCACATCTCTTTAAGTGCTTTTGTGGCCTTCACTTCAGATTAAAGAATGAAATATTTAAATTTGAACTAGCATTAAATTATACTAGGCAGCTGGACGGCACACTCCTTAAGATGAAAAAGAAACTTTTATTTCTAATTATGCACATCTCTTTAAGTGCTTTTGTGGCCTTCACTTTTGCAAATATTCTTGGCATAGTTCCTCATGTCCACCCTCTTTCATCTAGCTATATATATATGGATCTATCAATCAATCATCTTGAAGCATTGTCTTATTTCATTTGTC
This sequence comes from Buxus sempervirens, assembly GCA_947561395.2. NCBI lineage: Eukaryota > Viridiplantae > Streptophyta > Magnoliopsida > Buxales > Buxaceae > Buxus > Buxus sempervirens. The sequence goes on from OX387182.1 coordinate 54,272,391, forward strand.
TTCTACTTAAATATATAAGATTGAAATTTCCTTTCTGTTCAGACTTTTCATTGAACATTCCCTTCTTTTTTATTTTTCTTACTCCCCTTGTGGTTTAAATTGTTGTACAAAATCTGTATGTGGTTGAGATCTTCTTCATATAATGAGTATTCGTCTCTACTTTGTGATATAAAATTGGCATTCTGGTCAAGTGAGGTGGTGTGATGTGATATGGAAGCATGTTATAATAGTGGCTTGATATATTTGTACATTTGTAATTTTTAATATATTTAGTATGTATATATATGTTTTATTCTAATTAATTTTAATTTGTATTTTAAGGAACAAATAACAAAGCGTTTAGAAGAATTAGAAGAGAATTCAGAAGATATTACGGCTCAAGATAGTGTTTATGCTGAAGTGTTCCCTCCTAAGAGGCAGGGTCGTATTCGTGGTGTAGGAATGGGCCCTACACCATCTTCATTTATAAAATCAAGTTCTAGCAAAACTAACCCTGTTGATGATGTGAAAATAGCAAGTTTAGAAGAGGCTCTTCAAGAACAAAAGACTATTAACGAAAATCTTGGTAAAGAGCATTCTAATCTTGCTAAAGAGCATTGTGATCTTCAACGCGACTTCTCTTCCCTTGAGAGTATTGTGAGAAATTTGGCTTCATCAAGCAACTTGACTGGAGTTTAGGTAATAGTAAAATATCATTCTTTATATTTAAAATTTTCTTTCATCCTTGAAAATTCTTCATTGATAACTAAAGTTTGTTTTTTTCTTCATTCTGTACAGGGTATAAACTACTTTGATCCACGTGAAGACCATTTTATTTTTTTATTTGTGCATATTTTTCTTTCAATGTTTCTTTGGTTGAACTTCAAATGTATTTGATTGATTCAAACAAAAAAATATATGACTTCTTATTTGGTAATGGAAGCTGTCATTTTATGTGAAGGGTATGGATTGATGTGAATAAATTTAATGAGTTCAATTTCGAATGTAAGTATATTGAATTATGAACTATAGGACAGCGTGGTCCATGTACGAATTATGAACTATAGGACAAGGTGGTCTATGTAGGGAAAATTTTTTAAATTTTATTCATTAAATATTAAAAAAATTTTAGTGGCATTTCTAAAGCATCGCTAAAAACAAAAACAAAAAATCATTAAAATATAAAATTAATGACGCTTTATTATAAATGTCATCTATAAATGAATTTAGTTACATTTTGTAAACATCACTAAATTTTCAAACAAATATCACAAATAACAAATATAATTAATGGCATTTTACATAAACATCACTAGAGAAACTTTTGTGGCATCTTACAAACATCACTATAAAGAATTTAAATATCATTTTTAATAAATCAATGATGCTTAGAAACATCACTGAATACCAAAACAAATGTCACTAATGAATATTTTAGTGGCTATTCATAAACATCACGAAAGAAAATTTAGTGGCATGTTACAAATGTCACTATCGAGAATTTAAATATCATTTTTACTAAATCTGTGATACTTAGAAACATCACTAAATACCAAAACAAATGTCACTAATAAATATTTTAGTGGCAGTTTATAAGCGTCACGAAAGAGCATTTAGTGGCATTATGCAAACATCACTATAGATAATTTAAGTATCATTTCTAATAAATTCGTGATGCTTAAAACTATCACTAAATACCCAAATAAATATCACCAATAATTTATATAATTAATGTCATTTTATATAAGCGTCACTACAACAATCCGTGACGGCCTTGTCATTGACGTTTGTTACAAACGTCACTAAACTTTTGGTGACGTTTATTTATGCATTAGTGACGTTTGACAAACGTCGCTAAAAGGTACATTTCTTGTAGTAGGAATCTATGAGACTACATCCAATGACTCCTTGCTTGTTCCTCATGAGTCCATGGAGGACATCACCATCAACAGAATGTTCATACCCAAGCAGTCTCGTATCATTGTGAATGCATGGTCAATTGGACGAGACACGGAAGTCTGGTCTGCTAATGTGAACAAGTTCTTCCCTGAGAGATTCCTGGATTCCGATGTAGATCTCCGGGGACGCCATTTCCAACTTATCCCATTTGGAGCAGATTGCAAAGGATGCTCGGGTTTGCAGCTAGGTCTTGCTCTGGTTCAACTGGTGCTGGCACAGATGTTGCATTGCTTCAATTGGCAGCTTCCTAATGGCATATCCCCTACTGACTTGGATATGAATGAGAAATTTGGCCTTGCAACGGGAAGGGCCAGCCATCTTTTCGTTATTCCGTCATATCGCCTACATGACAACAATTCTTAAGGAGAGCCAGCTATCTTGTCAGGAATATAATTTAAAGTTTAAAAGTCACCAAGACCATTTTTTAGTGTAAATTACACTTACCTCCCTTGAGGTATGCTATAATTACACTTACCTCCCTTGAGGTTTCTAAAATAACACTTTTCCCCCTTGATATTTGTGTATGGGTCAAAATAACACTCTTTCATTAAAGTTTCTATTAAAACAGTAGTGATAGTTAGTAAAATAATTTGAACTAGACAAGATTACCTCAAGGGAGGTAAGTGTTATTTCAGAAACCTCAAGGGAGGTAAGTGTAATTATAGCATACCTCAAGGGAAATAAATGTAATTTACCCTTTTTTTTATAAAAATATTTTATCACCGAAATTATATCTTTAGTTTACCCAAAGAATAAGATTCTTTACAAACTTGATTAAATCATTTATATTTAGATCCATTGATGTTCTTGCTAGCATCTAGAATAAGTTTCCGTTGATAAATGGGCATTTCATTCGGTGGGGGTTTCTCCCTAAACAAAGAATGAAACCTACACAAGCCATGTGGATTTATGTTTGTAGCATCGCTGTTTGTTAAAAAGCAGGGACGCCGACGCGTGAAGGAAAGCTAGATTTTCGTTTTTTTTTTTTTTTTAAAGGAAATAAAGAAAATTTACTACTAATCAGTCAATGAAGATACAAAGCGGGGATGAGTGAATCCAAGGAAGTCTCCATGCATGTTCCCCCTAATAGAAATAGGCACATGCTTAATCCAAAAACAAGAAAATCAGACCACGTAATCTCTGGCTTCTTCTACGAGATAGGCACATGCTTAATTCTTCCTTCAACAAGCCGCACACTATGACTTTGGAGCCACTTCCTTTTTCCAAGGAGGTAATTCTTCCTTCAACAAACCGCACACTATGACTTTGGAGCCGCTTCCTTTCGATGAAAACCTTTCTCCGAGGAGAGCTAGCTACTTCAGAGAAACCTTTTTTTGTCATCTTCATTCGTGCCATTCCCAAGCTCACACTGCCACCAATGTCATCTTGGGCCCTTCCCCTTCTCATAACCCTCTGTGGAGTCCTCTTCTCACTCGCCTATCTCCGACGAAGGAGACATGACCAGCGACTACCACCAGCACCCCGGAGGCTTCCCCTTATCGGAAACCTACACATGCTGGGCAGCCTTCCACACCAGGATCTCCACCGTCTGGCCAAGAAGCACGGCCCCATCATGTATATGCAGCTTGGCCTCGTCCCGGCGGTGGTAGTCACCTCACCTGAAGCCGCCGAGCTATTCCTCAAGACCCATGACCTTGTATTCGCTAGCAGACCCAGCATCCAAACCTCTCAGTACATGTCTTACGGACGTAAAAGCATGGCCTTCGCCGAGTACGGTCCCTATTGGCGTAACATGCGCAAGCTCTGCACTGTAGAGCTCCTCAGCAGCTCAAAGACTGAGATGTTCAAGCCCATTCGGAAGGAAGAATTGGGTCTCCTGGTTCGATCTCTCAAGGTTGCTTCGGACTCTGGAGCCATGATCAACCTTAGCTCTAAGCTTAAAGATCTTGTCCAGGACATGACATACCGAATGGTTTTGGGTTGTTCGAGGGGTGTCAAAAGCTTTGAGTTCGCTGAAATCATTGAGGAGGCGATGACGTTGTTGGGAGCTTTTAACATAGCAGATTTCATTCCCTTTGCCGGTGCACTTGATCTCCAGGTATGATTTTTATCCTTTTTATACCAGGATGTTAATATGGATCAGAAGTTTAAGAGGTTAGTGACGATTGACACTAGGCGATTATGACCTTATTATGTTTTTCACCAAAAAAAAAAAACAAATATATATATATGACCTTATATTATAATCTAAGTGGCATTTTCACTTTTTTCTTAAAAAAAAATTTTATTTTAATGATTAAATTATTCACATATTCAACACGGAACTAGATAATTAAATAATCTTACAAAAGTTGACAAATTACAAGCATCATTTTATTTAAACTAGCCAAGTGCACGTGTAGTACTGCACATATGAAAAAAGAGAGGAACAGTTTTATAATTGATTATTTAATTTTCAAAAAATTTGAATCAATTTAACTATTGTACCCTCTTATTAATGATTCTTCACAATGATATATAAGGGTTGTTTTGAAAACTAATCACATTTTGTTGGCGCAATTCGAAGGGAGCGCGTCAAGTTATATGTGGTATAGATTATTGCAAGCATTCATTTTGAATATGTTTACACCCTATATAACCGACGAATAAGAGAAGGACACGTGGTGCCTAGGTGGCTTGATTAGGCCATGACATCAAGGCCCATAGACTTTGAAGGGTTGAGCAGGCCACGTCAGCACGCATACAGAAGAATGCGGTTCGAGCCACGCAAGCCAAATACGACAAAACCATAAATATCAAAGGATCGTGCCATCGGCCGTTCAAGAATAAAACTATTTTTAGATCATGGCCGGGCGGTTATCACTTTGAAACAGAGAACTGAAGATAACCAACCGCCATGAAGATCGTGCGAGAGTAGGACGTTGAGCAACCGTCAAGGAGCGGCTATAAAAGGCCCCAATTCGAAGAGCTCAAGGACACAATCCACACAACCGCAACCGGTTATTATATTATTTTGATCAACCGTGATCCTTTATCTCCTCTAATACAGACGGATAAATTAGGACTTCTCTCACTGCTTCCAGTCGCAGTGACATCTTCGACCCCTCTTTACTCCGACTAACACCAGAATCCTGCCACCGGAGAGTAAGATGAGGCCGCCCCTGACTCGCAGTTCTGTCTTTACAGAATCCCGAGCAGCCGGTCCCGAGACTCGCTCTGTTCACGCCAAGTGACTTGTGTATTTTCGGGTAAGCAGCAATCCAAGGTGAACCCCCTGAATTGGCTTTGCTAGCAGCCGCCCCCTTCCTCCTGCGCTTATACCCGATCACGGTTATAAGACCAGGACAGGCCGGTCCTGCAAGCCCTGTCAATTTTCTTTTGTACTTTTGTTTCCATTTTGAGGATTATCTGTTGTCGCTTTCGGCTATTCGGCCGATTTATTAATAAAGGATTTGTGTGCCGTTAGTTGCTTTCGCTTTCAAACACTTACAAGAACCCGAAACGAAGACGGAACCCCTAGTCTTCATACCATCGCCTGACCGATTTTATTACAGGTGACTTGCAGTACGACTGAACCGATCCCGGTTCAGATTCGGAACAGGTGCCCGGGGTCAGGAATCGACTCGAAAATCATTGTATCAAACGATACTGGCACGCCCGTGTAGAGACACATCACCACCTTCGACACGTGTCCACACCGGCCCATTTTTGGAGCAACAGAATAATTATTGTAAAAGTTGACTAATTATTCATTTTGAATAATCTTAACAAATGATTGCAAGCATTCGTGTTGAATTGAATTCATTCCCCAGTGAGTTTGCAAAAGTTGAAGGAGAGTTGGGTACGACGTTTGGTTAAGGATGTTGGGCTCTTGTAAAACTTATAGATATTATAATTTTGACATTGTTTAACTTGAAAGAAGATTTATAAATAACAAGTCTGTCATTATCATATAAAAGAGTTTTTAAAACATCTTTCAAGTATATCCTTCACAACTTCCACATGTTACAATTCTGATACTGTACTTCTGCAAAAGTCATTCTCAAAATCCAAAAACAGGTCTTAGGATGATTCTAGGTTGTAGAGTATTTTACAAAATTCATCTGGAGAAAACTCATTCCCCAGATGAAACCAAACACCCATATAACCCCTCAAATACATTTTAACCCTTGGAAGTCATTCCGAGCTTTGGAATAAGTTCCAAAATTGAAAGCCAAAGGATATATAAGTAAATTAAGTAAATGGTGTGGAAGAAATTGTATGTTATTTAAGTGAGAATTAGACAAGTGTAGCATCTTACCACTAATGTTTTTATAAATTAAAAAAACATTTCTTTTTATTGAAAAAGCACTTTGCTGCCTAACTGTTTTTTTTTTAAATGGAACTTAGCTACCTAACTAACTCAAGTAGCAAAATTTGCTAGAGGAGGCCGGAAGAAACATCCAAAATGGTCATTATAAAAGACAAAAACAAAGTATATCTCGTGCCTATCGTGCCAAGTTGGCCCGATAGGCACGTTTAACTCATGCCTGGTGGGCCGCACGCTGGGCACAGCACGGCCCACCTGGAAGATGGGTTATGCAATGCCTGACCCGTAACCCAATAGCCAAGGCACGGTCCAACCGGTGGCACAGTGAAGGCTAGGCCGTGGCACGCGGGACCCCAAGGGCTGTATAATAAACTTATTAAAAATTTCAGAAAAATAAAAAAACAAGGTTTAAAAATTGTAAAAAAGAACAAGGTTAAAAAACCTACTTCTTTTTAATACAGGTTGGCTTGGTAGGCCGCACTTAAAGCATGTCGTTATGCCCATGTGCTTTGCAAGCCACGATCTACCGGGCTATTATGCCTTGACGACCCCAGTGCACGATACCCTAGGCACGGCACGGCACATTAATAGGTGTTGGGTCGTACTCAACACAAGCGAGCATGTTTTAAGCTTGTTGGGTCGTGCCAACCCGACCTGATAAGCTACCCTATCCCCACGTCAAGAAATTCTAGAAACCACTACGGACTGATATCATTCACAGTAGCCTATCCAGACCTGAAGAAGTTTATAAAAAAGATTTATTTTCTCAATTCAAAAAACACCGACCCAAAGATTAACTAAAACATCAACCAAAAACCAAAATACTTTAGTTCACGCTAGAGAATTAGAATCCAAAACGGAACTAAATGTTTTCAAATGCAAACAAAACTGACCCAAAGTCAGAGCATGGCATCCTGGAATTTGTTCAAAATGACCCAACAAGGATTGAGATTATCCACTACATGTTGAGCATTTAAAGGGCTTAACAGAACTCAATAATTGCTTGATTTCTCTCCTTTTTCTCTCCTTCTTTATTGGAGCTACTTGCTAATGCAGCAAACAGCTATTAAGTATTATCAAGCTCAACAATAGATTATCTCAATCCCTCCTACGAAGGAAAAGGGGAGTACCGAATATATATATTACAAAGAATGATCCAAATCAGTGTCTAATATCTAATAATTCCACAGTTAATAATACTTACTCTAATAAGATTTTGAGAAAAAGCAAGATTGTGTAGGAACAAGAGGACATAGACGTAAATAAATCATAATGTAAAGGTATAATGTAGAAAGATTGAAAGACAAAACGCTTGGAAGCAATTGAGATCCATCGCCACATATTGGAACCAAAAAAGAAAAGAAAAAGTAAAGTTCGAGAAGCTTAGAAAAGCTTAGAACATTAGATTTATTATCAACTGGGTAACCCATTTGAATTCTCACTTTTAGGGACTCAATCGCCGTGCGAGGGTCGTTAGCAAGGTCTTTGATCAGTTCTTGGAGAAGATGATTGACGAGCATGTAAAAAACGCTGCAGGAAACCAATCTGGCCAACATAGAGACCTCATTGATGTAATGTTGTCCTTGATGAAGGAGACCCAAGTTGGAGAACATGGGAACCAATACAGCATTGATCGGACCAACATCAAAGCCATTCTCATAGACATGCTCGAAGCTGCAACCCACACATTGTAGACACCCCAAAGTTGCACGATTTTTGATAAATCTTAAAGGAGAGAAATATTTTATTGGAATTTTCAATTCTTTCCATTGGGTTTGAGATACTTAACCCATTTGAATCCAAAACCGTAAAGGAAAAGACCCGAATTCAATCTTTTGTGCAAACTCAAACTTTTTCCGGTTGAATTTTGTTGACTTTTGACCCCAGAAAATGAAATATTTTTTAAAGCCAGATTTCAAGATAATTTTTCCCGGTAATCAAGTTTTTAGCCATGTTATTGCATAAAAGAATTTTTTGAGATTTTAAATCTTGACGAATACCTTGGTTTTAACATATTGAACCTTTTTTCCAAACCTGAAAAACCGGAATTTTGCCTTGAACTGAAAAGTTGACTTTTTATTCACTTGGAATTTGGGTCTGAAACTATTTTTAATGGATTCAAATTGGGGGGGGGGGGGGGGGGTGTTTACTTATTTACATGTAATATCTTAAGTAAATGTCCTCGTCCATTTACTTAAACGATATTACATGTAAATAAGTATTGCCTGTGTTAAAATTCGGAAAAAAAGGCTTTTTTCCTTGTATCCGGCAACTCAGGCCGGATACAAGTATTTTCCTTTGTATCCGGTGGAACATACCGGATACAAACAATCCTTAGTATATCCGGCATTATATGCCGGATACATTAAGACCCTTTTGTATCCGGCCTGATATGCCTGTGAGACATGGGAAAAAATCACCGGAATGATCATCCCTCCGTCAACACACGGGCTCAACGCAAAAATTGGGAGAGTCGCCACCATTCATGATTTTGGGGTGAGAATGGACACCAAAGAGATTCAAAAAAAAGCAAAAAAGAGACAAAAGAAACATTCTAGGATAAAAATAATCCTACTTGAAAATCAAATCCAGAGATGGGTAAGGGGATTAGATTATGAACGGGGGAAGGTGTTAGGCACCCCCATTCATCCACACGAAGTGGTTGCCAAGTGTATGTTCATGCTAAAAAGAAAATAAGAAGCTTGCTAAAAATCATGAAAAAGCCTTGAAAAAGGAACAAGTGTATGATATATTCACATGAAGATCTAAATGGATTTTAGATCCTCTCTTATGTCAATATCATTTCTGGAATATCTCAAAAGATAGAAATCCAAATCTCAAGTTGCTTAAGACCAAGTTAAATCAAATCCGAAAAATTCGGTAAAAAGTATGCCATTTGCCTTGAAATCATTCAAATCCAATTCTAAATTGAACCAAACCAAATCCATTTGAAAGATTAGGGTAAATAAGAGTCTCATGCAAAATTTCACTTCATTCCGATGAAAGATCTAGGAGTTATGCTCCTTTGAAGTTGCTGCTGGGGATTTTTAAAAGTGGTAAGTGGGCAACTTTGGAAAATTGTCTAGAAAAATCCACTACATAAAAGTCCATGAAATTTGGTGTGAATGAAGTCTGTATGGCCATCTTTCCATAGAAACTAGCCTCATACAAAAATCCCTTCGGATGTGCCTTGGGTGGTCTCCCGAACAGGCCCCGAAGATCACAGATTTACCCAGAAAAGTACAAATGAACAGTTCTGAGTAAATCGGTTACCAATAATTCAAATGGAATTCAAAAATTATGAAACCAACTGGATTTGAAAATAGACTCATAAAGGAATACTCAGAAACAAAAATCACTCGAATCGGACTTAAAACGAACACATGGCGGTCCGTCGAAGTGACAAGTTCTGTACTTGAACCTGAACTGTCCACTTAACTTCGACAGAGAGGTATCAAAAATCCGCTAGATAGAAATTCATGAAATTTGGTGGACATAAACTAGACAGCCTCACCTTTCCCATGGTTCTGTAATCGCCCCAAAATTCATCCGGATGATGAAGTTATGGGCATCCGAAGTAAGGGTACAGGTGCTGTCAAGCTAAGCCACTTTTGAAGAAAACCAAATCCGAAAATTGATAAAATGTGTGTGATCTGTGTGAGATGAATCCAAAACCTTTGAAAAACATTTTAAAACACTCCAGAATTTGATTGAGGCCATTTATTGGAGATTTATCACAATGAATGTAATAAATCCCCAAATGTGAGCCTATTCACCAAAAAAAAGTGTAATATGTGTGCAAGAGTGAAAAACCAAACAAGATTAATACACATGCATATAGATTCAACAAAATAGGTTCTAGCATAGCCTAGGGTTCCGTTCCATTATCGTTTCCCTCTGTTCTCTCTCCCCGTTAAAAACGGATCTTCAAAATAATCAAGGGTACTTTGATTATAGAACGGTTTTCAAACATTCAAAAGCCTTATGCTACATGGGTTCTAGCACTAGGGTCAATCCCCAGTCTCGTTTCTCCTAGATCCGCCTTCACGTTTTACGGCTAGGGGAGTCTTGAGATACTTTGAGCCGGGGAAGGATTTCCACACATACAAACAAGGCTTTACACTACAGAAAGGTAGAAGAAGAGATCTAGATCTAGGAATGTAAAGACAGAAAATAAAAAGAAAAGTTGAGGCTTACCTGAGTTCTGGAGGCGATTCCACAGCGGTTTTCTTCTTCTCTTGGAGTTCTTCTTTGCGAGAATTCAAAACAAGAGTTGAGTGCCATTTTCTCAAGGAGGAGGCTCCTATTTATAGGCAAAGGCTAAGGTCATTGGTAGACACAACTTAATGTCTAGAACCCCTCCAACCTTAACCCTAAGGTCATTTCCGAGATTTCCCCTCATTTAATGAGGGACATGATGGTAAAAGTGAAAAGCTCTCGGAAAACCCTAATTTTGAGCAAACTTAAGGTATCCGGTATGTCAGACCGGATAAAAAAGGGCCTTAAGGTATCCGGTACATTTTACCGGATACACTAAGGCTCACATGTATCCGGTATGAGTATCCGGATACAGGAAGGAGCACTTGTATCCGGATTATCCGGATTGAGTATCCGGATACAGGTAAAAGTTTATTTTCTTCAAATTCTGTGCAGGCTTTCCAGGAGATAATGATTTTTTATGATTGTTTGTGCAATTTGGGGTGTCTACAACTGCCCCTCTTTGCGGGAGCTGCGAAGCAGTGAGCTGCAAAGAGTAGACAAGCCCAAATTGCATTCCCTTGAGCATGATTTGCTCGGTTCAATTCAATTTTTGTTGAAAACAATTTTTGAGTGGAGATTTGCCAAAAAGCCCTCACTTTAAGGGGGGCATCTCTCCAAGAGTTCTTAAATTCCACTGAGCTCTCGTGGCTATGAAGTGGATTTTAAGCCCAAAAATAGGATTTTTTGAAAAACTGATTTTTTATCAAACCAAGTTGAAAATTGAGTGGATATCATCCTTTTGGCCAGGCACATTTCCCAAAGTTGTCCCAAATTCCACAGAGCTCTCGTGGCTGTGAGGCGGATTTCAAGACAAAAATAGGATTTTGAGGAAATAGTAAGAATTATAGCACAAGTTTTCTTTTTTCTTTTTTTTTCTTTTCTTCTTCTTCTTCTTCTTTTTTTTTCCTATTTCTTTTCTTTTCCTTCTTTTTCTTTTCTTCTTTTTCTCTATTTTTCCCTGCTTTTTCTCTATTTTTTCTGTTTTTTCCTGTTTTTTCTATTTTGTTTCTTCTTTTTTTTGTTTTTTTTGTTTTTGGCAATGTGCTGACATATCTCTCTTCCTTTGCAGCTTTGGCTACTTGATCATTTGAGCCAGATTGAAGAGATCAATCGACACTTCTTCCCGAGTCTAAAAGTCCCCTCTTGATGAGCAACAGGGGGTGCCCCGATATTCCAGGGGGCAAACAGGGCTGGTTCACTTTCTTGGGCTCGCTTCAGGATGACCAAGTAAGATGGCCTGGTACTTATCAGCCTAATGCGGAGACAGTGATTAGCTTCCGAGACCGCAACTTTCTGATTCTGGCTGGCCTGAGGCATGCAGTGCTTTATCTTCCTCTGCGGGTCCTTCGTCAGTTCCGTGCGACCCAGGGGATTATCATCCCATGTGGATATGAGGATCGTCTTGGGCCCCTTTCTATGAAGCTGAATGCCTGGTTGATGAAGGAGTGGTCCTATGTCCGCTTCATGCATGGTCCAGTCTTTTCAGAAGCCCATGTGAAGGATTATCTCTTCTGGATCAAGGAACAGATACAGACTCAGGCCCCGGTACCCGAAGATCCTCCTGTAGTCTTGGTTCCTACTTATGAGGACATTCTAGAGTCTGAGCGGGCTTCTCATAAGAGGCTTCAGCAGATATGGGTACGGGAGGCCCAGGAGCTCAGGATACAGGGCGCTTATCTGGAGAGGCAGCTTGAGGAGCAGATCTCACGCCGTATTGCCGTGGAAGAGAAGCTGGAGGAGCAGAGGCAGGCTCGTTGCTTTGAGGTCCGTATGATCCGGCAGAAGTACCAGGATACTTTGGCCATCCTTAGGAGTATGAGGATCAAGCAGGCCCTTTCAGATGAGGTCATTTCCTTCCTGAGTGATCCCGCTGCAGAGGGGGCTTCAGGAGTCATTGCAGCTCAGGCGGCTCGGATTCAGGAGCTTGAGGAGCGGCTAGGAGACTAGCTTTATTTCCTGCACATTTTTCATACCTTTGTACAAAATTGAACTCCAATAGTGGAAATACAAAGCATTTAATTCAAAATAAAGTTTTTATATTATTGGCCTCAGAATGCTCAGATGCTTGTAAAAACAAAGGTTTTATGAAAAGTATTTGATTTATCATCACTGGCCAAAGTATAATTTTTCCTTTTTATATTTTTTTTTGTATTTTTTGAAATTTGGTCCATGCACTTAATCACCTATAATTAAAGGAATTAAAACCAGGTTAAATAATGAAAAGGGTAGTCCAGAAAATACTGAGGGATCAGAACCGTCCATCTCAGGACCTTTAGAGTCATTCCCAAATGCCAAAACTGCCCCATTCTGCTCATGCCAACTTTGCTTAAGGCTCAGATCTCCATGATCAACTCAACCTTTGATTTTCTTTCATTTTGCTTATTTTTTCTTTTTGCCAATGTTGCCCCTAGCGCCAGTTACGGTTTTCACTAGGGCCGGCTTCTGAATTCCGTCATCACCCATCTTACTCTGATATTTGAATGAACAAACTAAGATCACCAAGGGCTTAAAAATAGGACGAAATAAAGGCTAGGCTCAGTTTATGAAAGAAAGGGTATTAAAGGCCCAAAATTTTCAAAGGTGGAAATAGGTCAACCGGATTTACAGTCATGATAAATTTACCCATTTTTTCCCAAATTGCATTTTTTTGCATCTTTTCCACACTTGGCTTTCATTTGCCATTTTTCATTGCTTTTCCTCTCTTTTTTTTTCTTTTTTCCTTAACTTTGCCCCAATTTGTTTTGCCCCCCATTTAAAACTGTAAATCTGGTCTGGGTTTATCAAAGAAACGACCCGGCTCAACTTGGCTAGGCTAGGGATTAAAATTTTTGAAGGAAATAGAGAAAAATGGCCTCGGATCATTTCCCAGAAATATTCACTCAAGGGAAATACCTTTTTACCGCATCAGAGTTAATGGGCTCAGGAAAATCTGACCCATCCATTTCTGCTAAGATGAGTGCACCCCCTGATAGGACTTTCTTGACGACATATGGGCCTTCCCAATTGGGCTTGAACTTACCACGAGGATCTTCCAAAAATGGTAAGATTTTCTTTAGCACTAAGTTTCCTTCTTGGAAAGTTTTGGGCCTCACCTTCTTATTGTAGGCTCGGGCCATTCTCTTCTGGTACAACTGGCCATGGCAAAGTGCTTTCAACCGCTTTTCTTCTATCAGGTTAAGTTGATCATGTCTTGATTGGACCCATTCGGCTTCTTCTAGTTCTGCTTCCATGAGCACTCGGAGTGACGGGATTTCTACTTCCACTGGCAAGACTGCTTCCATTCCATAGACTAGGGAATACGGGGTTGCCCCAGTTGAAGTTCGGATCGAGGTTCTGTAAGCATGTAGAGCAAGTGGTAGCATTTCATGCCAATCCTTCTAGCTCACTACCATCTTCTGAATGATTTTCTTTATATTCTTGTTGGCTGCTTCTACTGCCCCATTCATCTTTGGCCTATACGGAGCTGACTTGTGGTGGGTGATCTGAAACTGCTCACACATTTTCTTCATGTCCTTGTTCTTGATATTTGAAGCATTGTCTGATACTATGGCACTTGGCAGTCCATAGCGACAAATGATATTGTGCTTCAAAAATCTAATAACATGGTTGCTTGTGATATTTGCATATGATACTGCTTCCACCCACTTAGTGAAATAATCAATTGCCACCAAGATGAATCTGTGCCCGTTCGATGCCTTAAGGGAGATCATGCCGATGACATCTATGCCCCACATAGAGAAGGGCCAGGGTGATGTCATGTTGTACAACTCACCTGGGGGTGCATGCTTGTTATCTGCATATATCTGACATTGGTGGCACCTCCTGACATGTATACAGCAATCATGTTCCATGGTCGTCCAGTAGTATCCCAACCTCAAGATTTTCTTTGCAAGCATGTGCCCACTCATATGGGGCCCACAGACTCCTCCATGTACAGTCTCAATCAGCCTTTCCGATTCAGCCTTGGCAACACATCTGAGCAGAATGTCGTTATGTGATCTCTTGTACACATGTCCACCACTTAGCAAAAACTGACCCGCCAATCTCTGTATTGTCCTCTTCTCAGTAGCAGTGGCATTTTCTGGCAAACTCCGATTGTTCAAGAAATTTTTGATATCTTGAAACCATGGTGTTTCTTCTTCTGGTGCTCCCTCTAGAACGAGACAGTAAGCCGGTTCATCTCTAACCTCAATTTCCAGCGGTCTGATGTCTACTCCCTCTGGTATGCTGACCATTGAAGCCAAGGTTGCTAGAGCATCCGCAAACTGATTCTTGGCCCTTGGCATATAGTTGAAGGAAATTCGAGTGAAATTTGTGCTTATTTCTTCCAAATACTGGTGATAGGGGATCAATTTGTGATCCTTGGTTTTCCACTCACCAGTTGTTTGGAAGATGATAAGACTCGAATCCCCGTATATGTCAAGTTCCTCTACTCCATGATCCATGGCTGCTTGCAATACAATTATGCATGCCTCATATTCTGCTATGTTATTGGTGCACTGGAATCTCAGCTTTACTGCAATCGGGATGTGTGAACCATCTGGTTTAACCAAGACTGCCCCTATTCCGTTCCCATTCATATTGGCGGCCCCATCAAAGAACATCTGCCAAGAACTCTCACTTTCCTCCTCTTCAGTGTACAGAATTGCCTCATCTGGAAAGTTGGTCTTCAAGGGTTGATATTCTGGCAAAGGATGTGCAGCCAGGTGATCAGCTATGGCTTGACCCTTGATCGCCTTCTGGGTGATGTATGTGAGGTCAAATTCGGACAATAGCAGTTGCCACTTTGCTGTTCTGCCAGTCAGTGCCGGTTTCTCAAATAAATACTTCAGCGGGTCCATCCGGGATATCAACAGTGTGGAGTGACTAAGGAAATAATGCCTTAGCCTCTGAGTGGCCCACACTAGAGCACAACAAGTCTTCTCCAATGATGAATACTTAGCTTCATATTTCGTGAATTTTTTACTCAGATAGTAAATTGCCCTTTCTTGTGACATACACCAGTTCAATTCCAGTATCTTATGGATTAAACCACAGAATTACTAGAATTGGTATGTCGGGCGACAAGTAAATTCGAGTCTTAATTAAAATTTAAGACAATAAATCCGAATTCACTCATCTATGAACACTACCAATCATCTGATACCAACAGATAATCCATGCTCATCAAATATATCAGAGTGCAATAAATCAACTAATGATAAAGCGGAAGATTTAATATAATATCAATCTTGAATCATAATCTCAGAATGTAAAATCACTGAAATGAAATATAATCAAGTACAATGAATAAAAAAATGAAAATTTCTATACCTCTAAATCTGGATCCACCCGTAACCAACTGCTAACACTCTGGAATCTGCACAGTCTATATATAATAAACTAAATGAGATCGGAGATCCCAGTAAGTCATCATATGATAAATTAAATACACATGCGGATATATCTCAAATCATAATACATCACAAGTAATCAAGTGCAAGTGAGACAACCCCGTATCCCACTAAATAATATGAATTCACAACAAGGTTCAGAAGAATTACAATAATCATCAACTGGAATATATAAATCAATTTATAACTTAGAACCAGACCAATTCGATTAATCCGATAAACCATATCATATTATTCACAAGACTAATTAAAGTAATGTCCAGCCGGAACTATAGACATCGGCCAGAACTACAACTATAGTATTCAGATTGGGATGCACAATCCTTGGATCACAAGATCACCACACACACACATTTCGGGTAAATCCCCTTCTACCGGGAAGTACCAATCACATCGCTCACACTGCCAGGAGGAATCAAACGTCTCGACTGGCTCTGTCAGGAGGAAACACATCTCGACTGACTCACATCACAAAATAAACAAAAACATGCCGGGAGGAATCCTCAACTCAACCAGCTTCGTCGCTCCAATCAGTACGACTCCCTCTACTCCCATACTGATGAGCCCTCACACACTCAAGTTTTAATTATCTTTTTAAGCATCCACACAAACTACTCAATATCCAAAACATAATAAGGATCTCTCTTGAGATCAAATAGGGAAATTCATTTTTCTACCTTACATACCGGTAAAGTGCTAACCCGCTATTGATAAGTTAAACTTATCGCAGGGTAAAACAAATTTAATTAGGGTGCAATATACACAAATCAAAACTATGAATACTCATGTGTGTGTCATCCTATTCAAATATGCATATTTTTCTCAAAATAATAATATTATAATATAAATGCAATTTAGGAATCATGCTAGTGGAATTCACATGAAATATTTAATAACAAGGACAAACATCATTGTTTGAAACTTGCTATACATATATAATCGATGAAATCCAATTTAGGACCCTCTGATGCAAATAAATAAATCAAACAGAAATTGACCAAAATTCTCTTTCATGCAATATGTTAAATTTAACTTAAATTACAATTTTTCTCTTGACTTTTATTAAATTGACCTTATCTTATTTTTAAAGTAATTTATAAATCCTAAAAATCACTTTTAGACACTTTTTCTTTAAATTTTAATTTTTCTTTCAAAATGTGACTAAAATGTAATTATGTATTGCGGTTCGAACTTATTTGTTGAATTTATCTAACATCTGAACTGAAACTTAATTCTTTATGTATTATACACAAATTTAATAATAACTATCGCATTATATATTAAAAATTGAATACTTATTCCACATACGACTGTTTTCACATTAGTATATAGATTTTGTACCGAAATTTAACATCTTCTCATACGTTACAGAAGAACTGTTCATCATTTCCTGTGATTATGTGGCTTACTTTGAGGATTTTTACAGGTCGATCCAGGAACCCTATTACCCTGAAATCAGTTCCTACGTATTCTAGATCTGGCAAACAAATTTTGGAGCTAGTAATCTGAGATTTATCATACCCATGCATAAATTGGAAGACATCTAAATACCTCCCAAAAACCATCTGCAACTGCACTGTTTTTCAATTTCTGTGATTAAATGGCTGACTTTGAGGATTTTTCTACATCAATCCAGGAACCCTATTTACCTGAAATCAGCTCCTACGTATTCTATATCTAACAAACTAATTTTGGAGCTACTAATATGAGATTTATAATACAAAGGCATAAACTTAAAGACATCTAAATACCTCCCCAAAAATAAAACTATCTGCAACTGTTATGGAAAACCCAGAACAGAGCATCCGTATGATTCCAAAACTTTAACAAAGCTTCTAATAAATCAGCTAAAAACCAAATGAGTATAATAATTAGACATTCAACAAGCAAATTACCTACTTTAAATCAAATTAAATTGATGACTTACAGTTTGTGCAGATTCTTAAACTTTTACTGAAACTGCTACTGTAAATCACCTACAGCAACTCTCCCTTCTTCAAATTACAAGTACTGCTATAAACTCCCCACATTGAAAAAGAAAATAAAAAAAATGGGGAAGGAGGAATAGGAAGGGAGAAGATAAGAGGAGGGAAGGGCAGCTGGATGAAGTTGGTTCTTTATTTTCTCCACGTAGCAGGTTCGTGTCATTGAGCTGCTATTCTTCATTTAACAAACAAAAAATGGTTTAGCCAAGCCAACCCAATAAGGGAACCGGTTCACTTAAACTGAACCACATTAAACCGAACCAACCCAAAATCAACCCAAACTAAACTAAGTTAACCAATTAGAACCATTAGTTTATTAAACATATTTAATTAAAATTAATGCAATAAATTCCTCAATGATTAACAAAATTTCCAAATTATCTAAAACACATACAAAGACCAAAATTCCAGATTCTGGGATGTTACATTTCTTTTCTACCAGTCTCATCATGCTGCCCCAGGACGCATCCCATTGATGTTTCCAACACTGACAAGTACAGGATCAGTGGTCTTCCTGGAGTTGGTGGCACTAGCACAGGCGGGTTCAGCAAATACCTCTTTATTGTGTCAAATGCCTGCTGGCAGTCCTCATTCCAGACCGTCGGGTTATCCTTCCTTAGAAGTTTGAAAATTGGTTCATAGATAGCAGTGAGCTGTGCTATGAACCGGCTTATGTATTGAATCCTTCCAAGAAAGCCCCTGACCTCCTTCTCGGTTCTGGGTGCTGGCATTTCAATTATGGCCTTGGCTTTAGCCGGGTCAATTTCAATTCCTCTTCGGCTCACTATAAACCCCAGTAACTTCCCTGATGTAGCCCCAAAGACGCACTTAGCCGGGTTAAGCCGTAGACTGTACTTCCTGAGCCGATCAAACACTTTCTTCAGATTGATCAAGTGGTCCTCCTCTTTGCATGATTTGGCAATTATATCGGCCACGTAGACCTCCATCTCCTTATGGATCATGTCATGAAATAGTGCAGTCATGGCCCGCTGGTATGTTGCCCCAGCGTTCTTAAGCCCAAACGGCATGACTGTATAGTGGAATGTGCCCCAAGGTGTGATAAATGCTGTTTTCTCTTGATCCTCCTTAGCCATCTTGATCTGATTATATCCTGAGAAACCATCCATGAAGGAAAACAGGCTATGTACCGCAGTATTATCGACCAGAATGTCGATGTGTGGAAGCGGAAAATCGTCCTTTGGGCTTGCCCTGTTTAAGTCTCTATAATCCACGCACATTCGGACTTTCCCGTCCTTCTTTGGTACCGGCACTATGTTTGCGAGCCACTCAGGGTACGTAGAGACTGCCAAAAATCCGGCTTGGAACTGTTTGACCACTTCATCCTTGACCTTCAAAGTCCACTCAGGTTTCAATCTTCTCAGCTTCTGCTTAATCGGCTTAACCCCTGGTAAAATCGGCAACTTATGCACCACCATGTCCGTGTCCAACCCCGGCATGTCCCGATATGACCAAGCGAACACATCTTTGTAGTCTGCCAAGAATTGTGACATTTCATTTTTCTGCACATCAGACAAGCATGACCCGATTTTTACAATTTTTGGGTCATCTTTGGTCCCAAGGTTTATGGATATGGTCTCCTCAATATTAGGTTGGACCCCCTTTTCATGACGTTCCAATAGGTATTCAATTTCTTTTGGAACGTCTTCTTCTTCGACCTCGGTCTCTTCTTCGACCCCCATGAGATCAAAGTCGAGCTCAAGGTCGAAGTCATATTCAACCTGGTCCAATTCGGTCTGATTATATGGTTCATAAGTGGTTTGGACCTTTTTGAAAAATTTAAATTTTCTAGAAAAAATAGAAAAATCTTTTTGGTTTTTTTGTGGGCCTTCTAAACATAATTCCCCTGAAGACGAAGGCCCATTAGAACCTTCAGGGAAATGGCATTCTACTATTGGAGTTTTTTTTTGGAAGCCGCGTTAGTTTGCCGAACAAACGCTGCTTCAAAGGTAAGGGGAGTTTCCTCCCAATTGTTCATTACAAAATTTTCGGGAGCAGGGGAAATAGGGAAAGCCTGCTCCTCAAGCCCAGCATCCGATGCCATCATCACCGGGTGGGTACTGCCCTTTTCTGCTACGGGGCTCAATCCAGAAATGACCTTGTCTGGAATCTTTACTGCGGCCCAGTCAATAAACGGCAGTTCCATGTCTGCCCCTGTCTTTTCGCCTTCAGTCATGGCGAAGAAGGCCCCAACATCCTCAGAATAGTCTAACTGCTGCTCGGGCTGTGGCCTAGGCCCATCTGCTGCTCCCAGTATTGGAGATGGGTTGTATGGTTGCAAAGCCGAAACGACAAGCTTCTGAAATGGGTTGATGTTGTAGTAGGGAGGCTTGGACTAATCCATAGGAGGAGATATTTGGATTATGTAGGAGGGTTTTGGAAAGTTCACCCTCAGATGCGGGAGTTTTCCTCTGCTTCTGCTCTCCCCTTCTTCATATTTCATTCTTCTCCAGCCTCTGGGCTTGAAGCCCAACCCTACCTTGGGGATCAGTTTCTTAGCCGTGATTGGCTCCACCATCCCCTGCAGATTGATCCCCAGGCCTTTCCCCGGGTGAAAGTGGTATTTCTCCATCACTTTCTTGACCATCTTTTCTGCAGTGGTCCCCTTTTCCTTCTTTTTCTCACACCCCCCAGGTATGTAATTGACCGCCTCAAATTGAAATGAGTGGAATGCAATCTTGTCGACAGTTAGGTCCACGTTGATTAAGGGTACATCAGGTGACACGATGGGCGGCACCAAGTTTTCAGCTAGGATTGTTATCACCCTTTGCCCTCTTATATATTTCACCCTCTGGTGGAGCGTGGATGGTATTGCCCTAGCCGAATGTATCCACGGCCTTCCTAGGAGCAGATTGAAGGCTGCGGGTATATCCATCACTTCAAATGTGATGTTAAAGATATTCGGCCCAATTGTGACCGGCAGTTCAATCTCCCCTAGGGAGTGGGTCTTGGAGCTATCAAAAGCCCTAACTATCCGCCCATTTCGTTTGATCCTTGACTGGTCCAGACCCAGCTTGGTAAAAGTGATTAACAGGCAAACGTTTAACGCTGACCCGTTGTCAATCAAAACCCGTGCAACCATGCAGCCCTTACAAAGCACAGTGATGTGCAAAGGGTCCACATGATAACACCCACCTGGGCTGATCTCACCTTCTGAGAAACTTATCACATTATGTGACAAGATTTGACCAACCATTTTACCAAGCTGGTCCGGATCAATGGTCTGGGATACGTGTGCACTCTGTAGCACCCTTAACAATGCATCCCTATGCTTTTCAGAATTCAGCAAAAGGCCCAGTATTGAAATCTGGGCTGGGACCTTGTTCAGCTGATCCACAAGATTGAATTCACTTTTCTTTATTATTTTTATGAGGTCGGTTGCCTCATTTTCTGCACCCTGGGGGGTGTTTTCTCCCACTTTATTTTTTCCCTTCTGTTTTCTTTTTTCTTCATTTTCTTTTTCTATTTTTTCTTTTTCTGTTTCTGTCTCCTTCTCTTTCTCTTCACCCCCTGCACATCTCCCTGACCTCGTCATTAGGTTCACCTCCTCCTGGTTCTGGTTCCTGACCATTGGAACCGTAGCCGTGATTCCCTCGCTGTAATTCCATGGTACAGCAGCCTCAGAATAGGCTAGTTTAGGGATGTTAACCACTAGTGGCTGGAGTTTGGATCGGGATGTATGGGCCGGTTTAGGGATAGTATGGGCTGGCTGCACATTTACAACCAAGGGTTGAAGTTTGGAATTTGTGGGGACAGAAGAAGTGATGGAAGCAGTGGTGGGGTCAAGGTTGATGACCAGTGGAGCCTTAGATGGCTTGGATGGGGAATAAGTGGGTGGACTACAATTGAAGACCAATGTGGGCCTTGCAGTATTCATCTGGGTCATAAGAGATGAGACCCGGTTTAAAGAGGAACTTATGTCCTCAGCAGCTGTATTATTTTTTTGGGAGACCATGTTGATCTCCTCTTCTTCCTCTTCTGGGAAAAATCGGACCTGGACTGTAGTCCCCACAGGTGCTATAAGCTGAGATGGGTCAAAGCCCCTTCTCGTGGTGGATATGGCAGTGATGGAGTTGGATGGGCCTGCCCCATTGTGGTAAGGCAGAGGGTTCTGCCCAATATCATTCCCGGACGGGGCCGGTGCAGCAGTGTTGAACCCCAAGGCCTTCTGGTCCAACAAATCCTGGACTGCATGCTTCAATACCCAGCAGTTATCAGTAGAATGCCCCGGTGCACCCATGTGGAAATCACAGGTGACCGATGTGTCAAAATTTCTCCCCCTGGTGGCATTCGGGTTGGGCTCTTTCAGAGTCAAGTATTCACCCTTTAGCAGGGTTGGCAATAGTTGGGAAAGAGATATGGGTAGAGGGGTGAAAACCCGGTTCTTCCTTGCTGCGAACCAGGCATCCCGTTCCTCCTTAGTAAAGGTCCTCCTTGTGTTAGCTGGCACAGAGGGAGAGAAGTTGACATTCAGCGGGGTCTAGTATGACTGATGGGCCTGCTGGGCCTGTTGGGGTGCCGAGATGTTCACATGAAGTGGCTTCTTGGCTGGAGGAGCCTGGACCAGGTTCACCTCCCCTTCTTTTCGGGCCCCTGTCTTCTTGAATCCGGCCCCTTTCTTCTGGGCCATGGAGGCCGAGGAATCAGACTGCCCAGCCAGAGTAGAGTAGTCTATCAGCCTTCCTAACCTGACCCCTTCCTCGATCCGGTCCGCCACCTGCACTAGGGCTGCAAAGTTGGTGGTTATCTGACCCACCAGATGGTTGTAGAAGGGCTGGCCCAGTGTGCCCATAAATGTGGAGATCATCTCCGGCTCTTGCATAGGTGGCCTGACCTGGGAGGCGGCCTCTCTCCATCTCTTGGCGTATTGCCGTACTGGCTCATCTTTGCCCTTGGTCATCCTCATCATGTCGTACCGGTCGGGCACAATCTCCGAGTTGAACTTGTACTGGTCCAAGAAAGCGTCGGCTAGGTCCTTCCACCTCCTGATCCTTCCATGGTCCACTGTAGCGAACCACCGAAGGGCTGACCCGGTCAGACTCCTCTGGAAGAGCTGGATCAGTATGCCATTATCCCGGCCAAACTGGCACAGGGCCCCACAGTATAATTTGAGATGGCTCAATGGGCAGCCCGTGCCATCAAATTTATCGAAGTCTGGGCACCTGAACTTAGCCGGTAGACAGACGTCCGGGTACATGCACAGGTCCTCGAAGGTGGTGCCTGCATGGCTGCCTCCCCCCTTCACTTCCTTCAGCTCTGCCTGGATCCTCTCTATCCTGAGCAGCATTTTCTTTTCCATCTCATCTCGGGCCTTTTCTTTTTCCAGCTCTTTCTCAGACTCCGCTGTATTTTCCCTGATCAGAATGGGTTCATGGATTGGTTCAGAAATGGGCTCAGGCATGGGCTGAGCCGGAGGCGGAATGTAGGCCTGAGGTGGTGGTGCCTGATGGGAAGTAGATGCCTGGTTCTGGGCTTGGGCCTGTTGGGCCTGAGCCGCCAGTAGGTCCCCCGGCATCTTGGCCAGACCTGCCACTTGCTCCTGCAGCTGAGTAAAGTCCTGAGCAGGGACAGTAGCTTGGGCTTGGTTCTCTTCAGTATTCATGGCTCTTGCTTTGGATCTGGTCACGGGAGCAATGACTGCAAATAAGTGCACCTGTGTTGAAAGTAAATGTACCTGATTAAGAAAAACAAAGACATAAGTCAGCTTCCATTTAATTTGAAACACACCCCTATAAATGTAGACAAATAGGTCAGGTGAACACCAATCCAGATTTTTTCTTGTTTTTTTTTTTTTTGTTTTTTTTTTCTTTTGTTTTTTTTTTTTTTGTTTGTTTTTTTTTTGTTGTTTTGATTTTGTGTTGGAATATTCTAGGGCTTCCAAGGGTCCCAAATTTTTTTTGATTTGATTGATAAAAATAACCAACCAAGGTTTTCATGGAATATTCTAGGGCTTCCAAGGGTCCCAATTTTTTTTGATTTGATTGATAAAAATAACCAACCAAGGTTTTCATGGATTATTCTAGGGCTTCCAAGGGTCCCAATTTTTTTTGATTTGATTGATAAAAATAACCAACCAAGGTTTTCATGGAATATTCTAGGACTTCCAAGGGTCCCAATTTTTTTTTGATTTGATTGATAAAAATAACCAACCAAGGTTTTCATGGAATATTCTAGGGCTTCCAAGGGTCCCAATTTTTTTTTTTTTTTTGATTTGATTGATAAAAATAACCAACCAAGGTTTTCATGGAATATTCTGGGCTTCCAAGGGTCCCAATTTTTTTTAATTTGATTGATTGATAAAAATAACCAACCAAAGGTGTCTTGGAATATTCTAGGGTTTCCAAGTATCCCACAAATGCTTTGATTTGATTGATAAAAATAACCAACCAAAGGTGTCTTGGAATATTCTAGGGCTTCCAAGTATCCCACAAATGTTTTGATTTGATTGATAAAAATAACCAACCAAAGGTGTCTTGGAATATTCTAGGGCTTCCAAGTATCCCACAAATGTTTTGATTTGATTGATAAAAATAACCAACCAAAGGTTTCTTGGAATATTCTAGGGCTTCCAAGTATCCCACAAATGTTTTGATTTGATTGATAAAAATAACCAACCAAAGTTTTCTCTTTTTTTTTATTCTTTTTTTTCATTTTTGCTGAATTTTCTCAGTTTTCAAGTTCCAAAGTTTGACTGGCACATGTTTGAGTTGAGTTGGTGTCAAAAAATATGACACCTTGGTTTCCTCTTTGATTTTCAAACTTAGGTTAAATCCTGAAAGAATATTTTATTTTATCCTTTTTTGTTTTTCTTTTTTTTTTTTTTTGTTTTTGTATTTTTGGGAACATTTCTTATGTTCTTTTCGGGGTGCCTAAGGATTATTCACAGTGTTTTAGGCATTTTATTCTGAAAATTTGGGCTGAAAAGCCAATTTGTGCATTTTTTGAATGTATCCGGTATACTATACCGGATAAGAATATGCCTTATTGTATCCGGTTACCCTAACCGGATACGCGCATATGCCTTTGTATCCGGAAATACATACCGGATATGAATAGAATTGTTATTAACCGGCCTGAGTTGCCGGTTATTGCCGAAATGGCCCTTTTTGACTCATTTTTTCACCCGATTAGTTTTTTTTCATTCCCAATTGGTGTTCACCTTAATTTGACCTTCAAAACTTGCCCCAAATTGGGCTTGGACATCATACTTGCAAAATTCCCTAAACTTAGGAAAAGAACATGGCTTTACCTTGCCACCTTGTATTACCTTCATTCAATATGGTATTCACATTATACCTTGGCCTGTAAAACATGCAAACGGCCTTCCCACATTTACACCCAATTCCCCAAACGCAATTGTGTGCTTTTAGCCGAAAACGTGTTTCTCCACCTTCAAGCGTATGGTTTTTGGGTTTTGGCTTAATTGGCAACTTAGAACTCAAGTCTAGTGATGCCCGAAATCAAATCACAGATCCCATTGTCATCACATCATTGACTCAAATTCTAAGGTAAATGTTTTCACTTTCGCTTTCCGAAGTCACGACCTCAGTGCGCCAAGCTACACACATTCATGGTTCAACTTCCTAATAGGTAAAGGGTAGGCTGTGCAAACTGTTTCAAGTGCTCAAGTGCAATTTTAAATTGTGGTAACATTCACAACGTCCCAGCCCCTTGCCACTCTTTTTCGTAGCCATGCATTCAATTTCAAGCCAAGGTACAAATGACAAAAATAATGAAGCTAAATACAAGCAAGCAAGCACCAAAGCAACTAAATATGCACAAAAAATATTACATGCCCAAAAAGTGGTATACAAAACATGTTATTTGCACAAACAACAATTAAATCATGTAAACATGCTTGAAACCCAAAAGCATTCCTAAAATTCCAGATTTTCATGCTCTTTTTCATGCTCAAAGTGTACCATTTACCCCAAATTGAAGCCTAAAATTTTAGCACTTACTTGGCATGGTTCAAAAGTGTTTCAAGGAGGTACAATATGCTTTAAAATCTCCAGAAATATGCACTAAAATTTTCAGATTTCTCATGCTTAAAAGTGCATCCCTTATACCCCAAATTAATGCCTAAAAGTTTAGCAACTACTTGACATGGTATATTGGTGAACATGCTAAAAAAAATCTACAATGTGCACTAAAATTCCAGATTTCATGCTCTTGGTTTTCATGCTCAAATTGAATTCCCCTATACCCCAAATCAAAGGCATGGCATAACAAAAAAAACTTTTAAGCACAAAAAAGCATGCTTTATAGGAATCATGTTTGAATACCCAAAAATTCTGAACTCCTAGGTTTCATGCTACTAATTCTCATATTCAAACCATGGTATTCAAAATTGAAATTAGAGCATGTTATCACCAAACACAACCAAATCATGCTTCAGAATAGGCTTTTCCTAAATCAACCTTTAGGCAACATCAAGCAAAACATACATGACTTGATTCATATAAAATTCAAAAGCATCCCAATCTGATTTGAAATACAAGAATATATACAAATGAATTAAACAAAGTAGCAAGCATTCAAAAATAATTAAAAAGCATGAATATACACAAAAAGGCTTAAATCCACAAGTCCCCAGCAGAGTCGCCAGTTGTGAGACATGGGAAAAAATCACCGGAATGATCATCCCTCCGTCAACACACGGGCTCAACGCAAAAATTGGGAGAGTCGCCACCATTCATGATTTTGGGGTGAGAATGGACACCAAAGAGATTCAAAAAAAAGCAAAAAAGAGACAAAAGAAACATTCTAGGATAAAAATAATCCTACTTGAAAATCAAATCCAGAGATGGGTAAGGGGATTAGATTATGAACGGGGGAAGGTGTTAGGCACCCCCATTCATCCACACGAAGTGGTTGCCAAGTGTATGTTCATGCTAAAAAGAAAATAAGAAGCTTGCTAAAAATCATGAAAAAGCCTTGAAAAAGGAACAAATGTATGATATATTCACATGAAGATCTAAATGGATTTTAGATCCTCTCTTATGTCAATATCATTTCTGGAATATCTCAAAAGATAGAAATCCAAATCTCAAGTTGCTTAAGACCAAGTTAAATCAAATCCGAAAAATTCGGTAAAAAGTATGCCATTTGCCTTGAAATCATTCAAATCCAATTCTAAATTGAACCAAACCAAATCCATTTGAAAGATTAGGGTAAATAAGAGTCTCATGCAAAATTTCACTTCATTCCGATGAAAGATCTAGGAGTTATGCTCCTTTGAAGTTGCCGCTGGGGATTTTTAAAAGTGGTAAGTGGGCAACTTTGGAAAATTGTCTAGAAAAATCCACTACATAAAAGTCCATGAAATTTGGTGTGAATGAAGTCTGTATGGCCATCTTTCCATAGAAACTAGCCTCATACAAAAATCCCTTCGGATGTGCCTTGGGTGGTCTCCCGAACAGGCCCCGAAGATCACAGATTTACCCAGAAAAGTACAAATGAACAGTTCTGAGTAAATCGGTTACCAATAATTCAAATGGAATTCAAAAATTATGAAACCAACTGGATTTGAAAATAGACTCATAAAGGAATACTCAGAAACAAAAATCACTCGAATCGGACTTAAAACGAACACATGGCGGTCCGTCGAAGTGACAAGTTCTGTACTTGAACCTGAACTGTCCACTTAACTTCGACAGAGAGGTATCAAAAATCCGCTAGATAGAAATTCATGAAATTTGGTGGACATAAACTAGACAGCATCACCTTTCCCATGGTTCTGTAATCGCCCCAAAATTCATCCGGATGATGAAGTTATGGGCATCCGAAGTAAGGGTACAGGTGCTGTCAAGCTAAGCCACTTTTGAAGAAAACCAAATCCGAAAATTGATAAAATGTGTGTGATCTGTGTGAGATGAATCCAAAACCTTTGAAAAACATTTTAAAACACTCCAGAATTTGATTGAGGCCATTTATTGGAGATTTATCACAATGAATGTAATAAATCCCCAAATGTGAGCCTATTCACCAAAAAAAAGTGTAATATGTGTGCAAGAGTGAAAAACCAAACAAGATTAATACACATGCATATAGATTCAACAAAATAGGTTCTAGCATAGCCTAGGGTTCCGTTCCATTATCGTTTCCCTCTGTTCTCTCTCCCCGTTAAAAACG
Source organism: Buxus sempervirens (assembly GCA_947561395.2). Lineage (NCBI taxonomy): Eukaryota > Viridiplantae > Streptophyta > Magnoliopsida > Buxales > Buxaceae > Buxus > Buxus sempervirens. The sequence continues at coordinate 54,300,389 of OX387182.1, forward strand.
GATCTTCAAAATAATCAAGGGTACTTTGATTATAGAACGGTTTTCAAACATTCAAAAGCCTTATGCTACATGGGTTCTAGCACTAGGGTCAATCCCCAGTCTCGTTTCTCCTAGATCCGCCTTCACGTTTTACGGCTAGGGGAGTCTTGAGATACTTTGAGCCGGGGAAGGATTTCCACACATACAAACAAGGCTTTACACTACAGAAAGGTAGAAGAAGAGATCTAGATCTAGGAATGTAAAGACAGAAAATAAAAAGAAAAGTTGAGGCTTACCTGAGTTCTGGAGGCGATTCCACAGCGGTTTTCTTCTTCTCTTGGAGTTCTTCTTTGCGAGAATTCAAAACAAGAGTTGAGTGCCATTTGCTCAAGGAGGAGGCTCCTATTTATAGGCAAAGGCTAAGGTCATTGGTAGACACAACTTAATATCTAGAACCCCTCCAACCTTAACCCTAAGGTCATTTCCGAGATTTCCCCTCATTTAATGAGGGACATGATGGTAAAAGTGAAAAGCTCTCGGAAAACCCTAATTTTGAGCAAACTTAAGGTATCCGGTATGTCAGACCGGATAAAAAAGGGCCTTAAGGTATCCGGTACATGGTACCGGATACACTAAGGCTCACATGTATCCGGTATGAGTATCCGGATACAGGAAGGAGCACTTGTATCCGGATTGAGTATCCGGATACAGGTAAAAGTTTATTTTCTTCAAATTCTGTGCAGGCTTTCCAGGAGATAATGATTTTTTATGATTGTTTGTGCAATTTGGGGTGTCTACAATGCCGGATACATAAGTTTTGCTCAAAATTAGGGTTTTCCGAGAGTTTTTCACTTTTACCATCATATCCCTCATTAAATGAGGGGAAATCTCGGAAATAGCCTTAGGGTTAAGGTTGGTGGGCTACAGACATTATGTTGTGTCTACCATTCTCACCAACCCTAACCCTAACCTTTGCCCATAAATAGGAGGCTCCTCCTTAAGCAAATGGCAATTAACTCTTGTTTTGAATTCTCGCCAAGAAGAACTCCAAGAGAAGAAGAAAACCGCTGCGGGATCACTTCCAGAACCCAGGTAAGCCTCAAACTTTTCTTTTATTTTCTGTCTTAACTTTTCTAGATCTAGATCTCTTCTTCTACCTTTCTGTAGAATAAGGCCTTCTTTGTGTGTGCAAACCCTTCCCCGGCTCAAAGTATCTCGAGACTCCCCCTAGCCGTAAAACGTGTAGGCGGGATCTAGGAGAAACGAGACTGGAGATTGACCTTAGTACTAAAACCTATGTAGCATAAAGCCTTTTGATTGATTGTAAACCGTTTCATATTCAAAGTACCCTTGATTATCTTGAAGAACCGTGTTTAACGGGGAGAGAGAACAGAGGGAAACGATAATGGAACGGAACCCTAGGTTGTTTTAGAACCTTATTTTGATGAAAATGTATGCATGCTATGTTGTTCTATTGATCTTATATGGTTTTCCACACTTGCACATACATAGCACTATTTTGGCGGGATAGGCTCATATTTTGGGTTTATTGCATTTATTGTGATAAATCTGAAATAAATGGCCTCAATCAATTCTGGAATGTCTTTGAATGATTTTTAAAGTATTTGTGTTCATCTTGCACGGATCACACATTTTTATCAATTTTCGGATTTGGTTTTACTCAAAAAGGGCCTAACTGGACAGCACCTGTACCCTTACTTCGGACGCTCATAACTTCATCGTCCGGATGAATTTTGGAGCAATTCTAGAACCATGGGAAAGGTGAGGCTGTCTAGTTGATGTCCACCAAATTTCATAAATTTCTATCTAACGGAGTTTTGACACCTCTCTGTCGAAGTTGATTGGACAGTTCAGGTTCAGATATAGAACTTGTCACTTCGACGGAGCGCCATGTGTTCGTTTTAAGTCCGATTCGAATGATTTTTGTTTTTGGGCACTCCTTTATGAGTCTATTTTCAAATACAGTTGGTTTCATAATTGTTTGACTCCATTTGAATTATTGGTAACAGATTTACTCAGAGCTGCTCATTAGTACTTTTCTGGGTAAATCTGTGATCTTCGGGACCTGTTCGGGAGACCACCCAAGGCACATCCGAAGGGATTTTTGTATGAGGCTAGTTTCTTTTGAAAGATGGCCATACAGACTTCAATCATACCAAATTTCGTGGATTTTTATGGAGTGGAGTTTTCTAGACAATTTTCCAAAGTTGTCCACTTATCACTTTTTGATTATCCCCAACAGCAACCTTAAAGGAGCATAACTCCTAGGATTTTTATCGGAATGAAGTGAAATTTTGCATAGGTTCCTTATTTACTATAATCTTTCAAATGGAGTTGGTTCGGTTCAATTTAAAATTGTATTTGAATGATTTCAAGACAAATGGTATTACTTTTCATCGAATTTTCCAGATTTGATTCAACTTGGTTTTTGAGCAACTTGTGCTTTGATTTCCATCTTTTGAGATATTCCAGAAATGATATTGATATAAGAGAGGATCTAGAATCCATTTAGATCTTCATGTGAAAATATCATACATTGGTCCTTTTTCAAGGTTTTCTATGATTTTAGCAAGCTTTCTTATTTTTGCATGAACATACACTTGGCAACCACTTTGTGTGGATGAATGGGGGTGCCTAACACCTTCCCCCGTTCATAATCTAATCCCCTTACCCATCTCTGGATTTGATTTTCAAGTAGGGTTATTTTTACCTTAGAATTGGCATTTTTGCACTTTTTGCTCATTTTTAAAAACTTTTGGTATCCATTCTCACCCCAAAATTATGAATGGTGGCGACTCTCCAACCTTTATTTCGAGCCCCGTGTGTTGTCGGAGGGATGATCATTCCGGTGATTTTTCCATGTCTCACACACATCACTTACGGCAATCGAATGGGCCCTGTCTGAACTCTTCCAGCATCCATCGGCAATGAAGAAGCTCCAAGAAGAGCTAACAACTGTAGTTGGAACAGGTCGAATAGTAGAGGAGACAGATTTGGGGAAGTTACAATACTTGGACATGGTGGTGAAGGAAACCATGAGACTGCATCCAGTTGGTCCCTTGCTTGTTCCCCATGAATCCATGGAGGACATCACCATCGATGGAATGTTCATACCCAAGAAGTCTCGAATCATGGTGAATGTGTGGTCAATTGAACGAGACAAGAAAGTCTGGTCTGATAATGCGGACGAGTTCTTCCCCGAGAGATTCATGGGTTCTGATGTAGATCTCCGGGGACGCCATTTTCAACTTATACCATTTTGAGCAGGTCGTAGAGGATGCCCAGGTTTGCAGCTAGGCCTTACTCTAGTTCAACTGGTGCTGGCACAGCTGCTGCATTGCTTCAATTGGCAACTTCCACATGGCGTATCCCCTTTTGACTTGGATATGAGTGAAAAATTTGGCCTTGCAGTTGGAAGGGCCACCCATTTGTTCGCTATTCCATCATATCGCCTGCATATCAACAAAATCTAAGGAGACTCAACTCTCAACTATAGATATTATTCGTATGGTACTAGCTGCTGTTGTGTGCACACGTCTTGTTTTGGTTTCCTAAATAAATTGGGAGGTGGGCAAGGAAGGAAACCATCTGCAATGCTTTACTGCATTGGATACTGTTGGTGTATTCTAATAAAAATAAAATAAATATATAAATAAAAGGAATGTTTGAGTTTGTTGAAACATTTCTTTCTTATCGCCGTTTTGTGGATGCGTGCGTAACCTGAACTGTAATGTTGTGAAGCATCTCAAATTTGTGTACCTTGTTCTTTCTGAACAAAAATCAAGTGAACCATTCACCTATAAAATCCTCTTGAGACAAGAATTTTAAATATACAAAGCAAGTACTACAATTACCCTCTCAGTCAACGGCATTATCCCGAGAGAAACCTCACACGGACACCGTGGTTCTCAAGATAAAGTAATCAAAAAATATATGCGTGATTGGTGCAGGACCTTTGGGCTTGCATGGTTGCTGCAAGGGACCTAAGAAAAGGTCACAATGTGGTGGTTATAGAACAAAACCAAGAAATTGGAGGCCAATGGCTCTATGAGTCTAATGTGCAACTTGTAGACCCTTCAGAAATCAGACATATTAACCAATTTCTTGAAATAAATGCTACAATAAATACAAAATGCAAAAGCATTACCAATGAATTTAAAAGGTTTAGAAATCAGATCAAAGTTTAAAAAGTTGTTATGACTTGAGTGCATTGACCTCCTAATCCCCTGTAACGATCAGCTGCAAACTGAGGATATTTAAAAGTCCGTATCGAACAAAGCGAACACAAAAACCCATTTTAGGAACCTACTAACCAAATTTTAAAAAGAAAGACCAGATGAGCTCAATCTTGTAATATAAATTAAAAAGAGATTCAAAAAACAATGATATAAATAAAGGGTTTAATAATACCGAAAATGTAATATTTGGGATTCACAGCCAGGTTCTACCACTCAGGGAAACCTCTGTGGTCCCATCTTTCAGTTTGGTAGAAATCTAAAATGCTACCCAATCTTGTAACTTTAACTGACTCTTAAAGCAAATGCAATTTTTTTCCCCGGTTCAAGAAATCATGATCATGGTAAACATTGAATTAAAATATCTTGAACCTATGAACAAAATCAACAATGGCTGGAACAAGAGGTTCACCTGATTTATAACATGTTTACTTCATTTTATTTAAGAACTAAATACATAGCAGCTTTTATCTATATTAGAAAATCTCACCTCTTCGTTTTTGCTGCTTGAACGAGAATGTCACCTTCTCAACCCCCAATCAAATCTATTTGAACGAGAAAGTTACCTCCTTCTACCTTCAATTAAACCTCCAATTTTTCTTTGGCGTTTCCTTCGAAAAAAGTCAGCAATGGTGGAATGGATTCAGTAATGGCGGAGTGGAGGTATCCCAAACCGAACAGATTCAACAATGGCGGAATGACGGGAAAGTTTAGCACCCAACCCTGCTTCGTTCAAAACAAGAGTTTGGGTTTTTGAACTTTCTATTTTCTTTATTTTAGTAAAACGATTTAGGGTTATATATTACTAACGTTTCCACGAGGAAGACGTCCAAAGAGTTTTGCTTTTGACGTTGACGTTTTGCTACGTTAGGATGACGCTCCTTGGTGGAGTGGAGTGAGGGAGAGACCTCCCTCCATTTTTGGGACACCACGAGGGACAATCTTGCTCAGACCAGCCATTCTAATTAACTGACAGATTCCACATTTGACGATAATGGGAAAATCATGGACCCGCCACCAATTAGAATCCTCACCATCAAGAGCCATTTTTTTTATAAAAATATTTTATCGCCGAAATTATATCTTTAGTTTACCCAAAGAATAACATTCTTTACAAACTTGATTAAATCATTTATATTTAGATCCATTGATGTTCTTGCAAGCATCTAGAATAAGTTTTCGGACTTGAAATCTGCTGGAGCATTTGGCTGGAAGATTTGCTGGTCCAATGGTGAAATACATGTTCACATAGGTGCATGAAGCCTACGTGTACGCACCCTCCACCGTTGGACCAACAGATATTTCAGCGTGAGGGACCAGCTAATATGGTCTCAAGTTTCCGTTGATAAATGGGCATTTCATTAGGTGGAGGTTTCTCCCTAAACAAAGAATGACGCGTGAAGGAAAGCTAGATTTTCTTCTCTCTTTTTTTTAAGGAAATGAAGAAAATTTACTACTAATGAGTCAAAGAAGATACAAAGCGGGGATAAGTCAATCCAAGGAAGTCTCCAAGCATCGTCCCCCTAATAGAAATAGGCACATGTTAATCCATAAACAAGAAAATCAGACCACGTAACCTTCTGGCTTCTTCTACGAGATTATGAATTTTCCGAGGTAATTCTTCCTTCAACAAGCCGTACGCTATGACTTTGGAGTCATTTCCTTTCGATGATAACCTTTCTCTAAAGAGAGCTAGGTACTTTAGATTTTCTGGAGAAACTTTTTCTTGTCATCTTCATTTGTGGCCTTTCCAAGCTTACACCACAACCAATGTCATTTTGGGCCCTTCCCCTTCTCATAACCCTCTGTGCAGTCCTCTTCTCACTCACCTATCTCCGACGCCAAAGGCATGACCGGAGACTACCACCAGGTCCTCGAAGGCTTCCCCTGCTTGGCAACTTACACTTGCTAGGCAGCCTTCCTCACCAGGACCTCTATCGTCTGGCCAAGAAGCACGGCCCCGTCATGTACATGAAGCTTGGCCTCGTCCCGACGGTGGTGGTCTCGTCACCTGAAGCCGCAGAGCTATTCCTCAAGACCCACGACCTTGTCTTTGCCAGCAGACCCAACAACCAGGCCGTTCAGTACATCACTTATGGGCGTAAAGACGTGGCCTTCGCCGAGTACGGCCCTTACTGGCGTAACATGCGCAAGCTTTGCACTATAGGACTCCTAAGCAACTCAAAGATTGAGATGTTCAAGCCCATTCGGAAGGAAGAACTGGGTCTCCTGGTTCGATCTCTCAAGCTTGATTCAGACTCTAGAGCCATGGTCGACCTTAGCTCTAAGCTTAAAGATCTTGTCCAGGACGTGACGTACAGGACGGTTTTGGGTTGTTCAAGGGGTGCCAGAAGCTTTGAGTTCGCTAAAACCATTGAGGAGACGATGAATTTGGTGGGAGCTTTTAACATAGCAGATTTCATTCCTTTTGCCGATGCACTTGATCTCCAGGTATGATTTCTATCCTTTTTATATCGGGGCGTTAATATGGATCCGAAGTTTAAGAGGTTAGTGACGATTCATACAAGGCGATTATGACCTATATATTTTCCGCTAGAAAAAAAAAAGGATTATGACCTTATATTATAATCTAAGTGTCATTTTCACCTTTATCTTAAAAACATTATTTTACCGATTAAATTATTCATATATCCAATACTGAATTAGATTATTAAATAATCTAAACAGTTGCCTAATTGCAGGCATGATTTTATTTAAATTATTGCAAGCATTCATTTTGAATAATTATTGCAAAAGTTGACCAATTATTGCAAGAGTTGAAGGAGGGTTGGGTATAACGTTTGGTTAAGGATGTTGGGTTCTTGTAAAGCTTATCTATATTACAAGTTTGACATTTGTCAAACTTAGAAAAAGATTTCATAAATGACAAGTCGGTCATGGTCATATAAAAGAGTCTTTAAAACATCTTTCAAGTATATCCTTCACAACTTATACATATTACAACTCTGCCACTGCACTTTTGCAAAACTCATTCTCAAATTCCAAAAACGGATCTTAGTATGATTCTGGGTTGTATTGTATTTTATAAAACTCATTTGGAGAAAACTCATTTCCCAAATGAAACCAAACACCAATATAACCCCTGAAATACATTTTAACCCTTGGAACTCATTCCAAGCTTTGGAATAAGCTCCCAAAATGAATGCCAAACAATGTATAAGTAAATTATGTAAGTGGTTCAGAATAAATGGTTTAAAATCATTTACTACTTCTTCCTATAACAGACGATGTTTCTTAAATGAGAAGTAGACACATGTAGCGACCACTAATGTTTTTATAAATTAAAAAAACATTTTTTTATTGAAAAATACTTTACTACCTAATTCCTTTTTTGTTTAATGGAACTTAGCTGCCTAACTCAAGTAGCATCATTTGCTAGAGGCACGAGCCCGGAAGAAACGAGATGAAATCGTCTACTACCTACATGCTACAGCAGATCCTATAGCCACCTTGGGATGCTGCCATGTGTAAAATCCAATGGTGGTTGCTTTTTATAACATCAAATGTCATTGAAGTGATACTTTACATCGTAAAATGTCAAAAAGAAGCCACCGTTGGATGCTGCATGTGGCAGCATCCCAGGTGGCTGCAAGGTCTGTTGCAAACGATTACATTCCGAAAGAAACATCCAAAATGGTCATATTGTGGGACCCCACCTCATGTCATTAGAAAAGACAAAAATAAAGTATAATGCTCCCCACGTCAAGAAATTCTAGAAATTACTATGGATTGATATCATCCACAGTAGTCAATCCTAGAAAAAGTAAATAAAAAAAAATTTATTTTTTCAATTCGCTAGAGAATTTGAATCCAAAACGGAACTGAATTTGAATCCAAAACCGACCCAAAGTCAGAGTATGGCATCCTGGAATTTGTTCGAAGGGACCCAACAAGGATTGAGATTATCCACTATATGTTGAGCATTTAAAGGGCTTAACAGTAACCAATAATTGATTGATTTCTCTCTTTTTCTTAATTTCTTTCTTTATTGCAGTTACTTGCTAATGTTGCACGCAACTATTAAGAACCATCGAGCTCTACAATAGATTATCTCAATCCCTCCCACAAAGGAAAAGGGGAGTACGGAATATATATGTATATATATACAAAGAATGGTCCAAATCAGTGTCTAATATCTAATAATCCCAAAGTTAATAATACTTACTCTAATAAGTTTTTGAGAAACAAACTTCATTTAGTAGCCAATAATCACTAATATTTGACATATCATAGTTAATAGCTTTTTTGAATGCTATAAACATTTAAGATTGCCTAGAAACAAGAGGATATAGACATAAATAAATCATAATGTAAGTGTATAATATAGAAAGATTGAAAGAGAAAATGCTTGGAAGCAACTGAGATCCATGGCCACATATTGGAACCAAAAAAGAAAAGAAAAAAAATGCTTGAGAAGCTTAAAACATTAGATTCATTATCAACCGGGTGACCCATTTGAATTCTCACTTGCAGGGAATCAATCGCCGTGCGAAGGCCGTCAACAAGGACTTTGATCGGTTCTTGGAGAAGATGATTGATGAGCATGTAAAAGACAACGTAGGAAACAAGTCTCACCAACATATGGACTTCATTGATGTAATGTTGTCTTTGATGAGGGAGACCCAAGTTGGAGAACATGAGAACCAATACAACATTGATCGGACCAACATCAAAGCCATTCTCATAGACATGATTACAGCTGCAACAGACACATCGTTTACTGCAATCGAATGGGCCCTGTCGGAACTCTTCCGGCATCCAAGGGCAATGAAGAAGCTCCAAGAAGAGCTATCAAGTGTAGTTGGAACAAGTCGAATGGTAGAGGAGACAGATTTGGGGAAGCTCGGATACTTGGACATGGTGGTCAAGGAAAGCATGAGATTGCATCCAGTCGCTCCTTTGCTTGTTCCTCACGAGTCCATGGAGGACATCACGATCAACGGAATGTTCATACCCAAGAAGTCTCGGATCATTGTGAATGCATGGTCAATAGGACGAGACACGGAAGTCTGGTCTGCTAATGCAAACGAGTTCTTCCCTGAGAGATTCAAGGGTTCTGATGTAGATCTTCGGGGACACCATTTCCAACTTATACCATTTGGAGCAGGTCGTAGAGGATGCCCAGGTTTGCAACTGGGCCTCACTCAAGTTCAACTGGTGCTAGCACAGCTGCTGCATTGCTTCAATTGGCAACTTCCGAATGGCGTATCCCATTCTGACTTGGATATGAGTGAGAAATTTGGCATTACAGTTGGAAGGGCCACCCATTTGTTCGCTATTCCGTCATATCGCCTGCATATCAACAATTTCTAAGGAGACTCAGCTCTCAACTATAGATGTTATTCCTATGGTACTAGCTGTTGTTGTTCGCACACATCTTGTTTTGGTTTCACAAATAAATTGGGAGGTGCACATGGAACGAAACCGTCTACAATGCTTTACTGCATTGGATGTACTGTTGGTGTATTTCGATAAAAATAAAATAAATATATAAATAAAAGGAATATTTGAGTTTGTTAAAATGTTGCCTTCTTATCGCAGTCTTCTGGGTGCATGCGTAACCTAAACTGCAATTTTGTAAAGCATCTCAAAACTATGTACCTTTTCTTTCTGAACAAAAATCTTCAAGTGAAACATTCACCTATAAAATCCTCTGAATGGAAGAATTTCAAGACACAAAGTGAGTACTACAATCACCCTCTCAGTCAACGATATGTATCTCTACGGGCCCAGCAACCAACAGGATTGGGCTCTGGCGCTATGCTGTACCGGCTTAATTAAAACGGTCCCTTGATTTAATTGAATTCTTTTTCATATTAAATTGAGAAAGCAGGAATTTGGAATTGATAAAATTAACCAGCTGCATGCCCAGACCACAGAAATGAATAAGATCAGATGTCTCGTCACAGTAGTCACTTCCATACCAGTCTGCATTCAAAGGAATTCAGACATTGGAGACTTGAAAGAATTTTGTTGACAAAACGCAAGGAAGGTATGAATGTATTTGAAGAATCTACACATTTCTCCATAATTGAACATATATAGAAAGCTTTGCTGGCAATGAAGTCAACTGCGCGCCATGGAATGATATAAGAATCCAGTAGCTTAATATTTTTCATCAAAACACAGCAAGAAGCAGCTACCAAGGCCGTGTACAAAGCAAGATTCAACACATCATCCATTATTGTTCCTCAGGACAGCTTCTGCTACGTACGTAAGGTTCCAGAGAGGACCACCTTGTTAGGTTTAACATTTTAGTTTGGCTTTATTCAGTGTCAAAGAGAAAGTGTTTTAAGTGTGTTTAGAATGTTTAGTTTGAGTCCAAGAAGACATGGTTCAAACGGCGTCATCATCGGGGTCAAATTGAAGAAGTTATGCCCAACGTTTGATCAACGTTCGCTGGCCGTTCGAACGATCATGCTACAAAGCGAAAATAGAGACTAGCGTTCGACCAACGTTCTCTGAACGTTCGACCGTTGGTGACACACAGAGAAACCCGAGAGCAGCGTGGGATGAACGTTCGCTAAACGTTCGACCGTTGGTGTCACTCAGAGAAACCAGAGAGCAGCGTTCGCTGAACGATTGCTGACCGTTCGACCGATGGAGTTCCACAGAGAAACCCGAGAGCAGCGTTCGCCTCACGTTCTCTGACCGTTCGAACGAGAAGAGGAAAAGTGAGTTTTTGTCTTGAACGTTCGAGCCGCGTTCGCTGAGCGTTCGAACGTTCATTAACAAACTTCAGTTTTAGAATTCCGATCTTTTCTGATTTGTTTCCTATTCCGATTCTACCTTCTCCTAATCTATATAAGGAGTGTCTAGACTATTGTTAGGGGATCTCAAGAGGTTTTTAGAAACCCTAAATTCGTGTGTGAGAGCAAGAGTTCTTTCTCCTCTTCCTTCTCCTTTGTTGAACCATCAAAGCCTTTCTTCATCTTTCTTTTCTACCTTGGAGTTCCGGGTTTGAGAGTTTGTTCGTGGGAGTTCCTACGGATACCAGGCGAGTTCGTTTGGGTGATCGTGTGAGAAGATCTTCAGAGTTCTGAAGTGTTGCTGTGGAGCAAATCTGAGGAGTTCCTCAGATACTTTCAAGTCTGTGAGTTGCAGAGTCTAGCATAGGGATGTTGAGTCGTCTGAACTACAGGTTGTAAGTCTTCTTTTCATATTGGATCTTTTAGGTGGATCCTGCATAGCCCGGAGGGTTTTTCTCTAGTGAGAGTTCTCATAGAGTTTTCCCTTCGTCACCAAAATTGCTTGTGTTGTTTCTTTTCTTTATTTGCAATTTTGTGTGATTGGTTATAGACTTATGCATGCCTATTAATTAAGAACTTGTTTTTAATTAGTAGAATTTTTATTCCGCTGTGCTTTACCTATTCACCCCCCTCTAGGTGTTATTAGAGTCAAAACCCTGTTTTTCACACCTCATGCCCATTCCATTACGAGATTCCAAAAATGAAAGCCCCCAAAGATTCAACACATATTTCCCATGTTGTGGCACCCAAATCTTTCAAATGGTCCTGGGCTGTCGACATGGATCTGTATGATAAAACTAGTGCAGATCCCATTGATTTTGTGGGAACCCCAAAACAATGTTTTGGCGCAACTCCTTGTTAGCCTTGGATCGATGCTCTAAATTTACGATTAGTGTGATTGGTCATTGGTGGGTATAGCAGCTGTTAAATCTCACAATCCACTATTAGGTTGCACGTAGGGGAGGGAATAGTTGCAACTATCATGGGGGTTTCAATTTAAAAGTGGAAGGACGGGTGGTTGTGGTGGTTATTGTTAAGTTTTATATTTTAGTTTGGCTTATTCAGTGTCAAAAAGTATGTGCTTAAGGTGTTCAAAGTGTTTGGGATAGGTTATAGGAATCTTGGTTCAAACGGTGTCTAAGTCGGAATCAAATCGAAGAAGTTATGATGAACATTAGATAGACGTTTGAAGCATCATTCGACCGTTCAAGTTCTGCAGACAAAACAGAGAGTTGCGTTCGACAACGTTGTGAGACATGGGAAAAATCACCGGAGTGATCATCCCTCCGTCAACACACGGGCTCATCGCAAAAATTGGGAGAGTCGCCACCATTCATGATTTTGAGGTGAGAATGGACACCAAAGAGTTCAAAATAAGGAAAAAGTGAAAAAAGAAACATTCTTGGATAAAAATAATCCTACTTGAAAATCAAATCCAGAGATGGATAAGGGGATTAGATTATGAACGGAGGAAGGTGTTAGGCACCCCCATTCATCCACACGAAGTGGTTGCCAAGTGTATGTTCATGCAAAAAAATAGAAAGCTTGCTAAAATCATAGAAAACCTTGAAAAAGGACTAATGTATGATATTTCCACATGAAGATCTAAATGGATTTTAGATCCTCTCTTATGTCAATATCATTTCTGGAATATCTCAAAAGATGGAAATCAAAGCACAAGTTGCTAAAAAACCAAGTTGAATCAAATCCGGAAAATTCAGTAAAAAGTATGCTATTTGCCTTGAAATCATTCAAATACCATTTTAAATTGAACCAAACCAAATCCATTTGAAAGATTAGGGTAAATAAGAGTCGCATGCAAAATTTCACTTCATTCCGATAAAAATCCTAGGAGTTATGCTCCTTTGAAGTTGCTGCTGGGGATTTTTAAAAGTGGTAAGTGGGCAACTTTGGAAAATTGTCTAGAACAATCCACTACATAAAAGTCCACGAAATTTGGTGTGATTGAAGTTTGTATGGCCATCTTTCAAAAGGAACTAGCCTCATACAAACATCCCTTCGGATGTGCCTTGGGTGGTCTCCCGAACAGGCCCCGAAGATCACAGATTTACCCAGAAAAGTACAAATGAACAGTTCTAAGTAAATCGGCTACCAATAATTCAAATGGAATCCAAAAATTATGAAACCAACTGGATTTGAAAATAGACTCATAAAGGAGTACTCAGAAATAAAAATCACTCGAATCGGACTTAAAACGAACACATGGCGCTCCATCGAAGTGACAAGTTCTGTATTCGAACCTGAACTGTCCACTTAACTTCGACAGAGAGGTGTCAAAAATCCGCTAGATAGAAATTTGTGAAATTTGGTGGACATAAACTAGACAGCCTCACCTTTCCCATGGTTCTGGAATCGCCCCAAAATTCATCCGGATGATGAAGTTATGGGCGTCCGAAGTAAGGGTACAGGTGCTGTCAAGCTAAGCCATCCTTGAAGAAAAACCAAATCCGAAAATTGATAAAAATGTGTGATTCGTGCAAGATGAACACAAATACTTTAAAATCATCCAAAAGACATTCCAAAATTGATTGAGGCTATTTATTTGAGATTTATCACAATAAATGCAATAAACCCCCAATTGTGAGCCTATCCCGCCAAAATAGTGATATGTATGTGCAAGTGTAAAAAAACCAAACAAGATCAATAGCATGCATACATATTCATCCAAATAGGGTTCTAAGATAGCCTAGGGTTCCGTTCCATTATCGTTTCCCTCTGTTCTCTCTCCCCGTTAAACACGGTTCTTCAAGATAATCAAGGGTACTTTGAATATGGAACGGTTTACAATCAATCAAAAAGGCCTTATGCTACATGGGTTCTAGCACTAGGGTCAATCCCCAGTCTCGTTTCTCCTAGATCCCGCCTCCACGTTTTACGGCTAGGGGGAGTCTCGAGATACTTTGAGCCGGGGAAGGGTTTTCACACACAAAGAAGGCTTTACACTACAGAAAGGTAGAAGAAGAGGTCTAGATCTAGGAATGTAAATACAGAAATTAAAAGAAAAGTTGAGGCTTACCTGAGTTCTGGAGGCGATTCCGCAGCGGTTTTCTTCTTCTCCTGGAGTTCTTCTTTGCGAGAATTCAAAACAAGAGTTGAGTGCCCTTTGCTCAAGGAGGAGTCTCCTATTTATAGGCAAAGGCTAAGGTCATTGGTAGACACAACTTAATGTCTAGAACCCCCCAACCTTAACCCTAAGGTTATTTCCGAGATTTCCCCTCATTTAATGAGGGACATGATGGTAACAAGTGATTCCTCTCGGAAAACCCTAATTTTGAGCAAACTTAATGTATCCGGTATATCAGACCGGATAAAAAAGGGCCTTAAGGTATCCGGTACATGGTACCGGATACACTAAGGCTCACATGTATCCGGTATGAGTAACCGGATACAGGAAGGAGTACTTGTATCCGGCCTGAGTATCCGGATACAGGTAAAAGTTTATTTTCTTCAATTTCTGTGCTGGCTTTCAAGGAGATAATGATTTTTTATGATTGTTTGCGCAATTTGGGGTGTCTACAAACGTTAGCTATGGCGTTCGACCCGTTCAAATTCTGCAGACAAACCCAAGAGTTGCGTTCGTCAACATTCGATGTGTCGTTTGACCGTTCAAAGTCTGCAGAGAAACCCGAGAGTTGCGTTTGACAATGTGCGCATCGCCATTCGACCGTTCATGCGATTCTAACTCAACGTGAGGCCTTCGTTCGAACGAGAAGAGGTGAAGTAGATTTACATATTGAACGTTAGAGCCGTGTACGATGAACGTTCGAACGTTCAATACAGAAAATCTATTTTAAAATTCCGATTTTTTCTGATTTGTTTCATATTCCTTCTCTACTTCTTTCTAACCTATATAAGAATTGTTTAGACGTTCCTTTAGGGTTACCTAAGTCATTTTTGAAACCCTAAATCTTTGTGTGTGAGGAAGAGAAACTCCTCTCTTTCTCTTTCTTTCATTGAGCCATCAAACCTTTTATTCTTCCTTGTTCAAAACCTTGGAGTTCCGGATTAGGGAGATTGAATTGTGAGAGTTTCTACAGATATCAGGCGAGTTCGTTTGGGTGATCGTGTGAAAAGATTTTCAGAATTCTGAAGTGCTGCTGTGGAGCAAATCTGAAGAGTTCTTCAAATACTTTCAAGTCTATGATTTGTAGAGTCTAACATAAGGATGTTAAGTCATCTAAACTACAGATTGTAAGTCTTCTTTTTATAGTTGATCTTTTAGGTGGCTCCTGCATAGCCTGGAGGGTTTTTCTCTTGTGAGAGTTCTCATAGAGTTTTCCCTTCGTCACCAAATTGCTTGTCTTGTTTATCTCTTTACATGCTTTATTTGTTTTGTAATTTGGGTGGCTTGCTTCTTAGCAATTATTTTCTGGATTTATTTTGAGAATTTATTCATGCCTATTAATTAAGGACTTGTTTTTAATTAATAGAAAATTTTTATTCCACTGTGCTACACCTATTCACCCCCCTCTAGGTGTTGTTAGAGTCAAAACTCTGATTTTCAGTTATATATTGGGATTTTTTTGTTTGTGGGGTACAACGTTTGGGAAAGAAAAAGGGGACCAAAATCAAAGAATATCGCCCCTAATTCTCTTTGTTAAGAGTATAGATGCGTAAATTAATTATAGTCCTAAATTCAAACACCAATGAAATTTTGATTGGGGCTTACCATCAGCGTTTAATTTTGATATAGACTTACCATCAGCGTTTAACTTTTCTTAAAGTTACTACTAAGCGGTCGATAAGATACAAAGCGGGGATCATTGCATCCAAGAAGTCTTGACGCATGGTCCCCTTGAGTCTATGAATTTTCCAAGGAGGTAATAATTCTTCCTTCAACAAGCCGCACACTATGGAAGTCACTTCCTTTCGATGATAACCTTTCTCTAAGGAGAGCTAGCTACTTTAGAATGTATGGAGAAACCTTTTCTTGTCATCTTCATTTGTGGCCTTCCCAAGCTTACACGGCCACCAATGTCATTTTGGGCCCTTCCCCTTCTCATAACCCTCTGCGAAGTCCTCTTCGCACTCGTCTATCTCCGACGCCAGAAGCATGGCCGGCGACTACCACCAGGTCCTCGGAGGCTTCCCTTGCTCGGCAACTTACACCTGCTAGGCAACCTTCCTCACCAGAACCTCCATCGTTTGGCCAAGAAGCATGGCCCCGTCATGTACGTGCAGCTCAGCCTCGTCCCGGCGGTGGTGGTCTCGTCACTTGAAGATGCCGAGCTATTCCTCAAGACCCACGACCTTGTATTCGCCAACAAACCCAACGTCCAAGCTGTTCAATACATCACTTATGGGCGTAAAGGTGTGGCCTTCACTGAGTACGGCCCTTACTGGCGTAACATGCGCAAGCTCTGTACTATAGAGGTCCTCAGCAACTCAAAGATTGAGATGTTCAAGCCCATTATGAAGGAAGAACTGGATCTCTTGGTTCAATCTCTCAAGGTTGATTTAGACTCTAGAGCCATGGTCAACCTTAGCTCTAAGCTTAAAGATCTTGTCCAGGACGTGATGTACCAGATGGTTTTAGGTTGTTCGAGAGGCGCCCAAGGCTGAGTTTGTTGAAAACACTGAGGAGGCGATGAAGTTGGCAGGAGCTTTTAACATAGCAAATTTCATTCCCTTTGCCGGTGCACTTGATCTCCAGGTATGATTTCTATACTTTTTATATCGGCAACCATCGGCCGATGTCGAGACATTAAAATGGATCCGAAGCTTAAGAGACTAGTGACGATTGATGCTATAGGCAATTATGGCGCGCTCGGATCCTCTGTGAAGCGCATCCTCTGTGAAGCAACGCATCGTCTGTGAAGCGCAATCCAACGGACCAAAATAAGCGAAGGGTAGTAGCGTAATTTTGAACGAAACGCTTAAAAAACTATTAAAATTCTCCTCGGCTTTGTCCTCAGCAATCTCCTCGTCTTGATGAAAACGTGCGAAACATATTATTTAATTTAGGATCCTCTCCACGTCCGCAACGTGCGAAACATATTATTTATTTTAGGATCCTCTCCACATCCGCACCTTACCCGACATTTCTGGACCTTCTTCGTCTTCGTCGTCCTCATCGCATACGAAAGGGACAGGATCATACTCCATTTGCTTCACAGAGGTTTCCTTTCTTACAAACGCGCGCGCCCACTTGACGAAAGAAAGGGACCACCACCATCACAAGAACTTCGTAAGCGAGGGACCACCACGACAGCCACCAGCCTCATTGAAAGACGACTGTAAGCCCTTATTTAATTTTATAATATAATGAGTCAACGACCAAATGTATACATAAGGAGCCATGGGTACCAGGCGAAATAAGCCAAAGGTACTGCTCCAAATAACGATGGGTACCTGCCGAGTTAAGCTTTAGCGCTCGGGTACCTGCCGAGGTACGCCCAAAGAGCTCCCCCAAAAACATTTTCGTAGTCAACAAATAAACCTATGGTACCCTCCAAATAAGCATTAGCTACATCTCCATTTAATTCACAGGCACCCCCAAATAAAGCGTAGGTACCCCCAGTCAAATAACCCATAAGTACGCCCCACAAATCAGATTAAGGTACCCCACTCTAAGCCCAAGGAACCGCATATAAGCCTAAGGTAGCTCCCATACAAACCTAAGGTACCCCATGGTAAGCCAAACCCACTCACGAAAATTAGCCTAAGGTACCCCTAAACCTACAGTACCCACAATATAAGCCCAAGGTATCCCCAATATAGGTCTAAGGTACTTCCTGAAATCGTGATTCGGCGATTTGCCCTGAGACCTAATCGCTACGGAATAGAGACAATGTTTCACTACTTACAGTTAATCGCAAATCCACGATTAGTCTTCTGATTAATCGCCGCACCTAATCGCCATGTCACGATTAATCCTGTACTTAATCGTGGTGAAAATCTTGGGAAGTAAGGCTTAGATTCCTCTCCCCTCCCCAATTAATTCATAATTGGTGGGTTACCCAAGGCTTATGGGGCTGGTACCTAAGGCTCACTTGTTTGTACCAAGGCATTTTTGGGGTGGGGTACCTAGAACATTTGGGGGGGGGGGATGATATTTGGGGATACCCAAGGCTTATTTGTGGGGTACGAAAGCCTTATTTTGTTGGGGGTACCGAAGGCTTAATTGGGTTTTGGTAAGCCAATTTGTAGGTGTAGGTAAACCAATTTAGGGGGCCTATTTGTGGGTACCCAATTCTTATTTGTGGGGTACAAAATGCATATTTGTGGGGTATGTAAGGCGTATTTCAATTTACATTTTGATTTTATAGATGGCACATGTAAATAGTCACATTGCAAAGTTTTTTTAATCAATTTGTGTATTTATTTGTAGATAAATGGCACCAAGCGGGGAAGGAGTTCGCAATAGATGTAGTCCTCAACGACTGCTAAAAATTATCGAAAGGTTGAACGAGTCCCAGAGGCTAGCTGTTAGAGAAATTGGGCTGGGAAGCCTTCTTGATATGACAATTAAACACTGTTATAAGGGCAACATTGTGTCCTTATTGGCTTCATTTGATCCCGAAAAATGTTGCCTTGAAGTAAGTGGAAGGACGTTTGATATATCACCTCCTGATGTTCAGCGGATATTGGGGGTGACCTCTGCCGGGGAGACTATAGAAATCGATGAGGTGGAAAACGACCTCACAGAATTAAAGAAAATGTATTGTGATGGTAAGGGTAAGATACCTTTAGGAGAGCTGGAGAGAAGACTGCGAGAGAAGGAGACGGCGGATGAAGATTTTTTGAGGCTTTTTGTATTGCTTGCATTGGGCTCATTTTTATGCCCGCAAGCTAAGCCGGAGGCCAGCACAAAGTTTTTAAATCTTGTAATGGATATGGAGGGACTCCGTACCCTCAACTGGTCGAAGTTGGTTCTTGATTGGCTGATTGCCGCAATCCGCCGATACAAGGAGAAGCACCAAATATATGTCGGTGGTTGTTTGGTTTTTCTAAAGGTAAATTATTGTTATACACACATTTCATATATTTGGTATGCTTAAATTGTAATGGAAAAATGTTTACTCAATCGCAGATGTTTTATTATGAATGTTTACGCATGGATGGGAGTGCGATAGAGTTGGATGCAACAGCTCCTCTCATCACCATGTGGAATGATGAGGATGTGTTGGAGAGGGAGAAAGAAGGAAAGGAAAAGGACATGAAAACTCCGGAAAATATTGAATATGAAAATGTTCCGGAGTCCGATAAATCAAAGGGGAGGAAGAAGGTATATTGTATTGTATTGTATTTATATTTTCGAATAGGGGGTACTCAATATCAATATTCATTATACGTACATGGACATAAATTTTACTTGATTGTGTGTTTTAGCAGGATAAACTGAGGGCAGCGATAAAGAAGCTAACAAAGGTAGTTGCTGCCCTTCAGCGTGAGGTAGCCGAATCCCCAAGATTGAAGGCTTTGGAGAAGGAGGTAATGGAAATCGGTTTTTGTCATTATTCATTATAAGTTCCAGATCTTATAGAAATGCAAATGTTTGTGGCTTGATTTGTTTAGGTGGAGAGATTGAAGTTGATGATAAGCAATCTTGAAGCAGGGCAAGCTGAATTAATAGAGATGGTTCTCGAGCTTGTTGGATATGCTCGTGACTACCGAAGCTACCCTGCCCCTGAATGTCCACGTGAACCATTTGAGGTTCCAATGAACGTTGCTTCTGCACCGGAGGGCCCTTGCCCGGTGTCGCCGATGGAAGATACTGAACCTAGGGCGGAATGTATCCCGGATCCAACAGCGGGAGAATATGAAGGGTCAATCGTTCCATTTCAACCCGTTGAGGCTCCGAGATTGGAACGAATGAAGATGCCCGGCAAGGCAAAAAGGAGTCCTTTTACAACCATCACCGGGGAGAAAAAGAAGAGGGCCAGAAAGAGTAAGCAACCGCTCGATACCGAGAGGCCAACGCAAACGGTAAGTAGTATATAATTGGATGTCTAACTGCATGTCAACCATTCATGTAAAACTTTACTATAGTAGATTGAAGAGCAAAATTGTTGATGTAATGATCGTGTGACCTACATGAAATATATATCAGGTACCATCTAACGATGAGGAACGTGCGGAGGCTAGGTTGTTGCTGGATCTGAACATTGCAGATCCGGCCATACAGCCATTGGTATGTTTGTTCTCAGTTTTTCTAAAGGAATTGTTTTTTGTTTTTCGGTTAGAATTAGGTTGACAGCCATATATTCATTTTTTGGAATTTTTAATAAACTTGTAGGCAAGCGAACCAGTGGATGCATCTTCTAGTAGGACTCCGGTGGATGCTGGAAGCGCGGTCTGCAACTATGCATTCCGTGAGGACCTCGATCCAGAGTACGTACTTTCGCATATTTATGTTTGACGCATTGTTTCTTTGTAAATTGTTGCGTATGGTTTGACTGTTTCTTTTGTGGGATATATATGTAGCGAGGTTTTGGTGAGATTCTTCGATGTCTTCATTGCCCGCAGTGAGTTCGAATTTTTGAAGCCTGAGAAATGGGTTACCAACTGGGTAGGAGTCTAACAACCTAAGTATCTTGTCTGATCGCATAAATATTTGGATTCTTAGATTTTATTTTTTTCTATGTAGATCTTGGATTGCTACATGCGGATGCTGAATTTCCAGGAAGAGCAGGTTGGAGGCCCATGTTACTTCTTCCTGTCAGATATTGGGGTAATTATTACGACATTCTTCAAAATCATTTGACACTGTCTATAATACTCCTGTTGAACTTATATTATAACTTTTCAGACTTTTTGCGCGGTAGAAGAAAACCGAGAACTTGCCAGACTTAATGATCAATTTGATCCATCGTACCTACTGAATATGGTGAACTACAAATTGGTAAGCTTAACTCACCATTGTTGCTGGGATCTTTTAATAGGGTAGGGCTAATAAATATGTTTGTATGCAGTTGTTTTCCCAATATTGGAGAAAGAACATTGGTACATGTGTGTTGTTGACATGAATAAGAAGAAAGTATTTTTTTTGAACTCGATGAAGGTATGGAGAACCCGCGAAGTTCTCATTGGGGTGGTAAGTGATCAGCGTAATAATTTCTTGTGTCACTAATGTTGTTATTAAGTATCAATTTTTATATTTCAGCTAAAAGCAGTAGATATTATATGCTCCTGGCAATGGGAAAAGGAAGTTTTAGTAATCAAATTTCCAAGGACGAAAGCAGAGACTCTTAAGCTTCCTCGGCAAGGCAACCCGTACGTTTTCCACCTATACTTTCTTTTCTATCCTTACTACGATATGATATTAATAGCATTAACTTGTAATCGCATCTTTTGTAGCCATGACTGTGGAATCTTCGCCATGAAGTTCGCCGCTTACTGGAGAGGAGAACTTTCTCCTCGATTCACGCAGGTACGCTACAACTCCTAACCTATCCAATTGTGTTTTCAAAAGCTCCAAATGATCACATTATTAATATAGTTTTGTTATTCTTGAATAGAATGATATTCCGGCCTTCAGAAGAAGCATTGTGAGTGAGATGATCCTCCATGAAGAAAACACGGTGAAGGATGATATCGTGAAGAAGAGTTCTACCTAGGGGGAGAGTTCGATGTATTAACATTTTTATCATGCATCAAACTAAAATTTTAATTTTTGGGGAATCTGTATGTATTTATTTGAGAACAAGGATGTTCCTGATATGAATGCTGTAGCTGAATCAAGCATTCACTTGGATTTTACTTTTATAGCATGTTTAGTTTTATATGATGTTTCACTATCAGATATTTGTAAAGTACTGTGTATATAGGACATTGTATCCATTGAATAAAAGCTTGGTTATTTTGATTGCTTAAGTTCTGCCACAGATTCGTCAAACTCATTGATCGTAAATTAATACGTAATATAAGCTGATTTGGGGGATACGTAGGCACGTTTGGAAGGGTATCTCAAGATTAATATGTAATATAAGCTGACTTTTTTTGCATTCCCCGTCTTCCCACAGCCTTCGCTGCAGATTTTAATCATTTCGTATAATACCTTAGTCTTATAGGTGGAAGTTCATTACCATAGGCTAATATAACCAGCACCTTGGACTGGTTGTTTTGCATGTACACGCATTACGACATGCTAGACCCAATGTGTGTGTATTGGGGAGATAGAGGAATATGACAAATGAAAGCTGAGAGCAAACAATATTTGCTTTGCATGCACGTATCGCAACGTTTTACAGGCACATAAGTAAAAAAAGATGGTCAAATTAGATGCATTCGATACTCAAATCACATGAAAAGAGGTTCAAGACTATGGGGCAGGCCCTGCTGGATCAGGAACTTTGTGTGCAGGCTCAAGGGATTCAAGCAACAAATGTTCATCTCGAATGTACTCCGCATCACTTGGAGGAATCTGGTCTCCAACGACACCTTGAGAAGCTGCATCGACAACTGTCCTCTGTTCTCCCCTGTCCCTATGCACCCTATGAAGCTCCTGATTTTCCAACTCAAAGTGCTTCATGGCCCGGCTGTAGTCTTGTTGCATCTCCCGATATATCTCGTTCAGCCTGGTCTGCTTCTCATGCACTGCTTTTAGTGTGTCATCAGCATTCCATACTGTTGTCCTCACCCAATTCAACTTGGTGTCAATTTGTGCAAACTTCGGCTTAATCAGTTCTCGTACGTCCTTTTTCATAGAGTAGGTGTCACCTTCTATGTTCTCAAGAAGATGTTCCATCTTAGCAACGTGGCGATCAGTTTCATGCTTGTATGCAAGCTGACCATTGTACAATTGTTTTATCTGCTGCTTCATCGTGTCCTGGTTCTCAAGAAGTAGCTTGGTTTGATTCATCAACTCACATTGCATGCCCATAACCTGTGAAAGGATTGATGCGAGTCCACGAGGAAATTGGGAAGAAGTTGTTTGGTCTATAGGAGCAGCAGCAGGAGCAGGCGCCGATGAGGATGGAATATCAGGTTCCACAGGTTGTTCATGTGTAGCAGACTCCGGGAGAGGAAGATCATGCTCATATCCTATAGAAACATTGGGGGGAGGAGATGGAGGAGCAGGAGCATCTTCACCAGCAGGGGGAGGAGATGGAGGAGATGGAGGAGCAGGAGCATCTTCACCAGCAGGGGGAGGAGATGGAGGAGCAGGAGCATGGACCCCTGGAACAGGGGGAGGGGGTGGAGGAGGAGGATGAGACTTGTTGTATTGCCCCTTGGACTTATTATATGTTGCAGTACTGATAGGAGGAAGGGAAGCAAGTAACTCATACTCAGGGAAGTCAATTTGATGCATCTTGACTATCTTTGCAATGGCACACCTGAGAGGAAGTCCAACCCTATGTTTGGGATCGAGAAAACAGTCAAGCATAAATGAAATCATGATGCTAGCAACATCAATTGAATGCCTCTTGACCAATGCATAAAGCAAGAGTGCTCTCATAGGAGGCACAGTTGATCTGTGACTCACCGGCGCAAGGTTAGAGCATTGGATTTTGTATATGAATGAGGTGTCAAATGTAAACTTGGAGGAATCCAGAGGTTTGCCCTCATAGTCCCCCTCCCCCTCAGTTGTCAGTAAAAATGCAGCCACTTCATTGAGCAAAGGTTGTAAAGGAGCATCAACATACGGGAATTCAGGATTTTCAACTCTCGGAATACCTAGGGCCCCAGCGATGGTATCAGAATCTACATGGATGGGCTGCCTTCTGAGAGAGGTATCGAAGGATGCGGGACCGTCTGTGATGTTGTGGATGTTTGAATAGAATTCATATACTAGGTGGTGGGATGGGAGCAGGAAGTTGGTGAAGAGGTTATCCCATCCTCTCCTGGTAAATGCTGCACAAATAGACTCGGGGAAGTCTTCTAGAATAACATCTCTTTCAAGCAAGATTTGTCTGTGGGTGATATTATTCTCGTAGATCTTCTTGGCCCTCCGATTGATGAAGATTGAATTATCAAATGAATCAGTCCTGGGTTTCTTATTGGCTTTCCTGGAGGATGTCTTAGGTTTAGAAGATGAGGCTCTGGTCTTAGGGGCCATCTAAGAGTTCAGAAGAAGAGAGGAAGAAAAATAAATATGCACAAAACAACACAGAGCAAACGATAATGTTAGACACAGAAAATATGAGTGCTACCGAATGAAAATATTATAGAATGTGAATAATATGAATAATTGTGTGGAAAAAAACCCACTCCCTATATACATAAAAAAAAACCCCAACACTTGAGGAAAAAGTGCAGGCGTTATTCACGCGTTAGGGAGATAACAATAGGGATGTGTACTTGTCAAAGGCTTAAAGGAAAAGTGAATAGTAACTTGATTGCAACCGATAATATAAACCATTCCGACAAAGATAAAGCAAAATGTACCTCTTCAAGACATTAGAATAAACACATAGATCGGAAACCCTAAATGAACAAATTAATACCCTAATCGTAACATATAAAATCAAAGCAGTAAAGTTCGTAAAGCATCTCGTACGTCCTTCGAACCAGAAATATAGGCTTTGGAACTCTTCCAGAAGAGAATAAAGTGGTACCCACCCTGAGAAGACTTTATCGTAATGAAGATGAAGCACTTCGGATGGCTTTGATTGCGCGCTTTGATTCACATGGACGAAATAACGCGCCAGACCTGTTTCTTTGTAAATATAGGCAAACGCGCGGACGCACGCGCCCAGCACGAGCGCGCGTTGATATTAAATATGTGTAAAAACATAGGGAATTTCTAAAAGTGTACCTTCGGTTTATGTTTGGGGTACCTCAGGCAAAATGTGGGGATACCTCATGCAAAAAATTTGGGGTACCCACACCCAAAGCGAACGTCCGAGCGTTCACGAGAGGGTGCGCGCGTTGATATTAAATATGTGTCGTACCTAGGGCCTCTTAACTTTTTTAAAGGATCCAACGGATTTTTAAAGTGTCCCTTCGGTTTTTTAAAGGGAACCTTCGGCACAAGTACGAAGCAAAGTACATACAAGGTACCCCAAATATTACGTGGGTACCCAAGCAATAACATGAAGGTACCCCATACGTAAGGCGAAGGTACCCAATATAAGGAATCACTAAGACGCGTTAACGCGTGGACGTTAAAGTCCAACACGCGCACGTTAAAGCTATAAATCGACAGTTGTCTTCTTCGGCCAGAACGTTCGCGCGTTAGACATTAACGTCCGCTCATTGAAGTCTGTCCCTTATCCTTCTAGGGGTACCTTCGCCTTAAGGTTGGGGTACCTTCGTATTTTCTCACGGGGTACCTTAGTTTTAATTGGGGTACTTGTGGCCTACGCTAATGTATGCGTCTGTGTATGTACGTACATACATGTGTACACATACATACAAACAAGCCGATACACAAGTACGCAGGTATACATGTGTTTGCGTGTGTACATGTACATGTACACACGCATATGTTCTTGTACGTGTATATCTACACACATGTGTACACATGTACACACATGTCTATATCTGTTCAAATGCATGTAAATGTACATGTATGTGTAGAAACGTACACACATGTACATGTGTGCACATATTTACATGTGTAAGTGTGTACACATGAGTGCACACACATGTACATGTGTGCACATCTACACATGTGTACATGTGTACACAGATGACAATGTGCATGTCTACATTTGTAAGGTACATCAGCAAATAAGCCAGAGGTGCCCCCAAATGATAACTTAAGGTAGGCACAAATACGAAGCAACGTATGTACAAGGTACCCCAAATAAAACGTGGGTACCCAAGCAATAACATGAAGGTACCCCATACGTAAGGCGAAGGTACCTAATATAAGGAATCACTAAGACGCGTTAACGCGCGAACGTTAAAGTCCAACGCGCGTGCGTTAAAGCTATAAATCGACAGTTTTCTTCTTCGGCCAGAACGTTCGCGCGTTAGACATTAACGTCCGCTCGTTGAAGTCTGTCCCTTATCCTTCTAGGGGTACCTTCGCCTTAAGGTTGGGGTACCTTCGTATTTTCTCACGGGGTACCTTAGTTTTAATTGGGGTACCTGTGGCCTACGCTAATGTATGCGACTGTGTATGTACGTACATACATGTGTACACATACATACAAACAAGCCGATACACAAGTACGCAGGTATACATGTGTTTGCGTGTGTACATGTACATGTACACACATGTGTACACATGTACACACATGTCTACATCTGTTCAAATGCATGTAAATGTACATGTATGTGTACAAACATACACACATGTACATGTGTGCACATATTTACATGTGTAAGTGTGTACACATGAGTGCACACACATGTACATGTGTGCACATCTACACATGTGTACATGTGTACACAGATGACAATGTGCATGTGTACATTTGTAAGGTACATCAGCAAATAAGCCAAAGGTGCCCCCAAATGATAACTTAAGGTAGGCACAAATACGAAGCAACGTATGTACAAGGTACCCCAAATAACACGTGGGTACCCAAGCAATAACATGAAGGTACCCCATACGTAAGGCGAAGGTACCCAATATAAGGAATCACTAAGACGCGTTAACGCGCGAACGTTAAAGTCCAACGCGCGTGCGTTAAAGCTATAAATCGACAGTTGTCTTCTTCGGCCAGAACGTTCGCGCGTTAGACATTAACGTCCGCTCGTTGAAGTCTGTCCCTTATCCTTCTAGGGGTAGTTTCGCCTTAAGGTTGGGTACCTTCGTATTTTCTCACGGGGTACCTTCGTTTGTATTGGGGTACCTGTGGCCTACCCTAATTTATGCGTCTATGCATGTACGTACATACATGTGTACACATGTATAAAACCAAGCCGATACACATCAAAAATTGTACTTACATGTGAGCACACATGTGTGTGCGTGGGTACATCTACATGTACACAAGTACATGTTCTTGTACGCGGACATGTACAGACATGTGTACACATGTACACACATGTCTGTACATGTACATAGATGTACATGTACACGTATGTGTACAAATGTACTCATATGTTCACATGTGTACATGTGTAAACATGTATGTACATGTACATGTGTACACACATGTACCTGTGTACACACATGTACATGTTTACACCTGTACACACACGGTCACATGTTTACACACATATACATGTGTGCACATACACATGTGTACATGTCTACCCATATATACATGTACATGTTTACTCATATACACATGTGTACATGTGTGTGCACGCATATATACATGTACATGTGTACACATATACACGTGTACATATGTAAACATGTACATGTGTACATGTCTACTCATAAACATGTGTACATGTGTACGCATATACACGTGTACATATGTAAACATGTACACATGTACATGTGTACATGTTTACTCATATACACATGTGTACATGTCTACGCATATATACATGAACATGTGTACACATGTACACATGTACACACATGTGTACAAACACGTGCATATGTAAAGGTTCACGTACACATGTTTGTGCACAAGTACATGTGTACACGTGTACATGGCTCAGGTACCCAAGAAATAAGACCATGGCACCCATCAAATAATTCTAAGGTACATCAGAAAATAAGCCAAAGGTGCCCCCCAATTATGCCTTACGTTAGCCACAATTAAGAAGCCAGGTACTGAATGGGTACCCCACATAACACGTAGGTACCTAACAAATAATATGAAGATACCCGATATGAAAGGCGAAGGTACCCGGTAAAAGGAACTACCAAGAAACGTATACGCGCGGACGTTAGAGTCCAACGCGCGAACGTTTAAATTATAAAACAAGATAACGCGCGAGCGTTTAGAAGAACATCCGCTCCTTAATGTTCTTTACGCAGAGCATTTACTGAGGTACCTTCGGTTTAATGCGGTGTACCCCAATCTTCCTTGGGGAGTACCTGAATTTTACGTGGGGTACCCATATTTGATTTTGTTACTTTTTTTCATGGGGACAACTAAACGCTTGTATGGGGGTACAATGGGCTGATCTGGGGGATAACCCAGATGCAAACAGGATGGTACCCTGCTTTATAGATACACGTGTACACCTGTGTACACATACACATTGTCATCTGTGTACACATGTACACCTGTGTTTATGCGCACACATGTACATGTGTGTACACATGTACACACTTACACATGTAAATATGAGCACACATGTACATGTGTGTACATTTGTACATTTGCACACATGTAAGTACATTTTTTGATCTGTATCGGCCTGCTTGTATGTATATGTACATGCACGTACAAGAACATATGCGTGTGTACATGTACATGTACACGCAAACACATGTATACCTGCGTACTTGTGTATCGGCTTGCTTATATGTATGTGTACACATGTATGTATGTACATACACAGACGCATACATTAGCGTAGGCCACAGGTACCCCAATTTAAACAAAGGTACCCCGTGAGAAAATACGAAGATACACCAACCTTAAGGCGAAGGTACCCCTAGAAGAAGAAGGGACAGACTTCAACGCGCAGACGTTAATGTCTAACGCGCGAACGTTCTGGCCGAAGAAGACAACTGTCCATTTATAGCTTTAACGCGCGCGCATTGGACTTTAACGTCCACGCGTTAAGGCGTCTTAGTGATTCCTTATATTGGGTACCTTCGCGTTACGTATGGGGTACCTTCATGTTATTGGTTGGGTACCCGCGTCTTATTTGGGGTACCTTGTACGTACTTTGCTTCGTATTTGTGCCTACCTTAAGTTATCATTTGGGGGCACCTCTGGCTTATTTGCTGATGTACCTTACAAATGTACACATGCACATTGTCATCTGTGTACACATGTACACATGTGTAGATGTGCACACATATACATGTGTGTGCACTCATGTGTACACACTTACACATGTAAATATGTGCACACATGTACATGTGTGTACGTTTCTACACATACATGTACATTTACATGCATTTGAACAGATGTAGACATGTGTGTACATATACACGTACAAGAACATATGCGTGTGTACATGTACATGTACACACGCAAACACATGTATACCTGCGTACTTGTGTATCGGCTTGTTTGTATGTATGTGTACACATGTATGTACGTACATACACAGACGCATACATTAGCGTAGGCCACAGGTACCCCAATTAAAACAAAGGTACCCCTTGAGAAAAGATGAAGGTACCCCAACCTTAAGGCGAAGGTACCCCTAGAAGGATAAGGGACAGACTTCAACGAGCGGATGTTAATGTCTAACGCGCGAACGTTCTGGCCGAAGAAGACAACTGTCGATTTATAGCTTTAATGCGCGCGCGTTGGACTTTAACGTCCGCGCGTTAACGCGTCTTAGTGATTCCTTATATTTGGTACCTTCGCCTTACGTATGGGGTACCTTCATGTTATTGCTTGGGTACCCACGTAATATTTGGGGTACCTTGTACGTACTTTGCTTCGTACTTGTGTATCGGCTTGGTTTTATACATGTGTACACGTGTATGTACGTACATGCACAGACGCATAAATTAGGGTAGGCCACAGGTACCCCAATTAAAACGAAGGTACCCCGTGAGAAAATACGAAGGTACCCCAACCTTAAGGAGAAGGTACCCCAAGAAGGATAGGGGACAGGGGTCAACGCGCGGACGTTAATCGCTAAAGCACGAACGTTCCGGCCGAAGAAGACAACTGTCCATTTATAGCTTTAACGCGCGCGCGTTGGACTTTAATGTCCGCGCGTTAAGGCGTCTTAGTGATTCCTTATATTGGGTACCTTCGCCTTACATATGGGGTACCATCATGTTATTGCTTGGATACCCACGTGTTATTTGGGGTACCTTGTACGTACTTTGCTTCGTATTTGTGCCTACCTTAAGTTATCATTTGGGGGCACCTCTAGCTTATTTGCTGATGTACCTTACAAATGTACACATGCACATTGTCATCTGTGTACACATGTACACATGTGTAGATGTGCACACATATACATGTGTGTGCACTCATGTGTACACACTTACACATGTAAATATGTGCACACATGTACATGTGTGTACGTTTCTACACATACATGTACATTTACATGCATTTGAACAGATGTAGACATGTGTGTACATATACACGTACAAGAACATATGCGTGTGTACATGTACATGTACACACGCAAACACATGTATACCTGCGTACTTGTGTATCGGCTTGTTTGTATGTATGTGTACACATGTATGTACATACATACACAGACGCATACATTAGCGTAGGCCACAGGTACCCCAATTAAATAAAAGGTACCCCTTGAGAAAAGACGAAGGTACCCCAACCTTAAGGCGAAGGTACCCCTAGAAGGATAAGGGACAGACTTCAACGAGCGGACGTTAATGTCTAACGCGCGAACGTTCTGGCCGAAGAAGACAACGGTCGATTTATAGCTTTAACGCGCGCGCGTTGGACTTTAACGTCCGCGCAATAACGCGTCTTAGTGATTCCTTATATTGGGTACCTTCGCCTTACGTATGGGGTAACTTCATGTTATTGCTTGGGTACCCACGTAATATTTGGGGTACCTTGTACGTACTTTGCTTCGTACTTGTGTATCGGCTTGGTTTTATACATGTGTACACATGTATGTACGTACATGCACAGACGCATAAATTAGGGTAGGCCACAGGTACCCCAATTAAAACGAAGGTACCCCGTGAGAAAATACGAAGGTACCCCAACCTTAAGGCGAAGGTACCCCAAGAAGGATAGGGGACGGGGTCAACGCGCGGACGTTAATCTCTAACGCGCGAACGTTCCGGCCGAAGATAACAACTGTCCATTTATAGCTTTAACGCGCGCGCGTTGGACTTTAACGTCCGCTCGTTAACGCGTCTTAGTGATTCCTTATATTGGGTACCTTCATGTTATTGCTTGGGTACCAACGTGTTATTTGGGGTACCTTGTACGTACTTTGCTTCGTATTTGTGTATCGACTTGCTTTTATACATGTGTACACATGTATGTACGTACATGCACAGACGCATAAATTAGGGTAGGCCACAGGTACCCCAATTAAAACGAAGGTACCCCGTGAGAAAATACGAAGGTACCCCTAGAAGGATAAGGGACAGACTTCAACGCGCGGACGTTAATGTCTAACGAGCGAACGTTCCGGCCGAAGAAAACAACTGTCGATTTATAGCTTTAACGCGCGCGCGTTGGACTTTAACGTCCGCGCGTTAACGCGTCTTAGTGATTCCTTATATTGGGTACCTTCACCTTACGTATGGGTTACCTTCATGTTATTGCTTGGGTACCCACGTGTTATTTGGGGTACCTTGTACGTACGTTGCTTCGTATTTGTGCGTACCTTTTAGTTATTAGACTAATTAAGTATTTGGGTTATGGAGATGAGGTAAATGTGGATTATTCTTGACGATTTAAACAAATCAATTGAACTTTTGAAGGTTATTGAGGTAATTTTAATTAATGTTATTTCTAAACTCCAATTCTCTAAGATACTCTCCAATTAGGGGGTACTCAGATTTGTATGTATTGAAGGTTCAAAAATACGTGCACATATCTTACATGAGTCACATTCATAACGTGACACGAATGTTATAAACTCTCACATCATTCAATCCCTTTCCCATGATTTGTAGACACATTATTATATCATAAAAATATAATATTTTCATACAGCAAGTCGCTGTTTCATCAGGGTTAGGTCCCATGCGTAATCGGAACATGGCGATTAAGCATGCGATTAATCTACTGAATGTTACGACTAATCTTGCGGCCGTATGTATTATTTGTATGCGCGCAAGCGAGGGTTTATGTTTGGGTGTATAAATAGAGGGTTTCGCTCCACTTCGTACTCACGATTAATCTAGGGTTTCCTACGCATGGGTCCCCATATTCCACTGTTCTCCTGCTGCCTCTCGCCTCCAAATCACGATTAATCTACGGTATCTTATACGGACTTCCTGTTTCTTCCAGGGTTCTCCAAGTCTGTATACTCTCCAACTCAAGGCCAAATATACAGGGTTTACGGTTTGGCTCCACCAAGTTTCCACTGTGAGTTGTGTCGAACATTGTTTTGTTCTCTGTCATTTTTTAAAATCATGCCTCGAACAAAGAATTCTAGCATGCGCCGTAAGAGGAGAAGGGATAGGACTCCTGCACCTGCAAGTCCCTCATTATCTTCCGGCTCTCATTACAGCCCTTCTGAGACAGAGGAACCCAATCACTCTCAGTCTACCATCCACAGGGAGACTTATTCTCCTGATAATTCCTCGTCTGCACCTTCTGAAGCCGAGCAGATTCGGCAGCGACCCTTGATTGTTGAGAAACCGGTTGTTAAATCATGTTTAGCACCATATGTTATTGTACAGATTCTGGAAGCTGTTGGTTGGTCCGGCATTCTAGATTGGGGGGATGCTGCCAACTCCTCGACTGTTGCTCAACTTTACGCCGGATCCCGTAACTTGTCCACCCCTCCTTTTCGTGAGCCTGCATTTGAGATCAAAGTGGCAGACTCTACCTATACTGTCACACCTGACTTGATAAGTGATCTAATGGGTATACCTACATCAGAGGTCCGTTTCCTGAACCCACCAACGCAAGAGGAACTTGCTGAGGCCACTCAATGTCTGTGTGGGATTGATGCACCATGAAAAAAGACTGTGCTTCAAGCTAATCAGCTCTTCCCTAAGTATAGAATACTCCATCTCATCTTCACATTCAATGTCTATCCTAGGTGCGGTAATAAGTTCGAGCTGACCAAGGCCATGGTCGTCCTTCTCTACCGTCTCATTACTCAAACGCGCCTTTGTCTGCCCACATTCATTTGCAGACATATATGTCAAGTTGTCCATTCATCTGGTCACAGAGCCCTTCCGTTTGCCTATCTTATGACCAGGATTGGGATGAGGTTTGGTTTACATGGACCTCCTGATTCCATGGTTATTTCAAGACATTTTTCACAGATGAATCTAAATCAAATGCAACTTGCACCTTTGCACCACCACTGTCACGCGGCTCAGAGATCCGGAGAATCAAAGGCGCACCAACAGCAGCCACAACAAAGACAGGAAGCAGAGCCAGCACAACCTTCATCATCACATCCTCGTCCACCCACTTCTCAACCCAGCTCTTTCAAGACATATTCACGACGTGGACCGTCGTCAGAAGCCTTTCGTAGGCTTAGCCAAGATGTTGGAGAGATTCGAGAGGATTTTGGCAGTCTACGACGTGATTTTGGAATGTTTCAGGAATCTATCACTAATGAAGTTGGTGGACTAAAGAAGCTGGTCAAGAAAGCCGTGAAGATAGTGACTCATCTCTTCACTTGCTCCAGTCAGCAGACTCCATCCCTCCCACCACTTCCCGGGTCTGATGACGATGACATTGCACCGTAGTGTGCTGATTTTAGACTTACTTCTATGTTTTGGATATAAATGTATTTATCTCAACGCAACTCCGATGTATAGAATGTACTCATTTCACATAGTAAAAGTATTCGTAATTACAGCATCAGTTCCTTCTACTCCGAATCAGTTCCTTCTTTGAAAAGATGATTGGCGGTGTACCGTACGCCTCATTTGGGGGCTATCCAAGGCATCATTGGGGGGATTCCTTGAGGACAAGGGCATAATTACAGGGAACAAAGTGGTACGTTAGGAAGTAGGAAGAATTGCCTTCTAACGCGCGGACGTTACATTTGGTACATACACATCCTTGTACAATTAGAAAAAATGAACACTTACATTGCACTACAAAAACAATATAATTACAGGACTAACATTGCCATCACATTCAATATACACAATTCACTCCCCCTTTTTTGTCGTACCAATATACAAAAGAATCACAAATCTCCAGGGAAATGACCTAAATCTCCTTCTTGACGATATAAGCTCCCATCTCCACTATAAACTCCTGGAGATCTCCCTACAGTAGAGTTTGAACAGGAGCCAAATTGATTCTGGCCAACAGTATTGCTTGAGTTGGATTCTTGGAATATGTTTGGACTCATTGATTCCTGTCATTAATGGAATGTCATTGCAAAGCATTGAAATTCTTCACAAAGTATTGAAGAGTAGGATCTTCTAGAAAATATACCCGTAGTAGCTGTGTGTAAGTACCAGGTTGTTGGAATGGAGACAAAATTGCATATTCAGCCATAGGATATGTTCTCGATTGCATTCCCGTCACCACTCCATCTGTTCGAAACTGATGAGAGGCCTATGGAATAGATAAAATTCATAAAAAATCAGAAAATCCCCCATAAAACCATAAACATGATATGATAAAACAAATACATTAGTATTAGGTAAGTATTATACCATTGTCTCACTCCATCCAGAGCTTTGACTTGCATATTATGTTTGTGGTGGAGTTTGAGTCTAAATTGTATTTGCCGTTTGAGTTGGTATGTCATGGTTCCTCTTCCTCTTTGGAGCCCTTTCTGAAAAATGTTTTGGTCGACGTCCACTACGACCTCGACCCGGCTTCCTCTTCAATCCAGCAACGGTGATTTGAATATTTTCAGATAAATTCTCTACTTCATTCCCATCCACTGTGCTCGGAGTCTTGTTCTTCAGCACATTTCCAACTTCGGTCATTAAAATGGCCAGCCCATTCGCAGCACATTCATATGCCTCGAAAGTTTCAGCAGCAATTGCTGATAATTTAATGGCATTATGGCAAAGTTCTCTGTACCGTTTAACCATGGACAGCTTTGCCACTTCCTCATCTAACATACGACTATAACTTGGGCTGCAACCCTTTGCATCCTTTGTCCACCGCTTTAATATGTATTGACTTGGGATCCTCTTAATATTTCGCATGTCAAGTACTTTGAGTGCATGGCTACACAAAATCCCAACAAATTCAAACTTACGGCAACTGCATTTCAACATCTCATCCTCAGTGTTAACTGTAACAACATGCCCTCGAGGATTATCAAATAAGCTAACTTTATAGATTTTGGATGTCTCAGTATGTGAAGTCTCATTAACAACAAGATTCTGCGCTTTTGCATATTCCGATTGAAAAATCTCAAACAGCTTCGGTGTGTATACCTCCCTTGCATGCTTTAATATGATGATTTCCGCCATCATTCTTGGAATACGCTGGCTCATATTATAATTGTATTCCTGTTCCTTGTAACGGATATCATCCAAAAGCCTTGAAAAATGCTGGAAAAAACACGAGACGTCCATGTTGTACTTCGTGTATTTCTTTAACCGGCTGTTGAAGCTTTCACTCAGTTGGGTGCTCTTCATGTCAGCACAAAATGTAGTTCTTCCATATACAAGGGCCCATTTCTCCTTTATCTTAAATATGCCCTTCAGCCACTCATTGTCTTGGAGATCGTATTTTTGAATCATTGCATCCCACGCTTCCAAGAACTCAGCCTCTTCCTCGTAATCATATATACACCGATTGAAATCAAATGAAAAGGAGGTTCTCGTTTGGAATACGTGACCGAGATGTTTCAATGAATTTTGGTGCAAATGCCATACACATAACCGATGATAGGTGTTCGGCAAAACAAGAGCAATTGCAGCTGACATAGCTGCATCTTGGTCTGTCAAGATGGTAACTGGCCTTTTCCCATTCATTGCCTTTATAAATGTTTCAAACAACCAAACAAAGGATGCCTTCGTCTCATCATAAAGCATTGCGGCTCCGAACACTACCATTCGTCTGTGATGGTTGACTCCAACCAATGGTGCAAATGGCCTTTGATCTTCGTTTGTCCTATAAGTTGTATCAAAACAAACGACATCTCCAAAATTATTGTAGTCTTCTTGCATCTTCCGATCAGCCCAGAAAAAGTTTGTTATTTCATTGTTCTCATCAACTTGTACAGCATAAAAGAAAGACGGATCGTCAATCAGTTGTCCTTCAAAATAAATTAATAACCTTGATCCGTCTCCTACTTTCATTGCTCTCCGTCTATCACGCATCTGGTTCTTATGGTCAATAGGTAGGAAGCCCAAATTCTCTCTTCCGCCGACTTCTCTACCCATGAACTCAAAAGCATGCTTTGGTCGTATACCACTGCTTTCTGCTAATACAATTTCTGCTAATTGCGCCTCTGTAACTTTCCTCTGTGAAGGTAGCATGTGCGCCTTACTTGAGGTAACAACCTCATGATTATGCTCATCCTCAAAGCTTGCTACAAAATACATGCCATTGTCTTGAGCTTTCACAGTCATGTGTGCCAAACAACCCGTACGTGTTTCCTTTCTAGGGTTCTTCACATCTTTATCCTGTTTGTCTGTTCCCTTCTTCCCTTCTTTATAGCAACAAAACTTCCTACACAACTCCTTACCATCTTTCCGAATTTTCCATCTCGTACTCTTTCGAATACTGAAGCCCTTCTGTGCTGCATAAGCATTGTAAAATCTATACGCTTCATCGGTACATGGGAACTCCATTCCCACGGATGGCCTAAAATTTTGAGTATGCCCTTCGCCGTCATCGAACCTTAGTGCTCTTACAACTCTAGGCACTGTATTTATATCCACTATATCATCACTGACCTCATCTCCACTTAATTGCTCACTTCCACTTGTAGAAATGACTTGCTCAATTTGTCCCTACAACATAAAACAGATATTCCACTTAGAATATCATACTAATAACAATATATAGTACCCATGAACATCACATGGTAACCATTCTCTTCAACCATTTGCCAAGTTGGTGTATTTTGAGGGCTTATTACAAAACATGAGTACGTCGGAATAATTTCTTAGTACCTAGACACATGGTACCTACGAATTATTTTTACGGTATGCTAAGGGTACGAAGGTGGTACATAAGTTTTGGACCTTCTTCATTCCCATAGGTTTGGTTAAAATAAGATAGAATATACTGGCAAAAAATAAAGTCAAAAAAAAGACAAAACCTGTCCGCGTGATTAGCCCAGAGATTAATCGTGAGATCCGCGATTAGAATTTTAAAACACGAATTTTCCACGATTACCATCCACGACTAATCGCCCAGTCGAGATTAGGTCTCGCGATTAATCTCAAGATTAATCTCGACCTTCCCGATTAACTTTCGAGAGAACATGAAGTCTCTGTGTCATCACGATTAAATCCCAGGATTAATCGGTGCTAGGCGATTTGGGATACCTACGAAAATTTCTTGGGTACCTATGCCTTATTTTGGGGATACCTAATGATTAATTGGGGTACCTAGGGTGTTATTGGCGGTTTTTTGGTGGGTACCTACAGGTTCTTATGGTGTGTACCTAAGACTTAATTGTGGTGAACCTCACATTTATTCGGAGGGTACCTAAGGCTTGTTCGGGGGTGGTAATGGCTTATTTGACAGCTGTTTATTTCTGGGCGTACCTAAGGTTATTTTGGGGGTGCTTCATTGTTCATTTCGGGGGTACCGAATTCTTATTTGACTAGCCTTTTTGTGTGGGTAATGAGTGCTTAATGGGGTTACCCAAGGCTTATTTGGGAGCGTTTTTTTTTACAGGTACCTAAGGGTTGTCCTCGGGTGTACTATGGCTAAATATGCGTGTACCTGAAGATTAACGTGTACCTTAGGCTTAACTGGGGTTACCTACGACTTAAGTACACCCAACATACGGCTTACTTCGGTAGGTACCTATTACTTAATTGGTTGAATCGTAATTACAAATTTATTATCTCCCTTTACTTCTGATTTTTTTTTACTACCCCGGGTGTATCATTGAGGATACCACATGGTACCCTGTCGATGTGTGGCGGCGCGGCATTGTTCGCCCGACCATCATTTGAATTTATTTAAGGTTCCACCATCTTCGGGGGTTGACATTAATGGAAAAAGCCAAAAATCTGTTTATGTACCTAGTTTAGATTGGTAGTTGGAGTCTTAAATAGAAACAAATAATGGTGGAGTGAGTGGTGGTCCCTTCTTCTTTAACACTTGGAAGTGGAACTGTGGTAGCTGCCTTCCTTTTCTTCGAACTGAGAGTAAAGACAGCACCTTACCCGCCATTGTCGGAGTAAATACAGAAATGTCTGAGTAAGAACAGAGAAAGTTCGGACGTGGACAAGATTATAAGTTAAATAATATAAATGTTTCGCGCGTTTTCGTCTTGCCGAGGAGAGAGCCGAGTAGAATTTTAATACTTTTTTAAGTATTGCGCTCAAAATTACTATTATAACCTTCGCTTCTTCTGGTCCATTGGATTGCGCTTCACAGACGATGCTTTTGCTTCACAGAGGATGCGCTTCACAGAGGATCCGAGCGCGCAATTATGACCTTATATATTGTCCACCTAAAAAAAAAATTTATGACATTATATTATAATCTAAATGGCAATTTCACCTCTCTCTTAAAAAAATTATTTTACTAATTAAATTATCCCAATTGAGATCCGGCTTTTATCTACAGCCTTATTTGCAGCCTGCATAGAAATGATACCATGTGTACTGTGAATGGTATAATTGTAAATTTTTAAGCAATTCTATGAAAGCCTACAAATAAGGTTCTAGATAATTAAAGGGCTTTTTGCATCTATAACCCTACATTATGATATATTTGCATCTATATCCACTTTTTTTAAATATTTATATTTATATCCCTCCATTTAGCATAATTGATGCAGATGTACCCCTAATGTCAAATTCCATTAACTTTTGTTGTTTATTTTTATTAAATGACCAAATTAACCTTCTATGAGATGAAAAGTTTATTACATAGGCAAATGAATATGGGACTAGGTAGAATTCATATGAAAAATTATTAATTAAACAAATTAATTTCAATGATTTAAAGTATATATGCAATAAATATAATAATGTAAGTACATAAATGAATTTATAAGAATATAAGAGAGTAAATGCAAAATATTTTTACTTTATCAAAGGTTACTTTGGTCATTTAATAAAAATAAATAATAAAAGTTAATGGACTTTAATGTCAGGGGTATGATTGAAATGGTTATATAAAACAGAGGGATATAAATACAAATACTGAAAACTAGAGGGCATACATGCAAATATAATATTATAATGTAAGGACATGGATGCAAAAAGCCCATAATTAAATAATCTTAACAAAAGTTGACTAATTGCAAGCATGATTTTATTTAAAAGTAAAGCCTCGTTTGGCATTCATTTTGAAGGAGGGTTGGGTATGATGCTTGCAAAAGTTGAAGGAGGGTTGGGTATGAAGTTTGGTTAAGGATGTTGGATTCTTGTAAAATTTATAGATATTAGAAGTTTGCCATTGTTCTAACTTAGAAGAATATTTCATAAATAATAGGTTTGTCCTCGTCATATAAGTCTTTAAAACATCTTTCGAATATATCCTTCACAACTTACAGATACTACAAGTATTCCACCGTTCTTTTGCAAAACTCATTCTCAAAATCCAAAAACGGATCATAGGATGGTTCTGGGTTGTAATGTATTTTGCAAAACTCATTTAGGAAAAACTCATTCCCCAAATGAAACCAAACACCTGTGTAACCCCTCAAATACATTTTAACCCAAGGCTTGGAATGAATTCCCAAAATAAACGTCAAATGACTACTAAGTAAATTATATAAACAGTGTAGAAGAAATGGTTTAAAATCACAACTAGTGTTTTTATAAATTAAAAAAAAAACCTTTTTTTTTTAGTGAAAAAACACTTAGCTGCCTAACACCTTTTTTTTAATGGAACTTAACTGCCTAACTCAAGTAGCACCATTTGCTAGAGTAGGCGACAGGAGGCCAGAAAAAACATCCAAAATGGTCATACTATAGGACCCCACCTCATATCATTAGAAAAGAGAAAAATGAAGTATAATGCTCCCATGTCAAGAAATTCTAGAAACTACTACGGATACGGATTGATACCATCCAAAATAGCCAATCCAGACCTAAAAAAGTTTTTTTTTTCAATGCAAACAAAACCGACCCAAACATTAATTAAAACATCAACCAAAAACCAAACTATTTTAGTTCGTGGCAGAGGATTTGAATCCAAAACGGAACTGAATTTTTCCAAATGCAAACAAAACTGACCCAAAGTTAGAGCATGGCATCGTGGAATCGACCGATTTCTTCTGTCGCCGATAGTATTACCTTTCGTTTAACGGATTTTGTGGACGCAACATGCATCCTTCACGTTTAAAAAATGAAAGCAACGCTAACGTCACGTTAGTCGACGAAAAAGTAACGACGCCGTTCGTCGTTAGCGTCGTCATTAACGAAATCCGAACTGTAGACACCCCAAAATTGCACGATTTTTTATAAGTCTTGAAGGAGAGAAATATTTTATTGGGAATTTCAATTCTTAGCATTGGGTTTGTGCGAGACATGGGAAAAAATCAAATTTCATTCACTTCCTCAATCATCACACGGGATTAAATAAAACAAAGAGTCGCCACCATTCATCTTAGGTGTGAATGGACACCAAAATATTAAATAAGCTCAAAAGACAATTTTAGGGTAAAAATAACCCTCCTAAAAAAAACAACCAGAGATGGGTAAGGGGATTATGTTATGAACAGGGGAAGGTGTTAGGCACCCCTATTCATCCACACAAGGTGGTTGCCAGGCATTGTTCATGTTTTTCAAAGGAAAAAATGCTTGCTATAAAATTCATGAAAAATCACAAAAAATAAAATAAAATATATGGTTTTTTCATACGAATAGCCTGATTGATCCAGAACTTTCAAATATGATCATACCATTCCTAGGGTTTCATGATCAAAATAAAATTGAGATAAAATCAAATAAAATCAATTTAAAGTGAAAAATCCAAAAATCTGGCTTCAAGTCAAATTCTAGAAACTGGAAAAATATGATTTTTATAAAATATTTCAAAATTGAACTTGAATCATCCAGGACATAGATATAGCCCATATTTCACATTAAATCCAGAAATAAAAACAAAAAATACCCACATTGATGAAGAACATCAAAAGGGGAGAACTTAGACCGTAGGGTCTTCTCTCAATAATGAAAAAGGATTTGAAAACCACATCATGAAACCCTAGAATTTATTTTCAGGCTTTTGGATCCAGATCTATCATATTGATCATGATAAATCCAAGATCTTAGCCTAAAACCACAAAAATCACGAAAACAGTGCTGTAGGTGCAAAAGTGGTAAAAATCCAAATTTTATAAAAAAAAGTGGGGATCTCATGCTATAAACATCATGGATTCATGTATTCATTCAGATATATCATAAAAAGCATTAAAACATGATCAAGATATTTAAAACAGCCACATCTCACAGATTAGAGCACATGGGGGTCTACCCTACGGATCCACCTATTCTCTTTTCCCCTAGCTCTCTCTTCACGTTTTACGGCTAGAGAGGATTCTTGAGGTACTTGGAGATAGGTTTGGTTATACAATCACAATCACAGGCCTTATTCTAGAAAGAAGAAGAAAAACATATATGGGGTTCTATTCTAGGGATCCACCTGTTATCTTTTCCCCTAGCTCTCTCTTCACGTTTTACGGCTAGAGAGACTCTTGAGGTACTTAGAGGTAAGTTTAGGAATACAAGTACAAAAGATGGCCTTATTCTACAGCTATAGAGATGATACTATTATATCTAGAATTGAAGACAGAAAATAAAAGGGAAAAGGGACTTACCTGGATTGAGCAAGCAAAGCAGCAGGGGTTCCTCTTCTTCTCTTGGAGCTTCTTCGACTTCAAATTTTCGTGGCCTTTAGCTTGAGAATCTCACCTCTATTTATAGGCAAGCACAGGGGCAAGGCTGGTCCAGAAGGATATATCCTGATCCTCAAGATAGAGTCAAAAACAGAGATAATGCCCATCCATAGCCAACCAAGGTGGCTTCAGCGAATAAAAGACATAATTCGCTCATTTAAAGGGTTATTGGACTAAAGATAAAGCTCGGAAATCGAGAGAAGAATAAAACTCACACGAGTCTTTAGTGACCGTAAATGATTTACGGTCCAATGGTACCCGTATTACCAATACAGGCGCGCCTGACCGTAGAGACATTTCGGGCGCGACCGGCCCGTGAATAAAATACGGGCAAAGCATGCCTTGTCAGTTCTTATGCATTTTTGACATGTTTTAAGCTCTAATTACATGTTTTTACTATTTTCTCATTCTGTAGTGCAATTTGGGGTGTCTACAGCTGCCCCCTCTTTGCTGGTAATTGGAACCAATTACAAGCAGAGAGCAAAAAAAAGACCCACCAATTGCACTTTCTGAGATTTTTGTCTAACCAATTGCACTTTGCAAGGATTAAACGGATGATTTTATAAATAAAAAAAGAATTTATTTTGGAAGATCTGCTAAAAAGTCCGTCAGCTTAAGGGGCAAATCCTCCTCTCTCCTCTCACTGAGCACTCGTGGCTATGAAGTGAGATTTGAGATAAAATTTTTAAACAAAAGTGGGTAAGATGGCAATCCTTGCAACTTACAACTAATATAAACATTAATCTCCTGAAAAGTGTAGAGAAAATAATAAAATATGCAAATTTTTGCTTCGTCCGTATTTTCATTACAGACCGATGTTACCCGTATATTGATCACCGACGAACGGGACCGTATTACCTTCACGGTCGACTGCAGCCCGTACTGATTTTACGGATTTTGTTCTCTTCTTAATACCGCGACCGCGACCTTTCTTCCTCTGCTCGCATTTCAACCTAATTTTTCCACGCCCATATTCTCTCTTACAGTTCTTCGTCTTCTTCTTCAACTCTCCGCTAACTCGCACGACTTCGTCACTCCGGCGACCCTCTCATTCTCCGGCGACCACTGTTCACTCCAACAAAGCAAGTTCCTCTGGTGGCCTTCATCCTCTTCGGCAGCTTTTCTGCTCTTCACATTCTTCTCTTCCGTGAGGTCATATCTTAACTGTGAATGGCTTGTCTTGTCTCCCACAAGGTTTGACACTTCCTTCCCAAACGCAAACAGGTATGCTCGAATTTTTGATTTTCTTCATGTCTTATTGAAAAGGCAAGGTTATACCGAAATTGATCTCTGCTGTTTGGAAATTGATCTCTGCTATTTTGATTTTTCCATTTCCAATAACCTCTCTGGTGATATGTACTTGAGCTTGCTTATTTACTTTGTTTCCATCGAATTTCTGATTCCATTTTTTCATTGATAAATTGAGCACTTTCATGACTTATATTGTTCCAATTTTTCTGCCAATGCTCCATCCGAACTTAGACCTTTGAATCCTCAAATTTTTGCTGCCTTGTTCAACACTAAATGATTCTATGACCCCGAATACATGATGCTTTG
This sequence comes from Buxus sempervirens, assembly GCA_947561395.2. Lineage (NCBI taxonomy): Eukaryota > Viridiplantae > Streptophyta > Magnoliopsida > Buxales > Buxaceae > Buxus > Buxus sempervirens. Next base: position 54,343,557 of record OX387182.1, read on the forward strand.
AATAAGTCTTCAAATTGCTGGGTGTATTCACTGTTGCATCATTCTGATTTTGAAAATATACTGCATATGCTAATGTTTCTGTATCCTAACTTCCATGTTTGAGCCATGATTGATGTTCTACCTTCCTCTGATTCCTGAATGGGAATTCTTATCTTTGATTTTTGTCCTGGTTGAATTCCTGTTTTTAGGCCATATTCTACAAATGCCTCATTTCCTTGCACATTGTTGAGGCTTGAACTTGTTTAGTGTGGAATGAGTATAAGCTCTCAATCTAGTATACCCTTTTTGTGAGAACATTCCATCCCTATTGTTTTTGCATGAACCAACTGCCTTGATTGCCCTGAAACCAAGTAAAATACCTGATTAGATATCTTTAGAAAATACAAAGGAAAAAATTAAAACCTCCACACACACATTTTTTTTCATATAAAGAGAACCTATAAGACGCATGTATTTCTTATATAGTTTCTCTATATAATTTTTAAAGCAAAGACAAACAAAATGTTTCTAGAAAAATATAAACTCCTTCAGTTGATTCTGGATTTGATCGGGAGTATCTGAAGCACTTTTTTTTTTATTCTCCATTTTTCCTTTTTCCTGCCAATTAATTAAACTTGGTTAGAATAAAGATCAAGCAATAAAATTTTAACAAGAATAGTTAAACATCTCCCTGATTTGAACCGTAGATGGCCCGCCTTCGATCAGCTTCCAGGGATCCTGCAGATGAGCCTTCCTCCTCGAGGGTTAGGCGGGATCATGCAGATGTGGCCTCGTCTTCGAGGGCCGAGAGGGATTCTGATTCTGATGTCCCAGATCTCCCTTCTAGGGATTCGCGTGAGGCGACCCCAGAGGTATACTCTAACCTTTCTGAAATTTCATATCCTTTCACAAAGTACATCACCCTGATTCCTTCTTCCTTCCAATCGTTTCTTTAGCCGGCTGTTGAGGCTTCGGGTAGAGACAGGAGCCGTAGCAGGCGCCGAGGTGGAGGCAGAGATGTAGGCCTTGATGAGGGCCATAGAGGAGGCCGTGGCAGAGATGAGGCCCGGACCAGAGTTTAGGTCCCTGAGGCGATTGCTGCTCAGATCAGGGATACTGATCTTTTGCATGGCTTGAGGACTCATCCCTCAGCGTGTATTAGGGCAGATATCCCTCTAGAGTATCCCATGTCTCATTATCGTGGGAGCTGGGCTAGCTTTATTAAGTTTATTGGAGCTTGCAGTTCGGCCTACCGTCGGGAGTTAGGCTTATATGGCTTTGGCCTATTCATCACCATCCCTGATGTTCGCCTGGATCGGGCCCTTATTGCGGCGCTGCTGGAGAGATTCTTCCCCGAGACCCTGAGCTTCCATTTTCCGGATATCGAGATTGGGATCAGGCCGTCTGACTTCACGCTCATCACCGGGATTAGGATGATCGGTGACATTATTCCTGAGATGGTGATGCCGGATGCTGATGAGATCGCCTCCTATCTTGGATACATTGTGCTGCCTCCTGAGGTATGGGATAGAGGGAGAGCGAGATTGTCTCTGACATGGTTGAGAGAGACTTTCAGGGTGAGGCAGTTTGGCCAGCTTGCCGCCGGTGATCACGTTTTCCCATATGCCTTTCGATTTTTTTTTTCTGTACATGATGGGCTCCTGCTTCTTCCCAGAGGACACGACTTCAGTTAGTCCTCATTTTCTGAGCTTATTGGGAGATCTTCATCGAGCGAGGAGGTACGCCTGGGGCCCGCTCATTTTTGGTACTATTTTGGCCGGACTGCGCCGATCAGTGAGCGGCCTCTCTACTTCCAGAGGAGCTGGAGTTGGGTGCAGATTCTTCTGACCCTTCTTGCAGGTGAATCATTTTTTTCTTCTCTTTCTTTCTCTCTCTCTTTTTCAATTCTTCTGACTTTCTTTCTTCTTTCTGCAGTTTTTTTGCTAGGGTTTATATACCCTATTTCCGCCCTACCTCTACGATGCCTGAGGATACATATCCTATGGCACGTAGATGGTGTCATGTGGAGCACGACTCTGAAAAGAGTCGTCCTAGGTTCGCCCGTGCCCACCTGGACAGGCTGTACCGGTCTGAGGTAATCTACTTTAATTCCTCTTCTTTTTTCTTTCCTTTTCTTCCTGAATCTAATATTCTTGTTCGGTTTTTCAGCTGTTTGTCCCCAGGATGGAGGACATTCATGAGGTGCTGGCCCTGCATGCAGCCAGAGATGATGCTTTCGTCCCTGACCAGAGACGTCAGAGATATCAATTTTTCATTGGTCAGATGGGCAGCATCTGGTACTGCGGCGAGCGCTTCTTCTATCAGCATGTGGAGGAGCCGCGGATTCCTGCCATTCCTCCAGATACTACCCCCTCCTTTTCTCCTATGCCTGTTGATCCTACCCAGTTCCTAGATTGAACTGAGGCAGAGACGTTATTAGAGGAGGATGACTATGATGCCTGGTTCAAGCGAGCTTCAGTCGGGTGCCTCATGCCACCCATGCCTGTCCGTGGTGGAGTCACGGAGATAGGAGGTGTAGTGATCAGGGCTTACGATACGACGGTACGCCTTCTCTCTTTGTGATCTTCTATTTTCATTTCCTTTGAACTTGGCATTTTCTGACTCCTTCTTTTCTATTTTAGGAGGCTCAGTTGGCAGAGATCCGGTCCAGGTTCGCTGATATAGAGCGCCAGCGAGATGCTGCTATCGCCGAGCGGGACACCCTCTACATTACGATTTCAGACCTCCGGGGGCAGCTAGCCAGAGCATAGGGCCAGGCGGGCCCTTCTGATGCACAGGACCAGGCGGGTCCTTCTCATACTCAGGTTAATTTCTTCTTTTATTTCCATTCCTGCTCTTATAACTGTTTATCTGGTTCTGACTGAAATTTCTTCTCTTATTTTCAGGAGGACACAGCCGGCCCTTCTTCACCTGCTTCACCTGTGCCCATGCATCTTCGTGGCGAGGTTTTTTCTGTGGCACGGGTGGAGTTCGTGACTTCTCCCAGTCCGGTAGAGGCACCTGCAGCAGAGCCTGAGATCGAGGCTGATATTGTACCTGCTGCTGAGGATGTGCCAGAGTCTGCCCCAGTACCTGAGACTGCTCCTGCTGCATCTGCAGATGTGGATATGGAGTCGGCTAGAGATGCTGCGGTGGTGGAGCCTACCGTGGAGGCTATGGTGATAGAGGAGGCTTCAGCTGATCCTGTAGAGCCTGAGGTGGAGCCTGCTGATGTGCCTGGGACATCCACTCCTGCTGGTCCTGCCATGGAGCCTACAGAGGAGACGCCTACTGCCGCTGATCCTGTGACGGAGTCTTCCCGTACTGATTCTGACACCGAGTCTACGGGATATGTAGACACTTCGGGGTACGTTCCTCCTGATCATCCCACTGCTGGCCTTGTGCCTTTATATATGTGGCATGATATTCAGTCTATTTTGAGCAGGATGACCCGTAGCACAGCCCGCAATATTGTGCGGCATGTCTTTGAGCGCAGGCGATCTTCAGGCCGTGGTCGAGGCAGAGGACGAGGCCGTGGCCGTAGGGGTGGACCTGTATAGACAGTAGATTAGGATTCCTTTATGTACTTTGTATTTTTGACAAAAATGATGTACACATTCATATATATATAAAAGAAGTTTGATTTTCATTCATTTGTGTTCATTCCTTCTTTCTTTTCAGTTTTTATTACATGATGAATGTTAAAGCAGGGACAGGTGAAGCTTAGGGAAACAAGGAAATTAAAATTTCTCATTTTTTTGCATTTTTCCGAATGAACCGTACTTAGACTACGAACAAGCCGTGCCCGTAATATTAATACGGGCACACTCTGCCCGTGAATTTTCCACGGTCAAGTGTGTCCGTTATACGGGCGCGCTATGCCCGTATTATAATTACGGATTTTACTGCCTTAACGATTTTTTCTATATAAACTCATGGGGAACGTCATTGTGACATTTTTAATAGTTTGAAAACTCCCTGAGCACGTTTTTTCTCGCTTTCCTTGGCTTCTTTGGCGCTTCCATGGCTTCCCCTACACCGTTCTCTTCTGCCATTGAATCTCCTCCTGCAAGACAACCTGTTAGATCAAAACCTCCTAATCTCACCAGGTATAACATTGTAGATTCTTTCTATGACAGATGGGTTAACTCCATGACCCTTGATGAGGAGATTCGCTGGGATTCCATCCACTTAGGGCATATCCTACACATTCTTAAAATTCCCTTTAAGTGGGAAATCATTGAAGCTTTGATTAGACACTGGGTTCCTGAACTGAATCTCTTCCGTTTTGATGACAAAGAGATGACTCCTACCATAGAAGAAATTGAAACCATCCTTGGCTTAAAATTTTCTGAAAAAGTTGTGAACCCGCCCGTAAAGCCTAGTTACGAAAAGGAGGCCTCTACATTCTTGGGTATAGGGAAGAAAGACTTAGGGTATTCTGATACCCTATTGACCTTGTCCAAGACCTTTTTGACTGAAAAACTTCTAAGGAGTGGGGACAAGGATTCTAGGTTTAATGCTTTGACTCTGATAGTAATCAACCAGTTATTCTTTCCACGGGGTGATGACCAGGTTGACTTGGCTCTCATCTCAGTCATCTGCCAGGTTAGGGAACGTGAGAGATTGGCTCCTATGATCTTAGCAGAAATATACCAGGCTTTAACTGACTGCTATTTCAGAAAGAAGAAACGCTTCCTTGCCTGAGCCCCTATCCTACAGGTAAGAAAAAGAAATAATTTTTTTTCTTCTCTCTTTTTTTTTCTTTCTTCTTCTTTTTTTTTTTCTTTTCTTCTTCTTCTTCTCTTTTTCTTTTTTTTTTTTTTTTGTTTCTCTTTTTTTTTTCTTTTATTTTTCTTTCTTTCTTTTTTTTTCCTTTTTTCTGAAATTCTCTCCTTTTTTGCAGCTTTGGTTGCTTGACCACCTGAGCCAAGTTGAAGAGATAACTCGCCGCTTCTTTCCAAGGTTGAAAGTTCCTGTTCTGATGAGCCACAGGGGTTGTCCTAATATCCAAGGCGGCAAGCAGGGATGGTTCACTTTTTTGGGTACTCTCCAGGATGATCAAGTGAGATGGCCTGGCACTTATCAGCCCAATCTAGAGACAGTGATCAGCTTCAGAGATAGGAACTTTCTGGTCCTGGCAGGCTTGAAATCTGCTGTTCTCTATCTTCCCTTGAGGGTTCTTCGGCAGTTTGGAGCGACCCAGGGAATTATGATCCCAACTGGCTATGAGAGCCTTGTAGGGCCACTTACATCAGCCACCATGGGGCTAAATGCTCAATTAATGAATGAGTGGTCCTATGTTCGCTTTCTGCGGGGTCCTGTCTTTTCTGAGTCCCATGTGAAGGACTATCACTTCTGGATCAAAGAGCAGGTGCAGAGTCATGCCCTAGTACCAGAGGACCCTCCTGCAGTTCTTCCCCCTACTTATGAGGATATTCTGGAGTCTGAAAGGGCAACCCATAAGCGGCTTCAACAAATATGGGTAGGGGAAGCTCAAGAACTTAGGATAAAAGTCATTGATCTGGAGAGGAAACTTGAAGAGCAGAAGTCTGGCCGCATTGCCATGGAGAAGAAACTTGAAGAACAAAGGCAGGCTCGTCGCTTTGAAGTCCGAGTGATGCGGAAGAAATATCAAGATTCCCTGGCTGACCTTAGGGCGTTGAAGATCAAGCATTCTTTTTCAGATGAGATCATCTCCTTTTTGAGTGATCCTGATGCAGAGGGAGTTTCTGGAATCATTGCAACTCAGGCTGCTAGGATTAGGGAGCTTGAGGAGCAGTTAGGGAGTAGGGATTAGATTCTTTTATCTCTTTTTTTTTTCTTTTCTTTTTTTCATACTTTTATACAAAAGCAAACTCCATTAGTGGAAAGACAATAGATTTAATTCAAAAATAGGTTTTATATTATTGGCCTCAGAATTCTCAGATGCTTGTAAAAACAGAAGTTTTATGAAAAAGTATTTGATTTCTCATCACTGGCCAAAGTATAGTTTTTTTACCCTTTTTTCTCTGTTTTTTTTTTTTTAAAGCTGATCCAAAACACTTAATCACATATAATTAAAGGAATTAAAATCAGGTTGAATAATGAAAAGGGTAGTCCAAGCAATAGGGAGAGACCAAGTGTGTCTACCTCGTGACCTTTAGAATCATCCCCTAATGGCTTTTTTTTTTCATAACTGACCCTACTAATCTGCTCAGTTTCTAGTGCTCATGCTGATTAAACTTGAACCACATGCTCAACTCATCCTTTGATTGTTTTTTTCTTTTTTTCTTTTTTTTATTTTTCTTTTGCCCCTATTGCCCCTAGCGCCAATTACGGATTTTGTGGATGCAACATGCATCCTTCACGTTTAAAAAATGAAAGCAACGCTAACGTCACGTTAGTCGACGAAAAAGTAACGACGCCATTCGTCGTTAGCATCGTCATTAACGAAATCCGAACTGTAAACACCCAAAATTGCACGATTTTTTATAAGTCTTGAAGGAGAGAAATATTTTATTGGGAATTTCAATTCTTAGCATTGAGTTTGTGCGAGACATGGGAAAAAATCAAATTTCATTCACTTCCTCAATCATCACACGGGATTAAATAAAACAAAGAGTCGCCACCATTCATCTTAGGTGTGAATGGACACCAAAATATTAAATAAGCTCAAAAGACAATTTTAGGGTAAAAATAACCCTCCTAAAAAAAACAACCAGAGATGGGTAAGGGGATTAGGTTATGAACAGGGGAAGGTGTTAGGCACCCCTATTCATCCACACAAGGTGGTTGCCAGGCATTGTTCATGTTTTTCAAAGGAAAAAAGGCTTGCTATAAAATTCATGAAAAATCACAAAAAATAAAATAAAATATATGGTTTTTTCATACGAATAGCCTGATTGATCCAGAACTTTCAAATATGATCATACCATTCCTAGGGTTTCATGATCAAAATAAAATTGAGATAAAATCAAATAAAATCAATTTAAAGTGAAAAATCCAAAAATCTGGCTTCAAGTCAAATTCTAGAAACTGGAAAAATATGATTTTTATAAAATATTTCAAAATTGAACTTGAATCATCCAGGACATAGATATAGCCCATATTTCACATTAAATCCAGAAATAAAAACAAAAAATACCCACATTGATGAAGAACATCAAAAGGGGAGAACTTAGACCGTAGGGTCTTCTCTCAATAATGAAAAAGGATTTGAAAACCACATCATGAAACCCTAGAATTTATTTTCAGGCTTTTGGATCCAGATCTATCATATTGATCATGATAAATCCAAGATCTTAGCCTAAAACCACAAAAATCACGAAAACAGTGCTGTAGGTGCAAAAGTGGTAAAAATCCAAATTTTATAAAAAAAAGTGGGGATCTCATGCTATAAACATCATGGATTCATGTATTCATTCAGATATATCATAAAAAGCATTAAAACATGATCAAGATATTTAAAACAGCCACATCTCACAGATTAGAGCACATGGGGGTCTACCCTACGGATCCACCTATTCTCTTTTCCCCTAGCTCTCTCTTCACGTTTTACGGCTAGAGAGGATTCTTGAGGTACTTGGAGATAGGTTTGGTTATACAATCACAATCACAGGCCTTATTCTAGAAAGAAGAAGAAAAACATATATGGGGTTCTATTCTAGGGATCCACCTGTTATCTTTTCCCCTAGCTCTCTCTTCACGTTTTACGGCTAGAGAGACTCTTGAGGTACTTAGAGGCAAGTTTAGGAATACAAGTACAAAAGATGGCCTTATTCTACAGCAATAGAGATGATCCTATTACATCTAGAATTGAAGACAGAAAATAAAAGGGAAAAGGGACTTACCTGGATTGAGCAAGCAAAGCAGCAGGGGTTCCTCTTCTTCTCTTGGAGCTTCTTAGACTTCAAATTTTCGTGGCCTTTAGCTTGAGAATCTCACCTCTATTTATAGGCAAGCACAGGGGCAAGGCTGGTCTAGAAGGATATATCCTGATCCTCAAGATAGAGTCAAAAACAGAGATAATGCCCATCCATAGCCAACCAAGGTGGCTTCATCGAATAAAAGACATAATTCGCTCATTTAAAAGGATATTGGACTAAAGATAAAGCTCGGAAATCGAGAGAAGAATAAAACTCGCACGAGTCTTTAGTGACCGTAAATGATTTACGGTCCAATGGTACCCGTATTACCAATACGGGCACGCCTGACCGTAGAGACATTTCGGGCGCGACCGGCCCGTGAATAAAATACGGGCAAAGCATGCCTTGTCAGTTCTTATGCATTTTTTACCTGTTTTAAGCTCTAATTACATGTTTTTACTATTTTCTCATTCTGTAGTGCAATTTGGGGTGTCTACAGTTTGAGATCCTTAAACCATTTGAATCCAAAGCCGCAAAGGAAAAGGCCCGAATTCAATCTTTTACGCAAAGTCAAACTTTTTCAGGTTGAATTTTTTTGACTTTTGACCCAAGAAAATGAAATATTTTTTAAAGCAAGATTTGAAGATAATTTTTTCTGGTAATTAGGTTTTTAGCAATGTTATTGCATAAATGAATTTTTTGAGATTTTAAATCTTGACGAATGGGGGGGGGGGGGGGGGGGGGGGGGCTGTTTGCTTATTTACATGTAATATCTTAAGTAAATGGAGATTAAAAAATATGAGGACATTTACTTAAACGATATTACATGTAAATAAGCCTAGCCTATGCAGCTAAGGCTCAAAACCAACCAAAAATGTGCTGACCGCAGTATATGTGCGGTTTTGGTTAATTTGGTCTGAACCGCCCTGTATGTACAGTTTCGACCTCACACACAGCACGGTTGAGGTTCATGCTTCTCGCATGAGCTGCCACATGGCTTTCGGAAGCTTCGGCCGTTGAGCCATGTCGACAGCAATCATGGCTAGCGTAACTGAATTGGAACCACCCTGTATGTGCGGTTGAGGTGGATTTGCATAGAAACCGCACATGTTGTGACGGTTCTGTGGAAACCGCACTGTGTATGCGGTTTTGGTTGTTTCGGGGATTTGCGAAATGGCTCGATCTCTGAGCCTTATTTACGCATATTACCTCTCTCTCAGGGACTTGAACTCCCTATTTCACCCTCCGAAACTTGTGGAATTACTCCAATTCAAGCCTTTAAGGAGAATTGGAATAATCTAGATGAACTTTTAGGCATACCCTTGGGACTTTTCTACCCCTGGCTTTGCCTATAAATAGAGGGGTCCTCCTCTTGCAAATGGCTGAGAATTTGAATCTTGGAAGCTCTGGAAGAAGAGGGAAAACTCTACTGGATTGCTGCCTCAAGTGTTCAAGCTACCAAAGGTAAAGCTTCATTTGATTTTCTTGTTTCCTCTTTACATTCAACTCTCCACTTCTACCTTTCTGTAGTGTAAAACCAGTGTGTGATTGTTTGCAAGCCCCAAACCTCTTCCAAAGTACCTGGGAATCCTCTTTAGTCGTAAAACGTGAAGAGAGAGCCTTGGGAAAAGGAAGGTGGAATGGACCCTTTAGGCTTAGAACCTACATGTGATGAAAAGCATGTTTATTGGTTATTTTGAACCTATGGTTGCTTCTCTGATCTGTTTTTGTATTTACCTATGGAGAAGATGCACGAATCCATGCTCTCAATAGCAATGGATTCCAACCTTCTCCTAGAAATGTGATTTTCCACACCTCTTCACACACTTTTCACTATTTTCATCAAATAGGCTAGATCTTGGACTTTCCATGTTCAATATGAAAAATCTGAGATCCCAGGCCTTAGAATGAACTTTTGGAACTTCATGAGTTATTTTTCATGATTTTAAATTGTTTTGGTCGAATCCACTTGCACACATGCACTGATTTTGGCTTTTTATTCAAAGTTCTTCAAAACAGGACAGCATCTGTTGCATGTCTTAGAATGCTTATAACTTCATCCTCCGGATGAATTTTGGAGTGATTCCAAAGACATGTGATAGATGAGTTTGTCTAGTTTATATCTGGAAACTTTCGTTCATTTTTATGAAACCAATTTTTGACACCATCTGTTCAAAGTCTGTAAGTCAGTTCAGCCCAGATTGCTGAACTTGCCGCTTTGATGGTGCACCATTTGCTCAATTTTAATCCGTTTCTAGTGATTTCAGTCTCTGGTTTTTCCTTGAGGAGTCTATTTTCCATTCCAGCTGGTTTCAACAGATTTTGATTTGATTTGTGATTTGTGTGCTTGATTGACTCAGAGTGGCTCTGTAACAGAGTTCTGGATTAATCTGTGATCCTCTACGCATGTTCAAGAGGACACACAAGTCACAAATGGATTGAGTTGGGTGCAAGGCATATTTCATTTGAAAGATGGCACCATATATTTGATCCATGCAAGTTTTTACGAATTTATATGGAGCCAAACTCCACGAATAGAGTTTTGAAAATGCTTACTCACCGCTTTTTCCGATTTACAACAGCAGATTTCCATAGATTGTTTCTCTCCTATTTTAAATCGGATTGAGCTGATTTTTTTACTGTACACTCTACATCATACCAGCTTTCAAATGGCTTTGGTTTCATTTGATTTGAATTTAAATTGAGTGATTTGTGGTTAGTCGAAGCTTTCATGTTCTTATAATCTGATTTTTTCCAGATTTGCCTTGAATTGGTTTTTCTTCAAATTTTAATTGGATTTTCCTTCACTCATGAAGTTCTAAAGTGATACATCCATGAGGAGAGTCAAAATCCATTGGATTACTCATGTGGAATAATCATACACATTGTGCTTATTTCAAGCATCCTTTGTTTATTTTTTATTAGCAAACAATCCTTAGAATGAGCAAGCATGTGGCAACCGTCTTAGATGGATTAGTGGGGGTGCCTAACACCTTCCCCCACTCATAAATAATTCCCCTTACCTGATCTCTGGATTTTTCCTTGTATTAGAGCTAGTTTGGCTCTATTTGGTATAGATGATCCCTTTGGTGTCCATTCACACCTTAACTTGGATGGTGGCGACTCTTTACTTTTATCGATCCCCATGTGACGATATCGGAAGTCATCCTAGATGACATTTCCATGTCTCACACGAACGAAATCAGGATTCCGCCCAAATCTAAAAATTTCAAATCCCTTTTTTCAAAACCCCTGTTGTTCTTCTTCGTCCTCAACCTAAACCCCTTCAACCGATCTTCTTCCCCTCTCATTCTTCTCGAGGGAACTTTCGGATGAAACTTTTCCCTTTTTTATATCTTTATTTAAGAAGGAGCCTAAAACGAAGGGAGAATCTCAACTCATCTGTAAGAAAGGGAAAGAGAGTTTTGGAAGAGATCAGGGATTAGGGTCGTCTTCTCCAACGCTGAAAAATGGTATTTCTACATGTGCTTAAACTCATCTTTTAATGCCCTTGAACTCCTCGTTTTCTGTGTGTTTTTCTCAGATCGAAGTGATTGCTAGGGTTTCATAGATTTTAGAGCAACCACGAGATTCTCTTTCTTGTTTCATTTTCCTCTTCTTAGATCGGCTAGAGAATTTAGGGCTTTTTTTCTTATTATTTGGTATCGTAGGTTCAATTGGTTATAGAACTGATACATGAAAGATTTGGTGATGTGTCGAAATTTTTTTATTTTGGGGTTGTAATTCCTTCAAACTAGTAAAGAGAATCGGAAAACTACTGGGAAGCTTAATAATGTTTGTGCTGCCCATAAATGTCTTGCATTCTATTTTTTGACAGAGGATTTAGTATAGCTTGAGTTAGCTCTGGGTAAATTAAGTTAGCTGAATTTAATCGATGTTCATATTCTAATCAGAGTTGGATCTGTGACTGAGTTCTGTTATCTTGTTTTTTTATTTTTTTGGCTAGGCTGATCCTGAATTAGAAGCCATCAGACAAAGAAGAATGCAGGAGTTAATGGCACAGAACGGCCTTGTAAGTGATATTCCACTCTGTGTTTTATAAGTCCGTTGCTTCAATTTTGAGGTGGCTCTACCCTTTTTTTGGGTACATCTATTACAAACTTTACTGCATGCATTTCTTTGACAAACAAGGAAATCAGCAAAGCTCAGAGCAGCAAAAAGCCCGAGAAGAGGCCAAACAGTATGTTCTCTTATCTTTTACCCCTTTTTGTACATATTTTTAGAGTATTTTTTTTATTAGCTTTCTTCATGTCTAAAATCATTGTGGGGCTGATTCGTTAAACGAATCATTTCAGGGAGGCAGATGAACGGAGGCAAATGATGCTCAGTCAGATTTTGTCATCTGAAGCACGAGAAAGGCATGCTTTGGACTTAGATTCTCATTCTTTTTTCTTTTCATAAACTATAAGGTCATATCTTTTAAAGGAATTTGTACTTGTTAAGTAAATATTTGTTCTTTGCTCAGAAGGAAAAGGTTTTATTTTGGGTTTGTTTCTATTAATGTTGCAGAGTGTTGTTTACTATCCCATTCCAACACCCAATAGTCTGCTGCTTACTCATGTATAAAGGTCATTCGGCATTGTTTTTTACATGCAAGCTTTGGTTATTATTGCAGTATTTCTAAATGGTAGTAACTTTTTTAGTAACGAAATTGTTTGTGGTTACTGCGGCTCATGTATGCCAGTTAAACAAAAAGCAAGTCTGTTAGTCTTTTATGTCATCTGCTTGCGAGTGGATTATTTTGGTTTCTGTATTATTGATCATGAAAGGCATACTTGAACTAGAGCAAAGGTTAACTAGTTATCTGCAATGTTTGTTGCTATCTTGGGGCCTGATTGTATACTAAGTATGTCAACTAATTACATATGAGATCTTCTATGTTAAAATCCTTGGTCGTTCGAATCCTTGATAGTTATATTTTTTTCTTTTTTGGAAGTGCTTGAGAATTTGTAAGTTAAATTGTGGGTCTTAGACTCTATGTGGCATAGCTTCCTACATATATAAGGGCATTGTGAGAAACGGCTTTGTCCTGTACCTTTTGTGCTTATGAAGCATTTTCTGGCCCTCAAGAAGCTATGCCAAACAGGGCCCTCACTCTCTTCAAAAAAAAAATTTTCACTGTCTTCAATAATAAAATTGACTATGGACTCTATTTTTCATGGTATAACAACCAGGAGAAAGCAAGTCCTGAATCTTCTCTGTGAGCTACTTTTGTGTGGATGGATTATTCTAGTTTCTGTATTAGTGATCATGAGAGTGATGAATCTAGACAAGTTATGGAATTCATATTTCTCTGTTTGGATTAATGGGACTAAAATAATTTATTGGGAATATGTATTTATGTATAATGTCTTTGCAACAGTTGCTCGGATTGCCTTAGTAAAACCTAAGAAAGCAAGGGGGGTTGAGGATCTTCTACTGAGATCTGCTCAAATGGGCCAGATAGTTGAGAAGGTAAGGAAACATGTGTAGATATTGTGGTGTCCATCAATGCATTTCTATGTAATGCCATCCAATCTTAGCTAAAATTGTTTCATTAAGGAACTCGTCAATTGTTTTTATATCATTTTTTTTCAGGTTTCTGAAGAGAGGCTTATATCATTGCTGGAGCAGATTAATAACCAAGCAACTAAACAGACCAAAGTAACTGTAAGTCATGTTATCATTTGTGCCCGTGTACTGTAATTGTGTGTTATATGCAAAAGTCGATAACTCACTGTTTTTCTCCTAATGATCTTCTTCAGATTCAGAGGCGTTGTGTTCTCGAGGATGATGAGTTACACCTTTGAAGGACAAATAGATTGTTTCAGATGTATATTTCCAGTGTGCTGGTCCATGATTTTAGTGATAAATATTTTGACCTGTGTTAACATGATATTGCTGCTAAAAATTATTGTATTTTTTCTTTCTTTTTTTGTGCATTAAACAGTTTATGTTATGTTAACGAGTATGAGAATTTGTTCCTTCCATGGAAAATTTCTACCCTACGGTTCAGGTCATTTTCTCTCTTTAATTTTCTCAAGCGCTATCATTCGCTCAACAAAACGAAACCCCCAGATTTGGGGATTTGCGTCTAAAACACCAAAAGAACATCAAAAACATAAAAAATGTCTCAAAGAAGAAAATAATAGACGATTAAAAGCTTTTCGAAGGGATTTGAAACCAAGCAATCCTTAAAAGAAGCACGAATCATGGATTCAAGACATAAAACCTTACAAAACACACGAAATCGAAAATGTCTAAAAAGACCTTTACCAGAAAAGATGGTGAACACTCAACTCATGCATTGGAAGGTCTTAAGGATACTTATATATGTTAGAAGGGAGTCTAGAAGGAATTGGAATTATGTTAGGAAGCAGTGTAGAAGGAATTAGAATTACGTTAGACAAGTTCACAATTGTTATAAGCAAACTAACGGATTTAACGTTCAAACAGCATCGAACGTGAAGAATTATGTAAGGCCAGTACGCAATTGTTATAAGGACCCTAACGGATTTAACGTTCGAACAGCGTCGAACGCGAAGAATTATGTAAGGCCAGTTCGCAATTGTTATAAGGGAACTAACGGATTTAACGTTTGAACAGCGTCGAACACGGAGAATTACGTAAGGTCAGTTCACAATTGTTATAAGGGAACTAACGGATTTAACGTTCGAACAGCGTCGAATGCAGAGAATTACATAAGGCCAGTTCGCAATTGTTATAAGGGAACTAACAGATTTAACGTTCAAACAGCATCGAACGCGGAGAATTACAATTGTTATAAGGGAACTAACGGATTTAACGTTCGAACAGCGTCGAACGCAGAGATACGTAAGGCCAGTTCGCAATTGTTATAAGGGAACTAACGGATTTAACGTTCAAACAGCATCGAACGCGGAGAATTACAATTGTTATAAGGGAACTAACGGATTTAACGTTTGAGCAGCATCGAACGAGAAGAATTACGTAAGGCCAGTTCGTAATTGTTATAAGGGAACTATCGGAATTAAAGTCGAACGGTGCCTCTAACGCTGTCAAACGATAACCATAAAATCTTCATTTCCACCTCGATTGGGGTGCCGTTTGGACCATAGCTTCTCTAACTTATATTTAACCAACTTAGACACTTTAAATACTCGGGTTTGAACAAATGTTGGCGTTGGTTACTATTTTAACTTTCATCTTGAAGTTTTGCTTATAGACCATCATCCATCCAATCTTTCTTTCATCCTACTTCTGCACATCTGACTATACTCTATTCTTTAATTTACATTTACGCTTATAAACTAGTTCAAAATACAAGATGTACAATTCGATATATATTCATGCTTCCAATTTTATGTGCCATGGGCGTACTCTGAAGCTTTGGGACCTACTGTTTCACATCATAAGTTCTTGGCCAAGTATCAGGTTCTATTAGAAACAAGAATCCACAGCAAGTCTCTGCACCTGATACTAAAAATAAGCATTTATCTGAAACAGGATATATATTTATGGAAAGCCCAAAAGTGGCCAGAAAACATGGAGATGGCACTATGGTTGGTGGAAGTGCAAGGTGCAAAAGGGATTATCATGGTTAATGCATGGACTATTCCATGCGTGACTTGAACAAGTACATTAATTACAATTGTCGAACCAAAGTAACAGATATATACAATCCTTCCATCATCAAACATTTTCAAAAACCTATATCCACATGCCCAAAAAACCTACATCCACATCCAAAAAATATACATCCACATCCAAAAAAAAGAGACATTATATCCAAAAAATATACATCCACCACTGCCACTAGGGCCAATAACATGACTACAAACAGCCCTTGGACCAGGAGCGTGTGCGAGGAGGACCCCTTCTACCATTCGTTGCACATGGACCTGGCACTTCTTTAGGAGCTGCATGTCGCTCCCCTTCTTGATCATCGTCAACCTGACTAAGGAAAAAGTCTACCAACTCCTTGCATCGCTGCTGATGCTGTTGCTCAAGCATCTGAATTCTCCTCATACTTTCTTCATGATTCTTAGTAACCTGTTCTGTCATAGATTGGAGAAGTTGAGAAATTTGGTCTTTGAGGAAAGATAATTCCTCATGGAAGTTAGAAGGAGGTTGGGGTTGCGCAGGGTCATCAGGGTTAGGAGGTGCAGTAGATACAAGATGGCCTCTACTCTGATGCAAGGTAATGTCAGTGATAGGTTGGCCTGGTTTGACAAGATCAAACTGAGGGGCCATCCCCTAGGGAGAAATTTGCCACTCCACTAGTTCGATCAGCTGGACCAATTAGGATTTATAGCAAAATATTTGACTGTACTAGTTAATATATGTCCACCCGAAAAGAAATTTGCAAAATACTTAAAGTCGGTCAAGTTATCCATTCAAACGTGAATTTGCAGGTATAGCCATGCAATTTCATTATAAAAATTTTAAGTCATTAAAAAATTTCAACACGATCCACCTAAAAATTTAAGTCGAAGAAGGTAAGTCCTATGGATTACAAGTTCACAACACACATCTATTCTACACAATTCATTTGTGCTTGTTTCGTCCAATGCAATGGAAAAATAATGGTGAGTCTACTCCATCTACCTTTTGAGTGAATCCTACCATGGATACAAAATTTTCTCCTACTATGATAACAAAAACTTGTTCTAATATATACACCAAATTAAATAAATAAATTGTGGGTACTCAAGAAAGATGAAGGAGCAATCAATGAATCAACACCATCAGATATAACAAAACCAGAACGTCTATAGCAATATGGAAGGTTAAACTAAATGTTCACTCCTTTTCAGTTACTGGAAAGAATAATGCTCCCCATCTATGCCAGAAATGTCACACAAACATGGAGTCAGTACAGAGCATTTGGTTTATTGTTTTCAGCATGGGGATTTTCTAACTTATTAACCAACTCATTAAGTTTTTGTATCAATCCAAGTTATAAAATTTTGTTGAATTATGAAGGCAAAAACAATAGAAGATCTTCACAAAGAAAGAAAAATAAATCGACTGACCATAGTTGTTAAAATCATCCAATCATGTTAATTCTGAGCTAGATGATTGCCATGAGAAAACCTAGTGACCTATGATTTGGTTGGTGAATCCCTTGGTCACATGTACCATTCACCATGTATAAAAGTGAAAAAAAGTAAGACTCCTGCTTGCCACCATTCCTTATGCAAAGTTGCCCTTAATTTCGTTTTTCCAATTGATTTTTTTGCTGGAGAAGAGTAATAAATAAATTTGCTTGCAAATTATTAGAAGAAAAAAGAAATTGAAAAACAAAGAAAGATCTGAAGGCAAGTAACCATACACTTATCCCATAGAAATAAAAACCAAACATGTTTCCCATAATATGCCCAATTTGCTTATGAGTTATGACTGAATGCAGAAGTGATCAACGTGTGCACATGTCCTCTTCTAAAGCTCTCCACTGAAATCTGTCAAAAACAAAACAAAAGCATTAGCAAGTTCATACATAAGGTATTGACAGTGGAAAAAATATAATACATTCTTCCTTCTAGTGGAAACACTTAGTCTTTCATATTTTATTTGAATTTATTTGGGAACTATTATGATGGTTTAATTTTGACCAAAGATCAACATGTGACAAGAATCTAGCACAACAAGAATGAATAACATTATCTATTTATTACTAGTGTGCCATAGTATTTTAACAAGGACCAACCATAAAGATGTCGACGTTACGGTAAGGAAAACAAAATAATGCTGCAAATTGGGGAAAAAAATCACTGGAATTTAAGCTTCAAAAGCAACCCCAAAAAAAAGAAAAGAAATTACATATTAAAGCAACCAAAAAATAACTGGAGCATATGGTTCAGTTAACAGAAGCAAAGAATCAAAGAAACAAACAAAAGAAAGTTGTTATGTCGATCTGCACCTTAATTGATTTAGTGAAACCGAGAGGCCGGGTATAATAAGCTATAAAAAAGAATCCACCTATGGGGAAAGAAACATCGCAACTTCCAGAATTAGAACTTTTAAAAATGGACGAGACTAATCAGACAAGAAAGATTTCCAAGAAAGCAAGGGATTCCAAGACAAAGTTAAAGAACCAAAATCAAAAATCAAAAATCCAAAACAAAGAAAATCGAAAAAGAAGATACCTGCATCTCCAAAGAGGAAGATGAGGAAGCCAAGTGAATGACCTTGTGTCACAGAGAAATGGAATGTGATGATAAGTTCTCCCCATTGACATTCTGAATTCGTAAGAAACGAGCTTTGCATCGACCAAGAAGAGCATCAGAGACCCAGAAGCCTCTATTTCTGCAATTCCGTGCTAAAATCCGCAATGACGAACCCGCTAGGGCTTCTATCACCTCGTATCAATGTCTAGCTTGCAGGGTTGCTTTAGAGCTAGTGAGAGAATCTACAGTACTTAGCGAGCGATCGATTTCCTCTGTCGCCATTCGTCTTACGAATGTTGAGGAGGAGGAAGAACGAAAGGAGTTTTGAAAAAGAGGGGTTTGAGAAGGAAGAACAAAAGGGGTTTTGAAAAAGAGGGGTTTTGAAATTTTCAAAATTGCGCGCAATTATTTTAATCGATTGAAACGAATGACGCTAACGATGGAACAGCGTCGTTAGTTTTTGTCGTTCGATGTTAGCATTATTTGGGTTTTAAAAAGAGAAGGATGCGTTGTCACGGTCCAAAATTGTGGCATGTCATGGACCTTGACAGTGTGAGGCGTGGCACACAACTTGGCATACAGCAGTGCCATGATAGGCACATTGGTGTGCCATGGCAGTGCCACTGTGGGCACATAGCTTAGCCCGGCAGGGCATGCTTTGGCCTAGTGTGGCCAGCTCGTGGAGAGTTTTTGGGAGCCGACCTCAGGGTCCTTGAGTATGGCACAGAGGTGCCTAAATATGGGCAGGGTGCCCAAGCGGAGGAAATGGCCAGAAGGTGGTTTTCTAGCAAGTGGGCCCCACGACTTTGAGAAGGCGTGGAGATTAATCTGAGAGTCCTTTTGGGCTCCAGTTAGGTTGAGGATAAACTAGAGACTGAGACGAAGCTACTGGTTCAGACGGCTCAAGAAAACTCCACCCGGAACTCCGAAAAAGGGCAATATGATTGTACCGGCAGGGGTGATGTTTCCTTCCGGAATAATGCAAAATCCTTAGCATCCACCTTGAGGGGAGGTGGTATGTGCTTGGCCTTCTATTGTGCCTTTGTGGGGCACGGTACAAGCACTCCCCAACGCAACTTGGGGGCGGGTCCTGGCATGCTGGAGGGCATGTCCAGGGCTTCCTGGGGTATCGATGGTCCACCTATAGACACCCCAAAATTGAACGATTTTTGATAAATCTTGAAGGAGAGAAATATTTTATTGGAATTTTCAATTCTTTGCATTGAGTTAGAGATCCTTAACCCATTTGAATCCAAAACCCTAAAGGAAAAGGCCCGAATTCAATCTTTGGTGCAAAGTCAAACTTTTCCGGTTGAATTTTGTTGACTTTTGACCCCAGAAAATGAAATATTTTTTAAAGCAAGATTTCAAGATAATTTTTCCCGATAATCAGGTTTTTAGCCATGTTATTGCATAAAAGAATTTTTTGAGATTTTAAATCTTGACGAATACCTTGGTTTTAACATGTTGAATCTTTTTACCGGACCTGAAAAACCAGAATTTAGTCTGGACCTGGAAAGTTGACTTTTTATTCACTTGGAATTTCGGTCTGAAACTATTTTTAATGGATTCAAATGGGGGGGTGTTTGCTTATTTACATGTAATATCTTAAGTAAATGGAGATTAAAAAATACGATGACATTTACTTAAATGATATTATATGTAAATAAGTATTGCCTGTGTTAAAATTCAGATAAAAGCTTCTTTTTTTTGTATTCGACAGATAATATCGGATACAAAACATCTTTATTGTATCCGACAGACAATGTCGAATACAAAGGATCTTTATTGTATCCGACAAATAATGTCGGATACAAAGAGAATTGCTTGTATCCGACCTGACATGTCGGATACAAGCTTTTTGCTCAAAATTAGGGTTTTTCGAGAGTTTTCACTTTTTACCATCATATCCTTCATTAAAGGAGTGGAAATCTCGGAAATAGCCTTAGGGTTAGGGTTGGTGGACTCTAAACATCTTTTTGTGTCTACCATCATGCAAACCCTAACCCTAGCCTTTGCTTATAAATAAGAGGCTCCTCCTCAAGCAAATGGTCAAGAACTTCTGCCAAGAAGTTGGAGATCAAAGAGCTCCGAGTGAAGAAGGGAACCGCTGTAGTATTGCCTCCAGAAGCCCAAGTAAGCCTCAAACCTCTCTTTATTTTTCTGTTCTTACATTCTAGGTCTAGTTCTCTTCTTTTACCCTTCTGTAGAATAAGGCCTATTTTGTGTGTATGAAAACCCTTCCCCTACTCAAAGTACCTCGAGACTCCCCCTAGCCGTAAAACATGAAGGCGGGATCTAGGGGAAACGAGACTGGGGATTGATCCTAGTGTTAGAACCTTGTTGGAATAAGCCTTTTGATTCTATGAAAACCGTTTCATATTCAAAGTACCCCAAGATTATCTTGAAGAACCGTTAAACGGGGAGAGAGAACTAAGGGAAACAATAATGGAACGGAACCCTAGGTTGTTTTAGAACCCCATTTGATTGATATAAATGCATGCTATATGTTGTTATATTATTGAAGAATGGATTTTTACACACACACACATAGCACTTGTTTTGTCGGATTTGGCTTGTATTTTGGATCTATTGCCGTCATTGTAGTATATCTGAAATAAATAGCCCCAAGCAATTCTGGGATGTTCGTTACCGATTTCAATCAGGTTTATTTCAAATCTTAAAGACCTCTAGGTCTAACCTCTTGGTTTTGGGCACTTTTGCTCGATTTTGGGGTTTGTGGCATATCCTTTCCAATCGGAGAGGATGGCTCACCAAACTTGTGCCCCATTTCTTCCTATAGATTCTTCAATATTTTTTTTAAATGGTTTTGATTTGCCTTGCACGGATTCCACACACCCAAGCATTGTTTTGAATTGATTTTCTTTAAAAAAAGGCTTAACTTGACAGCAACTGTACCCCAACTTCGGACACTCGTAACTTCATCTTCCGGATGAATTTTGGAGTGATTTTAGAGCCATGGGAAATGTGAGACTGTCTAGTTTATACCTGTAAAATTTCATTAATTTCTATCAAGTGGATTTTTGACACCTCTCTGTCGAAGTTGATAGGTTAGTTCAGGTCTGATTACGGAACTTGTCACTTCGACTGAACGCCATGTGTTCGTTTTAAGTCCGATTCAAATGATTCTTGTTTCTGTGTTTTGATTTGGAAGTCTAGTTTCAAATCCAGTTAGTTTCATAATTTTTTGATTCCATTTGTGTCGTGGGTAACAGATTTACTCAAAACTGCTCAACAGCACTTTTCTGGGTAAATCTGTGATCTTTGGGGCCTGTTCGAGAGGTCACCCAAGGCTCATCCAAATGAATTTTTGTATGAGGCTAGTTTCATTTGAAAAATGGTCATATATACTTCATTCACACCAAATTTCATGAATTTATATGGAGCCGAGATTTCTAAATGATTTTCCAAACTTGCCCACTTGTCACTTTTAACTAGCTCCAGCAGCAGATTTCAAAGGAGAATAACTCCTAGGATTTTAACCAGAATTGATTGAAAATTTGCATGAGTCTTCTATTTATCATAATCTTTCAAATGGATTTGGTTTGATTCAATCTAAACTAGATTTGAATGATTTCAAGACAAATGGCGTTATCTTTTACCGAATCTTCCGGATTTGACTCAACTTGGTTTTGTGCAATTTTTGCTTTGATTTCCATCTATTGGTGATATTCCAGAAGTGATATTGACATAAAAGAGGATCTGGAATTCATTTGGATTTCTCATGTGAAGGTATCACACATTTGTTTAATCCTTTCTCAAGGTTTTTGATTATTTTAGCAAGCTTTCTCATTTTTTTGCATGAACAACACTTGGCAACCACCTTGTGTGGGTGAATGGGGGTGCCTAACACCTTCCCCTATTCATAATCTAATCCCCTTACCCATCTCTGGATTTGATTTTCAAGTAGAGTTATTTTTACTCTAGTATTTGTCTTTTAGCTCTTTTTGCTTATTTTGAATCTTTTGGTGTCCATTCACATCTTAAAAAATTGAATGGTGGCGACTCTACTATTTTTCGTTGAGCCCATGTGTTGATGGAGGGGAAATCATCCCGGTGATTTTTTCCATGTCTCACACCACCCCAGGACACTATGCGGGCAGCGGCTCGCCAATGGTGCGCGTGCCATCGGATCATGGGGTTACTATGCTAGGCGGCCTTTGTGTGCGCTATGCACACTTAGGTGGGCATGGTAAGCAATTGGGCTATTGCTAGGCCACGAGGGCTTAGTTTTGGCCTCCGTGGTAGCACGTCTTGGGTTCGAAAGTGTGCCACAAGCGCAGGATAGCATGAAGGCAAGGTAAAGGGGAGACGCCTTGCCAGGTATACTTGTGCTGCTTACGCTAGGCGCAGAGCGCCATGTTGGGCTACTTGCGATGCTGCGAGACACGAGTTGCCTTAGTACGCTCGAGGGAGACTCGAGGATGGTGTTGTGGGTTGGCAACCCTCAATTCAAGAACATGGGAGCGCCTGGGAGCTCCTTGGCTATTCAGGGTGCGCGGTAATGACCCGATATACATGTGAAGCTCCTTAAGTGGGGCAGGTTGGATGATCGACTTGGTTGGGCATCTCATGACACGGTGGTGTGCTTGAGGGCCGCAATGACAAGGGAAACCTCATAAGCCGGGCGACCATCAGGATGGATGCTGGGAAGCAGCTTGTGAGCCGACCAAGGGGGGCTTGGTGTGCGGGACTCTAGAGTGAGTCGTATCCTGTCGATGCATCATGTGGGCATTCGGAAATGGGTCAAAAGCACCTGAATGAGGAAGGCTGGCTATGGCAAGGGAGTGCCATGGCGCCGCACGGTCGTTCTGCTACGTGTGAAAATAGTTGACCGTGACAGCGTGTCGCGTCCTCATAATTCGTAATACCAATGGTAACACTATTGAATACAGAGGAAACCGGTCGTCGTGGAATTTGTTCAAGGGACCCAACAAGGATTGAGATTATCCACTACATGTTGAGCATTTAAAGGGCTTATCAGTACCCAATAACTCCTTGATTTCCCTATTTTCTCTTTCCTTCTTTATTGCAGCTACTTGCTAAAGCAACTATTAAATACATTAGATTCCATTACCAAAAAAAAAAGTACATTAGATTCATTATTAACTAGGTGACTCGTTCGAATTCTCACTTACAGGGAATCAAACACCGTGTGAAGGCCGTCAACAAGGTCCTTGATCAGTTCTTGGAGAAGATGATTGATGAGCATGTAAAAAAAACTGCAAGAAACCAGTCTGGCCAACATAGAGACTTCATTGATGTAATGTTGTCTTTGATGAGGGAGACCCATGTTGGTGAACATGAGAACTAATACAACATAGATCGGACCAACATCAAAGCCATTCTGATAGACATGCTTGCAGCCGCAACAGACACATCGCTTACCACAATCGAATGGGCCTTGTCGGAACTCTTCCGGCATCCATTTGCAATGAAGAAGCTCCAAGAAGAGCTATCAACTGTAGTTGGAATAGGTCGAATGGTAGAGGAGACGGATTTGGGGAAGCTTGGATACTTGGACATGGTGGTCAAGGAAACCATGAGACTGCATCCAGCCATTCCTTTGCTTGTTCCTCATGAGTCCATGGAGGACATCACGATCAACGGAATGTTCATACCCAAGAAGTCTCAGATCATTGTGAATGCATGGTCAGTCGGACGAGAGACGGAAGTCTGGTCTGCTAATGCAAACGAGTTCTTCCCTGAGAGATTCATGGGTTTTGATGTAGATCTCCGGGGACGCCATTTCAAACTTATACCATTTGGAGCAGGTCGTAGAGGATGCCCATGTTTGCAACTAGGCCTTACTCTGGTTCAACTAGTGCTCGCACAGCTGCTGCATTGCTTCAATTGGCAACTTCCCAATGGTGTATCCCCTTCTGACTTAGATATGAGTGAGAAATTTGGCCTTTCAACGACTAGGGCAAGCCATCTTTTCGCTATTCCATCGTATCACCTGCATGTCAATAACTTATAAGGAGAGTCAGCTCTCAACTCTAGATGCTATATTCTTATATGTTTTATCAAAAGTTGTAGTATAACGAAAGTACAAAACTATTGTTTCTTGGAGTGATTTTATTTCTTAAGAATAAACTATGAAGAAGTGAAACGAAAACAGTAACAAAAATGAAAAACGAAAAAGAATCATATATTTTAGTGAAATGGAATTAAAGCTTGCTTAAATCATCTACTAGATATTCAATTCCATCTTTTTTTAGCCTCCACGATTTTCTCTTTCAATCTATTATCCTCCACAAAAGACCACCACAAAAGTAGAAATGTGTTAGTTTTTTTGTTTGAGTACGTAAATAATATCATAAAACTTCAGTTCATCAAAGACAGAAAACAGGGGAAATTGTTTCCCATCATACCAACCTTAGCCAAATGCCAAAAAGAGGGTGCAAAATAACCACATGATCTCAAGTAAGCTATCCCTCAAGCAACACGAACTGCAATGTTGTGAAGCCTCTCAAATTTGTGCACCTTGTTCTTTCAAAGAACAAAGTAAGTACTACAATCACCCTCAGAGTCAATGGCATTATCCCAGAGTCAATGGCATTATCCCAGGAGAAACCTTTCCGGGCCACCATGATTGGCTCAGGACCTTCAGGCATGGTTGCTGCAAGGGAGATCAGAAAAGAAGGTCATAGTGTGGTGGTTATAGAACAAAACCAAGACATTGGACGGCAATGGCTCCAAAGTAACTTGAAGACCCATTAGAAATCAGACATATAAATCAATTTCTTGAAATAAATGCTACAACAAATACAAAATGCAACAGTGCTACCAATGAATTTAAAAGGTTTAGAAATCAAACCAAAGTTTCAATTTGTAAAAAGGTTGTTAGGACTTAAGTGAGTGAATTGAAGTCCTAATCCCCTGTAATGATCAGCTACGAACTGAGGATATTCAAAAGTCCCTCTCAAACAAAGAAAACAGAAAACCAATTATATGAACCTACTAACAAAATTTTTCTTTTAGAAAAAAAAAGGCAAGATGAGCATAATCACTCATCTATTAGATTGCTAATAGAATAATGTAATAACCAGTGAATGAATGAACCTCAATGACAATAGAAAAGAGCGTACTGGTTCAGTTTGCCAGTTAAATGCCTCAAGCCCTGGCTTGTCAAGTTCTACAGTATTGTCTTTTTGCTGAACTAAAGACTCAAATGACCTTCAACGGAAAGAAAAAAATATCATATGCTCATCAATAGCAATATATTATCAATTATTCTGGTGAGTGCACGAAATGAACCCCAAATGAAATGTGACCTTGGCATAGAAATACAGTGGGTACAGCACATACAACAAGATGTTTTACAAGTTTGCGAAAAGCACTACAATCCATTAGACTTTGTCATATTAAGAAAGAAACCTTGTAACATGTGTGGAGGATAAATGAGGAAAAAATATTACCCAAAAAGCCCAACAACCAAAAATGGCAACAAAGTCCTTAAATATATTCCAGAATGTATTTACTAAGTTTATGCAATCTTAATTGAATAATTAAGTTTTAATACATTATATTAAATATATACATGAACATGATTGTACTTCCAAGGAACTTGAATATGTTATGGTGAGAACCTCTTAGGCTCTGTTTTGTTTTATTAAACTTGAAAATGAGGAGAGTTGTTTTGCAACCTCATCGGTTTAACCTTTTGTGCATTATTAGAATACAAATGAAACCATAATAAACGTAAAAAAAAACACAGCTACCTCCATCATCTCCATCTTCCTTCTCTCCCCATCCGTCTTCACATATTCCTCACAGGCAGCTTCATCATTTCTTTTGTTTTTTTTCTTTTAAAAGGGATGTCTGCTGATCATACAGACTAAGAGATAATCATTTTTTGTTTCCTCTATTCTCCACTCTCTTCGTCTTCTTAATGACCTTCTGTTTCATGCATACCAGTATGATTCTGTTCTTTTTTCCATCCTTTCTTTCACATACTTATTTTGCAATATTATATTTGGGCCCTCTTAAATACATAGTTGCGCCTTCACCTATCAACTTAAGCTTTTAGGTGCAATGATCATTTAATGGAAGGTCTTGTGTTCAACTCCCGGACGCAAGTTGCCTTAGCATTTATTTGTTTACAAGATGTTCATACCCTATGTTTGTCCTCCCCATATATGTTCCCACTTAAATATGTAGTTGAACCTTCACATATCAGCTTAAGCTTTTAGGTGCAATGGTCGTTTAACAACTTACTCCCCCTTCTTCCCTATTTGTTTTGCAACCTTCTTGATTCGTTAATATTCAACAACTGTTAAGAGGCTTACCTGCATCTATGAATACTTTATTTCTAAGACCAGAGCCTTCTTTCTTTCTTTTCTAATTCAAAATTTCAAATACCTTGACGCTCTCTTGATCTTTCAGTGTCACCTTGACCTTTTCCACCATGACTTGACTGTGTGAAGATATCTTTAATTTTCACCAAGTTCAATTTTGTTTATAAAAAAGTTTTATCACCGAATTATATCTTTAGTTTACCCGTAAAATAACATTATTTACAAAGCTTGAATAAAAATTCATTTATACTTGGATCCCTTGGTGTTCTTGCTAGCCTCTAGAATAAGTTTCCGTTGATAAATGGGCATTATATTAGGTTGGGGATTCTCCTTAAACAAAGAATGAGGAAAAGTTTACTTTGCATGAAATCACATTGACCCTGATTTTGGATATTAAGGATGAGTTTCTGTTTTTGCAGCGACAAACATGTAAATAAACTTGAAAAGAGTAAACCCCCACCGTAAGAATTCTATTTTATCGAAAAGAAAGGAGATCATCAGACAGAAAATTCGGTAAACTATTGTAAGCATCAAACAAGTCAGTTGTGAAAAAAATGCAAAAAGAAGACACCAAAGAGGAATTTGCTCAAATAGATAACAATTGTCAGTAAATTTACTCTAAACAATCCAAATATGAAAGAATCATGAACCACGTTCTGCTAGAGGCAAAATAATATAGAAATCTGAAAATTCAATTAAGATTAAAATACGTCTAAAGAGTTGTAATTACGTGAAAATGATGGTTCGTGCACGAAGAACAAGAGTAAATGAAAGACTGTGAGAGAGGGATACCAGAAAATCCAAGGCCGTGTGAGAATGCAACTTTTGGAGGAAAAGAAAGAAAACCGATGGCGCGCATTCCGTTTTTCTCTGCCAATTTGAGGGAAGAAATCGTCTGTGGTCTTATACTGCAATCAGTGGTCTTATACTGCAATCACTACGGCTGCCGCAATAATTTGCGGCCGCATCTCTCAACCCTCCACGTCATCTAAGAAGCGTTAAGTCTCTCCGTTTTCAACTTCCGTTAACAATGAACAGGCGGGGAAACGAAATTTCAGGCTTTGCATTTTTTCCCGCTTTGAGTAGCTCGTGTAACCTGAAGAGTCTTCCAACTCACCTTTCTTCAACGAAAAATTTTGATTTTCTTTTCAATTCGCAACCTATCTTAACCTTTCAAGCATTAAGGAAATCCTGAGGAATCTGTTTCTCGGTTCGTGCAATGGGCTCTTCTCCTTCTTCACCCAAACCAGACAACATTCAAGGTCTTTCTGTTTCAACCCGATTAATTTGCTTTTTTTTTTTTTTTGGGCTGTAAAAGCACTTATTTTTCTCCATAAGCTCGATTAATTGTCTATTATTTATGGGGTTGCTCTTTAATTACTTTTTTGTATGCCTATTTTGTTAAATTGAATTGATGGGCAATTCTGTTTCTGGGTCTGTAGATTTTTTCCGCTCTTATTGTAATTACCTGCTTTGTTTCAAAGTTCATGCTTCATGGGTTTTCGCTTCGGATATTATGATTTATTCAGTAATAGATTGTGTTTTCTTGATTCCCTTTTCTTTTTTGGATTCTTTTCCTTCACTTTTTTCTTCTTCATTATTTGTTGGTCCAGTGATGATTTGATCTGTATGTTTCTCAATTCTTCTGTGGAATTCGAATTGGGTTTGTTCATGATTGATCAGAAGGTGTAAAAACACTGACTTGTCTTTCTTGTTTTGAACATAATCCATTAATATCTCCCTAGAGTCTCCCAAAAAATTTATTTTGGCTAATAAAATGAACAATACTTAACAAGTTAATAATTGGAAAAAAAATCTAGTCCTGTCCTACTGTACCAGTTTGGCTAGTGACAATTCATGGTTAATCCTTTAGTCTCCATTTGTCCAAAATGAAATTTAGTTTTAGATCAATTTTTCTTAAAACTGAGAATTTATCAGACCGGATAATGAGTCTTACACCATATATTTTGAGGTATGTGCTTGCATGAGATTAACAATTTTTTTTTTTTGGATCCCTTCAAGGCATAAGACACTTGCCTCATGAGATTAACAATTTTTATTGTGAATTAGGTGAAATTTCTTCTCTTGCTTAGTCTTGGTAATTTAAAATCTAATCTAACTGAAGAAGAGAGCATTTTAATTATTATAATTTTTGTATATTGTTTTTGTGTTGAAATCTTCATGAAACACCATCCTTCAAATTCATTTCAATCACAATTTGGGGCTTTTGTTTCAGCTTCTGAGATTATGTTTTTTGGTGTGTTTCCTCTATTAGAACTCCATATCAAAATTTTCAGAGAGTCAAGAAACAACCTGAATTGGTGAGACAATTGAAGATGAAATTTTTTTTTGTACAACGTTGGATTAGTGGCCGTCGGAGAAACGTGAATACAGAACTTGTAGCTGGGGTCATTCTTTTTTGCTCAATTTGTTTTATTTATTTGTTTATATACGTTCTTCCAACCTCCCATCCCCATCTAGACCCTCAAAACCATTTTTTATTGTTTACATATGAAGATGTTTTATGTAGGTCGTTTGGTTCAACATGGTTTAGGAATAGTCTTTTTTATGGCATGTTTAGTTTTTCTTAAAAAAGGCTTTTTCTCGTTTGATTTACATGCATCATTTCTCTTAGTTTTATTGGAGTTTGTAATGCATGCTAGACTTTTGTAGCTATGCAATGCAATTCTGTGGTAATTTTAAGATTTATTGGACAGCATCTTGGTAGAGAAATGGAATTTAATGTGGAGTTAGGAATGGAGTCAATTGAAGAATGTGGCAAGAAAAATGTAGAAATGGAAGAAATTAGCAAAAGTGACTGTGCACACGTCCCGCAAGGCGCCGCACTAAAAATGGGAAGTATTGGAGTCGCCACTGCCTGATGGGGTGCAGGCAGACACTTGGGTACCTATACAGGTCTAAGATTTGCTGGTCTGCGGCTTTCTTAGAGATTCGGGCAAGTTCTCGGTTACGGTCCAGGGAAGTTCGAAAACACCCCGGTCCGCCCCGTCAAATGACGGGTCCCTCGGGTCTCCCTAGTTTTGAGTCAGTTTCACCCTTCCTAGGCCAGCATGCCACTTGGTTTGGTCTGGCGGGACCCTCTGGAGGTGTGGATCCCTTTCTATTTTATTTTATCTTCTTATTTAGGCGAAGTGGGTCGGAGGCGGGTCCCGTTGGAAGACCCATGGATTGCCAAGGTTGGGCTTGAGCCCAGCAGGGTTATTGGGTAACCCATTTTGGTTATTTATCTAATTAAATTAAACATGCTAAGGGCTTAGTGGGCTTGGATTTGGCCCATTAACCAAGGGTCAGATGCCTTGGGCCCATTTGTTAAAAAAGGGCCTGGTTTGGGCTGGTCAAAGGTGGGCCCTATAGGTGGGCCCAGGGGATGCCTTGGTGGGCCCATCTAGGCCCATGGTCCAAAAGTGGACTTAAAACATTCCAAATTACTCATAGGGTCGGGTCAAAACCAATTCGGGTCGGATTTGGATCCAACCGGGTCAAAAAGAATAATTTTTGGTTGTTTATCGAATTGATCGCATTTACTATGCGGTCTGGTTTGAACCGTAGATGCAGTGTGGTTTAGACCAGACCGCATACCAAGTGCAGTCAAGTCCAGACCGCCTTGAGTATGCAGTTTTTGCCCGAATTTGCTGTTTTGCTCCGATTTCGGCCGGGATCGCTTCGTTTGCTTTTCAGGGAGGTCCGGCGACGTCCGTCGGGATTTTTAGCATCTTCACAGCAACACACAAGCTCCTTTTTTAGTCATATTTTTCTTCGTTTCTTCTTCCTTTTTCCTTTGCTCTTCATGTAGTCATTCTTTGCATGGGAATCAAGAGAAGCACCAGAGATTCTTTTACCATCTTGCTATGATCATAACCACGTATTCAACTTTGCTCGCGAAGATAGAAAGTTGGCAAGAGGATGATTTGTCTCTTTTTATTTTGCAAGGACTAATGACATCTTATCTTAGATGACTTTTGCTCATTATATCCTTGACAAAATTCTCTCCTTTCACCCTTTAATTGGATCTTGTTTTCAACATGAGATGCTCAGTATCGTACACATTAGAAGCAAATGGAGGTGAGAAATAAGTAATAAAACAAGTAATAAATCAAGCTTAAAGAGAAAAGAAAAGAAAAGAAAAGAAACTTGATATGTATTGAATGAAACAACCTACTGTTTACTGTTACCTTCTTGTTTTTGACAGGTGATGGTTCTCCGATGATTTCGGCAGCGCTTCCGCACCCTCGTAGAATTCCAAGAATGGATTTGAAAAGGGATTCCCCACTTCTGGGTTGAAAGGAATGAAATGGAAAGGGGGATGGTGCAATCCAAGGGTATTTTGGGTTTTGGTTTTGAGTGGGGCAGAGTTTGGGCAGGGGTTGGACGTAGAGAAAAAGAAGGACAGAGCTAAAGGGAGGCCAGCCTCTCTTGATTGGAAATCAAGGAGGGAGAGAGAAGGGAGGGGTGAGTGAAGAAGAGAGCAAAAGGGAGAGAGGAGAAGGGGTTTGATCCTTTTCAAAAGAATGGGGGTAGCCCCCCTTTTATAATGAAAAAAATGAACCAAAAGTAAATTCTAATCACATTTGTTGACCAAATTTTAATTTTATATGTAATGTAACTAAAACTTAAATAAGTTTTATTCTTATCTTGGACACCTCATGGGGGACACGTATCCCCCATGTGCAAAATGTTTAGTATTTTATTATTTCTTAATATCTTTTATTTTCTAATTATCTAAATTACTAGATATTTTTAGATTTTCTTATTATTTTATTTAGATCTTTGTTTTGGTTTTTGAGCACATGCATGCTTTGATTTTTTATTTTCTTTTTCCTTTATTTTAAACCTCTTAATTAGGTGTTGTATGAAAATATTATTATTTTAATTGAAGATTCTTTTCTTTTTACTGTTTTTGCCACATGTGCAGATTTTCTGAAACTTTGACTGCTCATATTTCTTTCATCTGGTATCCGATTTGAGCAAACTCAGTGGCGTTGGAATCAACTCGAGATTCCCTATCCGCTAAGCTAAAGGTTGGCAGCAAACTCGAGCTTTTTAGCAGAAGTGCAGACTCACGTCCCGGAGCCAGTTTTGCTCAAATCTCCTTATCCGGGACTCCGATTCCAACAAACTCAGTTGCGTTGGAGTCATGTCGATGCGCCCTTTCTGCTGATATCCAATTGAGCATCTAATTCGGAGTTCTGTAGAAAGCCGATTTCTGCTATTTCCAGATTTGACCAGCCCATAACTTCTTCATCCGAACTCCGATTTGAGCAAACTCAGTGGCGTTAGAACCGTATCGGAATCCTCTTTCCAATGGTATGAAGTTTGGTGGTCAATTTGCACCTGATCAAAAAGTCAACTTTTTGACCCCTTCAGGTTTGACTTTTTCAATTAGGGTTTTATTCTTTCATTTTTGGGGGTGCAAAAATGAGGTGCTGACAGCTGCCCCTCTTTGCCGGAGTCACCTTGGGGATGAACGGCAAAGAATAAAAAGAACCTCATTTTTGTGCCTTGCATTTCTGTCGACATGGCCGATGTTGATGCAAGATGTTCAGCAAGGTTCTTTTCTTCTTGTTTGTTCCAGTAAAGCTTTTAAGTGTTTTTTAGCTTTGGCTTTCTTTTTTGCAGATTTAGGATTTTTTTTTTTTGAAGAAATCCTAATTTTGTATTGTTCACTTCCTTCTGAGAGAGCTCTGGAGATAAGTTTTGATTTGAAGGTCAAAGCACATTAACGCGAGCTGGTTACGCGTGTGGTACTTTTCCATTTCCGGTTCTTAGAAATAGGTGGTGATTAGCACCTTTTCTAGATTCTGGTTCTTGGGAATAGGTGGTGATTAGCACCTTTTCCGGCTTTTGGAGTGCCCGTGCATTGCTTTCATGTCGGTACACTGTTTTTGAGTTTTTTGGGTGATTGAGCTTCTCTCAGACTTCAGTGAAGATACAATTTTCAGATTTCATTGTAAATTAAGTTTTTTTTTTTTTTTTTTTTTTGTTTTTTGTTTTTTTTTTTTGTTTGTTTTTATTTATTTATATTTTTTTTTTGTGGGATTGGCCAGAGGGTTGGTAATGGAGTGGGACAAAAGGAGAAGGAGAGAAAGAGGAGTTGTTCTTGGTGAGGAGGTGCTTTCAGTGCTGTCCGGTGCCTCAAGGGAGCTCGCCCACCTATCCTATTCTATTTACAAAAGTGGGAAATCAAAAATTACAAAATAAGGCTAATTAGCCCAGCAACTCTTCATTTTGCACTTTCCTTTGAGTCTTGAAAGGTTCCCTACTTCTTTTTGCTTTTGCAGGTGTGGTCGCTTGGAGAGTTCTTCCATCAGCCTCTTTATGATGAGGTAGAGGTTTCCCAATTAAAAATGATTCCATTGGGGATTGGTGGGAGCCTCTATCTTTCCTTTCTTTGCAAGACCAACCTCTTCAGACTGGGCGTGGCCTTGGCATGCTGTTTGGGGGCTCTTGAAGAGAACTCTGTTGGAGAATGGATTCTGTGGGGAGTAAGGATTCAAGGCACTTCTTGACGTCCTTCGGATTCCCTGACCTACGCAATCCTGCAAAATTCTTACAAAATGATGAAGCTTCTGGAATTAAGAAGGTAAGCAGCAAAATGGATTCCTTTTTCTTCTTCTTTTTCTTTTTTTTTTTTTAACAAGTGCATTTAAAGAAAGGCAGGACCAATGACCACAGTAGATTGCCTTGTTAGCTTGAGATGTTTTGGGAAGGGTGCTTGACACACATTCCCATGAGATTCCTAACTTAGGCCAGCAAGGGCTTAAAAGGGTATTTCAAAGAGAGTTTCCCTTTCCCTGGTTTTGGTTTTCCTCTTTTTCACCTAACCTTTAGGGCAATTTCAGGTTCTTGCAATTGTGGGTTCCCCCCTGGGGATTAATGTCTGCCCCAGTTTGAAGGTCTTCGGCCGATCTTTGCACATCATATCTCCTAGATCAGAGAGGTCTTAAAATTAGGACGAAACGTCGGCTTAGTTTTGGGTTTGAGAAATGAAAGATTATAAGGCTCAAGCTTTTATCTTTTCATTCTCAGGTTTCACTTTGTGTCTTACCGAAGCTTGTTTTTATTTTTGGATTCCTTCATCATTGATCTGCACGAATCTAAATGTCACATTCCCTGTAATCAGAAAGGACTTTTGATAGGACGAAACAAAGGTCGAGGTTTTGGTTTATGAAAGAAAGGGAATATGGCTCAAAATTCTTTTGTAAATGGGTTGAGTCACGTCCTTTTTTTGACTATTTGGACTTTGATAGTGTCAATTCCACTTTCTTTCTCTCTTTTTTCTTCTTTTTTTTTTTTTTTTTTTTTTTTTTTTTTTTTTTTTTGAGGCTTTTTATGACCTTCGCTTTCTCTTGCTTTTTCACTTTTGCCTTCGGGGTCTTTCTCTACTTCTTGATTTGATTATCATGCCCCAATGTGCTTTCTGATTTCTTTTGCCTTTCCTTTATTTTTGCACACTTCCATCCTTTCTTTTTTCATTCTTTGTCGTAAAAACACCATATTTAGGGTTCATGACTCAGTAGGTTAGAGAAAGGAAATTAGGCTCAAGGAGTTTGACTAGGGATATAACTTTGAAAATTTGGGAAAGCAAAGATGGCCTTTCATCATTTTACAGAGATTGTGACATCTTGGTCGAATTGTTCCATGCAAATTCATTTAGGAATCTATTCATACTCTTTGTTCCTTTTCAGCTTTGCCCCAGTGTGGGGTGGCTAGACACAACACGGGTATTTGAATAATACGATCAGGCTCAAAGTGTTTTGACTAGCGGTTTTCAAAAATTTAGGATGCATGAAGGACGGCCTCTCATCCTTTCCTAAAGACATGACATGGGGCCAGCCGTGACCCTTAGCTGGTTTAGACATCGATCTTTTCTCTTTTTCTTTTCTTCTCTTTCCTCTCTAGGGTTGTTTTGCCCTTAGTGCAAGGATGGGTTGAAGGAAAATCAAGGCAATGATTAGGAAGAGATTGCCTTTTGGCTCAGTCAAGGTTCTCATGGGAGCAGTGCACTGCACCCAGCTGACAACACCTTAGAGCAACTCGGCATCTTTTCATGATCATGGTCGTGCCAAAAGGTATGGTCTCAGAGCGATGTCATCACCGACCAAACACTTGCATCTTTTTCAAAAGTTTTTTTTTTTATTTCTTTTTTTTTTTTTTAAACAGGGTTTCGAAAAAAGCCATGCACAAAAGTAAAAGTATATAGAATATTTACAAAATAACTAGCTAGCAAGAGTGGTTAATGCAAAAAGTAAATTTCAAACTTATCCTGGTAGTGGAGGTTGCGCCTTGTAATTCTGCCTCATTTCCTAGCTGTCCCACTGGAGGATGCCTTGTAGTGGTCTGGAAGAGGGTCCAGGTTTATGGCTGTGGGTGGAGTTTTGACCGGAGCAGGAGGGTCTACAGTGATCTTCTTGGCATCAATCAGGTCCTGAATTGCATGTCGGAGTGCCCAACATTGATTAGTGCCATGCCCCGGTGACCCCATGTGATATTCACAGATTGCCTTAGGGTCATAGTTTCTACCCAATGCTGCGTTTGGGTTAGGAGATATCACCCTTAGGTAGCCCTTCTTCAGTAGTGTGGGAAGAAGCTCTGCTGGCGTATAGGGAAGTGGTGAAAACACCCTGTTCCTTCTTTCTTCCCTTTGCTCTCTTGTTGGTCCTGCAGGCCTTGTGTCACTCGAATGGTTCCCTCTTTGCAAGTGAAATGGTTGTTGCCCTTGTACCGAGTCAACACTTGCTACTTCTTTTTGGCCCTCGGTTTTCCTGCCTCCATTTGTTGGCCTTCTTGCTGTGGTGCTAGGTGCACCTGCCTCTATCAACCCAGCCTTGATGCCGCCCTCAACTCTGTCGGCGATCTGGACTAAGGCGCTAAAGCTTGTCGCTTGCTGGCCAATCAAGTGGGAGTAGTAAGGTTGCCCTAAGGTGGAGATGAATAGAGTGGCCATCTCCTCTTCTGTCAGTGGGGGGCGTACCAACATCGCATGTTCACGCCACCTTCGGGCGTATTCCCTAACTGTTTCTCCAATCTTCTTACTCATCCTCATGAGTTCCATCCTTGTGGGCACCACTTCAGAGTTGAACTTGAACTGCTCTGTGAATAGGTGTGCCAAATCTGGCCAGGTACGAATCTGTGCTGGGTTCAAAGTGGAAAACCATCGGTGTGCCTGCCCAATCAAGGATCTCTGGAACAACTGTATCATCAGCTGCTCGTCTCGGTTATAACCAATCATGGCCCCACAGTAGGCTCTCAGATGTGCAGTTGGACACCCTGTCCCATCAAACTTCTCAAAGTCCGGGCACTTGAATTTTGGTGGGAGTTGTATGTCTGGGAAGAAGCAGAAATTGTCTACTGTCATCTGCCCGGGTACTGTCCCTTTTTTCAATTCTCGTACTTCTGCCCTGAGGTCATTAATCTCAGTCCTGACTTCAGGCGGGATGACCCTTGCTTCGTTTCTCTGCCTGTGCCACTCTTCTTCTTCTTCATGGATTATCTCAGGGACATGTGGGAGACACAATGCCTCTTCCTGATGTGGCGGTTGACCTTGTGGAGCGACAGGAGGTGGTATTTGTGGAGGGAGGGCAAGTGGGGGGAATACATGAGCTGGTGGTGGGGCTTGTGCCTGCCCTTGCAATTCATGTGTCAATGGTTGTGGCTCTCCTGCTGGCTGTGGCATCTGTCTGAGGAGGTTTTGGAGCATCTGAGTGACTTGCCCCATTTGTTGGGTGAACTGCCCCATCTGTTGAGTCAGGTTCATGACTACTGGCTCATCCTCAATTCTGCGTTGAGGCAGTTGTGGTGCAGGAGGTTGTGGTGCTGGAGGAGGTGGTGCGGGTGGTTCTTCCGGATTCATTCTTACGCGGGACCTTAGCAGGTATGGGCTTCGACTAGCAATGGCTGCAATGTCCTCCAGTCCTATTTAAAAAAGAACAAAAACAAAGATAGGTTAGTTTTTTCAAAAATGGTCTATTTTCACATAGATTTCAGGTTGTGCATAACGTTAGGGCTTTAAACGAAAACAAAGAATCTTGGCACTGCGGACAGTGTTGCAGCCGTGGAAGGCAACCGCCGTGAATGGCTATGCTATGTATGAATGAAAGAATCTTGACACTGCGAACAGTGTTGCAGCCGTGGAAGGCAACCGCCGTGAATGGCTATGCTATGTATGAAAGAAAGAATCTTGACACTACGAACAGTGCTGCAGCCGTGGAAGGCAACCGCCGTGTATGGCTTCCTTGGAAAGCTGTGCTATCCCGTGTATGAGAAGGGTAGCTCAAGGGAAATGCTGTGTATAGCTTATTGTGAGCTGTGCTATGTCAAACACGAGAAGGGTAGCCCAAGGGTGCTCATCTTGAAAGCTGTGCTATCCCACGCACGAGAAGGGTAGCCGAAGCTGTGCTATCCCGCACATGAGAAGGGTAGCCCAAGGGTGGTCATCTTGAAAGCTGTGCTATCCCGCGCACGAGAAGGGTAGCCGAAGCTGTGCTATCTCGAACACGAGAAGGGTAGCCCAAGGGTGGATGCCGTGATTAGGGCCTTCTTGAAAGCTGTGCTATCCCGCGCACGAGAAGGGTAGCCGAAGCTGTGCTATCCCGTACACAAGAAGGGTAGCCCAAGGGTGGTTTGTGAGCTGTGCTATCCTGTGTATAGGAAGGGTAGCTCGAGGGTGAGCTGTGCTATCCCGTGAATGGGAAGGGTAGCTCGGGGGGAATGCTGCGCTATCTTGCATATGAGAAGGGTAGTCTGAGCTGTGCTATCCCATATACAAGAAGGGTAGCTGAATGCCGTGAATGGCTTATTGCGAGCTGTGCTATCCCGTGTATGGGAAGGGTAGCTCAAGAGAAATGCTATGCTATCTTGCATATGAGAAGGGTAGCCTAAGCTGTGCTATCCCATATACAAGAAGGGTAGCTGAATGCCGTGAATGGCTTATTGCGAGCTGTGCTATCCCGTGTATGGGAAGGGTAGCTCAAGAGTGAGTGCCGTGTATGGCAAAATGCATTTGGAAATTTTTGACGGTGTCGTGAATGACACAGTGATTTTTGAAATCTTGGTTGTGGCGCCATGAATGGAACCATGGGTTTTTTTTTTTTTTTTTTTTTGGGAAAAGCTTCATGATTTGTGCCGTGGATGGCACAATGGTTTTGAAAATTTAAGGAATGTGCTGCGAATGGCAAATTTTGACATTCTGTGAGACAACAAAGCTGGGGATCCGAGTGCAGTGGTTCCGAATGTCATGCCGTGGATGGCATTATTCATGAAAAAGCAGCTCAGTGTATGCCCTGAGGCACCTTGATGTACGCCTGGCGGCGAATTGGTTTTGAAAGTTCTTTTTGTGCATTTTTCAAAGCAGAAAAAGTGCTGTTGCAGGAACGGGTGCAAGTGATCTATGCATGTGCAGGAAGGTGAGGGCAAGTGCTATGTGGCTTACCGTCCATAGAGACAAATAAAATTAAAATGTGTGTGCAGCCCTAAAAGGGGTTGGTGCCAGTGAAGGCACGACTCCTAGACGTACTTGTGTAAGGAAACACATTTAAATCCAAATCAGTCTTTTCATCTGTTCTGAAGAGTCTCTGTTGTCTGACTGAATAGCTATTTACAACTTGCCATCAAGGGCGAGCAAAGCTAGAAAAGGGTTCGATCCCAGGGTTGTTGGGAACCCTAGGAAAGGGTACAATTGATTTCATATGGGTAGGTTGAAAGATCTTAGATCTAGGGTTTCATTTCCCCTATTCCGATATGGCTTGCTTTCATCTGCCTTTTTCCAATCTGGCCGGCTTTCATTTGCTTAAAGACTGATCTGGGCTAGTGCGCTTCCTACGGACTCAATGGGTCAGGGCCCACGACTCTCAGGACTCGATGCATGGATCTGGGGTGGTTCCCCTGATCAAAGTAGGCAAGCTTCATAATTTGGGGCTGAGGTAGCCCTGAGTCTAAGGTCCACTCAGATAATGCAAAAGGAGTCGGGGGTTGCTACCCCTGATGGACTCTTGAGTTTTAAATTGGTTTTATTCATCATTCAAGCACATTGATGTACTGCAAGGTTTTCAGAAATAATAGGTGGGGAAAGGATACCCAGCCCGAGACATCAGCCTACAAGGGTCTAGACCAAGTACTAGATCCTTGCGTACCACAGCATGAAGCCAGTGGCGCTAAGGAATCCAGAAACTTGGGGAGATGGGTTTACCCTGCTTTCCCTGGCAAGCCTCGGAAGCGTAGGGCTAATACCACCCCAAAAGTACGTTTCTCGATTTAAGAAGGGTGGCTGCTAGAAAGATCTAGGTTTTGGTGAAGAAGAGCAGTATTTCATCAAATCATTCAAAGCGGATCATTCATGCAGACCCCCTCGTGCATGTCACCCCATGCAGTTAAAAGATCATTCACGGTGTAGTGAAGTGCTCGTGTGTGCAGTGGGGCAAAGTGCTGTGTCTATTTGGGTGATTCTCGGATAATGGGCTGATAAAGGGTTCCTTGATGTCACTTTTATAGTGGAAGTACAGAACAATATGCAATACGACGTCTGGGTGGATCCCCAGGTAAGTGGGCGGGTCACATTGGTCCCTGTTAAAAACCACTTACCTTAGGCGATTATCATGTCCGTTTGACAGGATCACCCAATATCACGTAATTGCATAAGTTCCATAAATCACTAAGGTTGGACAACAAGTACTTTCTAAACCAGCTTATATCCTCCTAAGTTGACTCATTTCCTAACTAGGGTCCGATTGGGTTGAGGGGTCCCCAGTGGAGTCGCCAAGCTGTGCACACGTCCCGCAAGGCGCCGCACTAAAAATGGGAAGTATTGGAGTCGCCACTGCCTGATGGGGTGCAGGCAGACACTTGGGTACCTATACAGGTCTAAGATTTGCTGGTCTGCGGCTTTCTTAGAGATTCGGGCAAGTTCTCGGTTACGGTCCAGGGAAGTTCGAAAACACCCCGGTCCGCCCCGTCAAATGACGGGTCCCTCGGGTCTCCCTAGTTTTGAGTCAGTTTCACCCTTCCTAGGCCAGCATGCCACTTGGTTTGGTCTGGCGGGACCCTCTGGAGGTGTGGATCCCTTTCTATTTTATTTTATCTTCTTATTTAGGCGAAGTGGGTCGGAGGCGGGTCCCGTTGGAAGACCCATGGATTGCCAAGGTTGGGCTTGAGCCCAGCAGGGTTATTGGGTAACCCATTTTGGTTATTTATCTAATTAAATTAAACATGCTAAGGGCTTAGTGGGCTTGGATTTGGCCCATTAACCAAGGGTCAGATGCCTTGGGCCCATTTGTTAAAAAAGGGCCTGGTTTGGGCTGGTCAAAGGTGGGCCCTATAGGTGGGCCCAGGGGATGCCTTGGTGGGCCCATCTAGGCCCATGGTCCAAAAGTGGACTTAAAACATTCCAAATTACTCATAGGGTCGGGTCAAAACCAATTCGGGTCGGATTTGGATCCAACCGGGTCAAAAAGAATAATTTTTGGTTGTTTATCGAATTGATCGCATTTACTATGCGGTCTGGTTTGAACCGTAGATGCAGTGTGGTTTAGACCAGACCGCATACCAAGTGCAGTCAAGTCCAGACCGCCTTGAGTATGCAGTTTTTGCCCGAATTTGCTGTTTTGCTCCGATTTCGGCCGGGATCGCTTCGTTTGCTTTTCAGGGAGGTCCGGCGACGTCCGTCGGGATTTTTAGCATCTTCACAGCAACACACAAGCTCCTTTTTTAGTCATATTTTTCTTCGTTTCTTCTTCCTTTTTCCTTTGCTCTTCATGTAGTCATTCTTTGCATGGGAATCAAGAGAAGCACCAGAGATTCTTTTACCATCTTGCTATGATCATAACCACGTATTCAACTTTGCTCGCGAAGATAGAAAGTTGGCAAGAGGATGATTTGTCTCTTTTTATTTTGCAAGGACTAATGACATCTTATCTTAGATGACTTTTGCTCATTATATCCTTGACAAAATTCTCTCCTTTCACCCTTTAATTGGATCTTGTTTTCAACATGAGATGCTCAGTATCGTACACATTAGAAGCAAATGGAGGTGAGAAATAAGTAATAAAACAAGTAATAAATCAAGCTTAAAGAGAAAAGAAAAGAAAAGAAAAGAAACTTGATATGTATTGAATGAAACAACCTACTGTTTACTGTTACCTTCTTGTTTTTGACAGGTGATGGTTCTCCGATGATTTCGGCAGCGCTTCCGCACCCTCGTAGAATTCCAAGAATGGATTTGAAAAGGGATTCCCCACTTCTGGGTTGAAAGGAATGAAATGGAAAGGGGGATGGTGCAATCCAAGGGTATTTTGGGTTTTGGTTTTGAGTGGGGCAGAGTTTGGGCAGGGGTTGGACGTAGAGAAAAAGAAGGACAGAGCTAAAGGGAGGCCAGCCTCTCTTGATTGGAAATCAAGGAGGGAGAGAGAAGGGAGGGGTGAGTGAAGAAGAGAGCAAAAGGGAGAGAGGAGAAGGGGTTTGATCCTTTTCAAAAGAATGGGGGTAGCCCCCCTTTTATAATGAAAAAAATGAACCAAAAGTAAATTCTAATCACATTTGTTGACCAAATTTTAATTTTATATGTAATGTAACTAAAACTTAAATAAGTTTTATTCTTATCTTGGACACCTCATGGGGGACACGTATCCCCCATGTGCAAAATGTTTAGTATTTTATTATTTCTTAATATCTTTTATTTTCTAATTATCTAAATTACTAGATATTTTTAGATTTTCTTATTATTTTATTTAGATCTTTGTTTTGGTTTTTGAGCACATGCATGCTTTGATTTTTTATTTTCTTTTTCCTTTATTTTAAACCTCTTAATTAGGTGTTGTATGAAAATATTATTATTTTAATTGAAGATTCTTTTCTTTTTACTGTTTTTGCCACATGTGCAGATTTTCTGAAACTTTGACTGCTCATATTTCTTTCATCTGGTATCCGATTTGAGCAAACTCAGTGGCGTTGGAATCAACTCGAGATTCCCTATCCGCTAAGCTAAAGGTTGGCAGCAAACTCGAGCTTTTTAGCAGAAGTGCAGACTCGCGTCCCGGAGCCAGTTTTGCTCAAATCTCCTTATCCGGGACTCCGATTCCAGCAAACTCAGTTGCGTTGGAGTCATGTCGATGCGCCCTTTCTGCTGATATCCAATTGAGCATCTAATTCGGAGTTCTGCAGAAAGCCGATTTCTGCTATTTCCAGATTTGACCAGCCCATAACTTCTTCATCCGAACTCCGATTTGAGCAAACTCAGTGGCGTTAGAACCGTATCGGAATCCTCTTTCCAATGGTATGAAGTTTGGTGGTCAATTTGCACCTGATCAAAAAGTCAACTTTTTGACCCCTTCAGGTTTGACTTTTTCAATTAGGGTTTTATTCTTTCATTTTTGGGGGTGCAAAAATGAGGTGCTGACAGTGACTTCGAGCCAAAAGTTGGAATGGAGTTTGAATCAGAAGATGGGGCTTACAAGTTCTATAATGAGTATGCTAAAACAATTGTTTTAGCATTCGAAAAAGAATAAAAATATAAGGTTTGGAGTTGTCAAAAATAGGACTTTTTGTTGTTCTAGATCTGGCTTTAGAGAGAAAGATAGGAGATAGGAAAATATTAAGAAGCCTTGTGCCGAGACAAGGAATGGTTGTCAAGCAGAGATAAGAATTTCCCTAACAGCAAATGGTAAGTATGTAGTCTACAAGTTTGAACCAGTGCATAATCATGAGCTTGTCTCCTCTGATATGGTTCACTTTTTGAGATCACATTGGAGATTGTCTAATGCCCAAGTTACAGAAGCCAACATTGCAAATAGTTCCGGGATTGCACCAAAGTCAATAATGGAAATGATGGGCAAGCAAGCCGGTGGGCGTGAGAATTTGGGATTTATCCCTGAAGACCATAACAATTATTTGCATACTAAACGAGGAAAGCAAATGCAAAAAGGAGATGCAGGGGGTTTGTTGGAGTATTTTGAAATGAAACAAATAGAAAATCCATCATTTTTTTATGCCATCCAGCTCGATGAGGAAGAATTAATAACAAATATTTTTTGGGCAGATACAAGAATTATTGTTGATTATAGCTACTTTGGTGATGTGGTTTGTTTTGATACCACATATAAAACAAACAAAGAAGGCCGCCCATTTGGGCTATTTGTGGGGGTAAATCATTTGAAACAAACTATTGTTTTTGGTGCATCATTGCTTTATGATGAAACAATACCGTCGTTTAAATGGT
This sequence comes from Buxus sempervirens, assembly GCA_947561395.2. Classification (NCBI taxonomy): domain Eukaryota; kingdom Viridiplantae; phylum Streptophyta; class Magnoliopsida; order Buxales; family Buxaceae; genus Buxus; species Buxus sempervirens. The sequence continues at coordinate 54,386,077 of OX387182.1, forward strand.
TGTTTACAACATTTGAAAGGCAATGTCTGGGAGAAAGCCACAAACAATTCTGACAGATGAGGATCATGCAATGGGTAGTGCAATAAAATCAGTCTGGCCAGAAACTTTTCATCGTTTATGTTTATGGCACATGTATCAAAATGCTAGCTGCGAAGCACATTCATGAGATTTTTTAGCATCACAAAAATTTTGGAAAAGATTTTCAAAAATGCATATATGAATATGAAGATGAGGAGGAATTTGTTGATGCATGGAATGATATGATAAAAAAATACAGTGTACAGACAAATAAATAGCTGGAGGGAAAATTTAAAGATAGAAAAAAGTGGTCTTTGGCTTATGGGCGGAATACCTTTTGTGCTAATATGAGTACTACACAGAGATCTGAAAGCATGAATAGCACATTAAAGAAATACCTAAACACTCAAAAGGATTTGTTGTGCTTTTTGAACCATTTGGACAGGGTCATAAGAGATCAAAGATATAAAGAGCTGTAAGCAGAATGTAAAATGAAGCAAAGTACTCCCGTTGTTGCAGGTCCAATTTCTATATTAGATCATGCAAAGACAATCTACACCCCAGCTGTATTTGAAATGGTCCAAAACGAGGTGTTACAAGTTCTAAATTGTCATGTTCGTTTTGTTAACGAAGTTCGGACAGTGAAGGAATATCAAGTTTTAAATTCTCGTGGAAGTGTGCAACACCAACACAAAGTTATTTTTGACTCATCAGCTGGTATGGTAGTTTGTACTTGTAAGAAATTTGAGTTTACAGGAATTTTATGTAGTCATGCATTGAAGATTCTTAATACTAATGAAATAATGAAAATTCCTAATCGATATGTCTTGAAGAGGTGGACTAAAGATGCAAAGTCTGGATCAGTTGTGTCAATCCATGGGGGGTCTAATGTAGAAAATGATATTGGATTGGAGATTGGGAGGCGATATAAGGATCTCTGTCGTCACTATGTCCAACTAGCAACTAAAGCTGCAGAGTGTAAAGGGGCATATGATATTGCTATGCATCATATCAAGCAAGTAGACAAAGATGTGGATGAGTATTTGAAGCACACATCCCCTGAAGAAGCCTTGACTACCACTTTTCAAGAGCAAAGAGAATATGAACATGTTGGAAGTATACATGTCACAGGTTTTGGTGAAAAGCAACTTGCAAAGGTAAGAGGTATTAAACAAAAGGTGAAAGTTGGTAATAAAGGTTGCACTGTTCGTAGGTACAAAAGTGCCCTTGAAAAAGTTGTGAGCCAAAGAAGAAAGAAATCAAAAGATTCCAATATAGTGCATAATGATGTTGAGAACCTCACCAAGAAGACAAAGTGTCCAAAGAAAACATCTCAAATGTCAAATCCCACCTTTGTTAGTTCGTGTGACCTGACTCCAAGTACTCAGGTATCTTTAACATTTTTCCCCACAATGTTATACCTATTTTCTTAGTGAATTTAATTTAAGTTTATAATGATATCATTACAAATCTCACAGGAATCGATTATGCATGCTACAAATAGCTTTGGTCAATCCTCGATGGCTTCAATGGAAGAACCACCTTTTCTGTTTCAGAATATGTACCAGATGTTTCCGGTAAATATATCAAAATCACTTTAATTATCGTTAACCTAGCATTGAAGGATTTTACTAACAATAGAAAAAAAATGTGCCTCAGCCACTCAACTCCAACTTTTATCACTTGAACAATGGGCAAAACCAACAAAGAAGTTACAATTTTACTCAAATGTTACAGGTAGTAATATTGATACATCATTTACAATCAAATAAATAGTGCTTATGTTACTAATGTTATGTTTTGTGTCATAATATGCAGCCCCTTTTCTTTAGTGGTCAATCTAGAGAACCTGTACATAGTGGATTTTCGTTTTTTAAGGTGATGTTTTGTAATGTAATGCCAAATCAATTTATGCTTAGGTTTTTATTATTTAGTGTAAAAATGTATTTTTGTATTAACTTTTATTTTTGATCTAGGAAGGGACACACTCAGATGCAGAGAATCCACAACAATAAGATTGTATTACCTTGCTCTTAAATAGAATTTTTTTAAGGTATGTTTTTTATAAGGTGACACTTACTCGTTTTTTGGGAGAGGTTTGACAAATTAATTATGCAGGGAGAGTAAGCAAGGGTCCTACATTGGCCTTGTGTATGACTTGTCATTAGTTTTTTGGGAGAGGTATTTTTGATTCATGAGATGTTTGTTCAGTGCTGAATTGCTTTCATTCCTTAATTTTTATAATTTTATTCCTATTGCAGTTTTGGAGATCTCCAAAATTGATTTGAAAATTACAGAGATTTATTTTTGTGACATGATGACGAGTAAAAAGCACCTTTTTGTAGATATGGGATGCCTCTTTAAAAAGTGTAAGCTATGTAGTATAGATTATTCCTTGTGGAATGATAAGTTTTTTTGTAGGATGTTTAGGATATATTTTGCTCATGCTAAGCATACATTTGGTGGATGCGGATTTATTTTGGCCAACCACAAAGCAACACATTACAAGATTTTTGGAGAGATGTGATATATGATAGACATTCAGATTTTTTGATGGCATAATTTTGAACTAATATAATATGTTGGTTCAAGTACAGGTATTAGTTTCTTAATTTAAATCTAGCTGCCCACTTCTTGAAAGATTAACATTATCATATTGTGTCTATCCTTCAAATCCACGTGCTAAAAATATTAAATAATTGTGCCTTGAGGATGAATACAGAGATATTTGTATTGATTGAAAGCACTGCTTTTTGCTACTTTATCTGTTAATATGTACATGACTAATGAAATTGTGAAGCACTTTGAGCTAATTAAAAGTTACAATTTGTCAAGGTTTTTGGTCTATTACGCTGTATTGAGAGGCTTAGTGGGAATCGGTATTTTGTAATAGTAGCTTGATCTCATTGCTTCTAGTTGGTATGTACACTCTACAAACCGAGTTATTATATGTTTTTTTTTTTTGATAAATAAACCAAGTTATTATATGTTGTTTTTATTATAAGTTTTTTAAGTACAGGGAATATTCCATGGAGGATAAAGATTCTCAAGTTGTTTCAAGTGTTTTGAAGAAGTAAAGGTCTTGGTAATTCTTGGCTTGTTTCATGTTGGTGGAGATATGTTTATTAGTGTTCCATCGGGAGATGCAAAAAAAGTTTCCAGTAAGTTGCATTCAGCCTTTTATAGTCATGTTTTACTTTCAAGATTAGATGTTCATTGTTGTGTTAATGTATCTGCAGTGGATATTGCACAACTGGAGTGATGAACACTGTTTAACAATTTTAAAGAACTGTTATGAGGCATTACTGAAAACTGGAAAGATAATCATAGTTGAATCAATCCTTCCGATGGAACTTGAAGCCAAGAGCTATGCCAAGTCTGTTTTTCAGCTTGACAGTATAATGATAACTTATAACCCAAGAGGAAAAGAGAGAAACCTAGAAGAATTTTGTGTATGGCAAGGGAAGCTGGACTTTTCAATGTCTAACTTTTGTTTTGTGCTTATAATTGTTGAGTCATGGAATTTCTAAAGTAATGTCTAAATCTGGTTTTTTTTTCATGAGCTTGTTAATGTTACTGGGTATGGGCTGTTCAGTGTCTCCAACCCAGTCAGTCTATGCATGTTATCTATGAACATGCTAGATGCTTCACATCTAACTTCTAGTAGCAACTACCACTATTAGTTCCAAGAGCTTGTAAAGGTACTTTTCTGCATTGACCTATGTACCCTTAAGATTCTATGAAAGCAGTTAGTGAATCAAGATTATGTGCACAGTTTGGTCTTCAACAGGAATATATATACAAGTGACCAGAATCTTGCAGATTGTTGCTTGCTTAATTTTACATTTATTTTATATGTCCAATTCCATTCCAACCAACATAATGCTCCCATCATAACTTATAAGATTGTGATAAGAGATTTGACATTGATATGCTCACAACTCATTTATGTTAGAAACAGGAAAGGAAGCTTTGATAACAAGAACAATATGACAGAACTCCTGGGAAGCATTAGTTGGCTACAATTGGGTAAGCATTTGCTTCCTTCAACAGAATCAGATAGAATAGCTTCATTGTAGTGCTGTGAGGAGAAAAGGGAGATCAAAGAGTAAATATCCACAAAGGATGAACAGAAAATGCAACTGGTTAGGCATTGATTAGAGAGATTGCACAAATATCATGAACCCCTCTGTTTGATTAGACAGATGAACCCAAATTGCCTGAAGTAAAATATGAGAAATTGAAAAAATGTCATTTGACAGTCTGGAACAGATTTGTGCTACCACCCCAAATAGCTTGAACAAGGTAATGTTGATAGACTTTCCAATTGACAGATAGATGTGTGAAAGCAACAAATAAAAGAACTTAGAAGCAACAAGTGTTTTGTTTGTTTTTATTTTTATTTTAGTTTATTTATTTTCTTAAGGACCAAAAGGAACAAGGCATTTACTGGTGAACAAGGAGACTCCAAAAAGAGACACCAAGATTGAAATGCCTTTTCCATCATTTAGAACTTGGAGATTTTACAGCACTATAATCACATAGGAAGAAAATCAACTGCTTCGTATATAACCGAAACACTTGTTAGACCTTAACAAGTATCAAACAACAGACATATAAATATAATGCTTAATATGATGGGCATCCCCATTGTTTATAATTGGAAACATTCATCCAGACTTCATTTAAGCGTCCAGATCGGCAGAAAGGAGCACTGTACTGTGCAATTGAATATGCATTCATATCTTGTAAAGCTGTTCCTGCCAGAAGGAATCTACCTAAGCTAGACACAAGAGCTTCTACTTCCTTAATTACGGATTCATCCCTAGCAAACCCACCCAGAAAACTTCCTAACCGCTACACAATGACCTCTCCACTTGTCAAGATGCAAATCCAATTCAGGCTGAGGTTGTGGGGGGACCCCTTGATATTTTGCTGATACGTAGAACTTCACAATATATTCAGACCCATTTGTTGCTAGGATTATGCTTGTCAAGACAGGAGCAGTCATCGTAAGACGAGAAGAATTAAAGTTAAGCATGTAATATAATTAGAGTATTTACAACCACAAATTGACATGGAAATCATTTTGAGTACTGGTAGACAACTACTAAAATACAATAAACTCCTTCAATGGATCTTGAACTCTTGAGAACAGCTTTGATGACAAATTTTTCATCTTTCACCTTGGCCACAGACCTCCATTTATTGGATAAGTAATCAATGAGGTCTGAGTATTGCTCAAATGATGAAAATTAGCTTTATTCTTGGATACTTCGACACGTTGAGAAGCTTCCAACCTCTCTGTACAACGTATCAACTTCAAGCATTCAGAATACAAACCAAATGATGAAACTTAATTAGCTTGAACTCTCTGCAGCTGTGAGACACGGGAAAATCACCGGGATGATCTCCCTCCGTCAACACACGGGCTCAACGTAAAATGTGGGAGTCGCCACCATTCAGATTTTTTGAGGTGAAAATAAACATCAAAAGATTCAAAAATAAGCAAAAAAGAGCAAAAAGGCAAATACTAGAGTAAAAATAACTCTACTTGAATATCAAATCTAGAGATGGGTAAAGGGATTAGATTATGAACGGGGGAAGGTGTTAGGCACCCCCATTCACCCACACAAGGTGGTTGCCAAGTGTTGTTCATGCAAAAAAATGAGAAAGCTTGCTAAAATAATCAAAAACCTTGAGAAAGGATTAAACAAATGTGTGATACCTTCACATGAGAAATCCAAATGAATTCCAGATCCTCTTTTATGTCAATATCACCAATAGATGGAAATCAAAGCAAAAATTGCACAAAACCAAGTTGAGTCAAATCCGGAAGATTCGGTAAAAGATAACGCCATTTGTCTTGAAATCATTCAAATCTAGTTTAGATTGAATCAAACCAAATCCATTTGAAAGATTATGATAAATAGAAGACTCATGCAAATTTTCAATCAATTCGGGTTAAAATCCTAGGAGTTATGCTTCTTTTAAAAGTGCTGTTGGAGGTAGTAAAAAGTGGCAAGTGAGCAAGTTTGGAAAATTATCTAGAAAAATCGGCTCCATATAAATTCATGAAATTTGGTAGGAATGAAGTATGTATGGTCATATTTCAGATGAAACTAGCCTCATACAAAAATTCATTCGGATGTGCCTTGGGTGGTCTCCCGAACAGGCCCCGAAGATCACACATTTACCCAGAAAAGTGCTGTTGAACAGCTCTGAGTAAATCTGTTACCAACAACACAAATGGAGTCAAAAAATTATGAAACCAACTGGATTTGAAACTAGACTTCCAAAGGAAGACTCAGAAATAAGAATCATTCGAATCGGACTTAAAACGAACACATGGCGCTCAGTCGAAGTGACAGGTTTCGTATTCAGACCTGAACTGACCTATCAACTTCGACAGAGAGGTGTCAAAAATCCACTTGATAGAAATTAATGAAATTTTACAGGCATAAACTAGATATCCTCACCTTTCCCATGGCTCTAAAATCACTCCAAAATTCATCCGGACGATGAAGTTACGAGTGTCCAAAGTTGGGGTACAGTTGCTGTCAAGTTAAGCCTTTTTTGAAGAAAATGAATTCAAAACAGTGCTTGAGTATGTGGAATCCATGCAAGATAGATCAAAACCATTTTAAAACGATGTTGAAGAACCTCTAGGAAGAAATGGGGCACAGGTTTGGCTCACCATCCTCTCCGATTGGAAAGGAAATACCAAAAAAAACCCCCCAAAAAGTGAGCAAAAATGCCCAAAACCGAGAGGTTGGACCTAGAGGTCTTCAATACTCAACAAAACTTGCTTGAAATCATGTTGAAAAGCAACAAGAAATATCCCAGAATTGTTTGGGGCTATTTATTTTAGATCCACCACAATGACGGCAATAGATCCAAAATACAAGCCAAATCCAACTAAACAAGTGCTATGTGTGTATGTGTAAAAATCCATTCTTTAACAAAATAACATATAGCATGCATTTAAATCAATCAAATGGGGTTCTAAAACAACCTAGGGTTCCGTTCCATTATCGTTTCCCTTAGTTCTCTCTCCCCGTTAAACACGGTTCTTCAAGATAATCTTGGGGTACTTTGAATATGAAACGGTTTTCATAGAATCAAAAGGCTTATTCCAATCAAGGTTCTAGCACTAGGATCAATCCCCAGTCTCGTTTCCCCTAGATCCCGCCTTCACATTTTACAGCTAGGGGGAGTCTCGAGGTACTTTGAGTAGAGAAAGGGTTTTCACACACATAAAAGAGGCCTTATTCTACAGAAAGGTAGAAGAAGAGATCTAGATCTAGAAGGTAAAAACAGAAAAATAAAGAGAGGTTTGAGGCTTACCTGGGCTTCTGGAAGCAAGACTGCAGCGGTTCCCCTCTTCACTCGGAGCTTTTTGATCTCCAACTTCTTGGCAAAAGTTCTTGGCAAGAGTTAATGGCCATTTGCTTAAGGAGAAGCCTCCTATTTATAGGCAAAGGCTAGGGTTAGGGTTGGTGGGATGGTAGACACAACATAATGTCTAGAGCCCACCAACCTTAACCCTAAGGCTATTTCCAAGATTTCCACTCATTTAATGAAGGATATGATGGTAAAAAGTGAAAACTCTCGAAAAACCCTAATTTGGAGCAAAAATCATGTATCCGACATATCAGGTCGGATACACAAGCATCTATATGTATCCGACATCAGGTTTGCTTGTATCCGACAACTTATGTCGGATACAAAGGGATATGCTTGTATCCGACCTAAGTTGTCGGATACAAGGAAAAATGCTTATTTTCTCAAATTTTGTGCTGGTTTCAAAGGAGATAATGATTTTTGCCAATTATTCATCATTTTTACTGTGCAATTTGGGGTGTCTACAACTGCCCCTCTTTGCAGGAGTTGCGAAGCAATGAGCTGCAAAGATTAGACAAGCCCAAATTGCACTCTTGGTTCAATTCAATTTTATAAAATAATTTTTGGGTGAAGATTTGCCAAAAAGCCCTAACTTTAAGGGGGCATTTCTCCAAGAGGTCTTAAATTCCACTGAGCTCTCGTGGCTATAAAGTAGATTTCAAGCCCAAAAATAAGATTTTTGAAAACTGATTTTTTATCAAACCAAGTTAAAATTTGAGTGAATATCTTCCTTTTTGACCAACACATTTCCCCCAAGTTGTCCCAAATTCCACTGAGCTCTCATGGCTGTGATGTGGATTTTAAGCCAAAAATAGGGTTTTTTGTGAAAAAAATAGCAGACTTTGGAGCACATTTGCTTTTTTCATTTTTTTTTCTCTTTTTCTGTTTTTTTTTCTTCTTTTCTTTTCTTTTATTTTTTTTTCTTTTTTTTTTCTTTTCTCTTTTTTCTTTTCTCTTTATTCCTTTTTTCTTTTCTTTTTCTCCTTTTTTTTTCTTTTTTCTTTTCTTTTTCTCCTTTTTTTTCTTTTTTTCTGTTTTTTTCTTTTGTATCCGACGTAGCTTGTCGGATAAGAAGACCGCTATTTGTATCCGACATGCTCTTTCGGATACACCTGTTTTTATTAAGTCACGCGCGACCGCGACTTTTCCTTTCTTCTCTTCTTCTCCGAATACTCAGACCGGCTACAAACCCTTCTTCTTCTCCAACTGCTCTTCCTTCTTCTCCGGCGATTTCCAGTAGCTCCGGTGCCCTCTATTGCTGCTGGCGATAGCCTGTAACTCCGGCAACATTCTAGTGATCGCCCATTCTCGGCCGTGGTCGAGCCCTAGCTCGATTTCCTCTGATTTTCAGTGATTTTCTCAGCTCAACACCGTCGCCTTTGCTCCGGTGATTTCCTCTGAGTTCCGGCGACTTGTTCTTCACCAGTCCGACTTACCTGCTTGTAATCAAGTGCTCCCTTCTTTTATTGCCGTTCAACCAGTGAGTATAATCCGGTACAGTCAAGCATGTTTTTTTTTTTCTTGCATAGCTTCACCAAATCTGCCATATCCGAGCATGCCTTTTTCTTTGCTTTGATTTTGTCTATTCATCATGCTGGATTATTGTTGATTGGGTTGGATACTTGCAATTGATCTCATCGTGGCATGATTCTTTGATTATGTTGGTTTTTTTTCTTAGACTTAATGCCATGCTGTTTGTTTTGTCTTGTCGATTCCTGCCACGATCCCTGATAACAATGGCTTGCTTCATTGGTGATACCCTTGAATTTGCAGTATTTTGGATTGCCTGCCAGTAGTATTTGCTGATTGCATGCTTTTTAGATTGTATGCTTGAATTGCTGGTGTCATGCTGGATTTTTTTTCAACCTTGATCCGATTTTCTGCAATTCTTTAGGATTGACCTGCCAATGGCCTTTTCCTACTGAAATATATGATGCTGCAATTTTTTCTTGACTTGAATTCCGATCTCCTGTCGGTAGTGACCTCCCGCATTTTTTTTTTTTTTGCTTCTGTATTGCCGGAAGTGAAGGTTTCTGATGAATTATTGCTGGTGGACTGTTCACTTTCAATTTTACCACCAAACTATGCTGTGAAATTTTTCCAATTGACTTCCCAACATGTCTTGCCAATTTGAGTTTCTGCAATTATGCCTACAATTCCTGCTTCTGATCCTTTGGCCCCCAATTTTCCTATATCCTGAAATCACAGCCAACTAATAAGATTAAATCTTGCAGGTATTCTCAGGATTAGAAAATATTAGAAGTGAGAACACCTGGGTTGAAATCTAAATTTCTGATAAATCTTTGAACATTAAACAGAAACTTAAAATACTGCCCTGTTGTCTATAGATGGCTAGGAGTCGTTCCCGTGTTCGGGAGGAGGCTGACCCTGCTGATCAGCCCTCCACTTCGCGGGCTCGGAAAGAGGCGAGTTCTAGCGCCACCCTGTCAGAGCCGTTAGATGATTTCAGAGAGAGCTCTACTGAGGGCTCTGCTGAGGTAGGCTTCCCAATCCTTTCTTCTTTCTTTCCCTGATTCCCTTGGAATCGACTTCACCTATTCATTTCTGCTTTTAGCCTGTTATTGATCCTGTTCGAGGTCGTGATAGAGGCTGAGAGAGAGGCAGAGGCCGAGTTGGTGAGAGGGACCGAGGCCGAGTTAGTGAGAGGGGCCGAGGTCGGGCCGGAGCTTCAGGCCAGGAGGGTGCTGCTGTAGCCTTACGCTTAGGGGTCTCTGCGGAGCTGAGAGCATCTGTTCATGATACAGAGCTCCTTAGTGGTTTGGATAGCCACCCCTCCATGTGCATCCGGGCCGATATGCCTCTTTCATATCCTCCTTCTCATCTACGAGGCAGTTGGGGGAGATTTAGTGAGTTGGCGCAGACACTTTCTCCGGCACTCAGGCGTGAGTTTGGGAGGTGCCCCCTAGATTATTTCCTCAGCATCCCTTCATTCCGAGCCGATCGTCCCCTCATCTTCGCTATGATGGAGCGATATTTTCCGGAGACGCAGTCATTCCATCTACCGGACGTAGAGCTGGGGATCCGCCCTTCTGATTTTATGATGATCACTAGCATTCCTCTGATGGGGCAGACTATTGTGCTGGATCGGCCCTCAGTGGCGGACATCGGCCTTCTTTTGGGATACCAGGACCTGCCTCCTGCTGCTTGGGACGGGCAGAGTGGTCGTATCTCCATTAGCTGGCTGCGGGAGAGCCTTACTCGACATTATGAAGGGAGACATGCTACCATCACCGTGGAGGATGCAGCCTTCGCACCTATTTTCCGGCACGTGTTTCTGATGATGCTTGGGAGCTGCTTCTTCCAGGAGGACACGACCAGTGTTAGTCCTCTTTTCCTGGATGCTTTAAGAGATCTCCATCAGACCCGACAGTTAACCTGGGGTCGGCTCATATACAGGACTATCTTGGCTGGATTGTGCCGAGCAGTTCGAGGCCTGGCAGCCCCGAGAGGTGATGGAGTCTGCTGCCTGTTCTTCTGGCAGATCCTGCAGGTACTAAATTCATCTGTCCTGTCTTATTCCCTGGGCTTTATCTTCTTTATCTTTGACTGATTTCTCTTTTGTCAGGTGTTCATGTACACCTATATGACCTGCTTCCGCCCGTCCCCTGTGCCTGGCGTAGCGGATTTTCCTGTTGCCCTGCGGTGGTCAGCCCAGGTCCGAGATGCAGATAGGAGTCAGCCCCGCACTACTCGGGTTCACTTGGACCGTGCCCGATGATCTGCTATAAATTCTTCGCCCCTTTCCCTTTTATTTCTTTTCCTGTACTTTGACTGTATCTGACCATTTTTTTCTTCTTTGCAGCTCATCCTGGCACGCTTTGCTGACGTGGATATCGGGGTGGCCCGTGAGATGATAGTACAGGATGCTTTTGATAGAGATCTCCGACGTCAGCCCTACTAGTGCTTCCTTGGGAGGCTTGGTAGGGTGATGTATTTAGGAGAGCGCCTGTACTATCAGCACACAGGCACGCTTCGTATCCCCGTTCCCCCTCCTCCTATGGGTCCTGACACGCTCCTGTCTGGTTTTGATGTTGATCAATTTGATCATTATCAGGAGGCGGAGGGGCTCACAGTAGCTGGGGATTATGACGAGTGGATCCAGAGAGTATCCATTGGGTGCTTGATGGATCGACCCACCCATGCTAGAGTGACAGAGATCGGCGGGATCTATATCCGGGTGCATGATGACACTGTAAGTTTCATGATCTTCATCATTTCATCTGATTTCCTTCAACTCTGCATTTATGACCCTAATTCTATTCTTATTGGCAGGTACATGAGCTGAACGCTCTACGGGACCGGTTCCAGAGCTAGCAGGCCGCGATCGATGATATGATCACAGAGCATGACGCGGTCATGGCCCAGAGGGATGCTCTGATCAGAGAGCTGGAGGCTCTGGTTGCTGAGCTTCAGGCTAGACAGGTATCTGATTTCTTTATAATTTCATCTCTTTCATTTCTATGTCCTGCTGTTCTGATATAAACTTTTTTGCTTTTGAAGGGCCCAGTCCCAGATCAGGATGCTACCTTTGAGCCTGATTTCCCTGTTCCTGATCCATCTCCGGCTCGGGCTACTGATCCTGATGATGCCCCAGCTGCTGACCCGGTGGTAGCTACTCCTGCCGATCCTGTGGGTCCTTCATCTCCCATGGTGGTCCCTGAGCCAGAGGGCATCCCTGCTGCTGATCCGGCTAAGACGGATCCCCCTGTTCCTGCTGTAGATATTCCTGGTAAGTTTTCTTTAATTTTCCCTCTTTGGTTTATCTTGATACTTCTGCTTCTAACCCTTTCTGTTGACCCAGATACTTCTGTTCCTGGTTCTTCCTCTGCTGCTGCCGAGCCTTCTGGAGCTACAGGAGTCGAGACTACTGTGGCTGAGGTTCCAGTTGAGCCGGTTGCTGCTGAGCCTAAGGCTTCCTTACCAGATTCTGCTCCTGACCCGCCTCCAGACCTTTTGGAGTACTGCTTAGAGTATCAGATTCAGTCCGTTGTGGGTCGGTTGCCTCGCCATGCTACCGCGCATATCATTTCCCATGTCTTTAGTCGTCAACCATCTCGAGGTAGAGGTCACAGAGGAGGACGGGGCAGAGGACGCCGAGGTGATCCAACACAGGAGTAGTAGATTAGGATTTTCATTTTTTTTTTTACATCCTCATTGTACAAAGAGACTTGTTTATATATGGAAAAAAACTTTTTTATTTATTCTCTCTTGTCTAGCTCTCTTTTCCTTCTTATTTTTATGCCATTATAACTTGTACACAGGTGAAACAGGTAAAAAATTGGAATTTTTCTCCATTTTCTCTTTTTTTTGCATTTTTCTTTGTATCCGACATATAAGATCAGATACACTAAAACTTCTTTGTATCCGATATAATATGTCGGATACATTAACATCACCTTGTATCCGACATTGTTCATCGGATAAGAATAGATTCTTTTGTATCCGATCTAATATATCGGATACATTAAAAAAAGCTATAAATACGACTGGCCTCGGGATTTGAGTCGTTTTTACGACTTTTTGAGTTTAGGAACCCCCTTTTTCGCCTTTTTCCTCCTCCCATTGGTTCTTAGCTTGCTCCCACCACCTCCAATGTATTCCGGATCATCTTCTGCCCTACCATTGTCTGTCCACGCAGCCTCCCCTGCAAAACAACCTTTTAGAGCAAAACCCCCTAATCTCATTAAGTACAGCCCTGTAGATTCGTTCTACACTAGATGGGTCAACTCCATGACCCTTGATGAAAAGATCAGATGGGATTCTATTCATTTAGGCCATACTTTGCTCATCCCTTCCATCCCATTCAAGTGGGAAATTATTGAAGCCATGATTGGCCATTGGGTACCGGACCTAAACCTTTTTCGTTTTGGAAACCATGAGATGACCCCCACCATTGAAGAAGTTGAGACCATCTTGGGCTTGAGGTTTGCAGAGAAGGTAGTGAACCCACCCCTTAAGCTTAGTTACAAGAAAGAGGCTTCTACTTTCCTGGGCATAGGGAAGAAGGATTTAGGGGATTCTGACACCCTTTTGACTTTGTCCAAGTCTTTTCTGACCTAGAAGCTCTTGAGGGGGGAGAACAAGGAAGCCAGGTTCAATGCCCTGACCCTAATAGTGGTTAATCAACTGCTTTTCCCACAGGATGACGATGAGGTAGACTTGGCCCTTATCTCAGTTGTATGCCAGGTTAGGGAGCGGGAGAGATTGGCTCCTATGGTTTTGGCAGGGATGTACCAAGCTTTAACTGACTGTTACTACAGGAAGAAGAAGCACTTCCTATCATGTGCCCCAATCCTGCAGGTAAAAAATTTCTCTCTCCTTTTTTTTTCTTTTTTTTTTTTTTCTTTTGCTTTTTCTTTCTTTTTGCTTGCTTTTCTTTACAATATACTGAAATATCCCTCCTTTGCAGCTTTGGTTACTTGACCACCTGAGTCAGATTGAGGAGATCAATCGACACTTCTTCCCCAGCTTGAAGGTTCCTATTTTGATGAGCAACTGGGGGTGTCCTGACATTCCAGGAGGTAAACAGGACTGGTTTGCTTTCTTGGCTACACTCCAGGATGATCAGGTGAGGTGGCCTGGTACTTATCAGCCCAATGCAGAGACAGTGATTAGCTTTCGAGACCGCAACTTTTTGGTTCTGGCTGGCTTGAGTCATGCTGTGCTTTACCTTCCTTTGCGGGTTCTTCGTCAGTTCAGAGCAACCCAGGGGATTATGATCCCAAGTGGATACAAGGACCATCTTGGGCCACTTTCACCAGCCACCATGAAGCTGAACGCTTGGTTGATGAGGAAGTGGTCCTATGTTCGTTTCATGCGGAGCCCAGTCTTCTCAGAGTCCCATGTGAAGGACTATCTCTTCTGAATCAGGGAGCAGATACAGAGTCAGGCTCCAGTACCCGAAGATCCTCCTGCAGTTTTGGCTCCTACTTATGAAGACATCCTAGAGTCTGAGAGAGCTTCTCACAAGCGACTTCAGCAGATATGAGTACGAGAGGCCCAGGAGCTTAGGATACGAGGCCTTGACATGGAGAGGCAACTTGCAGAGCAGGTATCCCGCTGTCTTGCTGTGGAAAAGCAACTTGAGGAGCAGAGGCAGGCTTGCTGCTTTGAAGTCCGAGCACTGCGGCAGAAGCACCAGGATGCTTTAGCCAGCCTTAGGAGCATGAGGATCAGGCTGACCCTTTCAGATGAGGTTATTTCTTTCTTGAGTGATCCCGCTGCAGAGGGGGCTTCTGGAGTTATTGCAGCTCAGGCAGTTCGGATTCAGGAGCTTGAAGAGCGGCTAGGAGACAGATACTAGCCTTATTTCCTGCAGATTTTTTTTTCTTTTCTTTTTCTTTTCATATCTTTGTACGAAAGCAAACTCCAATAGTGGAAAGATAAAGGATTTAATTCAAAAATAAATTTTTTATATTATTGACCTCAAAATGCTCAGATGCTTGTAAAAACAAAAGTTTTATGAAAAGTATTTGATTTATCATCACTGGCTAAAGTATAGTTTTTACTTTTTTTATTTATTTATTTATATTTTTTTTTTGAAATTTGGTCCATACACTTAATCACCCATAATTAAAGGAATTAAAACCAGGTTAAATAATGAAAAGGGTAATCCAAAAAAATAATGAGGGATCAAAACCGTCCATCTTAGAACCTTTAGAGTCATCCCAAAATTCCTCTTCTTCCCGAATCGAAGCTATTAGTCCCAATCTGTTCAGTCTTGGTACTCGTGCTGATTTCTCTTCAAGTTTGGATCACATGATCAACTCAACCTTTGATCTTTTTTTTTCTTTTTCTTTTTTTTTATTCTTTTTTTCTTTCTTTCTTGCCAATATTGCCCCTAGCGTCAGTTACAGTTTTCACTAGGGCCGGCTTCTGCATTCCGTCACCACCAATCTCACTCTGAAATTTGAATGAACATACTAAGATCACCGATGGCTTAGAAATAGGACGAAACAAAGGCTAGGCTCGGTTTATGAAAGAAAAGGTATTAAAGGCTCAAAATTTTTCATATGTGGAAATAGGTCAACCGGACTTACAGTCATGATGAATTTAACCCATTTTCCCTAAATTGCATTCTTTGCATATCTTTTCACACTTGGCTTTCATTTGCCATTTTTCTTTGCTTTTTTTCTTTTTCTCTTTATTTTTGCCCCAATTGGCCTTGCCCCAATTTGTTTTGCCCCAATGTAAGACTGTAAGTCTGGTTTAGGTTTATCAAAGAAACGAACCGACTCAACTTGGTTAGACTAGGGATTAAAATTTGCAGGGAAATAAAGAAAAATGGCCTCGGATCATTTCCTAGTAATGTTCAATCAAGGAAAATACTTTTTTACCGCATCAGAGTTAATTGGCTCAGGAAAGTCAGTCCCGTCCATTTCTATCAAGATGAGTGCTCCCCTTGACAGGACCTTTTTGACGACATACGGCCCCTCCCAATTCGGCTTGAACTTACCACGAGGATCTTCCAAAAATGGTAAGATTTTCTTTAGCACCAAGTTTCCTTCTTGGAAAGTTCTGGGCTTCACCTTCTTATTGTAGGCCCGGGCCATTCTCCTTTGGTACAATTGGCCATGACATAGTGCTTTCAATCGCTTCTCTTCTATCAAATTGAGTTGATCACTTATTGACTGTATCCATTCAGCTTCTTCTAATTCAGCCTCCATGAGCACTCTGAGTGATGGGATTTCTACTTCTACTGGTAGAACTGCTTCCATCCCATAGACCAAGGAATATAGGATTGCCCCAGTTGAAGTCCGGATTGAGGTTCTGTAGGCATGTAGAGCAAGTGGAAGCATTTCGTGCCAATCCTTGTAACTCACTACCATTTTCTGAATGATTTTCTTTATATTCTTATTTGCTGCTTCCACTACCCCATTCATCTTTGGCCAATATGGAGCTGACTTATGATGGGTGATCTGAAACTGCTCACACATCTTCTTCATGTCCTTGTTCTTAATATTTGAAGCATTGTCTGATACTATGGCACTTGGCAGTCCATAGCGACAAATAATATTGTGCTTCAAAAATTTAATAACATGGTTGCTTGTGATATTCGCATATGAGGCTGCTTCTACCCACTTAGTGAAATAATCAATTGCCACCAAGATGAATCTATGTCCGTTTGATGCCTTAGGGGAAATCATGCCGATGACATCTATGCCCCACATGGAAAAGGGCCATGGGGATGTAATGCTGTGCAACTCACTTGGGGGTGCGTGCTTGTTATCTGCATATATCTGACATTGATGGCATCTCCTAACATGTATACAGCAATCATGTTCCATCGTCGACCAATAATATCTCAACCACAGGATCTTCTTTGCAAGCATGTGTCCGTTCATATGGGGTCCACAGACTCCTCCATGTACAGTCTCGATTAACCTTTCTGACTCAGCCTTAGATACACATTTGAGCAGAATATCGTTGTGTGATCTCTTGTACAAATGTCCACCACTTAGCAGGAACTGACCAGCTAATCTCTGTATTGTCCTTTTCTCAGTAGACGTGGCATTTTCTGGCAAACTTCTATTATTCAAGAAATTTTTGATATCTTGAAACCATGGTGTTTCCTCTTCTGGTGCTCCCTCCAGAACAACACAATAAGCTGGTTCATCTCTGACCTCGATTTCTAGTGGTTTGATGTCTACCCCTTCTGGCATGCTGATTGTAAGCACCTCATTTTTGCGCTCCCAGAAAAACCAAAAATGCAAACCCTGGACAGAAAGTCAAACCCTGAGGGGTGAAAAGTTGACCTTTTAATCAAATAAAATTTGGCCACCTTGCCTTATCTCAATGAATAAAGAATCCCGACACGAGTCCAACGCAACTGGGTTTGCAGGAATCGGAGTCCGGATGAAGGTTCTGCGGGCGGTCAAACTTAAGGAAGAGCCGAGAGTTGACTTTTCCTCGAATTCCGTGCCAAGTACCTTGCTCTATACCATTGGATAGAGAATCTCGACACGGTTCCAACGCAACTGAGTTTTCTGGAATCGGAGTCCGGATGAGGGTTCTGCGGGCGGTCAAACTTAAGGATGAGCTGAAAGTTGACTTTTCCTCGATTTCTGTGCCAAGTACCTTGCCCTTTACCATTGGATAGAGAATCTCGACACGATTCCAACGCAATTGAGTTTGCTCAAATCGGAGTCCGGATGAAGAAGATATGAGCAGTCAAAGCTAGGGGCATTATTGAAATTTTAGTGATGCCACATGGGATGCCACGTGTGCACAAGGAGTGCTCGCATGAGATGCCACGTGTGCACATGGGGGCTCCACATGGGATGCCACATGGACCCAATGCATGCTTCACATGTGTCATCTCCCACCAACCCTTCATCTTCCCATTAACCCTTCATCTTCCCAACAAAAACCCTTCATCTTCCCACTAACTCTTAACTTCCCAACAAAAACCCTTCATTTTCCCATTAACTCTTGACTTCCCCAAGAAGACTCTTGACTTCCCAAGAAGACTCTTGACTTCCCCATAAGACCTTGGCTCTCCCCAAGACAACCATCCATCTTCCAAGGTTTAAAAGGATTTTTTCTCCAAGACTTCCAAGGAGAAGCTCCCATTTTGGAACTCTCCCATCTCTCTCCCACCTCTCTCCCACCTCTCTCCAATTCGTCCCCTCCCAAAGAAAAAAAAAACCTCTCCTCTCCTTCATCTCTTACCACCCCATTACCCCCTTTGAATCCCCAAGACACAAAAGGATCCCTCTCTCAAGTCTCTTCTTTTCCCTTCCTCTCTACTTGGAGACCAAGGAATGCACTTGAAGAGCTTGGTGGAGCAATAAGGTGAGCTCAAGGTGCTGTCCTACTCTCAAGGAGCTTCAACCACACTCAAGGAGGACTTTAGATCACTAAGGTAAGCATTCTTACCATGTATTGTTTAACATAGTCGGAGTTGAAGGGGTTATGAGCATATTGAAGTAGTTGGTTTTCCATATGCCTTGTTGTTTCTTTACTTTCTGTTTCCTCTCTTCCACTTCTTCTCCTCTCCATGAGGACGAAATCCTATGGTAAGGGGAGATGACTACGATAGAAAGGTGGGAGGAGAGCCCGACCCGCAGCGTATAAAGAGTCGTTTAAGCACATTTTTCCTCCATTCTGGTTACTTTCAGATTATTGAGGAGAGTATGTTCTCCCATTTTTCGCATGTCCAATGTACCCTTAAATCCCCCCTCTCATCATTTCTTTAAAGGTTTCCCATCTAGTGTCATATTTTCTTCTCTTATGTATATTTGGTGCCATGAAGCATGCTTGCCTAGGGTAGAGTCTTTTTTTTTATGCTTTGGGTAGTATGCTCCCCATATCCCCTCCCATGGTTCCCCTCATAGCTACCGTTTTAAGTCACTTTGCATGCACCCTATCCCTCTTTACATACACCAATGCACACACATGAGCATGGCACCAATAAAAGGCATGATAGTTCCCCTTTGTTTTATCCAACTTGCGCGTATGAGAGCACACACACACTCATCCTTTTGTCTATTGTTCTAGCATGTTTTGCTACCTCATTTAGTATGTCCTTACATGTTGATTTAGTTGCTTGGTTTAGTATGTCTTTCGGTTCAAAAATCACCAAGGGTGGCCAAACAAGGCCATTCCCTTAATTTTGTACAACCTAGGGGCCCACACAACTTGTAGAAGCCTCCTAGGAAGCCCAAAAACCACCCCCATTGCAAAGCCCTTAAAAACGCATGTTTGGATGTGATTTTTGGTTTTTGTTAATTTGAATAACCTCACAAGTGAACCAAGCGAACCGATAGGGTTTCCGGGTCATCCGGAAACCCGACATGGGACCTGGACCCTCGGTCCAATTTGGAACATCCGTGGGCCTTCCAACGGGGCCCACCAAGCCCGATGAACCAGTAAGCATGCAAATAAGCAAGATTAAGTGAAATTAACCAATCAAATCGGATGGGCCAAACCTAATGCGGCCCACCCTAACTTTGTTTGTGGAATAATGTTTAAATTGCGTGGTTTGGCCGAGACCAAGGGCAAGGGCCTATCGGGCCCGTCAAAGCCCACCAACCAACCAAGTGAGGGTTTAAAACCCTAAACTTCAGGAACATGGGCTTGCGAGCCTAAGATTGGACTACGGGCCCCAAGCCCCAATGTCCACAACCCTTTGGTGAATTTAAATAAGATAATTTGAAAAAGTTTTGGCAACCATCATGGGGGCCCACCTAGGGGCCCGCAAATCAATGCAGACCCATTTGTTACAGGGAAATTACATAAATGCTCAAATTAAACTTTAAGGTAAAATCAATTCACTTCACCAAAGCCTACATGGCCTCCTAGGCTTAGACAGAGGCCCACATAGGTACCTGGGCTTACCCCAGCCCACCAAGGACACCGTGGACCTTCCAACGGGTCCCACACCATCAGGCACAGATCACCTAATTTAAGCGAGATAAAATCAACTAAAGGGACCCACACCACTCAGGTGGTCCCGCCGAGACCTAACTAAAATGACATGCTGGATTAGGAACCGGGTGAGAACCAAAATAGACAGCTGACTCAAACCTAGGAAGCTCTTTGGGACCTGTCAACCGACAGGGTGGATCGGGGTGTCTACGGACTTCCCCGAACCACAAATGAGACCTTACTTAGAATCTCACGCCGCAGACCAATCAATTAGACTAACTTAGGCACCCAGGTGTCCGCCTGCACCCCATCAGGCGGTGGCGACTCCGATTTCCCGTTTTCTACCAGTGCGACCGTTTTTCAGGTGCGCACACTGACCATTGAAGCCAATGTTGCTAGCGCATCCGCGAACTGACTCTTGGCCCTTGGCATATAGTTAAAGGAAATTCGAGTAAAATTTGTACTTATTTCTTCCAAATACTGGTAATAGGGGATCAATTTGTGATCCTTGGTTCTCCATTCACCAGTTGTTTGGAAGATGATAAGACTCGAATCCCCGAATACTTCAAATTCCTCCACTTCATAATCTATGGCGGCTTGCAACCCAATTATACATGCTTCATACTCTGCAATATTATTGGTGTACTGGAATCTCAGCTTCACCGCAATCGGGATGTGTGAACCATCTGGTTTGACCAAGACTGCCCCTATTCCATTTCCATTCATGTTAGCGGCCCTATCGAAGAACATTTGCCAAGAACTTTTACTTTCCTCTTCTTCAGTAAACAGAATTGCCTCGTCAGGAAAGTTGGTCTTCAACGATTGGTATTCTGGCAAAGGATGTGCAGCCAGGTGATCAGCTATGGCTTGACCCTTAATCGCCTTCTGAGTGATGTATGTGAGGTCAAACTCGGAAAGTAACAACTGCCACTTCGCCGTTCTGCCAGTTAGTGCCGGTTTCTCAAATAAATACTTCAGAGGGTCCATCCAGGATATAAATAATGTGGAGTGACTAAGGAAGTAATGCCTTAGCCTCTGAGTGGCCCACACTAGAGCACAACAGGTCTTTTCCAATGGTGAGTGTGCGCGCGTGGGAAACGCGGCACGGGAGAGTTCGGAGTCGCCACCGCCTGATGGAGTGCAGGCGAACACCTGGGTGCCTAATCTTGTCCATTGGGCTTTTGGTCTGCGGTTTGAGATTCTAAGTCAGGGTCTCGGTTGTGGTCTGGGGAAGTCCGTAGACACCCCAGTCCACCCCGTCGGATGACGGGTCCCGTGGGTTCCCTGGTTTGAGTCAGCTTTCTAGTTGGTTTTCACCCGATACCTAATCCAGCATGCCATTTAATTAAGTCTTGGCGGAACCACCTGAGTGGTGTGGGTCCCTTTAGTTGATTTTATCTTGTTATTTAAGTTGTTTGAGTCTGATTGGGTAGGCCCTGTTGGGAGGCCCACGATGTCCTTGGCGGGCTTGGTTAAGCCCATGTACCCTTGGCGGGCCTCTGTCTAGCCCTAGGAGGCCCTTTGGGCTTAGGTTAGTATGTTGATTTTACTTAATTGTTTAAGTTCGTATTTTAGGTGATTCTCATGCAAAAGTGGGTCGGCCTTGTTTTGCGGGCCCCCATGGTGGTTGCCAAAGTAGTTTGGATTTGCTTTATTTAAATTTGCCAAAATGGGCAGGTCACTGGGCTTGGGGCCCGTGATTCAGGTTTGGGCTTAAAAGCCCAGTTCTTTGAAGTCTAGGGCTTACACCCTAACTTGGTTCGGTTAGCGGGCTTTGGCGGGCCCGATAGGCCCTAGCCCTTGGTCTCAGCCAAACCACGCAATTCATGCATTAATCCACAAAATAAGGTTTGGGTGGGCCGCATTGGGTTTGGCCCACCCGATTCAAATGGTTCATTCTATTTAACTCATTCATTTGCATGCTTTGAGTTTACCAGTCTTGGTGGGCCCCGTTGGAAGGCCCACTAGTGTTTCCAAGTTGGACATTGGTCCAGATCCCAAGGTGGGTTTCCGGGTGGCCCGGAAACCCTGTTGGCTTATTTGGTTTAGTTCAAATCACCCCCAAAATTCGACAAGGAACATCAAAACACACAAAATTTATATTTCTGTATGTATCCGGCCTTGGTTGCCGGATACACACAAACCCTAGGTGATCTGGCCTCTATTGCCGGATAAGCACAAACCCTAGGTGATCCGGCCTGAGTTGCCGGATCGCCATGAAATGTTCATTTTTTGGGTTCTGCCGTTCGGGGTGGTTTCCAAGGGTTCCTAGAAGGCGTTCTAAAGTTTGGTGGGCCCCTGGGTGGGCCCACGTTGGTTCAGGTTTGGGAGAAGTCACATTAGCTTCCCCTTTTGGTTTCTCCTCAAGATATGGAGGCGTTGGAAGGCATGGGGCTTGCTGCCCTTCTCCCTCCTTCTCCCACAATCACAGTAGTCTGGTAGGGATCTTGGCATCCCTACCTGCGTATTTTGCCTCCGTCCACCAATGGCAACCCAAATCTGGCCACCAAACATCCCGTGCTATGTTATCCTCATAAAAAAATACCTATATGCAAAACCATGGGGCAGAAAATGGAACAAAACAATGGCTAACATGTCATGGTTAAAAGCATCGCTAAGTGGGTGTAGGGTGGTGATCGACCATGCTGGGGGAGCCGTCATTGGTGCTAATGGGGATGCTGCTGCTGTTCCCCGCAGCAGCTCATACGAGCACCGAAAAGAGTAAGCAAACATCCAGGTGGAGTGAGGGGAAGTGGTGGGAGCATGCTTTCATGTATGCACAAGGTGGACAACAGATGATAAGAGCAATGGTGGAATGCCTAATACGTGGCATGCATGGTTTAGCAAGGGCACTACGAAGGTGGCTGCCAAAGCTATAGGGTCATACATATGCAAGAAATAGAATAAGCAACCCATATGCATGCTAGAAGGAGATAAGACAAAGCATGGTTTAACATGCATTCCCCACACATCATACCAACATTTGAACCCAAAATCCATGCTTGACCCTAACGAAAATCAGAGAAAGGGAAGAAAGGGGGGTTTATATGGGGATACATTAGAGGTTAGCATGAGGAACAAGCTCCCCTTTAAAACAGACATATTCATGCTAAAACAGTGGCCGAAAATGGAGTAACAAAGTATCTCACCCTCTCCTAAGGTCGTGCATGGGGTCTCCTTTACCCTTGGAGACCCCCATGCTACCAAGAAACGGAAGACAACACAAGAAAATATCATCTAAAACAGATATGAGCTTGGTAGAAGGAAAACTCAGAACTTTTATGGAAGACTCTCTTTTTAATATATGTGTAACAAAACATGTCAGGGAGTCTCACCTGATGGTCTTTAGATGCTTAGGCAGTGTGGAAACACCTCCTGGAGGTGGGACAGTGGCTGTAGCTTCCTCCTTTGTAACACCAACAGCAAGGGCTCCTCTCTTGGTTGTGGGGAAATGGAGAAGAAGAAGGAGAAGAGAGGGTGGGTAGTGTTTAGGTGGTGTCTTAGCTGGTATGGGGGCAGTGAGGGGTTGAATGGGAGATTTTCGGAGCCAAGACCAAAGGGTGGGAGAGGTGGAAGCAATCAAAAAAAAAGCCAACCCCGAAAATGAACTGCTGATTCCTATTTATAGACAAACTTAATGTATCCGGCAAATCAGGCCGGATACACTAAATACTCTTCATATCCGGCCTCCATGGCCGGTTACACAGGTCTTCCTTTGTATCCGGTATTCAATGCCAAATACAAAACATGATCATTCGAAAATTAAATGCCTCCGCGAATTTGTCGGGCGATCAGCGCGAAAATCTTTTTGTATCCGGCATTTGATGTCGGTTATACACTGGGGTATGTGTATCCGGCATATATAACCGGATACAAATCAAAAAATTACGGATTTGCCCTTCAACTTGACCGATTCGACTGATTCGACCGATTTGACACTTTTGGATATCTACGGATTGCCCCGTACGAATTCTTGTTTAGTCCCTGAGATTTTTGGATATTTAAGATTTAGTCCCCGAGATATTTTGCTGCGTTGGATGCCACGTGTGCAGTTTCCGGTTTTGCTACTCGGAAACTTCGACAGCTCATATCTCCCTCACCCGAACTTCGATTTAAGCAAACTCAATTGCGTTAGACTCGTATTGGAGCCCTCTATCCAATAACATAGGGCTAAGAACTTGGCACGGGGTTCGAGGAAAAGTCAACTTTCTGCTCATCCTCAAGTTTGACCGGCCCACAGAACCTTCATCCGGACTCCGATTCCTGCAAACTCAGTTGCGCTGGACTTGTGTCGGGATTCTTTATCCATTGAGATAAAGCAAGGTGGCCAATTATCACTTGATCAAAAGGTCAAATTTTGACCTCTCAGGGTTTGACTTTTTAGCTGGGTTTTGCATTTCTGGCTATTCTGGGAGTGCAAAAATGAGGTGCTTACAGTGAGTATTTGGCTTCATATTCTGTGAATTTTTTACTCAGATAGTAAATTGCCATTTCCTTTCTACCCGTCTCATCATGCTGCCCCAAGACACATCCCATTGATGTTTCCAACACTGACAAGTACAGGATCATTGGTCTTCCTGGAGTTGGTGGCACTAACACAGGTGGGTTCAGCAAATACTCCTTTATTGTGTCAAATGCCTGCTGGCAATCCTCATTCCAGACCGTCGGGTTATCCTTCCTCAGAAGTTTGAAAATTGGTTCACAAATAGTAGTGAGTTGTGCTATGAACCGGCTTATATATTGAATTCTTCCAAGAAAGCCCCTAACCTCCTTCTCTGTTCTGGGTGATGGCATTTCAATTATGGCCTTGGCTTTAGCCAGGTTAATTTCAATTCCTCTTCTGCTCACTATAAATCCCAGCAACTTCCCTGATATAGCCCCAAAGACGCATTTAGCCGGGTTAAGCCGTAGACTGTACTTTCTGAGTCGATCAAACACTTTCTTCAGATTGATCAAGTGGTCCTCCTCTTTGCACGATTTGGCAATCATATCGTCCACGTAGACCTCCATCTCCTTATGGATCATATCATGGAATAGTGCTGTCATGGCCCGCTGGTATGTTGCCCCAGCGTTCTTAAACCCAAATGGCATGACTGTATAGTGGAAGGTACCCCAAGGTGTGATGAATACTGTTTTCTCTTGATCTTCCTTAGCCATTTTGATCTGATTGTATCCCGAGAAACCATCCATGAACGAAAATAGGCTATGTACCGCAATATTATCGACCCAAATGTCGATGTGTGGAAGTGGAAAATCATCCTTTGGGCTTGCCTTATTCATATCTCTGTAGTCCACGCACATTCTGACATTCCCGTCCTTCTTTGGTACTTGCACTATGTTTGCAAGCCACTCGGGGTATGTGGAGACTGCCAAAAATCCGGCTTGAAATTGCTTGACTACTTCGTCCTTGACCTTCAAGGTCCATTCAAGTTTCAATCTTCTCAACTTCTGCTTAATTGGCTTAACCCCTGGCAAAATTGGCAACTTGTGCACCACCATGTCAGTATCCAACCCTGGCATGTCCGAATATGACCAAGCAAACACATCCTCGTAGTCTGCCAAGAACTGTGTCATTTCAACACGCTGCACATTAGATAAACATGCCCCAATTTTCACTATGTTTGGGTCATCTTCGGTCCCAAGATTTATTGAAATGGTCTCCTCAATATTAGGTTGACCCCCTTTTCATGACGTTCCAATTGATATTAAATTTCTTTTGGAACGTCTTCTTCTTCGACCTCGGTCTCTTCTTCGATCCCCATGAGATCAAAGTCGAGCTCAAAGTCGAAGTCATATTCAACCTGATCCAATTCGGTTTGATTATATGGTTCATAAGTGGTTTGGACCTTTTTGAAAAATTTAAATTTTCTAGAAAAAATAGAAAAATCTTTTTGGTTTTTTTGTGAGCATTCTAAACATAATTCCCTTGAAAACGAAGGCTCATTAGGACCTTCAGGGAAATGGTATTCCACTATTGGAGTTTTTTTTTTGGAAACCGCGTCAGTTTGCCAAACAAACGCTGCTTCAAAGGTAAGGGGAGTTTCCTCCCAATTGTTCAATATAAAATTTTCAGGAGCAGGGGAAATTGTGCAAGCCTGCTCCTTAAACCCAGAATCCGATGCCATCATCACCGGGTGGGTACTGCCCTTTTCTGTTACGGGGCCCAGTCCAGATATAACCTCATCTAGAATCTTCACTGCTGCCCAGTCAATGAATGGCAGCTCCTTGTCACCAACTGTCTTTTCGCCTTCAATCATGGCGAAGAATGCACGGACATCTTCGGAGAAATCCACCTGCTGCTCGGGCTGGGGCCCAGGCCCGCCCAATATTCCAAGCATAGGAGATGGGTTATAGGGTTGTAGGGTCGGAACAGAAGGCTTTTGGTATGAGTTGATGTTATGGTAGGGAGGCTTGGATTGGTCCATAGGAGGAGATAGTTGGATTATACATGAGGGTTTTGGAAAATTCTCCCTTAGATGAGGGATTTTTCCTCTGCTTCTATTCTCTCCTTCTTCATGCTTCATTCTTCTCCATCCTCAGGGTTTAAATCCCAACCCTACTTTAGGGATCAGTTTCTTGGCCCTGATGGGCTCCACCATTCCTTGCAAATTTATTCCCAGGCCTTTTCCCGGGTGAAAATGGTATTTCTCCATCACTTTCTTCACCATCTTCTCTGCAGTAGTCCCTTTTCTTTCTCCTTTCTCACACCCCCCAGGTATGAAATTTACCGTTTCAAATTGAAATGAATGAAACGCAATCTTGTCAACAGTCAAATCTACATTTATCAAGGGTACATCAGGTGACACAATGGGAGGCACCAAGTTCTCAGCTAGAACTGTTATCACCCTTTGCCCTCTTATGTATTTCACCCTTTGGTGGAGCGTGGATGGTATTTCCCTAGCCGAGTGTATCCACGGCCTTCCTAGGAGCAGATTGAAGGCTGCGGGTATATCCATCACCTCAAATGTGATGTTGAAGATATTCGCTCCGATTGTGACCGGCAGTTCAATCTCCCCTAGGGAGTGTGTCTTAGAGCTGTCAAAAGCTCTCACTATCCTCCCATTCTGCTTGATCTTCGACTGATCCATACCAAGCTTGACAAAAGTGATTAACGGACAGACGTTTAACGCCAATCCGTTGTCAATTAAAACCCGTGCGATCATGCTGCCCTTACAAAGCACTGTGATGTGCAAACGGTCAACATGATAACACCCACCTGGGCTTATCTCACCTTTGGAGAAACTTATTACATTATGTGACAACATTTGAGCAACCATTTTGCCTAGTTGGTCCGGATCGATAGTCTGGGATACATGTGCGCTCTGTAGCACCCTTAACAATGCGTCACTGTGCTTTTCAGAATTTAGCAAAAGGCCCAGAATTGAAATCTAGGCCGAGACCTTGTTCAGCTAATCCATAAGATTGAATTCACTCTTTTTATTATTTTTATGAGGTCTGATGCCTCATTTTCTGCACCCTGGGGGTGTCTTCTCCTACTTTTGTTTTTCCCTTCATTTTTCTTTTTTCTTCTGTTTCTTTTCTCTCTCTCTCCACCTCTGTCTCTTTTTCTTTCTCTACTCCTTCCACACATTTTCCCAACCTCGTCATGAGGTTCACCTCCTCCTGGTTCTAGTTCCTGACCACTGGAACCGTAGCCGTGACCCCCTCGCTGTAATTCCATGGTACAGCTGCCTCAGAATAGGCTAGTTTGGGGACATTAACCACTAACGGCTGGAGTTTGGACCGGGATGTATGGGCCAGCCTAGGGATACTGTAGGAAGCAGGAATGTTTACAACCATGGGTCTGAGTTTGGACCCAGATGTGGCTGATGGAACTGAAGAGGTGATGGATGCGGTAGTGGGGTCGAGGTTGACGACCAATGGAGCCTTTGATGGCTTGGCTGGAGTATAGGCGGGTGGACCGCAATTGAAGACCAAAGGAGGCCTTGTAATGTTTATTTGGGCCATAAGAGAGGAGACCCAGTTCAGAGAAGAGCTAATGTCCTCAGTAGTATGATCATTTTTCTGGGAGACCATATTGACCTCCTCTTCTTCTTTCTCTTGAAAAAAATGGACCTTAACCGAGGTCCCTATGGGAGCTATAAGCTGAGATGGGTCAAAGGCCCTTCTCATGGTGGATATGGCAGTGATGGAGTTGGACGGGCCTGCCCCATTGTGGTAAGGCAGAGGGTTCTGCCCGATGTCATTTCCCGATGGGGCAGGCGCAGCCGTGTTAAAAACCAGGGCCTTTTGATCTAGCAGATCCTGGACTGCATGTTTCAGCATCCAACAAGTGTCAGTAGAGTGTCCCGATGCACCCATGTGATAGTCACAAGTGACAGCTGGATCAAAATTCCTCCCCTTCGAGGCATTTGGGTTGGGCTCCTTCAGGGTCACATACTCCCCTTTCAGCAGGGTTGGTAACAATTGGGAAAGAGACACAGGAAGGGGAGTAAAGACTCGGCTCCTTCTTGCTGCCATCCAGGCTTCCCTCTACTCCTTAGTAAAAGTCCTCCTCTAATTTGCTGGCACGGAGGGGGAGAAATTGACGTTGTGCGGGGTCTGATACGAGTGCTGGGACTGTTGGGCCTGCTAGGGTGCAGAGATGTTGACATGGAGCGGTTTCTTGGCGGAGGGAGCTTGGACTAGATTCACTTCCCTTTCTTTCCTAGCCCCGTTCTTCTTGAACCCAACTCCCTTCTTCTGTGCCAAGGAAGCGGTGGAATCAGATTGCCCAATCAAAGTAGAGTAGTCTATAAGCCTTCCTGACCTGACCCCTTCCTCGATCCGGTCCGCCACCTGTACCAGGGCTGCAAAATTTGTGGTGATCTGCCCCAGCAGATGGTTGTAGAAGGGCTGCCCTAATGTACCCACAAACGTTGAGATCATCTCGGGTTCCAGCATGGGCGGCCTGACCTGGGAGGCAGCCTCTCTCCACCTCTTAGCATACTTCCTTACAGACTCATCTTTTCCTTTGCTCATTCTCATCATGTCGTACCGGTCTGGCACGATCTCTGAGTTAAATTTGTACTGGTCTAAGAAGGCGTCGGCTAAGTCCTTCCACCTTCTAACCCTGTCATGGTCCACGGTGGCAAACCACCTTAGGGCTGACCCTGTCAAACTCCTCTGAAAGAGTTGGATCAGTATGCCGTCATCCCGGCCAAACTGGCACAAAGCCCCGCAGTATAGTTTCAAGTGGCTCATAGGGCAGCCTGCGCCATCATATTTGTCGAAGTCCGGGCACTTGAACTTGGCCGGTAAGCATACATCTGGGTACATGCACAGGTCGTCAAAGGTGGTGCCTCCGTAGTTGTTTCCCCCCTTTACCTCCTTCAGCTCTTCCTAGATCTTCTCTATCCTGTGTAGCATTTTTCTTTCCATCTCCTCCCTAGCTTTTTCCTTCTCCATTTCTTTCTCAGACTCCACAGTGTTTTCCCTGATCAGGATAGGTTCAGGGACTGGCTCAGAGATGGGTTCAGGAATAGGTTGAGCAGGAGGTGGAATGTAGGCTTGAGGTGGTGGTGCTTGATGGGAAGTAGAGGCTTGGTTTTGGGCCTGGGCCTGTTGGGCCTGAGCCGCCAGTAAGTCCCCCAGCATTTTGGCCAAACCGGCCACTTGCTCTTGCAGCTGAGCAAAGTCCTGAGCGGGTACGGTGGCTTGAGCTTGATTCTCTTCAGTATTCATTGCTCGGGCTTTGGATCTGGTCATGGGAGCAATGATGGCAAGTAAGTGTACCTGGGGAAAGAAAAGCAAAGAAACATGTCAGCTTCCGTTTAACTTGAGTCACACCCCTATAAATGTAGACAAGTAGGTTAGGTGAACACAAGTCTGGATTCATTTGTCTTTATTATTATTATTTTTTTATTTTGCTTGGAATATTCTAGGGCTTCCAAGCATCCCACAAAATTTTGTTTTGATTGGTTCTCGTGACCAAACAAAGGTTTTTGGAATATTCTGGGGCTCCCAAATGTCCCATAAATTTTTGATTTTGATTGGTTCTTGTGTCCAAACAAAGGTTTTTGGAATATTCTGGGGCTTCCAAATGTCCCATAAATTTTTGATTTGATTGGTTCTCGTGACCAAGCAAAGGTTTTTGGAATATTCTGGGGCTTCCAAATGTCCCGCAAAATTTTGATTTTGATTGGTTCTCGTGACCAAACAAAGGTTTTTTGGAATATTCTGGGGCTTCCAAATGTCCCATAAATTTTTTGATTTTGATTGGTTCTCGTGACCAAGCAAAGGTTTTTGGAATATTCTGGGGCTCCTAAATGTCCCATAAATTTTTGATTTTGATTGGTTCTCGTGACCAAGCAAAGGGTTTTGGAATATTCTGGGGCTTCCAAATGTCCCATAAATTTTCTTGATTTTGATTGGTTCTTGTGACCAAACAAAGGTTTTTGGAATATTCTGGGGCTTCCAAATGTCCCATAAATTTTTTTGATTTTGATTGGTTCTTGTGACCAAACAAAGGTTTTTTGGAATATTCTGGGGCTTCCAAATGTCCCATAAATTTTTGATTTGATTGGTTCTCGTGACCAAGCAAAGGTTTTTGGAATATTCTGGGGCTCCCAAATGTCCCATAAATTTTTGATTTTGATTGGTTCTCGTGATCAAGCAAAGGGTTTTGGAATATTCTGGGGCTTCCAAATGTCCCATAAATTTTTTTGATTTTGATTGGTTCTTGTGACCAAGCAAAGGTTTTTGGAATATTTTGGGGCTCCCAAATGTCCCATAAATTTTTGATTTTGATTGGTTCTCGTGACCAAGCAAAAGGTTTTGGAATATTCTAGGGCTTCCAAATGTCCCATAAATATTTTTGATTTTGATTGGTTCTTGTGACCAAGCAAAGATTTTTGGAATATTCTGGGGCTTCCAAATGTCCCATAAATTTTTTTGATTTTGATTGGTTCTTGTGACCAAACAAAAGTTTTTGGAATATTCTGGGGCTTCCAAATGTCCCACAAATGTTTTGATTTGATTGATAAAAATAACCAACCAAAGGTTTCTTGGAATATTCTAGGGCTTCCAAGTGTCCCACAAATGTTTTGATTTGAATGGAAAAAATATCCAACCAATGGTTTTTTTTTCTTCTGAATTTTCTCAGTTTTCAAGTTCAAAAGCTTGATAAAAACATGTTTGAATTGAATTGGTATCAAAAAATATGACACTTTGGTTCCCTCATTGATTTTAAAAATTAGGTTAAATCCTAAAAGAATATTTTTTTGTTTTTGCTTTTTTTTTATATATATATTTTTGGAAACATTTTTACATTCTCTTTGGGGTGCCTGAGGATTATCCACAGTGTTTTAGGCATTTTATTCTAAAAATTTGGGTTGAAAAACCAATTTATACATTTTTTTGAATGTATCCGACATGACATGTCGGCTAAGGCTATGGCTTATTGTATCCGATACAAATGATCGGATACACACATAAGCCTTTGTAACCGACGAAGTATATCGGATATGAATAAAACTCTGTTTAACCGACCTGAGTTGTCGGTTAATGCCGAAATAGCCCTTTTTGACTCATTTTTTCACCAGATTATGTTATTTTCATTCCCACTTGATGTTCATCTTGACTTGGCCTTTAAATCTTGCCCCAACTTGGGCTTTGACATCATTCTTGCTAAAATTCACAAATTCATGAGGGTACTTGTACCCTCCAAAGTTATACACCAATTGTTGGACTTTGTACACTTGGTTGCCTCTTGCTTGGACTTTGGGTAGGATGACCTTTATTGAGTTGGAAACTCATCCTATGGGTTACACCAATCTTAGGCTACAAACATTTTTGGGAAAAATTTCATCCCAAGCATATGGACACCATGGTTTTTAACTTATATAAAGATAACTGAATACATGGCTTTACCTTGCCACCTTGTATTACCTTCAATATGGTATTCATATTATACCTTGGCCTGTGAACATGCAAACGGTCCCCCCACATTTACACCCAATTCCCCAAACGCAATTGTGTACTTTTAGCTGAAAACGTGTTTCTCCACCTTCAAGCGTATGGTTTTTGGGTTTTGGCTTAATTGGCAACTTAGAACTCAAGTCTAGTGATGCCCGGAATCGAATCACAGATCACATTGTCATCACATCATTGACTCAAATTCTAAGATGAATGTTTTCACTTTCGCTTTCCGAAGTAATCGACCTCGGTGCGCCAAGCTACCCACATTCAGGTTCAACTTCCTATAGGTAATGGGTAAGCTGTGCAAATAGTTTAAAGTGCTCAAGTGCATTTAAAATTGAGGTACATTCACAACGTCCCAGCCCCTTGCCACTCTTTTTCGTAGCCATGCATAGAATTTCAAGCCAAGGCATATGACATTATATTGAAAGCAAAAACTCATGCAAGCAAGGTAGTAAAAGCCACTCAATATGCACACAATTATCACATACCCAAAAATTAGCATATAAGCATGTTATCATTTTGCACCAACAACAAATAAACCATGCCAAGCATGCTTGAAACCCAAAAGCATTCCCTAAATTTCAGATTTCATGCTCAAAGTGTGTCACTTATACCCCAAATTAAAGGCCTAAAAATACAGTACCTAAGCATTTTGTACAAGGAGCATTTGAATAGAGAAAACATGCTTGAAAACTCCTCCAAACATCTACTGAATTCTGGGTCTTAAAGTTCTCCTTTTCATGCTCAAAGTGCATTGCTTATACCCCAAATTGATACCTAAAAATTCAGCAACTAACAATATGGTCCAAGAAGTGTTTTGTTGGGGGAAACATGCTTGAAACCACCCAAAATGGTTACTGAATTTTCTAGATTTTTTGTTTATTGTTTTCATGCTCAAAATGTATCCTTAATACCCCAAACTAGAGGCCTAAAAATACAGCACCTACTTGACATGGTATAAGAAGAGTTTTGATGGTGAAAACATGCTTGAAAACCCTCACAATGGCTACTGAATTTCAGATTTCATGCTCATTGTTCTTTATGTTCAACATGCCTCATTAAAGCCTTAAAAATTCAGCAACTAAAATAGGGTGCAAGAAGGGTGCTAATTGAGGAAAACATGCTTGAAAACAGCCAAAAATCCCTACCAAATTTACTGAATTCATGCTGTTAATTTCCATCATCCAAATATGACATTAAATCCCCAAATCAAGGTATGTTATCATCAAGCACACCAAAATCATGTTATGGGATAGGCATTCCCTAAACAAATTTCTAGGCATAATTAAGCACCTCACACATGCCATATCTTCATGAATCTTCTAATAATACAAAACAACATGCTAGATACTTCAAGCAAGTTCACATAAAATTTCAAAACAGCAAACCTTCACAAATAAGAATAAAGCACGAACAAACACAAAACATGGCTTAAATCCACAAGTCCCCAGCCAGCGGAGTCGCCAGTTGTGAGACACTGGAAAATCACCGGGATGATCTCCCTCCGTCAACACATGGGCTCAACGTAAAATGTGGGAGTCGCCACCATTCAGATTTTTTGAGGTGAAAATGGACACCAAAAGATTCAAAAATAAGCAAAAAGAGCTAAAAGGCAAATACTAGAGTAAAAATAACTCTACTTGAAAATCAAATCCAGAGATGGGTAAGGGGATTAGATTATGAACGGGGGAAGGTGTTAGGCACTCCCATTCACCCACACAAGGTAGTTGCCAAGTGTTGTTCATGCTAAAAAATGAGAAAGCTTGCTAAACTCATCAAAAACCTTGACAAAGGATAAAACAAATGTATGATATCTTCACATGAAAATCAAAATGAATTTCAGATCCTCTTTTATGTTAATATTACTTCTGGAATATCACCAATAGATGGAAATCAAAGCAAAAGTTGCACAAAACCAAGTTGAGTCAAATCCGGAAGATTCGGTAAAACATAACGCCATTTGTCTTGAAATCATTTAAATCCAATTTAAATGGAGCCAAACCAAATCCATTTGAAAGATTATGGTAAATAAGAGACTCATGCAAAATTCCAATTAAATCCGGCTGAAATCCTAGGAGTTATGCTTATTTTAAAAGTGCTGTTGGAGGTAGTAAAAAGTGGCAAGTGGGCATGTTTGTAAAATTATCTAGAAAAATCGGCTCCATATAAATTCATGAAATTTGGTGGGAATGAAGTATGTATGGTCATATTTCAGATGAAACTAGCCTCATACAAAAATTCATTCGGATGTGCCTTGGGTGGTCTCCCGAACAGGCCCCGAAGATCACACATTTACCCAGAAAAGTGCTGTTGAACAGCTCTGAGTAAATCTGTTACCAACAACACAAATGGAATCAAAAAATTATGAAACCAACTGGATTTGAAACTAGACTTCCAAAGGAAAACTCAGAAACAAGAATCATTCGTATCGGACTTAAAACGAACACTCGGCGCTCAGTCGAAGTGATAGGTTCCGTATTCAGACCTGAACTGACCTATCAACTTCGACAGAGAGGTGTCAAAAATCCGCTTGATAGAAATATATGAAATTTTACAGGCATAAACTAGACATCCTCACCTTTCCCATGGCTCTAAAATCACTCCAAAATTCATCCGGACGATGAAGTTACGAGTGTCCAAAGTTGGGTACAGTTGCTGTCAAGTTAAGCCTTTTTTGAAGAAAATGAATTCAAAACAGTGCTTGAGTATGTGGAATCCATACAAGATAGATCAAAACCATTTTAAAACGATGTTGAAGAACCTCTAGGAAGAAATGGGGCAAGGTTTGGCTCACCATCCTCTCCGATTGGAAAGGATATACCAAAAAAACCCCCCAAAAGTGAGCAAAAATGCCCAAAACCGAGAGGTTGGACCTAGAGGTCTTCAATACTCAACAAAACTTGCTTGAAATCATGTTGAAAAGCAACAAGAAATATCCCAGAATTGTTTGGGGCTATTTATTTTAGATCCACCACAATGACGGCAATAGATCCAAAATAAAAGCCAAATCCAACTAAACAAGTGCTATGTGTGTATGTGTAAAAATCCATTCTTTAACAAAATAACATATAGCATGCATTTAAATCAATCAAATGGGGTTCTAAAACAACCTAGGGTTCCGTTCCATTATCGTTTCCCTTAGTTCTCTCTCCCCGTTAAACACGGTTCTTCAAGATAATCTTGGGGTACTTTGAATATGAAACGGTTTTCATAGAATCAAAAGGCTTATTCCAATCAAGGTTCTAGCACTAGGATCAATCCCCAGTCTCGTTTCCCCTAGATCCCGCCTTCACATTTTACAGCTAGGGGGAGTCTCGAGATACTTTGAGTAGAGGAAGGGTTTTCACACACATAAAAGAGGCCTTATTCTACAGAAAGGTAGAAGAAGAGATCTAGATCTAGAAGGTAAAAACAGAAAAATAAAGAGAGGTTTGAGGCTTACCAGGGGCTTCTGGAAGCAAGACTGCAGCGGTTCCCCTCTTCACTCGGAGCTTTTTGATCTCCAACTTCTTGGCAAAAGTTCTTGGCAAGAGTTAATGGCCATTTGCTTAAGGAGAAGCCTCCTATTTATAGGCAAAGGCTAGGGTTAGGGTTGGTGGGATGGTAGACACAACATAATGTCTAGAGCCCACCAACCTTAACCCTAAGGCTATTTCCAAGATTTCCACTCATTTAATGAAGGATATGATGGTAAAAAGTGAAAACTCTCGAAAAACCCTAATTTGGAGCAAAAATCATGTATCCGACATATCAGGTCGGATACACAAGCATCTATATGTATCCGACATCAGGTTTGCTTGTATCCGACAACTTATGTCGGATACAAAGGGATATGCTTGTATCCGACCTAAGTTGTCGGATACAAGGAAAAATGCTTATTTTCTCAAATTTTGTGCTGGTTTCAAAGGAGATAATGATTTTTGCCAATTATTCATCATTTTTACTGTGCAATTTGGGGTGTCTACAGCAGCAGTCTAGAAAACAAACCAAATGAATAAAATCAGCCATCGGTCACCAAATGAATAAAAATCAGCCATCGGTCACCAATGTATAAGACTCATTATCCGGTTTGATAAATTCTCAGTTTTAAGAAAAATTGATCTAAAACTCAATTTCATTTTGGACAAATGGAGACTAAAGGATTAACCATGAATTGTCACTAGCCAAACTGGTACAGTAGGACAGGACTACTAAATTTTTTTCCAATTATTAACTTGTTTAGTATTGTTCATTTTATTAGCCAAAATAAATTTTTTGGGAGACTCTAGGAAGATATTAATGGATTATGTTCAAAACACCAAAGACAGACAAGTCAGTGTTTTTACACCTTCTGATCAATCATGAACAAACCCAATTCAAATTCCACAGAAGAATTGAGAAACATACAGATCAAATCATCACTGGACCAACAAATAATGAAGAATAAAAAAGTGAAGAAAAGAACCCAAAAAGAAAAGGGAATCAAGAAAACACAATCTATTACTGAATAAATCATAATATCCGAAGCGAAAACCCATGAAGCATGAACTTCGAAACAAAGCAGGGAATTACAATAAGAGCGGAAAAAATCTACAGACCCAGAAACAGAATTACCCATCAATTCAATTTAACAAAATAGGCATACAAAAAAATAATTAAAGAGCAACCCCATAAATAACAGACAATTAATCGAGCTTATGGAGAAAAATAAGTGCTTTTACAGCCAAAAAAAAAAAGCAAATTAATCGGGTTGAGACAGAGAGACCTTGAACGTTGTCTGGTTTGGGTGAAGAAGGAGAAGAGCCCATAGCACGAACCGAGAAACACAACCTTCGGGATTTCCTTAATGCTTGAAAGGTTAAGACAGATTGCGAATTGAGAAGAAAATCAAAATTTTTCGTTGAAGAAAGGTGAGTTGGAAGACTCTTCAGGTTACACGAGCTACTCAAAGCGGGAAAAAATGCAAAGCCTGAAATTTCGTTTCCCCGCCTATTCATCGTTAATGGAAGTTGAAAAGGGAGAGACTTAACGCTTCTTAGATGACATGGAGGGTTGAGACACGCGGCCGCAAATTATTGCGGCAGCCGTAGCGATTGCAGTATAAGACCACAAACGATTTCTTCCCCCCATTTGAGTGGTCTTCCGTTTCGAAAGACCGATGGTGGCAATAGGGGCCTTTGAATAGGCAGCCACGTCAGACAATGATGTGGGCTACCAGGTGAAAGGAATCCGACCTGATTCCTATATATCGCTAGAAGCAATAATGAAGAAAAACGAACAAAAAACACGTAGATTTTACGTAGTTCACCCCAGAATAGGGCTACGTCCACATCCGCCGTTTTCACTATGTCATGAATAGAAGAATACAATTAATGACTACAAGAACAGGGATATACCCTAATACAAAACGAAATACCCAAAATACCTTCTTGCTAATTTTCGCCTTGGGGGCTCCACGACAGCTATGGCTGAGTATCCAGTCAAGGTTTTGGCGTGCCGCCGAAATTTCGATTAGGAGACCCCCGGCGATGCATTTTGCCGGGGGAAATCGCTGGGGTCGTGCCCCCAGCGATTTGTGTCGAAATGCCAACCTAGCCGAGCGAAATTTTGCTCGACTTTAGTCAGCATTTTATTTTAAAACAAAACGCGCGCACGTGTGGGCTTTTAGTCAACCTGCAAAAAAAATATGGGGAGAAAGGGGGTGACGAACCAGTGCTTGGGGGGATTTTTGGCGCTATTTTTGCTTGGATTTAGGCTCGTTTTTTGTCGTTTTTCATCATATAGCAAGATTAAAGTACTTTGAGCCAAGGTTTTGTGGATTTGGAGGAGATTAAAGCCACGTTCATCGCACACCTTCGGTAAGGTCGTTTTTTTCAAATTTTTTTGATCTAAAGCTTGTGGAATGTCTTGATTTCATTAATATACCTTAAGTCTGAC
This sequence comes from Buxus sempervirens, assembly GCA_947561395.2. NCBI lineage: Eukaryota > Viridiplantae > Streptophyta > Magnoliopsida > Buxales > Buxaceae > Buxus > Buxus sempervirens. The sequence continues at coordinate 54,423,727 of OX387182.1, forward strand.
ACCCGATCTACAGATGGGTGTCGGAGTTTTAAATAATTGGAGTTTATATAATTTTTTATATATTTTTTTTTTTGGGAATTAATTAATCCGAAAATTAATTAATTATTAATAAAATTAATTAAAAAAGATAAATACTCAAATTAAATTCATAAATTGATTTATTTATTGTAGAATGATTTATGTTAAGAAATCTGAATTTATATAATTTTTTATGTATTTATGATTTTTTTGAATTAATTAATCAGAAAATTAGTTAATTATTCATAAAATTAATAAAAAAATATAAGTACTCAAATTAAATTCCTACAGATAATTTGTTTATTATAAAACAATTTATTTTGAAGAATCAGAGTTTTTATAATTTTTTTATATAATTATGATTTTTCGAATTAATTAATCCCAAATTATTCATAAAATTCATAAATAATAATACAGTTTATAAATTATAAATAAGAAATTCTAATTAGTTGGTAATGTTAGTATTGTCTAATGTGGATTAATTTTTATAATTTGTTATTGTGCTCTGTTGCTGACTTACTGTGCGTTTGTGCAGGTGTTCGGATTCCAGTGTAGTGCTTCTTGGTTAGTCTGTTAGAGACAGTCAGACGGATAGACAGTATGGCATCTGGCAGTGATAGTGGAGAGGGCAGAGATGGTGGTAGGAGGCAGGATAATGGTTGGGCCCATTGCACGAGAGACGAGGGAGACAGAAATAAGACGGTCTGCAACTATTGCCGCCAAATCATAAAGGGTGGTGGAGTATCACGGTTGAAGCAGCATTTGGCACACGGCTACAGTAACGTGGCCAACTGTCGTCAAGTCCCTCCAGAGGTTCAAAGGCTGATGAGAGAGCACTTACAATCAGGGAGTGCAGCTAGGGAAGGGAAGAGGCATGCACGGGAGGAGGTTAGACGTAGATTGGCAGAGCCTATCCGACCCTCTGTGGTTGCTGATATTGATGAGGACAACGACATGGTGTATGTGCGCGCGTGGGAAACGCGGCACGGGAAAATTCGGAGCCGCCACTGCCTGATGGGGTGCAGGCGGACACCTGGGTGCCTAATCTTTGTCTATTAGGGCTTTTGGTCTGCGGCTTTGAGATTCTAACTAGGGTCTCAGTTGTGGTCCGGGGAAGTCCGTAGACACCCCGGTCCACCCCGTCGGGTGACGGGTCCCTTAGGTGTATCCTGGTTTGAGTCAGCTTATTTTGGTCTCACCCGATTCCTAATCCGATATGCGGTTTGGTTAAGTCTGGCGGGACCACCTGAGTGGTGTGGGTCCCTTTAATTGCTTTTATCTTTATTACTTAGGTGATCTGAGTCTGGTTGGGTGGGCCCCGTTGGAAGGCCCACGGTATCCTTGGTGGGCTTAGTCAAGCCCGTGTGCCCTTGTGGGCCTCGGCCTATCCTAGGAGGCCCTTTGGGCTTTGGTTAGTTCAATTGTTTTTACTTTAGGTTCAGATTTAAAGTTTAAGTGTTTTTCATGAAAAGGTGAGCCGGATTGGTTTATGGGCCCCTAAGGTGGGCCCACATGGTGGCCAAGTATTTTTATTGGATTTATCCTTTTTTATTTGCCAAAGTGAGTTGGACACTGGGCTTGGGGCCCGTAGTCCAAATTTGGGCCTGTAAGCCCAAGTTACCAGAAGTTAGGGTTTGCACCATTCCTTGGTTCGGTTGGTGGGCTTTGGCGGGCCCGGTAGGCCCTTGCCCTTGGTCTCGGCCAAACCACGCAATTCATGCATCAATTTCACAAGTCTGATTCGGGTGGACCGCCTTAGGTTTGGTCCGTCCGGTTTAATCGGTTAATTTTGCTTATCTTGATTAAGTTGCATGCATACATGTTTATTGGGCCGGGTGGGCCCCGTTGGAAGGCCCACTGGAAATCAGGTTGGACCGGGGGTCCAAGTCCCATGTCGGGGTTTCCGGGTGACCCGGAAACCCTGTTGGTTCATTCGGTTCGGTTCGAAAATGCCACCCATATCTAGCAAAAGTTACAGCATATAAGTCATAGGAACATATCAAAATCAACATTTATCAAGAAGACTAGCTTATTATGCTGGGTCCAAGGGGAGGTACCCAGGGGCCCCTGTGGGCGGAGCAAAGCAGAGCCCACGGGGTGGGGTACCTCCCCGCACCAAGGAACTAGTTGGATGCGCAGCGAACAAACGGGGTGGGGGTGGGGGTGCAGGGGGCGAAGCCCCCCGCGGTACAGTAAAGGGTATTTTCAGAATTTTTTCAAAAATCTAGCAATTCGGCATGTTTTAGGGGTATGCGCTCACTTCCTGAAGTGAGCGCCAGTAGGCGCTAAGAACCAGGCAAAATTTGGACCTAGCGCTCACTCAATACTAAGTGAGCGCGAGCTGGGCGGGGAGTGAGCGCGAGCTGGGCGCGAGATGGGCGCCAGAATTACGCACGATTTTAAGTGAGCGCGAGCTGAGCGCCAAGTGGGCGCGAGATGGGCGCCAGAATTGCGCACGGTTTTAAGTGAGCGCGAGCTGAGCGCCAAGTGAGCGCGAGATGGGCGCTAGCTCGGCGGGTAGTGAAATTAAAAGGGCGCCTACTTCCTAAGTGAGCGCAAGTGAGCGCCAAGTGGGCGGCTACTCATTGCGATTTTCAACTCTTTGTTACTTCGAGATATCCATCTCTGGCTGAACTTTTTCGGCCTGTAATTGTTCCACTAGTCTCCTAATATGCCCAGAACACTTCCCAACTAGTTTTGGATTTAATCTAACTGCTTAAAGACACAACTCCATATCTCTTGAAAAAAAGTAAAACACACCTGATTATCCCGAAAAAACAACACTGACAGACCACTACAGGGGTAATGGGAAGGGACCATGCTCGCAGACACATAGGCAGGGGGGTTGGAGGAGCAGGTTAGCAATTCTAACAAATATAGAGAGAAGGAAGCAACAAAGCAAAATGACAAGCAGGTATAGCATGAGTGAGAGACATTTTTACCTATACCTGACCGGACCTCCGTGCATGCATGTGAACACTCGGGGACGAGAAATAGAAAGAGAGAGGGGGGGTTACATGGGATATACAGTACATGTTCGAAGCCAGGGAACAGACTCCCTTTACTCAATAATCCATCAATAGAAGCCCTTCGAACGGTGGCCGAATGTGGGATGGCAAACTCCCCATCTTCTCATGGGTCTCATGGGGTCTCCCTTACCCCCGGAGACTTCCAAAAATAGAAGGACATGCATGGAACATCCCGGAGAACAAAACAAAACCCGGTAATCTGCTCATACAACTTCTACTTTCATATATGTAAAGTGAAACTGTGGTAGGAACAATACCTGATAGATCCTATCCCTTTTGTGGAAGCGGGTGACCTCCTTGAGGCGAGCGCACCAGCGATGAGCTTCTTCTCCAACCACTTCAGCAAGTGGCTCCTCCGGCTTCCTCCAACTCTTGGTAGAAGAATGAAGAAGAAGAAAAGAGGGGGTCAGAAGGCAAGGTTGGGTGCTTGGGTATCTATGGAGGGAAGTCAGGCCACGGGAGGGGAAGTTTTCGAAAACCAAAAGCCGACCAGAAGAAAAACGTTCACTGAAAAACCCCCCAATCCGAAAGTCTTCAACCCTCAAAAATCCCAACCCCAGAAAAAAAATGTCCGAACCCCAAAACTCTCCAACCAAAATTTTTTCAACCCCTTGCGCGAACTTCGCGCGGCCTTATATAGGCAAGGAAAAGGGGGTATGCGCCCACTTTGGCGCCCAGCTCAAGGTGGGCGCATGCCGCTCACCACGTCCGCGCGAGCGGCATAATGATGAAAATTCATTAAATGCCGCCGCTCGTTTGGTCGGAAGATCCGAATTTTCGGATTTAGTCCCTGGCAAATTTCAATTTAATCCGATATTCTCGGATTTTTACAGATTTAGTCCCTGGGATATTTCGTACATTTAGATATTTACGGATTTGATCCCCGAGATATTTTCCTACGCAACTCGCCACGAGTGCAGCTTTTTGCCACGCGCGCAGATTGCCGGTTTTGCTGCTCGGGAATTTCGTCAGCTCATATTTCCTTCATCCGGGCTCCGATCTGGGCAAACTTAGTTGCGTTAGAATCGTATCGGCGCCCTCTATCCCATGACCTAGGGGTAGGCCTCTGGATCGGATTTTAGCAGAAAGTCAACTTTTGGCTCTGCTCAAGTTTGACCGCCCGCAGAACCTTCATCCAGACCCCGATTCCTGCAAACTCAGTTGCGTTGGAACCGTGTCGAGATTCTCTATCCAATGACCTAGGGGTAGGCCTTTGGATCGGATTTTAGCAGAAAGTCAACTTTTGGCTCTGCTCAGGTTTCACTGCCCGCAGAACCTTCATCCAGACCCCGATTCCTGCAAACCCAGTTGCGTTGGAACCGTGTCGAGATTCTCTATCCAATGGCATAAAGCGAGGTGGCCAATTTTCACTTGATCAAAAAGTCAACTTTTCACCCCTTAGGGTTTGACTTTCTGTCCAGGGTTTACATTTTTGGTTTTTCGGGGAGCGCAAAAATGAGGTGCTTACAGTATACCCAGCCGAGTATGTGACAGAGGGAGAGAGGGTAGCATTCAGAGCCTCAAAGTAAGCATCTTTGCAGTCTGAGTTTGAGAGGACAGAGGCTACGAGGCATGGATTTCACAAGGGTGGTACTTCTAGAGGAGATGCAGGTGCAGCTGATGTTGATGCTCCTACTCCTAGTTCTAGACATGGGGCTGGGGCTAGACCTAGCACCAGGATGCCCGATTATCCTATGGAGCCGAGTATGTGGCGTTCATCTGGTGCCAAGCAGAAGAAATTGAAGGATGTGTGGAGCAAGGGCACTGTCAGGGAGAAAATGGGGAAGTTATATCCAAATTTTTTATCTTCAATAACATTCCAGCGAATGTAGTAGGGAGCTCCCATTTCAAGAACATGGTCAATGTTATCCAGGAATCGGGTCAAGGAGTCTTGCCTCCTACGCCACGGGAGATTATGTGTACGTACTTGGATCAAGAGGCAGAGATGAGAGAGTTTATTACATCGCTATGACCCCACTGGGAGCAGTTTGGAGTTACGATCATGTGTGATGGATGGACAGGTCCTACTAAACTATCCATCGTCAATTTCATGGTGTATTGTAGAGGCAGGGCAGTGTTCTTGAGATCTGTTGACGTATCACACAATATCAAAGATGCGCCCTATATTACCAGCTTATTAGAGAGCGTGGTATAGGAGGTTGGCCCTGAGAACGTCGTTCAGATTGTGACAGACAGTGTCAGTGCGTTCAAGAAAGCCGGCGAGACATTACAGCAGCGGTATAACCTGTATTGGGCGCCCTGTGCTGCACATTGCACTGACTTGATGCTAAAGGAGATTGGCAAGAGAAGCCAAGTGCTGACGACATTAAGGGATGCATGAGCACTCACCACATTTGTGTACAACCATAATTTCGTACTAGCGAAGATGAGAGAGAGATGTGGTGGGGACATAGTTCGGCCGGGGATTACCAAATTCGGTACGAACTATATTGCATTGGATAGTATTCTGAGCCACAGGCAGGGATTGAGATCTCTATTTACCAGTGACGATTGGACAAGTTGTGCTCAGAGTCGCAAAGAGACCGGGAGGAGAGTAGAGGACATTGTTTTGTCCAGCACTTTTTGGAAGCATGCACGAAAGTTGATTTCTATACTGCACCCCATATACCGTATACTACAGCTACTTGACACAGATTCCTATCCTACGGTAGGATCCATTTATAAGTATATGGCGGTGATGAAAGCTCAGATTAAGGCCGAATCACCCAAATCACATCAATGGATACTCAAGATTGTTAACGACAGATGGTACAAGTCGCTAGGTCATCCTTTGCATGCAGCAGGTATAATTACAATTTTATTTGAATCATTTTATGTTGAATCATGTTTATAATTATATTTTAATTATTGTACTAATGTTTTTTCTTGTAATCATCAATGTAGCGTATTATTTGAATCCAAAATATCATTATAAGGATAATCTTAGAGCACAACACGACCTCTGCGCTCGTGTCCACGAGGTTTTCATGAAGTTGGACCCCCATTCAGAATCAGTTGGGGATTTTGGAAACGAGGTAGGGGCCGTAGCATTTAACTTCACTTATGTTATAGATATCACTTCTTCTTAATAGTTATATTAATTATTAAGTATTGACCCTTTCAAATTATTCCACTACCAGCTGATACAATTTAGAGATGCGATGGGCTCATTCGGGTTGACTACGGCGATTGCATCGAGGAAAAAGATGATGTCGTGTAAGTGACAAGGGATTATGAATATTAATATTTTAAATTTATAATTTCTAAATAATTTTTAATATTTTCTATTTGTAAATCCAGGTGAATGGTGGGCGATGCATGGCACAAGTGCCCCTACACTGAGGAAGTTAGTGTGTCGAATATTGGCTCAGACAGCATCCTCTTCTGCTTGTGAGCGCAATTGGAGTACGTTCGCACTCATACACACGAAGCAGAGGAACTGGCTAGCTTATCAGAGGTTACAGAAGTTGGTCTTCTGCCATTATAACATGAAGCTGAGGACGAAGCAGTTAGAGATAGAGCACGGCACCGCCGCCGCAACTGTGAAGGATCCTTTGGATGTGTTATTTAGTAATGAAGTCGATGACGAGGATCCATTTGCAGAGTGGGTTAGATATGTTGAGATGGATCAACCTGATCGTAGTCCTAGCCCAGTCATATCACAGGCTGCAGCAGAGTTGGGCATCGATGTAGACACAGCTATAGAGGAGGAGAGGGGGGAGGTTCGCGAAGACTCATTGGATAACCTCATCAGAGTTGTTCCTTCCTCCGCTACTGCGACGACACCAGCCCTAGTCCCATCCCGTAGGCATGTTTCATTGTCAGAGGAGGAGGTGGAGGAGGAGACAGATGATGAGGATGAGTCCGGATCTTCAGATGATGATGATGGAGATGGTGGAGCTAGTGGTGGTTATGGTGGTGTTGGCACTAGTAGCCCGGGGTTGAGCCCATTTACTGGAGAGGCGGCTTTCCATCATACCACACAGGATACTGATCACGAAGATAGAGATTGTGATGAGAGTGGGGGATATTCCTTACAGAGGAGGAAAGGCAAGGAGAGACAGCATACAGGGATGCACGATGACTCGTCCTCTGTGGCACAGAGTTTCGGATCTTTAGATGTTGGAGGATCATTGAGTTCTTATGGAGAGCAGTATCCTCACTATCCACCAAAACTGACCCAGGGACACTATCCAGCCTACTATCCTCAGCAGCTTGGGCCAGTAGATTCATCATATAGTAGTAGTTACAGTACATCATACGGATATCCTGGAGCACACATGCAGACATCTGATCCATTTAGGATCTTTCCAGTGAATTCATATCCGTACGGCTATTATCCTATGCCTGTTGTACCTATTGGTATTGGAGCTGCAGCAGTAGCCCCTCCATACGAGCATCCCGGTTATCCTGCGCCGTCTCCTCCGTCACCACCAGAGCAAGAGACTGTGAGACATGGGAAAAATCACCGGAGATGATTCACCCTCCGTCAACACACGGGATCGACGTAAAATGTGGGAGAGTCACCACCATTCAGAATTTTGAGGTGAGAATGGACACCAAAAGATGAAAAATAAGCAAAAATAGCTAAAAGACAAATTCTAGGGTAAAAATAACCCTACTTGAAAATCAAATCCAGAGATGGGTAAGGGGATTAGATTATGAACGGGGGAAGGTGTTAGGCACCCCCATTCACCCACGCAAGGTGGTTGCCAAGTGTTTGTTCATGCAAAAAAGATAAGAAAGCTTGCTAAAAATCATTAAAAACATTGGAAAAGAATTAAGCCAATGTGTGATATTTTCACATGAGGAATCCAAATGGATTCTAGATCCTCTTTTATGTCAATATCACTTTTGGAATATCACAGAAAGATGGAAGTCAAAGCACAAGTTGTACAAAACCAAGTTGAGTTAAATCCGGAAAATTCGGTGAAAAGTAATGCCATTTGTCTTGAAATCATTCAAAATCAATTTTAAATTGAATCAAACCAAATCCATTTGAAAGATCATGGTAAATAAGAGCCTCATGCAAAATTTCAAGTAAATCCGGTTGAAATCCTAGGAGTTATGCTCCTTTAAAGTTGCTGCTGGGGAAAATCAAAAGTGATAAACATGCAAGTTTAGGAAATCACCTAGAAAACTCCACTCCATAAAAATCCACGAAATATGGTGTGATTGAAGTCTGTATTACCATTTTTCGAACGAAACTAGCCTCATACAAAAATTCATTCGGATGTGCCTTGGGTGGTCTCCCGAACAGACCCCGAAGATCACAGATTTACCCAGAAAAGTACTGATGAGCAGTTCTGAGTAATTCTATTACCAATAATACAAATGGAGTCAAAAAATTATGAAACCAACTGGATTTGAAAATATACTCATAGGGGAGTGCCCAGAAACAAAAATCACTCGAATCGGACTTGAAATGAACACATGGCGCTCCGTCGAAGTGACAAGTTCCGTATTTAAACCTGAACTGTCCAATCCACTTCGACGGAGAGGTGTCAAAAATACGCTTGATATAAATTAATGAAATTTAGTAGGCATAAACTAGACAACCTCACCTTTCCCATGGTTCTGGAATCACTCCAAAATTCATCCGGACGATGAAGTTATGAGTGTCCGAAGTCGGGGTACAGTTACTATCCAGTTAGGCCTTATTTGGAGAAAACCAACTCAAAACTGTGATAAAGTGTGTGTGATTCGTGCAAGATGAATCCAAATTTTTTAAAAACCTTTTAAAAACATTCCAGAATTGATTGAGGCCATTTATTTCAGATTTATCACAATAAATGTAATAAACCCAAAATATGAGCCTATCCCGCCAAAACGGGTGCAATGTATGTGTAAGTGAAAATCATTCAAGAGCAATATAACAACATAGCATGCATTCTCATTCATTTAAAATATGGTTCTAAAAGCAACCTAGGGTTCCGTTCCATTATCGTTTCCCTTTGTTCTCTCTCCCCGTTAAACACGGTTCTTCAAGATAATCATGGGGTACTTTGAATATGAAACGGGCTTCAAAGATTCAAAAGGCTTTATTCTAAATAGGTTCTAGTACTAGGGTCAATCCCCAGTCTCGTTTCTCCTAGATCCCACCTTCACGTTTTACGGCTAGGGGGAGTCTTGAGATACTTTGAGCCGAGGAAGGATTTTCATACACACAAAAAGGCCTTATTCTACAGAAAGGTAGAAGAAGAGATCTAGATCTAGAAATGTAAAATAGAAAATAAAGAAGAGGTTTGAGGCTTACCTGGGGTTCTGGATGCAATCCGGCGGCGGTTCCCTTCTTCACTCGGAGCTCTTGGATCTCCAACTTATTGGCCATTTGCTTAAGGAGGAGCCTCCTATTTATAGGCAAAGGCTAGGGTTAGGGTTGGTGGGAATGGTAGACACAACATAATGTCTATAGCCCACCAACCTTAACCCTAAGGCTATTTCCGAGATTTCCCCTCATTTAATGAGGGATATGATGGTAAAAGTGAAAAGCTCTCGGAAAACCCTAATTTTGAGCAAAACTAAGGTATCCGGCATATCAGGCTGGATACAAAAGGGTCTTAATGTATCCGGCATATAATGGCGGATATACTAAGGATTACTTGTATCCGATATGTTCCACCAGATACAAAGATGAGTACTTGTATCCGGCCTGAGTTGCCGGATACAGGTAAAAAACTTATTTTCTTCAATTTTTGTGCTGGCTTTCAAGGAGATAATGATTTTTTATGATTATTGTGAAATTTGGGGTGTCTACAGAGACGTGCTACTATTATGATGATTTCCCTCCAGTTGGTATCATGGCTCACATGACACAGGAGGAGTATGAGCAACATGTCCATGCATATCAAAGAGAATACAAATTTCGGATGGGATGGAAGCGCTACTGTCATTTTATTGGCAAGAGATCAGGGTTTGAGCCACGTCGTTCATTTCATGTCTGATTTGACGGTATGATTATATGTTTTTTATTTTATTTATTGTTGTTTTAGTTTAATTTAAAATTTCGATCCTCTTTGTTATTTTTTATTTAAAGTTTAAACAAAGCGCACACAGCATCACCCCGATAGGCCCGATCATTACATTTAGATGCCACATTGTGTTTTCATGATTTTTGAGATATATTATTGATGCTTGTGGTAATTTAAGTGCAATTTCGAAGTATATAAATTATGATTGTTGAGTTGTTGTAAATTTAGCATTTTTTTTTTGAAAAAAATGCACCCAAAAATGTTTCTGTCGAAATTTCTTCATTCGATTTGCCGGAAAACATAGGAAAATCTGTTTTCCGGCGAATCGACGGCATTTCACCGGCGTGCCGACGAAATTCCGTTCGGTGCCCTGGGCGGCACGCCCAGGTGCACCGAAATTCAAAACCTTGTGTCCAGTATTATCAGGCTCCACAAACCTCAACACCAAGGTTCTATGTTTGAGGTTTCAAGCTCTCACCATGCTAGAAGGAAGAGTACCAGCCCTGAGAAGATGGAGAGGAAGGGTTGATTCTTCATTTGATGTGATGGAAAGGAAGGGTTCTATGCTTGAGGTTTCAGCCAACTAAGGAAACAACTGATGAGACATAAAAGTATGACTTATCATTGGGCAAGCTTGGGCAGGCCACAGGTCAAGTAATATGGTATTTGTGCAAGCCCACCCAATCCGATTATTGGGTTTGTGACTTAATGACCAAGCCCGTTCAATAAACACAGTTAAATGTCCAAGTCCGCTCAGCAATAATCACTTAGACATCTAATTTTATACTTCAAAAGGAGGGGAAAACACTAATCTTCTCTTTTTATGATAATTAATAAATTCCACTTGCTAACAAAAAAATCACCATCTTGAAGAAGAGATGATAGAGTGAAAATTTATGGAGTAGATATGAGTAGGTTAGGTTTAGAAAAGAAAGTATTAATTAAATAGTAAAAATTAAAAACCAATTATATAGTTAAACTTTGATCCAGGCTGGGTCGGCACGACAATTCTTATTTTTTACCAAGCCTGTCCAAATTTTTTCGGGCTTTTAAAAATCAATCTCAGCCCGGCCCTCGGATCAACTATTGCATCGCCAAGCCCATATAAAAATGTGCTGGTCATCTCGGACCAGGCAGGTCACCTAGCTCATCAACACCCTTACATAAGACAAGAAGGGTCGGCTCTTCTTTCTAGCAGTGCCATTTTTACAGAAGGTGAAAATGGGCCTAAATATGGATGTTTGGTTGAAGGTCTAATCTTGTATTTTTGTAATCCCAAAAATATCCACGTACGCCCATGGCCACTCATGTAATGCACCGGATCTAGAGTAATTAATTAATAACTATCCAAACCCGAAGTGTTAGTGTTGTGGGCGGAAACAAAATAAAAATTCTATCGAGGTATGCTAAAATTTTCAACAACTATCTTATTACTTCAAATAATCAGCAAAAGTCTTTCCAAAGTACATCAAATTTGAATTAAAAGGTAGACCAAATACTCTCAAATCTCTATCATAACATTACTCATGAAATAAACCTAACAATCTCTTCTTTCTGATCATAAGGAAAATAAACGAAGAAATAATAATATGATCATCTATATCAACTGTTGTACCTACTTTAGTATCTACCCCAATTAGCTCGTCCTCTCCAAGAGCATCTGAATAACGAAACATTTAAAAACACGGTATGAGATACAAAATCCCAATAAGTAGTAACATGCATGCTATAAAAGTGATAAAACAATCTACATGTGTGAAAATCCTTTTTCATGAGATATAAACTGTAAATCCAAATAACATATAACCCAAATATAATTATGAAATCCAAAATCTACAAGTTTATAATATAAAACCAACCATTAGTATTTATAATGTTCACCTAGCAAACCACACAATTGTGACATTGCAGGACTCGTAAACTTTGACCACTTTGAGAGGTTAAACCTAGTCCCAATCACCACCTCACACTCTTACGTGTGATGCATCGGCCTAATCTAGGTTTCAGTTATCACAAAGCCCAGCCAACTCTGGGATTCGGACTTCGCTTTACACAACGAATCACTAAAAATCTAATACAAGTATTAAGTTAGCAAGTACAACCTAGAAAGAGAATAACCGCAACATATCCCAAAAACCATCACCCCTTGGGGAAAAATTGATTGCTATAGTCTTCCCCTTTGGAAAACCTCTCCAATCACCATCATGGAGGCTACACATAAATGGAACTAAACTTAATCTAAAAAAAATAGACAGACTTCACTATCTAGCCAGACTATGGATCTATAATAAACTAAGCCCGCTAAACACAAACCACAACCAAAAACCATATTACATAATCAAAACCAATATAAATATTTCCAAACCAATGCCTTTATCCATAGGCCCAAGCCAAGTTTCCAATATAATAACAAGAATGCCATCATGGCTTAAGTTACTCCCCTTGAAGAAATCAAACAAATCATTGCACCTTGACAAAATCACTCCCTCATGGAGATAAACCTCATAATCCAATATATTTCATCATAAATAAAGATCCGAATTACTTTAGGAATATATCATATTGTCATTGTAGACACCTGATTTTTGCACCCCCAAAAATGCATAAAATAAGAATTTTCATTAAAAAGTCAAACCCTGAGGGTGCCAAAATTTGACTTTTTGATCCAAAGATATTTGGCCATCAAATTTCCTCTCATTGAAAAGAGCATTTTGACATGGTTCCAACGCAATTAAGTTTGCTGGAATCGGAGTCCGGATGAGAAAGTTATGAGTCGGTTAAACTTCTGGGGGAGCGAGAAAGTTGACTTTTTGCTCGACTCCAGTTCAACTACCTAATTTGATCCCAGTGGATAGTGGGTTCCGAGCCTATTCCAACGACACCAAATTTGTTGAAATCGGACATCGGACGGAAAAGTTATGGGCAGTTGAAGTTTCAAAAAAGCTGCCCATGTAGCAAAAATAGCAGCAAAAAGCAGAAAAATAAATAAAATAAATAAAATAATTGTTTATAGAAATATCTTTATTTTTTAATAATATTTTAATAAAAAATCTCGTTTTTATAATATAATAATCAAAAAATCGGATAAAACCTTTATTAAAAATCAAATTTAATAAAGTGTTTCAAATCCAGCATTTTAAAAACGTGCGCACCCGTATTTGAAGTGCGAGCGAGGCATGCTCGTAATTCAAATACAGGCAAGTCTTCTGGAAAGGGACACGCGTCGCTGTACGGCAGGACACGCGTCCCGTACGGGCGATTTGGCGAGATTTTAGCACATGGGCGGCTCGCCCGCATTTGAAATGCGGGCAAGGCACGCCCACATTTCAAATACGGGCACGATTTTTTTGCCTATAAATAGGGGGCCACCCCCCTCATTTGTGTAAGCTGGCCCCCAAAGCTTCTCCCCCTCTCCTTCCTTGCCTTTTTGCTCGTCTCATACTCTGCCAAAATCCCCACTTCACTTTCAAACATAATTTTTCTTCCCATTTTACCCCTCAACCATACCTAATCCCTTCTCCTTTTACCCTTTCGATCTAGGAAGAGGAGAACCCCTTTTTAAACCCATTTCGGAGAATCAACAGGAGTGCGGAAGCGCTGCCCAAATTTCTCGGAGAACCCAAACACATCAAAAGCGAAAGGTAACAGTAAAAGTGTACTTCTGGTAACTTTTTCTTTAACATACATGTGAATTTTTGTATTTGAACAACTTTAAATTCTTTTATTTCTATTATGTTGTTACTAACTTGTTTATTTCACCTTCACATGCTATGAGAGACCCCATGAGAAGGGGTGTCTCTACACGGAAAGGGAAAGAGAAGGTTTATAAAACAAAGAAGGGAATGTGCAAACTAACGTAATTTGATGAATTGGTTTCATTTACAAATACAAGAGGGATCTGTCCTCTTTGGGTTGTCTGATGTAACCCCAACCCATTTCTTCTTCCTTTCTCATCTTGCAAATGATTCAACTTAATGAAGAAAAGTGAGATTTCATCTCATTACAAAACCTCGAAGGAAAGAAGAAAGACTTGAAGGCAAATGAAGGCGTTGACACTACAACAAGAGTGCTAAAAACCCCGACGGACGTCACCGAATCCTACAAAAGACTTGCCGGAATGATCCCCAGCAAAAATTGGCACAAAACTGTAAATGCAGGCGTGCCCGTATTTACTATACGAGCAGGCCTGACCCGTATTGCATTTACGGGCAAGGCCAGCCCGTATAGCAAATGCAGGCAGCTTTAAAAATAACTTCAAAAATCTAATTTTTTAGCCCAATTGGATTTGTTCCGACCCGAACTGGCCTGACCCACACTTTATTGTAGTTTGGGCTATTTTTAGCCCATTTATAGACCAGAGGCCTAGATGGGCCCACCAAGACACCCTGGGCCCACATGTGTGGCTCACATTTTGACTGGCCTGTACCAGATCCGTTTTCAACAAACGAGCCCAAGGCCCCTTGATCCATGGCTAATGGGCCAAATCCAAACCCATCAAACCCTAACATGTATATATAATTAGATAAAATAACCAAAAAGGGTTACCCAATAACCCTACTGGGCCTAAGCCCAATCTTGGCAAACCCACGGGTCTTCCAACGGGACCCGCGTTCGACCCACTTCACTTAAATAAAAAGATAAAATGAAATAAAATGGGCCCACACCATCAAAGGGTCCCACCAAACCAAACCAAGTGGCATGCTGGTCTAGGAATGGTGAAATTGACTCAAAAACTAGGGAGACCCGAGGGACCTGTCAGACTGAAGGGGCGGGCCCGGGTGTCTTCGGACTTCCCCAGACGTAACCGAGGACTTAGCCAGAATTCTAATAAGCCCCAGACTAGACTTAGACTCGGATAAGCAATCCTTGTGTCTGCCTGCACCTCTCAGGCAGTGGCGACTCCGAAAGTCCCGAGGCACGCACGAACTCACGTGCGCCCCAAGTGCAATCTAGATTTAGGTGCGCACAGTCATAAATCAAGAATTATCAACCAAGTTACCAAAAACTATTGTATATAAATTTATGTATTGCCGGAAACAAGACATATTTAAAAAACACTATAGGATCGATACTATATAAATCAAATAGAAGCAATAAAAACCCCTTTAAGTTCACCAACTACACTACTCTAGTCTTAAACCATCTATTCCACAAAAACATACCCAAATCTTTAAAAAATTGTATAAAATTACTTGGCCAAAAAAAAGCTCTTTCAAACACCTAAATTTATTGATACATGAGTTGGATCAAAAATTAATTTCGATTTGAATTCTAGGTTAAATTTTACAAAATTAGGAAATCTGATAATAAGCGCTCAAGCTTAGCTCATGGGTTATATCGGGCGTCCTTTGGTTTATACAGGTCTATGCTCAACGCGCAAGGTAACACTCGAGCTATGTTCTTTCTAGGCTTGTGCACTCGAAATATCGCTCAAGCGAAGGTCAAGCATCCGAAAACAGCTCTCAGGTTTCAGTTTACTCCTCAGTCAATCACAGTCACTCAAATGGGCGCTTGAACATGGATCATGTGTTCATATTTTGGCCTTGTCGCTTGGTATAACGCTCAAGCGGAGCTCGTGCATCTAGGCAAATTCGGCAATTTCTAGGTTTTCTGAAAAACTCTGATTTTTCTTTCGAATTTAAATCAATTAAACACAATTCCATCACTCTAAATCGTGTTAAATACATCTAATATCATTCCTAAATCATGCCAAACCATTCTAAAAACAATATTTCACGAACATGAGATTTATCATCAAAAATTATTGAAAACTTATCGTATACTCATGTTTGTAAGCTTATAACAACATAACTTGTATCCAGATCATATTAATCATTCAAAACTCATCCAAAACATCCATGGAATCCATCAAGATCAAAGTTTATCGATTAACCAATAAAACTATGCAATTTTCCGAGTTAAAAGGCTACTACTTACCTCTTCTTGCTATAAATCGTATCCCACACTTTTTGATGATCACCAATCTTCCAAAATCCTTTTAAACAAATCGTGGACCTCTCTCTCCCTTCTTCTTCTTCCAGCCGTGAGCTCCCAGTCTCTCTACTTTTCTCTATTTGATTGAACCATGGTATACCGGACCTGCCGGTATCAGTCTGTACCGAGATCGGATGGTCTCGGTCCAATATTCCGATCCGGGACCGCCTGAGTTTAAGAGAAAACTTGCAGGCTTAGCCTGCAAGAGTCAAATCATTCAAGCTTTTCAAGTCGAATAAGTTAAAAAAAATTAAAAAAATAAAAAAGAAAGAAGAGAGAGAGCAATCTCATTTATGGCTCGACGTCAACCACTTCTCTCTTCTTTAGCATTTATTTCACTACCTAGTACTAGGTAGAGAAGAGATAGAGGGGGACCGATGGACTATTGAGTGTCGTTGCCGATTCGCCGATCAGACTGTAGGAGCGAGATGAGAGAGACAAGAGGGAGACGTGGAGCTAGGTATTGAAGAGAGAGGGGGGACTCGTGGTATGAAGGGTGTCGAGACCGTCTTACAGCATTAATATAGACTCTCTTTTTTTAAATTTGGACCACCCGACCTAGGCGGTCCGGTCCGGTTTGTACTAGGAATGGTCCGATCTCCGGTCTCAATACCGAAAAGCATGGATTGAACCAATAAGAAAGCCTAATTTATTTCCAACTTTCTCTTTTATATTTACACCCAATTAATTAAGAGTCCTTGTTTTATTTAGAAACTTTCCTACTAACCCACTTTCCTATTTTATCTCAACTTCCCTTCTAAATCCTTCTCCTAAATCCCATACAAAAGAAAGTCCGACTTTAATTTAATTTCGTTCTATTTTCATTTCTTATTTTTAAATATTACTAAAATACCCCATAACCTTACTTACTTCCCAATTTAAGGCCCCTAATTAAGTATAATTATCAATAGACCCTATTAAGCCATAAATCATGCCATTTAAATCCAAATTTAACCCAACTTCGTTCTAATTAAATATTTCGGAATTAGATATTTTGGATTTAATAATTATTTAATTAATTAATTTACCAATTTGGCTAACTAGGAATAGACTAAAATACCCTTCCTTTATTTAAACTATATTTAACCATTAAATTTCTTTCAAATTTCCGGATTTGATCTCCTTATTGTTCATGACTAAATTATATCTTTGGATCATAAATTTGCTCACCAAAGATCCTTATTTTTCAAATTTATTCCAGATTTATCCTCCAACATTCTGATTTAAATATTATCATTATTTCCCTAAAATTCAAGATACTACAGGTCTCTCTCGATGCAACCCAGATATAACTATGAGCCACAATGCAACAAATTCTAAGGCAAATCCCATGTTGCCTCATCCCATACTTCATCATCATATAATGGCTGTAAATGTGGATGTCGGTTGAAGGCCACTCCGAATCATCTTCTTATTTTTACCAGCATCATCTGACATCTGTCGATTGGTGGCCATTGGGAAAAGAGAAGAGGTTAAATGATTTTTTCATGCTTAATTTCAATTCCTTGCCGATCTTTCTATTCTTTGCTGATTTTTCAATTCTTGTTATCTGATTTACTATTTCAAGTTATTTTGTATCATTATTTCAACACATATCAAGCAAATGATCATGATTAACATATATCAATAACATCCATGCTCGAAGTTTGTAAGAGCACGTGATGAAGCCCACACACAACAACAAAAAATTGTAGAAAAATAGGAAGAAAATGACAACAAATTGCAAAAAGTAATAATAACAATAATAAAATAAGATAAAACGAATACACCCAAAAGACGAACAAAACAAGAGGAGAGTTCTGACGAGGAGCTAATGCTTACCGCCATTAATAAGGTCCACCTTCAAAAACTCCATGTCTTGTAATGCAACTTGGGCCTTAGAATATATAAAGAAAATTTATTCTTAATTGTAAAATTTGTGTTTTCTATGCTATCCTCCTATTTAAAAATCTTTGGGGAATGCAATAGTTTGTCATCTCTGCAAGTTTTACCCTACCCTAATCTTGTTCTTATATAAAATCTGTTGAAAACCACGTTTCTTTTATGTGTCTGCATAAAAAAGATTTTGGTTACGTCGCTGATCATAATTAACATATTTTTTTTTTAAAATGTTAATTTATTAACACATGTTCCCTCTTGGACGATAGGGATTAGGGCACAGCCGACGTAAAGGGTGGCCCACCCTGCGGCTTTAAATTGATGGCAGGAGGAAACTTTTCTCATCATCCTTCTTTGCCCTTCCAAAAGCTACAATCACCGCAAATGTCTTCTTGGGCCCTTCTTTCCATTCTCATTGCCCTCTGCTCACTTGCCTATCTCCGACGTCGGAGACATGACCGACGGCGACTGCCACCAGGTCCACCAGGGCTTCCCTTTCTCGGAAACCTACACATGCTGGGTGCCCTTCCTCACCAGGACCTCCACCGTTTGGCGCAGAAGCACGGCCCCATCATGTACATGCAGCTCGGCCTAATCCCGGCGGTGGTGGTCTCGTCACCTCTAGCAGCCGAACTATTCCTCAAGACCCACGAACTTGTATTTGCTAGCAGACCCAGCGTCAAGGCCTCTGAATACATCTATTACGGACGTAAGGGCATGGCCTTCACCGAGTACGGACCTTATTGGCGTAACACACGCAAGCTCTGCACCATGGAGCTCCTCAGCAGCTCAAAGAATGAGATGTTCGCACCCATCAGGAAAGAAGAACTGGGTCTCCTTGTTCGATCTCTCAAGGTTGCTTCAGACTCTAGAGCCATGGTCGACCTCAGCTCTAAGCTTAGAGATCTCACCCAGGACTTGACGTACCGGATGGTGTTGGGTTGTTCGAGGGGCCAAAGGTTTGAGTTCGCTGAGAGCATTGAGGAGGCCATGAAGTTAGTGGGAGCTTTCAACGTAGCAGATTTCATTCCCTTTGCCGGTGCACTTGATCTCCAGGTATGATTTTTATAGTTTCTATACCGGCGGCCTTGGGCAGACGCCTGAGGCCGGAATATGCTAGCCAGTACTTTAAAATACGGAGCCAAAGTTAAGAGGGGACAGCGATGGAAGCTAAATTATTGGTTAGGTTAGCATCCACATCAATGGTTTGAATCACAAATATTGTCTGCCATGCAGGCCCATGCATGCGGGAAGAAATCGTATGCTATGTTTTTACAAATTTGCTCCTGATGTGGCCATGAGATGTTGCCATGCGGAGCATCTCATGGCCAATGCTCCACATTCAAAAAAAACACTAATTAACCGTGAGATGCTCCACATGGCAGCATCTCACAATCACATCAAGAAGCAAATTAGGTGTATGCCCATGTGGGTGCATGACAAGGGCTATTGGCTACGGTTGGACTCATCCTACAGTCCACATATAGATAATTCAATTCATCTTGAGGGTGTGCTGTAAGGAAATTTGCTCAAGATGATACAGTATGACCCAATTGTTAGGATAACTTTATATTATGATATAATTTGCAATATTGGTATTTTTTTAATTATTAATTATTTTACTGATTAAATTATTGACATATTTTATTACTAAATTACATTATATAAATCATCATCATCATCATAAGCCAATTCCTACCAAAGTCAGGTCGACAACACAAATCTTGTTTCTCCATCCCGCTTTATCAAAAATCATATCTTCAATTAATTTATCTTTTTATCTTTTTAGGTTTTCCTCTTGCTTGTTTAGGCCCTTCAATATTCATATTCTCTGTCTTGTTTTTGTTCATACAAATAATCTTAAGAAAAATTTGACTAATTGCAAGCTACAATTAATTGTACATTCGATGTTATCGTATTTTTTAAAATAAATTATGTAAATGTTATGCAAGAAACATCCATGTGGGGAGCAATTCCTCTCGAATCTTCTATCCTCTCTTTGTATCCAATCTTCCTATAGACTCTCTATCTACACCCCTTATGTGGATCCTCCATAGGATTGTGCCATGTACCCCTTGAAGCACTTGAGAAAATTACAATTACACCATTCAAGGGGCACATGACACAATCCTATGGAGGATCCACATAAGGAGTGTAGATAAAGGATCTACAGGATTTCAATTGCTTTGCATCACTGTCACTGAGACTGATACACATACCCAACAATTAAAAAAGGAATTTTAAATAGCAGAAAAAACTTATCATTTAGGGGTAAGAGACCCATATAAGGGGAGGACAAAGGATATAAGTGGAATTACTCCCTTCATTTTGGGACAATAACAAGCTTTTGTTTCTTGGATACATCATCCTTTTGAGAAATAATGTGTGATCCCCACCTTGTCTCATGAGGAAAATAAACAAAATCAGTATTCAGAAAACCTATCAATATCCGTTATGAGGGTAAGGCATAGAGATGTGTCTTTCTATGCTTAAGCGAGGCATCTTGGAATTTGTTCCAAGGTACCCCACAAAGGCAAAGGGCAATTTCTGAAAAGGTTAAATAGAATGAAGTGGTCTAAATCAGTCATAAGTTACAAGACTTTCAGCTATCGCATGGTAATCCATTTGAATTCTCACTTCCAGGGATTGAATCGCCGTGCGAAAGCCGTTAGCAAGGTCTTAGATGATTTCTTGGAAAATATTATCGATGAGCATCTAAAAGACGCCGGAAAGCAATCTGGCCAACATAAGGACTTCATTCATGTGATGTTATCCTTGATGATGAAGACCCACGATGGAGAACATGAGAACCAATACAACATTGATCGAACCAACATCAAAGCCATTGTAATAGACATGATTGCAGGTGCAATGGACACATCAGTTACGGCAATCGAATGGGCCTTGTCTGAACTCTTCCGGCATCCATCGGCCATGAAGAAGCTCCAAGAAGAGCTAACAACTGTAGTTGGAACAGATAGAATGGTAGAGGAGACAGATTTGGGGAAGCTTGGATACTTGGACATAGTGGTGAAGGAAACCATGAGACTGCATCCAGTCGGTCCCTTGCTTGTTCCTCGTGAGTCCATGGAGGACATCACCATCGATGGAATGTTCATACCCAAGAAGTCTCGGATCATTGTGAACGTATGGTCAATGGGACGAAACAAGGACGCCTGGTCAGCTAATGCGGAACAATTCTTCCCTGAGAGATTCATGGGTTCTGATGTAGATCTCCGAGGACGCCATTTTCAACTTATCCCATTTGGAGCAGGTCGTCGAGGATGCCCGGGTACGAATGTGGCCCTTACTCTGGTTCAACTGGTGCTGGCACAGGTGCTGCATTGCTTCAATTGGCAACTTCCCAATGGCATATCTCCTTCTGACTTGGATATGAGTGAGAAATTTGGCCTTGCAACTGCTAGGGCAAATCATCTATTCGCCGTTCCGTCATATCGCCTACATGTCAACAAATTATAAGGAGATTCAGCTCTCATGAACTCTAGATGCTATTCTTATGGTACTGCTGCTGCTTAATTATATACTTCTATGTAGTATATATGGTATTGTCATCTCACTGAGACTCAGATGGGCTTCCTCCGTCAGAATGTCCAGTAAATGGCATGATCTGAAAACAGGTTGATGATTTTCATGTAATAAGAATAAATTTGACCAGCTAGAACTTATATGCAGTTGGACTTATTGTATAATTATTGAAGAGTTATTTACTTATTCAAGCAGCAGCCATTGCTTGGCATTATCATTACACAGTAATGAGGTCACATGAGCCATTTCAATAAAAAGCACACAGCAGGAGCTCCATGTGACATATTGGATTATTGGTCTGTTATGTCAAGTAGAGTCCAAAAATAAGCATCCAATAAAGAGATGTTTTTCTGCTGTTCATTTTTCACAAATGGCCTGAAGACCCGAGGTAACCCATTGCTGATGCACAGCAGGTCATGGACCTTACTTTGAGAAACTCTCTGTCTTGAAACTCCATTTTCAATGTTGGACAATAGCTACACAGTGAAAGCATACAAGGACCAAGCAAAATAGAAAGTCAAGATTCCTTTTTTTTTCATTTCAAATTTTTTCATAATGAAAATGAGGAAAGGCACAAACATAGATGTGGTAACAGAACTTTATACCTGATGTAGAAGTATAAAGTTTTCTACAAGATGAGCCAAAGAATCTTGAAAATTGGGGCTTCTATCATTTTCGTGCCCAATCTAGGTGCAACTTTTCTATGCTTACATATTCAAGGTGATTAGCTTCCTAACTAGTTTGATTTAGATTCGTTTCAAAATTTTCTTCTTTACAAGTTTTTAATGATTTTTCAAAGGTCTAGAATTTTACATGGGCTTAACTAAAGATGCTCTATAAGTCCTGAGGGTTTTAGAACAACAACTAGACTGCGTTTGGTAAAAAAAAAAAGCTTTAATAAGTCGTAAGTTAAAATTAAGTGCTAATTAAGCAATCCCAAATTCAAAGAACAGACTGGTGAAATAGAAAAGAAATGAGAGCAAGGGGAAGTTGACGTTGTAGGATTTCCCTTTTTTTTTTTTTTTTGGGTGGATAATGTTGTAGAAAAAAGAAGGTGAGTTTAAAAACAGTAGAAGGAAGAAATTATGAGGGGACTGATGTCGTGGAATTTTTGCTTTTTTTCTTCTTATAAAGATTATGTTACAGGTAAATTTAATGGAAGCACAAAAGAAGACATGTTAGTGCGCGGAGCCATTCCTTTCAGATCAATCTCTTGTATCAATCTCCAATAAGATTGATATATGTGCCATTGAATTGGTTAATTTAAGAATTTAAAATGCAAGGAAAAGATTGCCAATTCAAGGATATGTGTATCAATCTCATTGGAACTGACACAAGGAGAGGATGGGAGATCTAGGAGGAATTGCTCTGGTGAGATAAGGGCGAGTTTGCAACAACAACAAAAACACTATAGAAAAATAAGGGGATAGAGAGATACCGAGAGGATTGCAAAAATAAAAATCTAGGAAAGAAAGGGGAAGAAAAGAAGAGAGGGGGTTGATTTTGCAAATTTTTCATTTTTTCTGGTGAGATGACATTGCATAAGTGAGAGAGAGATAGAGAGAGGGAGAGGTTGATGTTGTTCTTTTATTTTTATTTTTTTTGGTGAGAGAGTGGGATATGGTGTTACTTTTTTCTTTTTGGTTTTTTGTTAGATGATGGTGTAGATGACTTAAGTACAAGGGTTTTGAAAGAAGACATTATAGAGAGAAGAATTTATAGACCTGTTTTTATGAAAAAAAAAATAACTACCTTATAGACCTTAAATTAAACAGGCTGCCTTTATAAGCTTGAAAAAACAAAAGAAAAAACCAGAATTATCTCCCTTAGAATTCCTGACGAGTGCAAATTCCTGCCTAACATTTTTAATGACACTAACCCCGCTTCTGGTTCTGTTAAAGATATTAACAGAAGAAGATATTTATGATGTCATTAAAATTTAGTTATTCTTTGAACATTTTGCCCTTCTTAACTCCATTGAATTTAAAAGGACATTTCCATCCTTATTTGAACCCTACACAAGCCACGTGGATTTAGGTTTGTGTCCCCGCTGCTGTTTATCTATACAATTAATAAAGGGAGGAGGAGGGAATATTCTCTATATTCTGGTCTCCTTTTTTATTTTTCAAATATTGTCCTCCCCTCTATAGCAATCCAAAACTATAACCACCCCACTACTCTTTCAACAATTGAAGTTAAACCCCTACTTATATGTGATAGTTAAGTGTGAGGACATGCAGTATGCATGGGCCACCACTATACTTATTAAATAGCAGGCCGCCCAACTACGGTTTTCATAATAATGCACGGAGAAACCTTTTCTTGTCATCTTCACACCGCCACCAATGTCATCTTGGGCCCTTCCCCTTCTCGTAGCCCTATGTGGAGTCCTCTTCTCACTCGCCTATCTCCGACGCAGGAGACATGACCGGCAACTACCACCAGGTCCCTGGAGGCTTCCCTTTATCGGAAACCTACACATGCTGGGCAGCCTTCCACACCAGGACCTCCACCGTCTGGCCAAGAAGCACGGACCCGTCATGTACATGCAGCTCGGCCTTGTCCCAGCGGTGGTGGTCTCATCATCTAAAGCCGCCGAGCTATTCCTCAAGACCCACGACCTTGTCTTCGCGAGTAGACCCAGCGTCCAAGCCTCTCAATACATCTCTTATGGGCGTAAAGGTGTGGCTTTCGCCGAGTACGGCCCTTACTGGCGTAACACGCGCAAGCTCTGCACTGTAGAGCTCCTCAGCAACGCAAAGATTGAGATGTTCAAGCCCATTCGAAATGAAGAACTGGGTCTCCTGGTTCGATCTCTCAAGGTTGCTTCGAACTCTAGCGCCATGGTCGACCTTAGCTCTAAGATTAAAGATTTTGTCCAGGACGTGACCTACCGAATGGTTTTGGGTTGTTCAAGGGGCGCCCAAAACTTTAAGTTCGCTGAAACAATTGAGGAGGCGATGAGGTTGGTGGGAGCTTTCAACATAGCAGATTTCATTCCCTTTGTTGGTGCGCTTGATCTCCAGGTATGACTTCTGATGTTTTTATACCGGCGGCCTTCGGCCGGCGCCAAAGCGTTAATATGGATACAAAGTTAAAGAGGGTATTGGCGATTGAAACTAGGCGATCATGAAGAAGTGCTTTTTCAAATTGAAAGAAAAATATGAAAAGACATTTCTTATTGAAAAAACGTTTGGCCCTCCAGATGGCATCAACTCACGATGTCATTCCCCCAATCAACATCCAAAATAAGGAAGAGGATGAAATCTTTTTCTTATAGCAGATAATGCGGTGTGACTGTTAAGGCATAGAGACGTCTCTTTGTATCATAATTACACTATACTAATTGTAAAAGTATTCAATTCATCTACAGATAAGCCGATTTATAGGCACTACTGAAGCCAACCCTTGCAAGCAAGAGTCCTGAAAATTTCTCTCTCCTCCATAAAAAGGTGAAAAAGTGGTTGGACTTTTGCTTGCGCAAGCAAAAGTTGGCTACATTGGGTCTATTTATAGGCTCAACTGTAGATGATTTGAATATATTGTAAAATATATATGTACATATCTTGGTTCAGTTTGGTTCAACCATATAAGTCGGGTTTCAATTCAATTCAATTTGACCAAAACATCTCCGAAAACCAAACCAATTTAGTTCAGTTTAGAGAATTTGAAACCAGAACATAACCGAATTTATCCAAATGCAAACAATTTGTCCAAATGCAAACAGAAAGGATGAGCTAGGCATCTTGGAATTTGTTCAAGGGCCCAACAAGGATTGAGATTATCTACTGCATGTCGAACCTGTAACAAGGCTCAATAATACCCAACAAGTGCTTAACACATCCACAAACATCCGTTTCTCTCCTCTCTCCTTAATTTAAAAGTGAAAAAAAATTTCATTTTTTTATTGTAATTACTTATTAATGTAACAAGTAGCTATTGAATACTATCAAGCTCAAAAATATATCTCTATCACAAAGGCCAAAAGGGAAAATTGAGAAAAATGATTTAGAAAGAATGATCCAAATCAACGTCTAATATCTAATAATTCAAAAGCTAATAATAGTTATTAAATTTTGGAGACATAAACTTCATTAAGTAGCCGATAATCCCTAATATTTCTTCGTGAATAATTTTTTTAGATTAAACAGGGTAACCCAATTGAATTTCTCACGTGCAGGGATTCAATCGTCGTGCGAAGGCTGTCAGCAAGGTTTTAGATAACTTCTTGGAGAAGATGATTGATGAGCATGTAAAAGACGCTACAAGAAACCAGTCTGGCCAACATAGGGACTTCATTGACGTAATGTTGTCCTTCATGATGGAGACCCAAGCTGGAGAACAAGAGAACCTTTTCAACATTGATCGAACCAACATCAAAGCCATTCTAATAGACATGCTTGCAGGTGGAGAAGACACAACACTTACTGCAATCGAATGGGCCCTTTCGGAACTCTTCCGGCATCCATTAGCAATGAAGAAGCTCCAACAAGAACTAACAACTGTAGTTGGAACAGGTGGAATGGTAGAAGAGACAGATTTGGAAAAGCTTGGATACCTGGACATGGTGGTGAAGGAAAGCATGAGACTGCATCCAGTCGCTCCCTTGCTTGTTCCCCATGAATCCATGGAGGACATCACGATCAATGGAATGTTCATACCCAAGAAGTCTCGGATCATTGTGAATGCGTGGTCAATGGGACGAGACAAGGACATCTGGTCAGCTGATGCAGACAAGTTCTTCCCTGAGAGATTCATGGGTTCTGATATAGATCTCCGGGGACAACACTTCCAACTTATCCCATTTGGAGCAGGTCGTAGAGGATGCCCAGGTACGCAACTGGCCCTTACTCTGGTTCAACTGGTGGTGGCACAGCTGCTGCATTGCTTCAATTGGCAACTTCCCCATGGCGTATCCCCGACTGACTTGGATATGAACGAGAAATTTGGCCTTATAACGGGAAGGGCCACCCATTTGTTCGCTATTCCATCGTATCGCGTGCATATCAACAATTTCTAAGGAGACTCAGCTCTCAACTGTAGATGCTATTTTTATGGTGCTGCTGCTTAATTGTACTTATGTATAGTACATATAGTATTGTCATCTAATTGAGACTCGGATGGGCTTCCTCTCTCAGATGTCCAGTAAATGACATGATTTGCAAACATGTTGCTTTTCATGTCAGAATAAATTTGACCAACTAGAGCTGACAGGCAGTTGGTCTTATTGTGGGTCAAGCAAAATCATCTTAATTCAGCAATGTTTGTAAATCATGGACTTGAGGAGCACATTTGTATGTGTGTGTGTGTATGCTCTCAAATAAAGAACGTAAATAAACTTGCTTTGATATTCAAGCACTCTTGAAATGTGCTGTAACGAGAACAAGAGAAGCCAAATAAATTCGAACCATGAAGCACCATCTAAATTTAGTGGGGAATGGAAACATACCTCAGGGTGTATTTAGGGACACCAAAAGAATAAGCATGATATGGATTTTGGCAACAGAGATCTCCAAAAAGCATGAATTCTGTTTGCAAACGGGCGTGGAGATCCCGTGGTAAAAATGTTACAATGATAACTGTAAATTATCATACATATTCCAACTTCTCAGCCATTTGAACTCAGATATTATTTTTGAGGGTACATATGCACTTGTAGTTATGCTGAGAGGCAATATGGTATACCAAAACATGCTTCATTTTGAAGTTAATGAATTGAGCTTCTTCTCAAGTTGTTTGGCATGCCTAAGAGCATCCAAGGCCTCAGACTGCTTTCCTGCACGTTTCAAATTTATAGCCTTTACCTTCTCTGCCTTGATCCGATCTTCCAGTTGACTTATCTCTTGGTTGGATTTGTCACTATTACTGATGTTCGCCCTAGAGGCTTCTGTTCTTTGTGGGGGATGTGAGACAGTATCTGCATGTTGCAATCCAATTGCTTTTAAGGCAGACATGAGCTGAGGATCAAGAAGATCTTCAACACCCACATCATTCATTGCTTCAGCTTCACTTATGTTTTTGTTAGAGCTCAATAAATCATGGCCAGCCTCCTCCAACTGGGTCTCAAGATCCTTGGCCAATTGAAATTCAGCTTCTGCTTCCTCCATCCGACCTTCCCTTCGCAGTTTTAAGGCCTGACGTTTGTGTGCAAGGGACTCCTGTTGCAACTTGAAACGATCTCGACCTGGCATCGGTCTTGAAGCTTGATCTGTTGCTTTCTGTACCTTTTGCCCAACATAAGTAACATTAGGTTTAGAAGCACATGCATCAATCAGAACAGTGCTCGGCTGAGGATTTTCATCTGGTCTCTTCTCCAGAATCTTTGCCTGCCGTAGTTCCTCCCGAGCTTCTCCCAATTTTCCTTCTCTCTTCAGAGAAACTGCCTTTCTTTTTCGATCGAGTATTTCTTGCTTCAGAGAACTCTGTTGTTTATGAGATTCAGATACTGGATATGAATTCACTTCATGAGTTGACTTCTGGATTGCAAGAGCCGTTTTCTCACTCTTGTCGGATCTCAATTCATTTCTGCTTCCCCATTCTCTGTCAAGAGTCTCTGAAGTTCCACGCTGAATGGAATCAGCAATAGAGGGAATGTTCAAGCCAATATTTCCTTTATCTTCAAGCTCATGGACAGGTAATTGTGAACTTTTCCAGTCATCTCCAGTAAGCAAATCTGTGACAGGTACAGATTGGCCTGATAGGGGTAAAGAGCTTGTGGCTTCCCCTGTTTTTTTGTCAGGTGGAGGATCCAGTCTTGCATTTAATGAATTCTTATCTTCAATGAGATGAGATATTCCAGGAATTAAATCGGCCGAACTCCAAGGAAAAGATTTTGCCACATTACTTCCCTTCCAATCAGGTACCATAGACTTCTCAGCTACTTCTTCCTTTAGCTCTACTGCTAATTGGGTTCCTCTGTTCGATTCATCCACATATTTCATATTTCCATGTTTATCATGAGAAACCAAAGATTGAAAACTGTCCAACTCTCTGTGTACTGTAGAATCTGATAGAAACTCTTTCTTTGGCACTTCCATCTCTTCCATTTCGGCTTCTAATACCTTCGCCATTTTTAGAACTTCCTCAGCTTCCTCAGTTTCTCCTTGGCGTCTAAGGGCCAGAGCCTTCCTCTTTAAACCCAAAAGTTCTCTTTGGATTCCTGCTTTATTTTTTCCCGAGGCCACAGCCGAAGTTCCAGAAGCAGTTTGATTTCCCAATGCATCAGAGGCAAGTAAAGATTGACTACTCATTTCCTTAGAAGGTTCTGTTGTCATGCCTATAGATGTACTCCCTAGAACCAAGAGTGCTGGTGGATCATGCATAACATTTTCTGTTACCTCGCCCCCTTCAGCTCTTTTCTCCATGGAACTGCTTATGGGAGGATTGATTATTTCAGTTTCATGCACAGAATAACTATTTTCTTCTTTCTGTTGAGGAAGCAAAGACCCAAGACCATCAAATTCATCTTTAGAGTCAACTAGCACCCCTTTTTTCTGGGCTTCAATTTCCGCCATTTGCCCCTCCAATACCTTTGTCATTCTCAGCACTTCCTCAGCCTCCTCAGACTCCCCTTGGCGTCGCAGAGCAAGGGCCTTTCTTTTCAAGACCAAGAGTTCTCTTTGAATTTCAGATTTACTTTTTCTCGGTTCCACAAATGGGCTGCTTGAAAAGCCTTGGGTCGCAGAGTCAATGAGAACTGAGCGATTACCCATTTGTTTAAAAGGCTTCGAAGGCGCAGGCTCTATATCTTCATCCTCCCAACCCAAATTCTTTAAAAGGGATAGCATTGCTGGATCATTCATATCTTGATCTGTTACATCCCCATCAACTACTTCATCCCCAAGAGGTGGGGTTCCAGAGACATCTGAATGTTTATATGGTTGTTTTGATTCCCTATTACCATCAGTCATTTTTCTGGGTTTAACTTTCGAAGAATTCTCCATCTCTTCAAGTTGACGCTCAAGGACCTTGCCTTTGTTCAATTCTTCTTCGGCCTCATCCAAACGGCCTTCTCTTCTCAAAGCAAGTGCCTTCTTTTTTAGACTTAGGAGCTCTTTTTGAATCACTATTTTACTTCTTGGTACCACTCCACAATCCACATTATCCATGTTAATTAACTTTGATGATTTTTCACCAGTTTGAGAGACCAAATCCTTCTGCATGGTGGGATTCAATGCATTTAAGCTGTTCTCTTGAGACTGAAGACTTTCAAGATCCCTTTCAAGCAGTTTTGCCTTCTTTAGTTGCGCCATTGCTTCTACAGCATTACCTGCCCGCTTTTGATAAACAGCCTCCCTTTTTAGGGAAAGAATTTCATCTAATATAGCTTCCCTGTCCTTAGGAACAGGAGGCACACTTTTTTCTAGATGATCAGCATCTTCAGTCCAACCTAATGATTTTAAGGCAGCAGAAATTTCTGGATCATCCATATCTTCATCTGTCACTTCAAAATTACCGTCAACACCCAAATCATCAGAAAAACCAACAGGGTGGTCAAATTCAAAATCGGTCTCCTGCTGATAAAAATCATCTTGTTTATCATCATCCATGCTACGGATCAAAGCAGACAGCTCATCATCAGAATCTTCAGCCTCAGCCAAGAACTCCTGTTCCTCAAGTTGCTTTTCTAGAATTTTAGCTCTCTTTAGTTCTTCCTTAGCTTCAGCTAGCTTTCCTTCACGCTTAAGCATGAGAGCTTTCTTCTTAAGGGCAAGTACCTGGCTCCTATCACTGCCACCAGTACCAGCACCAGGGTTAGATTTTCGAGGGACTTCTCCAAGCAGACTAG
The DNA here is from genome assembly GCA_947561395.2 of Buxus sempervirens. Taxonomy (NCBI): domain Eukaryota; kingdom Viridiplantae; phylum Streptophyta; class Magnoliopsida; order Buxales; family Buxaceae; genus Buxus; species Buxus sempervirens. Next base: position 54,453,951 of record OX387182.1, read on the forward strand.
ACAGTTCACCCTCCAAACTCAGACTTGCTGGTTTCGTATCATCCTTATGAAGATCTGTGTCAGCCCATCCCAGTTCTCTGAGTTCAGCAGCAAGGTCATCCTTTTCTTCTTTACCCATTTGAGATGAAGGCTTCCTCTTTCTACAAGCTTCTTTACGATCATCTTCTATTTGATGCATGTTTTCCACACTGCTAGATGACAAAGCCTTCCTACGGCTTTTTCTTAATGCAACTTCCACAGCCTCAGCCTCCCTCTCAAGCTCCTTTCCTTTCTTGAAAGCTTTTAGAGCTTCCTCAGGTTTCCCTTCTGCCTTAAGAATTCTGTACTTCTTTTTCTCCTCCAGTGCTTGGTGACGCAATTTTTCGGGACTAACGGATACGCTCTCACTCAAATTTTGATTAAGCGCATCAATGGAGGGACTTCTAGGTATATATCCTTCCCCATGCTGAGCTTCCACATGAAGACTTGAACAAGAGGCACTGCTCATAGACCCTTGAAATTCAGAAGCTGTATCAGTGGTGGACTCCCGTGCAGAAAAAAATGAATCCTTTCCATCAGTACCTAGAATCTGAATTAGAGCATCATCCTCATACTTCGCCGTCAGTTTTGAACTACCTGAACAAAATGATGGAGAAAATAACATTTAGATGTAATCATATCTTAAATCTGGCATATCCTCCCACAATTACTGTTGTAATTGATTTCAATTCAAATTAAATAAGCAGCAATTCCATGGAAAAAAATACCTAAAAGGCATGATAGGAATATAAAAGACTTTTTTTCCTTTTTAACTATCAGTAAAATGGTTGCATTATGGCAGAACTCCACCACACACTGCTTTCATAGAAAACGTCAGACAATAGTGTTCTTCCGAGATTATCTTCACAGTAAACATGTGAAATATTGGCATCAAGACTTTGACACCAAGCCTCTGCTAGCTCATGGAAGTTGGTCATTAATGGTAAATTTGGACTGTGCAAAACCAGTTAGTAAAGAAGACAAAATTGCTTCTAGTTCTCTGGTTGAGAAACAAAAATTAAGGGAAAAATGAGTTTAGTGTCAAAATGCTTATTTTCAAATTTGAGAATATTTTAAGAGAGAGGATCTAGAGGATCTTTTAGGCAAACAACAATCTTCTATTGCCTGCCACTAACACTTACTAACCCTAAACCTCAACCACCATCACCCACCCCCACCTAGTACAACGAACCATACCTGCCACCTATTGTCTACCCCCACCAGATACCATAACCACCCTCTACCTATAACCACCACATATTACCACTAAAACCCACCATCGATGTTTGTCACCGCAAAAGCACCGCATACCACCACTAACCATTGGCTACCATCACTACCTACTAGTATTACAGCCCTTCATCCAAAAAGACCACATACCACAACAACCTTTCACCTATCCCACAATAATCACAGTTGCATACAAACATCACCCTCAATTTGCCACCCCAACCCATTACTATACAATATCGCATACACCAACCACCGCATATTAGCATTACCTCCTAGGGCTATCAATGGGTCAGATCATGACCCGTTTACCGCCTGTTTCCAATTAAATAATTCAATTTAATCTGATTTTTTACCTTTTAAATATCCTTTGGGTCGGATTCGGACCTGAAAATCGAATTCGGATTCGGATCAGGGCCATATCCGCCCGATTAAGATCCGAGTTCGATTAAATTATATATATGTTTATCATTTTTTTAGATTTCTACGAATGCTTAAGTAATTTTAATATTTTTCTTTCAAAATAATATATATATATATATATGAACCTAAGATATATATTTTAAGATTATTTGAAGTATTATTCAAATATAATTATAGTAAACAAAGACAATTTAATTGGATTTTTTAAATTCAAACATTTAATCGGATAATCAGATTCGGATACGGTTTTATAACCATATTCGGATTCAGATTCAATAACAAGTATGAAATATCCGTCGAATATTTAATCGGATTCGGATCTTGGTGGATCTGGTCTGAATCCGACCCGTTTACACCCCTAGTACCAACCACCCTCATTTATCACCACCACATACCCTACTATCCACCATCATCAATCAAAAATAATCCACCACTGCCTACCATCATCTGTTACTTGTTTTTCTATTTGCTAGACGCTAATGAAAAATATTAATAGTAGAATAAGAATGTACAAAGAGGATTTGCATTCAGCAACACCATGCATGAATACAGCTCCCAAAGATCAACAAACACAGTCCTACACCGCATGAACATGCCCCAATACCCACCTTGCATCACAGATTGCATAACAACTCTTTAAATGGAATACCATAGAACTTGTGCAACCTCGTCGCTCCCTTTTTAGCCAATTTATTCGCCAATGAGTTGGCCGCACATGGAATTTGATTGAACGAGACATTCAACTCAAGTTCTATGGATCTTGCTTTACCAACCAAATGATGAAGCAGCCACAACCACTAAATAATAATGACTTACCTTCCACTACCATATCAGGAAATCCTTTCACCTTAGCTTTCTTCAACCCACCCATCAGCGCTAACCATTCCACCCTAATTGAGTTGCCCTCTCGCACTGGACTGGAATAAGCCAGAAGAATGATGTGGAACAGAATTAGTTTTCAGGCTCGATAGCATACCTCAATTCAGGCGTGATGCCAAGAATAAATGGGGAACAAAAAGGAATTTAAGAAATAACAACCTGCACCAATCATGCTAGAGATCTCAGCCTTAGCATATGAATTTTTCCTCCAATTTCCTTTGATTTCCATCTCCTCAGAAGCGACTGACCAAGCTTCAGCCTGATACCTATGATTTCTGAGACCTTGGGGTAGCAAAATTATTTTTTCCTGTAATCACACTGCTCCATCTCCGATCTCTTGTTTAACACCTTACCTCCATTGATGGTTTCACAATTACCACCCGCCAATCTTGTTATTGAGAGGGTTGAAACTTTAGATGGAGAGAGTATATCTCTTCAGACTGTGCTGCAAAGAAGCAGAAAGAGGTTTGTGGGTACTGGGTAGAAGAAGTGGTTTTCAATGAAGATAATATCTTAGAATATTAGGGGCATGGGGGATGACAGCAAAAAATAAGAAATTAAGGACATTTGTCACAGAATCAATCCAGATACTATAGTCATTCTTGAGACAAAAAGAAGCCCATTGAGAGGAACCTAGTGAGGAGATTGTGGGGTGATAGAGACAGAGATTGGGCCTTTCTTCCATCAGTAGGGTCTGCTTGGGGTATTTTGATTATGTGGGACTCTATGATTGTAATAAAAGAGGAGGTAAAAAGCGAGGTTTTTAGTCTTTCTATTAAATTCACATATCTGAGTGATCAGTTCCAGTGGTGGTTCACAGGGGTATATGGACCATCTTGGCCTAGAGGTAGGGGGAGTCTTGGAATGAACTTTCAGAGTTATACATCGGGCAAGAAGTACAATGGCTAATTATGGTGGACTTTAATGTGATCCGCTATTCCCATGAAAAGAGCAGTGGAAATCTGAGGGTGACTAGAAGCATGAAGAATTTTTCAGGGTGGATACAAGATTGTGAACTTATTGATTACCCCTTGAGTGGTGGTCAATTCACTTGGTGTAATTTCCAGGATCCCCCTCGGTGTTCTAGAATTGATATTCTTAGCTTCGAATGCGTGGGACTCACATTGCTAGTATGTGGTACAGTCTTTGCTACCAAGACCTACTTCTGATCACATCCCTTTGTTGGTGTCTAGTAGGGTGAGACCTAGAGGGCCATCTCCTTTTAGATTTGAAAATATGTGGCTTGACCATTCAGATTTTGATAAGGGCATAAGAGAATGGTGGGATAAGGCAAAGGAAGGAATTCAGGGTTGGGTGGGCTTTAAGTTCATGAGAACATTGCAAAGAGTAAAAGTTAGGTTAAAGCAATAGAATAAGGACTGCTTTGGAAGTCTTGAGGAAATAAAGAAAAAGCTATCGGAAGATATAGGAGAATTGGATAGGAAGGAAGAATGTGGGAATTTCAGTGAGGAAGAGAGACATAGGAGACAAGTATTAAAATTAGAGTTTCTTGATGTCCTTAAGAAGGAAGAAATATCGTGGAAACAGAAATCTAAAGTCTCTTGGCTTAAGGCGGGGGATGAAAATACGAAGTTTTTTCATAAAATAGCTTTGGGTCATAGAGCGAAGAATAATATTTTGAAATTGTTGATTAATGGTAGGGAAACTGAAAATTTTGATGAAATTCTCCAAGGCTTAACAGAATTTTATTTTAACCTTTATAAGGCTGAAAAAGAATTTAAATTCTTCTTGAAGGAGGATGATGGGTTCAGATTGAATAGAGAATGGGCTGATTGGATGAAACGACGCTTTGATGATGAGGAAATTGAAAAGGCAGATAAGGAGTTGGATGGGAATAAAGCACCGGGCCCCAATGGTTTTACATTGGCCTTTTTTCAAAAAAATTGGAATCCTTTCCTCTTTGTTTCCGTGTCTATTTCGTGTGGCTTCCTCCCCAGATGCTCTTGTTAGTGATGTTCTTACCCCATCTCCTTCTGGTATAGAGTGGCATCTCCCCTTTAGAAGGGAATTGCGAGACTCCGAGGTAGAGGCTTTGGCATCTTTGTTTGAGCTTCTTAAAGATGTGTTTTTAGACCCTAGATGTTCTAATCTTCAAATTTGGTGCCCAGAAGCTTCAGGTATTTTCTCTTGTAGGTCCTTTTTTGAGGTATGCAGATCCACCATGATTTTACCTTCCTGGCCATTTCCTAGTGCTCTTCTCTGGAAACCTTTGGTTCCTCCTAAGATTAAAGCATTTGTGTGGACTGGACTGCTCTACAAAATAAACACGGTGGATCACCTTCAGAATAGAAGGAAGTGGATATCTATATTGCCTCATGTCTGTATCATAAGGCAATATATAGCTGGAGAGCTACGTCTTCGTCCAAGCCTTTCGGATGGGAAACGAATCACGTTGAAATCCCCCCTAATACAACAAGGAGTGCCTCTGCATCCTCTTGCTTCTAGCAACTCATCCCACAACTTAGAGCTTACTGAATGATCATTTGGGTCATACACTTCTGATAAAAGTAATAAATCACTCCCTGATGCTTCTTTCAACATCACAGAAATAGAAAACTGACCCAACCAGACCTGAAACTTCTGAAATTTGGCATTCTTCCAAGCCATTATAATACCCCCTGAAGCTCGTTGCACCAGAATAAAAACCGAGTCTACCTCTTTACAACCCCAAATGCTCTCCATAATTCTGTCGTCCACTGCAATTAATTTTATTCTGACATAGGAGCTTCAGGGTTTTTATTAAGTGCAGTGGATAGCAGAATTATTTTGACTCCTTGCGCAGGTGTCAAAATTAAGTGCAGTGGATGGCAGAATTATGGAGAGCATTTGGGGCTGTAAAGTGGTAGACTGGATTTTTATTCCGGCGCAACGAGCTTCAAGGGGTATTATAATGGCTTGGAAGAATGTCAAATTTCGGAAGGCTTAGGTCTGGTTGGGTCATTTTTCTATCTCTGTGATGTTGAAAAAGCATCAGGGAGTGATTTATTACTTTTATCATTATTTTTTACTCCTGCAAAATTAAGAAATCAGGATCCCAGGACCTAATGCTGACCTTCACTCCAGCCCTCTTATCATGGGCATTCAGCCCTCTAACATTCCATGACAGGATTTTATAAATCGTGATACTACTTTCCCCTTCCTCACATTGGTCCCTCCAACCGATAGCGCACCATGAAAAACTTCTCTTTCAATCAAGGCTCACGACAATTCGTCCAACTCCTCTGTTTTCTTATTCAGCCCTTTTTCCTTTAGTCTGTCTAACTCAATTGCCGAAAACAGAGCCTTTGCCTCAGCTTCATAGCCTTCAAAAGACACCCCAAATACAGTAATCAGACTCATAATATATATTTTTGGTTACCAAAAAAATAAAAGACTCATAATATTTTTCATGACCCATTCTAAAGCCTTCTCTGAAAAATCCAGATTTAGATTGGGAGAAACACAAACAACTTGGTCTTGACAATCTGCGCAAATAGGGACCACCTCCCCTGGTTCTCCACATGCCTTCAACAGGGACCCAAACCAGCATTTGCCTAAGAAAGAATAGGGGAGAAAGCTGATCCTTTGTATTGTCACTTGCATCACACTCCATGTCAACCGCTGCCTCGGTGCATTACTTTTCTAGCTGAATCCCAGCCACAGCAGAGCAAGAACAAGATGGATCGAGCATCCCAGGCTGAGTGCGATTGACAGAAATGGGAGAAGAATGAACTGCTTCCCACCTCCAGGTTTTCCCCGCCGGAAATATAGCTTCCTTATCCCTTCCCTTAGCCCTCCTGGAATAGACTTTAGGAGAGGCTTGCATGTTACAAACTTCTCTGACCTCACAACCCGTCCCATTACTCCTTAATCCCAACACAACAGGAGATGCCACCTCCTCATGCCCATCCTCCTTCTTAAGAGGGTAACACGACTCCCTTCCTGCTGCTCCTATCTCTGGCATAGACGAAGTATGGTGAGAGAACGAGTCCGACCGTCAAAATTCTCCACCACCTGAACCAGATTTCTCCCTTATCTGCAAAAAACGCTCCATCATTTCCTCCACCCATCCTTCCACCTGAGCTTTCCAAGACAATTCAGCAACTTGCATCAGAGCTCGTACCCCAGACTCGCTTACTGCTGGACAAGAAACTCCTCGAGAGTTTGGAGATTCCTGGCTTCTTCCACCCACATCTACCTCCTTCACAGTCTCCGATCTACGACAGCCAATCTCTGGCAACTCATCAAAGAAGTCACCACCCACCGGCGACCACTTCTTGCCGCTACTGAAGCCGACGCTGTGATGCTAGACCTGGCCCCCCTCATCCAGCCCTGCTTCATTTCTGGGTTGAAGACAAGCCTTTGACCCACGGTTCCTTCTATTAACTAACACCCACTCCGCCCCATCTGGTTCGCCCAAAGACCCGACCCCATTCACAACCAGGTCACCTAGGTGTTTGGACACATCGAGATTTGAATTTCCCTCTACCGAATAGCTCCTGCAATCTTCACTGTTCACCATCTTCTCTCCAGAACCACCTGCAACTACTTCTTTGAAGCTTCTGCGCCGGCTGCCTGAATTAGCTGATGACACCTGTAATGAAATCTCCGGCATGTCACACGCAGCACTTCCATCAGCAATGATCTGAACAAGAATGGAATACTTCCTTGAGCCATCCCACACCTCAACAGACACAAGGAATATTTTCGTGGTGTTCCTCCTTGAGCTTCAAGGAAAAGCCCCTTGCGAGTCTTCCAAAGTGACAGAACAATCCCACTGGCACCACTCTTCCACATACCTTCCCTATGGCCTCCAAAGTGACAGAACTACCAGTTACCACTTCTATTCCCTAAGACTCATTACCACCACTGCTATATATCATTGTTTTACGTATAGATTTTTTGTTTATTTTATTACTTTTAAACACATACAAGAAAGATTTTAGTTTTTTTTTTTTCTTCTTCCCTTTTTTCTCCTTCATGTGGTTTAGACCAAACAGATTTTTTAAGGAGCTCCACTTTATATTTCATTCGCCAATGATCAACCCAATTACAAACTTAGATTTGCCTCTCTTTTACGCTTTTAATAGATGTAGCAAGGATAGCTCCATAGCAAGCATAGAACGAATAATATTTCGCATTGTCTTCAATAGTGGGAAATTGGAATTTCCTTGCTTTTGGGAATGATCACTCAGGACTCTCCTATTTACATCTTTGTTGTATTCTCACTATTTTGTGTACCATCAAAATAAAAAGTCCATTACTCTCTTTATCTTTAAGGTCTCATTCTCAACTCCAAATAGGTTTGCCATCACCAAATAAGCTCGTTCCCACAGGAAATAATCAAAATAAAGCATGTAACTTTATGCAGTACTCAAAGCAGTTTAATAAAACTACAAAGAAACTCATGGGTAAAAAAAAAAAAAAGGAAGCAATTATTAGAAACCAATATATATCATGAAAGTATACAGTAATTTCTCAAATATTATAATTAGTTTCAATAGACCACCTATCCAATGTTCAATGCAAGTGCATTAATCCATGATTGTTTTCTTTTCCTTCCACAAATGAGTCTTGCAGATTTCAGTATGCCATGCCATAATAAACTCAATTTGCCCAACATGTTAAGCAGAGAAAAAGACTTGGTCTGAGTTTTTCCTCGGAAACATCATTCCTCCACTTCTCAGAAGGCAAAATTTAATAGATGTTAGATCGTTAAATCAGATTAACAGGGTTCCTTTGGCCTACAAACCATACATAAGAGGTGAAACTTTTTGCATTTTAATGGTACATTTTAGTTTTTGATCATTGTATTTGTTGGAGCATGGAAGACATAAAGAGTGATACTAGTTGGTAGAGAACAGCAGTGAAGACCAGCATCTCCACAAACTCAACACCCCACCCCACCCCCTGGCCCAAAAACTTTATTCTCTCCTCAACAAATTTCTCCCTCTCTTAATGCCTAACTATCCCAGGCACTCTCTATCCTCTTCCCCACAGCCTCTCCCTGCCTTCCTTTTTTGTTCCCGCTCTTCAATTCTCTCCAACCCCAATCTGTTGCTATCACTTCTCATTATTCTCCTTAAACCCTCTTTCTCTCTCTACAGATTCCGTATCAGTGTCGCTCTTGCTCTCTCAGTACATAAAAATCAAGACCAAGTTTTGCACTCATATCACCTGATGAGTGCCACCAAGCAAAACAAAAAGAATATGAAAGAAATGAGAAGGGAAAAGAGGGAATACTAATATTGGCCTTGAAGACTGATTGTTTAGCACAATGGTACTCTAAAAAATAGTTAAACTCACTCGCATAATTGAGCAGTACACTTGGATAATCTTATCTCTTTTATAGACATGATTGTAGTACATACTTCGATAATACTGACTTCTGCTTGCAACATGCAAAAGAAAAATTAGTTTCCAACACTACTAATAGACAAACACTGTGAAGTAAATCCTAAGAAAGTGAAGGTACATTTTTTTTTTTTAACCAATACCTTCTAATGTAAACGAAGTTCAAAGTATTCAATGATTTAAATACATTAATTTATCCAAATTCATGAATAATTATGGCACCTGTCACCAAGTGCTTGGAACTGTTTGCATTAAAGCCACAATAAAATCTTGTGATAGAATCAAGTGGTCATGATCAAGATTTCAGCACTTTGATTGTCAGACTTAAGGTATTCAAGGTTGCATGTAATGCTTTACAGATGAGAAATAGAGATGTTTAAGTCAATAGGGGCATCTAGAGTCTGATCATACGGCTTAAATATACAACTTTCAGAAAAGCTAAGTTCTTGATGTAACACTAGGGTAATTACCTCCAAGATTTCATGTTCACCTCAAAGAACAGTTTTATGGTAGAGAACAAAATGGCAGATTTCCTAAATTGCAGAAGCCATCTTCTTACAACATTACTAATACTAGTCATTTATTCTAAGCAGATCAAGAAAGACTATGTTTTGGATTTCAACTTCAAAATGATTTATGAACTAGTAACGTTGTAAATATTTCTTGTTCCAGGTCCACCATCTATAACGGCTACCTATTTTACTAGGGACTTGTTTATTTTCATCAAAAACGTATTTCTGAAACTTTGTTGTCTAGGAGCTAGCTACCTCTCAGTATTGAGGACATTTTGGCCTAGATAAGATAATTGCTCTTTTTAAAGATCCAAAGCCCAGAACCAAGGAAGGAGCTAAAAGACAAGATCGTTAAATAATTCCAAGGCAAAGAACAGGACACAATACTCCCTTTCAAGAGGCTCCAATTAACACTCCCTTTCCAAAGGGTCCAAGTAACAACGGAAGGGACCATCTTCCACAGAACCCCTATCCTCCTAAAGATAGAGGAAATCAACCAGCTCAAAAATGATTCACTTAAAGATCATGGTGTACAACCATTGAACTATAAAAGCCGTATCATACTATGGAATATACCAGTTTCCTGGCTACGAGGGTTCCTGATGACTATTGCGCCATAGCAAGACAAGAAGCTCAAGACTATTTAAAGAAAATTATTGGGCAATAAAAATGGGTATGATATGTGGAACAATTCAAACACATAAAGTACAGGTAGATGACTAGACTAAAGTGGTGACCCATGGCCCAGAGAGAGAACTTCAATATATAACAAGATCTTTACCTACTGCAGACTTCGCCTACAACATCTTGATTTATGTTGATGTCAGAATTAGAGATTGTTTCTTGCATTAGGCCAAAAAACCAGTTGAAATTCATTCTATCAATCAAGATTGACCAAAGCAGATGACAAATTCACTTCTCATCATTGAAGGATCCAAAATGATATCCACTGAAATATCGAATTAAGCAATGAAAGGGACAGGAACGAAGCACTGAATTTAAGCCAATATATACATTCATGATTAAACTATGTCCAAAAAAATATCAATATTGCTGAGATTTCTAACTCACAGTAACCAGTTCTCATGTTTTATCTCCTGTTCATCCTTTTTTTTCATTTTTTGCTAATTGGTGAATATATTATTAGAAAGAAGGTCAGAAAGAATGTACAACAATACAGGACTTGTGTCCCAGGACTTTGGCCACTAGATCAAGAACAACCTCCACCTACAAACCACCCATCACAACGGGGCATATTCTGCAAATTGTTATATATCCATAAACGGTGTCACATTCCCTTTCACCACTTTACAATATGCCCAGACACTGCTCTACATTACCACTGATCAGGTTCTGTTTCATAGCACTTTTTTTCTTGCAAAGTTATCTGCGACATCATTAGCTGTACTTGGCTTGGCACATGATCAAATGATCTACTCAATCCACTTGTAAGGCATCTGCCCTGCCTGATACAGAGCAGAAATTTCCATGTCCCATCTCACCCCCTTCATCAACCATATAATCATATGTGCATCCCCTTCGATCACTACATCTTTTATCCTTTCTTTCCTTGCTAAAAGTAAACCAATGAGGAGAGTCAGCAGTTCAGCTTGTTTGGAGTTGCCATCTTGTATTGGTCCACTAATGGCCATGATAATTCTTCCCTACAGATCCTCAAACACTCCACCAATTGCGGATGGTCATGGTTTACCCTAGGTAGATCCATCAAAATTGAACTTCACGAATCCTGTCCTAAGAGACTGCCATTGTGCTTTAATATGTTCTACCGATATTGATGAATTTCACATTGATGTCCAGTTCATCAGTATCTTCACTCAAAACTCCTCTGAGCTCTCATGATGCTACGACTGCTACAATGAACTCAGTTGCAGTTTCCTCAGGAACTTTTACATCCTCGTATACTCTTCCGTTTCTCTCCATCCATACGTGTCATATGATAGCTTATATAACCAGCTGAAAAAAATAATTTTATTCTACTCCTCAACCCCTTGAACCTCCACTGATTAAATACCTCAACTACAGTTCCTGGCATAACACATTCTATTTCGATCAACAAAACCAACCCCATATCCAGCTAAAAAGCTTGCAATGAATAAATATGTAACTGATTCGCCTTGAAACATACAAAGAAAGCAAATTTTAGGTCATAATGATAATCATTTCCTTCCTTTTGAGGTGATCCCATTTATTTTGTTTAAGTAGTGCAGTCCACAGAAAAATGAAGTAAAATGAAATAATAAAAAGCCTTAATTTTTGTGGGAAAGAGGGGTTTTGCAAGTGATTTGGATTGGAATTTACAAATTTTTTTCATGTCAATGCAACAAGTCGATGAAATAAACAACTAGAAACATGTACTCCTTATGATGCCACAGCCAAAAATCTGATGTTTTGGTGAATTATTTTCAACATAACTAAATATTTTCAGACAAATGAAAACATACCTCTTCCTGCTCTACTTTTATGTCCATGACGCATCTCAAAACGTGCTGCTTCTTCTAGCTTTTTACAAGGTTCACAGATTCGCACTGGTGAATCACCTTGCCCACGTAAAATCATTCTATTCTGTGTGCAGCTGTTGCAAAACAAGCCCCCGCACCGCCGGCAATGATGCTGAACATCCATGACAAAAAATACAAAGAAGTTGAAAGAGAATTATTACAAAATTTAGCATCCTAAAATGCAACGGAAAAAGAAAGATGTTACTGTTACGAATAATTTGTGCTTTAAAGCACATTAAATTAGAGCCTGAGGCAGGAAAGAAATAATGTACTGTAACCATTAGTTTGTCAAAATACCTCCCCACTATTTCTAACTGAATAAATTATGAATCTAAGTTTTCATTAAACACAACAGAACAAACCAACAAAACTATGGAATCCACCATAGAGAGAGAGAGTGAAAACTTGATACAGTTAAAATGTACATTTCAAGTAATTTGTGGTTGTCTGCTATCAAAAATTGAACTTAATGACGAAGTATTCCTTCATATAATCATGAAATCAAGATGATCAGGTCTTCTCAATGATCTTTTTCCCTACCATGAACTAAAAAAATAGAAATATTTCTCACATAGATCGTCCAAAAGCATTATTAATTCACATTAGGTTACCAAATAGATCGTCCAAGCTATATATATATATATATATAGAGAGAGAGAGAGAGAGAGAGGAAAATTACTGCATAGATCAACAGGGAGGTTGAATTCGAAATATTTATCTCATAAGCACTAATTCAAGAGCACTCTTAATTTGTATAAGGTTATTTGAACGAATCATTGAAGCTGCATCAAAGGAAAAAAAAAACTCAACAAGAAAAAAATGGGAAATTTTCTGTACAGATCCAAAAGCATATTGAATCACAAATTTGATCTATAATAGATAAAACTGAACATGACCGTCCTTTGAGGACTCAAAAATGGGCTGACTTAATCACGGATCACAGTTTGTCTTATGAACAGAATGAAATCACACACTTAAAAATGTATAGAAATTCGCACTAAAGGTATAATTTGAACAAAGGTTTTCAAATCAGCGAGAAATAATCGAAACCTAGGATGGGGACATGACATCGACGACGAAAGTAAGACGAACCTTTCGATTTATGAAGCTGAATTGAGAAGAACATCCCTGACAGTGAGACGCGTCGACTACCCAATTACTCCCTCGTAGTGACGGCTTAGCCGGCAATCCGATCTTCTCCAACATCTTTCTTCACGGATAGAAACGAAGAAATCGCGAAGCTACCGTCGAGAAAGCCAGAAGGTGATCGCTGATTAGAAATGTTTAAGCTCCCCGTTACAAATTTGAGAATTTCTATTAGTTTGGCCGAGGCACCGTTTGGATGACAAGACGAGAATGCCAAAAGTTGAAGAACGATGGCTTTTTTTTTCTTTTTTTTTAACATACGGAACTTACCTTTTCCTAGACAACATTAGGCCCGTTTGGATAGCAAGAGAATAGAAAAAAGTGAAAGAGAATAGGCTTTTCCCGCTTGTAGCGTTTGGATGATCAAGAAATTGTGGGGCCCACCGTTTCTCAAGAGAAAGAATGACGATAACTGCCTAATTTTATTTCATGCGCCAAAGGGTCGGATTCTGGGTCGCCAGAAACGCAACGCATACAACTTATCAACGATACCCTTTCAATTTCATCTCCTTCAGTCCAACTTACCAACGCACGCAACTTTCAACCTCGTCTCTAGAGTTCAGCATTACCGAGATTCACAGAACCACTCTTCACTACCTTCTTCTGATACGTGCATGGCATGATAGTTGTTTGAAGGATCAGCATTGGAGGATCAAAGGATCAGCATTGAAGGATCAAAGGATCAGTTTAGATTTTTTTTTTGTTCTTATCTTCTAATAAGTTGTTGCTGGGATTGTTTAGAGGGTTGTTATCTCTTAGGAGGTTGTTATCCTAAAGAGAGTTTCATTCCTAGAAATTAGGAAGTTGTTTAGGGAATGGTTAATAAAGTGGCGTAGGAAGGTAGGAGAAGTAAGTAAGTTTTATCTATTGTTTTTTTGAACGTCTTTGACGTTGAAGGGTTCCCCCTGGACGTGGGAAATTTATCTCAAAGAATTTGACTTTCTTCCAATAGCTTATCAATTGGTATCAAAGCAATCGATCTTCTCGACCTATACCAGTTACGATGGCAGATGGGACTAGGTCACAAGACATTCGTAAACTCGAAGATGGTATGCGCAGCATGAAAGAGAATTCGGACAAACAGCATACCGAGTTAATGCAAATGATAGCTGCTATGAACCTCAAATATGATCAGTTGGTTTCTCAGCAATCTCATGCACCTGAAAATCAAGCGACTTCGTCGTCTAACGGTAAGGGAGTTTGGACTGATCGATCACATGAGGGTAATACTCGCTACGTCAAACTGGAATTTCCACGGTTTGTAGGTGAGGATCCACGTGGATGGGTGTACCGATGTGAACAATATTTTCGATTGTTCCACACAGAAGAATGTCTGAAAGTCCACTTAGCTTCTATTCACCTAGAAGGTAAGGTCATACAATGGTTCCAATGGTTAGAACGCACAAAGGAAGGACTTACATGGGACGAATTCACGTCGGCCTTATGCACGCGATTCGGTCCTACTGCTTTTGAGGATCCTGTGGGAGAACTCACTAAGTTGCATCAGCAAGGTTCGGTTACAACTTATCAAGAAAAATTTGAGGAGCTTGCTAATCGAACAAGGGGTTTATCCGAGGAATTTTATATCAGCTGTTTCTTGAGCGGTCTTAAGGATGATATACGTACTAGCGTGCAAATGTTCAAACCAACAACTATTACACAAGCCATTGGCTTGGCCCGGCTACAAGAAGAAGGAGCAGAAGCAGCAGCCAAGAGGACACGTCCTACATTCACAAGGCCTCCTACTACTTCAACAACTCCCAAAGCACAAACTCAATCGTCATTTCCCAATGTTCGCCGACTGACTCAAGCCGAGTTAAATGCAAAAAGAGACAAAGGCTTATGTTATTACTGAGATGAACGCTATGTACCGGGACATCGTTGCAAGAAGAAGCAGTTATTCTTATTAATCGGAGATGACGACGACGGCGAGAGTGATGAACCGCACGATGAGAAAGAGGACCTGGTTGTCGGTGGTTCTGGTGATTCTGAAGACGAATTACAAATCTCAGTACACGCCTTGGTAGGCGTCACTTCACATCACACCATGCGCGTTCGGGGATTCATCAAAAGAAGGCCGGTCATTATTCTGATTGACTCCGGAAGCACACATAACTTCTTAGATCCCGCTGTTGCTAAACGCACTGGATGTGAGGTACATACAACTCAACCTATCTCTGTTACAGTTGCTAATGGTGAACGTATACAGAGTTCTGCAATCTGCCGCCAACTCCAATGGGTGATGCATGGTTCTACATTCGAAACGGAAGTTCACCTTCTCAAGTTAGGAGGGTGTGATATGGTGTTAGGGATCCAGTGGTTAGCCACCTTAGGTGCTATTATGTGGGATTTCAACAAACTTCGGATGGAGTTTAGCATAGAAGGACGAAGACATGTCCTTCGAGGAGGAAAAAACGGAGAAGTAAAACTCTTGGATCAACGACAAATGGGTCGGTTGTTAAAAAAACCAACTCAAGGTGTCGTAGCTCATTTATGCGCCATGGAAGTTTCACAACAAACCGAGGTGATATCGCATGAAATATTTGAATTATTATCCGTTTATGATGATGTTTTTCAGGAACCTCATGGACTTCCTCCCACACGCACACATGATCATTGTATTCCATTGAAGCCGGATGCACAACCGACTAGCGTAAGGCCATACAGATATCCATACGTCCAGAAAAATGAGATCGAGAAGCTGGTCAAGGAGATGCTTTCGTCTGGAATAATTCGTCCAAGTGTTAGTCCATTTTCTTCCCCAGTAATTTTGGTAAGGAAAAAGGACAGCTCATGGCGAATGTGCATTGACTATCGGGCGTTAAATAACATCACGATCAAGGATAAATATCCCATTCCGGTGATTGACGAATTATTGGACGAGTTACACGGATCCCAATTCTTCTCCAAGTTGGATCTACGCTCAGGGTTCCATCAGATCAGAGTACAGCCTCATGATGTACACAAAACTGCATTCCGTACTCACGATGGACATTACGAGTTCCTGGTCATGCCCTTTGGGTTAACCAACGCCCCGTCAACATTCCAGAGTTTAATGAACGAGGTATTCCGAGAACATCTTCGCAAGTTCATTCTTGTTTTTTTTGATGATATACTCGTATACAGTCGTAGTTGGTCGGAACACTTGAATCATTTGGAGAAAACTCTCAAGCTTCTACGTGAGCATCAGTTATTCGTGAAATGCTCCAAGTGTTATTTTGGTCGCCGAGAACTTGAATACTTGGGACACATTGTTTCCGATAAAGGAGTTGCAGCCGATCCTTCCAAGATAGAGAATATGCTCAATTGGCCGAAACCAAAAACCCTAAAAGCATTGAGGGGTTTTTTGGGACTCATGGGATATTACCGACGTTTTGTACGTGATTACGGTAAGATATGCGCTCCTCTTACTGCTATGTTAAAAAAGAATAATTTCTTATGGACAGATGCAGCCGAGCACGCGTTTGAGCAACTTAAGCAAGCCATGACTACAACGCCGGTGCTAGCACTTCCGGATTTCTCTAAAACGTTCATTATCGAATGTGATGCTTCCGGCACCGGGATAGGAGGGGTCTTGATCCAAGAAGGGCGTCCCATTGCTTTTTTAAGCAAGGCCATATCTGAACGACATAGGGGCTTATCGACCTATGAAAAGGAGTTATTGGCACTGGTTTATGCTGTGAACAAGTGGCGTACATACTTGGTCGGCCAACACTTTCAGATCCGCACTGATCATCATAGCTTGAAATACTTCTTGGAGCAAAGGATAACTACGTTAACCCAACAAAAATGGTTAACTAAGTTATTGGGCTACGATTACGAAATCGTCTTTCGACAGGGCAAGGAAAACATAGTCGCAGACGCGTTATCACGAAATCACGAACTGAAAGCATTATTTATGGCAATATCAACCCCAACGGCTACATGGGTTTCACAGTTGAAGGCGGAATGGATTAGTGATCCAGAATTGCAACATATTATTCAAAGCTTGATCAAAGATCCAACCTCCCAACCAGGTTACACATGGCAGAATGATGATCTGAAATATAAAGGAAGATGGGTGGTGGGTACGTCCTCTCCTCTCAGGGACGTTATTCTAGCAGATCTACATGGTGGATCCATTGGGGGACATTCAGGAGTACACAAAACAATGCAAAGAGTACGCCGATCCTTCTTCTGGAAAGGTCTTCGCCCGTACGTCATGAGATATATTGCAGAATGCGATACGTGCCAAAGAAATAAATCTGAAAATATTGCTACTCCGGGCTTACTACAACCGCTTCCTATTCCCACACGGGTATGGACTGATATTTCAATGGATTTCATTGAGGGTCTTCCGTCTTCACACGGCAAGGAAGTAATATTTGTGGTCGTCGATCGTCTCAGCAAGTACGCTCATTTCTTGCCCCTCTCTCATCCGTACACTGCAATTGATGTGGCTCAAATTTTTCTTGATAATATCTTTAAGTTACATGGCATGCCCAACTCTATCGTAAGTGATCGAGATCCTATTTTTACAAGCAATTTTTGGCAAGAATTGTTTAAGCTACAGGGAACTCAATTAAAGATGGGATCTTCTTATCATCCTCAAACGGATGGGCAAACGGAAGTGGTGAATCGATGCCTTGAGAATTACTTACGTTGTGTTACAGGAGATCGGCCTAGACAATGGGTAAAATGGATGTCATTAGCCGAATGGTGGTACAACACCACTTTCCACTCGGCCACTAGGACCACTCCATATGAAGCTGTGTACGGTCAATCCCCGCCGTCTTACACTTATTATGTGCCCGGAGAATCCCACATTGCAGCAGTAGATGGACAATTACGTGATCGAGATGCTATGGTCCGATTGTTACGTGATAATTTGCAAAAAGCTCAACATCGCATGGTCCAATATGCAAACCAACACCGCACGGAACGAGAATTTAAGGAAGGTGATTGGGTCTATCTTCGTTTGCAACCATATAGGCAATCTACTGTGGCTTGGCGCAGAAATATGAAGCTTGCTCCCCGATACTATGGTCCATTCCGTGTAATTAAAAAGATCGGTTCAGTGGCTTATCATCTAGACTTGCCAGAAGGTACACGAATTCATCGTGTATTTCATGTCTCATTGTTGAAGAAGAAGTTAGGAGACAAGGTGGTACCACAAGAATCCTTACCATCTGTTGGACCGGAAGGAGAAATTCGAATAGAACCTATGGCTATTTTGGATCGCCGTATGGTTAATCGAAACAATAAGGCTGTTACTCAAGTATTGATACATTGGTCAAACTCCTTTGCCGAAGATGCGACTTGGGAAACATGGTTTGACATCCAAAACCGTTTTCCAGATTTCCAACCTTGAGGACAAGGTTGTTCTTGATGGGGCAGAGAATTGATACGTGCATGGCATGATAGTTGTTTGAAGGATCAGCATTGGAGGATCAAAGGATCAGCATTGAAGGATCAAAGGATCAGTTTAGATATTTTTTTTGTTCTTATCTTCTAATAAGTTGTTGCTGGGATTGTTTAGAGGGTTGTTATCTCTTAGGAGGTTGTTATCCAAAAGAGAGTTTCATTCCTAGAAATTAGGAAGTTGTTTAGGGAATGGTTAATAAAGTGGCGTAGGAAGGTAGGAGAAGTAAGTAAGTTTTATCTATTGTTTTTTTGAACGTCTTTGACGTTGAAGGGTTCCCCCTGGACGTGGGAAATTTATCTCAAAGAATTTGACTTTCTTCCAATAGCTTATCATCTTCAGAGTCCAACTTACCAATGCATGCAGCTTTCAAGATTCGGGCTAACATGTGACTTTGAACTCATCATCCCCAAGCTTTTTGGTAAGGTAGACTGGCCGCTGAGCCGAGATATGGCTATGGTGACGTTCACCAGAGCCCCATCCAGAGCCTTCAAGTCCCGGTGCTTCTAACAGAGAGACCCTAGATACCGTCGGCACAAAGTCTATGAGCATATTGTCAAAGCTCATAATGAGACCGCCGGAGTAGTTGCCATAAACATCATTCTCTAAGGCCATATTTCTATGAATACCCATCAACTAAATTCCAATTGATGGTAATATCTTCTCACCAACAACCATTTTCTATAGGTTTTTTGCAAGTTTGTTGGAACCCAACAACCAAATTAAACGAAGATCCCCAATCACAATATTGTAAATCTTGGACCATGCCGTTTTGCCTGCAACTCCTATTAGATTTAATGGGTATCGGAAAGAGATTGATCGCTGGGATTGTTTGTCAAACAGGTTGCAGGAGATGAAAGAGAGGACTCAGTAATAGAAGAAACAATACCCATCAATTATTTCATCAGGAGGATCGTCTTGGCCCTCGGTGGAGGAGTTGGTATCAGATTTTGATTTTCGGACTTTCATCAAAGCTCTTCTGTTGCACAGGGTACCCGTAGGCATGAATTTATTTGCCTTTTTCTTTTTCTCCAACCATGAAAATATGTAAATATGTATATACTGGTCGTTAAGGAAATTAGTCTCTAGATACTACGGGGTCCATTGTAACACCGTCAAGATGGAATCTACGAGTGAAAGATTGGATAATAAATTTTATTTGGGTTCATGCAATTACAATTTTCTTAATCATCAAGTTTCAGATGATAGTGGGTTTTCACTTATTAAAGTAGGCAAACCCATTCTGCTTGGAACTTCTTAATCATCATATTTTATACATGTTTTTAGCTTTTTATATGATATACTCATTGGAAACTTTTTTCTTTTATGTAGCTATGTATATGATATACTCAAAGCCATGCATACATGTGAGGGTATAATTGGAAATTACATTCAGGATTCTAATAACATTCTTATTATCCAAACACAAAATTCTAAATTTTCACTTAAAACTATAAAATTCTTGCAACATCCAAACAAAACCAAGAAAATTCCATTTCTGTTTCTTTTATTTCACTTTTCTTTTACTTTCTTTTCTCACATCTCTTTCCTGTATCCTCTCGATATCCAAACAGAGCCTAGACGTTCTTTGTAGGGTTTTTTGGAGTTGGATTTTCTAATCGAATGTTAAAATCTAGCAAAAAATCACAATCTATTTTTAACGGATTTCTATATATTATGACCGTTAAAAAAATAAGAGAACTTTATATTTACCTTCCTTTTGGTTTCTGACACTCCCCTGCCATTTCTAAAATGACACTTAATCCCTTATATTTTTGTTATCTGCTTCATGTCCCTCCCTTTTGTACAAATTTTATTAACATTTTAATATGTTTTGACGAATTTACCCTTCTTTAAGTACCAAAAGTTTAAGATTTTATATAATTAAAAATAATTTTTAAAGGTTTAAAAGTCTTAATAATAATTATAAAAATCATGGCTAATTTTATTTTTTAAATTCTTAAATATTTCTTATTTCAAATAAAAATTTGATAAGGGATAAAATAGTCAAATTATATTTTATAAGCCCGACAAGAGAGGTAAGTATCATTTTAGAAATCTTAGGGAAGGTATCTGCAGTTGTTAGAAACCATAAAGGAGGTAAGTGCAATTTACTCAAAAAAATAAACCCAAGAAGTAAGGAGTTATTCATTGTGGTAGGTCTCGCTTAAACAAAAGAGATAAAATCCAAAGTATCCAAATAAGATTTTGGATTCTAAAAATTAGCATTGAGAATCTAGTTTTTCAAAATCCAAATCTAATCTATTACTATATATTAAAGTAAACAAGGTCAGGCTGATATGGCAGCCTCGGGCATCCTCAGGTATCCGAACCTCTAATCCATCCTCTCCCTCTCTTTTTGGGCTTTTATCCTTTTGGTGGGCTACGTGGCATGTAGAGAAAATTTTAAAATTTTTAATAAAAAATTTTAGGGTTTTTATCCTTTTAAATATGAAGATCACGTTCCATATTTTAAGTTTTTAAATCAAATGTTTTAGGGATTTTATCCTTTTAAAATTTAAGGATTTTTATCCTTTTAAATATGAATATGATGTTCCATATTTTAAGTTTTTAAATCAAAAGTTTTAGGGATCTTATCCTTTTAAAAATTTTAGGGTTTTTATCCTTTTAAATATGAAAATGACGTTCCATATTTTAAGTTTTTAAATCAAAATTTTTATGGATTTTATCCCTCTTTTAAATTTTAGTGCTTTAAACTTTTAAATATGAAAGTGACGTTCCATATTGCTCCATATTTTAAGTTCTAAATCAAACGTTTTAAGGATTTTATCCTTTTTAAAATAAAAAATTTTCAAGATTTTATCCTTTTAAAACAGTTTGGGCTTGGTTTGGGATGATGTTGGCAATTTTTTTTTCTCGTTTCGCTACCTGGAATGCCCGTGCATCACCATATTCTCTCTCCTCCATGTGGATGTGCCCTCCTTTCTCCAATGGCCCTTTTGGGATATGATATATCTTTAATTAGGATACATATTTTAAAAGTAAAATGATATATTTCATGATAAATAAAAATTCTAAAATAAAGACAAACATATAGAAATATGATATATCTTCAATTAGGATTCTATTAGGTTTTTCTAAAATCATAATAAT
This sequence comes from Buxus sempervirens, assembly GCA_947561395.2. Lineage (NCBI taxonomy): Eukaryota > Viridiplantae > Streptophyta > Magnoliopsida > Buxales > Buxaceae > Buxus > Buxus sempervirens. The sequence continues at coordinate 54,475,547 of OX387182.1, forward strand.
ATGTTATGTTATTTAAACGTAATATATTTTAAATAACATGACATTCTCTCTTTTCTCCAATATTGGTCTAAAGCATAAGTCATAATAATATGTTTTAAGATAAAGATAAAGATAAATATATATAAATATGATATATCTTTAATTAGGATTCTTAACCATTTAGAAATATATCTTTTGTATAAATTATAAATAATATATGATTTATAATTTATTAAGATTCAACTTTAAAATATTGAAAGATTTTTGTATGTTATAAATAATTGTATATCATGCTTTTAGTAAATGTTCTAGGGATCTATAATCATAAATAGAAAAGAAAATTTTGAAAATATGGATTATGTTAGAATTCTATATAAAATGAAAATAATTAAAATTTTCTCTTGAAATATTAATACTTACTTATATATAAAGTAGAAAAAATTAGTTAATTGTCTTCCAAAAATTGTAATAAGAGAAAATTTTTAATGTCTAATTAATATGAGATTGTGAAACCCCGTCCCAATACTCTTAGCACACCCTAATCAGTGAGTGTGATGTGTAGGTGAAGCTGGAGAAGCTCAAGCTTAAAGCCAGCCAAATTGGCTAAGCTCCGAGCAGTCAGCAGCCTAAGAAGGTGAGCATCTGTCATTTGGTTAAATAGGATTCCTAATGTGAGAGAAAATATGCTAAGTATTGGTGTTATGTGCAATGTAGTATGGGAGTGGCAAACTTGTAAATCTGGAGTTTGTGGAAAACTTGCTTAAGTGTGGAAAATAGCCGAAGAAGCCATTCACAACTAAAACCCCCATTCGGCCAAAACCCTTCCTTCCTCTCCTCTACTCCCATTCTCCCATTTCTTCTTCATCTTCTTCCCCATTTTCGTCCCCCATCCATTCCAAACCTATTGGAGGTGCTAGCTTGCAAGAAAACAAAGGAAGAAACCAAGGGAAGCCATTTTCGTTTGAGAGCATTTGGTGAGATTTGTGGTGAAACCAACCAAGGGTGCTGTTCGTGGGTTGCAAAGGAAGCAAAAAGATTTGCTAAAGAGTTTGCAAGAGGTAAGCAACACCACCCCAACCTATCTTTGCAATTTCGGCCATTTTCGTATGTGGAATGTATGTGTTAGGATTGAGATATGAAAACGAGTTCTAGGGCCAATAAAAGAGTTTTCTTTGAGGGGTATTGTAGATAGTAGATTTCTACACATGCTAGGAGTGATTTCGAGCCCAAAAACACCCAGAACAAGTGAGATTTGAGAAAAAACCCTAAATCCCCAAAAATCGGATTTCGCGAGCTGCTGAGAAAACCCAGCCGCTGGAGCAGTCGCTCGAGTGGGCATCAGGCGGTAGTGTTGAGTAGCTTTAGACAGAGATTTAATGCATAGCCGCTGCAGCAACGCTCAAGCGATTGTTCTAGCAAGTGTCTTAACAAAAAGAACCCGAGAGCAAATATCTGGTCGCTCGAAGCAGGCTCGAGCGACCCATCAAGCGCCCTGCCCTGTTTTCCCAAATTTTGAGGTTTCAACCCAGATTGAACTACCATTTGAATTTATTAAAAATTCAACTCATGTATAAGTGAGAGTTAAGTGTTTAGGAGGTGTTCCAACTGGAGTTGTTACCAAATTGCAACAGTAAAGATTTTGGGTACGTTTTGCTAAAATAGGTTTCATAGAGAGAGTTGTGTTCCAGACTTTTATAGAAGTGGGATAGAGTGATTCCACCACTTCAAATACCTTTCAAATAACCTATGGAAGTTGAATACAAGAACCGAACCCAAGTTGCATAAGTCTCGAGAGGATTGAGGCATAGATTGCCAAGTCGAGTCATGAAATGTAAGAAAGGTTCCAAAAAGAGGATTTTAGCCAGATCGAACCACCGATGGTTTGTATTCAAACCCAACAGATGTATAAGCTAGAATTTCATGTAAAGGAAGTGTTCCAAGTAGTAGTATCTTGAAATTCCAAGTACCAAGGTCTTTGGGTACGTGTTACCAAGGGAGATCTTACAAAGAGTTACTATCCCGGATTTCTACAGAATTGGGATAACTTGATTCCACCCTTTCAAGCACCTTTCAATTGATCTTTAGAAGTAGAAATCAAGATCCAAGACCCAGTGGTAAAAGTATCAAATAATTAAGGCATGTTGCCTACGTGAGTGTAGACACCCCAAAATTGCACGATTTTTGATAAATCATGAAGGAGAGAAATATCTTATTATAATTTTCAATTCTTAGCATTGGGTTTGAGATCCTTAACCCATTTGAATCCAAAACCGTAAAGGAAAAGGCCCGAATTCAATCTTTTGTGCAAAGTCAAACTTTTTCCGGATGAATTTTGTTGACTTTTGACCCCAGAAAATGAAATATTTTTTAAAGCAAGATTTCAAGATAATTTTTCTTGGTAATCAGGTTTTTAGCCATGTTATTGCATAAAAGAATTTTTTGAGATTTTAAATCTTGACGAATACCTTGGTTTTAACATGTTGAATCTTTTTACCAGACCTGAAAAACCGGAATTTAGCCTGGAACTGGAAAGTTGACTTTTTATTCACTTGGAATTTGGGTCTGGAACTATTTTTAATGGATTCAAATGGAAGGGGGGTGTTTGCTTATTTACATATAATATCTTAAGTAAATGGAGATTAAAAAATAAGATGACATTTACTTAAATGATATTACATGTAAATAAGTATTGCCTGTATTAAAATTCGGATAAAAGCTTCTTTTTTTGTATCCGACAAATAATGTCGGATACAAAGAGAATTGCTTGTATTCGATCTGAGTTGTCGGATACAAGGTTTTTGCTCAAAATTAGGGTTTTCCGACAGTTTTCACTTTTTACCATCATATCCTTCATTAAAGGAGTGGAAATCTCGGAAATAGCCTTAGGGTTTAGGTTGGTAGACTCTAGACATCATTTTGTGTCTAGCATCATGCAAACCCTAACCCTAGCCTTTGCCTTTGCCTATAAATAGGAGGCTCCTCCTCAAGCAAATGGCCAATAACTTTTGCCAAGAATTTTGGCCAATAAGTTAGAGATTGAAGAGCTCCGAGTGAAGAAGGGAACCGCTGCCGCACTGCTTCCAGAAACCCAGGTAAGCCTAAAACCCCTCTTTATTTTTCTGTTCTTACATTCTAGGATTAGCTCTTTCTTCTACCTTTCTGTAGAATAAGGCCTACTCTTTGTTTGTGCAAACCCTTCCTCTACTCAAAGTACCTCAAGACTCCCCCTAGCCGTAAAACGTGAAGGCGGGATCTAGGGGAAACGAGACTGAGGATTGATCCTTAGTGTTAGAACCCTTTTGATTCTATGAAAACCGTTTCACACTCAAAGTACCTCAAGACTATCTCGAAAAACTGTTGAACGGGGAGAGAGAACTAAGGGAAACGAAAATGGAACGGAACCCTAGGTCTTTTTAGAACCTCATTTGATTGATATGAATGATATATGAAGAGTGGATTTGTACACATGCACATATTGCACTTGTTTTGTCAGAATCGGCTTGTGTTTCGGATCTATTGTATTCATTGTGATAGATCTGAAATAAATAGCCCCAAACAATTCTGGGACATTTCTCAATGATTTGGATTTATATTGCTCGGATTCCACAGACCTTATCATTGTTTTGAGTTGATTTTCTTTAAAAAGGCTTAAACTGGATAGCAGCTGTACCCCAACTTCGGACACTCGTAACTTCATCGTCCGGATGAATTTTGGAGTGATTCTAAAGCCATGGGAAAGGTGAGACTATCTAGTTTATGCCTGCAAAATTTCATCAATTTTTATAGAGTGGATTTTTTACACCACTCAGTCGAAGTTGATAGGTCAGTTCAGGCCAGATTGCGGAACCTGTCATTTCGACTGAGCGCCATGTGTTCGTTTTAAGTCCGATTCGAGTGATTTTTGTTTCTGTGTTTTCCTTTAGAAGTCTAATTTCAAATCCAGTTGGTTTCATAATTTTTTGACTCCATTTGTGTCATGGGTAATAGATTTACTCAGATTTCCTCAACAGCACATTTCTGGGTTAATCTATAATCTTGGGGGCCTGTTCAGGAGGTCACCCAAGGCACATCCAAATGAATTTTTGTATGAGGCTAGTTTCATTTGAAAGATGGCTCTACATACTTAATTCATGCCAAATTTCACGGATTTATATGGAGCCAATTTTTCTAAATGAATTTCCAAAATTGCCCACTTGTCACTTTTAACTATCTCCAGCAGCAGATTTCAAAGGAGAATAACTCCCAGGATTTTAACCGGATTTGATTGAAAAATTGCATGAGTCTTCTATTTATCATAATCTTTCAAATGGATTTGGTTTGATTCAATTTAAATTAGATTTGAATCCAAGACAAATGGCTCTAGCTTTTACCGAATTTTCTGGATTTGTCTCAATTTGGTTTTGTTCAAAGTTTGTTTTGATTTCCATTTATTGGTGATATCCCAAAAGTGATACTGACATAGAAGAGGATCTAGAATTCATTAGATTTCTCATGTGAAAGTATTATACATTTGTTTAATCCTTTTTCAAGGTTTTTGATTAATTTAGCAAGCTTTCTCATTTTTTAGCATGAACAACACTTAACAACCACCTTGTGTGGGTGAATGGGGGTGCCTAACACCTTCCCCCATTCATAATCTAATCCCTTTATCCATCTCTGATTTTATTTTCAAGTAGAGTTATTTTTACTCTAGTATTTGCCTTTTTGCTCATTTTGATGATTTTTGGTGCCCATTCACACCCAAAATTGAATAGTGGCAACTCTCCCATTTTTCGTTGAGCCCGTGTGAAGACGGAGGGAATCATCTCGGTGATTTTTCCATGTCTCACAGTGAGACCCAAAAAGTGGAATTTCCAGAAAAGCCAACCCTTTTTCCATTGACCCTCATAGTGAGTACACCCCACTTGATATGTCGAGCTTCGGCCTGGAATTTGGCACAAGACATGGAGGGCATTAGCCCGTAGTGAATTGTAAGATACCAAGGGCATTGAGCCATATTGAATTATGACCTCAAAGGCATTGACCCACTAATTATGGCATGAAGTGAAAGGGGGCTGTGACCCCATGGTATTGTCATACATATATGGACATTGAAAAGAGGGTAGTGGCCCACAGCTGTTGATAGCGAATGAAAGGGCACCCATAGTGGCCCAAGGTTATTGATAGTGAATGGAGGGCAGTGGCCCAAAATCCATGAGGAATGAATAAGGGCTTGGCCCAAGAATGACTGGGGTAAGGCCAAAGGCTACCCTTGAGATCCAGCACGCCTAAGTGCATGATCCACATGATATTGAAAGTAACCTTACTACTGTCCATGTTATACAAGTAGGATTTGTTCATATACATTGTTTTATGGCCAAGTGCCATGGTTACTATTCAAATTATACTGTATTCTTCCAGCACCCTGTGTATTCGGTGGCCGATGCCCATTGGCTATGTGTAGACAGCAATGGAGGTATATGTTCTTCTGGCACCCTATGTATTCGGTGGCCGATGCCCATTGGCTATGTGTAGAAAGCAATGGATGTATCTGTTCTTTTGGCACCTTGTGTATTCGGTGACCGATGCCCATTGTCTATGTGTAGACAGCAATTGATGTATAATGTATGCCTAGCCACCATGTGTAGACGGTGAAGCTAGATGAATAATTGTGATTGATGTTATCGATGGTATTGGGATACCACTCCAAGTAATATTGAGTAATCATTTATGGATATTCATACGACATATGTAACTAAAGTATTAGATGCCTACGTCACTTAAGAGCCGCGTGGATGCCTAGCCACCGCATGTAATCGGTGACGCTAAATGAGAGATATTGCTGATGTATAGCATGATACCAAATTACCTGCATGATCAATTGTGAGATCGGATGGAAGATGGTATTAAATGCATAAACTGTACACTGACGCACAAGCATGCACCAATTTTTATGGCACTAAACTGTGATTATTGATTATGATTTCAAATAAGCCGCATATCATGATTTAACCGATTGATATATGCATAAATTGTGTTTTCTCGTGCATGCATGTGTTGCTTACTGAGACATTCGTCTCACAGTTGCTTTACTTCTTATTTTTCAGATCCATCGACGTCGAGTGTGAAGGACCGGGCTGAGGATAGAGGCAAAGAGAAAGCCTTTGGGTATTGAGAGGACTTCTGTAGGCCTTAGGCTTTTATTTTGAAATACATGTATACTTTTGGATTCTAGCCTTTGTACTTTGAGAGGAGTGATATAGTAACCCGTCTTTTTGTAACTAACTCTCGTGTATTAATACATTTCTTTTATATATAGAACACACTTCTGATATGCACAACATGAATTGTATTATCACTTGCACCTGCTAGAAAAAGTTTTAAAATCCTTCGTGTTTTGTTGAGTATAAATGGCCCACTTGCCACGGTCTGGGACGGGTCGTGCCTTGGAGGGGCAGGCTTAGTTCCAGGGTGTGACAAAATAGTTTTGTTTAATAATTATCTCAATATCAAATAATAGTTATGAAATATTTTTTTAATATCTAAATTAAAATATGTTATTTAAAAAAATATGTATTCCATGGTCCCATGACATCTCATTTCTCCTTACTCCATGTTGCCACTTTCCATTTCCTCCATATATATATATATATATATATATATATATATATATATATATATATATATATATATATTTTTGGGTCCCATTTCATCCTTATCCACATGGCTAAAGTTTTGTTTATGTGGCTAAAGTAAAAGATATTCTTATAATTACCATTATTCACATGAGATACACTAATGAAAATTTATAACTATGAATTCATGCTAAGATTAAAAATAAGATATTAGAACAAAGATAGGATAAGGCTTACATCAATAAGAAGCTATTGCTATTTGTTTTAATAGAAAAAAACTACTATAAATTATTTAATAATGTATTATTATAAAAAAAAAAAGGGTCTTGTGCTTAGCACATGTAAAATAATTAGTTATAGCCTAGAAACCAAAAACCCTTCTGTGCTTAGCACATGTAAAATAATTAGTTATAGCCCAGAAACCAAAAATGTAATGCCCCGGAACCGGGTTACGTAGAAAAAGCCGTAACTCGTTCCCAAAGGTTTACTTTTACACACAGGATCGCGATATCAGAGTGAAGGACAATATGAAAATAAACAATAAAAATAAAATCAGAGTCTACTATAATCACCAACTCACTTGAACCAAGCATATACCCGTCGGCATCGTCCTTTCCAAGAATTTGAAACCAAAACAAAACAAAACGGGGTGAAATACGAATATCTCAGCAAGCAGCACATGCATCCACAAATACATTGTATTTACTTGCTAAACACATAGACAATTAAAAATATATAATAAGGCGAATAATCACGGTTAATCCAATTAATTCGACAACAATACCAAACCACATAGTACGGTGGGACTCGTGAAATTTGACCACTTTGTAAGGTTAAGTTCTATCTCCAAACAGTTCCAGTCTAAAATCCTCTGCCAAATCTGATGCCTCTGCCAAATCTGATATCTCTGCAATATTGGATACCTCTGCGAACTTGGATTCCAATGTCTTCGCCTCTCGGTGGAATGCACAAGACCTCACCCTCTCCAGGGTGGAAATGGATATCAATCCAATCTGAGAACCACTGTCACACTGATGCCAATAACTAGACCTCATCCCCTCTGGGGTGGAAACGGAGCTACTGCAACACTTCCCACATGGAATGTCTCTTTATATGGAGGAAACGCAATACTAGGGTAATTTGATTTGCAACACTTCCCTCATGGAAAGCATCTCCATATAAAGGAAACACATGAAGGAAGCTAGACTTTAACCAAACAAATTAGACAGACTTCACTTACTAGCTAAATTATGGATCCATAATAGCTAAGCCCCAAATAGCTTAAAGGTAAACCAACAAGTGAAAATAAAGACTTCAATTCAAATCGAGAAATATTCCGATGTGCATAACAACATATAGTCAAATGCGATCAAACATAACATGGGCCACTCAAGACCATCCTACTCCTTCATGGAGTTTTTTGAATAAAATCTCTAGTACAATTCTCAAGAATAAAAACACATGCATTTTTTATACCGAATTTCGATTAAACACGGAATGGAAAACAGCTCCTAGATTACCCATTTCAACAATTACCTCAAATTAAGGAACATGGAATTTATTGCTTATTTATAATGCTTTTCCTGAAACAATCCTTTAGAACATCAACAATTCAGTAACAATGATATATTATTATTATCAAATCTAACATTAACTATTATTTGATATTTTATGGTCAATACCTGAATATACATTTATGTATTTCAACATTTGCATTCATTTGGGTTAAGATGATACCCTTATTCTCCAGAATTTATCCACATTATACTTGTTTAGTTTATCTTGATCATCCTTCTCAGATAAGCTAGTAATCACTTCTTTTTAAGTCTCATAATTTACTTGAGTGAGAAACCACAATTTTCCACCTTTTAACTAGCTAAAAGTTCGTACAAGAAAATACTAGGAAAGTATAATCAATTACTAGATTAGGTTATGACAAAGATTCAACTAATTCAATGAGACTAGAATCAATTCAAGAGTTCTCCAATTAACTAATCCTCTTAGGGCATGAATTCAGATTTTTGATAGACTTTCACTAATCAATTTCAATATTAATTTATCCCTATCCTTTATAGTAAAATTAATTGTCATAGATTACTAACTGCCTTTGAATCCCAAATGACTTTTGATTATCTCAGGTGAATTGATACTATGATCTAGAACACAACAATCTGCTCTAATAGGCTCAATTTCATGTTACAGAATTTTTAACATGCTTTTGCTATTATTTAACTCCTAATATTTCCTTAATCAGAATTTATTAATAAATTTTCCTTAAGATACTACTCACCTTTGACTGCTGGTTATAGATAACTTATCCCAATTAAATAGGTATAACAACCTGGAACTAGTATTTTGCTCAATGAAATCCAACACAGGTTGCAGAAATTTATATCATGTATTTGCAACTATATCTCATAACACTTCTTTAATTCATATTGTAAACCTTAATCCTCCTTGGTTTCTCTATGGCACTTGATTGCTAATTGAAGTGGAATTAACTCAATGGAGTAGGTTTAGTAAGCTAGATCTACAATTACACTCAGAGGTAAAGTTAGCCGCAATTTGCATATTTTCAAGAGATGGCTAACCTGGTTATGCGTCGATTGTATTCATCGGTTAATTTCAATATTACATTTTTGCTGAAACTAAAACCCATCCAAATTACCCACTGGTGGGTTCCTCCATATTGATTTGATTTGCAGAATTTACTTAAGGGTCCCTACAACCCCTTACTAGTGTTTATTGAGGTTGTACAAAAAGGTTTAAAGGATCGAAACCTTAAATTTTTAACTCCCCAATAGCAGCTGCACATGGCTGTAGAAACTGTGCTGGGTGCCTACCTCACTCAAGTAATCAATGGTTGGCGCCCCAGGCCCTCTTTACAAAAATTGAACCGAATTGTTTTAGAGTAACTAAAATGCATTCTTAATAGGATTAAATCAGTTTAGAAAAATTCACTAATAACAATTCCAGGTTACTAGACTTACTTGCTAATACTAAACTCAATTTATTCCCATATTTAGTCAATCTCTAATCCATATCATATACTAAATCTCCATAGAATTTTCTAACCGTAGCTGGGTGCTAATTAAACTTAATTCAACTCAATTAGATAGATACATCAGCTTAAATCTCATGTTATGCTCAAAAGAGAAAACAGCCGCACATAGTATTAGGATTGAGCTGGGTGCCAACCTCACTAGGTCAGCAGGGGTTGGCGCCAGTCAGCCCTCATTATATATATATATATATATATATATATATATATATATATATATATATATATATATAATTTTTTTTTCACTAGTGCTGACCTCAAGGAGGTCAGCAGTCCTAAGCGCCCAGCTCATTTTTTCCTGATTCATGATTCCCAACTTGCTGAAATTTCCAGATTTCTTCGACTGATCTAATTTCACCATCTTAAAAGTCTTCTAACACCATTCTTATTCGCTTTAGAAACCCTCCATAATCAATTGGTTTTAATCAAACAAGAGTGGAATCCTCTCATAGATTAAACGCTCAAGAAACTCAAAACTTGAAATGAAGTTTCGCTCAACAGCATGCAGACAACAAACGAATAAATCTAAGCTAAAACTCGGTTAAACAGCGGTGCTACTTGCCTAAACTTTGATGATGATCCAATCTCCATTGAAGAACACTTGCTGATCTGAATTTTCAGCAACTAAAATTCCTCCGACGAATTGAAATTCTGCAAAGAATTTCCAGATTTCAGATTTTCAATGTCTGATTCAATTCTCCTCTAAAATCTTAATGAATCTACACGAAATTAACCTAATCTAAGACTAAATTAACTCACTTGAATCTGATTTTAAATCTAGACAGAAATTCTGATCTAATAGATCAGGCACACCTCCAATCGAACAGAGCTCCGTTTCGCTTCAATTCTTTAGATTGGACTCACTCTAACACACCTCCATTGATCAGATTTTCAATCAATCTTCTGCTATTCTAATTTCTCCAGCAACCAAGGGACTTCTAACTCTCTCATTGACCAACTTTTCATGTGCTCAAAACTCTTCAGCTTCCTTCATGATTAGCTGTTGCGGAACTCCACCGAATGCCTACACCAACGCCCTATTAACACTTGATTCCCTAATTAGCCACCCAATCCAATACATCAGCACCCCTTAATTATAACAAATAAAATTTTTAAATAATACTTATTGACTGTTGAACTTATCACATAACCTTACTTTTAATTTACATAAATCCAGCTTTATAAAATTTCCAAATTGCCCTAGCATTGCCTTCCACCCTGTCAGCACCCCATTTTTGCACTATAAAATTGCCCAATAAGCATATCTTAAACCGGCATATATGTGGGCACGTAAATCGAGGTTTTTATAGTGGACCCATCTTTTTGAAATAATAAGCCCATAATAAAGAGAATTCTGAGCCAATTCTAATGCACCAAACCGTGCTCAAATCGGATGTCAAATGGCTAAGTTATGAATAAAATAAATAAAGGGTAGTTTGGGGATTTTTACAAAACCGAAATTGGATGCCACATGGCAGCCACGTGTACGTCATGGTGGCTGCCATGTAACCAATGACAAATTAAAATTTTGTGGGGTTGTTTTAGTAAATAAGTAAGTTTCCTAATGGGGTTTCTTATGCAAATAAATAACAAAGTTAATAAAAGTTTAAGATTAAAAAAATAATAATAATAAAAATAAACAAAGAGAAATGAGCTGGAAGAATTGGTCCAACTCATATTCTCTTGAGATATTGAAACAAAGCTTAAAAAATACATAAACCTAATAAAAATGTGGGACAAAATGGACTTTGATCAAACCTAATTGAATGAGGGTGTTTAAGAGAGGAAGAGGAAGGGTTAGTTGTTTAAGAGAGGAAGAGGAAGAGTTAAGGGTTTAAGAGAGGAAGAGGAAAGGTTTGGGGTTAAGAATTTGAAGGGGTGGGAATCCTCTATAAAAGGGCTTGAAGTTGAGAGCAAAAGAGGAGAAAAAAAGGAGAGAGTTCTTTAAAGCAAAGAAGGAAGAGGAAAAAAAGGTGGAAGAAGTTTGTGCAAGAAAAAGGGGGGAAACATCCGGAGTTGTGCTCACCAGTTTCCGGGAAATCGACTCCATACCAGGTTTTTATTTTATTTTATTTGTTGATTCTTTAATCAAGTATTTTTTTTTTTAGTATTGTTAAATTGTCAAAGTGAAAATAATACAAAGCATGTTATTGTTATGGCCGAATGTGTTATTTCATGTTAGTGTTGTTAAATAAAGCATGTCACGGTTATGACCACAAAAAAAATTTTCTGTTGAACGATTGTTTTTTGGAGTGGAAATTTGAGAATTTGATAAGCTATCATGCCTAATTTGCTATTCTGAAAGTTCAAGGATTTATAAAAGAACTTATTGTATTTTATGTTTAGTCCTTCTTTAAAACCCTTTTTTAAGAACCCCTGGGTTTCATTTATTATTTCTTTATTTCTTTCATGTTATTTCTTTAATTCTTTTCTTAATTTCTTAATTATTTTTAGATAATATGCTTAATTAACATATTTAACTATACTAACCAGATTTTTTTTATTCTTTTCTTAATTCTTAGATAATAGGCTTAACTACCATATTTAATTTTAATCATAGGCTTAAACATTTGTAACTTTTATTAATTTCTTATAACACTTCTCATCTTATCCAAATCCTTAAAAAATGGAAAAATAAAGTGTAATCTTCAATGATTAAATATGATTGAATTTTTTTACACATGCTTTGTGCAAATAAATTATCATAAAAAAATAAGAAAACAATAAAAAATGATTGGGATAATGGAGCATGTTAATTCCTCTAATCTCTTGTATATATGAGAAATATAAGATAAAAAAAATAAATAAAAAATAAAAAGAAAAAGAAAAAAAATATATTTTGAAGTAACCAAGTACATTGCTCCATGATAAAATGTTTGATTTAGATTTCTTTATTTTGGATTTTTTATATATGTATTATACATGATATAGTATAGCAACCTTCATTCCTCCAATATTTGTATACATGTGATCATAAAAAGAATAAAAATATATATATATATATATATATAAAAGATAAAAAAAATAATTAAATAATAGTAAAACAACCCAAATATTATCCAACTAATTTAAGGAAACCCATTTCGGTGGGGCAACCCAGGGTGTTCAAGGACTTCCCTGGGTTGTAATCAGGTCACTTATCCGGAATCACTGGTTCAGACCAAAAGTCAACAAGGTGTCTACCTGTACCATTTCAGGTAGTGGCGATTCCATAAAACATATAACACGCTTTTTCAACGCGCCCGAGGTGCGCATACACCCTAAACAAATAAATTAAAATATAATTAATGCTTCTTACCTTTATAATTTGAATTTCCGTCTGGATTCACCCGAGAATTCTGGTTTGACCATTAAATCTCCATTTCTGAACTTTCCATCAATTAAAGTAATTAATAATCCCAAAATCAAATTTTTATTTATTATTAAAATTTTGGGATTTTACAAAAGAACCCTACTAAACAACCCTTTAGGGTTTGAAAATCGTCTCCTACATTCTACTACAGCATATGATGCAATGTAAGCGATATTCTACCATGTGTAACATCTTGCTGCTATTTTTTTCATGTTAAACGATGTAAAACATTTTTTCTTACTAAAAAAACACTAGTCATAAGATGCTACACGTGACAATATCTCACTCAAACTACAACTACATGAGGACAAAGCAGACGATGTCATCCCGCATTAGGGGGAATAAACTCTAGATGCATGAACCCACCCACGACGCTCGTGTATTAGATAAGTTAGGGTGCAACACCAGTAAGAGGTTTGAACCTAAGATATCTAGGTTTAGAGTTCATCCGAATCTCCGTTGTTACTAGCGAGGCAACCCTAACGGGTTCAACATGTAAAAATCAACTCAAAATTAGGATGTACCATGCACAAGTTTGGCTATTTAAACCAAGAATGGTTGAATTTCATGCTTTTAGAAATATATCTTTTGTATAAATTATATCTTTAATTAGGATATATCTTTAATATGATATATCTTTAATTTACTTATATACAAATTCTAATTTGTATATAAGTAAGTATTAATATTTCAAGAGAAAATTTTAATTATTTTCATTTTATATAGAATTCTAACATAATCCATATTTTCAAAATTTTCTTTTTTCTTTATGATTATAGATCCCTAGAACATTTACTAAAAGCATGATATATAATTATTTATAACATACAAAAATCTTTCAATATTTTATAGTTGAATCTTAATAAATTATAAATTATATATTATTTATAATTTATACAAAAGATATATTTCTAAATGGTTAAGAATCCTAATCCCTTGTACCACTCACTTTTGAGAGAATAATAGAGCATAAATATGTCTCTTGCATATATTATTGCAAAGGTTTGAATATGTATTATAAGAAAAGCTAGGCAATTCAAAGAAAAGGAAAGCACTCTTTTACTTCCCTTTGCATTGTTTTACACCTAACAAGCATGGCAAGATATATAAGAATTTTTTTCCCTATGAAGGTTATTATAGGTAAAAAAAAATATGCAAAAATATTTTCCCTAGCTCGTCTGTAACACCCCAAACCCATAACTAGCAAGATATTGTCCGCTCTGGGCCCACGGGCCCTCAAGGATTTGTTCTCAAGAATAACACAAGAAAACGTCCCAGGGGTCACCCATCCTAGCAGGGTGTAAAAAAAAAATATGCAAAAATATTTTCCCTAGCTCGTCTGTAACACCCCAGACCCATAACCAGCAAGATATTGTCCACTTTGGGCCCACAGGCCCTCAAGGATTTGTTCTCAAAGATAACACGAGAAAACTTCCCAGGGGTCACCCATCCTAGCAGTGCTCCCACCCGAGCACACTTAACTTTAGGGTTCCCAGGGGATTTAGTCCCGTGTTGCTCCTTAAAAGGCCTCTTGCTAATTTGGGGGTCGTAAAACTACTTATAGCATCCCTGAGCATTGTGGGATCCCAACCATATGTACATCCTCGCCTGGTAGCTCGCCCAGTGAGATTACCCATTCACCTGCCCACTCAGGCAGCCAGGATGTCACATACTCCCCTCCATGGGACAACGCGTCCTCGCGTTGGATCGAACCCTCACACTTTCCGATCGGAGCAGTCTCTGATACCATTTGTAACGTCCTGAACCCATACCCAGCAAGATATTGTCCGCTCTGGGCCCAATGGGCCCTCACGGATTTGTTCTCAAGGGATAACACGAGAAAACTTCCCAGTGGTCACCCATCCTAGCACTGCTCCCACCTGAGCACACTTAACTTGAGGGTTCCAAAGGGATTTAGTCCCATATTAATTGTTATTATTTATTTAGGTGATGAGATGGAAGGCCAAGATCAATAGTTTTCTTAAAATCCAATGGTGGATGATCCTTTGGAAAGGTTAGTATCATTCAAAATTTTATTTGGATTACGATTGGCTGGTTTGAGTGTGTGGTGTGGGGTGGTGAAGCATGGGATCATTTATTTAAATAGGGTTAATTAGGGTGGAGCATGCGTTTGAGACTTGGTTTTGGAGTTTTGTTTGAGCAAGTGCGGCTGGAGAAAAGTAACAAAGAAGTGAGGAATGAAAGCTTTACTTGGGGGTTACTGTTCCATTGCATGTAAGTAGTGACCCTTCTTGAAATCTGCATATGCTTGGTTTAATCGTTAAACAACAATGCTTTGGACTGTTTTGCAATGCACGTTTTTGGATTGATTTTTCATATTCTAGAAACGTATTAATGATCTAGAGGGTTTGCTTATTGTTCTACCCATTAAATGCATGACCTTAATGTGATTCATGATGGAAATAACAATGGAAAAGAAGCTGCTGGTATGGTTGTCGGCAGGAAATAATTTGAGTTTTATTTTGGAAGAAAGGCAACCAACAACGTGTGATGAGATTTCAGATTCAAGAAATTTTATGGAATCAGAAAAAGGTGGGTTCGTTCGGATGAAAGAGGGTGTACAAGTGAGCACATTACAGCTGAAAATGGGACTGTTAATGGGGAGATACATCCAGGAAAGAAAAACAAGAGAGTTACAGAAAACGTAAGAGAGAGAGAGAGAGAGAGAGAGAGAGAGAGAGAGAGAGAAAGAGGAAGACAGAGTTGTTTGGAGGGAAGAAGTAAGAGAGGAATAAATTGATAGGGGCTATGTGGCAATCATGAGAGAATAAAATAAAAGAGGAGAATCGAATGAAGGAGACAAAGATGGAATTGGGGTTGGTTGTTTCCCACGGAAGAGAGAGAAAGAGAAGATGGGTACATTGTTGAGTCAAAGATTCATTGTTGTTGAAATGTTATTAAAATAAAAACAAGGAAATTGGGTAGAGGACGAAAAGTGTAGAGAGACAAGGTAGGAAGCAGTCATGAAAGAAAAACAAAAAAATAGTTGCAAAAAAAAAGTGAGCTACTGTGAAGTGCAGAGTATATGTCGATTATGAACTTGTTTGGTTCTTTGAGATAAAAGAGAGAGAGACAAAGCAAGAATAAACTAAAAGAGAAAAAGAAATTGAATGAGGGAGACAAGTATGGTAGGTGGGGTTGATTTGCTTTCTATGGAAGAGAGGGAAGGAGAGGGGTCGTTGATGCAGGGGTGTTGTTATGTAAATTAGAAATTGGTTTAGGTTAGTTGTTATTTCAAAAACTTAAAGGAAGAGAGGGAAGGAGAGGGGTCGTTGATGCAGGGGTGCTGTTATGTAAATTAGAAATTGGTTTAGGTTAGTTGTTATTTCAAAAACTTAAAGTAAAAGGAGATCTTTAACTCCACATTCACCCTTGTTACTCTTGGAAATTACAGTTGCTGATTTGTAATTAAGAGAAAGCTTACACCTATGTACCCCACCTGCATGATGTTTCTGTAAATAACTTTGCGGGTTGTTGACCTTATTATTAATTATTTGGAAAAAGGTTTATTACAATGGAACTATTTACTTTTTGGTCATATGGCTTTACTACGACGCATATTTTTAATGAACAATTGAATCACCATTGATGTGAGATCCGTGAGTATTAAAAAGGTATTATTATTGGAATATTTGTATACTATATTAATAATAATTAAAAAAGTGTATCTGTTACAGTGAAACATATTGATATTGAATTGCAATATGATAACACTTTAAATTCATATATTATCTATATGTGTGGTGCGTGGGACCGTGGGTTACTTAGGAAAGTGATGGTTTCGACTTACATAGACTTTTTATGATTGTTTTCTCACCCGTGTATCTTGGGTTAAATCAGGATCCTCTCCATGTAACTTGGATTGAGGATTTGGGTTTCCCATGTATCTTGGAATGAATTATTAGTTTTCTCCATGTATCTTGGAGTGGTGTTGATGCTATGGTTGGCACTATTAGAATGAATTGGTTATTTTGATTTTGGCTTTAGTGTCTAGCGGGCATAGCTATGTGTGGATCCATGCGTTAGCTAGGTAATGAAATGGGCTGGTCTTTGTTTTAGGTTAATCCCGTGTTCCATGTATGCGTACCACCATGTATCTTGGTGAGGTCTTCCTGTATCTGGTTGTGCTGCAGCGATCCGTACCACCGTGTATCTCGGTGAGGTCTTTCTTTATGTTTATCGTTGTAGTTTGATTGGGTTGTACTTGCCAACCCACTCTTGTATCGGGTTTGGGTGCTCCGCAATAAGTCGATGTCCGAAACCCAGAGTAGACCGGCTTCGCACATAAGTCGTGAGGTGGCAAAATTGGAATGGGTAGTCGACCTCTCAAAGAAGTCTAATTTCATGAGTCCTGTGAGATCACAATGTGAATTGTTGACTATGTTTGATATGAAAAAGGTTAGTGGATTTACACCGGATGTTGTTTTTATCTTTGTAACCTCATGAAAGGTTTTGATAAATTATATGGACTGCGTTTTATTGCATGCATGTTACTGCTTACTGGGATTTCGATCTCATCAAACATTTTCAAATGTTTTGTTTTCAGACTATCCAGGTGATAACGCTCCAAAAGGGATAGATCATACAAGGGTAGAGGATTTTGTTGAAGACGACTCAGGCGATCATTACTGTTTGATGTAGGGTGTCTTTTTAGAAACTGCTTGATTTTATTGACTTGTTGCTTTATAGATCTTATTCCATTGTTAGTAGAATTGGTTGGTAGTTGACCTTGTTCCAGACTATTATTGAGGATTTTATTTAGTATTTGGATGTCATGATTCTACTTTTTGGCCAAGGTATTAATATATCATTTTGGATTTGGCGTACTCTGATGTTTTTGATTCTAGTTTGGATTTAGTTGTTATTTTTGGGCTCACAAGGTTCACGTTTTGGGCTTGGATTTATTTTATTAAGAATAAATTCGAGTTCGGGGCGTGGCACCTAAAGGTGGTATCAGAGCCATAATTAGGATCCTCAATCCTAGGTAGTTGAAAGCCTTAGGTTGGTTATGGGATGTGTGATCGTTCGATAGAACCTTTAACTTTCATAGATGAGTGATTCCTAACTTGGATTCATCTCTTGTTTTGTAGTTGAAATGGCTAGATGACGCAATTTGGAGGGTATCTATGCTAAGGCTCTAGCTGCTGAGGCCCCGGATATGGATGAGCAAATGGGGCAGGTTTGGAAAGCCTTGGGATCAGTGTCTACTCTTTTGAACAGAGAGGCTAAGGAGAGACAAAGGCAGAATCAGGATATTGGGGCACAACAGAGATTCCATAGGCAGCGATAGTCTTCTATTTCTAAGTTAGAGCAGTTTAGAAAGATGTCTCCACCCAGCTTCCAAGGTTTACCTGATCCTATGGAGGTTGAGAAGTGGTTGATGAGGATAAAGAAAATTTTTACTGATATGAGATGCTCAGAGGATAGGAAAGTAGAGTTGGCTACTTTTCATGTTGGAGGGGGAAGCCAAGTTTTGGTGGCAGGGAGTCATTAAAGGAATCGGAAATGCGGGTCAGTTATCTTGGGAACAGTTCAGAGATAAATTTTATGAAAAGTTCTTCTTAGAGGAGGTGAGACTTCAGAACGAAGGGGAATTTATGTCTATTTCTCAGGGTAGCATGACCGTGGCGCAATACGAGACCTTTTAAGGAGCTACCAGGCGAGGATGTGCATATGGTTGGGATCCTACAACACTTGGGGATGCTATAAGTAGTCTTCTGATCCTTTACTAAGCAAGAGGCATTTTAAGGAGCACCACGGGACTAAATCCCCTGGGAACTCTAAAGTTAAGCGTGCTCGAGTGAGAGCACTGCTAGGATGGGTGACCACTGGGAAGTTTTCTCGTGTTATCCTTGAGAACAAATCTGTGAGGGCCCGTGGGCCCAGAGCGGACAATATATTGCTGGGTATGGATCTGGGACGTTACAAATGGTATCAGAGACTGCCCTGACCGGAAAGTATGGGGGTTCGGCCCAACGCGAGGATGCGTTGTCCCATGGAGGGGAGTATGTGACATTCTAGCTGTCTGAGTAGACGGGTGAATGGGTAATCTCACTGGGCGAGCTACCAGGCGAGGATGTGCATATGTTTGGGATCCTACAACACTCGGAGATGCTATAAGTAGTCTTGTGATCCTTTACTAAGCAAGAGGCCTTTTAAGGAGCAACACGGGACTAAATCCCCTGGAAACTCTAAAGTTAAGCGTGCTTGGGTGGGAGTACTGCTAGGATGGATGACCTCTGGGAAGTTTTCTCGTGTTATCCTTGAGAACAAATCTGTGAAGGCCCGTGGGCCCAGAGCGGACAATATCTTGCTGGTTATGGGTCTGGGTTGTTACATCGTCTCCCACAAATAAGTGTTGTATATGATGAATTGGCCTTTTCTTGAGACTCTATAGTGCTTGGGAAAAGAATAGTTCATTCCTCCCATTAATGCAATGCTCTATGATCTAGTCTAGTGATACATTAAAGTGCTCACCTGTTTGAAACATTCAGCCTTCTAGGGGTCTTCTCCAAGGAGACCCCTTGTCACCATATCTATTTATTATGTGTCAACAGGTGCTTCGCCTAGCCATCACACGAGCAGAGCTGAATGGACGATTTAGGGGTATCAAATTGAAGCCTAATTGCCCCTCGGTATCTCATCTCATGTTTGCGGACGATGTTGTCATCTATGGACATGTTCACAATTGAGAAATGCATTGTATGGTAAGGCTCTTGCACCAGTATTGTGCTGAATCCAGGCTAGATTTAAATTTCCACAAGTCTTCAATACTGTTCAGCAAAGATACTGCTCCATCTATGAGGGCAATGGTTAAAGTTATGTTCAATGTACATGGTTCAAGCCATATTGACAAGTACTTGGGGATACCAGTCTTATTCAAGAAGCCTGCTGTAGAACGGTAGCTCGTTGTCACTACCAGTTTTCTCGCCTTCAGTCATGGCGAAGAAAGCCCGCACATCTTCAGAGAAGTCTGTCCGCTGCTCTGGTTGTGGCCCAGGCCCATCCACTGCTCCCAGTATTGGAGATGGGTTGTATGGTTGCAAGGCCGAAACAAAAGGCTTTTAAAATGGGTTGATGTTGTAGTAGGGAGGTTTGGATTGGTCCATGGGGGGAGACAGTTGGATTGTATAAGAGGGTTTTGGGAAGCTTTCCCTTAAATGAGGAAGTTTTCCTTTGCTTCTTTCCTCTCCTTCTTCATGCTTCATCCTCCTCCAGCCTCTGGGCTTGAAGCCCAAACCTACTTTAGGGATTAGTTTCTTAGCCGTGATTGGCTCCACCATCCCCTGCAAATTGATTCCCAGGCCTTTCCCCGGGTGAAAGTGGTATTTTTCCATCACTTTCTTAACCATCTTTTCTGCAGTGGTCCCCTTTTCCTTCTTTTTCTCACACCCCCCAGGTATGAAATTTACTGCCTCAAATTGGAATGAGTGGAATGCAATCTTGTCGACAGTCAAGTCTACATTTATCAAGGGTACGTCAGGTGACACAATGGGAGGCACCAAGTTTTCGGCTAGGACTGTTATCACCCTTTGCCCTCTTACATATTTCACCCTTTGGTGGAGCGTGGATGGTATTGCCCTAGCCAAATGTATCCACGGCCTCCCTAGGAGCAGATTGAAGGCTTCGGGTATATCCATCACTTCAAATGTGATGTTAAAGATATTCGGCCCAATTGTGACCGGCAGTTCAATCTCCCCTAGGGAGTGGGTCTTGGAGCTATCAAAAGCCCTCACTATCCTCCCATTTTGCTTGATCCTTGACTGGTCCAGACCAAGCTTGGTAAAAGTGATTAATGGGCAAACGTTTAACGCCGACCCGTTTTCAATTAGTACCCGTGCAATCATGCAGCCCTTACAAAGCATTATGATGTGCAAATGGTCAACATGATAACACCCACCTGGGCTGATCTCACCCTCTGAGAAACTTATCACATTATGTGACAAGATTTGACCAACCATTTTGCCAAGCTGGTCTGGATCGATTGTCTGGGATACGTGTGCACTCTGTAGCACCCTTAACAATGCATCCCTGTGCTTTTCAGAATTCAGCAAAAGGCCCAGTATTGAAATCTGGGCCGGGACCTTGTTCAGCTAATCCACAAGATTGAATTCACTTTTTTTAATTATTTTTATGAGGTCTGCTGCCTCATTTTCTGCACCCTGGGGGGTGTCTTCTCCTATTTTTGCCTTTCCTTTCTGTTTTCTTTTTTCTTCAGTTTCTTTTTTTTCTTTTTCTGCTTCTGTCTCCTTTTCTTTCTCCTTACCCCCTGCCCATCTCCTCGACCTCGTCATGAGGTTCACCTCCTCCTGATTCTGGTTCCTAACCACTGGAACCGTAGCCATGATTCCCTCGCTGTAATTCCATGGTACAGCGGCCTCAGAATAGGCTAGTTTTGGGATATTAACCACTAATGGCTAAAGTTTGGACCGGGATGTATGGGCCGGTTTAGGGATAGTGTGGGCTGGCTGAACATTTACAACAAGGGTTGGAGCTTGGATTTGTGGGGACAGAAGATGTGATGGAAGCAGTGGTGGGGTCAAGGTTGATGACCAGTGGAGCCTTGGACGGCTTGGATGGTGAATAGATGGGTGGACTGCAATTGAAGACCAATGGGGGCCTTGCAGTATTCATCTGGGCCATAAGAGAGGAGACCCGGTTTAAAGAGGAGCTTATGTCCTCAGTAGCAGGCTTGTTTTTCTGGGAGACCATGTTGATCTCCTCTTCTTCCTTCTCTGGGAAAAATCGGACCTGGACAGTGGTCCCTACTGGAGTTATGAGCTGTGATGGGTCAAAGGCCCTTCTTGTGGTGGATATGGCTGTGATGGAGTTGGATGGGCCTGCCCCATTGTGGTACGGCAGAGGGTTCTGCCCAATATCATTTCCCGACAGGGCGGGTGCAGCAGTGTTAAAGACCAAAGCCTTCTGGTCCAACAGGTCCTGGACCGCATGCTTCAACATCCAGCAAGTGTCAGTAAAGTACCCCGGTGCACCCATGTGATAATCGCATGTGATTGCTGGATCAAAATTTCTACCCTTCGGGGCATTCAGGTTGGGCTCTTTCAGAGTCAAATATTCCCCCTTTAGCAGGGTTGGCAGCAGTTGGGACAGCGATATCGGGAGAGGAGTAAAGACTCTATTCCTCCTTGCTGCCATCCAGGCCTCACGCTCCTCCTTAGTAAAGGCCCTCCTCTGGTTTGCAGGCACGGAAGGGGAGAAATTGACATTATGCGGGGTCTGGTACAACTGCTGGTCCTGTTGGGCCTGCTGGGGTGCAGAGATGTTCACGTGGAGCGGCTTCTTGGACGGAGGAGCCTGGACTAGGTTCACTTCTCCTTCCTTTCGGGCCCCTGTCTTTTTAAATCCAGCCCCTTTCTTCTGGGCCATGGAGGCAGAGGAATCAGACTACCCAGTCAGAGTAGAGTAGTCTATCAGCCTTCCTGACCTGATCCCTTCCTCGATCCGGTCCGCCACTTGCACCAGGGCTGCAAAGTTGGTGGTGATCTGACCTACCAAATGGTTGTAGAAGGGCTGCCCCAGTGTGCCCATGAACGTCGAGATCATTTCAGGCTCTTGCATAGGTGGCCTGACTTGGGAGGCGGCATCTCTCCATCTCTTGGCGTACTGCCGTACCGGCTCATCTTTCCCTTTACTCATCCTCATCATGTCGTACCGGTCTGGCACTATCTCAGAGTTGAATTTATATTGGTCTAGGAACGCGTCGGCCAAGTCTTTCCACCTCCTGATCCTTCCGTGGTCCACTGTAGCGAACCACCTAAGAGCTGACCCGGTCAAACTCCTTTGGAAGAGTTGAATCAGTATGCCATCCTCCCGGCCAAATTGGCATAGAGCCCCGCAGTACAGTTTTAAGTGACTCATTGGGCAGCCCGTGCCATCAAATTTGTCAAAGTCCGGGCACTTGAATTTGGCCGGTAGGCATACGTCTGGATACATGCACAAATCGTCAAAGGTGGTTCCTCCATAGCTGTTTCCCCCCTTTACTTCCTTCAGCTCTTCCTGGATCCTTTCTATTCTGAGCAGCATTTTCTTTTCCATCTCTTCTCTGGCCTTTTCCTTCTCCAGTTCTTTCACGGATTCTGCTGTATTTTCCCTGATCAGAATAGGTTCAGGGACCGGTTCAGAAATGGGCTCAGGCATGGGTTGAGCCGGAGGCATGTAGGCCTGCGGTGGTGGTGCCTGATGAGAAGTCGATGCTTGATTTTGGGCTTGGGCTTGTTGGGCCTGAGCCGCCAGTAAATCTCCCAGCATCTTGACCAGACCGCCCACCTGCTCTTGCAGCTGAGCAAAGTCTTGAGTAGGGACAGTAGCTTGGGCTTGGTTCTCTTCAGTGTTCATGGCTCTGGCCTTGGATCTGGTTACGGGAGCAATGATTGCAAATAAGTGTACCTGGGGAAGAAAAACAAAGACACGAGTCAGCTTCCATTTAATTTGAAACACACCCCTATAAGTGTAGACAAGTAGGTCAGGTGAACACCAGTCCAGATTTTTTTGTTTTTTTTATTTATTTATTTTTATTTTTTTTGCTTGGAACATTTTGGGGCTTCCAAGTGTCCCAAAAATTTTTGGTTTTGATTGGTAAAAATAACCAAACAAAGGTTTCTTGGAATATTCTGAGGCTTCCAAATATCCTAAAATTTTTTACTTTGAATGGTTCTCGTGACCAAACAAAGGTTTTTGGAATATTCTGAGGCTTCCAAAGGTCCTAAAAATTTTTGACTTTGAGTGGTTCTCGTGACCAAACAAAGGCTTTTGGAATATTCTGAGGCTTCCAAATGTCCTAAAAATTTTGACTTTGAGTGGTTCTCGTGACCAAACAAAGGTTTTTGGAATATTCTGAGGCTTCCAAATGTCCTAAAAATTTTTGACTTTGAGTGGTTCTCGTGACCAAACAAAGGTTTTTGGAATATTCTGAGGCTTCCAAATGTCCTAAAAAATTTTGACTTTGAGTGGTTCTCGTGACCAAACAAAGGTTCTTTGAATATTCTGAGGCTTCCAAATGTCCTAAAAATTTTGACTTTGAGTGGTTCTCGTGATCAAACAAAGGTTCTTGGAATATTCTGAGGCTTCCAAATGTCCTAAAAATTTTGACTTTGAGTGGTTCTCGCGACCAATCAAAGGTTCTTGGAATATTCTGAGGCTTCCAAATGTCCTAAAAATTTTGACTTTGAGTGGTTCTCGTGACCAAACAAAGGTTCTTGGAATATTCTGAGGCTTCCAAATGTCCTAAAAATTTTGACTTTGAGTGGTTCTCGTGACCAAACAAAGGTTTTTTTGGAATATTCTAAGGCTTCCAAATGTCCTAAAAATTTTTGAATTTGAGTGGTTCTCGTGACCAAACAAAGGTTTTTTGGAATATTCTGAAGCTTGCAAATGTCCTAAAAATTTTTGACTTTGAGTGGTTCTCGTGACCAAACAAAGGTTTTTTGGAATATTCTGAGACGTCCAAATGTCCTAAAAATTTTTGACTTTGAGTGGTTCTCGTGACCAAACAAAGGTTTTTTTTTTTTGGAATATTCTGAGGCTTCCAAATGTCCTAAAAATTTTTGAGTTGATTGATAAAAATAACAAACCAAGGGTTTTTTGTTTTTTTTTTTGTTTTTTATTTTTATTTTGAAATTTGCTGAATTTTCTCAGTTTTCAAGTTCCAAAGCTTGATTGACACATGTTTGAATTGAATTGATATCAAAAAATATGACACCTTAGCTTGCTCTTTGAGTTTCAAAATTAAGTTAAATCCTAAAGAATATTTATTATTTTTTTTCATTATTTATTTATTTTTTTTTGAAACATTTTTATGTTCTCTTTGGGGTGCCTAAGGATTATCCACAGTGTTTAGGCATTTTATTCTGAAAATTCGGGCTGAAAAAACCCATTTATGCATTTCTGCCTGTATCCGGTATTAAGTGCCGGATAAGGATATGTCTTATTGTATCCGGTAATCATGACCAGATACATGCATATACCTTTGTAACTGGCAATATATACCGGATATGAATAGGATTGTTCTTAACCGGCCTGAGTTGCCGGTTAATGCCGAAGTGGCCCTTTTTGACTCATTTTTTCACCAGATTAGGTTTTTTTTCATTCCCACTTGATGTTCACCTTAACTTGACCTTCAAAACTTGCCCCAAATTGGGCTTGGACATCATACTTGCAAAATTCCCAAAATTCATGAAAAGAACATGGCATTACCTTGCCACCTTGTATTACCTTCATTCAATATGGTATTCACATTATACCTTGGCCTGTAAAACATGCAAACGGCCTTCCCACATTTACACCCAATTCCCCAAACGCAATTGTGTGCTTTTAGCTGAAAACGTGTTTCTCCACCTTCAAGCGTATGGTTTTTGGGTTTTGGCTTATTTGGCAACTTAGAACTCAAGTCTAGTGATGCCCGGAATCGAATCACAGATCCCATTGTCATCACATCATTGACTCAAATTCTAAGGTAAATGTTTTCACTTTCGCTTTCCGAAGTCACGACCTCAGTGCGCCAAGCTACACACATTCATGGTTCAACTTCCTATAGGTAAAAGGGTAGGTTGTGCAAAGTGTTTATTGTGCTCAAGTGCATTTGAAATTGAGGTAACATTCACAACGTCCCAGCCCCTTGCCACTCTTTTTCGTAGCTATGCATTCAATTTCAAGCCAAGGTACATATGACAAGATAATGAAGCTAAATACAAGCAAGCAAGAGCCAAAGCAACCAAATATGCACAAAAATACTACATGCCCAAAAAGTAGTATACAAATATGTTATTTGTGCAAACAACAATTAAACCATGGAAGCATGCTTGAAACCCAAAAGTATTTCCTAAAATTCCAGATTTTCATGCTCAAAGTGGACCATTCCTACCCAAATTGAAGCCTAAAATTTTAGCACTACTTGACATGATACAAGAAAGGTTTTGATGATTTAAACATGCTTGAAAACCCCCAAAAGATACATTGAAATTTCCAGAATTTTCATGCTCAAAAGTGCATCCCTTATACCCCAAATTAATGCCTAAAAATTTAGCAACTACTTGACATGGTATAAGAAGAGTTTTGATGATAAAAACATGCTTGAAAACACTCATGATGGCTACTGAATTTCAGATTTTTGCTCATTGTTTTCATGCTCAAGTCAAGTCATCCTATACCCCAAAATTCAAAGCACGGCCTAAGGCAAACATTAAGCACCAAAAAAACCTTGTTCATGGGAAACATGCTTGAATACCCAACACAAACACAAAATTTCCAAATTTCAAATATGT
Source organism: Buxus sempervirens (assembly GCA_947561395.2). NCBI lineage: Eukaryota > Viridiplantae > Streptophyta > Magnoliopsida > Buxales > Buxaceae > Buxus > Buxus sempervirens. Next base: position 54,501,854 of record OX387182.1, read on the forward strand.
GTTTTTTTTCAACTCATGGTATTGAAACCCCAAAACAACACATATTGCAACATACCCAAGTCATATCACAATATGGGTTTTCCTTTAAACAAAAATCAAGCAACATGCCCATGCCTTTGTCCCAAGCATCCCAATCTGATTTGAAATGTAACAATATGCACAAATAAAGTAATCAAAATAGCAAGCATCCAAACGTATAGAAAAGCATGAACAAATACAAAAAATGGCTTAAATCCAAAGGTCCCCAGCAGAGTCGCCAGTTGTGAGACACGGGAAAAAATCACTGGAATGATCATCCCTCCGTCAACACACGAGGATCGACGTAAAAGTGGGAGAGTCGCCACCATTCAGATTTTGGGGTGAGAATGGACACCAAAAGATTAAAGATAAGCAAAAAGAATTAAAAAGCAAATTCTAGGGTAAACATAACTCTACTTGAAAATCAAATCCAGAGATGGGTAAGGGGATTAGATAATGAACGGGGGAAGGTGTTAGGCACCCCCATTCACCCACACAAGGTGGTTTCCAAGTATTTGTTCATGCAAAAAGATAAGAAAGTTTGCCAAAAATCATTAAAAACATTGGAAAAGAATGAAGCCAATGTGTGATATTTTCACATGAGGAATCCACAGGGATTCTAGATCCTCTTTTATGTCAATATCACTTCTGGAATATCACAAAAAGATGGAAATCAAAGCAAAAGTTGTTCAAAACCAAGTTGAGGCAAATCCGAAGAATTTGATAAAAGTAATGCCATTTGTCTAAAAATCATTCAAATCCCATTTTAAATTGATCCAAACCAAATCCATTTGAAAGATTATGGTAAATAAGGGACTCATGCAAAATTTCAAGTCAATCAGGTTGAAATCCTAGGAGTTATGCTCCTTTAAAGTTGCTGCTGGGGATGATTAAAAGTAACAAGTAGGCAACTTTGGAAAATCACCAAGAAAAATCTACTCCATAGAAATCCGTGAACTTTGGTGTCAATGAAGTCTGTATGGCCATCTTTCAAAAGAAACTAGCCTCATACAAAAACTCATTCAGATGTGCCTTGGGTGGTCTCCCGAACAGGCCCCGAAGATCACAGATTTACCCAGAAAAGTGTCATTGAGCAGTTCTGAGTAAATCTGTTACCAATAATTCAAATGGAGTCAAACAATTATGAAACCAACTGGATTTGAAAATAAACTCATAAAGGAGTGCCCAGAAACAAAAATCACTCGAATTGGATTTAAAACGAACACATGGCGCTCCGTCGAAGTAACAAGTTCCGTATTTAAACCTGAACTGACCAATCAACTTCGACAGAGAGGTGTCAAAAATCTGCTTGATAAAAATTAATGAAATTTGGTGGACATAAACTAGACAGCCTTACCTTTCTCATGGTTCTAGAATCACTCCAAAATTCATCCGGACGATGAGGTTATGAGTGTCCGAAGTCGGGGTACAGTTGCTGTCAAGTAAAGCCCATTTTGAGTAAAACCAATGCAAAAATGTGACAAAGTGTGTGCAATTCGTGCAAGATGAACACAAAACCTTTAAAAATCATCCAAAGACATTCCAGAATTGATTGAGGCCATTTATTTGAGATTTATCACAATGAATGTAATAAATCCCCAAATGTAAGCCTATCCCGCCAAAATAGTGCTATGTATGTGCAAGTATGAAAAACCATATAAGATCAATAGAACAACATAGCATGCATACATATTCATCAAAATAAGGTTCTAAAACAACCTAGGGTTCCGTTCCATTATCGTTTCCCTCTGTTCTCTCTCCCCGTTAAACACGGTTCTTCAAGATAATCAAGGGTACTTTGAATATGAAACGGTTTATAATCAATCAAAAGGCTTTATGCTACATAGATTCTATCACTAAGGTCAATCCCCAGTCTCGTTTCTCCTAGATCCCGCCTTCACGTTTTACGGCTAGGGGGAGTCTCGAGATACTTTGAGCCGGGGAAGGTTTTTCACACACAAAGAAGGCCTTATTCTACAGAAAGGTAGAAGAAGAGATCTAGATCTAGGAATGTAAAAACAGAAAATAAAAGAAAAGTTTGAGGCTTACCTGGGTTCTGGAAGCGATCCCGCAGCGGTTTTCTTCTTCTCTTGGAGTTCTTCTTGGCGAGAATTCAAAACAAGAGTTAATGGCCATTTGCTTAAGGAGGAGCCTCCTATTTATAGGCAAAGGCTAGGGTTAGGGTTGGTGAGAATGGTAGACACAACATAATGTCTATAGCCCACCAACCTTAACCCTGGGGCTATTTCCGAGATTTCCCCTCATTTAATGAGGGATATGATGGTAAAAGTGAAAAACTCTCGGAAAACCCTAATTTTGAGCAAAACTTGTGTATCCGGTATATCAGGCCGGATACACAAGTACCTTAATGTATCCGGTCTATGATGCCGGATACACTAAAGCTTCCTTGTATCCGGCCTGAGTTGCCGGATACAAGGAAAAAAGCCTTTTTTCAAATTTTAACACAGGCAATACTTATTTACATGTAATATCGTTTAAGTAACTGCTTCCAGAACCCAGGTAAGCCTCAAACCTATCTTTAATTTTCTGTTTTTACATTCTAGATCTAGATCTCTTCTTCTACCTTTCTGTAGAATAAGGCATTTGATGTGTGTATGAAAACCCTTCCCCGGCTCAAAGTATCTCAAGACTCCCCCTAGCCGTAAAACGTGAAGGCGGCATCTAGGAGAAACGAAACTGAGGATTGATCCTAGTATTAGAACCTTTATTTGAAGAAGCCTTTTGAATCTGTGAAGACCGTTCTATATTCAAAGTACCCAAGATTATCTTGAAGAACCGTGTTTAACGGGAAGAGAGAACTAAGGGAAACGATAATGGAACGGAACCCTAGGTTGTTCTAGAACCCCTTTTTTATTGATCTAAATGCATGCTATAAGCCTTATGATTCTATGAAAACCGTTCCATATTCAAAGTACCCCAAGATTATCTTGAAGAACCGTGTTTAACGGGGAGAGAGAACTAAGGGAAACGATAATGGAACGGAACCCTAGGTTGTTTTAGAACCTTATTTTGATTGATATGAATGCATGCTATCTTTGCTATGTTGTTGGAATGATTTTTACACCTACACATATATGACACGTGATTTTGGCGGGGTAGGCTCATATTTCAAATTTATTGCATTTATTGTGATAAAATCTGAAATAAATAGCCCCAAGCAATTATGGAATGTTTTCAAATGATTTTCAAAGGATTTTGATTAATCTTGCACGGATCACACACACTTTATCACTATTTGGAGTTGGTTTTCTTCAAAAATGGCTTAACTTAACAGCAACTGTACCCCAACTTCGGACACTCGTAACCATGGGAAAGGAGAGGCTGTTTAGTCTATGCCTACCAAATTTCAATAATTTCTATCAAGCGGATTTTTGTCACTTCGACTGAGCGCCATGTGTTCGTTTTAAGTCCGATTCGAGTGATTTTTGTTTTTGAGTTTTCCTATGGAAGTCTAGTTTTAAATCCAGTTGGTTTCATAATTTTTTGACTCCATTTGTATCGTGAGCAACAGATTTACTCAGAACTGTTCAACAACACTTTTCTGGGTAAATCTGTGATCTTCGGGGCCTGTTCGGGAGACCACCCAAGGTACATCCGAATGAATTTTTGTATGAGGCTTGTTTCATTTGAAAGATGGCCATACAGACTTCACTCACACCAAATTTCATGAATTTACATGGAGCCGATTTTGCTAGATGATTTTCCAAACTTGCCCACTTGTTATTTTTAATCATCTCCAGCAGCAGATTTTAAAGGAGCATAACTCCTAGGATTTCAACCGGATTTAGTTGAAATTTTGCATGAGTCTCTTATTTACCATATTCTTTCAAATGGATTTGGTTTGATTCAATTTAAATTGGATTTGAATGATTTCAAGACAAATGGTTCTTGCTTTTACCGAATTTAACTCAACTTGGTTTTGTGCAACTTTTGCTTTGATTTCCATCTTTTGGTGATATTCCAGAAGTGATATTGACATAGAAGAGGATCTGGAATCCATTTGGATTTCTCATGTGAAGATATCACACATTTGTTTAAATCTTTTTCAATGTTTTTTAATGATTTTTAGCAAGCTTTCTTAACTCTTTTTGCATGAACAAACACTTGGCAACCACCTTGTGTGGGTGAATGGGGGTGCCTAACACCTTCCCCCGTTCATAATCTAATCCCCTTACCCATCTCTGGATTTGATTTTCAAGTAGAGTTATTTTTACTCTAGAATTGGCCTTTTAGCTCTTTGGATTATTTTTGAATCTTTTTGGTGTCCATTCACACCCGAAAATTCTGAATGGTGGCGACTCTCCCATTTTTACATTGAGCCCATGTGTTGACGGAGGGGAAATCATCCATGTGATTCTTCCCATGTCTCACACCTGCCCAAAAAGACTGTAAGATGTTACTTGATAGAGTATCTGAAAAGTTGACTGCATGGAAGTCATTGCTTCTATCTCAGATGGGACGAGTAACCTTGATAAAATCGGTCTTGAATTCAATGCCCAATTATTACAAGCAATGCTTTCTCTTGCCTCAATCTATATTAAATAAATTGGATCAATTAGCTAATGGTTTTTTCTGGCAGCATACAAAAGACCGAAGATCTGTTCATACGATCTGTTGGAGCAAATTATGTCTCCCATTTCGGAATGGTGGTTTGAATATTCGAAGGGCTTCAGAGATGAACAAGGCTTTACTGCTGAAGGCAACCTGGCATTTACAATCAAATCACCAAAGTTTATGGACAGAACTAATGAGAGGACTATATTTTCCAGGCACATCTTTTATCCAAGCCACTTCCAGATCTCACCACTCCTGTGTGTGGAAGCAATTGCAAAAATTGAAGACTTATCTCCAGATGGGATCGACTTGGCTCATAGGTGATGGCAGCAGTATTAACTTGTATAAGGACATTTGGAGGATAAATGGTGAACGATTGGCTTCCCCATCTAATAATGCAGCTCAAGTACTTCAAGGAAAGGTTAGTGACCTAATCCATCCCTCATCTAAACAGTGGAATATTGCACTTCTTAGTCCTTTATGGCCAGCAAATATTGTTCAATCCATCATCTCTACACCCATATCTCCTTCACTAAATCAGGATATGATGGTCTGGTGATTAACATCTTCCGGTAAATTTTCTGTGGCTTCGGCTTATCGGTTAATATTGAGTTCCCTGCTACAACATGAAGAGACTCTTTGGTTATTAATCTGGCATCTCAAATGCCCGGTGAGAATTAGGCTTTTTTTCTGGAAAAGCTTGCAAGGCGCTCTTCCCACTTCTTATCTTTTATCTTGTCAATTGAGGAATTGTGATGGAATGTGTACATTTTGCAAAGAGGCAGAGGAATCGGTGGAGCATCTTTGGCTCCACTGTCCTTTCTTGAGAGCAATTTGGATGGTTGCTATTGGTGGAGCAACACAGTCGTATGGCCCAACCCACTCATTGTATCATTGGCTTCAGAATGTTATTGGGTTAAGCAGGAAGAATCCCATGTTTAACGTTCAAGAAATACTAATTAAGGTGGCGATCTTTGGGTGGGTACTATGGCTACATAGAAATCAAGTTTTATTTCACCACTTATCTCCTAATGTTTTCCAGGTTCTGCAACACTTCATGAGATTAAGTAATGAAGTTCAGGTTCTCAATCAACAGTCCTCTCCATCCTCAGCTGAGCGAACTCAAGTATCTATTTCCTGGGAGCCTCCAAGACAACCATATGTTAAAATTAATTTTGATGGTGCTTTTAGACACAGCTCAAAAGAGGCGGGACTTGGTGTGATTGCTCGAGATCACACTAGTAATTTCTTGGCTGCGATTGCATCACAATGCACAGTCCTATCATCCTTAATGGCAGAAGCAGTAGCTGCACTTGAAGCTTTTAAGCTAGCCAAGGCACTACATGTTGATCATCTTATCATTGAGGGTGATTCATTGATTATGACACAGATGATGGAAAAGGTTCTACAAGCTGAGAGTAGGAATACCACATACCCTTGGTTCATAGTGCCAATCCTACATGACATCTCTACTTTATCTTCTTCGTTTCAAACCGTGGAAATAAGGCATATGTATCGCAAAGGGAATGGTGCAGCAGATTTGTTAGCAAATTTTAGTATAGATAAATGTTCATGTTACTGGAAGACAAGTCCTCCTGCTTTTTTGTCTAATACCTTGTTTGATGATAAGCGTGGGTCTGTAAAAACTAGATATTTATAATAAAGTTTTGTTTGGTTACCAAAAAAAAAAACGATACATTAAAGTACTTCAATTGAATTCAAACTTCGAAAGAGTGAATTTCATGAAAGCGTTTCATCTGGTGCCACTCAGTGGAACTAGCGTGAAACGCACGGATGGATGCCCATGTTAGTAGGGGCCCCACACATCCATACCCCATCCTAGCCGGTGGTTTCATTGAACCACCGGATTCTGGCTCTAGAGGAAATGCATTCGTATTTCATCACGTGTTGGAGTGGTTCAATTCCAATTCTCTCGTACTTTTTTGTTGGCAGAGTAGTTCAATTCCTATTTTGAATGTGCTTTCATGCAATAACTGAATGATTTCTAGATGATCTTCTGATTGAATGTCTTACTATAGCTGAGCATAACAATGATTAAATTGTGTAATACCATATTCTATAATGATGTTCGTTATTAGCCTTCATTAGTTCTAAGCATAACAATGATTAAATTGTGTAATACCATCTTCTATAATGATGTTCGTTATTAGCCTTCATTACTTCTAGATGCCAGTATTATTGGTAGGCACAAATCTAAGACCCTACAAGTCATGCACCCTTCAAGTCATGCACCTATAATATAAGACCACGGCACAAAGTGTCTAAGCTATTGTAATCCCCTTTTGTGGTCTAAAATATATAAAACCCAATAATAAATCAACATATGCAAAATTTGGAAATTTCGTATCAACACAAAATATTAAATTAAAGTTTCATTAACCAAAGCATTTCAAAATTGTTAATAAATCGCGCTGTTTAAATCATGAATCATTCCAGCGAATACATAATTTTCTGTTTACTATCCTTAATAGTTGTTTATAATTTTTTAATCTTATCATCGGCTTTCATCAACTTTTCTTCCAATAACTTATCAAATTTTTTCATGTCACACAATTATCATATTTTTTCGTGTCACACAATTTTTTATGAAGATTAGTGATTCAGTGTACCGTGTGTATGATTTGCCCATTTATTTTGCTATTCGTAATGTTCCCATCCTCATATTTTGGCATCACACATTTCACTACTCTTGAAAGCAAAAACAGTCCTTTCTAGTCGTCCTCTTTTGTCTCGTTATTCCGCCACTAACCTTAAGAAAAGTTTATATGCTCAACTGTATTTTTCCTTATTTCTTCGAAGGGTAAGGAAAAATTTCTCTCACTTTGACTATTTAAACATAAGAAAAAATTTCACCATGACTATTTAGTCAATCTTTCAAACGTAAGGAAAAATTTCTCCTTTAAATTCTATACTCAATTGTATTTTTCTTTCACTATGACTTTTATGTTACTACTTACTACCCACAAAGTAAAACCATGTTATACCAACTTTTTAAATAAGTCAAACATCTAAATTTGTATGTTGAAACTTTCACCATCCATGCCCCTCAAGTACAACCAATCAAATGGATCCCAATAAAAATGCCATATTTTATTTTCTCCCCTAAAGTTTGACCTCAGTTACTTTTTATCTTTAAATATAGGTATTTATATTATTACCTATAAACTAAAGTTTTGTTACGCTAAATTCTTAAATCAATCATGCTAACATGCTAGATTTGCACATTAACAAGACTTGAAATCGGCTAAAGCCCCTTGTTGGAATATCTGCTGGTCAAACGGTGAGTGGAGTGTACGCGTCTGTGAATGATGCCGACGTGTACACCCCACTCACCATTGGACCAGCAGGTCTTCCACCATAGGCTCCAGCTGATATGGCTTCCATTAACAATTACTTCTTGTAATTAAGTAGGCAATTTACTAGTTACCTAATATGCAACATTTCACAAATAAAGCTTTTTTTGGAATCTATAGTTAAATGTAAACAAATTAAGTAGATTCCTGCTTACATATTAATCACCCACGAGTCAGAGATTCCATAAACATGTGTCTGTGCACGAGAAGCACTCTATCCATTAGCAAGCTTGCATAAGATGCTTCTGATAAACAACTTGTACGGTACCCATTCGCCGGCATAAATTTTATCATGATGGTTTGACAAACACAGCTAATTCTCATCTATACTATTAACAAAGGGAAATCAAGAGATTTTGGCCCAACATTTATTTTCTTACTATGTCCCTTTTAATGTTTAAAAGACTTTATATTGCTTAAATAACAGTATGCTTATGCTTATTTATGCCTTTTTTTTTATAATGCACTTAAAAAAGTAAAAAAGACTATTATATCCCTTGAATAATTACTGCAACAATTTCATGTATACGCGCAATTGTAGATGAACTCACTAATCTAATATAAAGCGAACCAGGATATCATAACTCAACGTTTAGGCTGCATTAGGCATTGCTTTTTTTTTTTTTTTGCTTATTTAAGCAAAATCAAGCTTTTTGTAGCAATAAGTGTGTTTGGTTTGTACTTGCTTTTGCTTCTCGTAATGAAGTAAAAGCAATCTAATTGCTTCTTTTGTTTGCTGCTTTTAATATTTATAACCAACCCACACCATCACTGCCGCTCACTATGGCCACCACCACACCACCTACTACCTCCACCGCATCAACCCTCACTTCCTACCATGGGCACCACTACTATCACTAGCAACCACCACCAGCCATCAACCCCTCCTAACACACACACCCCCCCCCCCCCCCAAACCACTCACTCACATACCACTACAAACACCAATGACACTCCCACCACGACACCCATGCACCCACCATCACCCCTCATCCACCAATACCACGACTAACAACACCCTCTACAACCATCACCACCCACCCACCAATACCACCACCACCTACCACCCCCTACTTGGGGTTATCAGTTAGTCGATGAAAATTCGAATCCGACCTGATGACTTGATAAGTCGAATATAGATATCTAGTTAGATCCATTTTCAAATACAAACTTTATAAGAATTTTCGAATTCGAAGTTGGTAACTAGTATGAACTATGAAGGATCTGTCGGATATTTAATCAAATTCAAATACTTTATAACTTAATCAGATTCAAATTGGGATCCTGGTAGATTTTATTTGAAACCTACTCTTTTACAACCATACCCCTTCAGCGACTATCACCACACACCCACCACCCCTTCCACCATCACCATTGCCACCCACCACGACACACCCACCACAACCATCACCACTTACGCACCACCATTATCACTATCACCACCACCACTACTGTTACCCACCACCTACCACCACAACCAACACCCCAACCCACCACCGCCTGCCCCAACCATAATAGTGCATTTTGCCATAATATTAGCTAAGAAGCAATTTTTATGCTTTTGATATTACTAAACACGCTTTTTTGCTCCTTTGCAACAAAAACAATTGTGAACAAAACAGTTTTGCTTTATGAAAAGATCTTTATGAAAGCAATAGCAATCTAATTGCTTTTCTTGATTTTTGAAGCAATAAACAAAAAGCGATACCAAACGTATTGTTAGTTTTTTGCTATGCGTAGAAGACTTGAATGTCCCCTAATTAACTACCTACCATTCTTATGCCTTTTATGCCTATTTAATTAGAAAGCCAATGGGAAGATGAATTTAAAAGAAATAATGACTTACAACTTATTTATATTTATGCCCACCCACTAGTTTCCATTTAATGGGAACATGTTAACATTGTGGTAGGTGTAAAAATAAAGTACCCAACTTCATTCTTGACCACGCAAAGAATTGGCAGTCTAATTTCTTCGCGTTAAAAATAAAGTACCTAAACTTGTCTCTAAGTACCTCAAAAGTCTCTCTAGCCGTAAAACGTGAAGAAAGAGCTAAGGGAAAAGGGAACAGGTGGATCCCTAGAATAAAACCCCATATTTGTTTTTCTCCTTTTTTCTTGAATAAGGCCTCTGATTGTGTTTGTATACCCAAACCTATCTCCAAGTACCTCAAGAATCCTCTCTAATCATAAAACGTGAAGAGAGGGCTAGGGGAAAAGAGAACAGGTGGATCTGTAGGGTAGACCCCCATGTGCTCAAATCTGTGAGATGTGGCTGTTTTGAATATCCTGATCATGTTTTAATGTTTTAATGATGAATCTGAATGAATCACATGAGTCTATGATGTTTATAGCATGAGATCCCCATTTTTTCTTAAAATTTGGATTTTCCACATATTTGCACCTACAGCACTGTTTTCGTGATTTTTGTGATATTAGGCTAATATCTTGGATTTATCATGATCAATATGATAGATCTGGATCCAGAAGCCTGAAAATAACTTCTAGGGTTTCATGATGTTGTTTTTGAATCCTTTTTCACTTTTGAGAGAAGACCCTACGGTCTAAGTTCTCCCATTTTGATGTTCTTTATTAACGTGGGTATTTTTGGTTTTTATTTTTTGATTTAATGTGAAATTTGGGCTCTACCTATATCCTGGACTATTCAAGTTCAATTTTGAAATATTTTATAAAAATCATATTTTTCTAGATTTCTAGAATTTAACTTGAAGACAGATTTTTGGGTTTTTCACTTTAAATTGATTTTATTTGATTTTATCTCAATTTTATTTTAATCATGAAACCCTAGGAATGGTATGATCATATTTGAAAGTTCTGGATCAATCAGACTATTCGTATGAAAAAACCATACAATTTTGTCTTTTTATGATTTTTATAGCAAGCCATTTTCCTTTATTTTAACATGAACAATGCCTGGCAACCACCTTGTGTGGATGAATAGGGATGCCTAACACCTTCCCCTGTTCATAACCTAATCCCCTTACCCATATCTGGTTTTTTTTAAGAGGGTTATTTTTATCCTAAAATTGCCTTTTGTGCTTATTTAATATTTTGGTGTACATTCACACCTAAATTGAATGATGGCGACTCTTTGTTTTATTCAATCCCGCGTGATGATTGAAGAAGTCAATGAATTTGATTTTTCCCATGTCTCACAATAACAATGATTAAATTGTGTAATACCATCTTCTATAATAACGTTCGTTATTAGCCTTCATTACTTCTAGATGCCAGTATTATTGGTAGGCACAAATCTAAGACCCTACAAGTCATGCACCTATAAAAATCTAAGACCCTACAAGTCATGCACCTATAATATAAGACCACGGCACAAAGCATTTAAGCAATTGTAATCCCCTTTTGTGGTCTAAAATATATAAAACCCAATAATAAATCAACATATGCAAAATTTGGAAATGTCGTATCAACACAAAATATTAAATTAAAGTTTCATTAACCAAAGCATTTCAAAATTGTTAATAAATCGCACTGTTTAAATCATGAATCATTCTAGCGAATACATAATTTTCTGTTTACCATCCTTAATAGTTGTTTATAATTTTGTAATCTTATTATCAGCTTTCATCAATTTTTCTTCCAATAAATTATCAAATTTTTTCATGCCACACAATTATCATATTTTTTCATGTCACATAATTTTTTATGAAGATTAATTATTGATTTAGTGTACCCTGTGTATGATTTGTCCATTTATTTTGCTATTCATAATGTTCCCATCCTCATATTTTGGCATCACACATTTTACTACTCTTGAAAACAAAAACAATCCTTTCTAGTCATCCTCTTTTGTCTCGTTATTCCGCCACTAACCTTAAGAAAAGTTTATATGCTCAACTGTATTTTTCCTTGTTTCTTCCAAGCGTAAGAAAAAATTCCTATCACTTTGACTATTTAAACGTAAGGAAAAATTTCACTATGACTATTTAGTCAATCTTTCAAACGTAAGGAAAAATTTCTCCTTTAAATTCTATACTCAATTGTATTTTTCTTTCACTATGATTTTTATGTTACTACTTACTACCCACAAAGTAACACCATGTTATACCGACTTTTTAAATAAGTCAAACATCTAAATTTGTATGTTGAAAAATTCACCATCCATGCCCCTCAAGAACAACCAATCAAATGGATCCTACTAAAAATGCCATATTTTATTTTCCCCCTAAAGTTTGACCTCAGTTACTTTTTATCTTTAAATATAGGTATTTATATTATTACCTATAAACTAAAGTTTTGTTACGCTAAATTCTTAAATCAATCATGCTAACATGCTAGATTTGCACATTAACAAGACTTGAAATTGGTTAAAGCCCCTTGCTGGAATATCTGTTGGTCCAATGGTAAGTGGGGTGTACATGTCTGTGAATGATGTCGACGTGTACACCCCACTCACCATTGGACCAGCAGATCTTCCACCATAGGCTCCAGCTGATATGGCCTCCATTAACAATTACTTCTTGTAATTAAGTAGGCAATTTACTAGTTACCTAATATGCAACATTTCACAAATAAAGCTTTTTTGGAATCTATAGTTAAATGTAAACAAATTAAGTAGATTCCTGCTTACATATTAATCACCCACGAGTCAGAGATTCCATAAACATGTGTCTTTGCACGAGAAGCACTCTATCCATTAGCAAGCTTGCATAAGATGCTTCTGATAAACAACTTGTAAGGTACCCATACGTCGGCATAAATTTTACCATGATGGTTTGACAAATACAACTAATTCTCATCTATACTATTAACGAAGGAAAATCAAGAGATTTTGGCCCAACATTTATTTTCTTACTATGTCCCTTTTAATGTTTAAAAGACTTTATATTGCTTAAATAACAGTATGCTTATGCTTATTTATGCCTATTTTTTTTATAATGCACTTAAAAAGGTAAAAAAGACTACTATATCCCTTGAATAATTACTGCAACAATTTCATGTATATGCGCAATTGTAGATGAACTCACTAATCTAATATAAAGCGAACTAGGAGATCATAACTCAACGTTTAGGCTGCGTTAGGCGTTGCTTTTTGCTTTGTTTTTTTTTTCTTTTTTGCTTATTTAAGCAAAATCAAGCTTTTTGTAGCAATAAGCGTGTTTGGTTTGTACTTGCTTTTGCTTCTCATAATGAAGCAAAAGCAATCTAATTGCTTCTTTTGTTTACTGCTTTTAATATTAATAACCAACCCACACCATCACTGCTGCTCACTATGGCCACCACCACACCACCTACTACCTCCACCGCATCCACCCCCACTTCCTACCATGGGCACCACTACTATCACTAGCAACCACCACCAGCCATCAACCCCTCCTAAACACCCCACCACCACCACCCCACCCCCGGCCAAACCACTCACTCACATACCACTACAAACACCAACGAAACTCCCGCCACAACACCCATGCACCCACCATCACCCTCATCCACCAATACCACGACTGACAACACCCTTTACAACCATCACCACCCACCCACCAATAGCACCACCACCTACCACCCCCTACTTGGGGCTGTCAGTTGGTCGATGAAAATTCGAATCCGACCTGATGACTTGATAAGTCGAATATAGATATCTAGTTAGATCCATTTTCAAATACAAACTTTATAAGAATTTTCGGATTCGAAGTTGGTAACTAGTATGAACTATGAAGGATCTATCGGATATTTAATTAGATTCAAATTGGGATCCTGGTAGATCCGATTTGAAACCTACTCTTTTACAACCATACGCCTTCAGCGACTATCACCACACACCCACCACCCCTTCCACCATCACCATTGCCACCCACCACGACACACCCACCACAACCATCACCACTCACGCACCACCATTATCACTATCACCACCACCACTACTGTTACCCACCACCTACCACCACAACCAACACCCCCACCCACCACCGCCTGCCCCAACCATAATAGTGCATTTTGCCATAATATTAGCTAAGAAGCAATTTTTATGCTTTTGATATTACTAAACACGCTTTTTTGCTCCTTTGCAACAAAAACAATTGTGAACAAAACAGTTTTGCTTCATGAAAAGATATTTATGGAAGTAATAGCAATCTAATTGCTTTTCTTGATTTTTGAAGCAATAAGAAAAAAGCGATACCAAACGTATGGTTAGTTTTTTGATATGCGTAGAAGACTTGAATGTCCCCTAATTAACTACCTACCATTCTTATGCCTTTTATGCCTGTTTAATTAGAAAGCCAATGGGAAGATGAATTTAAAAGAAATAATGACTTACAACTTATTTATATTTATGCCCACCCACTAGTTTCCATTTAATGGGAACATGTTAACATTGTGGTAGGTGTAAAAATAAAGTACCCAACTTCATTCTTGACCACACAAAGAATTGGCAGTCTAATTTCTTCGCGTTAAATTTGCAATCACTTGGTTTGTCTACAATATAATCTGAGGGGCTTTATTGTTGTCTCGTGCCTCATTAATCATCTTGCTATTAAAAATAATAGGTTATATACCTATAGATTATGTATTAAATGGGTGATCACATGATACACAACATTATCGAGACACATACTTATGAAATCCTAATTATATTTTTTTTCCTTACTTATTTTTATAATAACAAAAATCTAATGCTTGGAATTATACAACCACATTCGTTCCTCATGCCTCTTCAACTAGACCTACAATCCAACTATATAAGAAACATATCCAATTATCACCAAAAGGTCCAAATGTTCAAAACCCTTGTATATCACAAGCTTGAAATCATATAAAGCAATTTCATTTAACACACAGGGTTGGTCCTTGGATTGTTGTTTAAATAACTATGCTTTTTGAGTGAAAAAAAGCCACTCACAAATTTTGTTTCATGGTATATTTATATTACTATAAAGTGAATCCAAAAGATTTTGATGTGGAAATTTTGATTTGTTTGAAAAAAATGCTTTTGAATATGTACATGTAGTACTCCTCATGGCATCCGCAATTAGAAAATTTTTAAAGCAAAGGGTTCACATCATATGGAGCTTTAGAGCTCGAATGAGCTCTTGTGTTCACTTTTATTTGGAGCTTTCGTAGGATCACAATTGGTAAAACAAACGCTTATTATTGGAACATTTTATTGCATCATTTTGTATAATAAATCTGCGATAGAACATTTTATATCAAGCATTAAATCAAAAAATCAGTTTTTTTCTTTTACAATAAAATCACAAAAAAAAAAAAAAAAAAAAACCATATCACAGATTTTGTTGCAGAAAATGATATTCCTTAGCCTTCTAGAGGATAGGGCACCACATCATCATTCCCCCTCTTAAATCAAATATCAAATAATCAACTAAAAAACAAAAAACAAGAAAAGCGAGGGACATGGCACGGGACCGCCGTCCACCTTCCCACCCTGACAGCATGGCCACGAGTAAAAACCCTATTAAAGTCAGAACATGAGCTTGCTTTACTCTTCTTGTTTTTATTCTCTGGTGTGGTGTGGAGTGGACTCCGCTTGGATTGTGCAAAGAAAACTCCAACCAACTGTAGTAGTCGCAGCAACAGCTTTCAGCAGAAGTCATAAGTAGGTAAAGGAAATTTCGCCTAAAATTACGGTTTTACTATGCCACTGGCTCTCTGTTTCCATTTACCTAATCTTCTATCTACTAAACTAAACATTCTTTTGAAAGAAGCCAAACTTCGTTACTTTAAACAAAAGATGTGAGAGAGGGAGAGTGAGAGATAGAGATAGAGAGAGAGAGAGAGGGATTTGGTACGGAGTGCTGGTTTTGGTTTTGGTTGGGTGGTTCTACTTTCTCTATCCGATCAAAACCCTAGCTCTCGGAATCTGCTGGTCTGGGCTGAGATCTTTGCCATTGAGTGCTGATTTTGTTGTAGTGGCGTTTGAGGAGAGATGTTGCCGTTCTGGATTGAGTAGATGGAGGGGTTTGGAGGTTTGTGTGGAGGAAATGTTTGGTAGTTACAGTGGGTTTGGAGGGGTTGGTGAATGTTTCGGTGCCGCCCTGGTTTTAGTGGCATTGCTGGGGAATGTCGGTTTCGTTGGCGCAGTTCGAGCATCCGAGAACCGGAGTTTCGAACACGGTATGGTTTTCTTTTGTTTTTGTTTTTACTTTATATTTTTTTTCATTTTCCGTTCAGGTTTGTTGTGGTTGTTGCTGTTGGATTTGGATTAGAACATTTTTCTTGTGCATAATTGTAATGCAGTTCTTTGATTAATTTGTTAATGTTTGAATCTTTGTTTCTTTTTAATTTTTTTTCTTTCGGAAGGTCTAGGTGTGGAACTCTTTGAATACCTTTAATTTTGTGATTTGGGTTTCGGTTAAAGAAGTCCTAGTTCGATACTACTTTATATCAGTCTTTACGATTCCTGAACCAGCAGTATAGCATAGTTCGTGTAATATGAATGCTGATTTTGATCATCTTTAATCGTTGCATAGTGTTCATATTCAAGCTACAAAGTGATTATTTAATGTATGCCTGAATTTGTGTCTGGCTTAAAGTATTTCGGGGGCTGTATTAGTATCTGGATGTGGTAGATGTTCTTTACACGATGTATTGTTTCCCATTATGGCTTGCGAAATGGCACAGATTTTACCAGCATTTCCAGGGTTACAGCTTTGATTGATGAATATTCTTGATATCTAAGAGGAAATTTCATCTGTTTCTCTATTCTGGATTTTGTTTTTTCATTTTTTTTATGTGTGTTACTGTTAGCCATACCAGATGTTAGGCAGTGTTTAAGAATAGTACCTCTCTGATATTCGAGTTTCGTTCTGCAGGTTTTCAAGAGTGGCCCACTTTTCATATCATCAAGAGGTTAGTAAATCTGATTCATTTTCTTCCATATACTCTTTATGCCCATCTATTTTCTGTTTTCCTTTCATCTTCTCAATTTCCCCAGAAATTTTTTTGGGGATTTTTGTTCAAATAGAATCTGGATACGTGTTTATATATATTGAATTTAAATAGGGAATGCACAACAAATTATGCATCAACTGTATTATTATTATTTTTCATACGTTTCCAGTTTAATTTCATTGCATATAAATTTTTTTATCTGTACAAATTTATTGTAGTATATTTCTTTCAATAAATTTATTGTATGATATTTATATGAATAAAAAGGAAGGGCCAAGCCCATTTTTCATGAAAAACTTGCACAGATTATTGCATGAAAAAAATAACCTATCCTATACTTGTTTATGGCCCCAAAGTATAACTACAGGCATTTACAGACAAGGACAAAACCAAATTCATGAATTTGGAGAGGATAGAAGTCTAATGGAAGGAAAAAAAAAGGACACGAACAAAATGGCACTGACCTCATGCGCCCCATGATTAAGGATTTGTGTTGCTGATCCCAGTTAGCTGGGATAAGGCATTTGTTGTTGTTGTAATTATAATATCTTGCTGTTTGGACATTTTAATGAATTTTAATCTTGAAACCTTGCAGGAATAGGTTGGAAGTCCTGGAAGAAGCGCTGGTTCATCCTCACTCGCACGTCTCTGGTTTTCTTTAAGAATGATCCTGTCAGTATCAACCTTACTCTAATCACTTTGTTGTTCTACCAATCACTAAGTTGCAAAAGAAAAAACTCGTTTTCCATAGTTACGAGTGATTGGGATATGCTAATAAGTAGCGGACACAATTAGTTGGATAACTGAAAATTGAAGAATATGTACCCATGAATATTATTGAAGAATCATTGTGCAAATTGTGCTGGCATAATGTCGACCATGGTCCGATTGCCCATTTGCTCAGAATCACCACATGAGGATAGCATGTTGCTGTCCATAAAGTCTGGTTCTGCTGTTCAGGAGCATATTCTACATAGATCACCCTCACAAGGTTTAGATTTTGGAAATCCCACGATCCAAATAATGTGAAGCTGTAGTGACTACTTAGGGAGTGCCACATTTTTTTTAAATGTAGGTGAGAAAAGAAAGTTTAATATGCGAAGAGTGATAAAAAATGGTTTTAAAGAAATCTATATTGACGGATGGTTCTAAAGAAATCTATTAGATCTAATGATAAACTCTTTCGAGATCAATATTGTATTTCCAAGGAAAAACAAGTCTTTGTAATAAAACAAAAGAGCATACTTGATGAACCTTTTTAAATTGAAACTTAGAAGCAATGAAAGGGAGAGATAGGTGATAACGATAAATATTAGTTCAATAATAAAAATAAAACCATAGAAAATGTACATATTGATATAGTATGATTTTAAAAAAATACAATTGGATTTACTATTATTCCAGAATTAATGTTGCATTTAGAAAGTAGTTTCCACATCATCAGTAGTATACGCATCGTGGTGCACACTTTGGAGGTTGTTCATCCCAACTCCCATGCAGGTAGTGTAATTTGATGCTCCCTTGTATTGACTTCCTTAGCAACTTGCGCCTATCCATTATTTGGTCTTTGACAATGTGAAAATTACTCAAGATTCTGCATTGTAAAGGTGTGTACTGGCTACAGTCCTGAACTTTGGCCTTATATTTTTTATTTTTTGTTTTTGAAAAGTTTCTGCCATTAGAATTCAATTCGCGTCTCTCATACGGGTCTTTACCATGACACAAAGTGATTGTCCCTTGGTGCATCATATGATACCACTCCAAATTTCCCTTGTTTCAACTGGAGTCTTAGCGTGGTTAGTTATTTTGATATTCAATAAACAAATGGGAAAATGGTAGGTATTTCAAATATTCAAATTGTGCAAAACAGAAAAGGATCATTCAGCCTTGAGCTTGAAAATAAGTTAAACAAAAAACCGAATACTTGTAGTCAAGAATTTGGGCTTAACTGGGTTGTACTTATGGTTGATAACGGGCATGCTTACATGTCATGAGTTATAATCTTCATAGTCTGGAAATTTTTATGGGAACTCAAATGCTTGTTAAGGCAGGGACTTATGCTGTAGTGGTAAATTATGTATATTTGAGCCTCTGATGCTTTGTTCCATGCCAGGGAGTCTAGCATTCATCTTGGTTGTACTGATGATCACTTCTGACAAGAAACCTGATATTCGGAATCATCTGCATGATAATTCAATATTGATAACTGTTGAATTTATAATTTGCTAGGACAAATAAAGTAAATCCAGAAATGTATAGCTTGTATGTATGTTTTGCCCTGTAGATGATAAAAAAGGGTAAGAGTTGCATAAATTGGGATTCATTTAAGTTGGCACCATTTCCTTTAGGAACAAAATGGTGGAGAAGCATAAATCATGATTCATCTAATTGG
This sequence comes from Buxus sempervirens, assembly GCA_947561395.2. Classification (NCBI taxonomy): domain Eukaryota; kingdom Viridiplantae; phylum Streptophyta; class Magnoliopsida; order Buxales; family Buxaceae; genus Buxus; species Buxus sempervirens. The sequence goes on from OX387182.1 coordinate 54,521,098, forward strand.
CGCCATTTCCATGTCACCTTTTAAATTGTTCACAGGATCTCATATGCGGTGCTTTTGAAAGTACTATTCCAATATATATATGTATATATATGTCTGTATGCATACATGTATTTGTTCATTCATGCACGCTCACATGTATGTATGTATATTCTGTTGATCTTGACTGACACTAAAATTGTGGTACCATGCCTGACCTTGTATTGAACACAGTCATGAAGTAGCTTTCCACATGTAATTAATGTTGGTAATTTTTCTATGTTTAAATTGTATAACGGATGTTGGACATTTAGCTGTCATTGCTTGGTAAAATATCATGATGTTTATGTGGTCTGTGCCTTTTTTCCTGTGAACTCTAATGATTACCTCACCTGCATAGTCCCTTTTAGTTAGTTCATCTTTCAGAAGCTTAGACTGTATACTAGTTTTCTGGTAATTGTGTGTGTATGGAGCAGATACTGACTACTTTTGGTTTTTTATTTTTTATTTTTTGTTAGAGTGCCCTTCCCCAGAGAGGTGGTGAAGTAAATCTTACTCTTGGGGGTATTGATTTGAACAATTCGGGAAGGTATGTATGATATATGCTGTTTTGGAGTTATCTTGGCCATTTCTCATGGTTTCTATTGGTTATGCTGCAGTGTTGTGGTCAGGGAGGACAAAAAGTTGTTGACTGTTCTTTTCCCTGATGGACGTGATGGGCGGGCTTTCACCCTTAAGGTTCTCAACTTGCTGCTTGGTTTCTGTTTCATTTGTCTCTTTCATGTTTGTTGACAAGTATATTTCTTGATTATATGTCATAATTCTTTGTCAGACCAAATGAGCTTATGTTTAATCTCTTATGAATTACAGGCTGAGTCATCTGAAGATTTGTATGAGTGGAAGACTGCGTTGGAACATGCTCTTGCTCAAGCGCCAAGTGCTGCCCTCGTGATTGGTCACAATGGGATTTTCAGAAATGATACAACCGATACAACTGATGGGTCCTTCCCTCAATGTTCGTTTTTTCATCCTAGCTTTATATCTTAGTGTACTTTTTTGTAGTCTTCTTTTTGTTTGTTGTATCTTTGTAGTTTGCTTTTCAACATAGTTTAAAAATAGTATAACTAGCAAGGTTTTTCCCTTCAATGTCCATAAGTGAATAAAAAATACAAGGACTTATCAATGAACAGTGATTTTAGCCTATTGTTCATCAGAATCAATTGGTCTCTAAATGATTACAATTTTCAACATAGTTTAATTTTTATACCAAAGTTCTCTAATTTCAACTTATGTGTAATGCCCCAAATCTGGTATTAATAATAATGATATAATTCCATGGATTGGAGTGGAGTGTGACTGTAATTCTCACCTCATGTGAGAATTAAGCCATTCAAGTGTTCCACTTTATCGAAATTGATTTAAACATAAAACAGTGATTCAAATTTAAATAAATTGAAACAAGGCACAATTAAAATAAATTAGAGTATGATACTAAATGAAAGTGCAGAAACAATTCATTAATAATATAATGTGTATCCCAAAAAATTTCAACCTATAAACAAATAACGAATGAATCAATGTAACTAAAATGAACTATAAAATCCAAATGAATATTTCCAGTCAACTGAAATAAATCTAATTATTTTACGTAGACTTAATGCCTCAGTATGTCTATCCCAGAAAAGTCTAGCGAATCAAATCCTGATTTTTTGAATAGTACCTGCATGTGATAAAAATAGCGAATTATGCTCAGTATGTGGTATTATGCACACTTAATTTTCATTGGAAATTCTAGGCATGTAGAATAACCCGAAGAAACAAACAAACCAAAATTAAATTAATGCAAATGCAGTTGTATTTTTGTCCAATTTCATGAAATGTTAGGATGCATGGGCGATATAAATAGAATCTTCTAGACTACGATGACATGCAAAAGCAGCAAAACAGATAAAGGCATGTGCAACCAAGCATGTTGCATGATAATGCAATGTTGAGTGTATTAGACACATACATTTCAGCTACTGGATCCAGGCTCCTGACCAGGGGATTTGTCAATAACATTCTATGTGAATATTGCAGATCTATGGGATTTGAGCTGATCGGATCATAACGCTGAGCCATTATTTTTGGAAATGGGTAATGCACCTGCATATATCCCAGACATTCCTGTGAAAGCCTGTCTCCAATACCTAATATGGTTTCAATTTAAAAATCATTGCTTACCTAATCCTAGATTTAGGCACTCATGTCATAATTTCCTATAAATTGAATTTTAGGACTCTGCAGAAGCCCTCACCATATCTCATAGGAATATCTCATTAGAGTTGTTGGTGAGTATTGGATCCCATATTCTCATACGTTATTCTCATTATAAAAAACTGTTGGTGACTGTATAGCCACAGGCTCGCACACCTCACTCTAACTAATAGAGGAGTTGGTGACTTTTGGTATATAAAATAAAACCTCACACCTCGCTTTAACTGATTCTGCAGTTCATGCAAGTTTCACTGATGCATTCATGTGTTTTTCAATCATTATTTATAGTTGTGTATAATTCCACAAGTTCTCATATGGATTTGACAATAATTAAAATATCCACATTTATTCAAGACCAATGAGTAGAAATATTCAAGATTTAAATATACCAATAGTGACTCAATAATGAATTCACATTAGCCATAGTTTCACTGTACAACTTACTAATTCAAATTAGTCCTAATGGTCCACATTAAAATTTAATGATTTTTAACAATTTATTCAGTGAAATAACTTGAATAAAATATGTTGAGTGGCTGTATATATACATTTTAAGAATCCTACAACTAATAAGTTACCACCATATTGAGTCTATTAGGGCTGAATGCATATGACAGTTTAATGGGGTATATTTCAATTCTATTGTTTATGATAGCGTACTGTCATTTAGATTTTAATCCTAAGAAAATTGGTGATTCAATAAATTGATTGATACACTTATGACTGTAGTCTTTAGTGAGTGTAATTTAATTTTTTGTTGTGTTCCATAATTTCAATGAAATTAGGCCTACAACTCTTTTGGAAATAAAGAATTTTGTTTAGCAAATCTACTGCTACTATAAGCCTAAAGATTGGGACTTATTGTAGAATTTTACAGGTTTTCAATCTACAAAAATCATCTAAACAAGGCTGTGAATAGGTTGTAAACCCAACTATAAGTCTATAGATTTGAGGCTTATTTCTGTGAGATTTTTCAGGTTTTTAATCTTTACAATCTCATCTAACAGGGCTGTAAACAGTTTATGAACCACCATATAAATCTGTAGATCTGGAACTGATTGCTTGAGGTTTTTGTAGGGTTTTTAGTTAGTGAAATTTCTTCTAAGCAGTAGCTGTTTACATGGTAGGAACTCTCAAATACTAGAAATATTCTTTTCATATCTTTAATTATTCAAAGCAAGGGCTGTTGACAGATCTGACCCTATACATTCTTATCAATTTCAATCATCAAATTCACTCATTCGAGAAACTGTCAAGATGTATATTTCTGCATTTTTTTTATGTCAGTAAATTTCTCACAATTATACTTGCATTGATTAGTTCTTATTTTTGCACTTAAATTTCCTGATTCTAAAATCAGGTTTCCTATGTACTACAGCTCATTTCTAATTTTTTTATTCAATGATCATCTAGCATAGTCAAGCATCCTAAGAACGGTGATATAAATAATTAGAGCATTATATTATAATCAGTAACTAATCTGATACATCAAGAAAATACAGATGTCTTCAATTATTTAATTTGAATCATCACCAACACTACGTCATTATCAAGAATTGTTTGAAATCATCCAGAAGGGACTGTTGTATGAAAAATTTTGATTTGGATCATTCACGAATACTACAATAATCAAAACTGATCTAGAAATGGGGAATGTAATGATTCTATCAAGAAAGTGATTTAGTTTTATCAAGAACCAATGAATAACATCAGGAGTATATTATATAGGATTCTTTCAGTAATCGAAAGAATCCATCTACCTTTAATTGCTGTAGAAATTTTCTACCGTAGAATCTGTATCATATATAAAGCGAGCAGCCACTTTGGAAAGCATGCCAAACATTTACCCTTTTTTTTCTTCAGAAAATTACCTTCTAATGTCATTTTGCGTTATATATTTCCATGGGTAACTTTGTCTTTTTCATTTTTCACTTTTTAAAAGATACCCTTCAACAATATCTCATCCTTTACATTTCCTAACCTTTTTTTCTACATACATGCAATACTGCATGTGCACCCCGCTAGTTATCTCTAAAACCAGAATTTTCTTCCAAGATTCTTTAGGGTTGGGCGTATGGGTTTCTATCGTCTTCTGTCTTCTAGTTGTCCACTTCGGAAAAATAAACAATAAAAGAATCTTTTAGTCCTTCAAATCACTTACTTATCTTTAGTTTTTTTTAATGTAAGTAAGTTTACAAGTATACCTTAATAACTTGGACATACACTCATATTGCTTCTCAGATTAATTCTAACCTAAAAGACTATTTTAAACCTCAGATTAATTATAACATAAAAGACTATTTTAGCTCTAAGCCTAATCGGTAATCAAGATGTTATAAATATTATAAGATATGAGAATAAAACTTGTGTTATAAGTCTGTCTACCTAAGATTACAGGGCTGAGAATTAAAACTTATGCCTCAGCAAAGATAACTAAATTCTCTCCCCAATCTGGAAATGTGTCGCATAACAGAAACTCTTGTAAAGAAACATTAGCCACCAAATTTTCTGTTGATAACCAATTATAAATCATTCGCAGAGTTTTTTTCTCCAGGTTTGCCGAGCTTATTTCTTGATTCCTGAAAATTCTATGGTTTCTTTCTCCCCGAATCACCCAAGAAATAGCCGCGGGGGTGATGGTCCACATCATCAACTTGCTGGCCTTTCTTTTTCTCAGTCCCCACACCTGTAACACCTTGCCAAAATTCTCAGCTTGAACCCACGATGTTCCGAACCTTACAAGAATCCTGTTCCATAGATTTCTCGCTTCCTTACAATGTATGAGAAGGTGCTTTACTGATTCTTCATCTCCTTTACACATTATACATCGGTTTGGGAGCTTCCAACCTCTACTTTTCAAGCGATTCACTGTTAGTATCTTGTCTAATGCAGCTACCCACATGAGGAAAGCTACTTTACTAAGATATAGATTGCCCAAGCCTAATCCCCCCTGGCTTAGTGGCTTTGGAATTTTGGTGGGGAAAAAGAGAAGCTGTGGCATAAGATCATTGTAAGCAAATATGGCACTCATGGAAATGGGCGAGATTGCAATCCAAAGGCAAGCATCCAATGTGCCAGTCCTTGGAAAGCGACTTCCGCTCTTGCACCTCATTTCTATCCTATGGGTAGGTACAATCTTCATTCTGGTTCATCCTTGAGTTTTTGGGTGGATTGGTGGTGGGGCTCGTCATGCTTTTCTACCTCTTTCCCTAGGCTGTATCGTGTGCGTTTGCTACCCTATCCACTTGTTTCTAAAATCCTCTCTTGGGATTCTATGGGCTTGTCATGGAACTTACAATTTCGTTGGGATTTGAGCCCTCTAGAAATGGAGGATCTTGTTTCTTTGTTAGATCAACTCAGTTCTATTACCATTGATTCCGCCTTGATGGACTCACGGTGTTGGTCTTTGTCTTCTAGTGGTTCTTTCTCTACGAGGTCCTTTTTTAATCATCTATGCTTGGGCAGCATTTTTGGGTTCATATCATTTTCTCCTTTCTTTCTTTGGCATGTTCCAGCTCCCCCGAAAGTTCTTACATTTCTTTGGGTTGCTTTTCTTAATGGTACCAATACTCTTGATAATCTACAAAGAAGAAGGAAGGGCCTGACAATCTCGCCTGATGTTTGTATACTTTGTCTCAAAGAAGAGGAATCTGTGAATCATATCTTTTTGCATTGTGAGCTGATCTCATCCCTTTGGTCTTATTTTTTGGGGCTTCTAGATATTAGTTGGGTTCAGCTAAGAACCATTTCTGAACTTTCGTATCAATGGCACTTTCCATTTCTCGGAAAGAAGGGGAAATTGATGTATCATGCAGTTTTTTTGTGCTATCATGTGGCTGGTACGGTTAACTCGGAATCGGTGCATATTTGATAGTGGTACCATGCAACAGCATAAAATTCTAGAGGATATCACTGTCCTGGTAGCAGATTGGGTCAGTATTAGGGATGAGTTCAGATCTACTTCAACAAATGACATCTTACGGGATTGGGTAGCTGTCACCCAAATGCTTTAGATTGGTCCAGAGTTTATGCTTAATTGATTTAGCTTTCTTTTCTTAGCTGTGTTCAGCACTTTATAATTTTCTCTCTTGTTTTTGTACTCCCATATCTCAGGGGTCTTGTATGTTCTCTTTCACTTATTTCTAATATATCCTTCATTATTCATCAAAAAACAAAAAAAAAGAAAGCTACCTTACTTGGCACTAACTTTACCCAGATCAGTTGGCATTCCTGAAACCTTGAACCAGTAGAATTTAAAGCTTCAAACGCTGATTTGACTGTGGAAAATCCAGACTTCCCTTTTGTCCACAACCTAGTATCCTCCTCTTGATCCATATGTGTGCTATAGACTTCTTGCATTAACTCTTCATAGTGGTTGATCTCCCAATCAAACAGATTTATTCTTAATATAATATTCCACACTTTACCTGCATTAATGCTAACAATATAATCACTAACAGAAGCTTCTTTGTCTCTACAGATGTTATAAAGACTGGGATATTTATCCTTCAACCTCCCGTTTCCACACCAAATGTCTTCCCAAACCGGACCTTGTTTCCATTGCCAACTGAAAATCTGCAGTCCTTCTCAACTGAAGCAACTAACTTAGCAATTGGTTTCCACAAGCTTACTCCATATGCAGATTTTGGTTGTTGCAGAAACCAGCCCTCAAAAGTAGTTCCATATTTTAGATGAAAAACTTTCGTCCAAAGATTATCCCTTTCATTACCATATCTCCAAATCCATTTTTGTAGCAAGGCTTTGTTAAATACCTTCAGAGATCTCATCCTAAGTACCCCCGCTTTCTTCATCTTGCAAGCAGATTTCCAGTTCTCCAAATGAAATTTGGCTTCTCCACCAGGTCCTTCTCACAAGAACTTCCTTTGGATCTGTTTGATTCTCTTAGCTATAGAGATAGGAATTCTCATAATTGTCATGTAAAAAGTAGGCAAGCTTGCTAACACACTAGACACTGCAATCAATTGTCCCCTTTACAAAGAATGCAACTCTTCCAAGATGAGAGCCTCTTCTCCGTTCTGTCCACGATCGGATTCCAAACTGATGCTTTCTTATACCCCGCGCCTAGAGGAATTCCAAGGTATAATGTTGGAAGCTTACTTACTTTACAACCCATAAAGTGGCTTAGGTTAGATATATTCTCCACATCTCCGATTCCGAACATCTCGCTCTTACCCAAGCTAACCTTCAAACTCGAGCATGCTTGAAAACATAAGAGGATGCCTTTTAACCACATGACATGCTGATGAGTGGGCTTGCAAAATGTGAAAATATCATCAGCGAAAAGTAGATGATTTATAGAAACATTTCCTCCGAAGGATACTCCCTCTAGGGTGCTAGTTTGTGAATCTCTAGCCATAATTCTACTAAAGGATTCGATTACCAATGTGAATAGAAGAAGTGAGAGAGGGTCTCCCTGCCAAAGACCTTTATGAGTACTAAAAAAATCCAGCTGTTGAACCATTCACCAGCACTGATATTCAGGCCGTTGATATACAAAATCTCACCCATCTCCTCCATCTTTCACCAAATCCCATCCGTCTTAACATGTATAATAAGAATTCCCAATTGACATTGTCATATGCCTTTTGTAAGTCTAACTTGCACATTATCATATCCCTTTTCTCCCTAATGTATGAGTCAATGCATTCACTTGCCACAAGTATTCCGTCTTGCGGTTGCCTCCCACTAACAAAAGCACCTTGAGTTTGTGAGACCAAAGGGTGAAGCACCACCTTCAATCTATTAGCTAGTAGTTTTGAACAAAGCTAATGATAAGCCATCCGGGCCCAGCGCTTTATCACCATCAAGTTGATCCACCACTACTTTAATCTGCTAAAGAGGGCTTTCCATACCATCTCTTTCCTCAGGTGATAACCTCTCAAAATCCAAACCATCAGCTGTCGATCTAATTTTATTTTCCTCTTTGAAGTGATTGGAGAAGAAATCTGAGATTTTCTTTTTTATACTTTCCTCATCTTCATACACCTGCCCCTCTACCTCTAACTTGTTGAGTGAATTAGCCCTCAGCCTAATTATAACGTAAAAGACTATTTTAACCCTCAAACTAATCCTAACCTAAAAGACTAATTTAGCCCTAATTGTTCTAGGTTATTTCATATGTATTAGAATAGAAAGTAATATGGTACCATATTTGTGCTGTAGTTTGCTAAATTTTTGCATATTTTATCCAGGGAAAGATAAACGCCCTGTCAAGTCATTAGTTACTGGACGGCCAATTCTTCTTGCACTGGAAGATATTGATGGGGGCCCATCCTTTCTTGAGAAGGCTCTTCGGTTTCTTGAGAAGTTTGGTATGTTTTGATGTTGACTTTGCTTGAGGTTTTATAATATTGAAACTGTATATTATCTTTAGACTTTACTGGTGAACCAGATGGCTGTGGCGTTTTAGTCTGGGATGCCTATTTAAGCTGATTGTAGATCACTGTTGCAAGTTATTGCCTGTTATGCTGACTAGGGCTGTGAATGGTCAAATATTTTGTGGATTTGAAATGGTTTGAATTTGATTTGAATTTTTTTTAAAGGATATCCATATTCGAAGAATTTTTGTATGGGATTTTCGAGAATGGATTCTAATTTGATTCAGATCTAGATTCGAGTATGAATCCAAAATGAATTCTAAGAGATCTACAGTAAATCTTATTTTAAGTTGCAGATTGTATAGCTGAGCATTTAACCACTAGGTCAAGCCAAATGCTGACATCATATGGATGGTTGGGAAGTATTTCATCTCCTAATTAATGTGTGATTAAAGCACATTTGTAATGTGCATTTGTCACATGTTGGTCGTGGATGGAAAGGTCCCTCAACTGATTTTCTAATGCTGTTATGTCACCATATTATTATGTTTTTAAATGTTGTTATCAGTTGAAATTTTACATTTTAGAATGAGAAAATTTTAGTGGAAATTTCAAAGGAATATCTTCTATTGCATGATATTTCCTACAAAAGGTGAACAAGAAAAGGTGAAATATTGATGTAAGGAAAAATTTGTTGCTCTTAAAATTTAAATTTGGCTAGACTTTGCGGAAATTTAATCCATGCATGTTATTGGTTTCTTAGAATGTTAATTATATTTAATGTTATGGAATAAAATTTAGCTTTCTTAAATATTGTGTGCACTAGGGAAAGGTGGAAAGAGAAGACCTTGTTATGGTTTTTCTGAATGTGGGGAACGATATTATAGGGCATCTAGGGATTTAATCTGGTGGGTTATGTGTATGAAGGAGTAGCAGTCAAATTCATTTTTATTTTAAGTTTATGTATTGGGGGAGCAACAACGAGGGCAAGAATTATTGTTAGTGTTGCAAATGTTTTTCTAGTTTTAGTAGGTTTACATTAGAGTCCTTATCTTTTTGCTTTGATCGTAAGTGACCGGAAAACTCAAGATTCAAGATGTGGTGTTCTAATTTGTTTTATTTGTAGATGATGTAATTTTTGTGTATCAAAGAAAAGAGAGAGGAAATGCAAAACTAGCATCATAGAGAAAATGTTTGATAATAAATAATAAATAGTTAATATTTAGTATGTGAAGGTAACTTAAATACTAATAGTGGCAGGTGTATAGAAATTGCAAGAATTGAGAACTGGTGATTTTTAGAAGTACTTCTGCTTCCTTGGATCCATAAATAGGGGATATCAGTGAGGACGATTTGCATAAAGTTAGAGCTCGATGGATTATGTGGTGTAGCATTTCTATTGTTTTGTGTGGTCAACAAATTACATTCAATGCCAAAAAAGTTTTTGTAGGCAATTATTAGGCTGTGATGTTTTGAGTAGAATTTTGGGCTACAAAAAGCAACGAATGTTGATAAATGGAGATGTTAAGATTGATGGATAAGATGGATGGATGGATAGCATAAGACAAAAGGGAGGAATTAACATATCGAAATTGTCTAAGAAATGACCGAATATATAATAAGACAAACAGAGAAGAGAGAAAACAAAGGCTTTGTTTGTTTTGACGTAAAATGTTTTCCTTTGGAAAACATTTACATGGGAAAATATTTTCAGGAAAATTGAAGTTTTTCAACTCTTTGCATGGAAATTGGAAAATAGAGTTGAAAATGAGAGAATTTTTCATATTTTTATGCTAGATATCGAGCGTGATCCATTTTCCGAAAAATGAAATACGTGATTTTCAATGGTAAGTTGTTTTCCAGAAAATAGCTATCTTTTAGGAAAAGCGTTTTATACCGTAGTGTATTTTACATAGAGGCAAACACTTGAAAAACCTCATTTTATGTCAAAAACATTTTCTACATTAGATTTTACATCAAAATAAACAGAGCGAAAGAGTAGTTTAAGATTGTTGTATTTGACCATGTTAAGTGTGGAAATAACGAGCCACTACTGTTGGTTTTTGGTTCTACAGCTTTTGGATTTTTTTTGTTGGGGCAGGACAGGAGGGGGTGGTGGGGATTGAGAGGATAACAGGTGCAAATTAAAGCATAAAGATGGGAGAGAGGAAAAGCCAAAAGGATACGGATAGAATCAAAAGGATATGGATATGGATGGCAGTTTGTAATGTATCATGTGCAAGAACAGGGAGGAATCAATATTTAATCCACTGATTCATTGTCCTGTAGCTGTCAAACTGTGGACGGCTGTTATGAAGAGATTCAACTTGTCTTGGGTTCAGCCAGCAAAGTTCAGTAGTGTTCTTGAAGCTTGGAGCTGTAAGAATGGCAAGTCGGGTTTGGTGTTGCTTTGGAATGTGGCTCCTGCCGCTATATCATGGAGAATCTGGGGGGGGGGGGGGGAGAAACCAGAGAACATTCTGGAATTTGGAAAGGAAGACTGAGTCATTGGAATGGGTGGTTCTAAAGTCAAGTGTATTGGTGGTCTTCTTGGGCATCTATTTCTCCTTCCTCCAACCTGAAAAGTTTTCTTTCCTGTACTTGTTTTTCAGATCTATTGGGTCTCTAGGGGTGGGGTTGCTTCCTTTTCTTTCCTATTTGCGGTACACTATGTGTTTACTGCATTTGTATCCTTTCTAATTTTGTATTAATATAATCTATCTTTATTACTGATCAGAAAAAAAAGCATCGAAAACTAGAAAAGAGCAAGGAAAAGGAGTTGTGGAAGAGAGAGACAAGAGGCGCTATTGTTTTGTAAAGAGAGAGAGAAGGTACAATGAGAAAAACCAGATAAAAGGGAGAGGCTTTAATGCTTTTTACTAAAATAGAGTTCCTCCACACACCCACCGCCCAATAACAGGGAAGTATAGATTCATTAACATGGTAAAACCAGCAAAAGAGTCGGATTTGATCAAAAGAGATGGGTGGAGAAAAGCAGAACAAAAAGGGAAGTACAACAGAAAAAAGGTAGGGCAATAACATTAACTCCTTGCATGCCACTATTACAAATCCAATGCTGTGTTGACCATCTCCTCATTATTTTCTGTGTGTTAGATCCTTACTCCTTTGAAGTCAGCCTTGGAACCATGGTTAAAATGATCTCAAAGTATACATTTGTTTCTTTCATTCCATACCAATGAAAGTGTTGCATGAAATATGGAATTAGACATGAATTTTCTCGTTTTGCCAAGAAATGAGAATCTCTACTGCTGTTGTTGATCATATAGATTCTTGGGAAGTACCCATCCATCTCCTATTTTCTGTAAGTTCATCCAGATGTATAGAAAAATTAGAAGTTCTTTCCCTCATTGATTGACCGCTCCTTCAAATTCAGCTGGGGAAGGAAAAATGGGGAGATTGAGAGAATCAGAATCAGAGGAATCCTTTTTGTGGTCTGTGAGAGAGTTGTCTTTAAATTTGACGGGGAAGAGATGGATTCAATGGGAGGAGAGTGCATGTATTCTTCTCATAGCTTTTGAGAGTTTTTAAAAAAACAGAAGTTTCGAAGATCTTCAAAAGTCAGGAGAAAATCCCTTGACTTGGTTTCTGGGACTGCTTAAATTTTCCTAGAATTAGTTTATTTATTTTTTTTGTGGACTGTTCATTGACCAAATGGCAGTTTTAGAACAGACTGAACACTCAGTTTGTTTGAACAGCTCGTGGCCATGTTTTTGTAAATTTGATAAACTTTCAGGCCATTTTGGTATTTTGGAAATTTAATGGGTTTAAATGGAAAATTTTAGTTTCCCTTTTTACCCTCTCTCAAACTCTTTTTTCAATTTCTTCCCTTTGTTTTTTCCCCATAAACTTTAATGCTTCTAGAACCCCAAAATCAGGGTTCTGGCTTCTTTAATAATCATCACATTAAAACAAAACAGCATGGGATTAAAGGAGAGATAGGCTTCTCCTGGCTGGCTTTAGGAAGCTTGAGATAGAAACATTGTTGTTTGAATGCCTCAGACATGGGTTGGTGTTGTGTGATTTTTAAGTATCAATGACATATTGGATTTTAAACTGTGCTGAAATACATATATTTAATATCAGCTAAAACCAGGAAAAAATCTGCTTGTTTTCTATGGTGCCTAGGCCAATAGAATATACTAGCATTTATATCAGCCTCTTATGAGATCGGTATTTGTTAGTTTTGGTCGATATTTGGTCAATGGAAGTATTAGGGTTGGTGCCTTGGTATTTGATAGGCATACTGTGGGGACTGGGTTTTTGTTGTAGTGGGAGAGTAATGGAGGGGCACGTCTAGACCATTTAATTAGGGGCAAATTGACCTGGGCTTCGGTTGGCGCCTCCCTTGTTGTCAAGTCACTTACTTTCTTGATCTTTTGGCTTTGTGTAGGGATTGGCTTTACCATGTGGCCTTAAGACCTGCATTGTTTCTGCATGAGTTGAGAGGCTTCTGGTGGCAATCTGTTGCTGTGGCCTTTCTGGAGAGTGGAAGAGAGGCATTAAATTCTTATATCCCCTGTTGATTGGTCTCTGAAAGGATTTTGAGATAGGATAACTCTTGCAAAACATCCGAAGTAATGCTAGGTGTTGGGACTGTTGATTTGACACCTTCCCACTTTTTTTATGCTGAGCACCTTTAATGGGTTGGGCTCTGATTCGCAAATTAAATTCATGAAAGTCTGTTACAACTATCTTTTGAAGGAATATGGCAAACATTGCTTTTTTTATTGAATCTCTCATCTGGATAGAGGTCTGATCCTCACTGGGTTGCCTAGGCATCTGACCAATGCCTGGATGGTTGGGGTAGACTGGAGTGGAGGTAGGGAAGAACTAAAAGATTTGCCCCAATTGCTTGATAGCTGGGTACTGATGGGAGCTTTAGATAAGATAAAATGAGGATGTAATGTAGCAGATACTATGTAGAGTGTTAACTTTGAAACAGGGGAACAAATTGTAAATGTTATGCAGACATTATCTTGTCATTATACAATCTGAGCCAATTGTGCATTGTCTTTCTAACAGGAATGAAAGTTGAAGGCATCTTGCGTCAGTCTGCAGATGTTGAGGAGGTTGACCGTAGAATTCAAGAATATGAGCAAGGTTTCTGTATTCTGCAATGAGTGATTACTTGAAATTGTTCATAATTGAGGAAAACATTTTCATTTATTACATATGTTTGGCTTCGAAGGTTTATTTGTTCTTCTGAGTTTTTATACAATTTTATTCGTACAAAAATGCCTAGTGGACTGAAGTTTTATTGCACTTTTTATTAGGGAAGACTGAGTTTGGCTCGGATGAAGATGCTCATGTTGTTGGTGACTGTGTCAAAGTAATACTTAAATGATAACCATTTGCACTTTATTTATGATTCTCTTTGATTTCATTTCTATGTTACATGGACACTTCACATGATCCAAAGTACCTGTGTCCGACACGACACGACATGGGTATGGGTATGGGTACGGGATATGTGTTGGATCCTTCACATGTTCTCTTGGACATGGCAACCCAAGATCAATCAAAAAATAATTATCAAATAATTAACTTGCAAGAAATGAATCAAAAAAGATAATAGTTTTTACAAATAGAGAATATATATTCTCAAACTCAAAAATTGCAAGCAATGACTTAAAAAGAAAAATATAGGGGGAAGAAAAGGAAAAACAGAAATATGAAAGCTAGGCTTCTAATTGGCGTTATTGACATTTACTTGGAGACTTTTCAGCCGAATCCCAGTATCCTTATCCAAATTTTGGACACTTCTCAACTGAGTCCCCGTATCCTAACTTTTGAGGGTCAAGTGAATCCGACTCCTGGATACATACCCACATCCGACACTCGTACCCGAGTCCATGTAACATAGTTTCATTTAATTTATGCTTACGCAATGAATTTTGTCTGCAGCATGTTCTGCGGGAGCTGCCCTCATCTCCAGTTCCGGCATCCTGCTGCACTGCTTTGCTAGAGGCTTACAGTAAGTTCAGCTGGTACCACTGTTAAAGTTTTTGGCCTGATACTGATACGTGATTCACCAGTACTGCACAAAACTTGTCCTTGATCACATTATTCCTAATGCAATATACACTCCTTCCACTCTTGTTGCCAGCCTGGATTTTTTTCATTAGATAATGTTTTATTGCTCTATTTTAATTTAGACCTGGAGATCTGGTACCCTTTCTTATGTTATAAGATTGAACATTATATTTATTATTTTATTTTATATATTAATTTGTATAATGGTCCAAGATATGTGGATAACTCTGTTACTCTGGTTTCTTTATTTAAAAGAAATTGACCGAAAGGAAGCTCGGGTTGGTGCTATGCGCTCTGCAATATTGGAGACATTTCCAGAACCAAATAGACGATTATTACAGAGGTTATTTTCCTTCTTTCTTTGTCTGCAATTGTCTGACTTGCCTTTATTATTTATTGGAATTTTTTTTCTTTTGATGTTTAGGAGTTGGGACTTAATTTTTTTACCTATGATAAATAGTTCAACATCTAAATATCTAGATTTCATTCCAGATATATGCCCTTCAACTATTTTTGAGGATTGAACTTCTTTTTATCATACTGATAAGAACATGTTGACGTTCATTTTCTTTGCTTTGTTTTTTTGTCCCTCTTCTTAAGGTTTAGATTGAATGTTATATTAAATGAAGTGCTTTAACAGGGCCTACTAGTACTGTGCTTCTGAGGATGTGAGTAGTTAAAATGCATGCTCACATTACTAATCCAATCTGTTTATTTATCAAATGCTTTAATCATTCTTTGAATAGTTAAATTGCAAGTAAAATAGTCATTTTTCTTCCACGAAAAATTGTCAGTTTTTCCATTTGCGAACAAGCATTAAAAATAGCCATTTTTATTCGTGACAAGTAAATCGCATATCTTTAAACTTTCATCTTGTAAGTGTTTTTTTTGAAGACTTTGCAGAAATTTTTGCAGCTGAAAAAACCTTGGGTAATCATTTCCTATCACAAGTTTTTTTGATGATTTCCTATCACAATTGGGATCACATTGCAATTGCAGTTGATCTGAATCAGAAATCTGCATGTGTCAACTGATGTTGATGCCAATGCAAGTGGGTTATGAACAGTGAACATCAACCTTAGTAGTTCTATCGACATTTTTCCCCCTTACAAATGTTGAAGGGTACTTTCACATCAGAAATGGGCCATATAGCGAACCTCAAATATGGTTATGCACAATGGAGAATGTGTGGCCTCAGGAACCATTCCTCATGTGAGAACGCAAGGGCCAATTTTGTATAATGTAAGTGATATAGTCACATTCCAAGGGAAAGTGGCATTTTTAGGTGTCAATTTCTTATGTTGGGACAATTTTTGGCATGATGAAATCCCATATGGTGTTGTTTGTTGTGGTGGCGATATTTTGTTGGTGTTGGCAAATAGTGGCGCCAAAACTACCTGGTTTCGATGCATAACTAAAAACATCATTTTTACAGGCACAAGCAAAATATTGCTTTTTGCTAGTCGAAATTCTTACAGTTTTAACAGCATGTTACGCGTGCTATTGAAATCGTCAAATTCTACATGGCTGTTTGGATTCTGTAAAAAGGTGCCGGGGAGAGAGGGGGGGGGGGGGGGGGGGGGGGTATGAAGGCGATGGGGAGGGGGTGGCACATCTTCGCCTCCTCTGCTCCTTAGAAAAAAAAGGACACAAAAAGATAAGGGAAAGAAGAGAGAGAAAGAGAGTGAGGAAGGTGGAGAGGGGGTAAGGAAGTGGCATGTACTTATTCATGAAGGCCTATGCTGCTCACTTAAGTTGATTGGAGAAGACGGAGTTTCCTCACTGGACCGATATTGTGAATACCACCACTTCCAAGGAGCTCTCTCCATGGCGAGGAAAATCTAATTGAGGCAATGTATTAGGGTTGGTGGGTTCATGATGATATGTGGTTGGCAAAAGATGAGCATTAGCCATCTGCTTCACTTTTGCAAGAGCAATGGAGCAATTGCTTGGAACATACTTCAATAGTCAAATAAGATGAACATTGTGGAGATGGATCCAAAGGGTGGGAGGAGAATCAATCAGATTGTGGTTGCCTTTGAATTGATTTAGTTGCTACAAAGTACTTGGAAGAAATCTTATGTCTCTTGCAATGAGTGGTTGGTTTTGGCACTATAGCGCCCCGGATCTAGGTCTGTTCATTAAAGATATAAACCGGCTCCCTAACACTAGGTATGGGCCAAAGAACAAACTTTAACTATTCTAAACAATAATAACAGTAATGAAAATTTTTCTAGAGTGCACAAGTGCAAGCATGGCTGTAAAAGTAAAGTAAAACTTGATCACATATCAACATATATCCAAAAACAGGTTTCAAGGTTCAACTACAACACCCTCAATAACTCTATTTACATACTATATCTACACAACTCCAAAATACAATTTACAAGTCCAAAAGTGATATATAAACCACTAGGTTGGGTGATAGAAATCCTCATCCCTATATGTAAAGTCACCCTGGCTTCTATCCCCAGTAAATCCTTGCTCACCTTCTATATTTGAAAACAAATCCGATAAAACAACTATTTTGAGACAAGAGTCCCAGCAAGTAATCTCTGCATGCTATAAAACAATTTATGTAAGCAAATGAGTAATTTCATTCTCAGTTAACAATTATCTCAAAAACTACGACCGACCAAACAAAAACAAAATTATGGTTCCTAATGTCTCAATACACGGCAAAAGTAGGGATAAATAACAACTAACACTAACTACAGTAAAAGAACAGTGATCATATGAACTGTATCAAAACCATGTCAAGGAAAATATAAATATATAACTGTATCATTTAAAGATTGTTACTATTAATTTATAGTATTTAGGTAATTTGATTAAGTTATACCCGTATCCATATTGCAACTCCATATATAAATAAAATAAATAAGTTCACAATGCACCGATTCCCTGTATTGCATTGGGTAAAATTCACCAATTCCCTGTAGTGAATTTCACATAGATCCACCGATTCTGCATAGTGGATAGCACTGATTCCCCGTGGTGGTTTTAAAATAAATTCTCTGATTCCTTGTGGAGGAATAGTTGCGGTTGCTGTAGCAACTCTTAATGGACACAGATCTAACCTAATAAAATACCTATTTAATTATGGATCCACAATCTGATTCCTTAATTACATATGTTCTCAATCAACAAATTATTAAACTAAAATAAAAATGAATAGGAAAAGCAAGAACCGAATTACATGACATCCAAAATTTTTATCATGCATACAAATGCATATGCATGAGACTGAATTAATAAATTAGACGACTTTCGTATATTTCTTAATTAACAGAAGACTGCTCAAGTCAATCCATGATAATATCAGTAGCCAATCCAATTACAAGTTCAGATCCAGTTACACAGTATCCACATAATCAATTTAGGGAAGCATAACCATTATCCTGTCAATTCTTGTTATGATAAAATCAGGTCTACATCAATGATCAAAAAACTTGGTTCGATTAACGCAATTCAGTAGTAAAATCGGAAATTAACTAAAGAGACTTTCGAAATCAGTAGTTGAGAAACATTTGAAATTAACGAAATCAGTAATTTATGAAACCGAAATAAATGTCGAAATCAAGCATTAAAGTAAATACAGTTTATTTGGTGAAATCAAACTAATGGTATACAATCAATTTGATTAAATCAGAAATCCGAAATCAAATACAATATAGTCAACGAAATCAGAAATTTCGGAAATTAACAACATACACGAAACTGTGACGCAATTCAGAAAAAATAGATCTTAACAAAATTAATTTGAACCAATCAATAATTGATAGCATCAATTGACAAAATTAGAAGTGAAATAGGAAATTTCAAACTTCTAACCTCATCTAAATAAAAAATACAGTTGCTGAAAAAAACAATACAGTTGCTAAAAAATAAAATACGCAATCAAGGAATAATATAAGACAATTGCTAAAAAAAATGAAAGATAAAAGAAAAAAAAAAGAATCAGTTGACCCAGAGACAGATTTCGGAAGTTAACGACTTCCATTGATGAAATCAGAAATTGATATAAGAAGATTCAAGAACTCCCTATTCTTTTCTAAATCCATTGGAAACAAATCAAAACTGTTAAATCTTAGAAAAGGATTACTTACAGTCTCTGAGAAATTCAAGAACCCAAGCTCACAAACGGAAATCCCTAAGTTCTGCAACTCAGAAATTATCAAACTCAACTAGATGAGCTTCAGCCGTGGGAGACGCCTCTTTCTTCTTTATCTCTTCTTCTCCTTCTTCCTCTCTTTCTCATCTTCTTCTTCTTCCGACAAGAGCTGGGGTGTGTGCATGCTTTCTGTTTCTGCTGTTTTTTTTTACTAATGTGTTTCAGCAACACGTTAGTCGGTTCCTTAAGTGACCTTCTCAATCAGTAATTAAACCTGATTTGCTGTATGTTCCACCACCAAATCTAAATGTTAGCTACCAATATAAAATAATTTCACTTAAAACTAAAACTTACATTTTTATTTTATTATATATATACATATGTGTATTTTTAAAATGTCTAAGCTATAAAATAATTTCGGAGTTTCACAGGAACTGTTAGAATTAAATGGATTTGATTTGATGTTTGAACTTGTTGATTTTATCTGATAATTAAGTATTTTGTTTTCTATAAAGTATATATAAAATAATAATAATATGTATCCTAATATAAATGTATATAAATATGTAAAATTATATATATATATATATATATATATATTTTATTTGTCTATCTTAATAGTTATTTTCAATAATAATATATCATTATAATTACTTTAATGTTAATTTTTTTACAATATCTTTATTTGTTATTATTATTTGTTTTTAAGGAATTTTTCGACACAACGGCATTAAAAATGCTGCAGCACAAGCGGTATGCTGATGAAATTTCGGTGAAACAGCATGCGGGGCCTTCTCCAAAACGTACCGGCATGGTGAACCTTGGGTGTTGGCTTAAAAAGCACCCGTCTTGAATTATGGCAAACTAGGGCCATTGATAAAAATGAATTTTGAGCGCTTTAGATTTAAAATGGTGTGCTTGAAATCTGGTATGATAATTATAGTAATAAATCCTTAAGACTTATTGTGTGGTTGCACTTCCCACTTAGCGTAAGAAGCAACCATGTAAACCTATGCTACTGCAATCAGTTCTAAAGAAATAATTCAATTTGAATAAAATTGAGACTAGGCAAAATTAAAAGGTATTTCAATACATAAATGAACAATTAAAACTAAACCAAAACAAATTTTTTAATCCTATGATAATGCCGACCTATAAATAATAAATGAATCAGCTAAAAATGAATACTGAACTTATATAGGAAATCAAAATCCATCAAACAACTCCTAACAACTGAACAAAATCCTTAACTATGATAAGTAGACTTACGTCAATATTGGTGTGGTCTACCGTCCTCGGTGCTGATCTGGAACTTCACCTGCATATGATAAAATATAAGGGTGAGTAATGCTCACTAGGTAATATATTACACACTTAGTTTCCGTTTGAACCATAGACGTATAGAATAAGCCAAGCAAAATACATGCAAATGATAGTGGCATTTAAATCATGCCATTACATTTTTCATGCAAATAATGAAAACCTCGGAAGCATTCATGCCCTAAACAATACATTATTAAACTGTGTGATATGCAGTGTGCAATGCAATGCATTCCCATTGTAAGATACTCCCTACATCACAATTTTATGGGGTTTCAATGGATTTTGGATCACAATGTTGATCCATGTTTTTTGGTAAGGAGAATACACCCACAGATGTCCCAAACATCCTTGTGACAGTCCAAGTCCAAAACATAACATGGTATTATCTAATATCATTGTCCGATCTAATCTCAAGTCTAGGCTCTCATGTCATATGACATCCTATAAATTAGGTCATGGTCCTTTGCAGAAGCTCTCACCATGACATGTAGGGAGAATCAATAATAGTAGGGTTGCTGGTGACTTTTGGGCTTCAATTTCCATTTAATGCAATCTCGTATGCTCAATTTTCAATCATCAACCCTTTAAGTATTTCTACAAAACTACATTTGAAACTTGTAAGCAATAAAATATTTAACATGTATTCATGAATATTAAATAAAAGATAATTAATACCATATCATAATGAGTCATTCGATAATAAATTCCAATCATATACAACAATTATTCAATAACGAAGTGTTGGTCAATCACAATGATTCACAAAGTAATTCAAGTCTAACTTTTTTTTTGGATAATTAATGAGAGAGTTCAAGTCTAACTTGCTTATTAACATTTTCATTTAATAAATTATCACAAGAATAGGGACCAAATACTATATAATACGCCGTATGGTTATTGAATTAATTTAAATAAATGAACTTTCACTTGTACGAGGCCTATAATTATTAAATCCTTCAATTTAATCAAGATTCGTGTCGCTGACCCTACTTTGGTGGGTACTGGATTATGATGATGGTGATAACTTAAC
Source organism: Buxus sempervirens (assembly GCA_947561395.2). Classification (NCBI taxonomy): domain Eukaryota; kingdom Viridiplantae; phylum Streptophyta; class Magnoliopsida; order Buxales; family Buxaceae; genus Buxus; species Buxus sempervirens. Next base: position 54,542,189 of record OX387182.1, read on the forward strand.
CACAACTTTCATTTTAATTAAGATAGTTTCCCTATATTAGTGGTAGTATTCAAGTATATAATTATCACTTTAATTAGGGTTGATCAAGTAGGACAATATACTTAAAGAAGTACATACTCGGGGACAAAGCCATCAACTTTCTTTTACGTTGAAGCTCGTTAGCTGTATTTACCTTGGCTAGAAGCACAGTCCAGACAAATTCTTGAATTATGGGTGGAATAGGATGATATCATAATTGTTTAGGATTAAAGGGTGATGAAGGGGGAAGTCATCGAATTTGAATAATTGAAGAAAGATTTAAAAGAGAAAAGACTAGAAGACTCCGAACACCAAACATGAGAATCAGAAAAAATGGAATCAATGGGGGCATCTTTCAACTGATGTAACAGGGAGCACAATTCGTCCATTTCAGCTGCTCTTAGGACTCTCCTAAATGGAAGATTCCAAGACAAGCCACCAGAACATGAACCTAAAACCTCGCTTACCAATTCCTCCGGGAATGTTGCCAATTGAAAGATCTGAGGAAAGTGAGAAGAAATGGTTTCAAGGCCCCACCAAATATCGTGCCAAAAATGGATGGAGGTCCTAGAACAAGCATAAAAACGAACCTGGGAATAGAAAGATGGGACCAATGACACACTTCCATGGAGAGAATTGACTTCTCACTAACAATTCAACAATCCAAATACTAACAATCACATGAAGGCTGTGTTTGGAACCCCGGATTTGGGGAGAAAAGAAAAGAAAATGCTAAAATTTTCTTTTCTCTTGTTTGGTTAGATGAAGGAAAATGAGATTTTCTCTCCAAATTTTCTCTCCATTTTTCTCTCCAATGTAAAAAATTCTCTCCAAAAAGGTAGGAATTTTGAAAGAAAAGAAAATTCACTATCACTTATCACTATTCACACTACCCACCCACCCTACCACTAGCACCATCCACCACCACCACAACCCACCACCCACCACCAACCACCATCACCACCACTGCCCACAACCACCACCACTAGCCGCCGCCACTTTCGCCCGCCAACACCACCACCCACTGTTGCCCGCCACCACCAGCCGCCACCGCCACCCGGCACCACCCCAACCCATCATCTCCCCAAAATATATATTTCTTTTCTTCTCATTTCTCATCTCATCCAAACATCAGAAAAGGAAGGAAAATCATTATTTTTCTTTTATTTTCCTTTTTAGCTTTCCTTTCTTTTCTCCCCAGTTCCAAGGCTCCAAACACAGCTGAAGGGAATATTTTATAACTATCACATGATGAGAATCTCTTAATAATTAATTAACTTACTAATTAGCTAAATTAATAACTAACTAACCAAGTATTTAATCAACTACCTAATTAACTAATTAACTTCCACATGATTAGGGCTTGTTGTTTGGGACAATAACCCTGTATCAATCATAAATGCTTTGATTAACTAATTGTCAGATGAATCTTTGGTTTCTTCTTGCAATTTTGTTGATATTTTATTTTATCTTCTTTTTATGATGACAAACAAACAACCCTGTAGGATGACAATAACAATACATGAAACTTTGCAAATATCAACAGGGTAACCAACAACCCTACAATCTTAGAGTCGATACCCTATTAAGGTATTAATTAAGGGTTCGGTGATATTTTCGTATTTATTATGGCAATAGTAACGTAATAGGATTGGTAATTTCTTATTATTCATCACTATCTAAATTGATGCCCTAAAATTTAAGGGAAACAATGTTTGCCTTAATGCGTTCCAAAATTTTGCTTTAGCTAGTGATATAGTCATAGGAATAATTGGGCTTTGTATTGAATAGTTTCCCAAAAATCTTGTTAATACTTTTAATATTCTTTTGAGATAGATACGTTGTAACTTTAGGTCCAAATCTTTGTTCTTTTCTTAATAACGTTCAAGATTTATGAATAGATGATCCAAGATCATCCAAGAGTTCTCCAAGAACATGTGAGTTCATCTTTATAATATTAAATATTTTATGATTGGTTAAAAAAGTTTCAAGATTCACCAAGAAAAAATCAATATTGTTTAAGACATCAACAATTAACATTATTAATGTTAAAGATTCCTAGATTGATCAGGAATTATCCAAGAATGTTGAAAATAAACTTTTATTTATTTGAATATTTCAAGAAGATTCAAGAAAGATTTAAGATCTATCATGAAGCAACCAAGACTGTTTAAGGGCAATTCCTTAATTTATGATTTTTAAGAATTACCTGTTTTCTTTCAAGAATTATATTCTTGTATGAATAATCAAAATTGAAAAATCAATTTATGATTATAATTTATAAATACACCAAAATTAACTTTATAATTCATAGAATGATAAAGCACCTAATGATTTAAGGTTTCTTTAACTGAATCATGATTCGAGAGCTAATAAAAGTTTATATATATTTTTTTGAGCATGGATTTCTATTGTTTTTATTTTGGTAAATTTTCCCATTAATCTACAAACCTAACTAAAGATGTTTCTATAAATTCCGAAACCATTTGGACAAGCTGTCGATATGGTTTGGAAAAATTCAGATTTTTACATTCATGATCTTTGACAGATTAAATGACCACAAGAGAAGCTTGATGTAGAAACTCCAGCAACCAAATCCTAAAAATCTAAAATTCCTAAACAGAAACAACGCCGTGAATTCACCAACTTTTAATCCTCAGAAGTTTTTCTTTGTTGATCTTCACGAAATCCAAGATCCGATGCGAAATGAAGCAGTTTTCTCCCCTTCTCCTAGTACCACTCGTCCATAAATTCTTACATTAATTAAGATTAGGAATAGCATTTCTTCTCATTTAAAGTGTTTTTACTAAAATATATGTCAGCTCCTTAGTGTGCTAAGAACCAAATCCATTGGGCCTAATTTAAGATCCAATCTATATCTAATTGGAATCTTAAGCCAAAGAAGGCTTTTTTTTTTTTCAAATATAAAAATGATAAAATACCCAAGACAATGACTCCTAGGAATTTTAAGGTTGGGGAGGTTGACCAGGTGTTTTTTCAAAAGGATGTTGTTGATAAATCTTATTTGAAACTATGATATTAGAGGTTTATTTTTTGAGTATCTAACGGTTTGTCTATGCCACAGTTTCTTCAATTGAATTTCGCTTGGTGTGGATTTCTTAGCCTGACCTGTGATCTTTGAAAATTTTATATTACTATATGGGAAAAGGTGTTTGCGCGATTTGGTTTAAAGGAGTGAGGCTGCTCACTCATGTTCAAGGCCGGTTAAATAGTGTTTTATTTAGAGTATTTGATATTTATTGTATAAGGATTTGTACACAAGGATAGAACAGTAGGCTTAGTGTTGAAGGCACATCAATATCTTAGTTTTCGGGTTTCTTACCCATATACAAGAGCATTTTTAAGCTTTACTCCTTTCTTCTTTATCTCTTTATTTCTCTTTCACTGTATGCTAGGATAGGGGAAGAATATTTTTAGATTTTGTACTAGGTTGTATTTATGCACTCTAATTGCAGTAAAAGAAGACCCAAAACATTATAAAGGGTCAAAATGGGACAAAAATTATAAATTTCTAATATATTAAATTTATCTCTTAGAATTGCATCTCAATAAAGGTGGAGCAGAAAAACAATGTTTTACTTGCACATCTTGTACTGGGTAGTAATTTATTACTCTATAGTCCACGTACACTCATTGAGTAATAAGTAACTTATAATGCATTAAATGCTATAGCAAACATGATTATTGCATACATGAGGCAAACAAAAATATATTCTGATTTAAAAACTTGAAAATGTTGGGCGATCATACCTGACTGGACCAATATGACGGGCTTGGAGACAGCCTCTTTAAGTTAATTGGTATTTACCAGTTGCACTGATCTAACATGAAGTGATATGGTACATATCTGACTGTTCATATTGTTTCTAAATATGTTGTTGGTCGACCTGTCCCTTCTGATACTGTTTGATCCAGTACAGACTGTTACCAGTCGTGATCTAAAACCTTGAATGGAGGAATAATTATTGAGGGTGGGTTCTTTTCTTATTTTTTTGTTTCGGATTCTTCATGTCAAACTCATCCTGAATTCAAGAGATATGTTGGGAAAGACAGATTGCATTAGTACAGTTTTGAGTTGCATCTGACACAGACCCATACTGAAACAAACTATTACCAGCCCTATCCAGATTCATGGAAGTTGAAGATCATGGATATATTCAATTGTTTTGAGATTAAATATTATATAATATAATTTTTCTCATAATTTTAAACTTAAGCCTTAGGGTTTCATTTGTCTTACATGTGTTGTAATTTATGGGCATTGTTAAGTTGGGTCAGTTTTCACATCCGAATGCTGTCAGCTTTTTTACTGTAATGATATGCCAGCACCTGATCTTGATGTCTCTTGGGTCTATGCTAAATATTATCCAGTCATGCCATATGTTACAAAATGCATAGAAATTGGAAAATACTTCAAAAAATTTATAAAAATTTCTAAGTATATATTGAAACCTAGTGGCTACTAAAGTATTGCCTAACAAGTCCTAACCATGTGACTCTAAATTTTCGGGGGTTTCAAGAATTCTGACTTGGATACCCGTTCATATACCATGCTTTTGTTAGCATACATGGTTGATGTTCCCTTCGGAATCATGGCTCAGAAGCAAGGTTTGCTGGTTCGTTTTCACTGGGCGTTTTGCCCAATGGTTGACATGAATCCAATGCAGGGGAAAATCCTGAATCGTGAATCGGTCAAATGAGATATTTGGGCAAAATTTTACTTGATTTTGGGTGAGATTTAGCTCAATTTGGGAGATAATTTCAAGTTTTTCGCCCATGTAAAAGGCAAAAAAAAAGTTCTATTAAAAAAGAAAATAAGTGTTTCACCCCAATTGAGCGAAATTATGCCGTGGTTTGCCAAAATTGCGCCTGATTTATAATCAAGCAAGATACCCCTCCACAAAATATCTCTTGGGGGATGTCTGAAGCGAAGGTAAGCACTGCTCAAATGTTCCTATATTTGGTGTAAAGGCTCTTTTGTTTGCTTTGGGATGTTTTCTCTTGTTCTTGAGTTTGCTTTTGTAAACTTATGTTATTGTCTTGGGTGATTTTGTGCGTTTTCTTGTTTTTCCAAAGAAATTTTGTTCTTCTTTTCCTATCATTTACTGGTTTTGTAACTCCCTTTTCTTTTTCTCCAATCAAATTTTGTTATTAATCAAAAGCATAAGAAGTTCCAGCATTCGGACATGTAATGCCTATTGGATGCTCTTCTGGGGGCAGTATTTTATTAATTGGGATCAGTGTTCTGGCAGCTGTTGGCAGATACTAGAATTTAATTTTCCCTTCTCATGCCGAATGATTGGGTTTATATATATGTGTGTGTGTTTATTCCCAAAATGTGCATGAAGGCATGTTAGCATACTCATGTACAAGGTTACGTAAGGAGTCCCATATATTCCTCATTTATTTATTTTACCACTGCCATAAGTTTATCATCTCAAAATTTCATTTTACCTTCCAATTGTTTTTAACAGAATTTTGAAGATGATGCATGCTATTTCTGCCCATGCTTCTGAGAATCGGATGACTCCTTCTGCTGTTGCTGCCTGTATGGCACCTTTATTATTACGCCCTCTTTTAGCAGGTGAGTGTGACCTCGAAGATGACTTTGACATGAATGGTGATAATTCTGCCCAGCTTCTTGCTGCTGCAAATGCTGCGAATAATGCTCAAGGCATTATTACTGCTCTTTTGGAGGATTACACAATTATATTTGATGTAAGTTTCTTTCAAAGCCATTGCTCTTTTTTTTCCCCCCTGATTGTTGCAGTAGATGTTCAAATAATTTGTTTATTACCTATGAAATTTTCTAAAGTTGAGGTATGCATTCACATTACTTAAGAAAGTATTGGGTACTCTCCAAATGAAAAATAATTACATAGACTCTCACACTGTCACTTTTTTTATGTCATTGATCATTTGAGTTAGTTTCTTTTATGTTGAAAGTGACTACCTTTTAGGCTTTCAGTTATGATAATGAATGGCAAAATTCCCAACACTGTTATGCCTCTAAAGTGGGCTTCAGTTACTGCCCTTGTTGGAATTGTTATATTGATACAGACAAATGAGAACACCAAACAGATATTTTGAGTCTTTGACTAGCTCCTGCCTCCTGGTGCTTGGCTCCTTGCACTGATAATATTAAAATTTGTCTTTGTGAAGTTCTTTTAGAGTTTTCTAGTTTCCTCTTTAAGAATATTTGGCTTGATCTCAGGATTTAGAGTAGGAAGTGACTTACATTCTCCAAAATGGACACGCATCTCAAGAAATTTAGCTTATCAAAGTACAAATATCTTTGTTGTCCTCCATCGTGCCTTTTTAAATTTTCTTACAAATTCCGAACAGATAATAATACAGCAGAGTTGAGGTTGTGCATTTCTCAGTCATCTTTGTTTTATTTTAGGATCAATAAGGGCTTAATGCATGCTTTCTTCATTTTTTTTATTAGCATTTATGAAACTTTGACGTGCACGAGCTTCTTTAGGATCAATAAGGGCTTAATGCATGCTCTCTTCATTTTTTTTATTAGCATGTATGAAACTTTGACTTGCACGAACTTCTTTATATTGACATTGTTATTTTAAGATTGTTTTTTGTTTTGCGGCATGTCGTCGAAATTTTTCCATTTTCCCCTTAGCTGCATGTTTCAAAAACAGCATGCCGGCCTGGGAGAAACACTTTTTTTAATAAAAAATTATTTTTTTTGCCATTCAAAAAATCAACATGTTCAGAAGATGAGTTTTACCGAGATGAGGATGCTGAGTTGGACTTTTGGTAAAACTAAGATAGTCAAAATAAGAAATAAAGACATTCAAAAATGGTTTGACATAGCATGCATTAGGGATAAAATAGAGGTGGTATTTTGGTCATGTGAAGAGGAGGCCAAGAGATGCACCTATAAGAAGGTGTGAGTGTATGAATATTGAAGGGCCTAAGCGAGTAAGAGGCTGGCCTAAAAAGACTTGGATGAAATCTATAAAATAACATTCGAAAAAATGTTGATTAACTGAAAATATGATTTTTGATTGAGCGGGATGGGGAGACAAGATTTTTGCTACCACCCCATTGTGGTTGAAACTTGCTTATGATGATGATGATGATGTTTTTGCCATTTAAATTTGGAAGAAATTTCACTCGATTTGGGCTAAATTTCCCTAGGATCCAAAAAATGGTAAACCTTGCATTGGAATTCCCCTCATTTTGCTGAAATTTCAGTAGCATGTCACTAAATTTCATCACATGCATTGGAAATTTGAATGGCATGGGAGAATCTCACACTTGCTACTTAAAATTGCCCTTTTAAGTACATATTTGAGGGAAATGTTGCCTTTGCTAACATTTCCCTAGCTCATCTTCTTCCCCATCTCTTGAATAAAAAAATGCATAAGGTCTCTTTTTCTCTATTTTTTTTTCACCCAGACAACTTATAAAATACGTTTATGGGTGTTTTGTGAATCTAGAACACTCTTATACATATTTTTTGAGGTCTTTAATCCTTAGGAGCTCAACTTTAGGGTAATTGTCGGAATAGCTTGTTTTGTAGAGTTAATGACTTCTATACTTAATATTATTTTGTACTTTTTTTTTGAGTTATGTCAATGATATCTTACCATATTAACCTAGATACATACTATAATTCAGTCATTTAATCATTATTTCTCTAAATTTTATTCCTTACAGTTTCTAGTCACAGAAACACACACACACACACACATGTATCTATATATCTATTTATCTATGCATGTATTTATGTCTATACATAAATATATAATGTCTTTTGATTATTTCGAGGTTTTCAGACTTATTTTACTCCTGTTTAACCCCCAGAGTTTCTTGAAAACTCTAAGAATCTATAGAAGTCTTGCAAAATTTTCACATGCTATTGGGCATTTGGTAAGATATTCCATCATATTGGAAATATTTTGGCAACGTCTGATTGTAGAAATGCAAGGGAAAACCAAAATATAAAACCTTGGGTCTATGTTAAACGTGTTGTAGTCCTCTTTATCAACCACTTTTTATATTAATCACCTATTGTGGCTAGGGGTGCAACTCGGTTCGGTTTGGTCCGGGTTGAGGTCAATCCAAGACCAAACCGAAATTACCTACAGTCAACCCAAAACCGAACTGAACCGAATTGGAAACCGAAAACCGAACTGAAATTTAATTTAAAAACCGAAACCCAAACCGAACCAAACTGAATTCCATGGGATCAATTCAGCTCGGTTTGGTTGGGTTAAATAATTTCAAATCGCACTAATATAACTGAAAAAAGAACAAGAACAAGCTAGCATTCACCAAACAGCAGAACCAACACGGCATATCTCCCGACGATTTTCTAATAATCTATTAATCAAACAAAGAACAAACTGCGTAGAGATCCCAAGACGTCAATTCATAAGGTAAAAATACAAAATAACAATAAACCAAATCTCTAAACTAATTACAAAACAAAGAGTATCATCTTCACCTTCTTTGTCTCGGAACTTGAAGTGCTTCTGAATTGAATTTAATAAACAAATCAGTTTCATTTCGTTAGGTAGTGGTACCAAATCCGACTCAGCTCGTCCCAGTCATCTGCTTTTGTTTGTTTTGGCGAGTGGGGCTATGCTCCTGTTGCTCTCATCTTTTTTGAAGAAGAAGTAGAGATATTTCCAACGGAAATTACCCAATTGTGTTTTTGTTTCTTTGCACTTTCTTTCTTCCTGAAACTTGAAGTGCTTCTGGACAAAGTTTGAGGGAGCTCATGTAACCCCAGATTATGATACTCTTGGTCGAAGTCTCCGAAAATATCTTTTCATTTGGTGATCCCTTGCTTCGTCCTTCGACTGGTGCATCGGGAATTCTAGAGTTGGCTTTTAGTTGCCCCTAAACCCAATTCGTTTGAAGGGGGAAGAAGCAGTGAAAAAGACGGTACCGAAAGGTTTAGCTGTCTGTATTGCGCATGCACTTGTAGACGAACTAATTACAAAACAAAGAGTATCAACATTAGACAAATTAGGTTTACATAAAAATCAGATCAAATAAGAAAAACAGAAAAGATACAATCGGAGAAATATTGGACAGAAGGAAGGCATCAATCGGAATGCGAGTTTTAGGGCTCGTAATATGAGCTGGAGGAGTCGGAGTCAGAATCATCGGAGGGATATGTGAAGTAAGAATCGAGAGGAGGTAAACAAAAGAAAAGAACCTCCTTGCAGCTTCCCTGTGATCCTAGTCTTGTCATGGAGAGGAGTCGGCAGTGGCGAGTGACCGTCGGCAATCGCTTGGCTATACCTTATCTTTGTAGTCTGTACCTCTGATTTCAAATGTGAGAAGAAGAAGAAGAAGAAGAAGAAGAAGAAGGGGGAGAAGAAGAAGATGGAGAGGAGTCGGCAGTGGCGAGTTGCCGTCGGCAATAGCTCTGGACGGCACTCTCATACACAGGTGGCAGCAGTCGTTCATTTTGGGGCAGCAAAGAACAGAGGCATTGCGAGCTGCTAGGGTTTGGGAGATTACGTTGAGCTGCTAGGGTTTGGGAGATTAGGAATTTGGGATGGTTTTGGTCTATTTAAGGGGGAGGGGGGGTTTAATTGTAATTATGTTGAAACTTTAAAGGTAATATATTATTTTCGGTTCGGTTTAACCGAGTATATAACCCAAAACCGAACCGAAGTCGGTTTGGATCGGTTCGGATTCGGTTTTAACCGGACTGAGTTGCAGCCCTAATTGTGGCTACTATCATACAAGAGTAGTTTCATTTTTTTAGGCTTTTAGCACATCTTTCTCGAAAATCCTCATCTTGACTGAAGTATCATAAGTAGAAATGCAAGGTGAAATCAAAATATAAAACCTGGGTCTATGTTCAACATGTTCTAGCCCTCTTCATCAACCTCTTTTCATATTAATCTCCTATTGTGGCTAGGGGTGGCAATTATGACCTGCCTGAACTTGCCAGGTCTAAGGTGGGTTTGGGTTGACTGTTTCAACCCGTGGAGTGGGTTGGAGCTTCAAATTTTCAACCCGAAAATAATTGGGTTGGGTTAGGGTTTGACTATTCAACCTGAAATGACCCGAAAATAACTTTTGTATACTAGAATATTATACTAAAAATAGTTGTGGCTACTCAATCTTTGCTCTTTTAATATAGATTATGACAAATGATGAAGTTGTGGAAGACTTTGTACATATAAATATTTCAAATTTCTTAGCCTCTAATGATGTAAATTGAAGCCTTGATGGCAAGCAAAGTTTTTTAAAGATTTTCTTGTTATGTTTTAATTCTTTTTCTTCATGTTACTCTATCTTAATGATTGTTGTCTTATTATGCTTGTAGGGTGTGCTTTGACATTAGAATGAATTGAAAAATAGAATTTGCTTTGACTTGGAAGTTTGGGACGCTAGGGGGTTTGTCGTTTTGGGCCTTTTGGCTTATAGCAATTTTCAATTTTTATTAGTAATTTAAACTATTTTAACGGGTTGGCAGGTTAAAGCGGGTTAGATCAGGCTGGGTTAGGGTTGGGACATTCCAACCCGTTTATTAAATGGGCAGGTTCAGGTTGAGCCTTGACCCATTAACCTCCTACATCAACCCGACCTGAACCCGACCCATTGCCAACTGTGACTATGGCTACTATCATAAAATCATAGTTCCATTTGTTTTAGCACATATTTTTCAAAATTCTTATCTTGACCAAAGGTACCATAACTAGACATTAATATTCTATTTATTTGGATTGGGACTTTTTAAAACCATTTAAAATATAAGGTATTTCTCCATAATTCTTGATTAGTTTCTTGTTAATTATTACTCTAGTTTGGCATAAACTGCCGAATGACAAATCAGGATAAGGGTTTCATGGGTTGTAAACTCATTGTCATGATACTTTCTCATGCACATGACTGGTAACTTAAAAACACTGGATAAATGCTGCTTCTGGTGATAATAAATATTATGATGTGAAATTACTTAAGCCACTGATTTGTTAGGTTTAATATTAGTAGCATTTGTTACTATTTAGCTGTTTGTGGAGTTCATCTTTTCCAGTGGGGTTACACTCATCATCATAGCCATTTCATCATTTTTAAAACTATCGTTCGGAACCATACATATGATTAATATCTTTACCATAGTTGATGAATGAGGCATTGCTTCATACTTGCTTAATTGTTTTGTTCTTGTCCTTTTCTCAGGATGATAATTTGCATAGATGCTCCATTTCAGCTGATTCTCAGATGGATAACAGTGGGAGTGATGATTCCACTGATGATGATAATATGGATGTGAAAGACAATGGTTACCATGATGCAGAAAATGAAGTTGATCCGGAAATAGATGATACCGAACGTGTACTTAGTGGAAAATTGAGTGAAAGCAGCGGTTATGCTGGCAGTGATCTTTACGACTATAAGGTTTTGCTTTTATTCTTACATTATATGTGTCATATTGATGAATTTCTGGTGGTGTCTGTGAATTCAATTACTGTTTGTTTGATATGTGTAATTAGATTTTGGTTAACGAATTTTAATTTTGAGTTTTGCAATTCATTGAATTGGAATTTTGAAGAAATATAACTATTTTTTCATTGTCCTAATAGTGAATATGAGACCTGATGTTGAGTAAATTACGATTCTAGATACCTTAAATTAACTTTATATTTTATGGATTGATTATTGACCTAAAGATTTAGGGTTTCCTTTATCAAAATATGGTTCCTGAGATAATATAGATTTATATAATTTTGAGCATGAATTTCCATAGTGAAGATTACCTTTTTTGATGAATAATGAAGTATATTAAATGAAAAGGGATAAAATTACATAAGTGGTGTAGGTATGCGGGAAGACCCTCACCCCTCATAACCCCACCAAGAAACCAAAATAAAGCATGTTACCAGGCATGACCAGCAAGTTATCAAAATCAAGAAACAATATCAAGAATTAATAACGATGATTAAGAATCAATGGAGATGATAAAGAACCCACTAAAAAAAATCAGGAACCCATAAAGATTTCTAGAAACATCTTAAACATCATCAATAATTCATAAAGATCCTCTAGAATTTAATATTTATCATGAAAAGCTGATTAAAGATAATCAAGAAGATTGTTCTTGGTTCAATCCACTAATTGAAAGTTTCCAAATTAAACGAAGTATGAAGAACCCACCTACCTTGCATTTGTAGAAATTTTCCTACAATTGTTCTTCATCGAATTCAGATTTTTCCTCCAATATTTTTGCAACAATCATGTTTTACTGCTCAAGAAAATAAATGAGATTGATTTTTGCTTGATCATGAGAAGCAAATGCAGCCCCCTAACTAAACATGCTTATTGCAAAAAGCTTGATTTTGCTTAAAAAATCAGAAAGCAAAAGCAAAAATTAATGCCAAATGCAGCCTAAGTTGATAGGTGATGGTGTAATAATGTATATCAATGGGCCCAACATACAATAATTCAATATTTTCCCACACGTGAAACTTTGCGCGGGAACAAACACAAGTGGATCAATACATAGGCTACACATTGACCCCAGATAGAGAAGCAGGCAAATAAATCCCAGAATAACACACCAGCAGGAGTTGAATACTAGGCATTCCACTCTGATATCATGTTAAACAACCAATCAACACTGTACTTTCACTTGGATTTGTACGTTCTGATATCGGTACATGCTTTCAAGAACTGAATGGTACATATTTGTTGTATATCTTGGATCATTAAGGTCCAGTGATTGCTTTCAAGTATTAACTGGTACATACCAGTTTCATGTCTTGGATCAAAGCAGTCTTGAATAATTCAATAAACAATATGGCCAATTTTTTCTGATGTCAACACAGTGCATACTGTGGACCTATTGGAGTGGTGGATTCCACTCGGGCTGAGTTACTTGCACTTATTACAGGGGTTCATCATATTCATACCATGGGGCTGTGGTAGGTGGCCATTGAAGGGGATGCTGCCAACATTTTGGGATGGATGACTAGAGAGGATTCGGGACTGTGGAGATATTTGGAGCTGATCAGATTAGCTAGTTCCTTGGTGTGGCATTTGAACGTCTCATTTAAACACGTATTAAGGGCAGCTAATGATGTCGCTGATAGATTAGCTAAGGCTGGAGGGACTAGTAACTCTCTAGTCTTTGGAGATCTCTCTTCTTGTATGGATGTTTAGGGTGTTCATGTTTTTGGGGGTGTCCTTTAGATCGGGGCACTTCTTGGTTTCTAGTAGTTTGGTTTATTTCTTTATCTTTGTATTTCCTCTTTTCTTCTTATTAATGAAATTTCATCACTTATAAAAAAATAAAAAAATAAAAAATCAGTACATTATCTTAGCTTGAATCAAATTGCCCTCTTCAATATGGCCCACTATTCCGTGTACGATCCTACTTCTTTGATCCCTGTTAACTCCTTTAATTTCCGAAGGACCTGAATTCCCCAAGGAAACACTTGTGAAACTGAGCTGGGAAGTCCCTACTGTGGGAGCTTTTAAAGTTATGCTTGTCATGTTTGGAAATGAGGAAGCGCATGCAGTAATTTTCCAATGCCCCCATGAGCTCTGATATTGTTAAGTCTTTGAAGTCTTACCAAAGAAACCCATGACACAATCATCATCTTTACAGTCTCAAACCACTGTAGTTCTTGATCGAATGTCCTAAAAAACCCCTCTGTTGCTCTCCCTCTAAATTTCCCATAAAATGGCATCAGTCATTCCTTCATATATTATATCTCTCTATCTTCCATGGACAATGAAGTCTCCAATGATCTGCTAACGAAGAGATAGTTAAAGAGAGGGGCCCTTTCATGTCAATTTGCACAATAAAAAGCACCATACCTCCATATCTTCATTATTTGGAACACAACACAAATATGATGTAGTAAATTTAAGTTTTGCCTTCTATATAGCCTATAGTGGTTGTTGAACATATAGCATATAAAGCTAAGTGTCTTTTCCTATAGCATATTGCAGGCTTTGGTCTTGTGATAAATCATAGTCGTAAGAAAAGCCTTAATTATTGGTGGTACTCTTGGTTTCCGCAATCTTCGATAGAGGAAATTAGTATCATAGGGATGTCCATGATCACATTGTAGCCTACAAAAAGGAAATCGTAGAGAACCTCACCTTCAAGTCCAGGTTCGAAGCATAATAATTGGGAATGTAGGTGTAATAATAATAGCCTTAAGATATCTTGGCATATCAGCTGTCCTGGAGTCCCTTCTGAGAGATAAATTCCAGGATCACCTTTTGGGACCAAGTCAGAACTTCTGCCACTCTCAGCTTTCTCATAGTGGAAAGATCATAAAAACATGAAAGATAATGGAAAGCGAGGAGTCTTCTTACCACAAATCAGTCCAAAAACTAGTCCTCGTCATAATGTTTAAGCTGAAACTTTTCTATAATGGTCACTGGACCATTATATTAAATGTCAGGAGCCAAAAAGTCATCTAGAATTCTATCACCTGGATAATTCAATCACTATCAAGATAAGTTGGAGATATCTAGGGATTGAAACTACATAGACTTACATAGACTTACATGGTGACTGTTGACTTGTTCCCTTGGTTTCAGTAAGTTAACTGTAATAATTCTCGCACTTGGGCATGATAAAATCTATTTAGAATATAATATTTAATTTCCTGCTTCACGGAGCAACAAAAGGTCCGATTATTATTTGACTATTTTCTTTTGCATTTTATTTCGAAGTCACTTATTGCTATTTGTTATTTTCATTAACATGCATATTCATTCTGTTAACATACAGGGTTTTGGGGTTGAGGATTCTGATATTGGATCACCTAGAGAAAGTCATATTTCAGCGACAAATATGAAACCATCAGTAGATTCGCATGCATCAGTTACAAATTCCAATATTGAATTAAATGAGATGCAAGGCAGATTGAAAAAAGAAAGCGAGAACTTGGTAACTGAGATGGATAGTCCTGGCATATTGCCTGTCGGTGAAGTTCACCGATCAATGGGGGAGATCCTGTCCTCAATGGATCAAAGGCTTCATTTACCTGTATCTGGTCCAGAACCCTGTGGGGAAAAGCCAATGAATAAGCAAAGTGGTTCCAACCTCAGTGTTAAGCGGTCAAACTTTTGGGGAAGGCGCAATGTGAGTTGTTCTATATCGTTTGCTGCTATTTTTTTTATATAATGTTAGGTGAAAGAGACCTAAACACATTCACATACAGATTTGAGATTGCCTTGAGGTGTTAAGTATTGTTTTTCCATAGCTATTAGATATGCTTCTCAAGTATTTATGTGCATAAAATTAAATATTTGCATTGTTTGTATAATACTCTAACTTGAATCATAAATATTGTTTGTTATTCACCTTCATTTGTTGTATTTTTGTATCTCCTTCCAAATAATTGTATGTATATTATGCTTTAAAGTTTTGACCATGGATGAGGTAGTATTTATAAAACCAAACTTGTAGTGTGGTCTCTTTCTTGGCATGGTGTTGATGTTTGATATGTACGCCTTGTGTGTGATATTTTGACGCTAGAAACCAACAATATGAGATATCAATACATATCTAAACAAATGAAGATGTTTTGGATAGTTGGAGATCATGAGCAATCTTCAACTAGAAAGGATTTAAATTTATTTTTTTATTTTAAAATCTTTTTGGTGGGATGTATTGCTTAGGGTTGCCTTTTTAGGCTCAGCCTGATTAGCTTGTCTCCTTTGAATTAGGTTTGTGGCTGATTTTTGGGGTCCATAGGCTTATTTGGTGTGGTTATATGAAGCTGGAAATAATTAGGGCCTAGCATGGGCTAGGCATGTTGAAGCTCTGCTCAGCTTGGCCCTATTTTTAATTTCAGTACATGTATGAAGTCAGGGTTATTGGTTTTATGAATATCCTAATATTTTTGTGTCACAGTATAAGTCATTTTTTAGATTCTTTTGATGTGTTTTAACTTTTGTTAATAAAATTTAAGTATCGAAATCTTCAAATATAGATGAATATAAATATTTTACTTAGGAAGAAAGAAATATAGATGAATATAAATATTTTGAGTATTTTTTACCTAAAAAAATTTGAAAATTGTGCCTGAAGGGGCTGGCCTCTGCCTCTTGCTCTTATTTAAGGGCAGGGCTCTGGCTTGGTGGGGCCAGGCTTTCCAAATAAGTTAGAGAAATGATGGGAAAATTGGGAGAAGGTGTAACTTTTGAATGCAAGATGCTGATTTAGACATGTTTACAGCCAAATGGCTCTTACAAAAAAGGTCATTGCGGACAAATAAAGGCAATTATAGCAAGCTGTGCCATATAATATGTTTCATCGAAACTTCAAATAATAAAAATAAAAGGGTTCTTGAACCGAAAATTGATACAAATTAAAGGTCATAAGAACACAGGGAAAATATTAGGTTTATATTTCAAATAGACATATGACCTAATATTTCTCGCTACTTTTACACTAAATATATGTTTATCAAATTTTTTTCATTTTATTTATGTTTTTGGTTTTTAGATTTTCAGAAATAAATTTAATATAATATAAATAAATAGTGCATCAATCCCATTTTGGTATTGGTGGACCAATTTGGGAAGATTTAGTAGTATAAATATGAAAGCCTAAATCAAACAAAAATAAGTAGCTTTCTATTGTTTAAAAAAAAAAATTTGAAAAGCTATTGGCATGCATTTCATCCTAAACAAACGCAAAAGGAAAAAAAAAAAAAAAAGAACTGCTGTTAAAAAATTCAGTACAATATTTAATTGGACTTGCTTTTGGAATTGCAAGAATAAAAATTCAAAACAATGCAACAATTGGAGAAAAAACTCATGAAACTTTGTGATAGGGTGCTTTAAATTGGTTTAAATTGTGCTTCTTGGTTGGACGAGGGAAAGCTCCCTCAGTTTGGTCAGCACAACACTTGTATTAAATGGAATAACTTATGTTGTGTTACATATATGGTGATATGAAATGTTCAATTAAAATAAATTTCATGATATTTTGTAAAAATCAATTGCTTTCTTTGATTTATGTTAGTTCTTGAGAAAACTTTATGCACAGTGTGATGTATCCTGATCTTTTAAATCACATCACAAAGAGGCCTTGTAACACCTCAGTCTCACCACCAACAATATTGTCTGCTTTGGCCAATTGGACCTCATGGTTTTGCTCTTGGGTTTTACTCCAAAGGCGTCATTGCTTGCTCCTGTAGAGCGGGCAATTTTTGAACCAACCCATAAACCCGTCCGAACCCTGAATAAATGGTTCGGGATGACCTGTTTATTACTTGGGTTGGGTTGAGGTTTTCCCAACCCGTCTGGAAATGGGTCAACTCGAACTGAACCCATGAACTCGTTGGGTAACCCAACAATATACCAATGTTGTTTTTTTTGGCATAAGCAATGTAAACCATTAATCAAATTAACACGTAAATAGAAACCCAAAAAAAAATAAAAAATTAGTAAGTTAGTTTTGAAAGTGAAAACATAGAAAGGAGAATAGAAGCTTCATTTGTGGTCAGTCTTCAACCCTTGTTCAATACATGAATAGATTTGCACCTTCTTCAACTTCCATGTTTTCACTTTTCAATCAGGTGGCTTCTTGTTGGTTAAGATAACGAGAAAACATTGTAAATGTGCTTAATCCTCAGTGCTCGCTTTTCTACTCAATATTATATAAATTTTTTCTACTCAATATCATATAAATTTAGGCTGCGTTTGGCATTGCTTTTTGCTTATTTCTTTAAAAAGCAAGAGAAGCAATTGTATTGCTTTTGCTTCTATGAGGATCTTTTCATGAAGCAAAACCGTTTGGTTCATATTTGCTTTTGTTGAAAAAAGCATATTTGGTACTATCAAAAGCATAAAAATTACTTTTTGGCTAATATTATGACAAAATGTATTATTATGATAAGGGTGGGTGGTGGCAGTGGATATATGGTGGGTGGTAGTGGTGATGGTGAATGGTGGTGGGCGAGTGGTGATGGTAGTGGCGGTGGTGGATGTATCCTAGCGGGTGGTAGTGATGGTGGTGGTAGGGGTGGTGGGTCTATGGTGATAGTTGTGGTGGGGCTGTGAGGGTGGTAGGTGTTGGTGCTATAGGTGGATGGTGGTAGGAATGTTGTTGGTAGTTGTAGTGGTGGGGGTGATGGGCAGTGGTGGGCGGTGGTGGTGATAGTGGTGGTGGGTGATAAGTGGTACTAGTGATGGTGGATGGGGTGTGATGGTGGGTGGATTGGTGGTGTTAGTAGTGGTGTCCATGGTGGGAAGTAAGGGTGGATGGTGGTGGTGGGGTGGTGGTGGCTGGGGTGTAGGTGGTGGTGGTGGTGAGAGTAGGTTGTTTTTTTTTGATAAGTAATAAGAAGAATTATTATTAATGTACGATAAAGGTGATTTGGAGGTACATAGATCGTGTACCTAAATGACAATGCTAATAGCAAACCCCTTAGCAACACATGTGGATACCCAGCCCTCTCCCTTCCCTAATCTGAAAAGGAAGACCCCTCCATGAATTCTTGGAAAGAGAAACTTTCCATTGAATTGTGAACCCGCCAGCCAACTAAATATTACCTTTAAGACTTCTCTCTAAAAATTCCTTCTTCCTCTCTATGTTTCTAAATATTCTTTGGTTCCTTTCCCCCCAAATAACCCACGAAATAGCTGCGGGACCTACATTCCATACCCTCTTCAGCCATGTCTTTCCTCTCTTCAATCTCCAAGCCTCCAAGACGTTGAATCTTCCTGCCTGCACCCAATGTATCCGAAATCTCCCAAGAATTGCACTCCATAAGTTATACGCTTCTTTATAATGGGCTAGAAGGTGATCCACCGTTTCTTCCTCCTCCTTGCACGTACTGCATCTATTTGCTAACTGCCAACCTCTGCTCTTAAGATGGTTCACCATAAGTATCTTATCAAGGGCTGCTACCCATAGGAAGAAAGACACCTTACTTGGGATGAGTTTCAGCCATACCACTTCACACTCTTTAAATGTACTACCAGTAGAGTTCAAGGAGTCAAATGCTGCTTTTACTGAAAATATTCCTGATTTACCTTTAGTCCACACTCTCACATCGTCATCTTGACCTAGCTGAATACAATATACCTCCTGCAATAGTTCCTCGAACTTGCCTACTTCCCAATCAAGTAGATTTCTTCTCAAGATGATGTTCCATGAGTCACCAGCAGCACCGTTGTCGATGTAATCCCAAACAAAAGCTTGTTTATCCCTGCAAATGTTGTAGATATAGCTATATTTATTCTTAAACCTCTCATTTCCACACCAGAGATCTTCCCAAAACCTGATCTTGTTACCATTCCCAACAGAAAATCGGGTGGTGAGAGTAGGTTGGTATTAGATTAGTAACAACAAGCAAAACAAGCAAAAAATAAAAAAATGAGAAGCACAAAAATTTTGCTCCTCAAGAAAAGCAATTAGATTGCTTTTGCTTCATTATGAGAAAAGCAAAAGCAAGTAGTAACCAAACATGCTTATTGCTTCAAAAAGCATGATTTTGCTTAAATAAGCCAAAAAAAAAAAAAAAAAAAGCAAAAAGCAATGCCAAACGCAGCCTTGGTAATGAGGATAGCACATTTAGGGAAAAGATGTTTCATGATCTTTATTTTCTCAATTTTCAAAAAATAAACATCTAATTCCAAGTTAAAAATGAATTTTAAACATTTATGTTGAAAAAAAACAATGATCCACATCTCCATGATTTTTAAATTCTCTAAAATTCTAAATTGAAAGGAATTTAAAAAAAAAATTAAATTAAAAAATTAAATGGGTTGGGTTGGGTTCAACTTTTTTATTTGCGGTTGGGTTCGGTTCCATGATTTTCTAACCCATTGGTAAACGGGTTGAACCTAACCCAACCCATTTAAGGCTTCACCCAATTACAACCCGCCCAAACCCAACCCAACCGGACCCATTGCCACCTCTAGTCGCAAGCCTATATATCTGGACCTTCATTTTCTCCTCCCCGAGCAATGTGGGATTACGGGATCTCACAATCCACTCCTATGGGCTGTACGGCCCTATATAGTACTCTACCATCGTCAGTAAGTTGAGCCCACCCACATGGTAGCCCGCTCATATGCAACCAACGTTCTAATCCCATATTTTTGGTCGGGGTCCAGCTCTCATACCATTTTGTAGTCCCCTGATCCTACCAGCAATGATATTGTCCGCTTTGGCTCATTGGACCTCACGGTTTTGGTCTTGGGTTTTATCCCAAAAGGCCTCATTGCTTGAGAGAGTCATAAGTATACATATATGGACCTTCAATTTTTCCTCCCTGAGCAATGTGGGATTCCGGGATCTCACATATCCATTTAGTGAAGTTTCGAGGGATCTAAAGAGGCTGATTATTTGTTTATTTTTTTTGCTGTAGATATTATATTCCACTTGCTGAACAGCTTGCTTTTGAATAATCATGCATGTATACCTATTATAAATTGTCAAGTCCAATTTATTGTAGTACTATGGCTACCTAAAATGGCAACAAAAACAAAATGCCTTATTCTTTCTGGTCAGATTATGTATATAAATTATTTCCAATTGGGTCCATTTAGGCCCTTTTTGATAATCTTATCTCTCTCTTAGATCCTTGATAAGTGCCAATTCGTAATTTATTGCAGTTATCTCCCTATATCTTTGATTTACATATGGAAACCATTTTTTTTAATCTTTTTTTGTTTGGGAAGCTCATAGGTGCCCTCAAATATGATCTTTTCTTGGCTTCTTTTATTTTTCCTATCCTTTTTAACTTATCCATCTAAATATCTTCGTCTAAGGAACACTCATCCTATGAATATGTTACTTGTTTTTGCCCCAAATTTTGCTCTGTGCATAATGTTTGGCCTAATGGTTGTCTTATAAAATTCTTCCTTATGGCTGGGGTGGAATGCTTGATCATATAATACTTTAGAAGCACTGGTTGACTAGAGCCATCCAAATCTGATTCTATTTGCAGCATCCTCTTTGATATCGCTCTCTTTATGGATGATTGCCCATAATAAAGGAATTAATTTCTTTCAGGAATCTCTTGGTTCTCAATCCTCACATTGCTTAACTTGTATTGTACTAAATTTGAACTCCATACTTCTATGAATTTTACTATGTTTGAGTTCTTGGTGCTCCTTCATAATTCTAGTTTTGCGTTTACTATCCTCTAGTTTGCGTGATCACAACCCCATCGTCTGCAAATAAATTATACCAATATACGTCCTTTTTACAATGAATTGTAATTTCATTCAATTTGTAAGTGAGAACAAGTATTCATTGCTGACGTTGATGTGAACCAATACTAATTAAAAATTCATTTGTTTACTTGTAACCCCTCTCATCATGGTTAGTGGTCTTTCATACATGTGTTTACTTTAATTAAGGATATCTGATTTGTGCTCATTTTCTGCCCAAAATCAACAATATTAGATCTCTTTGTATTCTATCCTCACCTTATAGTTTCTAAAATCGATATCTTGCCACAGTTGTCGTCATTGTGCATGACATTAGGAGGTTTATTTTATGCCAAGTCTAATTGTTGGATCACTTGGAATAATTGTTTCCTGGATGACTATCATGCTAAATGATTTTAAATAAAATGACTTAAATGTCGGATGTTGCGGACAATATCAATGCCTTTGACATTCCAAACAAGGTCTTCCCATTCATAAATTCATGGATACCGGATTTGAACTTTTTGGTTCTGGTAATAGATCTGAATGCATTTGAGTATTGTATCATGTAGATCTTCTTTGATATTTTAGGACTAACTCCACTCCTAGGTGGATCTACTCCACAACCACTACATTCTTTTTTTTTTAAAAGATAATGAAGGTATATATTAAATCAAGAGAGGAGAACAAGGATACATTCTGGCACTCTCCACAAAGAGAGGAGTGTATCGGGAAAGTCGTATAACATAATCAGATTCCCTGGTCTGCCCAAGTAAAGAAGCTACATCGAACCCCTTCCATAATGACATATTGCCAACACATGCCTTAGCTAAGCTATCTGCAAGTGAATTGGCCAATCTAGGCATATGGCTGAATGAGACGTTCAACACATGTTCTCCGCAACCAATAAATTCATTGTTTACAATAGAATTTAAGAT
Source organism: Buxus sempervirens (assembly GCA_947561395.2). Lineage (NCBI taxonomy): Eukaryota > Viridiplantae > Streptophyta > Magnoliopsida > Buxales > Buxaceae > Buxus > Buxus sempervirens. The sequence continues at coordinate 54,564,292 of OX387182.1, forward strand.
AATCTGTATGGTACCTTGACATGCTGAAACATTGGGGACTTGTGTGTCATAAGCATACTATCTCCTTTGCACTTCCTGATGGCTTATTGTTCATTAACAGAATGGATTTCATGAGTTGCGTTTATCTATGCGAATTATGTTGTAAACATCTAAAAATCTTGAGGTTAGTGATGTCTGCTAGATGTTCTTGAGCAATCTGAAAGTTCTCCATATTTTGTAGTTGATTGCCGTTTAGAGGAGTAGAGTGAGGCAAACATCGATTATCTTTTCTATTCAATGTGCCTTCAAGATCGGGCCGAGAATGTTGAACTTCATTCACAGACTTTGGAAACCGAGAGTTCATTAGATTTGGATCAAAATTAGGATCAAGATCCTTAGCTGGAATTTCCTCTTGCAGAAATTCTTTTTTCTTATTTTGAAATCTTGTTCTCTTGGTATTCCCATTCTGAGTCTCCTCTTATGTGTGAGAATTATTATTGTATAGCTCATATTCAGTGGCTCCCTCTTGATTTGATGCAAGGTTTACTGTTTCGGTACCAATGGGCGTGTCGCCGAAACGATGGAAAAATAAAAAGGGCAAAAAATGGACAAAAACTGGATTTTTTGGATTTTGGGGAAATTTCGTCGGCACGCCGCTCCGTTTTGCGGCACACCGTCCTGTTTCGCCAATAAAAAATGAACAAATTTTCTTTTCCCTCCCCTGTTTCACTCGTTTCGTTCCGTTTCGCTCGGTATGCCACCCCGTTTTGCCGGAACGCCGCCAAAAATCGCTAGCGATGCATGTAAACACTGATTTGAAGGCACAAGTCTTGGGCGTTCTGATTTCATAGTCACTTGTAAACAACAGTGCTTGAAATAACTGGGAGAGCCTTTGTGTACTATTTCTTGTCAAAAACTAGATTCCTTTAACTTCCAGCCCACAACCAATCTGTTCTTAATTTTTAGAGAAGGAACTTTGTTCAGTCACTTGCAAAACGAGGCCTGATAGGCCTTTGTCTGTGTCTATTAAATTATAACCATGGCGTTTAATTTTGAGCAACATGATAGGATCTGGAGCAGATTGAGGATTGGAAGGCTGTAGATTCTTGACCCACCCAACTACTGGTCCCCCTTTCTGCCAAGCCAGCTCCCATAGCAGACATGAAGGGACAAATGTGTGACTCCATGGAAGAAAGGCACATGATAGCCTGGGTCCCAATATTCAGAGATCCCAGTGACAAAGTAGCCTCTTAAAAGATCTTATGCTTTTATTTTTCTTCTTTAGTACTATAGAATCAGTATGTTCTGCATAAATACAGTTATGCCAGGTATTTAGTTGTGTCTACTCATTGTAAACTGAGGACTCATCATTGGTGTATATATTTTTCTATTTCTAAATTATTGCTCTTTCATTATAAAAGAAAAATGAGTGTCTGTTTTTTATTATAATTGAAAGAAAAAAGGTTTGATGCCTCATTGCAAATGACTATTGACAGATTAGTCAGTTATGAATAGAATAAGTTTGATTTGGTACTGGTACAAATGTATAGGTGAAGTTCCATGGTTCTGACAATTACGCATGTTACTATCATAGTAATCTGAAGGTTCTCTCCCTCTCTCTTTATCTCCTCCCTCTTTATAATGGACTTATGGACCTATTGTATCCTGGCATTTAAGAGATGTTTTGGACTCTCTTCATTGGATGCTAAGTGACCATCCATAGATGTGAATTGTAGTTGTAAGAGGTGGGATTGATGGGTGAGGATTCCAATAGGGCCCTTTTGGATGTCAATAGAACTTGGGAAAGGTATGAGAGAAAATAAAAGACAACAAAAGTTTAAGGAAATTAGAAAAGTAAATTTCCTGATGCTGTTTGGTTCCTGCAAGAGGAATGTAACTATTACTCAAAATCCTGCTTCTTTTGTGTGGAATGTGGATAGCCGCAAAATTGTAAGAATCCTGAATGGTGTTCCTAATTCTGCTCTTAGATCCCAGAGTTTTACTACAAAAATATTAAATATGATTAAGAAGCTATAACGGCGCAAAATTGTGATAGATAGAAATATCTAAATAAAGAGTTTGCCTCCTAAATTCGTGCAAATATAAATGATATAACATTTGAAGATATGTATCCACACATGTATGTCTGTGTTTATGAGTGGTAATATGGATGTTTGCATGCATCTATGCATTTATAAGCTCTAATCTTGAAAATATTAATTGGCTGGGCTTAATTGAGTCTTCCCCACAACCTGTCCAATGCATTGCTGGTCTGGGTAGATCAGCAGACCTGTGTCATGCCTGCTTTGAAAAGATTACATGTCTTGTTCTTTTAATTTTCTCCCTTGTTTCTTGAGGTTGGTTATTGGGTTTCTCGGAATAGTATCAATTTAGTATGAGATATTTAGTTTCCCTGATGTTATAGTTGTACGGTATGGATATTTAGACATCTGATAATCTTCATTCTTACATTACAGGCGAGAAAGACCCCATCCATGGAATCAATTGACTCTTCTGGCGAAGAAGAGTAAGTTGGTGTTTTTAATTAGGATGGATGTTTCTATGTAGTGTATGCGATATTTATGTGTTGTCCTTGATTGTGGCTTATTGTTAAGAAAGTATAGATTTAATGCTTCTTTGACTCATATTTATTGTCCTTGGTTGTGGCTTATTGTCAAGGAACTGTAGATTTATTTCTTCTTTGACTCAGGAATAAAGATGAGAAATTCTTGTCAATGACTGTAAAAGGTCTGTGGAAACTGAATATTGGGCATTGCATCCCATGTGCCATAGCATATAAAGTCAGATTTAATTTTCAATTCCCCTCCCATCCACCCACCACCTCCAAAAAAAAAAGGTAAATAAATAAGGCTTTGACATTGAAAGTTCAACACAGTAGTGGCATGGGGACTAGCCTACCTTTTAAATGGGAATATTGAATTGTCATGCAGGGGGACAGCATATTGTTACTCTTATGGAATTTTTCTGTGTGCCTTCAATTTTGGGAGATAGTGTGAAAGTTTATTTGGCTTAGTAGAGACATTTTTATTTGTCTTTTTCATTTTACGAACTTTTTTGAATGCATCTTGAATGATTCTGAGATTTTCTCTCTTGCAATATGCCATTTGGAGATTGCTCCATTTCTTCACACAACTCAGAGGCTTTGTAGCTTTGAAATTGGGAGGATCCTTTATAATAATTGTTAAGAGTGATTGTAGTTTTGCCCTTAAAGATTTATTAAGGCGCATCGTGCTGTTTTCGGCGTTGTTTTGCCCGGGTGCTGTTGTGCCGCCACAAATTGCCTACCGTTGTGTTGAGAAATTCTAAAAGGTTTAAAAAATTCAAAACAATTATAATGAAGCCAAAAATATGTAAAAAAAAAAGAGAAAAATAAAACTAATAAATAAACTTAAGACTTTTGCAATCTTATATTACCTTTTTTGAATTTTCAATTTTTAACAATTATTTTAAAGTTTGTATTTTTTAATAATGAATTATTTTTTAAATATTGAATTATCCAAATCACTTTTGGATAAGTAAACTCACATTATAAGCTTAGGCCTTGTCCTAATTTTGTATTAATATTTTATGTTTTTGTAATTAAATTATTAATTTAATACTTATTGATTACAACTTTACCACTTTTATCAAAGAAATGCCCTATCTAAATGTCTAAGTATTTTTAATTGAATTTCATAATTTTTCATAAATATTTCATATTTTTATAAAATTTTTAATATTTCCCGAATTAATAAACGTTACTTTTAATCAAAAAAGTGAAATCATGGACAATGATACGTAAATCAAGCATTCATATACAACATGTATTATTGTGTAAGGCAGCATGGTTAACTGAAAGCCTATGCTGTTAACATTTTTTTAATGGCACAGATGAATTTTGGTCTGTTCTGCTAAAATATTAACTAAAATGGGCGGTATGAATGGAATGTGCCTCCTGTTCCTCCCATTTTCCAAGGTGAAATTAGCGAAAGGTTGGAATATCTCCCGTTTTGCTCATGAAATGGGCAGCACGTTCTGCCAATGCACCCATTTTTCACCCGAAACTGGCAGTTCACTGAAACCAAGTTGTTTTGGTGTCACTTTCTGCTGGTATGGGAGAACATTTGCCGAAACTGCATTCCTTGATCTGTTTTTTTCCTTTTTTTTTAAATCTGGGGATACTTTACCCCCTTTCCTTATATTTGTTTTTTCATTTTATGTGGATTCCCTCCTCCAGGCTCCAGGTTTGTTCTTCTTGGACTGTGCTCTACAATTTGGTGTTTATTTAACCACGCATGGTTCTTTGTGGAGTCTTGTACATCACTGGTCCATGGAAGTTGGGCAGAAAAGACATGTATGATTTTTTCATGTGCCTCTTTGTTAAAGAGTATTCATATTTTTCACAAAATTGAAAAAACAGAGGGCAGATTGTGTCCAGAGGAGCCTTGTCTAGCTTTATGTGAAATTTCAAGGGAAATTTGTTGTGTTTTCAGCTATGGAGAACTTTTCTATTTTTGGCCTTTGGAGTTTATCATGCTCCAGCTAGCTGGTATTTTCGTGTTTGATAGTTTTCTTGTCTGTCTGTCCATTCAAACGGCTGTTGCCCATTTCTTCTATCATATACATTACTTAATTAGAAGATATAAGTTTTGTCATAAATGGTTATGCAGTTTTGCTCATATCAGTTCAAACTTTGTTATGGTAAGAATCTTAGTTCTTAGTCCTCAACTTTTTCTCCATCCTATATGTTCAGTACAGTTCTTTTCTTGCAGGTTAACCTTATCATTTTTTTCTGTTTTTGATATATTCCTTACACTTCCGTTTTCTCCTCCCGTTTTGAAGTTTGGGCTAGTTTTCATCTGAAATTGTTTTTGTATATTCCCTCTATTGAATTGGTTTTGTGAGTTTCCAATCTCTTCCACAAAATGATTTGGTGTTTTTTATGTAGGCTTGCTATACAGAGGCTTGAGATAACAAAAAATGACTTGCGCAACCGGATTGCAAAGGAGGTAACATTCTCTTATTAATATTATTATTTAACATAAGTTGTTGCTGTCATGATGTTGACTCTCTTATGAATCAGGCTAAGGGGAATGCAATTTTGCAAGCAAGCCTAGAGAGAAGAAAGCAAGCTTTACATGAGCGGCGCTTAGCTCTTGAGCAAGATGTAGTCAATTCTTCACCCATCAGATGTTGAAATTATTTAATTGGGTTTATCTATTATTTGCTTGCAGTACAATTACATATGGGAAAATTAACTGATTCTTAATGTAGCATTCAGATTTAGTGATTCTAAAATGGGTTACTTGCTGACTTTCTGATTGATGTGCTGAATGTGTTGTTAGCTTTAATTTAGGCAGGATTTACTGACTTCCACTTTTGTCTTTTTAGAACCTCTTGGTTTGCTAATTTGATGTGTAGAGGTATATTTGTCTTTCTAATTTGAAGTTACTTTGCTTTTAACTATAGTTATATCTTGCAAATTATCTGTTCGATGAATGTTTTCTTGGTCTTGCTGCTTTTATCCTGTTTAAGTTCTTTTAGGATGTGAATTATAACTTGTTTTATCTGCTCGGCTGCTTGCTATTTGAATACATTACCATAAAATGCTCACGATTTAGTGTTAAAAGAAATAACTTCCTTGTAACAAGGCTGCTGAAGTAACTTATTTCAATTGCTTTAGTGGCAATCTGTGCATTTAATTTGAGTTTATTTATCCAGCATCCTTCCAGTCTTCCATATGAAATTCACTGAAACATTGATATACAATAACCAGTATGAAGTTTACTTCGCTTATACATTATCGATGGGAGATCTTTTCTAAAATTCCTCTCGGTGCAAAGTCTTTCATCAAAAACTAGTATAGAACATTTAGTTGGTTATGGTGTTAGGAAACATATTCCAATTCATTGATGCATTTAACTCAAAGGTATTATTTTGAGTTTAAGATGCAATTGCCAGATCATGAATAGCCCTACAGAAAAGATGTGGAGCTGAGATGGTTAAGAGGGCTAATATATACATTTAGGTGCATTGCTTAGGTAGAATGGACCATCATCTGCCTTTCAACTTTGTTATGTTTCCCAGGTACTGTGTAAATTTTTTATACAGACCACCATTGATGCAAATCTCTGGTATATTTCTGACATGAGTTTGAGCCTTCAAAACCATGTCCACCTTTTTAGATGGAATTTCTTTAGATTGGTGGATTTTTAACTCAGCCATCATTTTTGGGTCAGAAAATGGTAAGGAATATTATATAATAAACCTTTACTATCATATTACTTGTCCAGTATCCAACTCTTTAATTGGTTTTGTATCATAGATGAGTGTTCTCTTTATTTGACAGAAATACATATTCAAACTTCTTTGTTTTATTGAGGATGGTTCCCTATATGCAGTGTATAGGAAACCTCCTCTGTTCAAACCTCAATATGCTAATTTGTGATGCTTGTTTGGGCCTACCAAACCAAAGGGAAAAAAAAAGGTAAGAAGAAAGGCTTAAAAGGATTTTGTATTGGTGTTTCTACGTAGAAACCGGACCTATCAGAGACTTCTAGTCATTTGATCGAGGCCTCAATATCCTGAGAATTCAAAACCATGTGATACTAGATCAAATGATAATATCAGCACTTTTTGGCCTCAATCAGATGGTTGGAAGTTCCTAATTCAGGTGATTATGAAAAAAAGTCTTATGTTTTGGGCCTGAAAAAGTGCCTCATTGTGGCATATTGAGGTGTAAATCTCAAACATAACATGAGCCTGGAGGCCTGAGGCATTAGAATCATTTGAATGTGACATTTCGGCATCAGCTTCACGAAAGTTTGAGCTTTAAGGTGAGACTCTGCACGCAGGCCTCACATTTCTTCAAAAACACTGTTATGTGTGTGTGCATGTACAAAATTAATGATGTGTCCATGACCTGTACCTTACCAGAATCTGTATTGTATGATGTGGTTAAGTGGATCTGGCACTTGGAAATGTAAGAGAAGTTGATATGTTTGCTCAGATCCATTTATCATAGGTAAAAAATAACACTGCTTATTCATCACACCTTTTGATTGCCATGTATGTTTGGAATGTTTGCATGCATGTTGTATTTGTCTTTCTGATTTCATTTTATTATATCTATGCATCATAAGTATTGCATAAAATTGAGAATTTTATTAGCATCTAATTAAATTTATTTCCACATCCTAAATGCATGAGATGGTGAATGTGGTTTGGCATTCAGTTAACCTGTAATTTTTTTTACTGATGTTTACTGCTTTCCCTTGTTTGCATATAGAGAAAAGTCAGTATTGTAAATATTCATTTCCATAAATTGCATATCCAAGAAAAACTTCAGCATTGGAAGTGAAGTTGATACCTTGATGGACCCTAAAAGTCATTATCACCCAAGCTGGCTGGTGGCTATGCCATTTGAAAATATTCGTCTTGATGTAGCTGATATGCTTTGCACTTGCTTGTCTTTGAGTACAAACCATTTGGATAGGTTATGAATTGGGGTATTTTTCTCAAACAATTTGTTGTAGGTTTCAAGGCTGCAAGAACAGTTGCAAGCAGAAAGAGATCTTAGAGCTGCATTAGAGGTTGGTCTGAGCATGTCTTCAGGGCAGTTTTCTAGCTCACGTGCCATGGATTCTAAGGTTAATCACGTTTTTTGTGGAGGCTTTTTTGTTACATCTTGAATGTTTCCATTTCGCTTATTTTTATGTCTCTAAAACAATGTGAAGACAAGGGCAGAGCTGGAAGAGATTGCACTTGCTGAGGCAGATGTCGCCAGGTTGAAGCAGAAAGTTGCAGAGCTTCACCATCAACTTAATCAGCAGCGTCAGCATCACTATGGCTCCCTCTCTGATGCTTGCGATCGCTTTCAGCACATCCAAAACCTTCATTCACAACAGTGAGATGTCTAAAATATTATTATTTGGTTGACCTGTATTGTTAGACCTCTACTATTTGAGATATTTGTTTTGAGATATTGGATTTTCATGATATTTTTTGGTGACATTTTTTTATATTAGTAATAATTGCCTATGAGTAGGGTAGAGTTTCCATTATTTCAATATTGAATATGAAGGAGAGGATAAGATTGTGGGAGGAAGGAATCGTATGTAAAATTGATCTTGAGAAGGCATATGATAGGGTTTAATGAGGTTTTATTGAGGCTGTATTGGATGGAATGTGTACGTAATGTACCTATCTCTTTCATTGTAAATGGATCAGCGTATAGGTGTGTCTGGTTGTCTAGAAGTCTGTCAGTGTGACCCGCTGTTGCTCTTCCTTTTCATTCTTATGAGTGATTTTCTCAGTCATCTAATTTCCTCAGCCATTGGTAACAGTTTGGTCAGTAGAGATCGGGTTGGGAGGGACTAAAAAATGATGTCACATCTTTTGTTTGATGATGATACCCTGTTATTTCTTAAGGTAGACAGGAGCCAGGTTTTTTGGAGATTTATAGTGAAAACTTTGGGATGATGTCTTAAGGTGAATTTGAAAAATGATAGTGTCATGCCTACAAAAGTGGATGCAAATTGAGGGCAGGTACTTGCTGATGACCTGGGCTGTAAGTTGGGAGGGGCTCCTGGTTAACTACCTAGGTCTTCCCTTTGGTGATAATCTCAACTCCTTAGCTTTTTGGAATCCTGTGGTTGAGAGATTTGGGGCAAAACTAGCCTCTTGGAAAAGAAACTGCATCTCCTTGCGGGGGAGATGTGGGGGAGAATCACTTTGATCAGGTCTACCTTTCCAGCCTACCCATGTATTCCATTTCCCTCTTTAGGATGCCAAGAGTGGTTAACAAAATTCAGAGAGACTTCCTTTGGGACAGAGGTGGTTTTAAATAAAATGTTCTTTTTAGGTGGAAAGTTAGTCTTGAGATTGAGAGAAAGAGTGTAGATTGATCTACGGAATCTTGCTGGCAGAATCGTGGCTTTATTGGCAAAATGGTTTTGGCATTTCACTACAGATAAGCACTCCATGTGGTGTAAGGTCATTGTAAGTATTTTTGGTGAAGCAGATAATGGAAGGAAAATTAATACAGGAGCTAGTTGTGGGAGCAAACCCATGGAAACCAGTGATGGCCTGAGCCCATGTATTCTACCCCTACATCTGCTTTTCTGTGGGTCCTGGTGCTCACATTCATTTCTGGTGTGACCTTTGGTAGGGGGACACTATCCTCTCTTCTTGCTTACTTAGACTTCTTCGGCTTACCTTATTCCTCCATGTATGGGTGAAGGACGTCCTTTCTTGGTGACTATCAGGTTTGTCTTGGAACTTTTTCTTTAGGAGCGACTTAAGACCTGTTTACCTTTTTGTGCTTGCCTCCCTCCCATGGATTTCATTGATGTCTTTCTTGATCCTTCAATGGAACACAAATAGATTTGAACCCCATGTCATTTTGGCCTGTTTTCTTGCAAGCCCTCCTCTATTACTAGATGAGATTTCTCTATTCCATTACTTCCTTTTTCGTATAAATCTCTCTGGAAACCAATTTTATTGCCACAGATTAAGGCTCTGGTTTGGATTGTGCTTTCCTATGAGGTTAACATAGCATAGGTTTGGAGTTATTTCTTGTATTATGGGTTATGACAGGAGTCCATCTTGTGGCTCTCTACACAATGGAGGTTCCCAAGATTAAAACATAGAGGGATAGTGTGATATTCCTTTCTGTTCCACGCCATCATTTGGCATATTTTGGGAAGAAAGGAACAAGAGGATCTTTGAAGATAAGCGCTCCCATAGCAATGCTTATTGATCACATCATGGCATCTGTTAGCTTCTGGGTTTTGGTGCTTCCTGACTTTAGGGGAGTTTCAGTTTCAAACATTATGAGATAATGGCGGAACATTTGCCTTCCATATTGTCCCCCTTCTCAGATTGTGCTAGAATGGTCTCTTCTCACATTGGAAAAATTAAGGTGACCTTTGATGGCGTGCCATGGGGAACCCAGGACCTGTGCGCATTGGAGATTTTTCAGGGATTCCCAAGGGATATGTTTTAGCTTATTCCAGGCCAATGGGAGAAATGGTGTCCATTATGGCTGAATTGTTGGATTCTCTGAATTGGGATTGAGATATCCAAGAAGGAAGGTTTTATTGGGCCGTTTTTTTTTTTGATAAGAATCATGAAAGATATATTAAAACTTAGAGGGAGAGAAAAATACAGACCCCATGAGATATGGGAGAAAAGGAAAGAAAAGATAGAACAAAAACAGACAAAAGCAGCTAGTAGGGACACACCCCAGGGAGAAACAAAACAATTGGAATCTGAAAACTGATATAGGCTATTCCAAAAAGGAAACTGTAGCCCAATCCCGCACAATGTCAGATGATGAGACTGATCTGAACTCCTTTCTGGTACTAACCCAAGCCGCTGCCAAAATAAAGATGTCTTCTTGAATCATATGCCTTGCCACGGTACCTCCATCGAAAATGCACCTATTCTGGGCTCTCCAAACCAGCCACATGGTAGCACACCAAACAGCTTGATACTGAACTTTGGGCCGTTGGTATACAGAACTTTGTTGCAATCATTCTGTGGATGACCTCTTCAGGTTCCATAGAAAGTTGAGGCATTATATCCTTAAAGCAAGAGATTTTTACTTGATTTGAATAGTTCATTCAAGAGCAGGCCCGGGACACCATAATATATAGAAGATAGATCAGCTAATTTGGATTTAAACATATCAGGCCTTTTTCTAGGTCTCCCGAAGGTGACATTTTTACTTGATGTAGGCAGTTGAGTGTAGAAGGTTATGGATAGCAATGGCAATGGGGTGGATTCAGAACAGGTTCATCCTTCTCCGACCCGCCCCTAATGGAGTGGAGGCTGCCCCGACACCATCCTGCCCCAGGCTACAGGGCCGAACTATAAATACCATACCCGGTCATTAGAAAACCGTTAAACCCATCCCTGCCTCGCCCAACCCTGGTGCTCGACCTTTTTAAAAATAATAATAATAAAGAGAAAAAACATACAAGGAGAAAGGAAAAACACCTTTGAGACGACACATACAAGGAGAAAGGACAAACATCTTCATACTTAGCTTCTCCACTCTAAAGGCCAGAAGACAGGCAAAAGACAAAAATAAAAGGGGGGGAAAGGAGAACGGAGAAAATCAAGAGATGCTTTTCTTTCCATGCTAATCAACAACCTTCAACCTCTTATCCAAAAGCATCTTGCCTAAATAGAATGAAAACAAACTCAGGAGATGATTCTCTTTCCAGGTTGACCAACGACCTTGAAGGTCTTATCTGTGAGGATCCTTGCTTGTCTGCTTCAAATCTTGACCCTAACACTCCAACTCTCTCTTGCCATCTTAATACAGGGTTCCTTCGATTTCCTTAGAGCTCTAATCTTAGATTTGATCGAATCAACCAAGTTCTCTAGCTGATTTGCCTCATTCATGGCAAATTTTTTCCTTTATTTTGGAAGAAATCTGCTGTGGCAGGTCTTTGTCTTGCACAGAAAGAAGGAAAATCTAAAAAAGAAACAAAGGCTAGCTGATAGGCAAAGAAACTTGCTTGGATTAGAAGAAGTTGGGAAATCTGCTTAAGCTTCAATGAAGTGTAAAAAATAAGGCTATGGTGGCAGCAGCGATGTCCTTCCTGGAGCTTTGCAAACCCCAACAAGAAGAAGAAGGGAAGTATGTGAAATAGATGAGCGAGAACCCTAATTGATAGGAATACAAATAACCTGATGAGTTGGTGAAAGGTAAACCCAACACTGCCCCTGGGTTTTTGAGTTTTGAAACCAAACCCGCCTCTAATCCGATTTTGACATTACCAAACCCTAAACATTAGGGTCTGGTCAGGTTACCCATTTAACCCGCCCCATTGCCATCCCTAGTTATGGAGTAGGTTCTATTTATGGGGCATAGGGTTGATTGTTTTCTCATACTGTACTGCTTTCTCTTGCTAGCAAGAAATCTTTATTTCAATTAGCCAACAAAAAACATTTATCTAGAAAAATAGAAGATGTTACAAGATGTCTCTTCTATGGTGTTTTGAGCTAGCAAACCAATATATTATTCATGTTAATTATCTAGTGCTATTTCAAGATAGACCTGAGCCGACGTTTGACGCTTTTAGTTAGTCATCTTGTCCATTTGGGCAATTGGGTTGTTCTGAAAGGTTTGAAACCAAACTATAGAAAACTTCGTATGTTTTCAGTCTTCTAAAAATATGCTGTATATGTATGTGTTTAATTAGATAGATTTTTTAAAAATTATTTTTAACATTTGTTTTACTATATTCCTTCTATCTTTCCACATTTTGAGTAGTTACCTGTGCTTGATTATGCTTGAAAAGACCCAAACGAGCCTTTTCAGTTGGTACTGTCCGGTGTGGTATAAATATATTAAAAAAATAATCTGTTACCTGCCAGTATTGAGTTAACCCAGCCGGTACAAATCGTTACAAGATGGTCAAATTCTTGGTATTGGGGACCTGTATTGTACCGATACGGGTGTGACCTATCCTCCTGGGTTGATGGAACTTTTGTTCCATCTGAGATGCATAATTGGGGAAAGTCAAGGGTTTAGGGTTTAAGAACCCAAAATAAGGGTCCCTAAGCACTCAAGTGACATGTTAAAATTCTTAGAAAGATGAAGGCCCAACACTGAATGGATCCCAGACATGAATCTCTAGACAAGAGAGAAAGAAGATTACATAAGTGGACAACTTCTAAATTTATGTATCAGAAGTTTTCCATCTGAAAGAGTGCATTGAATAAAATGTCCAATTCTTTTAATCAATCTGATGACTAGAATCCAATCACAATTCTTTTGAAAGCAAATCCAATCACAATCAGGGGCCTGACATCCTAATGTGTATTAGGCTCCACAATCTAGATTTTGCCAAACAATTATGTGACCTTGTCATACTTATTTTCCAGTTTTGGTCATTATGTCTCTGATGAATCTGACGTGATAATCATTTTAACTAGAATTGTTTTCGCATTTTAGTTGAGTAGATTAATGCTTCAATGTGAGTAAGAAATATGAAATTTCAGTTGGAAAATGGAAACTTATATAAAGATTTTTGTACCTCCTTAATTTTACTGTTTAAATATTCTTTTACCTGCAGGAAGTTTCTTCAACAAGATTTTGATATGACTCTTGCATTTTGCAATCATGAAAGGAAACAAAGAACTGAGGTATTCTCCTTCAGATTTCGTTCTGCATATGTGATCTTGGTTAATTTGAATGTTCTGTTGGAATCTCAAAACCGTCTAACTTTTATGGCTTCCCAGTTGGTTGGCATTTTCCTGTTTCCCTTTTAATTGTCAAGTAGTTAAAGTGGGAATGATGCTCTCCTCTCATCTGAGCAACATGTTTCTGACTACTTGTTTTTACAGCTGTTCTGGGTATGCATGCATATCTGGTAAAAACTTAATAGTTTTACAGGCCTCGTGCATCATAGTACTATTTATTGTTCTACATTACAGATTGACTTGCAAGCTATTAAGGGGGCCAGGGCTCAAGATGGGAATTTGTATGTGCATTGGTTCCATATTGCATCAGATCTAGGATTGGGAACAAAAAGGACTGTCAGCATCTTCTCTTCAACTTGGGTCCATTATAGAGAATCAACGTTTAGGCTTTTGTAAGATAGGGAAACAATAAAAACTTGGCTCGTAAGCTAGTAAATACAATTTTAAGGAAGAACCAAGCTTTCATTATATTTACCTCCCTGTATATATAAATGGCACATATGTGAATAAGAAGTACTTAAGAAGTGTTTTAAATGATTGCTAGTGAGTCTCGTACATTTGAAACTAGACTGCTATTTCTAACTGCCTTAGGTATTGGGTACCCAATGCCACTGCTGATCAGACTGTCAAGTAAAGCCTTCCTCTAGCAAGTGTTTTTTTATCCCTCCCATGTTTGTCTATTGAAAATGACATTTCCAATGGGTCGTTACAGGAGGGTTCCTTAGGTGCGGACTTGAGGAATATTAAGGGTCAAGTATTACCGTCTACCATCACTGGCAAGCCAGGCCCGCGCAAGCAATGTGTGGATTCGACAAGCTTGAGTGAATCTAAAAGTACAGAGGCATCTGCAAGTCTTTCTGTGGATATGCTCTGTCCTATTGATTCGGGCACCATGCCTTCTACATCCAGAGCAGTGGAGGTAGATTATTGTCTTGATGAAATCATTTGGTCTTTTGCATTCATTGTATGTTTGTTGACATGGTACCATTGTTTGCATGCTTCAGGGGTTGGATTATCAAAGGCAGCTCTCACAGCCATTAACTGCATCTTCTACCTTGGTAGAACTGACAACACGTCTCGACTTTTTCAAGGAACGACGCTCTCAGCTCATGGAACAGCTGCACAATCTTGATTTGAGCTATGGCACAGCTGCATCTTCAGAAGGCTTCATGTACAAACCATCATCCCCTCGATGGAACTAACAGACCAAAATAATCAACAAAAGGACTGCAAGAAAATGTCTTCACATCTTCCCTTTGTACATCCTTGATACTGCTGCATACGTGTGGTATTCTCTGTATTCCCATCTGCATGATCTCAACTTTTTTTCTTCATCAATTTACTGTTTTGTTATCGTTTTTTTTCTCTTTGTATTTTTTTTTCCTACAAAGAATGTGACTCAAATGCGAATCGGGGTGTTGTTGATAAGGAAGCACATTTTGTTTTCCCTGTTTCTTTTGCATTTTTCCCTTCTTATGTGGGGATTGGTATAAGCATGTAATTAATTATCATCATCCTTGTAATAATAGTGGATGTGATTTCTTATTGATTATTGAACAAATATGAGAAGTCATTGCTGAGATACGAGCATTCAAGAAATAGATCTACTTACAGCACTTTTATCATTGAACACATTGTTTTTGGTATTGGTAGCTACTTATACCGCAGGGAGCTGGTGAGTCTATTCTGTTCAGGACAGGTCTGTTGCCATGTTACAAGCTTATGCAACATGTGATGCATTGAAATAGGTGAAGTAGAAGGCAAAACCTGTTTCTCTAAGATCCTCTCACCAAAATAATACTGCAGAAGGTGGAGCTGCAAGCCAGTAAGTTTATCTGTTTTCAATCTTTGTTCTGTTCTTTTGTACATTTTCTTTTTGTTCAAGTAGCATTTTATTTCAGGAGCCAAACTAAAAAAAGTGGCTTGCCCTATGTAATCATTATGCGAGATAGACTTGCAACATGGTGAGGGAACCTTGCCAAAATTTTGAATTCTGTTTATGGGCCTTTGGAAGCCGAATAGGAATTTTGCGAACCCTTTTTAGAAGCGGCTTCTTGGGAATTGTTTAAATTTTACACTTAAACTGAAAGGAGGGTCATGCACCCTCCATCTTCAAGAATGAGATGTTAAATAAGCCATTGGCTAAAACAGGGCAGAGGGAGCCATCTGATCCAACAACCGTCATGTGGCATGGAATTTAACGATTTGGCGAAAACCTCTCTCCACTGTCAGACCATAGACGAACTGTGGTGCCTAGAACCTTAGTCAAGGAGATTTGTACATTCCGGAAAAGATATTTGTTTCCTTGTATATATCGGGGCTATATTGTTATACCCATTAAAGAAGGTATTACAATATTTTTTGAAGGTGGCTGGTTTTGTTTAATGCCCGTTAGGAGAGCTATTTTCAAGCAAGTTGTGTGCGCGACTGCCATAGACAAAGAAATAAGCTCTACTTAAAAGAAAAATAAAACAGAGAAAATAGCTCGAAATTCATGAATTCACAAGGGATAAAAGAATGGAGTGTAGGGGGAGCTTATGATGAGTTAAAGGAGAACCAAAACTCCTATAGGGTCGGGTTTAGGTTCATCAGAACTCGCCCTATTCTTATCTTTATCTTTGTCAAATGAGTTGTACAATACAATTTACATCTTATTGAGTTATAAAATACAATTTACCCCTTTTGAGAGTTACTTTGACAATATAAGCACCTAAAATCTTCATCTAGTATTGGGCACGAAATTCGAGGTCAAATTTGAGGTCCAACTGATTCTTAAGCTATAGCCTATGTGATAGAGTGTTTTGAGACGAGTGCAATGCAAAAGATCGGGATCAAATCAGAGTTTGAATGGGCAAATGATGTGCCATTCAATCATAGGGGTAAAATGGTCAATATTTTCAGATGTAAGTTTCCAAAATGTTTTCATTCAGTGTAAAGGACTCAGAATGTAAAGTGATGCCAGAAACCGTACTCAAAAAGCTTTTAAAACAAAAACATGGTACGAAAAATAGGGGTTGGGATTCATTTGAAATGAAAGTTCAAAATAAAAAAATTCTTGGCTAAGTTCCAAACTTTTTAAATTACTAAATTGCCACTTCTATTAATTAAATTTACAACTTAAAACACTATTAATTAAATTTGCAATAAAATATAAGGACATGCTTGGAAGAAATCGGTTTGTAAATATTTTAATTTTGCAATAGGGTATAAGTTCATGCTTGTAAATCTATATTATATATAATGGGAGGCACTCCCTTGGGAAGCGTGCCAAAACAAAATGCACAGTTTACCAAAATAACCCTTACAAACTATTGAGAAGATCTATTAATGTAAGGGTAAAATGGTCAAACTGCCTCAATTTCTTTTTCAAAACTTATAATCAGTTTTATAAATTTTTCTTCTCACGTTCTCCGTCCTTCATTCCCTTCTTACACATGCAATTTTGCACATGCACCTTGTTAGTAAGGTATAAGGGCATGCGGCTTTGCCGATTGAATTTTAAATATTTTCATAAAGTGTAACTAAAAGTTAGTGTTTCATTTGTAGGGTTGAATTTTAAATATTTTCATAAAGTGTCACTAAAAGTTAGTGTTTCATTTGTAGGGTCATTAAATGCATTGACCAGAAGAGGGAGGGGCATTCTCGTAAAAAATGGTGCCGATTGAATTTTAAATATTTTCATAAAATGTCACTAAAAGTTAGTATTTCATTTGTAGGGTCATTAAATGCATTGACTAGAAGAGAGAGGGGCATTCGGAGATTAAATGCATTGACCAGGAGAGAGAGAGGCATTCTCGGAAGAAATGGTGCCCATTGAATTTTAAATATTTTCATAAAGTGCCACTAAAAGTTAGTGTTTCATTTGTAGGGTCATTAAATGCATTGACCAGAAGAGTTTTAAATATTTTCATAAAGTGTCACTAAAAGTTAGTGTTTCATTTGTAGGGTCATTAAATGCATTGACCAGAAGAGAGAGGGGCATTCTCGTAAGAAATGGTGCCGATTGAATTTTAAATATTTTCATAAAGTGCCACTAAAAGTTAGTGTTTCATTTGTAGGGTCATTAAATGCATTGACCAGAAGAGAGAGGGGCATTGTCCGAACAAATGGTGCGATTGAATTTTAAATATTTTCATAAAGTACCACTAAAAGTTAGTGTTTCATTTGTAGGGTCATTAAATGCATTGACCAGAAGAGAGAGGCATTCTCCAAACAAATGGTGCCGATTGAATTTTAAATATTTTCATAAAGTGCCACTAAAAGTTAGTGTTTCATTTGTAGGGTCATTAAATGCATTGATAAGAAGAGAGAGGGGCATTCTCGGAAGAAATGGTGTTGAGTAGTATGATTTCACTGATAGTTTATTAAACCCATAAAGTAGCACTGAAAGTTAAAAGTCAGAAATACGCCGACTGAATTTTCATTACTTTCATACAGTACCACTAAAAGTTAATTTTATCCTTTAAGCTGTACTTGTAGTCTAAGTTGTGAGGTAAAGAATTTGGTGTGAGAACTCTGGTTAATCTTTTATGCGTATGGATAGAGGAGGGTTGTGTCAGGTTGGCAGCCGGCGTAAAATTTTTGTTAGGAACGGGATGATGGTTTGAGAACTCCAATCATCAAACTTTCGTTGGGAGAATTCTCTCAAATGGGAGAATTCTCTCGAAGTATATAACACAACAGTTTTGTAGTAACTTAACAAATTAAGTTTATCTTAGACAAAAATACCCTTAAAATATTATCTATTCCCCGCATATCTCTTTATTATAGTTTATTTTTAAAAACATATTTTCTCCCACTTTTGGCATATCAGATTGTCCAGGGTTATGGATCTTGGACTAGGAATATATATCTAATAAATTAAGGGAAATATATAAGATTACATTAATGGATTTATATTGCCTCTTAATGAAGGATATTTAAAATCATGGTCATAATAAAACTACTTTGCAAACAAAATCCTATACGTCTTGGGTATGGGTTTTTATTTAACATCAACAAATATGCTATATGAGGATCATGCCACCAATGGTAAAGCCTTGCAATGTTAATATCTAGGGCTTGGCTTAAAATCCATCTTTACTAAATCAAAGGGAGTGTACTCGACTGTCTTAGACGTTATAATTATAAAGTCGCTCGAGTTGCTATCATGTGCTAGGCAGGTAGTGCTAATGTACGTTACATTCTCATGCCACATCATTAGTTAAACCTATAAGAGGAAAATGTTGCACACAATAAACTTTAAGGTGATAAATTGATATTTCAAAATTTTGAAGGGAAAAAGTGAAATTATCTGAAATCTCAATAGATAAATCGTAATTATCCGTTAAAAAAACTAAACGAGATGCCCGAATAAACGGCCAACGTGAATAGTAGCAGAATATTGTCCCCTGAACTTTTATTTTTTAATTAAAAATATTATTATTTTTATATGTTTTAATTGAAATTTATGTTTTAACTCTTTTTAAATTTCTAGTTTGTCCCTCTTAATTTATTGAAATTTTTATATTTCTTGATAATTGTTAATTAAAAAATGTTTTATCCAAATTTTTGGAGTCCTGATTCCGCCACGTTACGTGAAGTCTTTGTCATTCACGGCTTTTCGTTCTCAAAGAAGAAGAGACTTCGAAACTCTTTCTCTTTCTTCCGCGTCTGTCGATCTCTTCATCTGCCGTCATTGGCAAACGAGGGAGTGGGTCCCACTACTACGGCCCACTCCTGCTTCGAGAAATATAAGAGAAGAATACGGGATTGGAGATTTGGAGAGAGAGGGTGGGTTGGCTTGATTTATCAAAGAGAAGATATTTTCTGTAGTTCCATTCTCGTCCATGAGTTTAATCTGCAGTATTTGCAGATGATAATGATTGTTTAGCTGTGCTGCTGAGGGGATTTCACGTTTCATTCAACGGATTATTTTACGGAGGTAATAGTTTAGAAACTAGGGTTGGGTTTGAATGATTTCTTCTTTCTTATGGGTTTCTAATTGGATAGTTCTGTTTCCCTTTTGGTGTGTTGAGACCATCTAGCATGCTAAATGTTATTGATGTAATTCAATATCTGTTGATAGATTAATGGGATTGGTGCGTCGATTCCGACCTCGTTAATGTTTCTTCCATCGCAGAAGTGGTTGACATATACTGTGACTTTACCAAGATAAGGAAAAATAAGAATTAAAAAAATTTTGAAAAAGAGATACTTTCAACGCTCCAGTAGTAAAAACAAGAAAAAAATTTCAGTAGTGGAATGCCTATTTTTTGGTTGATCTCAGAAATTTATTCCAATTTTGATTGGACTTTTGAGAACTTCTTTACTGAAAGGAGAAAGATATTTAGCAGTGGAATGCCCAGTTTCTATTTGAGCTTGGGATATTCATCTGTCTTTAATTGTTTTTCTTGAGAATCTGATTAATAAAAAAATAAAAAATACTATGTAAGTTTCTGTTCCATAAAGTGTACTGTTGGTTAATGCTAGATGCTTATTTTCTGCTGCATCTTGGAATGTTCATTTTCCCCTTGCCTCATTGGCAAAAGATTACTGTTAAATCAATAGTATTGTTGTTTTGGTCATGATGTTCTCATCTATGACTAGTTTTAGGTCTTTTAACTATGTTTCTGATCAACTAACTTACATGGAAAGCAGTAGATTGGTAAAATTAAGTTATCTTGAAGTGATGGCTAAGGGTATGACACAGAGGTTATCAAAATTTTAAGATCATGCAAAATAAGCGTTATCAAAATTTTAAGACCATGCAAAATAAGCGGTTTATGTATGCTCCATTGTATTTAAAAGCTAATGCAAAGAAAGAAAATAAAAAAGACATTAATGTGAAAACAACAAAAGGAAAATGAAGATTGGTTGTCTGTTATAATTTTCCCATTGGAATTAGTGTATGGGCATTTCCCGGTACTAAAGCATGGTGATATTTCTGTGCAGGTCTATTGAGTTGTTGATGTGGCGATATCTTGTACTTTTGTAAACCATGTACTTTGAATTCATAAATAATATCCCTTGGTTTAATATCCAGCCCAAAATAAACTTGAGACCTGCTCTGAAGTCATCAGGTTCTGTGATGGACTCACCTAAACAACAGGCTTTCTTTGATATCCGGTTTTGGGGATGGTCACTCTTGTCAATAGTCCCTTGGGCCATCAATGCTTGGGATAAAATGCAAATGCCACCCACAGTGAACAGAGAGTTTCGTAAGCGCACACAACCACGTCGAGCTGTTGGACGTAGTGGCGGGTGCTCTGTACCTCTCTTCAGACCTTATGTTGCCAAGGTGCCCTGGCATAAAGGTGCGAGAGCCTTTCTTTCACAGCTGTTCCCACGATATGGCCACTACTGTGGTCCCAACTGGTCGAGTGGAAAAGACAATGGTTCTCTTCTATGGGATAGACGACCAGTTGACTGGTTGGACTTATGCTGCTATTGCCATGATATTGGTTATGACACTCATGATCAGGCCGAGCTTCTAAAGGCAGACCTAGCATTTCTTGAGTGCTTGGAGAGACCCCGGATTAGCACAGAAGGAGATGCGCACATCTCTCATCTTTATAAAACAATGTACATTACAGGTACGCATCACTTTGTACATTGTTCTTGTACACAGCTTACATTTGTGACACTAATCTTACCTGGTCCATTCTTCCTCATAAGGTTTTAGTAATTCAATTCTTATATCCACATTGATGCTTACTTTGCTATGTTGCTAAATACTTGTGTTTATTTGGTTTCAGGCCTCAGGAATATAATTATACCCTATAGAAGACACCTTGTAAAGCTGCAATCGGGGGAACCATCGAATGAAACTGGATGGTTGGGTAATTTGAATTGGAAAAGATGGAACTTGCAGAAAGGCTCAAAAGCATAGAGATCTTGAGTTCTGGAAAACTGTGGTCCATGAATATTGAAGCAGCTTTAACAAAGTATGTATCCAGTTGCCGCTTCTATAAATTGAAATATCTCAAGCTTATAGAAAATCAAAATCTTATTTCCTCGATTTTGTACTCTTAGGTACACAATCTGTGTACCATCAAGACAAACTCTTTTATTACATTAATATATATATCCCCTTGATTACCGATCAAAAAAACATTGGTGACTTAAGTTAAATTTGTTTGCTTTCCCAATGAACTAAATATAGATAGCTGTACCATACACTTTCAGGTTTGTTTTTCATACGAACACACAGTTAATTATATTTTTAAAATCTAATGAAAAACGAATTTTATGACTTCTAAAACTTGTTATCCTTTTACTTATGTTAGTGTGTATAAATATTTGGGAAATTTGAATGTCCTTCAAAACTTGCTCCATTCTTTCTTTATTTTGAATTCCTTTCTTTTGTCCCACATAGAAATGGTATAAGCTTCTCACTCTTATATATAAAAGTTATTTTTGGTTGGGTTGGAGATCAAAGAGAGAGAGAGAGATATTGGGCGGTTTTGGTGTGTGTGTGTGGGGTCATGGGGCGGGAGGGGGTGGGGCAGGAATGGGGATGGAATGCATTTCCTGGGGGTGTTTTCACTTATGGACATGATGAGCCCAGTGAAGCTGGTGAGTGATATGATGCAGTGTGGCTTTCACATGTGCCAGCCTTATTAATATTTTCCTGACTGTTAGGATTTAATTATTCAAGTTGACTGAGCTTCATTAGGTGCATGAACAGTATGAAAGGTTCTAACAGCAATTTAGCTTTTCTTATGGTATCTAACCTCTTATATACTGGCATCTACCTTCCAAAAGTGAAATAATTGACCAAGTCTTCAGTTATTGGTTCTGACTATGAGCAATAAAAGACCTTTGTATCCATTTGTATTTGTTTTTCTTTTTCTTTTTGATGAGTATTAATAGAAGGAAGTTACTGGGTTGAACCCTCATTTGATTTTCCTTTGTCTGGCTTGTCATGAACTCAGATTATGAATCCAATTGTTCTAGCCAGCTTGAGATGCACGGTAAACTTGTTATTAGATTATTGTATGTTAGTAAACAATTTTGCAAAGAAGATATAAATATGTGCAAGCAGTTAATTTTATATATTTGATTTTAAGGTCCTTTTGTGTTGCAAGTCTACCCGTAGTTGTATTTTATGTCATTCTTGGACTGTATTGAGCTATTTATGTTTTTGAAAATTAGTACCATAACACAAGCCCTTTTGTTTTTTTGGTCAGACCAAAAGTCCTCTTTTAGTATGTAATTGGATGGGTTAAGTTTGCTTGCATACCACATAGGCAAATTTTCACAACATTATGGAAGCCTAGTGTTAAATCTGGCATTTTAGGGACAGAAATTCTTTCAGATTAAGATTAGCTTTGACTTCATAAAGATAATCTAGATCTCATCTTCTGTGCTTTCTCACTGCAGTATTCCTTTCTTGTCATCACATATTGCTTAAGAAACTGAGCATTTATGGAAAGCATAAACACAAAAATTGTGCAAGTATCTGCTTCTTCAAATGCTTTGCCACGTTGGCCTTGCAATATATATCACTCTATTTTGTTTATATATTTTATTTATTTTTTAAGCAAGTGGACTTTCCAAACAGTATAGATTGCAGTGTTTTCATTAGCACAATATGCATTTGGCCATGACTTTGAAGTCTGAAACTAAGCCTTATCTCTTGACAATGAGTTCAATCAACGAAGGATTGAACATCAAAATCACACATGAAAAGGTGAAAATGTGCTGAAAATTGGGTTCACTTGCCGAAATCACGATGAGGAAACGCTTCTGACTTATAAACGACACCCTAATGTTTATACCTTTTAGTAAGAGAAACGAAGACATTTGAATTACACAAATTGGGTTACTATTGGAATGGAGCTTCATAGCCTGGAGATGCTTCTTTGATAACCTTTTCTTTGTATTGTTCTACTTGATTTCCTCCCGTCACAAGTATTACTTTCCACATTAGTTCTTTGATTTCTTTCTCCGGGTTTGTTTAAAGCCTGTGAATTGTGTGAAACTTAGTGAGGCGAATGAAGGTTTCAAGACTTTCAAGGAGAACCAAATAAAACTTTGCTAAAGTTTACTCGTGATTGTACACGAGACCTGTGTTTGAACGTCTGCTGATATCAAGCAGGGCCTGATTAACTAATCCTGCTGATTGAACTAACCCGTAAGCGAATGGCCACCCTAGTTTATAAGACACCCCACCACCACCACAAAACCAACCCCATTATGAGACATGAGATGTTATATTGTGAATCACTGAAAAGGATAGTAGATCACTAATCTAAGGGGTCGTTCGGTAGGGTTTCTGGTTTCTGGATTCTGGATTATACTTTGGATTTTGAAAAACCTAGACTCTCAATTTTATCTCCTTTCTTTAAGTAAGATGCCTCAGTGGCTTTGAAGTTGCAGATTTGGAAGTATAATTGATAAGAGATGAGATGATGCAAGTTGGATGATGAAGCTGTACAGCGGGTAATTAGGGATGTCAATGACCCACTCTTGTGCGCAATTCCAGCCAAAGCCTCGGAATGAAAAAGGCACTTTTTATTAGTGATCCTTAGCAGAACTTAGATGGGGTTGGCTAAGATAAAGTTAGGTATGAAATACTTGAAATTTTATAAACATAAAACAATATTTGCAAACTCTAAAAAATAAGATATTATAGTTTATACAGTTTTTTTTTTTTTTTTTTGTGGTACGGCTTATGCCGTATGTATGTTCAACCCCAAAACTTTGTAGGTTCATAATTAGTAGGCCTTAGGTTCAGTAATTTGTGCAGGCTCGCCATGTCTTCACTTGTATGGGTTGGGTCAAACAAAAACTAGGGTGGCCCTACAGCAGTTGGTTCAAATTGAAACCATAGTAATTGACAAGTTCAGGTTCGTATTTGTTTTGGCCAAGTTAAATTACATCTGAATTCATGTAGCCTTACTTTTTTGCATTGAGTTGTGTCGAGTATAAGAAATACCAGTGAGCCTGAGCCTTCCACAAGATTTATAAGACTGAATCAAGGTGAGCAAAAGTCATCTTGGCTCGGTAATTTTACAGCTCCATCCCTAATCAAAATTTGTATGCAGACGTTTTTGAATTGTTGATTTCATATGATAATCGTAATAAAGAAAAAAGAGAGAGATTGTATGTGATAATCCTGAAAATCATGCAGCATAGTTCAGAATCCTTTTGAGAGGAACTATGGACTTGCTCCTTAATTTATTTTTCATATAATTATGCACACAAAATTGTACGATTATATGCACAAGCGGAAAATCAATGGCTATTAATAGCAAGCCATGACTGTATGTTGCCGTTAACAGTCACAGGAGATTTTACTTACGAAAATTTACAATTTTGAAAACTGCAACACCACCTTAGGATTGGTCTACTACTGGGAAGGTGTATGTTCCTGAGTGTGGCGATGATCTAGCTCCATGTGATGGTATCTTGTATCGATTTCAGGATCCAGGACATGTTGCGAGCATAACTTTAATCTGGACTCTGTTTATTGTGAAGCAGCAGTGTTCAACTTGATAATCCATCTCCATATCTCTGATGAAACCGTTGGGTTGTGGGTTGTGATGCACCTTCTCCATATTTACACTTGCAGAACTAAACCAATATGCTACTATTGTCCTAAGTGGACTGCAATGTCACCTCTTCAGCTCTTGGTGTCGCAAACTCTTCAGATGCCTCTGGTGTGTCTTCTTCACTAGGTGGCACCAATTGCCAAAAGAGAGGTAGAAACTTGTCCCAGTCCTTCAGAATAGCAGACCCTTTGCTGCTTCCAGTTTTTTCCTGAAGAGAGGAAAACAAATGTAGGTCAACTTCCATATCTGTGAGCAGAAACAACGGTTGTGTGCCAAGGTGTCCGGTGTCTGTGTCTACAATATACTTACAACATGAGATTCAATGAGGTTCTTAAGCTGCATCTGCCCCACAGTGGCAGTCACTCGCTGAATCTTCACAATCTCCTTGTTTACCTGTTACATGTGATAAGGTTTGAACATGGGAGTAGAAATGTAAAATGTATGGGAATGTAATAACAGAAAGCTCAGATGAGGAAAGCGACAACTGGAGCTAGGAAAGTAAGATGTTAATGAAACAGTAATACATTGCTGGTCACTTTCTTTTCTTCTTTTTTCTTTTTATTTTTTTTTTCTCTTTTTTATTAATTTCAGCCTTGCACGGACTGATATTCCAAAAGCACAAATTGGAAGGACTCAGGACCTAGATAGGACACAAGTTACCCTTTTCTTAGTAACATGTTCTTTTAATAGCAGATTAGATATTGGCCTGTAAAATAAGTGAACTACAAAGATATAGTCCCCATGTGATAGATAAGGAATTTATGGTGTTTTCCATGAAAAATGCATGGGTTCAACAAATATGATTGTTTCTGGGTAAAATAACTTCATGTGAAAATTTAGAAAATTGAAAATGCATTTACTACAGTGACTAGTCATCAAACAATTCATTTGCACAAACCTTGGGTATGAAAGTGTTGTCTTCATCAAGCATGTACGCCAATCCCCCGGTCATTCCAGCAGCCACGTTTCTGCCCACTCTGAGATATGTAGCACCAAGGAATATAAACACCTAGTTCATTTCCATAAATTTGCTTGATGATGATAAAGGCAGGAAAGAAATAGTACATACTTGCCAAGTACAACCACACAGCCTCCTGTCATGTACTCACAACAGTGGTCTCCAGTGCCTTCGACCACCGCTTGAGAAAGAGAGTTTCTTACAGCAAAACGTTCTCCAGCTTTCCCTCTCACGAAGATTTGACCACCGGTTGCTCCATATAGGCAGGTGTTGCCAACTATGGTTGCATCCTCAGGGATGAAACCAGTATTTTCAACAGGCGTTATCACTAACTCTCCTCCAGCCATACCCTTAGAAGAGGTTTCTTTTCAGTGCTAATGTTAATTGTAGAATAGAACATAAAAAATGAGAATGAAATTGTCTGCCATGTTTCCCTGAACTGCACCCTGATGTGGCCATGAGATGCTGCCATGTGGAGCATCTCACTGCCACTGTTTTTTCATGTGTTATAAATGTATCAAGTGGGCCCCACATGAAAAAACAGTGGCCATGAGATGCTCCACATGGCAGTATCTCACGGCCACATCAGGGAGTAATTCAGGGAAGCATGACAGACGATTTTAACTCTAAAAAATGCATGCAACAATTTTAAGAAGCATACCTTTCCTACGTAGTCATTAGCTTCTCCCACTAATCGAATGTTCATTCCAGGAGTCAGAAAACATGCAAATGACTGCCCAGCACTTCCGATGAATCTGGAAATGTCAAGGACACTCAATTATTCCATTTTATCAATAAACTTGCATTTCAATACACAAAGATGCTAAACGGGTTTTTACTAGGGCACCACATACGTTATGTTCAGTTGGCCAGCAAAACCTGTATCACCATATTTCTTTGCAACTACACCAGCTATACGGCCGCAAACAGCACGGTCAACATTGTAAATCTTGACAGTTTTATTGGCTACTTTTTCATGTTCAATTGCATCAGATATCTGTACAATGTATACATTGATTAATATGAATATTTTGATTTGAATACATTGATTAATATGAATATTTTGATTTATTCAACTTCAAAAGTCATCTAACCACAAGCACAAATTGCTGAATAGTTTCAATCCACATGGAAACTAAAGAGGCATATATTGCTAAATTATAATTGGCGATTGGAAGAATAATTACAAGTGATCACATAAAGTAGTAGCAAAGCTTAACAGTGGAAAGAAGAACGGAGTAGAAATTAGCAACATACTAGACATCATCTGTCTGTCACAATCAAATTTTAACGATGTAAATACAAAAAGAAACAGTAAATATCACTGGTTTGAAGCTGGATGATAATAGGTTAAAGCTGCAGGAACTTGTATGAACACTGATTTTTGCTTAAAAATAAACTTTGTGGGAGGAAACAAAAAGGAACAACAGAACTGATGCAGAGGGGAACTTTCCACTCCCTTGCATAAGCTTTTACAAAACTTTTCTAATTCAACTCTTAACTCCGTCAATGAATGAGTGGTATTCTGTATTTATGACTTCCTTTTCTAGTAAAACTCTTGTAACTACAAATGAAACAAAATCTACCTTGGACCCTGCTCTGGTTTGACAAATTCATAGTAACTAAATGCTGAAACCTCTTAAGGTACAACAGCACTTCAAATTTCATCCAGGATGAGTTTGGAATTGCATAATTAATTGTTTAGTTTTAAATTTAATTATCAAAACATCATTTTTGAGCCACTAGTGCCTTCAGTAACATTAAAGAGATAATTTCTTATTTATAAGTAAAAGAAGAAAACGGCCAATAAGGAGTACCCAAGAACAACTTCTCCTTAAAACTTGTAACTTATGCAGGAATTTGTTTCTAGACACTAGTATTAAAAAAGACACTTTTACTCCCAAAACTTTGAGATAATCTTGGCAAGGCCCTTAATTACATCCATTTATTACACATCACCTTTTCCAGACAAGTAACTATTGCCGCTGTAGATCAGTCTATCACTGAGTCACATATGTGAAAGTACTTACCCATAAAGCACAAGAGGAGCCACATGCAGCACAAGGCACAAGATTTCCCATCAGGGTGACTTAAAGAGGTCTGGGGACTAGGAAATTTTCCCACAAAATTTCCCATTTCAAAGGACTGATGTCATAACTATCAATTTCAGAAGAAATATCAAGCCTTCAGAAATGGAAATTTTGGGGAGATATTTTGTGACATTCCAACATTTAAGAGATTTATAAGGAAAGTCCTTTAGAATGGGGGATTTGCAGGAAAATTTTCAATATTAACCTTTATGGGTTTTATTTCCTGATAAATATGGAAAATAAAATGCTGAAAATATTTTAACAAATTTTTATAAACTACGTTTCTTTGGTTGTTTATAATACCATTATTATTAAAAAGAAAAAAAGAGGTAGGAAAGTTCAATGGCCATTACTGACTGAGAGAGAGAGAGAGAGAGAGAGAGAGAGAGAGAGAGAGAGGAGGGAGGCAGAGAGTAAGAGAGAGAGAGAGGGAGAGAGGGAAGGAGGGAGGAGGGGGAGAGAGGGAGAGAGGACCCAACTTGGTTGTTGAATGAGATGGAAGAAAAACAAGGAAAAGTGGTAAATATAGTAACAGAATGAGAGTATTCTGATAATCATAATAGTAACCAGAACGATGAGAAAGGATTCTGATGTTGTAGAGGACAAGCAACACCAATCACCAGCTCTTTGTCATCATTTGATGAAGTGCTTCACCAATATTTTAAGTGATCAACAGAAGGAAACATGGGCATAGGCAAGAAAGTAATGACGATCTGCGGCTATAAGAAGCAGAGGATCCTGATGATTGTGTTGGTAACTAGATAATGATAGCAATGATGATGAATGAGAGGATGACAGATTATAGTCACAGGCTTGCACGAGCAGCATTATTGTCAGAGACTGCAGATGAAACAGAAGATAGCGAGGTGTGGAAGATACGAAAGCAAGATAGTCTAAGCACCTATGTGATGAACCCTCTTTAGGAAAAGCCTAGGAAAATAAAAAATATAAAAAATATTTTATTAATTAAACCTACAAATATTAGTAGAGTATCAGTAATTAGGCTAATGGAACCAATAAATAAAGACCAAAATGAAATCATATAACTTGTAATTCATATCATGAAAATGTCTTAGCATGTCAAAATTTGGAAAAAGAACAAAGGATGGAACTACGATTTTGGCTAAATAAGTGAATTAAAAAAGGAAAGCCAAAAACAAAGCAGAGGTATAACATTGTTGGTCATGTAT
Organism: Buxus sempervirens; assembly: GCA_947561395.2. Lineage (NCBI taxonomy): Eukaryota > Viridiplantae > Streptophyta > Magnoliopsida > Buxales > Buxaceae > Buxus > Buxus sempervirens. Next base: position 54,593,264 of record OX387182.1, read on the forward strand.
ATATACACTCAACATAGAGAGAAAAAGAAAAAGAAAGAGAGATAAACTAAAGTAACTCTGTTTTAACCCATAAAATAATACTATCTTTTATATGTTGATTATGTAACTACAAAAATAATAGCAGAAGCAAATAAAATTACTGATATAATCTTAATAAATAATTTAATGCATGCTATTTGGAATTTGGATATAGGAGACCACTAGGTAGGCAGCCATCCAAGTAACACCTTCCACCTTAGCATGGTCTGAAGCACCATATCTTTTGAAAAATTGAAGCAGCCACCTAGCCACCACTTTGACTATACCACACATAAAAAGGATTTCAGATCTTGTGAACAAGTAAAGAACAATTTTGTTCCAGAAGCTAAGGATGTTATTTTCCTGGCTCACATGGAGGAAAAAAATTTCCAATTTTTTTTCTGAGACAAACACGTGAAAAATCAGAAATATAAAAAAAATACTCTTCTGAGAGTTTCCTGGCAAAACAAATAGAGCCTTAAGGATTTTAAAACCTTTGCTGCACCAAGCATCCATCTTGCAAAGTGCTGCACCAGGCATTAATCTTGTGAAGTGCCTGGTGTTTTGGGCATATGCCTATGCTGTCAAGTGGGTGCTTTCTCACAAATTTAACCCCTGACAAAACATTTAATTGGTCGACTTTTTTTTTCTTTTTCCAATAAATGATAATTACAGAAAATTAGTTCATTGATGCTTATAAATGAGGTTTTTATTACAAAATTATAAATGAAATAAAATGGAAAAGAGCAATGAGGTTTTTATTACAAAATTATAAATGAAATAAAATGGAAAAGAGAACCTCCAGTCTTAGCTTCTTGGGGCGGGAAAAAAAAGAAAAAGATTCTTATGTTTCATGAAGAAGTTTCCATTCTAAGCTTCTGCTACTCCCCTTATCTCCAAGAATGGAGAAGAAGAATAAGAAGAAGCTCCTCGCCTCAGCCTATGCTTATGTTCCTCCCCAAGGAAGGATAAAAAGACAAAGTTCCAAAAAGGTCTTGTTCTTGCCTGTTTCTCACTACCATCCATAATAATGCTTAACTAATAACTTAATCCGGGTAAGAGTAAGAATGATAAAGATCAAGTAACCCCCACCAATCATATGATATTTGCTGGGCAATTGGAATCAGCAATTTCGTCACTGAGGCTCACTTAGGCATTTGGTAGCACTAAGCATTTTTATCTTCCAAAAAAAAAAGCAAGAAAATCTTATTTTGTCGTTACACCTTTAACTAATTGATACTTTATCTCTTCAAATATATGTCCCCAATCTAGTATATTTTTCATGGCTCGAGGAACTCACTTCCCAAATTTTGGAACCAATTGTATATCAACCCACTATAGTCCATTTATAGAAAATAGTTTTGTACATGATCATCAAAGTCCAGTCTTAAGCAACATACATCTTTCTGTCAGGCCTTATCTCATAGTCATTACTCATTAGCTATGTTGCATGAAAACTTCTAAGTAGCCTACCATGTTGGACGCATGCTGGCATCCCAAATTTGACATACTGTTCTGGAATGATGTTAATAGTATTCCTTTTCTTTATTTATACATTACAAATTAAAAGTTAAGATAGAATATGAATACTCTTAACGCAATATGCTGGAAAGTTCTACTCCCCCCACCCACGCACAACACAACCACCTCCCCCTCCTCCTTCCTTATTGAATGTCAATAATATAATAAATAAAAATTTTAGTTTTTACTTTCAATTTTAGAATTGGATAGTTCTCCTTTCTTTTAGGGATTTTGATTTATCCTGTTAGGAGTTTTGAAAAGTTGATAGCCACCGATTTTTATATTGCATTGCAATAAGCCTCTATTAGAAAGCATATAGATTATAGATCAGTCTAATGATATCCATTTCTATGTACTTTTGTTCAACACTAATTTACTATGTTTAGCTTCAAAAATCATTTTTTTTTATAATTTATAACATAACAATATACATAGATAAAGCACCCTATATATGCACGTTCATAGCACTTGCTCTCCACTAGTGTCCTATGAAATTAATCATATTTGGTCCAAGGAGCTTGTACAGATAAATAATTACCAAGGATTTTCTATTACTGAAACTATGAAATAATCCAGGTCATCATGTCTAATGCATATACAAAACAGGTGTATGTATGAATCAACGCATGCATGCATGAAAGTTATTCTATCACCTCTTAGAATGTCATACTTGCCGAGTTTCAGTAACATTTAATCAATATTGTGGCTAGGGATGCAATGCAGGTTACAGACCTCAAGGATAGTTAGGGCTGTAAAATGGGCCAAAGTAGCCACTAGCCACTGATATAGTTAATGAGCTTTAGCAGAGCATTACAAAGCTTGACTCATTTGGCTAGATTAGTTTTTTATTTTATGTATTTATTATTATAAAAAATGAAAAATATTATTACTTTTATAATTTTTAATTCTTCTTTAACCTTATATATCCATTTGGCCTGATTACAATTTCGGATCTAGCCAAGCATTGACAAGCCGAGCCTAAGCCTCTCTCAATGTTTATGAACCCAAGCTGAGGTCAGCATGGATTGGCTTGTTTAAAGCCCTAATGACAGTACATTTTAACATTTATTATTCATAAAAGAAATTAATTAACTAAACAAAGAATATAAGATAATTGTTACCTCTGGATCTGAAAGTAAAATATCATCTAAAACAGCACCATTAGTGTGAACTTCCTGATTCCTGATTGCGGTGCTGCTCCACTTTGGTAGTCCAACATTCTGGGAATTAAAAAAAAAACTGCACATTGTCAGAACAAATAGACACTGATGAAATATAAAATGTGGGTACAGATAGATGTTGCGTGACATACAGACAGAATATAACTGAGATCAAGCTGTTGGGTCTTCATTAATGGGATTTTTCGTGGTCTTAACAAATCTGTTCGTCCAATGATATCATCCAACTTTTCATAGCCCAACTGAGCCAGCATGCCCCGTACCTGGCCAAAAATTTGAAATGATGTGAATATATTTAAAGGGAAAACTAGAATACAAATGTTGCCTTGTTCAGAGTAAAAAACTTGAATCATTTGACCAATCAAATCAAATAGAAAATGTTATAAGCTAGAAGAAGACTTATTATAATAGTAAATTTTTTTTCTATATATCAACAAGGCAGACAGATGGATCACCTCTTCAGCAACATACAAGAAATAATTTACAAGATCTCCAGGCACACCAGGGAAGCGGGCACGCAGTTCTTCTCTCTGATGTAAATTTGTTGAAGAAAAAGGAGAAATCCACAAACATATTCAAAGTTGTTAGATCATTAATGGGAAACAAGGAAAATAATTTGTCAGTCCTCCTGTACCTGACTAGCAACACCAACTGGACAATTATTTGTATGACAAATTCGAGCCATAACACACCCAGTCGCAATCATTGCCACAGAACCAAAACCATACTCATCGGCACCCATTGCTGCAGCCATTAGAACATCAACACCACTTTTGAAGCCACCATCAACTCTGAGAATTACTCTTTCTCGGAGTCCATTCTCAATGAGTGTCTGAAAAAAAATTATCACTTCAATATCACAAGTGGTTCCACAGAAATCCAAAAAGTAGAAAAAAAAATTTATTCTTTTTGACAAACATCTAGTAAACCTGGTGAGTTTCTGTGAGTCCAAATTCCCAAGGACCACCAGCATGCTTAATGGAACTTATGGGGCTTGCTCCAGTTCCTCCGTCATGACCTGATATCTACGAACCAAGAGATATGTACAGAAGATAACCATCAAAAGTAATCTAGATGTCCTTTGAAAGAAAGATTCTTTGGAATTTTATACAAGAATAATTTCAAAATAAAGCTAGAGATTTATATGCTTGCTGCACATTTAAAAAGATAATATGTAATAGGAAATTGAGTGTAAAGTAGAGTTAATTGTCATCTACAAGTTTAAGCAACATCCCTTTTCACTTAAGAAAAATGTGACTGCTCATTTATGTGAATTTTGAATTATAAATCTCGAAGATGGTATGACATGATTCATGTCTCAAATTGGTTGAGTATTACATCATCTTCCTCGAGCTTGCATTGTTGTGGAAACCTCACATTTTTTGTTTTAGCTTAAACCTAGGTTTATGCATCAATAATATACAAATATAACCTTGAGCGTGGTTTATGCATCGATAATATACACAGGTAACCTTGAATGTAGTTTCACGGATTTACGATAAAGATGGTGCCAGCTCATAATTTACAATATCCATAGTGCTGGTCATACATGATGTTAGTGAGGATGAGTTTGACATATTTCTGTCGATACATAAACTCTGTAATGTAGTAGTCTAATGTGATGCATACTCTAATAGTGTGACCCTAGTCAGGAGAGGCATGACATGAAACCATATCAGACTCAGAATTCAAATTTTTCATGGCTTTTATTGTATTTTGGCTTGGCTTTATTTGTATGAAAAATTCCTAACATATGTTTAGATTAATAAACAGGGATGGGAGGGCACTTAATGGCTTCAAGTTTGGACAAAATGTATCAATTGTGTATGTCCCAAATATGAAACCTGTGATAGCCAAGTTTTAGCTTGTCCTTTTAATCTTCATCTATGATTCCTTGTCTATGTTCCTTGTTTATGTTTGTCTATACAGTAATGTGTGTATTAGTGTTTTTTTAATATCATTTGTATGGTCTATATAGCTACAAAATCAGTGATATATATATATATATATATATATATATATATATATATATATATATATCTATATATGTCTAAATATATTGGATGATACATATTATCAGTAATTTGCAGTTGTTTAACTATGGCAACAATCTGAATTTCCAAATCCAGACGGAAGTAGACTAGTTTAAGTTGCTTTGTCAAACAGATAGTACACTAGTTTAGTGGAAGTGAGGGACAGCTGGGTAGCTGTAGAATCCCGAATTTTGGTAAAATAATAACATAATTATAAACCTAAATATTAGAAGAAATAAAATAAATAAATTTGAAATATTGGAGGATAAATATTTAATCTGAGTCATTGAGAGATCAAAATTATAATTCATACTCATATTATGAAAAGAAATAATGAGGAGATTAAATCTGAAAATTTTGAAATAAATCTAATGGTTAAATACGGTATAATAAAGAAAAAGGGTATTTTGGTCTTTTTCCAATGGCCAATTATTAAATTAATAAAATAAATAATTATTAGAATTGAAATAATCAATTAGTTTTATGTTGGATTAAATTGGGATTTAAATAGCCTAACTTATAGTTTAAAAGACGAGAAAATGACCTAATTGTAATTATACTTAATTAGGGGCCTTAAATTTGAGGATAAGATGAGTTTTGGAGTATTTTAGTAATATTTTAAAATATGGAAAATAATTAACACGAAAATTAATTAAATTAGGAGTTTCTTTTGTATGAAATTTAGGAGAGTTGTGATGAAATAGGAAGTTTTCCAAATAGAATTAAGAATCATAGTTGGAAAGTTTCCTAATCCATTAGGACTTGTATTTAGGTGAGTCTATAAAAGGAAAGCATTAGCGAAGATTTAGGGTTTCCATTAATTCAAATGTGTGGAGAAAGGAGAAAATAAAATTGGTGTACACAGCTGGAAAAATAGAAAGAAGAAAATAGAGAGAAAATAAGAAACTATAGAGAAAAAGAGAAGTTGCAGAAAATTCCAACCAGAAACCATCAAACGGCGATCTAGAGACTATCAACTATTGGGTCAGCCTCAAATTTGGAGGTTTTGTTCTTAACTAGTGGTTCTTCAATCTGAATGGTGGAGATTGCGTTTGGAGATCCCTAGAGTTGTGCGAAAATTTCAGAAATTGGCTTTACCTTGAGGTTTATTGGGAAAGAAGGATTTCGTGTTCTTAAGGCAAATAGTAATACCATTTTTCATTTAATCGTTGCATGGTTTTTATTTTATTGGTTGGAAACGATTTGGAAAGTATTATGAGATGATTTAGAAGCAAAACAGTGTGATTTTAAGAAGAAATTTCGTAGGTTGTATGATTATGTTTTGGGTTTCTACAAAAATTGTTAAAGTGTGCACAAACGTTTGGTTTTTTATTAGATTTAGAAACATCGCAAATCTAAGTTTTATTGTGTTTAGATTGATCTATTATGTTTAGAGGGTGTTTACACATGATTTCGAAGGGATTGGAGGAGCTGGTTTAGAAAGATTTGGATTTGAAACCAAAAATTCACAAAAATTCATGAAACCCAGAAAATTCAGAAAAATAACAGACGCTTGCAATGACACTCAAGTATTAGACCAGGCGCTATATTGTTAGAGCCAACGCTCGTCGCCACTCGAGCGCCATCAAAGGCATCCCTCTTGTATTTTTTTTAGAAATTTCAAACCCGAGAGTTGTAATTTTTGGTAAACCAAGCGCTCGGGAAAAGGCTCGAGCGCCATCCCGAGCGGCCAGAACTGGAAATTCAAGTTTTCTCGAGCGCCCGTCAGGACTCGAACACCCATGACAGATTTTTTGTATTTTTTAAAACTACCTAGTTTTTTATTAAAAATTGTTTTTATGGAATTCCAACTCATGTATCAATTAGATTAGGATATTTTGAGAGAGTTTGCATTGGCCGATGATTAATTTTGAATTTTATAAATAATTTGGATATGTTCTACTTAATGACTTTTATTTGAGTTTATTGTTCAAAATCCTTTTTCCTTTCAACTTGGTTTGATTTTATTGTTTCCTAAATTCGTATTTAACCTATCTAAAGATGTTTCCATAGTTATTATGATAAAATTGTGATTATTTTTCTCCATGTACCTCGAAGTGCTGAATTTCTCACTCATATAGCTTGGGTTTGAGACTTGGATTTCCTCCATATATCTTGGAGTGGACTTGTGGATTATTGATGATGTTTTTGGTATCTAAAATAACATGTTTCAGTATTTGATTGCCTTTTGTCTACTGAGCATAGCTTGTTATAGATCCATAGTTTAGCTAGATTATAAAGTGGGTCGTTCTTTGTTTAGTTAATCCCGTGGTCCATTTATGCATTTTAGTCCGTGTATCTCGGCAATCCTCTTCCTTGATCCATGTATCTCGGTGGAAAGTTGGAACTCGCAACAATTATTTTCCTTGATCTGTGTATCTCAGTGGGAAGTTGTGGTTGTACATGCCAACCTTGATCCCCGTATCTAGGTGAGTACTCCCCTATGTTGGAATTCATGTATCTCAGCCAACATATGTCGGGAGGTGGCATTTGGAATCGGGTTTTTAAATTTTCAAAGATGTCTTATTTCACGAGTCCTATGATGTCACAATTGTGTGGTGTGTTGATTGTACTATTTAAACATTAATTGTTGGTTTTATTTTGAAGATATGTGGTTTTGGATTCATGGTATATTATTCTTGGATATTTGGTATTTGCCTTATATATTTGTAGGAGATTTGTTTAGGAGTTATTTCTTTTATAGTAGGTTTTGAGAATTGTTTAGAATAGGTAGTTTACCCTTTAAATTTCATATCTGATTTATTGAGTTAAGAAGTTTATTCTGAGAATGATTAGCACTTTTATATTGAATTAATGAAAGAGTTATTTAAATTTTAGCGTACTCTGATTTATCTTTATCTATTGTGCTATCATTCTTAATTGCTTTATTATCATTCAAGTAATACATTGATCCATTGAAAAAAAAAAAAAACTACCGGATCCGGGGCGTTACAGTAGCAGTTCACCACCTCTCCACTTGTCCCTATTAGGCTAATTAAAATAATTAATAACGAATCGTTATACTCATCATAAATTAAAATAAATTCCTCTATGAAGGACTCAAAAATCAAAAGATAGCTAGAAAAAAGAAAGAAAGAGACAAAGAGGACTGCGATTTGGTGAGTTGCACAAGGAGAAGAGGTAGAAGAAGAGCATAACTAGGAACATGATTTACAAATCACAAAAAACCAGGTAAGAATTCAAATTGAACTTCTTGTTTTTAATCCTAAATTGAATTGCATCTATTTTAAATCTTTTATAAATAAGCATGTAATTCCAAGCATATATTCCTCATATTTTCTGTAAATAAGCATATTTTAGATGTTCTATAAGAACAAGTTATCAGCAGAAATCCTAGGCTCAAATTCTTTTTCATATCTCTGCTTCTTCTGTTTTACTTAAATTCTACCAAGAACTTACTGACTTTTAAATTTAATTGTTTCACATATTTACCTTTATTTTGGTTATGAAATTTGGTTGATTGAGAATTTATAATGAGTTTTCAGATTTGGAGAAGCAAGATCTTATAGATTACATGTTGAATACAAATTTTCTATGAATTATTTTCTAAAATTTAATTACAGATACAAGAATTGGAGTTATATTTATTCAGTTTCATTATCCATTTTATTTTACATGAAAACTAGTAATGTTACTCCATGGAAGTACAGATATATAATAAAAACGAATAAAAATGAGTGTAATTTTAGTTTAGCAAATAATTTATATTAAAGGTGCTTTTCCTGGTACATAGAACGATATGGATTTGTATTGATCAAAGAATTGAAAATATTCATTATACTTCTTTTTTATAAGACTATACAAATTTCTTATAATGGTGAGGATTCTTTATATTTGAAATACTTAATAAGGCTGGGTCTTGAAGGCCAAAGGCCATAAAGTACCACAATCTTTGTTTTTATTGCTTGTGTTTTTTGTGATTTGTAGATATCTATTGATGAGGGCTTAGAGATGTTATTGACGAGTGATAAGAGGTGCTATTGATGAGTTTTGAGAGATGCTATTGAGGAGTGGCGAGAGGTGCGGGGTGCTATTGATAAGTGATGAGAATTATTTTATGCTTTTTATGATAGATTATATTTTACCACAAGCCTTTAATGTTAGTAAGCCAAATTGTCTAGTGGCTATCATGAAAGGAGGCCACCAATAATCATGCATGAGGATCCCCGGCCAATCGGCTTAGACAACCCAGGTATAAGGATAGCATTCAAGATCCATGCCAATTTCATTATTCTTTTTCTAACAGTTGCATGTAAGCTTCTGATTTAAAACTTCTGGTTTATTTAAATGTTCCATGATTAATTACTATCTCCTTTTTTACTAAAAAAATAGCAATGGTTAAAGCTTGATTTTATTACCAAGGATGTGATTTTAACCACAAAACCTTGAATTGATTTAGGAAATCATATATCCATCGCCTTATTCATATAAATGACTTAATTGGGTTTAATACTCATCCTAGTTTTCAAAATGAATTTTAGAGTAAGATATTCAAAAGAGCAAAAGATCAATAGACAGTAAATACTGTGTAAAGTAAAGAGAACAAATCGAGATTTTTGGGTGTTTAGTTTATATTGGTTCTTATTAGTTTATATTAGTTCTTATTCCAGTCAAGGTTGATCCTTTCTGTAAGTTTTTTATACATAAACCTTTTATACTCCATCTTGTATCTTCTAATAGATAGACATGTTTTTGGCTAGTTTAATTTTATGATATAGAGCTTTCTTAGACCTTCCACTATATGAGTATGGTTGGAGATTCATACCAGGATCTGGGATGTTACAAAACCAGATACTAACTTAAAAACAAAAACAAAAAAAGGAAAAAAAAAAGCAAAAAACAAAAACAAAATAAAAAAAAAATCAATTTTTTAGCTGAGTGATAAAACATCTACCAGCACCTTGAGAAAGCCCTCCTATGGAATACTTAATTTGCATGGGGTTATTTCCTAAGGGACAAGCTCTACTTAAATGATGGCTGTTTAATTTGAAATATTTTATTTAATATTTGAAAGAGAGTCCAGTTGATAGACCATGTACTTTTGGTAAGTTATTAAAAATATGACTAATAAAGCATGTTACGTTCTCTATTATTTTGTGAAATACTGTGATTAATTTAAATTATGTTATTGAATAATCGATATGAATACCTAAAACTATTGTCGATTTCAAGATAATGATATTATCTTGAATTTCTTTTATGTAGCGTTCACAATTAAATAATGTGAAATGTTTTATTTATGACATGTATATATATATTTCATGGAAAAAATACTTGCATGATTTATGAATGAGAATCCGGTGCATATAAAATTGCATTAAACGAAACATTACATGATTGCATACTAATTAGAGAGCAAGGTGACAATCTGGGATCCAACATTTACCGACAACTCTATGGATCAAGTGAGATGTGAGGGTTGGAACAAAAAGTCACCAACAACCTGATTTATTATTCTTTATCCATATATTCGTAGGGTTCAAGAGAACAAACCTATATTCGTACGGTTCGAGTTCTAGAAGTTAAAGATGCTCTAGTCAAAAAGAGAATAGGAAAAGCCTTGGGCGTAGATGGCATCCCTATAGAGATGTGGAAGTGCATGTGAGATATTGTTGTATTTTGGTTGACTAAATTATTTAATGAAATTCCAAGGATTGGAAAAAGGTCAAATGCTTGGAGGATCAATACAATAATACCAATATATAAGAATAAGAGAGATGTGCAAGAGTGCAAATTACTGGGGCATTAAACTTATGAGTCACACTCTGAAATTGTGGGAAAGAGTGATTAAGACAATTAATAGAAAAGTCTAGAAAAAAGAAAAAAGATTTGCATATGGTTTTTATTGATTTAGAAAAAGCATATGATAGGGTTTCAAGAGAATTAATTTGGTGGATTTGTATAAAAAATGTGTACCAATGAAATATATTGATGTAATGAAGGATATGTACGAGGGAGTTTTAACTAAAGTGAAAACTGTTGGAGGTAAAACAACTCATTTCCCAATTAAGATAGGTTTGTATCAAGATTCAAGGGTCAGCTCTTAATCCTTATCTTTTTGCTTTAGTTATGGATGAGTTGATGAGTCATATTCAAGATGAGTTGCCTTGGTGTATTTTATTTGCAGATGATGTGGTATTGGTGGGCCACACTACAGAAGAAGTAAATATTATGCTCGAATTGTAGAGAGAGACCTTAGAATCAAAGCGTTTTAAAATAAGCTATGTGAAGAAAATATATGAAATGCCCTTTTAATACAAATAGCAATATAACTAATGAAACTATTAGAGTTGACAATCAGGATATCCAATTAAGTAATAAGTTCAAATATTTTGGATTAGTGATACAAAAAGATAGAGAAATTGATGAAGATGTTTCACATAGGATTAGAGCTGGTTGGCTAAAGTTGAGGATGCTTCTAGGGTTTTAAGTGATGAGCGTGATCTACTTAAATTAAAGGGTAAATTTCATAAGACAGCAACTAGACCAGCTATGTTGTACGCAAGGTTTACCATTTTGGTGCAAGAGTGTGCAAATTAAATAGGGTAAAAAGGGACAAAAACTGGATTTTTTGGATTTTGGGGAAATTTCGCCAGCACGCTGCTCCGTTTCGCCGGCACGCCGCCCTATTTCACCAATAAAAATGAACAAATTTTCATTTTTCTCCCCTGTTTCACCCCATTTCGCTTGGTACACCGCCAAAAATCACCAGCGATGCAATTAAGCGATTTTTCTCCTTAGAAACGCATCACTACCTCCAAAAAAACGAAATTTTGGTGGCATACTGCGAAACTGTAAACACTGGTTGTATTGGGCAGAATGTTGGGCAATTAAGATGTTCAGAAGATGAGTGTTATCAAGATGAGAATGTTAAGATAGACTTGTGGCAAAACTAAGAAAGACAATAAGAAATAAAGATATTCGAAAGTGGTTAGGAATAGCATGCATTAGGGATAAAATGGAAGAAAGTAGGTTAAAGTGGTCTGGTTATGTAAAGCGGAGACCTAAAGATGCACTTGTTAGGTTTAAGAGTATGCATATTAAAAGGCCTAAGCGAGCAAAAGGAAGACCTAAAAAAACATGGATGGAGTTTATAAAACAAGCTTTACAAAAACATAAATTAACTGAAGATATAATTTTTGATAAAGTGGGATGAATAGACAAGATTGTGGGAATTGGCTTATGATGATCCCTATATGTCGTGGTGAGAGTTTTTGCAACGCCCAAGATCCAACTTATAGGATTTGGTTTATGATGAGAGCCTAGACTTGAGATTGAGTCAAATATTAACATAGATGAGACCGTGTTGTGATTTGGAATCAAACACATTCAAAGGGATGTCTAGGTCATCTACGGATGGATTCTCTTTTCCAAAATTAATGGTTCAGCTTTGTGATTTGACTGCTTGAAAATTTATAAAACTGCGATTCACATGTAGGATACTGTAGTGGAGTTTGTTGGGTAGAGGACCTTACAATTGGAATATGCGCTATTAGATGTACTCCAAAGACACATCACATGCATTGCATGCATTACATTCCTGTCATCATCATCATAAGCTAGTTCCCACAAAAGTAGGGTCAACAACACGAATCTTGTCTCTCCATCCCGCTCTATAAAAAATCATATTTTCAGTTAATTTATATTTTTTTAAATCTTGTGTTATAGACTCCATTCATGTCTTTTTAGGTCCCCCTCTCGCTTGCTTAGGCCCTTCAATCTGTACACTCTCAATACATACTTGTCATGTATATATTTACATGTTTTGTATTGCATAGCACTTTTTTTTTTTGATAAGTAATGAAGAATATATTAAACAGCTAAATATGATTCTTACAGAGATTAATAGCATCCCATGAGGAATGGATGCACACACAAACCAAACCATGAAGACCCCACCACAAAACAGACCATGAAAAGAAGACCCCAAATCTAATACACCCACCGCAATATCCCATATTCAAACCATGAAAAGTAAGTCTCTACTGCACTAACATTTCCTAATTTCTTACAACCTCCCCCACCCCTAAGCCATGAAACTCTAGACAAAATGATGACCAAAAAGCTGCCAGGGACAAGATTGCATCTATTGTTGGCCCTTTGCCCCTTCCCTTATCCTCAAAAACTTTCCTATTCCGATTCAGCCATATCATCCAAAATGTAGCAAAAAAGACAATTGAATACAGCTTTCTGCCTTGCTTTGACATGTGTGTAAACTTCCACTGTTCAGCCAAATCACATAGAGCTCTTGGTAGAACCCACTGTACCCCTACAAGTGATAATAATCTCCTCCAAATAGAGCCTGCAAAGTCACAATGCACAAATTGATGGTCTATTGTCTCCCCATCCCTCATACAAAGTATACAAACATGTGGTGAAATAGCCCAAGATTTTCGACGACGCTGGAGGATATCAGAAGTATTAATCCTATTTAGAAATTCAGTCCATGTGAAGGCTTTGAGCTTAAGGGGAAATTTGGCTGTCCATAAAAAGCATGTGGGAAAACGGGGTGATGAAGATAAATCTTCTTTCCCAAAATGTGATGCACAAGAACTACAAGAAAACGTACCACTGGGATATTCCACATTCTAACATCTGGAACTGAAGGATGAATAACTACCTCTTTAAGAGACTCGAACAATGTGCCCAACTCCTCCAATTCAGAATCACGTAAGAATCTACGAAATTGAAGATTCCATTAAAGACCATTATCAGACCAAGAAAGGATCTCACAAACAAACAGATCCCTGAGGGTACGAATACGATATAAATGGGTAAATTGAGAAGCAATACAAGATTCACCCCACCAAACATCAGACCAGAATTTCTTGGTATCCTCCCATGCGAAGCTTGGTGACACAAGAGGCAAAAAAGACGAGGCTAGAGCCACAATAAATTTCCAAGGACACACAAGAAATGTTGACGTTGTGACTGACTTCTCGCCCATTGATGTGAATGCCGAATTTGCTCAAAATAACTTGATGCATCCTGGGTTTGCATTAATTGCTTGAAAATACATTTGCATAATATAAATTCAGCTAGTACATGTTCGATTTTACTTGGCTGAATTCGACATATCCAAAGTTTCCAATGGGACATAAGCCTATAGAATATTGCCTAATGAGCTTTGCTCTCTCTTTCATTTAAAGACTGCAAGGTAGATTACACCAAGATCGGCGTACTAAGACACTGTGAAGAGTATTTCTAGAGCAGATAGGGTTTAATTTTGAATCATAGTAGTTTGTTGGATTTTATTGTTTTAAATTTTCGTGGAGTTTTATTACTATAGCTATTTGGTTGGCTTTTGCAAGTTTTATTTGCATATTATCGTACTTTGATTGACTTTTTGATGTACCTAATCTCAATTTTATTTGAAAGATTCCTTACGTTTTTAATTGATTACTGTAGTGTAGGTTCACGTCTTGCTTAATTCTCACACAAGGTAGCAATTAGAGTCACACTCTAAATCAGATGATTTACTATATTATTACTATACTGGATTTGGGGCATGACATATTTTGATGTATGGATCTGAATATTGGGAAATGTTGCTGAGAATCTGAGATGTGAATGTGCGTGGGAAGACGAGGAAAGATAAGGAATGAACATATTCAAAAGCAATTAGTTCTCACCTAAATAAGTGACAACATAAAAGAAAGTAGAGTAAAATGGTTGGGCAAGTAAAGTGAAGACCTTAGGCGGCAGCTGCAAAAGGTGTGAGAGGATATTCATTGAAGATCAAAGAGGGCAAGGAGAAGATTAATAAAATAGATGGAGTCTAGTAGATTGGATATAGATTCCCATAGGCAGTTGAAGATGTGATCTTTGATAGATTGGGATAAAGGAATAGGATTCTTGTTGATGACCCCAACTACTTGAGTAAGGAATTTGGCTTTGATTGACTGATTGATTGATTAAAATCTTCTTTGAGAAAATCGCATCAATAAAAAGGCAGAATTGTCCAACTAGTGTGACACACCAATTTTACTGGTAAACTCTTTATTTGCCTAATCCTCATTCAGGTTGTGTTTTTGCTACAATTCACAAAACAATCTTCAACTAAATATGTAAATAATTATGGTTCTACCCGTACATCAAAGTAATCTAAATATGTAAGTAAATATGGTCCTACCCGCACATCAAAGTAACATAAAGTATCGAAATCCCCAAGAAAAATAAAAGTAATGTCATTCCAAGAACTAGTTGGCAGAATGGCATATAAAAGATCTGCCAAATAGAGTTGCATTGGGTTATTTTAATCATCAAAATATTTTGTTTGATCAACCTATAAATTTTATTGACTGGATTCTTTCTTAAAAACCCAGCCGCTTTGATTCCCACTTACAGCCTTGATGGGACAATTAGTGTATAGAACGTCTAATCATATTTAAATAAGCAAATACTAGATTTTCAAGATACATAGTCAGTTCTAATTCAAAAATAACTCTACTGATGATTAAAAGTAGAAAATTAGCCATAAGCAAATACCTGTATGATATCAGCATTACCCTTTGCAACACCAGATGCAACAGTGCCAATCCCAGCTTCTGCCACAAGCTTAACAGACACCTTGGCCTTTGGGTTGACCTGTTTGTTTAGTAAAGTCAATAGCCCTTCATCATGATTTTCATGACTCCATGCATACTAATCATCATAACGGATCACAAGAAGCAATTTAAAGATCCAAAAGATCTATACAAGTTAAAAAAGGAAGAACACAACCAGAACTAACGTGCAAAAAATTTCACCTGATGAAGGTCAAAAATTAACTGGGCCAGGTCTTCAATAGAATAAATGTCATGGTGTGGAGGTGGGGATATGAGTGGAACCCCAGGTTTAGAATTCCTCAGCCTTGCAATATATGCACTAACTTTCTTCCCAGGCAGCTGACCTCCTTCCCCAGGTTTTGCACCTTGTGCAATTTTAATTTCTAACTGATCGGCATTGACCAAGAATTTTGGAGTAACACCAAAACGTCCTGAAGCAACCTAAAAGGAAACAAAATGTAGGAATTAGATTCATAAGTTTTAGAATATCAACTCATTTATATTCTACTAGGTGCTTCTTAGAGTACAAGCAATATCAAGTCATATGTACTCATTCAACAGCAGTAGTTATACCTGTTTGATTGCACTTGTAGCAGTATCCCCATTCTGAAGACCTTTCAGATGTGGAAGCGTCGGTGAATACCCATCGACAACATCTGTAAGTGGACTCCAACGAATAGGATCCTGAATGTTGAGAATGTCATGATTTTATAACAAATCTCACCACGATCGTGGGAGGAAGCTACAAATTGGACCAAAAGGAGGTAAAAAAAATGATGTCCACAAATAAAACTCTGTAAATAAGCACCGTAAATGTTACCTCACCACCTTCTCCTGAGTTGGATTTTCCACCTAATCTATTCATTGCAATGGCAATTGCCTCGTGTGTTTCTCTTGAAATTGCTCCAAGCGACATCCCACCAGTACAGAACCGCTTAACAATGGAAGATGCAGATTCAACCTTCCCCACTGAAATTGGGGGACGATCACTTTTAAACTCAAGAAGATCACGAAGAACCTAGAAATCAATGAAGATAAGATTTTTAACTTCATAATTATATGATATATGACCATTTTCCTATATCAGTTATAAACAAGGGGAGGACAACATTTCAAGATAGAACAAGAAGTAACTTCATCAACTCACATTCACGGGTCGATTAGCCAGGTGCTGCTGGTAAACAGAAAAGGCACTCTCATTCTTTTGGCGAACTGCCTTGTGGAGCAGTTTTGACATCTCTGGGTTGTTTCCATGATATTCGCCTATTGAAATTATATAAGCAAATATTATCAGGCAAGTCAAGAATAACCACAAATGGCACAAGCAATTAATTACATGAAAAAAAATCCATCATAAATACGCTTCTGGCAGTAAGGTTGAACTTGAGAAATAGTTTAGAATGATTAAATATCAGACATTCAGGCATAAGTGACCATCAGCTAATCTGTGAACTGAGGTCATGCAAAATCCAATGAACTCCAAATTGGGTAACAGAACGTTCAGTCAAGATGAAAATGCAGTTGGTTCCCAAGAATACTTATTCAACATAAAGCCATTTAGAGTCACATTACTTGCCAAATAATTTATTTCCAATTCACGAAACCCCATTAGCCAAAGCTCATTCTCTAGTTCAAATTTTTAGAAACTTTCATATCTATTTCCAATACCTCAATTCTTCGAGTGGCACATGGCAGATAAGGAATCCTATACAACAGAATCATAATAATAAATAAAAACAGAAAACCACAGTAAAAATGTTCTATAAACATGATGAGAAGAACTTTTTGACTAAAGTATAAATAAAAAGTAAACATACAATGATAACAAAAGACTCATAAAATATAGAACAATATTATAGAGCATTAACAGCAAGTCACAAAAAGACATTAAAGAAGAAGAAATAAAGGAAGATGATTTGGGAAACAGGGATATTAAGGAGAATCGGAAAATATTGACTACTGCAAATCCTAATTGAGACATGATGAATACAAAACCAAACCCCTCAGATGTAAAGGGTACAGTACCCGTGTACAATGAGGCTCAGATAGGCAGATTTGGTATAGGTGACATTCAGTCAAAATATAAAACCTTTTGGTAGAGCACGATTCCATGTCTCTGACCCCACTTGGTGGGAACTGGCTTATATTGATGATAATGACATTGATGATGATGATGATGATTCAATGATAAGCCATTGTATTTAGCACCTGTACTAAATTATGTCACATGGAACAGAATATCATCACTTCAATTTCAGCCTAATTTTTAGATGCCAAAAGTTGTCCAAAACCCATAATTTTGGAGTCATAAGAGGGCCTGACTAAAGAATGAATCAAAACTAAGCAATTCAGATATGGTTCCGGGAAAGTTCCCGTCAAATTGCAAATGAGGTGCTGGTCCATAACAGGATTTCAGCTTAGGTTTAGGTTTTAGTCTTAATGCTTTTGAGTGTCATTTTTAATAGTTACTAAGTTGTTGTAATTAAGTTAGGCAGTGAAATATATTTGTTAAGTACAAAAGATGACTTCGTTATTAGAAGCCAATAAAGAAGTAGGAATTCTAGCTTTATGGAAAGTTTTAGGTTATATAAAGCATTAGACGCCAAAAACATTGTAATATATGCATTTTGTTTTGAGAACTGAACCTAGTTACTTGATAATTAAAATGGAAAAGAGACAAGAAAAAAGAAAAGGAAAAGAAAAATTTTCTTACCCCATATTGAAACATGCCTAACTAGAGCAGGTATCAAGTCAGATATATGTCAAACCATGTCAATTGATCAAGCCATAGAAATGCCCGTCTGATTAAGCTCAAGTTTGGATGGGCTAAATGTGTTTGCATTATAAAATCACAGCCCAAAATATTATTTGAGAGGGTTCAATTTACCTACATTAACACCTACTATTACAAGAGATAGGATTAGTAAGGTCCAGGTTGTAAGCAGGTTTGGTCATGCTAAAATCAATTCAACCCGCTCAAATGAAAGGGTATCTACCCAACCATGACCATCGTGTGGACAGATTTCATTGGACTTAGACTAATTGACACTTGGTGAGATGATGATCGAACCCCACGGAAATGCCAGTCAAGTTTGTGGACTAGGTCAGAATTCGCAACCTCGCATTTTCAGGTTGATTGATGGGTCAGTCAGACCTTGCCACTCAATATACCCAGCTTATATAGTTTATATAGCAAGCATTTTTTATTTTTTTAATTATTTCTTCAAGTGATGAATCCTCCAGCAAAAAAATATATTCCTCATGAAGTTATCTCATCACAAAAATAAAGATTTAAATTAATAAAAGAGGTGCTCAATTTTATAAGTAATATTCAAAGATTTTATCATAAAACAATATAAAAAATGCCAAATAATAATTGGATAAGCCTAGTTCTTAATTGAACATCCTTGCAAAAATCAGCCAAAGCAGAGTTCTTATGCTACATGGAAACTAAAATTAATTGCTGTATAGAATTATAGTTGTTTTATTTGGTTGAGTTCTATTCATATGCACCTTATTAATTGTTTATAAGTTATATTATTTGGATTTATTAAACATTAGTTTTTTATTTGTAAGCTTTTACGGATTTTTTATTTAATTATTAACGCACTCTTATGGATTTTTATTGTGCCTATTCTCACGTTTTTAAATTGTATCTATTTCTTTATCGTAAAATTGATTCGGGTTGAACAAGCTCACGTACAACGCTTAATTCCCACATGAGATGGGTTATTACAATCACACCTTAAATTCAATGATTTACTACATTATTATTATAATGGATTTGGAGCATGACAAAATCCCTCCATTTTGCCATCCTAACTGGAACTTTGAGGTCATATAGAAAATATATTGTGATATCCATTGAGGCTAATTTTATATCACATTGATCCAGTGTTCGCTGTTTTGGGTGCTACCGAAAAATTGCTTTCGCAGCCCCCCGCATCCCCAGCAGTACGAAATTGGGGGCTGAACAACTTTATATAAGATTCGACGGGGTGCCAACAAAACGGGATGGAGGGGAATGTAATTTTTTACAAAAAAAAAATTGCCATTTAAATGAGAGAAATTTTGCTCAATTTGGCAAATTTTTGCCAAAATAAAAATAAAACTCAAGTTTTGTGTTTTTTTATTTTTCCAGCAAATCAGCGAGTACTGAAACGACAAACCTTGCATAGATCCTACCACTTAACATGAAATCAAGCCATGGTTAGAAAAGAGAGCAATGAGGGCAAATATGAAAAAGAATATTCTGACATCAATTGGATTTGAGTAGAAACAAATGGATCAACCAATACAGTTTTTTGCCAAATGTTTTACCGTTAGGCTAACTAGAATTGTCCCACAGGATGCATAATACTATAGCTTATGGATTCAATTTTGGTTTTGATATTCTAAATGATAACCATTGCGTTTAAAAGTCACCATATAGTGTAGAACTTAAATTTCAGACAAATCCAATTTTGTTTCCCTATTGATATTCTAAATGACAAAAATTGTCTTTAAAAGTCACCATTATAGAACTTAAATTTCAGACAACAAAGCATTAATCAGTATAATACTCTTGTTCACATCTCAAACTCTTTCCAATTCCAGTCCCCTAGTCAACTAGCTTCTAAAAATCTCTTATGCCAACTAATAATAGTGGAAGACAATGAACAAACAGTTTACTTTCAATGCATGCATGAAAAAATATCACTGTCAATTCATAAAATTTATGAATTCCTAGAAAAACTGAATATGAATTATAACAAAAGGTGATACCTCCTGCTCTGAATTGGATGAAACCAAAATTTTCTAGTCTTTTAGCTGTATCCTCCGAGAAAGCCTTCACCCAAAATGACATGGACTCCCTTGCCAACTGTAAAAAAGGCATCCAGTAAGAAAAATCCTCAAGGAGCTAATGATTGCAGATATTCAATCCTTACAGACAATAACCAGTAAAAGGCAAAACAAATAATACGGAGACTTATTAACTTTAGTTTCATGTTTCTTACCTCATCAAGGCTTAATCCACCAATCTTTGATACACTTCCACAAAATGAGAGATCCACAACCTCTTTTCCTAATCCATAAATCTCAAATATCTGTGCCCCACAATAACTGATAACAGGAAACTTGTAAGTTTAACCGTCCACAAAACTGATGACAAAAGCTGAATGCACAAACTAGTACAGGATTAGCCATGTTTAGAAAATGGATAGAGATATTCAAAGAGCAGTGTAAGGTGAAATTAAAGAAAAAAGGAAAAAGTTGAAAGATTGTACAAACCTAGAAAGCAATGAGATGCCCATTTTAGAAAGAATTTTGAGAAGGCCAGAATTTACTGCCTGGATTAGCATCAAAATGTCAGTATATTGTACTCAAAAAATAGAATTGATCACACATTTACCCATAGTAGGTTACAAATAAATGACAGAAAGCTAGACAATCTATATTATTGAATATATATACATATATACACACATATATACATATATATAGGTTATAAGAAAAATACTACTTTAATACAGAACAAGGATCATTCCAGCAACACCTGAAAGAATATGTGATAATGGGATGATATGTAATGAGTACTACATATAGCTGGAATGCCAGTAAGTAAGCTAAGAGGCACAATCAGACTCTGAACAAATCCCGATATGCATAATAGAGGTAACAGAGTTGAGCTACAAATAAAGTGAGTACATACCTCACAAATTTAGTAGAAAGGATAAATGTAAAGACAATATAAAAAAGGGAAATTTGATAGACCCAACAATCTAAATATTGGAGCTCCTTTTCTATGGCATAAGGCAGATGACCCAGAATTTATAATTAGGCTCTTATACCAAAGAATAAAATTTCAACACTCATACACGGCACATATGACATGTTCTCAAAATCAACAATCCACATAGACATCTTTCTTTAAAATACACAACTCATGATGAAAGAATAATCAAATCCTTGGACTCCAGAGGTTGAAAACTGCAATTGTAAAATGATGACTGGTAAAAATGCAGAAGAGAATTTATATATGCTAGCTATGTACAAGGCTCCTCAACAGTGCCATCAGGAGTTGTATTAGATTATTAGACAATGTACCCAACTACTATAAGTTTCTGACAGGGAGAAAAGGCCCAACGAAACATTCATCTTCATATCATGACGATGTGATGATGCTGAATCTGACCCACGTTTCCTGCTACAGTTTTGATGGACGTTTCGCCCAATGGCCGAAACAAAATTTCAACAGCATGGCAGCAAAATTTTGCTGATTCAAGGGAAATCCTGAATCGTGGGAATCTGTGAAATTTCCTGATTTGAGCGAAACTTTGCCAAGTTTCGCTCAATTTGGGAGAAATTTCAAGTGTCTTGCCCATTTAAAAGCAAAAAAAAAAAAATCACCCAAATCTAGTGGAGTTTCGCCCCATTCACTGTCTTACTGAACAGCTTGCTCAATTTAGAATCAAGAAAGGTGCCCCCCCCCCCCCCCCCTCTTCTCTCTCTCTCTCTCTCTCTCTCTCTCTCTCACAGACACACACACAAAATGTCTCGCAGAGAGAATGTAGAGTGAAATTTCGAAAACTTAAGGTACCAGTTTGAAGACAAGGCAAAAAAGTACAATTCTCGCAGTTGCTGTCTACACAGCCCTGTTCAATGCTACAATCTAGTAGCTTAGAAAAAATAGTTCAAAGAAAACAAATTTGAATGTCAAGATGAACAAGACCAGCAAGTTATGGAGAGAAACTGCAAATAGCTTGGAAGATGTTTGAGCTTAATATGTGCCAAAACTGTAATGACCCAAAATTAAACTAGAGTTAATTTAGTGTTTTCCTAATTAGTTAATTAATTAATTAATTAACCTTGTTGGGCTGAAGAACCCAATTAGACTTAAGATGGGTCTAGGTTAGATCCAAACACCTAGGTATACAGCATATTAAGGGAATAAGGAAATATTACTTGATTATGGAAGTCATAATTTAAGTGGTATTTAAAGAACTAATGCAATTACGTGTTGTCTTATAATCAAATTCTAAGATTGATGAAAATTGGAGGAAAAAAGGGATAACACACGCCGTCCCTAGGAGAAAATCCTAGTTTTTAAATAAGAATCAACCGCAAAAAAATTTCAACAAATTGAGGTAGATGGATTCTACCTACTTTGATTCTTTCAGGTATTTTAGATTAGTGGATGAACCCAAGACTGATCATTGATAAGGTTTTAGAGCTCTTAATGATATTTGTTATGGAAATTCATTCTAAAAACTTCTATAAATTTTTATTCTCTCTGGATAATGATTCAATGAAAGGAACCTTAAATCTTTAGGTTTTTTTTATTGTTCTTTAAACATAATGTTAATCTAAGATATTTAGAAACGTGATTTGACTTTAAAATTTTGGTTTTTCATATAAGAATATAATTCTTAAAAGAAAATAGGTAATTTTTGAAGATCTTGAAATTATAAAACTGTTCTTGAGCATTCTTGGTTGATTCATGATGGATCTTGAATCTTTAATAACTAAAGATTGATTTTTTAACTTTCTTCTGTGATTTTTGGATGCTATTGGGTCATCCATTAGTCAATCATGGCTGATTCTTGAACCTTTATTGATTCTTCTTGACTCATTAATGATTAAAGTTTTGGATCTAACTATACAGTATATCAAAATAAATAAATAAAAAGAATATTAATACTTTTTAACAAGATTTTTGGGTAAACCCAAATAAATGTAAAAAGAGAATAGAGGTTAGATGAGAGATTTGGCCTTCCATCCCACAGTTTCTTCAAGAAGCTAAATTTTAGGGTATTGATTTAAAGAGTCATAATAAATCACTACCAACCCTAATATATTATTTGTCCTATAATAAATATGTAAGCATTACCATTAATATCCAAATAGGTTTTTTGACTATATAATTAGGATTGTCTGTTGGTCAATCTATTGATAAATTAAACATCAGGCCCTGCATACAATAAAAGCTGATAATTAAAATATTCAGTAATATAGACCTTGTAAATGATAGTTAAAATTAAAGAGAGATCACTTCGTTGCAGGGTTTACAAAACACTATTTATGAAAATTAGTTGATAGTTGGTTATTTAATTAATTATATAAATAATGAGGGTAGTTATTAAGAAATCCTATTACTAATTAGAACTACTATTCTGACTGCTAGATACTAAATAACTGAGAATTGTTATATTTTAAAATATTAACTTAATAGAAGGCTTCTGTCCCAATCGATAGATCTTATTCTCTAGTTGGTTAATTATAGGCATTGAGAATTAATTGTCAAGCATAAACAGATGCTAGTTATCAATTAAAAAAAGATTAATAATTATAGTCCTATTCATTGGGTAAAAATTGGTCACTTATTAGTTAGTTTGGTAACAAATTAGGTAGTTAGCTAGATAATAAATTAGTTAGTTAATTGTTAATTAATTAATTAGTGAGTTAGTTATAGTTCTTAAAAGATTCTCTTCATGAGATTGTAAGTTAGTAGTTATTAAAAGATTCTCTTCATGTAAATGGTTAAAAAGATTTATTGTTAATCCATAGGGATATTCTCCTAACTGACAAACCCAAATTAAAGTAGGAGTTACATATTTGAATATTATTGTCAATATAGCGATACTGCCCAGTCAATAGATTCTACACTCGAGTTATTAAATGTTAAAATTATAATCTATTGTTAAAATAAATCATGAAGGAACAAATTAATTAATAAGAAATGAATTCAAGAAAGTATATAGGTATTATTTATGATTAATCTCTGCTGATTATAATTAACTAAATAATTGAAAGTAGTCGGACTATGATTATTTAATGATATTGTATAAAGAAAATTAGTATAAGTATATGCATATCAGCATATGTAGATCCAATCAACAGGACCACAGAAACCCAGACACCTGGCCAACTACCTTGGTTGATCTGACCTTTATTGTTGAATAACTGATATGGTTGATCACATCTTTATTGATGAATTATTGTAGTAGATCTTGATTCAATATGATATTTCATTGATCATCTTATACTTGATATTCATATATGAGATTCTTTATTATCATGAGTTGCAGTAATGAGTTTTTATAGGAACTTATGCATGAAATATGAATGAGAATTGTGAGCATACAAATTGCATTAAAACATAAATCCCATGATTTTCATACACGGTTAGAGAGTGAGGTATGAAGATTTGGGATCCAACAGTCACCAACAATTCTATGGATCAGGTGAAGTGTGAGGGTTGATCTCCAATAGTCACCAATAACTTGATATTATTGTTTATCACAGTACAGCATGTCATGGTAATGGTTTCTGCAGCACCCAAGAGCCAGCTTGTAGGATGTATATATGCCTTAAGAGCCTAGACTTGAGATTCCGTCAAGCAATGATTTTAAGACCATGGCTTGTTTTGGACAGATTGCCATAAGGATGTCTAGGACATTCGCGGGTGTATTCCCTTTTCTATGAATAATTGTTAGGCATTGTGATCTAATCTATTGAAAGTTCATAAAATTGTTATGAACACATAGAGTACTATAATTGTCAAAGCGGTGTGAGGGAGGAATTACATATATATTTTTTTTTATGATTAATGAAGGCTTCCATTAAAAAACAACGAAAAGGATACAAAGTACAATCGGTCCATGAGACAATGGACCAGAAGAAGATAGAAAAAACACTACCAAACCCCACTACTAAAAGCCCAACGGTGTTCAAATTCTATGCACTACTTAACAGCAAGGGCCTTCCAATGAAGAGCAATGTCTACAGCGGACAACAAATGGCATACTACATATTTGTTTCACATGTATTTATTAGTTTTGCATGGCATTGAATCCTAGAAGGTATTGTTTAGGGCATGCATGTATCCTACAATTGCCTTAATTACATGAAAATATATTCGCATTGTATGTATAATTTAAATTTCTGTTACCAAGGGTACTCAAATTCTATGTACTACTTAACAGCAAAAGCCTTACAATGAAGAGCAATGTCTGCAGCAGACAACACATGGAATACTACACATTTGTTGCACATGCGTTTATTAGTTTGCATGGCATTGAATCCTACAAGTTACTGTTTAGGGCATAAATGCATCCTATGTTTGGATTAATACATGAAAATATATTCACATTGTATGAATAATTTAAATTTCTGTTATTGCATGTGTTTTGGTTTTATTTGGCCTATTCTATATGTCTAAGGTTTCCAATGGGAACTAAGTCTCTATAAAACTGCCTATTGAGCTTTTATCACTCCTACTTTTAGTAACTATAGGCACAGAGAAGATAAAAAAATTTGGCATAGAAGATTATACCACGATCAGCATATTGAAACATTCTCACATGTCTTTTAGAGTAGATATGCTGTTGGATGTTAATGTTTTAGTTCCCACTTATGCTTTAATTCTAAGTGGGCTTTATTTATTATTTAATTTTGAATTTCGTGGAATTTAATTACCATATTTGTTTAATTTGCGCCTCCATGTAACGTAGGTGCAATTACCATAAGCATCACTACAGAAGGAGATGGTTAATATATGGTCGAACCAGTTCTAGTCCAGATACCTTTTCAACATTTTGGTGGTAATGATTGCAGGAGAAAAAGAGAAAAAACTATGGGGAATGCTCATCATTTTATTGGGGATGGAAATATAAAAGATGTATCTATGATAAGCACAAAAGAAGTGGACCGGGTAAAGAGTATGTGGGGGGTGAAACAGCTTTATGCACATTAGAAAAAACAAGGTTAGGAGATAATTGGACAGGGAATGATTTTCAATTCAAAGGATCAGGTTTCAGAGTAGAAATTGGGGAAGATAATGTTTATGAGCATTCTGATAAGCTCATTAGAATCGATATTGAAGAAGATGTTCTTCCCTTTGTTATTTACATACGATTTAATTATGCTTCAAGAAACCAAATTCAAGAAGTAACAAGAGAGATGTTTAGGAGGGATGATACCAAGCACGGAAAGAGGGCTGTTCAAAAAATTGGGTTAAGCATGCAACTACTAAGTTTCAAGTGTTGAAGTTGGTCATGTCCAGCTATTCCCAGCAGTTTACTGACCAAAAGGCATACTGTTGCAATCAAAGTTAGGAGGAATTGTATGAGATTAGGAGAAGATGAAATGCTTTGTGGTGTTTTGAGGGAAATTTTGATGCGACCAATGAGAAGTCTAGTTTCAAGCATGACAAGCTTTTTGATTCATGAATTCATTGAATATCTACTCATGGGAGTAGGTTCACTAGAGTCCTAGACAAGGAAAATTCATCAAATCTTCAAGCAATTGTATTGGGCACTTTGTCATACATAATCAAATTGTTGACGATTTCAATTTCTGGCTGCTTAGTGGATCTCAAATACAAATTTATTTTTTGATTTTTTAAAGTACAAATTTATAAATAAATAACCAGAACACTCATCTCTATGGATATGAATAAAAGGTGCCAACTAGCAAAAGCTGCACCTTTAAGCAAACTCAAGTGTAATTCAAGTAACTACAATATACTTGTATACTATTAATATGAAAATAATACAGAGAAACAGAAGCAAACTAGATTAGTTCGGTCTGATTTAAACAAATATACTTAAAATACGATTTGGCAAAAAGTGTTCCACAAAAAATAATTGACAGATTAAAGCAGCAATAGACATCCCTGGACAATTTCTTTTACCAGATAATGTACACACCTTGCAAAGGTTCTTTTGAGCCTGTTCAATAGTAACAGTTGGTATCTTTCCATTCCGCATCAAGTTGACAGTTTTATTGCTCAAACGCCACTGTCGGCAAGTTTCCAATGCCAAATATGGACATACAGCACTGCAGAGGTTATTACAAGCATAACATTAAGCAATGTGACATCTAATTACAGAGAGAAATAATCAATTTCATGAAGACATCCAGAAGATTGACAATAATGAAATAGTATGAAGTGAAACAAATTAAGAGTGACAATATGTATAAACAAAAACAAACAAGTGGAGCCAGAGGCAAATCCTTTTGAAGTTCACTATGGGCATTATTTTGTGCGATTTTGAGAACAGCAAAAAATTATGATAATCTAAGAACAACTGCTCCTTAAAAGGGCGTGTCTGGACATGAGTACATTTTGATAATAGCGGTCATATATTTTTAAGGATAAGAAGAAATCACTGCATCAGACCTCTGTACCAATTGGATCTATCAGGTTCAACACGCATTTATGAACCATTAGATGAAGTTGAAATCATTATTTAACATCATCAAAATGAATGATTTCAATTTGATTTTTATGTAAACTTAGATGAAGTTGAAATCATTATTTAACATCACCAAATTGAATTGAGTTCCATTCAATTTTTATGCTGAAAACTTATGTTTGTATGTGTATAGCCAGAACAAGATAATTGTTTCAAATTATAATATTGTGGAAAAAATGTGTAGAAATGTGAGTATATAATTAAATTGTTCCTTCAAAAGAGATCTACTAAAGAATTATAAATCAGGCATAAAATTTAAATTCTCCAAGATCTATTTTTAAAAGCAAAAAAAAAAAAAAGATTCTGATTCTGATTCTTTTCAGCATAAATGAAAAACTGAACCAAAGTAAGTGACAGTTAAGAAGAGCTATGACAGAAGCAAAAGGACCTTGCACCATATCCAATCAAACAAGCAAACTGATGTGTACTAAAGCACTGGGCAGTGTCTGCCACAATGGAA
This sequence comes from Buxus sempervirens, assembly GCA_947561395.2. Taxonomy (NCBI): domain Eukaryota; kingdom Viridiplantae; phylum Streptophyta; class Magnoliopsida; order Buxales; family Buxaceae; genus Buxus; species Buxus sempervirens. The sequence continues at coordinate 54,621,281 of OX387182.1, forward strand.
GCTGACATCCGCAAGCCATTTTGAATTAGATGCTGGTGAACAGCACCAACTGCAAGAAGTATTGGGATAGCAGGCCTGGTTGGTTCCTGAGAAGCAATAGGAGAGAAGAAAGAGAGAAACAGAAGAGGATTTATGCATCTATAGAATACTTTAATCATCAAATCAGCTTGCTGTAAACTAAAGAAGCACAAATATTTGCTGTCTGCTAGATTGTCATTCCAGAGACAAGAAGATGAGCACTAAACATAAAGTAGGAAAGAGAAATGTAATACCTATTATTAAGGAGAAATATAAATTATGTAGTGCATGCATAACTAAAATCAACCAGATCAATGGTAAAATCCATATTTAAATTTTAAAATGACTCTAGGAGGTATATATATCCACTAAATTTCATGATAATACACAGAGATGTATAAGATGAATTTCCTATTCAACATAATTCCTGTAAAAATTCTTACTAGACCATCGTCAAATTAAAGAAAATAAGAAGCAGCAAAGGGTTCTGGGCAGTCCGCTATTTCTACAACTTTTCATAGCATGTACATAAGCGAAAATATATATATAAATACCGAGAGCAACTCACTTTGAAACTACCAGTAGCAAAGAGAAAATCGCAAGACAACTAACAACTTTTCAGGTAACAATAATATTGTGGCGGAATAGTACAAACGAAATAGCGAAATAACAGTAAAAGGAGAAACGAAAAAACAAGAACAAGACAAACGATTTACGTGGTTCGGCTTTAAAGCCTACATCCACGAGAGAAGATGATGAAGAGATTCACTAAAAATCTGGATGCAAGATACAAAACTGTTCTTCACAGCAGAAACCCCAAAACCTCACAAACTCAACTTGCAACCCTAGACTCCCTACTCCACCGTAAATAGTACCCCCAAAAAATTCAGGATGGGCTATTCGTGGCCCCACCAACGAACCTCCTGGATCAGGGCCTACAGGAAGGCCTAATGGATATAGGGTATGGGTGAAATATAAGACATCTACATTACAAATCTCCACCTTGGCTTATATTTCGCCAAACAAGTCAAAGTGAAAAATAAAACAACTATAGATGTCCTCAAAAGAACCAAATCATCATCTCCTCCAAACCAGCCCTCCATAAGGCTACTGCATCCTGAAGCTAAAAATGCCAATCAAGTCTAGGCAATGCCTAAACTTCATAACTAGAATGCACTTGGTCATCATATCAGCTGAATTCTTTGTTGTAGCAATCTTCTTCACGACAAAGTCTTCCTTAGAAACAATGTCACGAACAAAGTGATATCTAACATCTATATGTTTGGTCCTCTCATGGTGCATCTGAGTTTTAGTCAAGTGTAAAGCATTCTGACTGTCACAAAACACAGAAATTATCTTTTGCTCTAAACCCAAATCAGTAACCAAACCTTTCAATCAAATGACTTCCTTTACTGCTTTTGTAGCTGCCATGTACTCTACCTCTGTAGTAGACAGAGCAATGGTAGACTGTAACATTGCCTTCCAACTAATAGCACTACATGAGAGAGTAAAGGTATAACCCATCAAAGACCTTCGTTCGTAACTCCTTAGAATACAGAGATGATTTAACATCTTTCATCGAAATGGTATCTCTCCCATAGAGCATAGTGGTCACAAAATGCTCATATGAACTCGGTAGAGAGCATAGCAAAATAAACGCTTGATCCTAACAATTGGTATCGGAGCCCAAGTCTTGGGTTCAAGTCTCCCCAAGAATATGCTGTGGTTGTTTGTGTAGGCGTGTCTCCGGCCTACAGTAGGTGTGCTCCCAGCCTATGGTGCATAGATGTTAAGGAGGGATTCAATCCCCAATATTGCACACTGTAGTTGTGGTAGGTGTTGGCTGTCAACTTACGGTTCACAGGTGCAAGAAGGAAACCCAAAGAGTTTATGGGTTTGAGTCCCACCAGAAGGGTCCTAAAAAAGCATGCTGCGGTTGGCAAGAATTGACCTGCAGCGCGCCCCCGGTCGGTTAGCAGGTGTTGGCTTGTAGTCGTAGATGCTGGAGGGGGGTTTGTTGGGGATGTTGGGCCAAGGTCCAGCGTCCTGCTATGGTATAAGGAAATAAAGTTGTGCTCTAACCAATAACTTAAGTTATTGGTCTAGTGGTAATAGCTTGATCCTAACAAATATGCACCAGTTACAGTTAATAACTAAAAAGGGAAAAAAAAACTTCGCATAAAAAATGGTTTAAGTTCATGTAAGGAAGCAAACAAACATTTAATCTAATTTTACTTCAACTGAACTTGCCTCAAGAATTTTTCTCATAACGAACTGTTAAAGCAGATATATACTTTGCATGGCCAAGTAAATGTATGGAGAAAGGATGTAACAAACAAAGCTGGTCAGATATTTGAATACAGATGAACAAGAATGTACCAGATCCTCAGAGCGGTCGGAGAGGACAAGGAGTTGTGAACCATCTCGAACAGCTTCATCGGCAGATACACAAAGCTTCTGAAGTGCCTTTTCCAAGGACCCTTCTACTCCTTTTCGGATGTCAAAAAATGTTGGTAACCTTTTGGGTTTCAAATAGCTATCCTTCATCAATGACTCAAGCTCCCCTTCATTCAATATAGGACCAGAAAGAATGACCTTTACAAAACAGACATGGTTAGTTTTACCAGAAAACTTTTGAACTGTCAAGAAATCTCCAGAAAGGATATTCACCCTTATACGAAAAGCAGATAAGACTACAAAAGACCAAAATCAAGCAATCATGAAGACATCTTTCGAAAAAGAATCAAACCTGAGAAGCATTCTCAGGTCCAAACTCCAAGATATTTCTGCGCTTCCCAATATTTACTTCAAGAGACATAACTAAGCCTTCTCTGAGAGGGTCAATGGCTGGATTTGTAACCTGTCAGAAAAATAGTAACAAACAAATCTATTAAATATCAAAATCAAAAAGGAAGCTAATGTCCTAGGCTCCTAGAACAGTTGAAAAGCTATTACGAGTCTTGAAAACAAAAAGGCTTCTACAAAATAAAGCAAACTAACATTATATTTAAACATACATTTTCCTTTGCAATTTCGAATTCATAGCCAACCATAGGGAAGAATTTTAAGTTTCATCAATGATTACAGTTCACTGATGATTTTTATTAGTAGTTCATGTAGGTTTGAGTGTGAAAAATGATGTCAGAAGGTTGGGAATTTAGGCCTCTTCATACTGAAGTCCTCAAAGCAACAGGTGCATGTTTTATCATAGACACTATAGGCCTTGTTTTCAAACAATTCTTTTATTGTGGCTTCCACTTTACAGGAATGTAAAGGAACTCTGTTTTCCATCTTTTACCAGTGACAAGACGGATTATCATTTCTGGAGAACAGATTATGTGGTATAGAATAGTTCCATTCCCATTAGCCTTTTATGCATATACTTTACATGCAGATTCGCCTTTTTACTCTTCTGTTTGAAATAATTCATTAGTTCGCCTATCAAATAGAAAAAGGAAAATTTAGTGTTATGCACTCAAGGACTTCCCTAGTAAAGAAAAAAGACCATAAAACTGATGAGAGATGAAATTCAATTCCATTTTAAGTCATATATTCCATCAACTATGAGGAGTTTATTTGAATTTTTTCTTTTACTGAAAAGAGAGTGCAAGATTAGCTCACATAGGTTTACTTCAGTGCAACACAAACCCCAATTTCAATCCTACTTGCTAAATGTTCAGAGGCTTTTAAATACTCTGAAAAAAACATTTAAATGAAGAAAAAAAAGAGAGATTAAAACTTCAGTTCTTTGGACGTTTTCACTATTTGGCTTTATGAATCACAGATCAACCTGCCAATTAGATAGGCAGATTGCATCTATGTCAGGCTGAATTACCCAGTCCCATGAGAAAAGGTTCATTTATCGGGGGAGAAGCCATAGGCTTATATTTTCCAGGTGCAGCAGAGTGGCGTAGCAGAGCAGTTGACTCCTGTGCCCTCCAAACTTGGTTTCCATGCATTTAAGATGATCCAAATAGAATTCAATCCTGTTATTCTATAAAGGCTCTATCTGATCTCATTTTGTAATGGAAGTCAAGCAGAACAACTAAATGAAATTTGATTACCAAAAAAATTCATGAGAAAATCAACTATATTGTGGAGCGAAACAAAAACAGCTAGACAATAAAAGGTTTTAGTAAAAAATATTTTAGCATAAATAAGCAAAGACTCAGTACACAAGAAGTTAACTGAAGTCAGAAATGCAAGATTTTAGCAAAAAATATGTTATTATAAACAAACGTAGATTTAGTTCACAACAAGTTAATTAAATTTAGACCACAATATTAGATTTCGTTCGTGAAGGCAGTCATTTCACAGGCTTATCAGAGTTCTGAAATACCCCAGCTAACCTGTGCAAAACGTTGCTTGAAGTAATCATAAAGCATATGTGGCTTCCGAGATAGTGCAGCCAATGGAATATCGTCTCCCATGCAAAATGTAGGTTCCTTCCCTTGTGAAGCCATAGTTTCAATAACCATCTGGACATCCTCACTTGAGTATCCATATGCCCTGGTTCAGCCAAAGTATTAAAGGATAAATGTTTTGTAAATTGGTGCAGCACACAAACATCAAACTCCAGTAAATGTAATCCATCTGCATAACTTTAAATACACCTCCTGAAAAAACTAAAGGGAAAAAAAGGCAATAAAACTTGAGATTATTACAAATCACATGGATTATTCGGCTTGTATGATTTTGTTTTCTCCATTTGGTGTATTTTTCCTCACTTTTAGCCACCATTCTGTCACTTTCAGTGTACTGCTCATCTCATATCTACTTTTGAGTCTAATATGGGATTTTTCACTCAAGGTTTAAAGCATCGTTTTATACCATGTCATACACATGATAAGTATACCGTGTATCGTGCATATCAGTATGATACACAATAATTTTTTGCAAAACTAGCCTTATCATTTGATAAAGCTAGTTTATCGACTGTATCGGACAATATAATAAATACAATAGTGTATCCACTGTATTGCTCGACACAGTGGATACTAAAAATAAGTCAGAAACAAGAGAACAGGACTTTGAACAGAACTTCCAAAAGAAAGATCTGTTCTCCCAAAACAGAAACACACTAGAAAATCCCACATACCCCATTGATATACACCCATTTTTGACCTAATTACTGCAATAATTTGTGAAAAACCAGTTCTTTCAGCGAATCAAATGAAGAAAATCATATTGGTCTACATTTTTGACAGTTTGAACCATGTTTCTACTTTCTATCATTGCTTTCTTACCACTTTGTCAATGCCTACATTCCTAAGCCAGCTCCAGCAGTTCTATCTCCCTCAAGTTGAAAGAAAACTATGGAAATCGATATATTTGCTCAAAAATTTAGAGATATTAGGAAACTTTTCCCATTCCTCCTAGTAAAACTATCATGGGATATCACTAGGTCTTTACTATCGAATACATAAAAAATGACTCTATGGAAGGCCTAAAGGCTCGTCTTATGGCCGGAGGGCATATGCATATGTATAAGTTGACAACTCTGACACCTTTCACCTATGGCCAAGTTATCTTTGTTCATCTGAATGGCCTTTGTATCAATTACCTTGATTACCTTTGTTTCATTGCAGAGCAACCTCCTTGGTTCATTGCTAAGGGAGATTATGGTAAGCCATGTAGATTGAAGAAAGCTATTTAAGGTTAAAACAATCCCCTTGAGTTCGCATTGGAATCTTGAATTTGTTATAAGGTTCAGTTTTCAAGCAGTATGAGCAAATCAAGAAAGGATTTTATTTGCGATAACGTAAGCATAAAAAATGCCTATGTTCCAGCCTGAAGGAAAGTGTTATGTGCTTATATGTAACGGTCAAGCCCTATAAGGGTATTTCAATTTTCAATCTTCTCTCTTTTTTTTTCCTTTTTTCTTTTCAATTGATCAGTAATAAGAAGGATACAGTAATTATTAAGAGAAGGTAAACCCCCACAACCTTCTCCCACAGAAAGGAGAACAGTACATGCACACGAACAGTGTACAGAGGGGAAACAGCATACTAACACCCTTTACAGGACACCAAAATTAAAACAGCTACTGACTTCCTCAAAATCCAAGTTTCTGCATACTTCCATACTACATCACTACCAAGATAGCAAGTGTCTAATCGCTGAATGAAGAATAGCTCTTTGATGGCTAGATTTATCCTTAAAATCCTCTTACTCTTCTCTTTCCACAAAACCCACATGATTGCTGCTGGTGTCATTCCCCATACCACCTTCCTATGAACTGCTGTTATTTTTCAATCTTTTCTTTTTAATGTAGAAAAAACAACATAAAGAAAGAAGAAGTAGACCATAATGGTTGATTGACCTCTCCCCTTGCCAACACCCCACCAACCCCCCCCCCAAAACCAAAACCAAAAAAAAAAAAAAAGAACACCTCATTTCCTCTAAAGAAATATGTGGTTTTTTCTCTTTCTAGTCTCAAGAACCCATATTTTATTGCAGGATATATCTATATGCTAGATTTTGCAGGACAAAGTGTTTATGTGTGTCTAAAACATCCTAGCACATCTTAGCACAACAATATCTGAAAACACTCACCAAAACTGCTATAGTAGGCAAATTCCTTAGTTTGGAATCTCAAATAATTAATTATGTATTAACACTTACTGTTGGTGTCTCAAAATTTCTTCATTGTCCATAACTGGCGTTGAGAGGAAGTTGACAGGATTTAGAGATCGCATATTTTCAGTCAACCACTTGCCATATGGATTGGACAGTGCCACTCGCTTTTTCACATCTGTATTCTCATAAACCTGCAATATTAGAAGTTTCAAATGTAGAAGCAACACCAGAGTTTTGAAGGAAAAAAAAACATCTATGGCACCAGTGGCACATTTGTGGAATCCATAGACTCAATGAAATAAAGATGATCACAAGAAGATTAAATGGAAAAATAAGAAATTAATATCATACCCTTTATGTTTAGCAATTTCAGATTAAAACATACAGTTTAATGATACCAATAAATAAAAGATTCAATAAAATGAAGATGAAAAGAAACAAAATAAATGATTGAATGCCATGTAACTAGTTAGCAATAAAACTCATGAGATACCTTGGTCCCCCTTCCTTTGTAAGTGAGGTTTTGATATGACTAATTTCTGGATCTATGATGTCAACAAAGAAAATAAATCACAATTTTTAATTTAAATAAATGAACTATAATGACCTCAATCATTTTGCAATTCTTATAATCACCGTTGCCAATAAGTTAATGCTTCGTATTGTAATTATTTTTTTTTGATAAGTGATGAAGTTTTATAAGAAGAGGTGGAGAAAACAATACAATGGTGCCAACAGAATAGCACCCCCAAAAGGCAGCCTAATGACTATGCATACAAACACCAATATCCCCAAAAACTAGTGATTGACTTCTAGCCCCAACCTTTGCTAGACTATCAGCTATTTCATTAGCATCCCTCAATACATGTTTGAATGAGACATTCAAATCTTGCACTAAGGATCTAGCAACTCTAATCAGCTCCAGATATCTCCACAGACCTGCACCACCGGTATTCATCCATCGAATAATGTTAGCCGCATCCCCTTCAACATCAAGCTCACTTAAAGTATGAGCATATCGCAAACCTGTGATCAGTGCCATAAGCTCAGCTCTAGTGGAATCCGTCACTCCAATTGGCCCACGGAATGCAATAAGAGTCTCACCCATATGATTCCTGAAAACCCCTCCAACTCCGGCCTGACCTGGATTCCCAAAAGAACTTCCATCAAAGTTTAGCTTTATACTTCCAAGATTCAGAGGTGTCCAAGTAGGAGAAGATACTATCCGAACCGAAGATGAGAAACATACAGTAACCCAATTCCTCACTACTTCCGTCACAGAAATACTCTTGAATTCAGCATATCTCATAGCCCATAATGCTACTGACAGCCTAATAGCTTCCATCACTTCAATAGGAGAAGAGTGCTTATCATCAAAGATTCTACGGTTTCTTTCCTTCCATATGAACCATAAGATCGCATGAAACAGCAGCCTATGCAAAATCTTACCTCTCCTCCTTAGCCCAGGAAAACTCCACTGATGTAGCAAATCAATCACCTTATTAGGCCACACCCAAGAAACACCAATGTCAGAAAGAAAATAGTTCCATATCTTTCTAGCAAACACACAGTGAAGGAACAGATGATCTACAGTCTCCCCCTGCCCCATACATAAGATACATACATTTGGAGAGATAGATAGCCACTTTCTTCTATTTTGGAGATGGTCCGCAGTATTTATTTTATAAAGTAAGCTAGTCCATACAAAAGCCTTGATCTTGGGAGGGACCAAAGGTTTCCACAGAGAGGAGCTAGGGAAAGAAGAGGGAAATGAACCAATAGAGGGTCTACAGATTCTAAAGAAAGAACGACAAGAAAAAGTACCCGCTGCTTCTGGGCACCAAACCCGAATATCAGGATGCTGGGGATCAATAAACACATCCTTAAGGAGATCAAGCAAGGAATATAAAAGTACGAGCTATTCATTATAGATCCAAGCATTTAATAGTGTCAAGCCCAGGCCCAGAAATGGTGATCTGTGATGTGTGCAATTTATTTTATTTTGTAGAAATTTGGAGGATATAGGTTCACTCAGGTGTTTGTTTTGTAAAATTTCATCAATGTTAATAGATTCCTCTTAATAAACTTCCATTCAACAGTTTCACAGAATCATGAAAGAATCAAAAAATAATATAAAAGCATAGTTGTAAAGATGGCTAAATTCAACAAGAACGAGAAAACAGCTACATCTGGAACAACATATGGAATACTTGGTAGAAAGCATTTCTTTAAGACAGTCAACCAAGAAAATGTCCTGAGATTCCAAATTTACCCACAAGTATTCTAGCAAGTAGGAGAGGATTTTGTGGCAATAGATCAGAGGATAACAGAGTCAATTTTGTGAAAAATAAAATTGGTTTTCACAGATAATATAGATACTAATGGCATTGAGCAGTGACAAAGAAAATGCAAATATGAAATGTTGACTACAAACCTGACCACGGTGTAGATCAACAGTTATCATCATTCCAGGACCTAGACGACCTTTCATTATAACTTTTGATTCATCCATTGGTATAACACCAACCTACACAAGAAGATAACAACATATTTAAGATTATTATTATAATGATTCTGAACCAGATGAAACTGACCAGTTTAGATTATATATATGATAGGAACATATAATTACCTTCCATACAGAATATGAGGCTCAAACAAATAACTATTAACTTAAATAAACCCTGGCTCAACTCAACATAAATTATCTAGCCTCAGTTGATCCTAAAAAGAGACTATACCATACTAACACATGTACAACTTTTTCAGATACGATTCATAGAAAATCTTCTCAGGATTTTTAATGAATCTAAAAGACCTTTTATCTATACAAAATGATTTAATTAGAGAAAGAGAGAGAGGAGTATGTGTGTGTGAGTGTGTGTGTGTGCGCGTGCGCCTGCAGAGTAATACAATCAGGCTTTTATGTTTTACTAATAAATAAACAGCCACATCTTTCTCAACAGTAATAAAATGTTTAAATTTCTATATTCTAATAATTGTATAAATCTCTCGAACTAAATCAATTTTTTCAGCCATTCATCTTGTTGAAAAATCTATGAGTTTGAGTACATGAAAACTGGAAATGAATCAGACCTTTGCTCAAAATCAGTGTCCATCAATCCCTACATGCTTGACCAGTTAGGAAAAAAAAAGGCTATAAAAAATGTCAGCAAATAGTGTGCAGGAGTCAGAAAATTCTCACTTCTCTGTGAAGCAGAAAAAAGGATATGCTCATACACCAATATGCTACGACTTTTTAAAGCAAATAATTATATAGATTTAATGCATCTAGAATGAACAAAAGGCGAAGACTTAAAAATAACTGAAAAATGTAGATAACTAATGACTTGAAAATAGATCGCAATTAACCTGATTGATATATGAAAGCCAAAAATTATTCCAATCATCAGTAACTATACCTAGAGATTGTGTCTCCAAAATTTTTATTGGGTGCTTTTCGTGACTCACAGCAAATGTTTTTATTTCCCCAAAGTAAAATCGATTTTCTTCATCAGAACCTACACAGGATATAGTCCCTTTTATATGGCCCTTGTAACCCATTAAAGAATAGAAAAATATGATGAGATTATGAGTTGGCTGCATGCATGTAATGACTTCCATCCTACTTTTCAAAAAAACAATAAATGATTTAAAGTCTAAATTTGTACTGCTGCTCTATAATAAGATCTAATTATAGACCATCAGAAATCAAGAAAATGAACCATCTAATAATTGCATGGTATGTATAGAGGCTACAACAGTTGATCAACCTTACTTTACATTCTAAGGTTTTGCCCCATGGAGGATAAGTCAATAAGGCTTCTGAATTTAATGGCTTTTTACAACCTGCAAAAAGAGCTTATTGTGTGTTCCCCCAAGTACCCTATTTTTTATATCATGCTATAAAGAAGGGTATATTTATTTGCCATTCGATGCAATAAACTATCCAAATAGATCACTCAAGCATCAAAAACTGGAAAAAATAAAAGGATAATATAGGAGAGTATGGACAAAGTAGCAAACCTCAGATGCAACATAGACAAAATTGTCTATTGTCCGCCAATACCTAGCAGGACGAAGGCCATTCCGATCAAGACATGCTCCAACTGTGTTTCCATCACTGGAGCATAAAAATGAAAAAAGTGAAGAGAAATATTATAACAGTAAAACTAATACATCATTCAAGATGAATAAACTTAGAAATGATTTCGATGACAAAAGCGTAAATAAGATTATAAACTGGTGTAGATCCCACTGAAGCAGGTCCCAAGAGGGCTAGACTGGCAACAGATTTAACCTTCAGCATTTTTGGTGGAAAGGGACTGTGAGACTCAAACCAACATTCTCACACTGACAGCCTGAGGCTTTTATCATTGCAATAAGTGATGGCCCTGAAAGGACCATAACCACATCGAAGCAAGGTTTTGAGAGTGTTGACCTTTCAATAGACCTAAACTTTATATTTTTATGCAAAGTGGCAGTGGTCAAAGTCTACCTGTGTTCTCACACAAGCAGCCCAAGGCTTCTACCATCTCACCAAGTGATGGTACCAAAAACATGCAATAGAACTCAGAATGCAAAATACAGTGCATTTACTGCATGATTATGTGTGGTTGCAAATTTCAAATCAGAATTTTACAATGCAGCTCAAAGAAAACATTTTATGTTGGTTAGCTTCTTCATTCAACTCTAAAACAATATTCTAGATATATATAACAAACAACATTGATATACATTAACACCCACACTTAGCCAAGGTCAGCTATTTTTTCATTTTCAAGAATGTGGTCCTCTATCTCCCTTATGTGATCTCATTATCTCATATACTATCCAACTTCAATGCCAAAGCAGATCGCCTGATTCTGCAAGGAATTGATGCACTAGATGAGCACTGATTTATCAGCAACACCTAAAAAGTATTCAGAAAGCTGCCATTTCACTGACAAGCCTCTGTTTCCAGTACAACGGAGTCAAAGTCACTTATACCTCCCAAAAGAAATTTAAAAAGTGCAATTGAAATGATATCTCACTCCTATATGCCATTTATGATACCAAAATGATTCAATCCCAGATCCCAAATCAATAACAAGAAAATAAAGGGATTTTATGGGTAGACTAATTTCAGAATATTTCAAATCCTTGGTATAAAAATGAAGAACAGAGCAAGACTGCAACAGCTTCTTAAAAAGCAGTTGCAAAAAATTTGTAGATCATATACATTTTTTTTTTTATTAATGTGTTCAGGATAAGAAAATCGTTCTTTTCTTCTCATGGAATTTTTTTGAGTATGGTCGTCATTTTTTAAAAGCATAAGAACATCTTAGATTTCATTTACAGATCATATTCCAAATATAAACAACTTAATATATATATGACCAAATCGTTAAATTGGAGATCCATGGATGTAAGCTTATGTTTTTCAGAAATTTTTTAATATGCATTACCATTTTGTTCAGTTTCATGAGAAGTATACTTCTTAATAGAGTGTTTCTCGAGATAGAATGATCAACTTATTTGACACTCGTTTTCCATTTTTTTTCTTTTCCTTTTTTTTTCCCTTATGGTTATTTTCACACTAAACAAATCATAAATTATACTAAAAACATAAAACAAGACCATACATACCAAATTTGGTTAGAACTTTCATGACTACCTCATTTCAATGTTTACCTGAATAGGAGTAAAGCAGGTCCATCCCAAGCCTCCATCTGACCCTTGTAATAGTCGTAAAAATCAACAACCTAAAGGAATCAAATAAAAAGAGTGATGTTATCTATAAATATGTTCAAAGAAAATTGGAACTATATAAAATGCAATACAACCAGAAAGAGGCACCAGTAAATTTGACCTATTCATTATACCAAAAAGAAGTAAGAAAAAACAAAAAGTCCAATAAGCAAAACAAATAAAATAAACTAGTTCAAATGAAATAGTGATGAGTATAGAAAGCTCTCTGCCAAAACCAAATCAACTAATACACCTCTTTGGAACTGTAAACTACGATTCAAATTACCTCAGGATATTTGATCATTAAAGTTGGATGATTCTTGTAGGCCTCTGGGACAAGAATCATAAGAGCTTCATCAGGACTACGACCACTTCTTATTAATAACTGATCAGGACAAATGGAGGAAGAAACAAAATCAGACAGAAAGTATAGAAGGCAGAAACCAGACTAACAAATGAAAAACAACTTGTTAGAGATATATAAAATTGGTGTGTGGGTAGAAGGTAGAAGGTATCTAAATAAGAATAATAAGAAGAGATCTGAAAAGAATTATTTAATAACAAGAAACATTTAAAATTGTTTATAATCAATATTTAGTCCATTCAATGGCACAAGCTTAGCTATGAACTGAAATTTTCATCAATTTAAGAACTTCAAAAAACCCAAAAAAAAAGGGAAGAAGAAGATTTCCAACTTCAAAAAAGCTTTCAAGCAATAAGATATCATTATCTTTTAGGCACTTTTGGTTATCCTTCTTTTTATTATTATGATGAGAAATCTCAGGTTACTCATCTTTATTACCTCCATATATGCCATCATTGTGTTCCCTAGGAAGGAATATTCTCTTAAATCAGAGATAATATCTATGGTTAGAGCCGAAATCGTAGGATTTTCTACAATATGGTTACATCAGAATCATAGGATTTTCCACGATAGTTGCTCCTCCACTGATCAGGTGCTTGAGAATAAATTATTGGCGGTACTCCCAAAGTTTAGAGATATTTCAGCAGCAGATGAGCGAGAAAGTGGCATCCATGGTGTTATTCCTCTCATACACTAGAGGTAGGGAGACCGAGAGGGAGGGAACAAGGATGTGGCCGAGTGAAGATTAATTTTGATTGTTGTTCTATGGGGAACCCAAGGCCATCAGGTATTGGAGGGGTGATTTGGGACCAGGAAGGCAGGCTATACTCTACTTTCCGTGCCCAGTGAGGTTGGATGATGCTACTCAAGCATAGCGTCTAGCCTTACTGGCGGGTCTGAAAGAGGCAAGACAGCATGGATTTATGGATTGTATGATCATGAAAAGATTGGGCTACCATCATCACATGGATTTCAGGGTCTGATATGGTTCGTTGGAGGTTGTCACATTACCTGAGGAGAGTGAGATCTCTGGCACGGTAACTGAACGTCTTGTTCAGCCACATTCCAAGGGACGCTAATAAAGAAGCACATCGTGTGAAATCCCAAATTTTCAAAAAATAAATAAAAAGAATTAAATAAGAAAAATTGGAGTATCAATGAGTTTATTTGAAATAATTGGGAGATTTATTATAGTATAATGATTTGGGGAATTTTTCATTAATCTGGGATGCAATATTAGATCAAAATAATGAGGAGATTAAATCTAGAAATTTTGGAAGAAAGTCAATGGTTAAAAATAATAAAATTAAATAAAAGGGTATTTTGATCCTTTCCTAATTAGCTAAATTATTAAATAGATTAATTAAATGATTATTAGAATTTAGAAATTAAATTAGATCTAAATTGGATTTAAATTGATCATAAATAGTTAGATTTATTTTATAGCCTAATAAGTGAGAAAAAGGGCATATTAATAATTATAGTTAATTAGGAATTTTAAGTTGATGAATAAATAGAGTTTCGGGGAGTTTTAGTAATATTTAAAAAATAGGGGAATTAATTAGCACGAAAATAGACAAAAATAGAAGTTTCTTTTAAGGGGAATTAGGAGAAAGGATTTAAAAGAAAAGTTGGGGCAAAGTAGGAAATTGGGTTAGTTGGAAAGTTTCCAAATACAACTAGGAATCCTAGTTATGTGAGTATAAAAGGAAGAAGATAGAGAGAAATTAGGTTTTCTCATTATTTTGGTGGATCCGTACGGCTAGAGAGAGAGAGAAGTGGAGAAGAAACTCATTGGATCAAAGGAAAGTTAAGAAGAACAAATCATAGTTTTATCCCATACATACAATTAGTTTTGTTGAAAAGTTTCTGAGTTTGTATTTCTTATGATCAAAGACAAGAAGGTGAATTGATGTGTTTGTGGGATTTTAAAGAGGGCGATATCTAGATTCATTGAAGAGGATTTGATCTAGGAAGCAAGGCAAGCAGTCCCTTATAACTTACATTAAAATCAGATTTTCGA